>CM044049.1:29149688-31649688 GCA_024086825.1 Abrus pulchellus subsp. cantoniensis
TGCAATTATAGGTGTGTTTGTGTGTTTCTTTGCTTTGCTATTGTTAAGAGAAAAGAAAACGAAAGAGCATTGAGTGAATCCGTGTGTCTCAACTACACATCGGAGCATATATTTATACTAGGAGCATTGATACAGGAATTAATTACAAAGATATTATGGTTACCCAATTACTATAATTACAAAAATATCATTTTCCTAAATACAGTATATCATCTCCCTAATTTCAGCATTACTATAATTACATGTTTCCATATTTACATATTTCTAACAGCTATCAAAGGATTCATGAATTGAAGACTTTGGACACTAGTGTAGGCCTTGTCTATATTACTGGGGTGATATATGACTGACCAATTGTTTGGAGACTGGTTAGGAGGTCACAAGGGTCATTAATGAGAAAGGTCAAAGCCATTAGCAACTCTATGTTTGGTCAGGACGTGTGCCAATAAGAAGCAGAAAGACAATAAAGAGGGCCAAGAGAATTATCAAAGATTTCTAAGGGCTGTCAACCAACACTGGCCAATCTATTGCTTTCTGTTAAGACAGGTTGCATTATTTGTCTTATGTTTGAGGCTTTGCTACTGGTAACATGCTGTAGCTTAGTAAGTAATAAATTGAGAGGCGATAAATCAACAGCCTTGGGCTGGCTTGTGCTAGCAGTACTAGTACTTAACAATTATTAGAGTAAATACACAAATTGGTCCTTGAAAGTAACACTGTTAATGTTTGATCCCTAAAAGGCTAAAAGTTTCACTTTAAACAATTTGGTCATCAAATGTATTAACTTACTCACATTTTGGTCCTTTATAATATTTAATTGATTCCTGAAAGTGTCAATGTGTACAATTTGGTCCCTGAATATGTTAATTTTGCTTACATTTTTGTGAGGGAAGGACCAAAGCACTAAAATGTGAGTATGTTAATATATTTGGGGACTTGATTGTACAAAGCAAAACTTTCAAGGATCAAATCTTATATTCACTCTTATTACTATAAATAAGAGTATCAGATTAGAAAATTGTACCACACTCTCATACCAATAATAGTACCAGTGTTATCTGCCATTCCTCTTTTCCACCACTAATCCTAAATTTATAATTCCAATTGATACCAAAGCTGATGGTTGGAGGATCGTTGTGGGATTCTTTGCGCTGAAAATTCTCATAAATACCCATTGGTTAGTTCCACAGACAGTCAGTTTAGTCAAGTTTGTTGATTGAAAAAATAAGACATGCCTGGCTATAAATAACACAGAAAGTTAAGCGATATATTTTCATTTGAGAGAATTGGACATTTGGGCATTGGGAGGTGCAGACCCTTGAAATTCAGCTGTGTCTATTCTGTAAATTGGGGAATAAAGATACCAGATTTTTATCAAATTCCTCCCTCTTTCCAACATTTATTAATATCTGAATGGCCAAATTGAGAGAGAATACAGCATTATTAACAAGGAAAGAAGAGCCACCAATACAAACAGCAGCCAATACACTATCATATTCATAATTCATATAGTAAAAAACAATGCATCAGAATAGCGAACAAATAGAAAAAGAATTGAAAAATAATACTATAATTTGTAAGTGTGAATGTATAGAATATCAGAAAGGAGAACAGTTGTGTAAAAATGAAAGGAATAACAGTAAATAAAGTACATGTAGATGAGAGAGTATACCAACACTTAAAGAAACTAAAGCCCTCTTTTCTCCCCCAGAAAAATTTACTGCATCAAACATAGCCATAGAATCATCAATAGAATCCCCTGATCTTAAAAACACAGATGCAAACTCATCTTCCTTTGGCTCAAGTCGCTGGAATTGGAGTTCCATTAAAAATCCAGTTTCGTTATGTATTCTAATCAAAGGTGAAACCACAACTGACAGACCAACCTAATAAAACAATAGCATCATTAAAGCTTATAGATGTAGATGAGACAATCTATCTCTATCAATTGGACTATAACAACAGACACATACACAGACAGGCACACAATTATTTTTACTTATATTAATTTTTTGCATACAGCATGAAATGTATCGTATTATATATAAACCTTATAATTTCATTTTAAAAAATATATATTTGTACTAATTTTATTGAATTAGTAAATTTAATATGAAAATATAATATATACACTATTTAAATAGTGTATATATTATATCATTTATTATAATATTTTAATTTTCATGCTATTTATTTAATTCTATATATTCCTTTTTAAAATTTATGTTAGCCCATTTTCTTATAAATGGAAGAAATTATCTGCATACAGACAATGAATGACATTTGCAGATACCTCTGAATTTCTAGAAATGTTAACTACAAACATTGGCCCGGGGAAAGTTCTTGAACCTGTTCATTGAATAAAGAAAACAATGAGGACAGCCTCCACAAATGTTGCATGATCTCAAATATGCGCACCAATAAATAAGCCACAATTCAACCATGGTTAGAAAATTACATTGTAATGGATGAATATAAAAGTATACCGTTTACCAATAATTCTCCATCATCAGATAATTGCATTTATATTGCATGTCACAAACGATTGAAGAAAATACTGTAAGAAAATTAATATTGTTTTTTATGCCTCAAAAATTTGTGATTTTCCTATTTAATATCTCATTTTTTATTTTTTCCAAGTGAGTCTTTCATAATACATTTTTACCAAATAGTCACCTTATAATATTTATTTCCCATTAGATCCCTCTAAATATTATAATTTTTTTTATTCCTTGGAATATCACAACTTTCTCATTTTGTCCAAATAAATATAATGATTTCTCCATTTTGTCCCCCTAAAATGAGGGGCTAAATGAAAAACTCATCTTATTTAAATGAATCAAATGAGAAAAATAAATGAAATGGACTATTTTGTAATAAAAAAATTGAGAGACTAATTTGAAAAATATAAGGGGTCAAATGAGAAAATCGCAAATATTTTACGAACTAAAAACTTATTTAAGCAATTAATATTTAAATGAAGGCAATGCACTGCATAAGAAATGTGATTCATATACATAGGTGGTTAGAAACCACAATGCAACGAAGGAAAAGAAAGTGATTTGTTATTTATTTTCACAGGTAGCCCTAGTAACAAAAAGTGCCCTTGAATAACTCTACCGTAGACCATTTTAGGTAATCTAAGTTTAACAATGATGCATGGGAAAGAAAGTAGTTAAGAAAGACCTTCTCTAGACATAATTTGGGTTCTCCAAGCAAGAGTTTGTGTTTGTGAAAGTTGGACATGAATAGAAGAAGTTGCAAAAGAACCAAAATCAGTAACTTGAATGGAAATGGTAGTTGCAGCTTCTGAATCTTGATTTTTGAAATCAGAGATCCTCCTGTCAGATAAAAATCACAAATTCACAACAATAAAAAATACAGGTATTCAACAATAAACATTAAAATTTTTATCTTCAATCACAAACATGCATAAGCAATAACTTAATCACACGGCACAAATCATATGCTCAGAAAAGGAGAGGAGGACAAAACAGAAAGGAAGGATGGGATCATTCGAAAATATAATCATTACATCAGATAAGCACATATGAACACAATTTTATTAAGGCCTACCTACCATCCAATAAAATATCAACCTCAATGAAGAAAAAATAAAGATCTTGGATCAAGATCAAATTGTCAAATTTTCAATCAAAGATAGTGAAATATTACTGACTATAAAATTGAATCAGGAATATGTATGCTATGCAAAAAAATAGCAATTAGATTGTCTGGGAATAAAACTTATTTTCTTTGTCAGAAAACCTACACTCTCCAGCACAAGAACAAGGACTGTTTGATATTTGTAATATGCCATATACATGGCAATAAACAACTATTGCATACCTCAATAAAATGGAAGCCGACTGTTTTCTGAGTATTGTTACACTTTGCTGATCAAAGTGAACAAGAAGATTCAAACTTGACTGGTTCTCCACCTGCCATCTAGCAATTATTGTTAGTTGATCATAATGATACCAATGGCACCATTAATTCGGTAGAGCTTAAAACATTAGCATATTCAACTGAAGGTAAACAAGATATAGACAAAGAGAAGCTCAAACAAAGAATTATGAGCTAAAGCAAAAAAGGAAAATGAGAGAAGGAATGTCAATTAGGTCCTCTGTCCCTTTCTACTGGTAAAAAACACATTGATGCATTATGTCTAGAACCTTGCAGCAGTTAGCCAGAATCATGGAGCTCTGCAGTGAATAAGGACCAGACAGGTTCAATTTGCCAATCACAAAGAGAAGCACGTCCAATGAATTCTCACATAGGGATATGTTCAGCTGTCCAGACGATAAATAAATTTTAGAAAATAATGATACAATGTCTAAATGAACGTAAAGAACTAAAAAATCAGATATAACTCTAACAACCTCTTGAATTCTGCAGAAGAAATTAACAGGCACAGCATGAGATGTACATTCTGAAAGCTGGGCTTGAATATTAGATCGGTAAAAAAGGCAAATTTCAACAGGATGGAGAAATTCTCCCCTAAAATTTTTAAAAAAAAAAAATAGTAATATCATGAATGCAGTTAAATTGAAACGTGTAAAAAGGTGTACAATTCAAATGGGATTTAGACTAACCATAAGTTTCTTTGAGCATCAAAATAATGTACTACCGCACTTGATGTGCTTATGACCCTGGACTTTGTTGCTAAACGTTGTATAATAAGTTGCATATTGTTTATGAACAAGGAAATCAGAGGGAAGTGTTCTTCTGTATCTGAAAGTTCATGAACAATATTTACAGAAATTTTCTCAATTTTAATATCAATATGAGGAAGTTTTCCACCCTGCCATGAAGTACATTCTTCATAGGTGTGCAGACTAGTTTCTGGAGCCATTCTAGGGTAGCTAGCTGTCTCTGGTACACCATAAGCAGCAGTAATATCATTGAAAATTTTGAACTTGATTGGATTTCCAGGCTTACTGACAAACTCTAGAGCACCATCAACGAAAGCAATAGCAGAGTCATTCTTTTTGTTTACAAGGTAGAAAGTTCTCTTTATTGATTGATTGCTGGCCTCTGAGTCAATGACTCCTACATCACCCTGAGGAGAATAGACTTTCCAAAGTGCACATCCTCCATCATTAGTATAAGAGATGTCAACAAAACATGATCCTGGTCGACAATTTAATCTCAACGGCACACCCATATCATTCTTAGCAAACAATGATATAAAGGAAAACCACAAAACTGTAGACTTCCACCTCCTTTGGGTACAGTGTTTGACCTGCAGAAAAGCTTTCATTGTTACATTTGCTACATACATATTATGATACCAGAAAAACTAAGAACAACCAATATTTCTGATGTGTGTATAACATGCACACAATTTTTGCTTGGCTTGAAATATAAACTGCATGTAATCATGAATATTTGGCTAATTTTATCCCGCATTGTGTTTGCTTTAGTATAAGTTACTGCATTTGCATGGTTTAATAGTAGGTAACTGGATTTGGGAAGTGGAACTTCAAAGAATTGAAGGTCCAGACGTAGAAACAAAAGCTTGGAAGCATTTTAGAGCCAAGTAAGTGATGATTGGTCCATAGTTATCAATAGCAAGCAATAGCAGCACAATTGCAGTGCAGCCATGGGCTTTGAATAGTGGTGCATTTTCAAATAGCAGCTGTGGCAGCTACAATAGCAGTCATAGCAGCACTAAACTTCTCAAAGAAACTCATTTTTGCCCTCAAAAAAATATAGTTATGGAGGAATTTTATAGAGGTGATATTGATATTTCCCCCACTTCCCTTTTTAGAATTTAAAAATTCCTAAGTGGACATAGTTTCCCCCACTTCTATTATATCTACCATGCAATACCCACACTCCAACCAGCAACATCGTTTTGTTGGTTTCCTTGACTTCTATTATTTACATGTATGTTTTGCTTGAGACCTATGGCTTTCTATTTTTAATTATGAATATGTCATGGATTTTGAGTATTTTAAAATTTCTGGGCATTTGTATTTATAGCATAAATTAATTAATCTGTCAATAAAATTTCTAAATAGCAATCATCTCACTGTGCACTCTCTTGCCATAGCATTTTTGGAGCTGGCCACCACTACACAACACCATCCAATAATGATAACTATGGATTGATCAAATCAGCAAGAAACACTGTCTGCTAGTCTTAAGGAACATGGTTGTATTCCATTCTGACAAGAATTTTGGAGAACAGCAAAGCAGCAAGAAACACAACCTGGTTGTGTTCTTAAAGAATGGTCATGTCGTGTTTTGTCATTCAGAATTTTGCAAAATTGCATGGCAGAGAGAAATACAGCCTGAGGAGACAATATCTTTTAACTACTTGACAAAGCAATGCCCGTGCACCAACATCAATTTCCAATCAAAGAGAATTGAGATGAAGTATAATTTTAGCTCAAAAACAAAGCAGTGAAATACAGAAGATAACTAAACTGTAATTCACAAGCAAAAGCCTAAGCATCCCACCGTTGAAGTTTGTTACAGAATCCTCTCAATTGAACTTAGATGGTTTCATAGAACAAAAACTTCAAACCATATCCACATCCAGAATTCATGCATAAAAATCACACCCAGTGCAACAACTAGAAAGCATTACTAATTTGATAAGTAAGAAATGAAGATATTTTAAATTAAAGTCCTAGTGAACTATGAGGGGTTTGACTCCACTAGAGTGAGAAAGTAAGGGCGTACCCACTCTGGATTTGAAGTGTGTTAAGTTTACAAGATATTTCAATTCAAATCAAGGGTGGATACACTCTTTCTCACTTTATACACTCTCATTTTAGAAGAGTTAAATCTGAACTATAAACCACAGTGCACTGTTCCTAAAATTATTTTTAAAAAAAAACAGATAATCAAGAGTTTGACAACATCAACAATTTTCTATTGAAAGCAGAGAGAGATCTGCAATATTAGCAGCAATTGACAGATAGAGCCAATGGTTGAACATGGATTAAAATACATACATGTATTTTAAAAAGGAAGATATGCTGGATGTATTTCATACCCTGAAAAGAGCCCTCTCTCCCACAAGAGAATAATGAATGACACCACCTATCCTGAAAGTCTTCTCCTCACCTTCAACTGTGAGATACATGTGCTGGTTGACATCTTGAATAGAAACAATTGCCCCTACACAGGATCGTCGTTAATTACAACTTAAATTTCGCAAAAGATTACAAACTGATAACATATAGCTTGAGTCTGAGTACCATCAGGAATCACTGCTTCCAAACTATCATCAACTTCATGGCTAGTAGAACAATGATTTTGCTCCAATTCTTTTATTGTATCCTGACTTGATATCCCAGAGAGAAAGGAGGACATTGACAAAACCATCTGGTATGTTGGCATGACTAAACATTAGTAGAACTTAGAACTAATGCAACATAACTTTAGTAGAACTGTATGCAGGAAAAGAAAAATCAGTAACATAAACTGCCAAATTTGATTGGAAAAAAAGATAATGATAATAAATTACATCTTCAGGGACAAGTACAACTATTGACTAAACAATATAATAAATTACCATACTATAGTATTACAGAAGTTCACCTGAATTTCAGAAACAGAAAGTGTCATATCGAAACCTGAAAGAGAACCAATGCCAAACCAACACCGAGACAAATGCAAGCTACCACGATGTGGTCTCTCCAGTGACAAAAAAGCTCTTAAATGTTTCAAAATTTGGTTCTGACGACTTAACCGAACAGTAACAGGACCAGTGTCTTGTGAACTGCTTGCTTTACTAACTGAGATCAATTCACCAAAATTCTGAAATCCTGAAAGAGGATCTGCTGATGCAATCTGAGATGACAAATCTTTTGATGTGACAGAAGAAAAATGAGGAATTGCTGTTTCATCTTCCACTCTCACATGAATAATTTGAGATAGGATTGATAAACGGGAAAGGTCAACTGATAACTTCCTCCCAGCATTTGACAATTCCAAATTCAGATGAATGTCAACCTCGAGTACAAGTTCTCGGATACCACCTGCATTAGTGAACTGTATATTTGAAAAACAAATTCCAAGGAACACTAAAAACATAGAGAAGAGATTTCTTACCTGATTCATTTTCAAGAGCTAAAACAAAAGAAAAGTGAGACAAAGATAAGTCACATGCATCCAGCAATCTACTTGCAGCTTGTAGAAATGTGCTAACAGTCTCTTGATCAATTTCATCATCAAGAGAATAGTTCTCTTTGCCATGCTCTTCCTTCTTCATGCCTTTATTAGGTTGCTGCGCATCAGATATGAGATTGCCAATAAAATGAAGATATGAAGAATAGTTATCAATGGCCATTGGCAAAGATGATGTTTCAAGAAAAATGAGTCCACCCTGCTCAATAACATTTACAATTTAGTAGGAGATGTAAAGTTTAAATCTGTTAGAAAACAGCTTCATCTGTAAACTAGATAAACTTATTGAGATTCAATTTGTAATAGAAGACTTAAAAAAGATGCAAGAACATGCCCGAGAGATTATTATGCCCTTTCTAGCTCCTTAAATTATTACCTGGATCTCCCAGGATATCATGTGAAACTCTCCACCAATTGAAAGCAAAGACAGAAGCTTATTCAATTTATGCGCTTGAACCAGATCACTCTTCAGTGAGCATTTCCCTGTGTAGATACTAGTTACTGCAACATTTATTAGTAACTGGTGACTTGCTGAAGCTGGCATGCTAATATTTGCAGGAGACCACATTTTTGTAACTGAGTGAGAAGATTGATTACTTAACCTTTCAAATACTGTCAAATTGGTTTCTTGTACCAAGTAAGATGTATTATCATCAGTTTTAGGACTACTTAATGTTTTGCTTTCATTTCTTGAAGATGAGGTATTTTGAACAAGACCCAAGCATAAAGTAAACGTGCAACCAGAAAGAGATATTTCATGTAAACAATTCACAGATCGCAATAGTAAATTTTCAAGTACAATGTGATCAATGTTGCTTCCAACTGAGTTCTTGTATTCAAAAACAAAAGACGTCATTCCTGGTAAATCAGTGAGTAGATCCATTTTCCCTTCCTCACAAGATATTACAATAGCTGTCTGCTGAATAGAAATCCAAATTCCACAGCCAGGCAACCGTTGCACAGCCATTTTGTTGCCAGTTAAGGAGTGAAACATTCTGTCACAACTCTCCACATTATCACTTGTCCTGGAATTATGAAGAACAATTTCCATAGACTTGAATCTGCTGGTCACGTCAATAAAAAAAGGGCAGACATTCCTTGTCAGTAAAGCTCCTTGTGTAGTTTCCTCAGAGATATCAGGTTCTGCAAACAATGCTTCTTGCTTCATAATTTCACAATGTTTGGAATCAGCATTGCCAAAGGTATTAAACAGATAAGATACCACAGAAGACAAATTTGCAACTGCCTGTCAGAAGGGAAAAAGATCTGTTAATCACAACTCTATACATACATAAATTAGCATTGAACTGAATTTATTAAATATCCCATTGCACAAAAAGCAAAATTAAAATATAGTTTTTAAAAAATCACTAGTGTTGTAACAGTCTCACACTAGCTGTATCATTATTATTGTGAAGTAGGGCTGATTGTTAGTTACCATATTTTAGTCTAGTTAAAGGAAAGAAATCATATTGCTTAGCATATATAATGTAATGCCTAGTACCGTTTTAATATCAAGAAATAATATTAAGAAATTCTCATCATTCAAGTTTCTATCATTGCTCTCTATCTAGGAGTCTACTATCCACTGTTCTCATCCTTCATGGCTGACCAATTTTGGGTATCCATCCTCCATAGTAGGTCCCTTAGCGCCTAACCATCATTGCAGGCAACTTACTGAGGGTTCAAAACGGGTATCACTTCCAATTTCACATTCATCCTGTTCACATCCAGCCTTAATTGAACAACCAGTGTATTGCATCTCTCCAGCAACCAGAGGGAAACGTCTGCGCACACCCTCTCCTAGATAACATATGAGCACAATGATCAACCTTTCCTGTCCACCATCCAACCTCTCATTGGTCCCATTCTATTCACCAGTGTCTCGTGTATTTGTTTCCATGGCTCCTAGGCCATACACAGTTGTACCAACAAGCCCTAAGTCTGACTCTCTCTTCCTTTGTTCACCTTCAACCATGTCCAACTCAGACACCACCCGTCACCCCATTACAGCCCAATCAAACCTCCTCATTACAGATTCTCTCACTCTCAATGATCTACCAACTCTATGTCCACTTATAGCCTTACCAGCAAGATCTATCTACAATGGGCTCAAGTAATTGGTACCACCTTCAAAGGTTGGCATAACTTGAACCATATTAAAGGAAATGCCCCTGATAAGACAGACCCAAAGTTTGATGACTGGTGTTGAGATCAAGCAAGATATTTGTTCAGATTTAGTTTGATTGATTCCTATTATTACTTGGTTATAACATACTGTAATCTTGTATTCCTTCCCAAAATTAAGAGATTTTCATGTACATATTAATTCCATAAATCAAAGAAGATGAGAGGCATCTCTCAAGCAATTTCCCACATATTTTGAGTAGTCTCAAGTTGGTATTAGAACAATTCAAAGGGCCTGATTAAAAAGTTCATAAACCCAAGAAGTTCTGTCATCCAGCAACCATCAAGGCTGGTTAACCAGCCCTAGGTGTTCCAACAACCCTCCCAGTCATCTCAGCACTGTCCAATTGGCCAACATACAACACACTACTGCTGTCCACCTGTTCATGGGCAATCCCACGTGTTGCTGCCAGAGAAGATTTTTAATATGGGTCCATTAGTGAATCAAAGGAGTGCGCCTAAGGTGTGGCTTGTGTATGCTAAAAGGTGAAGGGGAAAAGGGTGTGAGTGATTCTATTATATAAGGTAGACAAAGAAAGAGTTAGTTACACACGAAAATAATTAGTAGAGGCATTTTGTTGTGTAGAGTGAGAGGCTCTCAGTTTTGGGAATTGAGAGAGTGGTTTTTCCATTATTCCTCATATATCTATATTCATGTATCATACCTACATTCTCCATTAATACCATATATATTTTCCCTATTTCAATTATAAGTTTCCAGCACTTTATATCCATTTCTGCCATTTTCTTCTGCACTTAACATCTTTTCAATGCATGTAATTGTAAGCCATGCACCACTGTCAAGGTCACCTTTTAAATTTATAACCCAATCTCTAACTTGGAAAATTAATTTACACCTCCTTTTTAATTGATTAACCTCTACCTTAGAAGGAAATGTAGTATCCTTGAAATGCAAGGGTGGATCTCTCCCATATAACGCCAAGCGCACCATCATCCTGGTGGAGCTATTGTAGTTAGTGTCAAATCAAAATTCAACCCAACCTAACCATTGTGGCCACTTGAAAAACAACGAAGATAAGTCTCTAAACCCCTGTTAACTACTTTTATTTGTCCAACTGTTTCAGGTATCGATAGGTTGTGCTGTACTTAAGGCTACTACCTGATTGCTTGAGCAACTTAAACCAGAATTGGCTGAGAAATATTTGATCATTGTCAGACAATAAATGGAGGGAATCCATGGAGTTTGAGCACTTCTGAGATAAATAAAACATTAGGCCACCTCCTTAGCTGTAAATAATGGCACGAGGGCAGAAAATGCACATAATGAAATACATAGAAACATCACTCCACAGTTGAGCAGGTACACGTAAAGGTAAAGGCTGTATGAGTCCAGCTAGGGCTGAGGTATTGTAATTATAATTGACAAATTTCACAATCCCCTATGTATATCTCTGAACATTCATCTTCACACCTTCCCAAAAGACAAACTCTAACAGCAATGCTAACAGAAGTTTAAAATTCTGAATAGGCCTAAATGTCCCCCAACTGTAGACTCATGGAATTCATAAAGTAGCTTGCTTCAGAATTCTAGAGGGGGCTCTGGGCATGATTAATTTTTCATTAGAGTAACCGACCTTTCTTCAGTGCATACCCAGGTGATATAGCGAACCAGATCAGGTCCTGTACTATTTTCTGCAACCTAGTCAGCTTGAATCTCATTTTTCAATTGTTCTCTTTCATTGCATAAAATGTGGGAAATTGTAATTCCAGGATAAGGCATCCAGAACCTTGATAAGGACTCAGATGCATGCAGTGCCCTTAGCTCATCCTTGAGCACATTCAAATAAATCCCTTTAAGATACTTTGGCTTTGTTATGCAAAAAGGCCTTGTGTACAATTCAAATTGTTCTCAATATTCTTGCACCGTTCCTCCTTGTTTCAAGCCCAAGGGTATCTTGTAGGGATTCTGAATCATAGATAGTTGAAAATACCAAATCACCACGTTACAAAACTTCACCTACATTGGATTAAGAGCATCAAACTCACACCGCTAGAACTATGATAAAGCTTGACCATCAATGGCTATCATGATGGCCGACAGCAACACCAAAATTATTTCTCAATCCTATTGACCTAACCATAAGTGTCCTCCCCCAAAAAAAGGGGTAGATCAATCTTTCTCAGCTTTTCATCATTACCATCCCCAAAATTCTCCTCCGTGTCGTGGCCTATTCCAGACTCAGCGTGTCAATAGTCCAGGAATGAATGCAGGCCTTAGGCACAAAGAATAGGCAATGACAGCTAAGCAACAGGAGCAGAGACCCACACAGACCACAAACCTCCAACAGGTGACACCAACTAGAAAGAAGGATGTCAAATCATTTTTCAGTCAGTACTGTGCAAAGGGGATTGACAGTATGTAGACTTATGCTCATAATTATTTGCCTAGAATAGAGCCATATTAAAGGCAATAAAACTGTCCTAATAGAAGAAAATAGAGTAACAAAACTGTAGAATACATAGACAGCACAAAGGTCCTTTCATCCAAAACCTAAGTCAAATGTTTCATGCGTAGAATCCGTAAATCTAGTTAATAACAACATCACATTTATTTTTACATTAACCCAAGAAAACCCTGAACCTAAACAATAGATCCCAACCTCTCTTCTGTCCTAAGTCAAATAATAGGGTAATCTTAAAAGAAATTGAAATAAAATATTTTGACATCAGCACTAACTGCTGCTTTTCTGAAGGGTTCAATACGGATTACTTATGACTAGATAAATAAGAAGCAGTGGTGTATACATTACATTAGAGATGTCTAATTCCTCTTTGACAATGAATTTATTCATGTATGCTACATGACAAAACAATAGATATCATTTGACTTAAATTGGGAGGAAAAAATCACCTTATAGATCATATACACCTCATCCAAAAATGACAAAACAGTGAATCCTTCAGTAGTTATGTCAGAAGCGGCTGAAAAGGTAGACATTGTAGTGCTCAAGGAATAAATGTAATCCCTGCCATATAAAATTAATCATAAAAATTCACAATCACAGCAAGCATAAGCTTATGAAATAACACATTTATAAAATATGGACAGGAAACAAATGAGAGCCCCATTTTTTCTTTCTTACAATAACGGTAGCAAAGCAACTAGTCACGACACTTTTCCCACTATTCCTGTACTTCACCTTGAGGAAAAGGTGAAATATTTGATGGGGAGTATTGTTAGCAGCTCTCCAATAAGGAGAGTCTGTTAGGAAGAATAAGAGTGAGTACAGGGAAGTAGAGCCATAATTTGTCATTCTGCCATTAATAGAAATAACAGATAACAGTAGCAACAGTTAGCTAGTTAATTAGTTAGTTACAGTGCAGCTAGAAATGGTTATAAGGCAGTCACAGATAGATCGGGGGAGGGGGGTATCAATTGTTTTGGAGAGAGAAGAGGAGAGGAGAACCTAGTTCTCTCAAATACCCAAAGTGAAAGTGTGTGTATTCTAGGTTCTATGTTGTCCTTGATCTCTGTTCAGCATTGCCTTGATATTGATTTAGAGAATGGGAGTTCTATCAACAGATTCCATCCTTTTACTTCTATTCTAGTACATATCTATAACACACAATAGCGGAAATAGGACCAATGAATCTTCAAAACACTATCTGCATTAATCTTATTAATTGTCACCATCCAAACAAAACATTTGACCTTAGGAGGGTGTTTGGTAAGAAGACACTTTCAAGTTTCCCAAGAATCTTAAGTTAGATATATTAAATTCCTATGTTTAGTATGAATATTTTGAAAAGATTTACCAAGAAATTAACATTCCTAGAAAAAATTTTAACTATATTTCCCAACAAAAGATTCCCATGGGAGGGGTGATATCTAAATACCCCATGAAGGTAGAAAAGTTTTATTGATAATAAAAATATTCTCAAGAATCCTTTAGGCATACCAAACACTTTTCTAACATTCTTAGTAGTCATTATTTCCATAAAACATGATTCCTAGGAAACATAATTCCTAGGGGGAAATGACAAGGGAGAAAAATAAGACAACCTCCTAAAAGATGAAGTAAAAAAAAATGTAAGCCCAGTAGATTCTTTAGACGGGTAACAAAGCTGTCCAATGTTTTAGCATATCAGAAACTCCCTTAAAAGAACACCAAAGAGAGACCATAAACACTAACTATCCCAAACCAATGTAACACTTGGAACAGAAAAATAATTAGGGTAAAAACTGTCTATATTTTCTTGTGATTCAGAGGTTCTTATAAGGGAAACCTGTACAAAACTAGATCCCTTGATTATAGGGATTGACTAGGTAATTACAGCAGAATCCTAATTACATTATTTACATAATCAATTAGATTTCTATATAAAAGGAAAGAAGGTAAATATGGAAATACAAATATTCTCAACACTCCCCCTCAAGCTGGTGCATATATATCATATGCATCAAGCTTGTTACAAATGTATGTTATCCTTGGACCTCGAAGTGCTTTGGTAAGCATGTCAGCTAATTGATCATTAGAGTTTACAAACGACGTAACAATCTCACCAGAAAGAACCTTTTGACGAATGAAATGGCAGTCAATCTCTATATGCTTGGTCCATTCATGAAAGACAGGGTTAGAGGCAATATGTAAGGCTGCTTGGTTATCACAAATAAGTCTCATAGGTCCTACCTCACAAAACTTTAACTCAGCAATAAGCTGTTTTAGCCATACAAGTTCACATGAGGTATTGGCCATTGCTCGATATTCAGCTTCAGCACTTGATCTAGCAACAACATTCTGCTTTTTACTCTTCCAAGCAATTAGGTTGCCTCCAATCAATACACAATATCCTGAAGTTGATCGTCTATCACTTGGGCAGCCAGCCCAATCCGCATCTGTGTATGCAACAATATCAGTATGGTCTCTGTTTTCATAGACTAATCCTTTTCCAGGGGAACCTTTAATGTATCTCAGGATTCGAATCACTGCATCCCAGTGACTATCACGAGGGGAGTTAAGAAATTGGCTTATAACACTGACCGGAAAAGATATGTCTGGCCTAGTCATAGTAAGATAATTCAATTTTCCAACTAGTCTTCGGTATTGATTTGGATCTGAATACAACTCTCCCTGATCCGGCATAAGTTTGACATTTGGATCCATAGGGGTATCAACTGGCTTACAACCTAACATTCCTGTTTCCTTCAAAATATCAAGAGCATATTTTCTTTGAGATATGGCGACACCAGTTTTTGATTGAGCTACTTCAATCCCAAGGAAATATCGCAATCGACCCAAGTCCTTAGTTTGAAAATGTTGAAACAAATGCTGCTTGAGCCGGATGATACCATTATGATCATTGCCTGTGATAACAATATCATCTACATAGACAACAAGATAAATGCACTGGTTAATAAAAGAATGTTTATAAAACACAGAATGGTCTGCCTCACTACGAGTCATCCCAAACTGTTGGAGAACTGTACTAAATCTCCCAAACCATGCTCGAGGACTTTGTTTAAGGCCATATAGAGCCTTACGTAACTTGCAAACAAATCCTTGGGACTCCCCCTGAGCAACAAAACCGGGAGGTTGCTCCATATAAATCTCTTCTGCTAGATCACCATGGAGAAATGCATTTTTGATATCGAGTTGGTAGAGAGGCCAGCAACGTGTGGCAGCTATGGATAAGAAGAGGCGAACTGAAGTCATTTTTGCAACAGGTGAGAAGGTGTCGCCATAATCAAGGCCGAAAGTTTGTGTATAGCCTTTAGCGACTAATCGGGCTTTAAGCCGATCAATTTGTCCATCTGGACCCACCTTAATGGCAAACACCCAACGACAACCGACAGTAGATTTTCCAAGAGGAGATGGAACAAGTGTCCAAGTCTGGTTAGACTCTAAGGCCTGCATCTCATCAATCATAGCCTGTCGCCACCCTGGATGGGAAAGTGCTTCCTGGACTGTTTTAGGAATAGTAACAGAGGAAATAGCAGACACGAAGGCACAATGGGAAGAGGATAAACGATGATAACTCAAGAAATTATAAATGGGATGAGGATTTCGAGTTGAACGTGTACCTTTGCGAAGGGCTACTGGCAAATCAGCAGGTGTGTCAGATGGATCCGAAGTAGGTAGAGCAACTGGCGTAGGAGATGGGCTGCCTAAATCTTCCAAAACTACGTCTTCTAGCGAGACAGGGCGAGGTCTACGCTGGTATGTAGCCAGGGGACGAGGAATAGTAGGTGAAGAGGGATTAGGAGGTTCTGGCACATCAGAGATTGAGGGATTAGTGACAAGGGGAATATAGTAAGGAATGGGAAGAACTTGAGAAACTGAGTTTGAAGAGACTGATGTGGTGAAATATGGTGTGTTTTCAAAGAAAGTGACATCGGCTGACGTATAGAAGCGATGACTGGATGGAGAATAACACCTGTATCCTTTCTGCACTCTAGAGTAACCCAAAAAGAGACACTTAACAGCACGAGCAGATAATTTGTCAAGTCCTGGAGTGATATCATGGACAAAACAAGTGGAACCAAAAACACGTGGGGGAACCTTAAACAGAGAGTCATTAGGGAATAAAAGTGAATGAGGTACTTTGTTATTTAAAGCAGAGGATGGCATCCTATTTATTAAAAAGGTTGCTGTAAGGACAGCATCACCCCAAAATTTTAAAGGTACATTAGCATGTAACAAAAGAGTTCGAGCAGTTTCAATAATATGACGATGTTTTCTTTCTGCAATGCCATTTTGTTGTGGGGTGTGTGGACAAGTGGATTGATGCAACATGCCATGAGAAGTCATAAAATGATTAAAAGGTGCAGAAAAATATTCTTTAGCATTGTCACTGCGCAAGATTCGAATAGAACGACCAAACTGTGTTTGAATTTCATTGCAAAAATTCTGAAAAATTGTAAATAATTCTGAACGTTCTTTCATTAAGAAAATCCAAGTACATCTTGAGTAGTCATCAATAAAAATAACAAAGTACCTATGTCCTAAGATAGAATTAACACGACTCGGACCCCACACATCTGAATGGACAAGACCAAATGGAGATTTTGCTTGACCATGGACAGCACTTGGAAAGGAGGCTCGAATGTGTTTACCTAATTGGCATGACTCACACTCCATAGACTGTAAATGAGAGAGGTGAGGAACCATGTGCTTCAATTTATTTAGACCTGGATGACCTAGGCGACGATGCAAGAGAAGGGGGGTATCTGCAACAGTGCAGACAACTGAGGTAGTGGGCTGGAAATAATAAAGACCATGCGATTCAAATCCTACTCCAATCGTCTGTCCCGTACTCCGGTCCTGTAGAGAGAAAGATTCAGCAGTAAATGTTATGGAACAGTTATGAGTGCGAGTAAGTTGACTTACTGAGACTAAATTAAAGGGGCAACCAGGTACAAGAAGAACAGAATTCAAGGATAAATTAGGAAGAGGAGTAGTTCGTCCAATGCCAATGGCATTAGCTTTTGAGCCATCAGCAAGGGTGATGTGGTGTGCTGTTTTAGGTTGTGACAGTTTTGAGAAAAGAGAAGGATTACCAGCTATGTGGTCAGAAGCACCAGAATCTAATATCCAGGGTCCAACAGACGATGAATGAGAGAAGCAAATTGTAGAGTTACCAGATTGAGTAGTGGCAGAGGAAGATTGTTGTGATGCTATCTTCAGCTGGAGGTACTCCTTGTACTCCATATCTGACAGAATATTTTGGTTGTCTCCTTCATGGTCAATTTGCTTTTTTACAGCGGAAGGCTGAGAATACGTCACATTGGCTGATTTCTCGGGAAACCCAATCAAAGAATAACACTTATCTTGAGTGTGGCCCATACGTTTACAATAGGAGCACTGTGGACGATTTTCAAAACTGCGACCTCCTCTTCCACCACCTCGACCACGACTTCAACCTCCACGACTGATCACATTAAAGAAAAATGCAGAAGACTCCAAACCTGGTTGGGAACCATTTCCTATCATAGTTTCCGGAGAGAGAACACGCAGCAGACGATCAATGAGATTCTCTGCTGTAGGTACATTGGAATTTGTCAAAATTTGGTTCCGAACAGATTCAAAATCTTTGTGAAGGCCATGAAGGATGAAGACCATGCACATGTTATCAATCTTGTCTAAGACTTTTTGAAGGTCATCACCTGTCAAGACCAATTTTACTTCATCAATGGTGGACTGTGCTCTGTTCAAATATGATGGGAGATCGTGATCTGTCATTTTAAGTGCAGCTAAATTATGTACAACATCATAGAGACGCTGAACATCATTTGAATAGACACTACGAGCTTTCTTCCATATATCGTAACATGTCTTATAAGTGCGAAAGTAGACTAACAACTTCGGATCAATGGACTGCCATAGAAGTGAAACTAACTGATAATCAGCCTTCTTCCACTGATCTCGTTCAGTGGAATTAATGTCACTTGCCGTCTTAGTCAAATGGTCAGAAAGACCTTGACCCAAAAACCATATTTCCACCGCAGCTTGCCAATCCATATAATTTTTCCCATTAAGTTTCTCTGAAGTTATGGATGGATTTCCAGAGAAGACAAAGGATACTGGATTTTTGTTTAAGGGTTCAGTGCTGTCAGGGGTAGAAGACTTAGTTGGGTCAGAATCCATGACTAAGCTTGGTGAGAGTCGGAGGAGACTAAACACAGCTCACCAACAGGGAAAAGGACACCCAGAACAGACAGAGGGTGTGCCGACGAGCTGAACGGGACCAGCGGCGAGACGAATGGAGTCGTGTAGGGCGGGGCGTGGTCTTCACGCGCCGACAGTCTGGTTTTCTGGTCAGCGCGCGTGGCGGCGCGTGGAACACCGGGAGACGATGGCGATCGGTGGGACAGCCGATCGGAAGCTTCTCGAGCTAGTGCCGAAGTCTAAGGCCAAACGGTGGCCGAACGTCGAGACAACTAGGGTCGGCAGTACTGTGCAGTACTGTAGATGATTTTATCAGGCCCACAGAAAGTGAGCTCTGATACCAAGTTGGAACAGAAAAATAATTAAGGTAAAAACTGTCTATATTTTCTTGTGATTCAGAGGTTCTTATAAGGGAAACCTATACAAAACTAGATCCCTTGATTATAGGGATTGACTAGGTAATTACAGCAGAATCCTAATTACATTATTTACATAATCAATTAGATTTCTATATAAAAGGAAAGAAGGTAAATATGGAAATACAAATATTCTCAACAGTAACAACAAACAAACGCCCTTAAAAAATGTGCATAAGCATTACTAAAGAAAAGTCTAGATGGCTTACAATCACAAATTCAAGCCTCGTCATTTTTTTCTGAAATACTTAAAACCCGTCAATTGAAACCAGGTCAGAAGGACACAACCAATATTCACCAAGAACTACATACAGATTACTCCAAAACAAATGACCTATTTTTTTCTTACACCTTATATGTCGGACACATACTAGACGAAACAGCTGTGCGATGTCATTGAATCTGTAACATACCATTGCCAGTGATCTTAAAAATCACCACTATCCAAACAAAAGATTTGACTTCAAGAGTTTTAAATTTTCAAATTGACTCTCTGATTTTAAAATCTGCAACTTATTATTTATTTGATTAAATAAATTTTAGGCCCCCTATAATTAAATAGATTTAACTCCGCCTAGGGCCCCACAGCCAATCCCAAGTCCAAGTAAATGAGGAGAGTTGTGGAGGCCTTCGACAGTCAACGTAAAACTTGTCAAAACCTTTTATATGGATTACACATGACGATATTATGCTATGGCTAGATCGTTACCCAGAAATAATGCGTTGTATGGCTTGAATACAATGTCAAATGAACTAGAGCCACTACATCGGCACCCAAATATAATGTTAGATGAGCAAGGATCCTCATATTTGGCTGAACGAATGTGGTTAAAGAAGTTAGTCTAAGAACACGTGTTTCAATTTGGTTCATGGTATATTAGGACTTTGATAGGAAAGTCATTGGAAGTAGTAGACACTATGATTCGTAGAAAGATTAACATCATATGTCTTTAAGTTCCAAATGGGTTGAAAATAAGGCTAAAGAGCTCGATTATTATAAGTTTCAATATAAAAGTCAAGGGAAAGAACAGAGTGAGCATAGTTGTGGATAATAATTAAAAAAAGAACATGTTAGAGATTAAAAGAATTGGAGATAGGATCATGTCCAAAAAGTTATTGGTTGCACAAACATTATTAATTTTATCAATATTTATGCTCCACAAGTTGGCTCGAAAGCCCTTTTGAAAGCAAAGTTTTGGGAGGATTTAGAAGGGTTAGTCCAAGAGATTTCACAAACTGAAAAGATTTTCATAGGTAGACTTTAATGTACATGTTGGTTGTGAAACAAGACAATTTACAAGGGTTTGTGGTGGTTTTGGTTTTAAAAAGTTAAATGAGGAAGAACAATCTATCATTGGTTTCTTAATATCCTACAACTTTAAGATTATGAACACTTGTTTTAAGAAAAGGGAGGAACATTGTATCACTTTTAAGAGTTGAGTTTCAAGGTTGCAAATCAAGTTTTTCTTGGTGAAGAATCTAGACAAAGGAATTTGCAAGGATTGTAAAATGATTCAAAGAGAAAACCTTACTACACAACATAGGGTCTTGGTCTTTAATACTCATTTTAAAATTGGTAAATAAAGAATTCAACAAGTTATTGTTCCAAGAATTAAGTGGTGGCTACTTAAAGGTGATAAATTGTTGGACTTTCAGAAGCAACTAGTAGAAGAAGACAGCTGGACAACACAAGATAGTGCTAACATCATTTGGGACAAAATGGCTACAAAGGTCAAGAAAGTTGCTAAGTAAATTTTAGGTGAATCTAAAGGTTTTAGACTAAAAGACAAGAAATCATGGTAGTGGAATGAAAGTGTGCAAGAAAATATTAGAGAAGAAAATGTGTTTTAAAACTTTGCATCATGCAACAATGTTTAAAATTAGAGAAGATATCAGAATGCAAAAAATGAGATAAGAAAAGCAGTAAGTGAAGCACGTTCCAAGGCTTTTAAAGGATTCTATAAAGATCTTGGCACAAAGTATGGTGAAAGAAAGTTTTATAAGCTTGTCAAAGGTAGAAAGAAAATCTAGAGATTTATATCAAGTTAGATGTATTAAAGTTGAAGAAAGAAAAGTTTTGGTTTTAAATCAACACATCAAAGACAGATAGGAGAAATATTTCTATAAATTTTTTCAATAATAGACGTGGAGCAAATGGAAATATACAGGATTAGGAGTGCAAGTGAATGATCTAGATTTTTGGCACATTACATTAAAATTTGAGTTGAAGAAGTAAAAAAACTCTTAAAAGAATGGACAATGGCAAAGTAGTTGGCCCTAATAATATCCTTATAAAAGTTTACAAAAATTTGAAAAAACAAGGACTTAAGCGGCACACTTAACTCTTTAATAAGATTTTGAAATCCAAAATTTTGTCAAATAAATAAAGGAAGAGCACTTTGGTTCCTATATACAAAAATAAGGGTAATATCCAAAATTGTGCAAATTATAATTATAGAAAAAGATTATTAAATATAAACTACGAGAAAAACTGAGATTGTAGAAAATCAATTTGGTTTTATGTCAGAAAGATTTACATCAGAAGCTATATATCTTTTAGAAAAGATGATAGAAAAGTACCGTAACAAAGAAAAGGACTTGCACGTGGTTTTTATTGATTTGGAAAAAGTATATGATCAAGTACCAAGAGAAGTGTTATGGAAGGCTTTAGAGAAAAAAGGAATTTGTGTAGCATATAGTCGGACTATACAAGACATGTATGAAGGGATAACTTTATATGTGAGAACTTCTACAGATGTATCTAAAGATTTCCCAATAGACATAGATTTATATTAAGGCTTTGTTTTACCTTTGTTTAATCTAGTCTTGAATGTGCTTACAAGTGACATACAAAAATTTATTCTTGTGTTCATGCTTTTGCGGATGATATAGTGTTGGTTGAGAAAACGAAAGAAAAGGTTAATGATAAACTTCAATTATTGAAAGAAACTTTAGAATCTAAAAGTTTTCGCTTTAATAGAAGTAAGATAAAATATGTCCTGTAAGTATAGCAAAAAAAAAAATGAGGATCATGCATTAGAAGTTAAAATTAGAGATGATATTATACTATGAGTTTTCATATTTATGTACTTGAGAGTGATTATACAGAATAATAGGGATTAATAAGATGGTAAAGGAACAGCACGAAAAGAAAGTAGAAGTAGCAAAAATAAGAATGTTGATATGGATGAGTGGACACACGAAAAAGGACAGGTTACAAAATGATAATATACTCGAGAATATTGAAATAGTACCTATAGTGAAAAAAATGTCTAAAATTGTTTGGTCATATGCAAATAAGACCTTTGAAGGAACCAATAAAGAAAATGGATTGCATGATTCTTAGTCCGATAAAAAAGAGTCGAAAGAAACCCAAAATAACCTTAAACAAAGTTAATAAAAGAAATCTTTTGATTAACTAGATTTTTGAAAATTTAGTTTTTGATCAAACTCAACAGCATCATATGATCTATGTAACTAACTTCACCTAGTGGAATAAAGCTTGTCATTGTTGTTGTCCTTGGCCCCTATACTTTAAAAGTTTAGGGTCCTTATAATTTTATAAGTTTAGGTTTTAGTCCTTTTAGTTTATTTTTGTTTTTACCGTTCTACTCTATTTAAGTTTTGGTCATACTAGTATTCTAGACATTGGTCCAAATAATTATACTTTGAAAGGTTTTATCATATTGTTGGTAATGAAGCAAAAACCAAAATTTTTAAAACTAAAAGAACCAAAAGCTAAGGCCATGTTCAATGTGATTGTTAGTTTTAAGCTTAGAAAATATTTTTGTTTTGAATTTAGTTTCAAACTTTTGATTTTTCATTTTTTAAATTTTAAAACTAAATCTAAAATTTAAACCGCAAAAATTACTTATTACTTCTCAAACCAAACTTGTTTGGTGATGGAGTTATGATGATAGAGCAACCAAATTTTCATTATTACCAATTTCATTTATTTTTATCTCCAACTACAAGCTTTTAAACATTACTATCTCTATGAGTTTCTTGGAAGAAATGAACAGAAGAGATTGAATAGAAAATAAAGAAGTTGGAAGCGAGTGAAAAGGAATAAAAATAGCAATGCGGACAAGGATGAACAGTCTAAAAAATAGAGTCAGTCAATATTTATAGAGAGAGAAAGAGAGAACATGAGCGACAGAGATGCAACGTCAGCTCATAGAAGATTTTTTAAAATCTTACTCCTTTAGTAAAATTTCCAATTCTTCATTTTAGTTTATTAAAATTCTTAGTTAAATTTCTTAATATTTTAAATTCCTTAAAATTGAATATCCAAAAAAAGTATTTTAACACACCGAATTTTAAACTCTCACAAAAATTGAATTCCTCACTTTGAAGTCTCTATCCAAACAGGTATAGGGATCAAAACCAAAATTGATGAATATTATAAGGACTTAAAACGTATTTAAAATTTAGGTAATTTCTAAAGTAACTTGTACATCAAGAGGGCATTTTATGCCCTCTGACAAGTGAAATAATTATCACTGTTAATTTTATATTAATAGATAATGAGATTAGTAGTTTATTTGAAAAATACATAATATCCTTTAATTTTTAAGATATTAGAAAAATCACAATTGTCAATTTAGAGAGGAAATACAATGTCCTCTCAAGTTTATGCACACCGTAACAAGCACCTAAAATTATTTCTTGTAATTCAATTTGTGATTTGAAGGACATCTTAATTATGCTATTTATTTGCCTTCTCTTTACACAAGAGAACTTTTGTCTATCAAAATAAAAATGTATTTATTCCTCAAAAATTACATTGACCACACAAAGCAGATCTCCCAAAGTAACTAAATGTTTCCTGTGACATACTTTGTGTAGAACATACAGCAATTGTAACTCTAATGAATCACAAAACCAAACCTACTTAAAAGGAATAAAGAGAGGAGAGACAAGGTCAAGCAATAAGGTTCACAGGCATCCTGCCGCCTCATTCATATCAAACAAGAACCAAAAAATACCAAGGACTAAAGTTCCCAAACATACAATATCATAGAAAAACACCAAAACATTCCCAAGTTATCTATAGTTACAGGAACAGCTAAAGCAAACAAAGAAAAAATAATCTATAGAAAATAAGTACAGCTAAGGTTGTCAAACTCTCAAATTAACTCTTAGATTCTAACAAGTTAATGATTTTAGGAGGACAAATAGCGTTAACTCATTACCAAACTCTTCTCTAGATAAACTCGAGTAGACTCAGTAAACTCATGCAAAGTTGCAACATTTATGAAGTCAGGCAAGCGCAACACTTTCCTAGGGCTCAAATCAAACTACACAAATTGATCAAACCCTCACCATTGTCTATTTTCTATAAACCAACTAATGCTTTATCATAGCATGAAGTTTTGTTGCTATCAAAATCAAACTTAGCATGGTCAACTTGTCATTCTTCTTCTATTGCGACAATGCCTATGAACCTAGCATCCATTGCGAACCCAACATTGTAAGAACCAAATGTTGCCAACCCATCATTAAGAAGCATACACCTGTTTAAAATAGAGGGCTTTACCCAAAAAAAAAGAACTAAGCTGTGCACTTTGATGTGGAATACTTTCTAGCCAAATCAAAATGTCATTATATCCATCTAACGTACCATGTTGCAAAATCTAATGTAGCCATAGCTTGTGACATCTTAATAACGTTGTGAATGGGCCCTGTTCTGGAGCCAAATTAAATGATAACTCATCCTATGTACACGTATACAAGTCCATGTATATATGTTTCTATAATAACTTGTGATGGATTTTTACTATATATTTGAATATTAGGATAGTTGTTTACTTGTTTTAAATATCTTTATATTGGATGAAGTGAACTCTTATTAGTTTACCAGTCAAGTATATCAAAACATAATGAATTTACATAAAATCTCAAGTTTGACAATCTTTAGTACAGTCTCATTCAAATTGCTTTTAGAAAAAAAGATAAAGAGACAAAAAGCACAATATAGGAGGATCTTCCTAAAATAAAGAAAACAAAGAAGTTCAAAATAAAATTTTAAAAATGAAGAAGAACTAGCCATTTACATTAGCATAAGTTCAATTGTAATGTACCTAAACACAAAATACAAATTCAAGATGACAGAAGTTGATATCAGATAGAGCTACCATGCAGGAGGCCAAAACCAGACCTAACCAAATTGAGACACCATTGGGACCAATATGCTAGTCACCTCACATGCCAACTTATCAGTTGACAACATACATACGCACAAAAACAAAAAGCCTCGACATTATTTAAAACTTAAATGATAAATTAAAATGTCAAACAAAACAACTAAACTTAATTCAAACCACAAATTAACATGCCACGGAACACTTAAACCAGGGACAAAAGAAATAAAATTCGTCAACATAAGAATGCTTGTGAGAAACTGTCATCAAAAAATGGAGGAAAATGGATAATGAAAACAAAATCTGTCACCAAGATCTTACCTGAAGGACAATATCTGGACAGCAACTGGCTTCAATATAAAAAGTTGACTCTGATGGTTTTCTTCTGACTTCTCTAAACAAGCATTTACGCCATTTAGATGACTGTAGTAACCAAGTGAAATCTTCCCTGAAGATGCATATTTATGATTATTGGGTTTTGGAATTTCAATCACCCGAGCTTCCAATTTAACACACTCTGCCTTGGCATGGCCAAGCCCTAATTGACCTGTATATGGTGCCATAGCAAATGAAGAAGGTGAACCAACAACCACTTCAATCTCATGGAACTCAAAAGTGAGGTCAAAATTATCGTGACTCACATTATCACCAATGTCTTGACCACCAAGATTGGCTTCATTTCTGTGTGAAAATCTAAGAGAAAGACCATCAACACATAATCCAAAATGAATGTGTTTCTCTGGAAGCTTTTGAAGCAAGGCCGTAATCAATCCTTTGGAATAACAGTCATATTTGTTAACCCAAGCATTTTTTGTTTTCTCCACAAATTTTGAAGCTATGCACGCTTCCCTCCGATTCTCCCAGTAAATAGCATGTTGTATCTGACTAAGAATTAGAGCCACTGATGATACTGAAGAATGAGTCAAAACTAAATTTAATTTCCCTAGCATTAAACTACATTCCAAAAACCCAAAATCTGGATTCTTTTGGCCTGGGTGTGTGGAAGATATCTCTACCTTACAAAGAAAGCATGGATTTTCAGAATACTCAGTTTCATTTTCATTCAATTTTCTGCAAATTCCTTTCCAACTCATAGACAACTTTCCCATAAAGCTTTCAATGTGAGAATCACAAGGATCTTCAGCCTGGCCCGCATCAGTATCTGAAAGGAGAAACATTTTGGCAGGTTCAACCCACATAGCTGGTTCCATATGATCAATATCTTCTTTTCCATTTCCTTTAGCTGAACTAAGTGTATTTAGTGTACATGCTTCAGCTGACATTGTCAAAGGTGTATATTCAACCCTCATTTGCCCGCATGATAGAAAGACTCTCTGTTCAAAAATATCTTTTACAGATACTAATAACAAAGAGTCAACTCTAAAACGTACCAAATGGAAATCTGAGCATGCAATTCCAGCAAGTGACTGTAACTTTTCATACACAGATGGATGAATTTCACTGATTTGGGAAACTGTCATTATGATTTTCCCAAAGCTCAGCACAAAACAACAACAATGACAAGGATCATCAATAAGACTTGCCAAACAACATCCATGAATATCTGGATCTTGCACTATTTTTTCACCAAAAACGATGTTCGCTAGACTATGGAAAATTGTAGAGATCACTTTCCACATAAATGTCAGTATAAAATGAAAAGTGCGAAAGAATTTATTGATAGTGACAAATTCCTCATGACAATTAAATGGAACTTCCAATGCTGCTCTGTGACGAGCAATTCGCCTTGCCAGTGATATGCCTTCAGCAGGCAACTTTTTTTCCATGTCAGAGATCAACTCCCAATGGCGTCTAGCAGAACTTAAAATCAGTTTGTCGTGAGACATCTTAGAAATGGACTTTTTCCAGATGTGTCTAGTAGAATATCCAATTAGCAGCAAAATATTTTCATAAGCATTGACATAGTGTATCCATTGACGTACAACACCTACTAATCTATGCAATGACAACATCGGAGTTAGAGTCACAAGGCCAATTCTGCTGGCAGCTATCCTCCATAATTCCCTAGCACTTCTAGCATGATTGTACTTATTAGATAGCAATTTGTGTAAAAGTAGACATGCAGAAATGTCATCTGGAGAGAATGAAAAAGCTAGTTCTGGAAAACACAGGGTGCAATGTGCCAGCTTAAGATCTTTGAATTTAATGAAAGTTTGCATATCAGAAGAAAGCAAAACATGGTCTGCCATATTTTTTCCAATTAATCTGACCCTGAATCCAATTCCTTTTAACACAAGAGTGCTCTCTTTCATCGGCATAAAAATTGTACTAAGTAAACCTCTGAGAATACATTTTTGATCAAGATACTTAGGGCTTGCACTAAATTCCTTTATTTCCCCAAAACACATAAACTCGTCATTTAAGACTGGGAATTGAACCTCCACGTGAATGCAGTGTGCCACTAGATGACAGTTTTTCAGAATAAGATTCCAAAAAGCTGTTGTAAAATCTTTTCTCTCAGGAACAGCAAATAAGATCCTCTCCAAAATGTGATGCAATGAACAGCCCTACAATTCATACAAATTACAGAAGGTAACTGGAAACAGTAAGCACCAGAATGACATTATATTTAACATATTGATTCTGCACACGAAAGCAAAAAGTCATCAGCTTGTGTATGTCGCTCTCTTAGGATCTCTGAAGCATGGGTACTTCATTTCGTCAAACGTATCTACACCCAATATTTACCAAGTACCAATACACATTTGGTACACTTGAGTAGTTCTCAAACTTAACTTTAAAAGAAATGTGGCTTAAGTATGACCCCAATGAGACTAGTAGTATTCCCTCATTATAAAGACATATAAAAACTGTTGAAGGTTAAAACAAGAAATTGAGACAGCCACAATCTTCCATGCTCAATAAACCTAACTACTTTCTTTCATTATTTTCCATTATATTAAATATATCTTGTACAATTTCATTCTAACTTCTACGGAATACAAGGTTCAAATTCATTTGATTCTAAAGCATAGTATCCACACTACCATGCAAATCAGCACAGGGCTGTCTGATTGATTTATTTAAAAGCAGTTTTTTGTTTTCAAAAACTAAAACTCAGTAAAAAATTGTTTGGAAGTCTATTTTTCATCTCTTTATTTTAATCACTTGTTTGTAACAGTCTGTTTTAGAGAAGAAAACGGAGTACACATTTTAGTTGTTTGTGTTTTCTTCAACTTGTGTTAATTTGTTCTCTCACACTCACTTCAAACAACTACTATCACGCTATCGCCAAGCATCGTGAGGCTTTAAAAAAATCCCAGAACGAAACTTATCAAACACGTAATTCTGAGAAATAACGTAATAATAGACTCAAACAAGTCAATGGACCAGCCCATCATGTAAAGTAACTGATACGAAAACATCAGCTATTTTAAATCTCAGTCAATTCGTAGAAAATCCGTCATTAGATTAATGAAGAACCTCACCAAGTAACGAGACTCATCATCTACCTCAGTGTGAATGGCAAATTCATATTTAAATAAGCACGTCCATTACCTCAGGATCAAGCGCCGAAAGCTTCTCTCTGAGATAATCCGAATAATCAAACTTCGAAGTTCGCAACCGCCTCACGCATCCCTCCGCTTCCGGCTTCCTTCAAAACCAAACAGTTACGTCAGTTACAGAAATTAAAAAACAACAAAAACAAAAGGAGGAACAAAGCTTGTTAGAGATTCTGCTTGTGTCAATTTGATTACTCGAACGACTGCACGATGCGCACGCCGTGAACTTCGATCGTGAAGGCCGGGACGTGCCAGGTCGAGAAGCGAACGGCGATGCGTTCGACGGTGATGTCCTTGAGGAAGAAGAGCGTGGGAGCGTAGAAGAGTTGGTTGAGAACAGAAACGTCGAAGCGAATGTTGGTGAGAACGGCGAGAGAGTGGAGGAACCCTAATTGGAGATGGAGTTGTGGCTCTTCTTGAAGCCATGGCTGGAGCAGAGACAGTAGTCTCCGCCGGATGAAGTTTTTCAGTGGCATTGAAATAGTGAGAGTGATGTCATGGATTTGTTGTGAATTTGTTGAAGGAAGGATTCAACAGAATTTTAAGTGTCGTAGTGGAATGGCTGTGTGACTCGGCGGGAAAGAGAAATTGTTGGCCCACATATCTCTGGGATTAGACGGAACCGAACGCGTGTTGAGTGGCCAACTTGGCAAGCCCTTTGATGAGCCTCGTGTCAGACATGACCAAATTGTCTTCATTCTTCCTATCGTTCAGCAAGTATCTTTCTTTCTCTTCAAGGAAGCTTGGAATTTTCCTGAAAAAACAAATAGTTAATCGTCAGTTTAATCTTGTTTGTTTTGTTTTAGCTATTTTAAACGAGATGTATTGAGGATAAAATTTTATTGTAGCTCTTAATCTTAAGATTTTTTTATTTAAATATATTATTTATTAAAAAAAATCTTCAACTTTATCCTTTAAAAATAAAAGTGTCACATAGTAGGTCTTCTAACTACTTGACTCCCCAAATTAATCACTCAAATATCTAAATTGTTACTATTTTAGTTTTTTAAAATTATTTTTGTCAGATTAATCATTTTGACATCACTTTTATTTAAATATTTTTAAAAATTTAATCCATCACCAAGTTAAACTTTGTCATTTCAATCATTTTTAAAGACCAACATTTTATATATTTATTAACTTATTTAACCAGAAAAACTTAAACTTTTAATAGAGTAATTGAGTGACAAAATTTTCAAAAGAATAAAGGCTTGTTTGTTTTCCATTTCCAAAACAATTTTTTTAAGTTAAAAAAAATAAAACTTATTTGTTAAGATGATTTTTCAAAAACTATTTTAAAAATAAATTTTATTTTCAATTTTTAAAAATAAAAATAGATATAAGGTGTTTTGATTTCTTTTATTTTCTTATTTTAAAAACTAAACTAACAAGCGGGTTTTTTTTATTTTTTTCCTAAAAGCTATTTCTTAAAATTATTTTAAAATATAAATTTTAAAAATTTAAAACAAAAACAAAAACAAATAAGCCTTAACATAATAACAATTTAATTTTTTTATTTTTTAACAACAAAAATCTTTTAAAAATTATAAAAAATTTCTTCATATCCGGTGGCCTAAATCTTTAAAAGATCTCCTTAGGATACTTTTACCTTTAATTATTTAATTTGACATTTTTTGAAGAATAAAATTATGAGTATCACATTTATTTGATAAATTTCACACTAGATAAATTATTGTGTGTGAATGTAAAATTATAGAGAGGCAAATAAATGAATTTGAGGATAACTTAATCATCTAAGTCAACAATAATAAAATAAATTTACTTTCTCTCTAAATTTCAGTTTTTAAAAAAAACAAAAATAAGAGAAAAAAATAACCCCTTATATTTTTTTTTTCTTTCCTTTGAGTTTTTAAGCAATGAATATATTTACTTTATATTAAAAGAAGGTTGCCTTTTAATACATATCACTTTCTTGCCATTTATATTTATCATTTTGATAGTATTAATTTTTTTAAGACACGTACTTACAAATAAGTTTAAAGATATGTTAAAAACAGCTAAAAATCTAAAATTTGAGGCATTTTTTCTATAGTTTCTAAATACATTTTAGACATTGTATCTTCCTAATTATTAAATCAAATTTAAAATTTGACACTTCAATCATGTTCAAAAAAAATCTAGACCAATTTAAACGAATTAACTGTCATAGGACTAAAAACTCATGTCATTGAAGTATAAATTATATTGGAAAAAAGTATAAATTAATGTGAAAATTGAAAAAAAAAAACATTAGAAATCAAATATTCATTCCTTGAAAGTGTGCATAGTTTTCATATTTATAAGAAGACAGTATCATTTAATTGTCTCATGTTAATAATATCAGTAAGTCTCGAAGTTAATCATTAACTAATGTGGGACAACATCTATATAAAGCTACTTTTAACTATATTCAATTATATGCGACATTTTCTAAAGTTCAAAGCAAACGAGGATTGTAGATTTTAATGTATGATAAAAAATAAAAAGTATTAAATAAGATTATCAATATTGTCTATGAAAACTTTAAAAATTTATAAGAGAAATATTAACAACACATTATTTAATACTTTTTATGTGATTAGTTAATTTTTTAAAAAATTAAAATAATTTAAAAAAATCAATTATTAAGATAAGTGGTTCAATATTTTTTTAAAATAACTAATTATAAATAGTATGTTCAAAAAGAATATATTACTTAGCAATTTTAGAAATTTATAATAAGTAAATATCAATAAACACATTTAACTATAGGAAAATTAATTTAAATATGGTAATTGAGTCATAAATGTTTTAAAATATGGTATTTTTTGCTAAATGATGCGCATAACGTGTTTAAAAAAACGTCAATGGTCAATTTTTCCATAAACAAACCTAGAACAAAATGCACTAACCTCCATTAACATCTTCTTGAGTTCCGAAAAAAATGTCGATGATAATTTTTACCTATAAAATCTCTGCAAGCAATTAACTCAATATTTTTGAACTCTTTAAAATCGTCAATTGTGATTTTTGGTTGAGGGAATCTCTGCTCCACATCTCCATCAGTGTATAGTGTTTTGTCATGTAAATCTATGTTGTGAAAAATTGCTAATGACAATTTATAAACTTATAAATATGAATTGAAAAAGACTAGGTACCCATGAATGTGATGGGAGAAGGAGATTTAAAAATGAAAAAAAATGGTTTAAAATTTTATGAAAAAAGAAATAGAGAGAGAACATAAATTAAAATTTTAATTAGGAAGAGAAAATTAGATGAAAAACAAAAATATTAGAAATTCAACTTTTAGAAACATATCTTTAAAAATGTTACGAAATTTCAATATAAGTTATTTTGGTTTATATTATAATTTTAAAGTTATTTTTATATTTATAGTTTAATTTTCATAAAAATAATTAATGTTATTAATATATAGTAATTTTCATGAAGTAAAAATATAAAAAAATAGTTATAATGTGTCGTTTATAGTTAAAAAATAATTTATATAATAAATTTTTTTAAAATATATTAATTTTAACATCTTGATTGGTATTTTTGAATTATTTATCAATGATTATTTAAAAAATTTATCATTTAATATGGCATGATAATGTTAATTTATTTAAAAATTGATATATAGTAATATTGAATTTTAAATGTTAAAAACTATTTATTACTTAAAAATATAAAATAAATACATATGCTGTGATATGATTAATAATAAATTTTACATGCCTTAATTATTTTAGTCGATTCAAAATAAATTTTATAGATTATAACAAAGTATAAATGTTGAAGTAATTATTATTAAACTCTTTTCTTGAGTTAGTAAACATGTTTATAATATAAAAGGTAAAATATATTTTTTTAAACTTTTTAATTAGTATTTTTGAAATTTATCAACATTTATCTTTAAAAAATAATTTTGAAAATATAACCTAAATGTATAGTAGAAACTCTTTAAATTAATACTCGATAAATTAATAAATTCTCTAAAATAATAAATTTATCCGGTCCCGACTTGGATCAATATAAAAAATTGAAAAACTCGATAAAATAATAAGATAATAATTTTTCAGGAGATCCCTTTATAATTTTTGGTCCCAAGAAAATCATAAATTAATAATTCATAGAAACTAAAAAAAAAATATTACACTTTATTGAAATATGATTCAATAGTTGTCTGTTTTCCTTTAAAGTTCAAGTCTATTTGGAGCTCATCTCTAACTTTTCTTATTGCATCCAATAGCTTAGGTGTTGTATTTTTGTATTGTATCATAAAGTTGTGAAGAGTGTTCAACGTCATAAGTGCTTCCTTTCGCGTAACAGGCTCCAAAGACACTGTATCATCTTCGTCATCATCCTCTGCATTGTTCTCAATGATAGTACCCACAATATCTTCTAAACTATGAACCTCTCAACATGCTTCATTTTCACCTGGGTAGTTCATTAGATTGTCGATATCCATCTTATTACGATAGCCACATTGATTGATTATAGTCTCAAAGTCTTGAGTTTCTTCATCAAAAGTGGATTCATCCAAATTTCTTGCAACGTCACTATCTGAACGAATTTTACAGTGTCGGAAGCAATTCGCTATTGTTTCTTTTCGAACATCTATCGTCCAAGTTGTGATTGCCAAATTGATAGCATCAAGGACATTTATCTTCCTTGGATCAGATTGTCCCACCTCATAACCTTCCAATATTTTGCGGTAAAACCTTCTACGGTAATGCATCTTGAAAGCTCTTATTATCCCAGTATCGCAAGGTTGAATCTTTGATGTCATGTTGGGTGGCAAGAAGAACAACTCAACGTTTCTTAGCCCTTCAATATTTCTTGGATGTGCTGGACAATTATCCACCACAAGTAGAACTCTTCTACCATGCATCATTTAGTCAAATGAACGAACATATTCATCAAAAAGCACACTAGTCATCAATGCTTTTTTGTTAGCTCGATACTGACAATTCAAGCTATTCATGTTGACATTCTTGAAGCAACGAGGCTTTGCATATTTTCCAATAATCCATAGAGGGATTTTTTCAAAGCCATCTTCATTGCAACAAATAACTACTGTCAGTCTTTCTTTATCTTATTTTCTTCCTCCAAGTTGTTTTGTTGCTAGTGAATGATCAGCTTGTAGCCTATAAAACAACCCAGTTTCATCCATATTGAAAACATCTTTCATAGGGAACTGATCAATTTTCTCCTAAATCGATACCAATTTCTGCTCCATGTCTTGTATATCAACAGATCCACTCTCGCCAAAACGACGAAATGACTTTATGCCATGTCGGTGCTTGAATTTCCCAAGCCATCCTATAGAGAAGTTAAAACCTGAATCATCATGAGGGTACACGAGTTTCATTGTATCTCTTGCCTTCTGCAAAATTAATTCTCCTGTGATATTCACACGTTCTTGATGCTGGAGAAACCACTCATAAACAACCTTCTCCATGTCAGGATATTTTGCTGGTTTGTGTCTTTTGATCTCTGCTCTTCCCTTTTCTATTTTAGCAGAGAGATAGTGATCTGACCGCTTAAGTGTGTTTGATATTGTTCCTTGACTAACTTTCAACTGAAATTTTCCCTCAAGTCATCTCTACAAGTCTTTTTGTGTGCTTGCAAGATTATCTCTCTTATACTCACACAACTCCTTACGTATTTGATTTGACATAGTTGATTTTGCAACACCTTTTAGATGAGAAGCCATCTTGTGAGATATGGTTTGAATACTCTAACACATTCATGTAATTTATATATGCCAAACTTGCTTAAGAATACATTGAACACATTTGTTCCTCTTGTTTACATTTACTGTACTTCAAAAGTCATTATTGATTTCCAATGCATATGTAGTGTAGTCACTAATTTACTGTACGTTGAGTCCCAAGGTTCGCAGCAACGTAATTCTAAGAGGCATAGATTAATTTACCTTTTTGTTTGGTATGTACAGTATAATTTCTTAAAAACTCTTTAAATTAATAATTATTAATTTATCGATAAATTAATAACTCTCTAAATTAATAAATTTCTCCGGTCCTGACATTATTAATTTAAAGAGTTTCTACTGTATTTGTTGTGATATAATTAGTTAAAATTTTAATATACTATAATTATTTTAATGAATTTAAATTAATTTTCATAATAATTATGATAAAGTATAAATATTATAGTAATTATTACGAATATTTTTTTGAGTTATTAAGTATGTTTATAATACAAAAATTAAAATTTATAGGTTTCTTAAATTTTTTAACCAGTATTTTGGAGATTTATTAACATTTCTTTTAAAAATTTATTACTTATTATAACTTAAATGTATATGGTTTGAGATAATTAGTTAAAAATTTATATGTCATAATTATTTTAATTTTTTTAGTAAGTATAATAAAAAGTATAAATGTTATAGTAATTATTTTTTAGTTATTAATTATATTTATAATATAAAAAGTAAATTTTATATTATTATTAATTTTTAATTAGTCTTTAGTAAATCTTTATTAGAATTAGTCTTATACAATGCTCTTGAATTATTTATTAACATTAGGGTTCCTAGTTAATAATTTTTTAAATTTTTTATTGTAACATGTAATGAGATAATTATACCCTTATTGCTTATTAATAATGTCACCTATACAATATAAAATATTTTATGACATGTTGACTTTGATCGGTTGTTCAAATTTACAAAATGTAACTAAATAATTCTCTAGTTAATGCACTTGTAGAATAGTGGAAGTTTGAAATACACATTTCATTTACTTTGTGAAGAATGCATAATTAAATTAGAAAATATTTTTATGTTATTTAGACTTTAGATCAATGGTGTACCTCCTAATGTTATATGTAAAGAGCTATTAGGTAATTGACCTAGATCTAACAATGTTGAAAAATAAAAAATTAGATTAAAGTGACCAACATAATATCTTGCTTGGCTTCATGTAATTTGATATCGTGATAATACAATATACTTATTGACATATACTTTATTTGTTGGGACATGTTTTAATAATGAATAAAAGCAATGCAATAGTATATGAAAAATTATTGTAGCTGGGTTTACCATGTCTTGCCTTTCTTTATAGAAAGTTAAATCGTAGTTCAATAAAATTTGTGGTTCCCTAATTGTTTGGAGACAAATATACCTATCAAAAAGTAATAAAGAATTTTAAAAATAAGTTTCTAAATTATCATCTCATAAGGATTGTTTCAAATTATTAAGAATTTTTTAGTTTAATTATTTGAGCCTAAAAGATGCGAAAATAAAGAAAAATAAGAATTCCATTATAAAATCAATTATTAATAAAAAAACAAGTAACTCAATGCATATTTTGGTTAAACTTGTAAGAGAATAACCTATGATATATGAGTTTTCTCATTTAATCTTTTATGTTATTTTTTTGTTTAACTCTAAATTTAATTTCCTTGTGATTACCAATCATTTATACAAATACTATCAATATACAATAGTCCTGTAATATTAATATTCTTTTATCTAAATTAACATCCATAATGGTCATACAAAATATCAATTCAAGAAAGCATAAAGCATTTATGAATTTGTTAATTTAATAATGATTAAAAGAGAAAGATTTGTTTGATCCATCTAATCATTTGTTTTATTTTATCCTATAGATCTATTAACTAATTGAGGTACGATCGCCTGATGATATAATTAATTTGAATTATGTTACGAGTGGTTAATTTACAACGTACAATTATGCTTAATAGGATAAACACTAATCATGAACAAAAATCAAACTTAGATTTAAACATCTAAATTTCATAAACTCATGAACAAAAATTCTCATAACTCTAATTATAGATTTAGTTGCTCATGCTAAATGAAAAGACTATAACAATCATAAATAAAGTCATAGAGAAAAGTAAACTAAATTATCCCCAGAGATTGATGATGATAAAAGTTCTCGATCTTCAAGTATGATCTTTTGAAACTCTAAGTTCCACAAAAAATGTGTCAAGAGATTCAATGAGGAAAGATGTGCGAAGTATGGGATGAAAAGGTATATTTAAATATGTTTCAGCCAATGCCTTCAAGGCTTCTATAATAAAGTTTAAAAATCCTAAAAATGGAGGATTACCCAGATATGCATAGGCTTAAAGTACCTTCGTGCTTGCTTCTAAGATTTGGGTGTGCTTACTCCTACAAAACTCGATTTCCCAGTCAATTTGGACCTAAAATGTCAAAATATCCAATTATGACATTTTTATGCTAAATTGCACAGTATATATATATATATATATATATATATATATATATATATATATATTATGAATTAGTGCAAAACTCAAATAAAATAAAGATAAAACATAAATATATGGACTATAAAAGAGAGTCAAAATATAGACTTATAAACTAATACTATTGTAAGTGTAGGAGTAACACTAGTTCTTATGGTTGGCTCTAATCCTTGCTGAACCAATAATATTTTCACTTGCTCTTAGGGATCTTAGAAATATTATACTGATATTAAATTGAATGAGTATTGATGAGGTCAAGATTAAAATATCCTTAAATTTGTTAAATTTGTCTATATATTTATATATCTAATATATTCTATTAACTGTAATTTGTGGCATGACCATACGAAGATAATGGTATTGATGCTCTTATTCCAAATGACATTAAAGGTGAACGATTATTGGATCAACTATTAGTTCTTTGATTTGTTTTAAGGTCATAGTTTAACATGTAATTAATCATATAAGATATTAATTTGAGTATATTCAACATATTCTTCTCACACTCTAAAGTTTGGAGTCCATAATAACATAGAAACTTACGGAGATTAAGATAACCAAAGAACTATCGGCTCATACATGATGACTGATTGGCAATGTATGAGCATTAATATCAATGCATTTTAGAAGGAATGCCAATTCACAACTATTATCCTTACGAATATTGAACGTGATACACGTTATATGCAATAAATTGACTACGATTGTCTCCACAAAATGAGCTCCCCAACAACAACAATTTTCTATGGAACTATTTTCTCCTTAGCATGAGAAAAATTCCATGTAGCCACCACTATCTTAGCATAAAAATTTTCCTATTAAGGCACCACCCACCCAACAACAAGAGATTCCATCACTTTTAGTACAAGCAAACGAGGAGTTTTATTAGTCACCGCATGAACTAGTGGTAGTCATTTCAATGTGATAAACAATTCTTACAACATGAACAAGCACAAATGTATGTTGATAGAAGAAATATTTTTTGTGGTTCAAGAAATATGAAATCACAAGATATAAAGTTTTTTTTTTATTACAATAGCAACAACAATAATATATCTCATATATTACTATGCACCTATAATTTTATCATTAATGATGCTCAAACTTTTTAAAGTAATCTCTAATATAACTCTGACCTAAATAACGAAGCAACCATAGAAGAAGTGCCCATTAAGAAGATGTGTATTGACCATAGCTTGTGATACCAAGATTACTTCTCAATCAATATTTTCAATGAGTGATTAATAGTTCATATCAATTATATTGTGGGAGATAATAGATCATGATAGCATAATTACATTTAATTTTGGTCATGGGGTGAAGTCTTTTAAAACATGAGATTGCAACAGATAAAAATCTAAAAAATTAGGATGTGGTAGATAACGAAGGTAAAGAAGGAAGAAAAAATAAATTTCTTTAGTGATGATTTTGATAAATATAATTCCTTATTAATTAAGAAAAAAATAGATATATTTAAAGGTTTTAATTACATAAAATACTCTTCATAAATATAACTAATAACAATTTTAGTGTAAAAAAATGTTTGTACATATATTAATGTTTTAAAATTGTTCGGTAACGAGTTTTTCTTGTAATTAAATTTTTGACATTAAAAAACGTCATTGGAAATTGTATAAAAATACCTGTTCATGTAATTTTTCTCAAAAGCCACAGACTATATAAATATTTTTAATATCGTGGTATAGGAAAATAGTAAAAGTTGATGCAGTTTGAGAAAGGAACCATTGTTTTCAGCTTGATAACCACTGCACTGAATATTTAGTATGAGTGGGATAATGGGGTAGAGTCTGCGTTCCTGTTTTGCCACGCAAACCATTCGTTAAAAACTTCACGCGGAGCCCGTGCATCGATTCAGCCACCCCGCTCTTCAGTCACATCCTTCCATCTTGTGTAAATGGGGTGGTCCTTCCGCACTTCATATCCGTATCACAGCCACCAGAAACCAAAACTTGGATACTGATTGCACTGTGCTGAAAGACAAAGTTGTCGCCAGCTCCGACCCCACATGCTCTTCGCAGCCCACACCCACAAAACCAAAAAAATATAAATAAATAAAAAAACAGAAAGGAAACTAGAAAAGATTCCAGCTTACGACCATCGTTTTTCTTTTCCCTGTCTTTTTCGTTTTTTCTTTCTTTCTTTGCTTTCCTCAGTACACTGTACACACACTGCTTCCGATTGTTGATTCTCCGTGATTTTCTCTCTCTCATCTTCCTATTTCACCTTCTGTTTTATTTTCACTAGTTTGAAATTTGAACGTCTCAGGGTCACTGATGCATGCTGCATTCTCGAGAAAAAATATCACCCTCCCTTACCTTTCTTCTTCAGAGTTAAAATTAGGTTTCCTTTTTCTTTCTTCTCTGTCTCTATTAGTCTGCAAGGCATCTTTATTCTTTCTAGAGAAAATTAAAAAAAAATTTATTATATAAATATGTCATTCGTTCCTTTCCTTTATTTTGAAAATTCAATTTCTGTTGTTTTGGTGCGAAGCTTGAGCTTAGCTTTCACCTTTTGATACTTTTATACTTCAATGTTGGCTCGCCGTGGAAACTAGAGCAACCATGTCACCGGCGAGGACAATGACGGTGGCCGCCGAAGATGACTACGAGGAGGTCGAGTACTCATTTGCCGTGGAGTACAACGGACCGCCACCGTGCTACAATCTTCCCCGTGCGGTGCCGATCAGCGTCGACGTGATTCCGGTGGCGGCGGCGGTCGCGCATGTTCCTTTCTCCGACGCTATGTCTTTGCCGGTTGTGCAACCGCTCTCGGCGCCTGAGCTTCCCTGTGCGAAATTCTCCAAGGAACTCGAAACGCCGATTCCCGAGGTCGCGGTTTCTCCCACTTCGGTGATTGCTTTTGACCGGAGCAATGACGGCGGCGGTTCCGGTAGAACAACGGTGTCTCGGACGTCGGTGATCGTGTTCGAAGACGAGGCTGCGGAAACAAACGAACCGTGTGAGTTGAGCAGAGAAAATTCGTGCGAGTTTTCAGAGCTTTTAGGGAGAAGAAGCTCGAGCGCGTTGTTGAGGAATTCGAACGGCGAGAAAGAGACTTTGATTTTGGATTTCAACGATTCGAGCCAACGAGATTGGGCTTCCACGTTGAGTTCAGATTATCCATCGTCTCGTGTTTCTCCATTGAAAAACAAGGAACCTGATCCTGAACCCGAACCTGATGTTAAACATATAGTGACTTTCGAGGTGGATTCGGATGAGGAAGAACGCGAAGTGAAAGAGAGGGTTAAGAGAGAGGGTATGAGGAAAGGGAAAAAAGGGTCGTGCTATCGTTGCTTAAAGGGGAATTGGTTCAATGAGAAGGAAGCATGTCTTGTTTGTGATGCCAAGTATTGTTTGAATTGTGTGTTGAGAGCAATGGGTTCCATGCCGGAAGGTCGCAAATGCGTTGGTTGCATTGGGTATCCAATTGATGAATCTAAGAGGGGGAGTTTGGGGAAATGCTCTCGTATGCTGAAGAGATTGCTTAATCATTTGGAGGTTCGACAAGTAATGAAGGCGGAGAGGTTTTGTGAAGTGAATCAGCTTCCACCTGAGTATGTTTGTGTGAATGGGAACCCTCTTTCTTTTGAGGAACTCTTGGCTTTGCAGAATTGTTCTAACCCTCCGAAGAATCTGAAGCCGGGGAACTATTGGTACGACAAGGTGTCTGGGTTTTGGGGAAAGGTATGTTCCTTTGTTTTTTTAATAATTTTCTCCGTGTATTTTTTAAAGGGTTTAACTTCAACCTTAAATGTCTGTATTTTTTAAATAATAATTTTTGGTATTTCTATTATGCTGATTTTTGTTATGAATTTCACAGGAAGGACAAAAGCCTTGTAGGATTATTAGTCCCCATTTGAATGTTGGAGGTCCCATCAAGCCGGACGCTAGCAATGGAAACACGCAGGTTTTCATTAATGGCCGGGAAATAACAAAAGTTGAACTTCGGATGTTGCAGGTTGAAATTTTAATATATTAAAACAAATGAAAGATTTTATGCTAGTTAATAAATAATTTTTGTTGTTAAAAATAATAAAAGTTGTTGAAAGGATCTTGTTTTGGTTGGGCAGTTGGCGGGAGTTCAGTGTGCTGGTAACCCACATTTTTGGGTCAATGAGGATGGTTCTTATCAAGAAGAAGGACAAAAAAATACAAAAGGGTGTATATGGGGAAAGGTATTATTTTCTTCCTGTTTTTGGTTTATTTGTATCTTATTTTATTTATTGGGCGACAATGTTCATTTGCATTATTACACTCTCTTATTTCGCTTGTTAGGCTGGAACGAAGCTTGTGTGTGCTTTGCTGTCCCTGCCCGTTCCTTCTAAATCTTCAAATTCGTGTGGGTTTCTGTCCTCCAATCTGGTTACTAGAACAGTTCCTGAGCACTTCGAACATGGAATAGTTCATAAGCTCCTCTTACTTGGTTATAGTGGGTCTGGAACAAGCACTATTTTTAAGCAGGTTATTTATCATTTCACAATTGAGTTTGACAATTTTTATGCTGCTACACTCATCGCAAAAATAATTCCACCCACCACCCCCCCCCCCCCAAAAAAAAAAATGGAAATATATAATTGGGCTGCTTTCAGTAGTTTGCTACTTCGGTCTGTTATTTGTCAACATGAATGTTGTTGCTAAAAACCAATTTTTATTTATGGAGTTGTAAATGCTTATCACAGACCAAGATTCTTTACAAAAGCACTCCCTTCTCAGAAGATGAACGGGAAAATATAAAGTTTACCATTCAGACCAATGTCTATGCGTATCTTGGCATACTCCTTGAGGGCCGTGAGCGTTTTGAAGAAGAAAGCCTGGGAAATTTAAAGAAAAGTCAATCTTCTGTGCTTGACACTACAGGTATGAGTTCTATTTTCTGCCTCCTTTCCACTGCTCCTCTGAAATGTGTTCATTTCTAATGACTTTCGCATCAGTAGCCAAGCTTTCTTCCTTTTAAAGCATCACAATGTTAGGCATCAACTGTGCACCAGCTAGTTGTTGGTCCAAAAGGTATTCCATGAGCTTATACATGCGCTTGTGCATCATTATGTTTCATACTTCATATGTTTTAGTTTTAAAGTCTCTTCCCCTAACTCATTCATACATCATTTATGTTCACAAGGACGAAAGTGTTTGTTCTTGTAGACTTAAAATACTTTGATACATATTCGACCAAAGGATCACAAATGTTGATAAGCAACTAAATGATAGGGACTGAAATAATAAATGACTACAAATTCCTGTATACTAATAGATTTGACATTTATCTTGCCCATTTGAATTAAAGATTTGCTGGTATCATTATGATTCAGGAACCAGTCCAAAACTTGGTGACAAGACAATTTATTCCATCGGCACAAGACTGAAAGCATTCTCTGATTGGCTACTGAAAACTATGGTTTTGGGCAAGCTTGATGCCATCTTTCCAGCCGCTACTCGTGAATATGCTCCATTGATTGAGGAGTTATGGAATGATGCAGCCATTAAAGCCACCTATGAAAGAAGAAACGAAATAGAATTGTTACCCAGTGTTGCCAGTTATTTCTTAGAGCGGGTATGGGATCAGTCTTTTGTTTTGATTTATTTTTATCAACAGTTTAATCCGTGCATGCAGGCTTTGTATTGCATAAGATCTTTGGACTGAACATTCGTTGACATGCTTGCATATAATAAAAGAAAATATTAAGAGCAGGTTATATCTTCCCCAGTGCTGGGAGAAATGAGGAATATATGATTAGTTTTTTTTTATTATTATTATTATTGAAGATAATGGGATCCTCCATTAAGTAGTATAAATAAATCTTTATTTATATTCATGATATATGAAATACACGAATTAGAAGTTTGATATATTTAATGTAAATGAGTTTTTTTTACTCTCTTAGCTTGTTTGTTTGGCCAGACTTCAATTTGATTTTTAGGCTTCTGGTTAATGTTAACTATTCTATCTGTTAACTAACCAAACTCAGCCTGCTTTACATCTATCTGTTGAGCATTATAATGCTTCATTGGCAATTTTTTTTTTTTTTTTTTGTGCAAAATTTGCACTATGGAAACATGTTCTTCATGCTTCTCTTCTATTTGTTTCCTCTTGAAAACAGATTGTTGGGTTAGTGGTTTGAGAATCTAACAATTCAATCCTGTGATTAGGCTGTTGAGATATTGAGGACTGATTATGAACCCTCGGATATAGATATCCTCTATGCTGAAGGAGTTACATCATCCAATGGGATGGCTAGTGTAGAGTTTTCATTTCCTCAATCAGCACCTGAAGAAACTGTTGACACTGCCGACATACATGATTCTTTGGTTAGGTAGGTGAAAATATTTGCACCTATTGTTCCATGTGAGAAATATTCTGGGTAACCCTGATTGATTAAATTAATGTATAATTATTGTTGCACTTGGGAAAATAATTACTTTGTGGATAATGGCATGGTTGTAAGGCAAGTACACCACAACCTGGAAGAAAACCAACACAAGGACTAAACAGAGAATAAGTACGGTACCATCTTTAGGGATTGTAATAAGGTGCCTCCGTAGTTGGTTAAAGTTTATTTCCTCCAGATGTTATATATACAAAGATAGAGAGGATAAGACATCCTCACCAAAAAACAAAAACAAAAGAAACATCTAGAAACTCAGACATGGAGTAATAATGTAATGAAGCATGCCAATCTCTTTGCATGTCTAATCTAACACAAACAACTCTAAACAGTTAATGAGCAGAACACCACGTACAAGCCAAGAAAGTAACTCTATCCCAAATGTTGTCCAGGGATGGCAGTGTGACCTTGAAATTTCTAGCATCCTTTCCAGCCAAACACATCAAAACAGCAAAAATACTGCAATAGAATTTTAGCTTCTCACAAAAGCCGAAAACCTATATATTTAATTTGGAGAAACTGATACAAGTTCTTAGAGCACACCCCATTCTTATTAAAAATTATTTTCTCTGTTCTGGCCGTATAGATGTTTAGCAAACATAGGGTTCGGGTTCCTTCAACTGGCACGGATGTGATTTAGCAGTCATATCCACTGTAAATACATTAACTTTTGCAGATAATTCTTTCTAATTAAGACAATCTGATGGATAAGATATATGGTGTAAAATTAGGAGTGAAAGAGATGGATGGACATTGCTAAGACTATTGCACATTTTAGTCTCTGCATTCCCTTGACCAGCTTTGGCTTTTACATCATGTGAAGTTTTAGATTCATTTTTATGGTCATCAGGGGTGTTACCAAAATGCAATTTTAATCAGGTTTACTGTGTAAAAGATTACATCTGTTTCGTGTAACATAAATGTATTATCAAATTCCCACGTTTGTTTAAAAAATGCTTGCAATACTTATTTCCAAATGCAAATCTCGACAATGTAGAAACGTGTGATGCTGTTGCCGATTTTCGTATATATGATTGGGATATTGAGTCAAACCAGAAAATGTACAAACTTAGAAACCGACCAGTGTTTAAATACAATCTTTTTTGGGGGGTGGCGGATCGATTACCTGAGCTGCTATAAAATGTTGCTGATTTATACCCTGCTCTGTTCTCCTTGGTTACAGGTATCAACTAATTACAGTACATGCAAGAGGGCTAGGAGAAAATTGCAAGTGGCTAGAAATGTTTGAGGATGTTGGATTGGTTATTTTGTGTGTTGCCTTGAGCGACTATGATCAGTTTTCAGTTGACGGAAATGGTTGTCTCACAAACAAGATGATATTGAGCAGGAAGTTTTTTGAAGCCATTGTTACTCATCCTACTTTTGAGCATATGGACTTCCTTTTGATATTAAACAAATTAGATGAGTTTGAGAAGAAAATAGAACAAGTTCCACTAACTCAGTGTGACTGGTTCTCTGATTTTCATCCAGTAATTAGCCAACATCGCTGCAGCAGCAACATCAACAGCATTAATAATAACCCCTCTCTTGGTCAGCTGGCTTCCCATTACATAGCAGTTAAGTTTAAGAGGCTTTATTCATCTCTTACAGGGCGAAACTTGTATGTGTCACTGGTGAAGGGGCTAGAGCCTGATAGTGTTGATGCAGCACTTAAATATGCAAGGGAGATTTTGAAGTGGAGCGAAGAGAGACCAAACTTTAGCTTGAGTGATAATTCGATGTATAGCTTTGAGGCGAGTTCATTTTCTCCCTGATTATTGCTGGTTCAGACAAGGGTGCTAGTTAAGTCATATCATCTATGACTTGGATTCAGTTCATGTACATACATTGCTGACTAGGAGTTAGGGCACGAAACGGGCTATCGAGGTGTAATTTGCACTCCAGCTGTAGGCTAGCAGGCTTCCGCTGCTGGGGTATGTTGTGTGTTCGCACGTGCCGCATAGATCACGATGTAATGTTCAAATTCATTTTTTCATATGGTAAAGTAATATGTTGAAGCTTGTATTTCTCGTAGGATCCTGAAATTTCTTTGTTTATCTTTTTTCTTTTTTACCTCTCTTACATTCTTATTTCTCTCATTTTTTAAAAGGTGTATAAGCTTCATTCCAGTGTGAAAACATCATTTTTAATTTCTTGTCTTTCAGGCCTTCAACTTCTAGTAGGTTGCGAACTGGCTTTTAACGATACCTAATAATGAATTAAGTGTTCTAAAGTGGCTCAAATCCAATTATCTGTAAACTGAAATATTTACGGCTTTTTTAAAAAACTGTTTTCTTAGCTTTTGCAAAGCTTATATTTAAATTTGAACATGACACTATGTCGAAAGAACATGAAAAATTGGTTGCCAATCAGCATTGCTGAAACAATAGATCAAAAAATATTTTATTTTATTATTTAAATAAAATAAAATAAAATAATATAAAAAATTATTTTATTATTTCTACTATAAATAAAATTAAATTTATTTCTATTATATGTGTTTGGGAGAAGAAAACCTTTTCTAAGTTATGAAATATTGTCAATTGAGTTTGTAATAGATGAATGAATTATACTTTGTTGAAGTTCATCTTGAAGATTGGTTTAAGAATATATATTTTAACTGAAATTCTAGTAATTTAAGATTCAACTATGAAGAAAAATCTCGAAACTTAAGTTGTATCAAAAGGATCATATTTTTACATATTTTCATGACAATGGATAGAAAAGAAAACTTTATTTTAAGACAAAATGAGAATAATATATTTAAGAAGTTTTAAAACTTTTATGAATTCAAAATTAGAAGAACTCAAATTAGTTGAAAGAAGATACTTTGAGATATTCATTCATTAGATTGTTGAAATGACTAAAGTGATTTTTTTTACAAATTTAAGCAACAAAAAGATATACAAAAAGTAAAGAAATGTATCGAAAAGTAGTAAGTTTTAAAGTAGTTGGCAAAGGTTACTAACAGTTATCACCAGTTGAAAAACAGTTGGTAAATATTACTAACAGTTATCACCATTGAAAAACAAGATGCCTGGAGCATATCTGTGCAACAAAGTAAGAGCAGTTATAAAAAAATGTGTGAAAAGCGGTTGCGAAATACGCTCGCATAGGAAGAAAAGTATTAAGTCTAATTTGTGTATAAATAAGACTAGATTTTATGTTTTAGGGAACGACTTTTGCAGTAGACACTAGCACTCAAATTCAGTCCATACTAAAGTTCTACATTAAGTTAGGTTCAACTACCGAAAATTCAACAGTTCTCAATATTCGTCATGAAAGTTGTATGTTTACAATTCTACAATTTACTTTAATTCAAGTTTGTTATGTAATTCTTTACATTTATTTTAATATTATTTCATTGTATTTCTAATCTTTTTTCATTTTTTTTTACAATATTGACTTAATTGTTACAATAAAAAACATATTAAAAAAAATCAAAGAAAATATATAATTCAATCTTTAAATTGTTTATGAATTTATTTATTTGCATATTGCAAATTTCACCATTATATGAACCATACTACTTATTGACGTGATAAAGATCCTTTCAAACATGTAAATTATTTTTTATAATTAATTTTAAAAAAATTCCTTTTTGTCATACAGCCAATATTAACCATATTAAAATATTTTTTTAGTTGACATGTTCGTACTAATTATCATCTTATCTTCTACAGTTTTTTTTTTTTTTTTTGTCTTTAAGAACTTATGCAAAAAATAATTAAAACATTGTAGTTTAAAGTGTATTTGGTTGTTTAGTTTTATTTCAATTAATATGTTTTCTTTTTAGAAGAACAGCATGTTTCAATAATAAAGTTTAAAAAATGGGATATTCGACTAAAATCGGGTTAGTTTACAATGGCAGTTTTGTCAGATTGAGTAAAAAATTGTTTTATCTCTAGACGTTAAATGAAAGTCTAAGGGATATTTGTTTTTCCTTTTTAAACTAGATTAGTCCACAAATTTTTATTATATTATATTTTTAAAAATAGAAAACTATTTTTAAAAGAAAAATAAACATTCTTTTAATTTGACTTGAATTTACAATTTGCACTTAAATAAATCCAAAATTTAAAGCTCAAGTACTTAGCAGGTTTAAATGAATTGAATTAAAATGGACATACCCAGCTAAAGTAACTCGGTGGCAGACAAACGTGGAATAACTTCAGACAAAATTAACCTTTCAGCTTTAGATTATAATTCTTAGTTTCGTTTCTTTCTGTCCAAAAGAAAAAGCATGTGCTACCACAGGGTTTAGAATAAAATTTAAGAAAAGAGATTTATAAACTTAAAGAAGTATTAAAAGAAAAAAAGAGCAAGATAAACGGATGAAAAAAAATTAATAAAGAGCATTATTTTTTTGAAAAAAAAACTATTTATAATTAAAATTGTTAATATAGATAAACTTTCACATTTGTTATGTAAATACAAAATAAAAATAATTTTAGTTAGGTAAGAGCGATATTTTTTATGTTTTAATTAAAATATATTATTTTACGAGACAAGCGAACATTTCTTCTTTTTAAGTGGCTAATACATTTATTTTGCTTTATATTGTTGGAGATGATACTTTGATCTTTGTAGAAAGTTACACACTCTCATTAGCTTTGAAAGTCTTGAAGTTTGTGTCTTTGACATACACCATTGATCATGTCTTACTTTTCTGAGATTCACATTGTTGTCCACATAGCCTCTTTGCTACTAAGGAGTTCATGCACTTTGTATTTTTTATTACTTTTTGTTTACGCTCTATGCTTTTGTCTTGAAATGAGGCTCTAATAATTATTTTGTGATTGAGTTGGATCTTAATTTTGATCCAAATAAGCTATTTAGATTGTCATTCCAAACAAATAATATCTTCTATAATATACAAATTCACTTTCTAGACCTTCATAGTAAGGTAAAAATCTTTTTAGTAATTTTTAATTATTAAAAAGATTTATAAATATAAAAAGCATGAAAATTTAAAATTTATATTATTAAAAAAAATTCTGCCTTGCACAATTTTACTCGTAAATACTCACATTAGTTGTCATATGAAACTAACAAAATAAGTTATTTGAGACAATTCATTACAAGTAGTGTGTTTAGGTAAATTTAAAGAAAAAGTAAACTTATAAAAATGATAATCGAAATGAGTAAAACTTAATTTTTCTATAATTTTTTGTAAACTTAATTTACATCAAGCTCTATCATATGAATAAACTCATTTAATTTTACTTTTATCATACTTCTTTCAATCAATCTATAATTAATATACCTTGTTATAAACTCAAGTGCATTAAAGTTATGTTGATAATTTTATGATTCTACTCTTGAGCTAAGTTATGTTCGATCATCTTTTAGCATAATCAACAAGATATAACAGTAAATTTAATAGTATTATGTTTAACTTAAACTTGTAATTTTTTAATTTAATTTCTTTTTTAGTTTCACTTTTGCTTTGTGCCTACTTGTGAATTACAAAAGTACACCACTCTTATTATTTTTTTAATCTTTTAAATGTTCTAAATTTAAATAATAATAAAAATAAATAAAAGTATAGAATAAATGTAAGGTAATCATACAATTATTGTATTTTTAAGTAAAAAAAAATACAAATAAGATAAAATAAAAAAATCATATTTTATGTAAAAATTGTGACGGAGCTAATGAGTAAAACCAAAACAAAGGATAAAAATGTTAGATATTAACTTATAATAATGCATAAAAATATTAATTTTAAATTTGATCAAAAGTATAAATATACAACACATGTCATTGTTTATTGAATGATACTATACCTGTTAAATATTTAATGCATGAGTGAGTCAATCTTTTAAAACTGTTTTATATACTTTTTACAAAAATATACTGTTCAAATTTGTTACATGTAACTTAATAATATCAATTTTTAAGTATTTATGATTTAATCTTTTTTAAAAATTTGTAAAATTGTTCTTTAAACCTTTAAAATTTGTTATTTTATATCTTTATATAATTATATTAGTAGTCATTTTTATCTTTTCCAAACAAATCTTGTATATATCTCATATTTAAGTGGTGGTTTTAAGAAAGTTTGTATTCATATGCATTCATGCAATTTCAATTTATAATTAAAAGTAACATTTGAATTAATAGAACATTGAATGTCATTTAAATTTTCCAGGGACTTGCAAATTTTATTTATAAAGTTAATGATTTTTAGAATTAAAACTTTCAAAATCATTCTCAAAGTCTCAATTCATTATAAAATTAATTTTGTTATTGATAAATTGTTCAATGTTATTTTAGATATTCCTCATGCTCTCCTTACACACTGATCATATTACTTGGCTTAATTTTTGCAATTTTCACTTAAGTGATCTATTACTCGCTTAAGTAAAAATTACAAAGAAAAAAAATGATCTAGTAGATGAATTTCACTTAAACAATTATTAATTAACTTAAGACATGCAAGATATTCTAATATTCGCTTAAATCAATAAAGTATAGCTTAAGTAAAAATTAATAATCATATTTTTGCTTAACCTAAATTAGTATAGCTTAAGCAAAATTGGCTTGACTTAAGCTAATAATAATGACTTAAGTATATATTAACAAAATTTATATATTTATCATTGTATAAAATTAATTTAAACGAATGTGATATAACTTAAAGTGAAATCATAAAGAATGATTTTTATGTAATTTTTAGGATTTTTATAAATTTAATTGATTCCATTACATGACAATGCAATGAGATTGTTGAATTGAAAAACATATTTACACACTATTTAGAAGAATTATAAAAACTTTTATAATACTTTAAAAGAAAAATTACAAAATCATCTTTTGTCTTAAATATTCGTCTCATACTTTTATTACTTAAATTCTATTATAATCTATAAAAAATTGTTAAAAACATAAAAAAAATATATTTGAACTAACTTAAAAAATAGAGAAAGAAAGAAGTAAGTTTATGAGAATAAAGTTAATTTCTATATGAAAAAAAAATTATTTTCTTAATTGTTACAATTGCATTATATATATATATATATATATATATATTTTAAAAAAAATATTTTTAATAAATTTATTTTAAATTTTTAACATTTAAAATTCTTAACTTATAAAAATTATTAAAAATTAAATTAAAAATATTATAACTTTTTAAGATATGTTATAACATATAATCTTATTAACGAGTTATATGATAAAAATTATTTTTCTCAATATTACTTCGACGTCTTCTTTTAACATGCCTATTTTATTTAATAATTTTAAAATAACGTTATTATAATTAATTTTTAAAATTAGATTTATTGCGGTAAGAGAGCCAAAAGCCCATAAGAAAAAGTGCTTAGCAACCGACATGGGGGTTTATGTTATGGTTATGGGGGGAGCTAAAACCCTTTCCCTCCTTACCGAGACCCCAACGATGCGCCATTGGTTCCGTTTCGCTGGCCTCGCCCGGCGCCTCGACCGCCACTACAAGGCGGCGAGGGCGCCATCTCCGGCAAACCCTCCAAAGGCTCCAAAGAAACCACAGAAATTCAGCTTCCACGGAATAACATGGGAGGATCCATACAGTTGGATGTCTCAGATTAACGACAAGGTAGCGATGCGTCACATGGACGTGTACATGGAGCAAGAGGAGAAGTACACTGAGGCCATCATGTCCGATTCGGAGCGCCTCCTCAACAAGCTTCACTTGGAAATGGCCTCTCGCACGCCCTTCGACCTTTCCACCCCTCCCCTTCGCTGGGGCCCTTGGCTCTATTACCGTCGCGTCGAAGAGGGGAAACCTTACCCTGTGCTTTGCCGAAGATTGTCGAGCTTGAACGACGATTTCGTTTCTCATAAGTATCCTCCTGCTGGATTCGATTTTACCACGGGCAAGACCATTGAGCAGAAGCTCGTGGACTATAATCTAGAAGCTGAGAGGTTTGGAGGTATGTTATGGAATCTCATTGTATGCTTGAATTGATGGAATTGAATGATTTTAGTTGATGCTGTTTGGATTGTTTAAAGAGGAATGCTACTACCCTTCATGTGATTCGTTAGCTTTTTAAAACGTTGGTTAAAAGTGATCAATTTATGAGATAACTGCTTTGACTTTTTTAGAAACTGACCAACTACAAGGAGTGTGTTCAAAAGAGTATGTTGTTTAGAATTTCCGTTGTTTAAAATGGTGGACTGGAATGAGTTTCATTGCATTTCTCCAATACTTTTCTTTTTCCTTTCTTTTCGATTTGTGAGTATGATATGGAATCGGTATTTTGTTTTTATAGTTGTAGAGTTCTCTAAATGAACCTGCTTATCGTGCACCAAATTCACTGTACCAGGTACTTGTATCAGGTTCTCTTTAAAGGAAATCTTTCAATAATAATGTAAAAAGTGATGAACTGCATACCTACACAAACTGCTTACCTGTTCCGTGTATGTGGTTTCTCTGTTTTTTCCTTCCTGTTAAACTAAACAATGCAATCGTAGCTTTATTTCTTTCTACCCCATTCCATTCTATTCCTTTTCATTCCATTCCGGTCATTATAAGATGTCTAGAGTTTTAAATGTTTTGGGTACATGTGTTCTTAATATTATCATTGATTGGTTGGTTGTAGTAAATGAGTAAAATGATATCGAAGAGGTTGAAGTTAGATGCTAGTAAAATGGAGAAACAGGGAGGTGTTTGGGTATTCTAATGATTTTTTTATCTAACTTTTTATAGGCTATGCTTATGAGGAGCTGTCTGAGGTTTCACCGAATCATCAGTTTCTTGCATACACAATGTATGATAAAGACAATGACTACTTTAAGTTATCTGTCAGAAATTTGAATTCAGGTTCGTTGTGTAGTAAGCCACAGGCAGATCGGGTTTCAAACTTGGCATGGTTGAAAGATGGGCAGGCTCTGCTTTATGTTGTTACAGATCAGAAAATGCGGCCTTACCGGTAGGTAAATTGTTATTGATTTATTGGTGCCTTGGTGCTTCTATATAATTGAAAGAAGCCTTTAAATTGCTTTTTGCTTATGATTATTAGCACTGAAGTACATATAACGTTCCTCAATCTCATTCTTCCACTTATTGCTGCAGTATCTACTACAGTCTGATTGGATCAACTGATGAAGATGTTTTACTTTTGGAGGAATCAGATGAAAATGTTCACGTTAATATTCGGCACACAAAAGACTTTCACTTTGTGACTGTAAATACATTTTCTACCACATCGTCAAAGGTAAAAGATCTATAGTTTAAAACTCAGTCAAATTAAGATTCTTCATATTGTATAATAAGTGTAATCATTTCTTAGGTCTTTCTAATAAATGCAGCTGATCCGTTGTCTGGCTGGAAACTAGTTTGGGAGTGTGATGCTCTGTCTCACTGCATAATTGAACATCACCAAGGTTACCTTTATTTATTTACAGATGCTCCCAAAGCAGGGAAATCAGTGGATTATCATTATCTTCTTTGTAGTCCAGTGGATACTCCTTCAAGTCCAAGAAAATGGGAGGTAGTTTGGAGCATCACTTTCTCTTCCCCCCCCCCCCACCCCCCCGCCTTTATAATTGGCTTGTTTCATTTTAGTCCTCTTGTATATCTCACAAAAAGATGCGTTTATCTGAGACTCTGAGATATGTTGTCTTTTATATATCTCTTTGATTTTATTCCTCTTATATATTGCCTGACTGCAGGAGGTATTTGTCAATGATCCAGATTTAATTGTTGAGGATATTGATTTTAGTGATAAATACTTGGCACTGATTGTGAGGGAAGGTAAAAAATTTCAACTTTGTTCAGTTGGACTACCATTGCCCTTTGGGAAGGTAATGAAAGAGAATTTGTGATATCATGCTATCACTAATAAACTCTTGATGTAATTATAGTTTATCATCTTATGGAATTATTTCTGTAGACCATCTTATTTTTGTGATAGGGGGCAGTTAAACTGAGGAAGCTGTACCTACAGTTCTTGTCACTTCCGCAACATGTTTGCCAAATTTCGCCTGGACCAAACTATGACTTTTTCTCCTCGGTCATGCGCTTTATAATATCATCACCTGTGGTATGTGAATGATTGATTCCCCTTTTTTTTTTTTGTTAATTTCTGAAGATGGCTTCTCTTCATGTTTCTGTCAACATTTGTTTACCTTCACATTGTATCATCTATGAATGACCATTCACTGGCCTGGTTAAATGTGGATCCAAGGAAATTTTGAGAAGATGGAAAGGAAACAGTGTTTTGCAAAAAAAAAATTGTTTTCGATGATTTGTTTGATATAACTAAAGCTGCAAGATGGAGTTCAAATAGAATTTTGGTGAATATTTTGCTATAACGAATCATGATGATCTTTATCTTTAGTTCCAGACCAATTTGAGTTTCCATTAAATACTTCATAATGTATTTTGCCAGTATGCCTGGTATAATTGATTTTGGCTTTCCAAATTCTCTTTTTGTTACTTTCCTTCTTGTTAGGTTTTTCTTGCTTAATATTCCAATTTGTTGTATGTTCACTATTGACACACACCTGGGGTCTTGGGAGGTCATTTTTGTTCAGTCTTATAGCAATGGTAGGTTAAGAGTGTAGTGCAATGCAGTACGAAGCACATTTGCATCTCAACCTGGATGAATGAACTGGTCATCAAATTCTGATATGTTCACCGTGAGATTCTTGCAGATGCCTGATGCTGTCGTTGATTATGACCTGGCCACAGGTAGGTGGAGCATCATCCAACAGCAAAATATACTTCATGACAGAACAAGAATACTATATGGTAAAAATTCTGCAAGTATTAGTGTGGACTCCTCAAATTCCAAACACTCTAGTACTGTGAATGCCAACTTGGAAGATGATCACTTATGGAATGACCTGTCTGAGTTTTATGCCTGTGAACAATATGAGGTTCCTTCAGTTGATGGAGTTTTGATTCCTTTGACTATTGTTTTTGCACGTAACCATAAGCCAGAGGATAAAAACCCTGGAATATTGCATGGACATGGAGCTTATGGTGAATTACTTGACAAAAGGTGGCACAGTGAAATGAAAAGCCTCCTAGATCGAGGTTGGGTTGTTGCCTACGCTGATGTAAGGTAGGCTTGTCATTATTAAGCGGCCATGTACCCAACCTAATGCATAGTCATATGGATATTCTTCTGTTGCATTTATAAATATGATTTATTATATATTTCTAAGTTTTGAAAATTGTCCACACAAATTTATTTTCTCTGTAGTCTTGTCTCTTACATATGATAGTTTGGGGGGCCTGTTTCAGAGGTGGAGGTGGTTTTGGAAAGAAATGGCATCACGATGGGAGATGTACCAAGAAAAATAATTCTATCAATGATTATATCTCTTGTGCCAAGTTCCTCATTGAAAAAGATATTGTGCATGAAAACAAATTGGCTGGTTGGGGATATAGTGCCGGAGGACTTTTGGTTGCTTCTGCCATTAATCGTTCTCCAGATTTATTTCGTGCTGCAGTCTTGAAGGTGTTGAAGTCTTTAAGAATGCTTGCTTGCTTTTGGGTTTTATTTTGCTTAGGCTTCATTAAATGTGTTTGCTTAAATATACAATTACTATTTTCTATGATTTCTGCTGTAGGTTCCATTTTTAGATGCCACCAATACTCTTTTGTATCCCATCTTGCCACTTTTAGCTGTTGATTATGAAGAGTTTGGCTACCCTGGGGACCTTGATGATTTTATTGCAATTCGAGAATATTCTCCATATGACAATATACAAAAGGATGTTCTTTATCCAGCTGTATTAGTAACCTCATCTTTCAATACACGGTAAGTCACTGATGTCCTTGTTTATCTTCCTGCCACGGTATCCATGGTTTCTTTGTGGTTAATTTGTGTAGTAGTAGTAAGAATGAAGGCACTTATGATAAAAGTGGCAACCAAAATATGGACGCTTCAAAATGGCTGCTGAACAGGTTTTGGAACTTGGATGCATGTGTGTTAGATATTATATTATATTTTTATTCTTTGAATTTCTATGCCAATCTGAGTGCGATATGTTCAGAACTGGACAAGTTTCAGTCTTTTATTTTGTCTACATTACAATGATTAATGATGACTCTTGAAACATTGATATCTGTTGTATTTGTTTTCAGATTTGTGCTAAGACTGATTCTGTAGTGTTGCATACGTTTTAAACACCAAGTGCTTATGTTAGGAGTTACATTCGTATAAAAAATATATCTTTAGAATTTGTTTCTATGTTTGCATTAAATTGTATTTTAAATCATAACTGTATTATGTCCTAATATTTTAGAATTTTCTGATTGCTGTGTCTTAATTCTAATTCTTAATATCCATGCTTCCCACCTAGGTGGCATTGGCAACAAAGTTACTTAATTATTTTCCTTATTTCATAGCTTCCTTCTGCCTAGAATTTAATCATGCTTGTTTAAAAATGAATTAATTTAGGAATCAGTGCTCATTTTTAAGATTTCTGTGTGGGTTTGTATTACCAAATGCAAAGTTTCCTTCGTTTTTCTGAATACCTGATTTATTGCCTGTGGATTTGTTGTCATTTATTCATTTGGAAAATGCTGTATGAATCAAGAACATTGTGCTTTCTGGTTGCTAGTATGTGGATATGTATTGTCCTATGAGGCATGGCACCTCTCTTGTTTGAAGTGTTGCAGAGTGGGACATGGTTCGGACACTCCTAATTAGGTGTTCAATTAAAATTTGTTTTTGAGCTCAGACACTTGAGCTTACACTTCAATATAGGTGACTTTATTTTGTTTTGAGATCTTTTTGTAAAGAGACTAAATACTTACACTGTAAAATAATATATAGTTTTTTGAATATACATATATATGTGTGTGTGTGTATGTATATATGTATGTCTGTGTGTGTGTGTATGCAGCATCCTATATTTTAGAAGTTAGTCATGTTGGAGTGTTCGAATCATGTCTGTCAGAGTCTGTGCGTTTCATAGGAATTGTCAGCTATAAACAAAATGGGCTGGTCCAAATATACCTGTCAAAATGTAGGACTTGGAACATTAAATTGAAGGCTGAAATAAATTTGCTTTTTTAGCCTGGCTGAGAAAGGTCACATGAAAGTGGATCTGATGCCCCACGAAAGCTTGTTACTTGCTATATTATTATTATTGTACTTTTCTTTTTCAGAATTTAGTCCTTTATAATTTTTTTGAAGTTATTTGTGTTTGATTTACTTATATTATTATTATTTTATTTTATTATAAATTATAATTATGTGGCTGGCTTGGGCTTGGGCTACCATTTAAGAAACCTGAATAACTCTGGGCTTTTTTAGCTCAGCCCTCCCTCTACCTGCATCAGGTTGCCTTGGGTAGACCAAATTGATAGGTCTAGATTTTATCAATGGCATATGGTGTAAATACTGAACATGTCTGGCTTTCTATGGAGGTAAATTTTAGTGGCTGTGGAATGTGCCCAAGTTGTCTGTGACTTGCTTTCCGCCCAAATATGAGAAGAAAATATTTTTTTAAAGTTATTTTAAGTCTTTGAAAAACAATATCTTGAGATTGAATTCGAGCCTGAGGTCTGATTAAATGCCTCTGTCAACCTTTAATTTTACACTGCAGACTTTTAAGCCTCTTTACATGGTAACAAAGACGTGCATCATTAACTAACGGCATTTTGGCATGTGGGAGGGAGAGGGATGGGAAAAGAATTAAAGGAAGAGGACATAGAGTTAAATACATGGGGATAACGTGAAAATCACATGTTCCTAAACCTCTGTTATCGACCATCCAAATGTACCCTAAGTTGTCTATTGCCTTCCAAAGACTTATCTGTACATTAGTTGTTTTTACGTGAATAGCAAAAGAATCAAACAGGTTATACTGTACTAATGGACCTTTTCATTTTCATATCTCAGATTTGGTGTATGGGAAGCAGCAAAATGGGTCGCACGAGTACGTGATCTTTCAATTTATGATCCAAAGCGGCCAATATTGCTGAATCTGACCTCAGATATAGTGGAGGAAAACCGTTATTTGCAGTCCAAGGAATCAGCATTAGAGGCTGCATTTCTCATTAAGACGATGGAATCTTAGATATCCAAGTAATCATTTGCTTAATCTCTGAAATACAGTTTGCGTGTGTGAGATGCATGCCTCCATATGGCAATCTAATATAAAAATGAAATTGTACTATGGTTGAACCAAGATCCAGTCAGGAGCTCTACATGGGAAACACTTAGCATTCAATATTCTTTTCCAGCTGGTGCTAGGCTTATAGCCTTCGATCATACTTGGGGCATGTATGATCCTTGGATGAGCTTATTACCAAACTGAAACTGTGGTAAAACAATCAACACAATTGACACGATGGCGTTTACTTGCTTTATCATGCACCTATAGGACCATAGTTGCTTTCTGTTTCTTGTAAGGAATTTGAAGTTCATTATAAGAATAACAACAAATTCTCTTAACACATTATTATTTAATAAAGAGCATAATACAATTATGGTCTTAATAGTAATGACACATCTTATGAAGGATTTTTCATATTAGGTATCGTACAGCACCACGATAATATTGTCCCCACGTTTGACGAATTATCCATCAATTAAGTTTCGACAGTTTTCTTATAATCCACTTTAGTAGTGACATTCCGGTACACTCGAAATGTCCCAGAAATCATCCTATAGCTATACCACACATAGGAGATACGTATTTATCGTCAAGTCAAAAGTTGCAATTTCGATAACGCAACCATTCATCACTGGTAGTGGTGGCACACTCCTGATACAGGAAATAATCAATTAAGAAAATCTTCAAAAGCTTTATTCATAAAAAAAAAAAAGCTTAAAAACTTTTGAGAAGTTAACGATTCATTTAAAATATGATTCAAATAGTCACAAACTTCTTTCTCTATTATTTCTTTCCTTTTGAAAAATTATTTTTCCTTAATCCACTTTTATCACTTAAATCACAACATAATTTCATTCTTCATTATATTTCACAAGTTGCCGTCTCAATACATCAATGATTAAAAAAAAAAAAAAACTAACCAAGTGACCAATCTAAATAACTCAAAAGTAGGAGCAATAACTTAGTGAAGAGCTAGTTGAAGTTATCCAAAATCGATGACAGAAAATTGATTTAAACAGAACTTTTTAATGTCATTTTTTAAATTTATTAAAAAAAATTGGCATATAAATGTCTATGTAAAGCTTGTACGTAGAATGTTATTAGCTTTTTGTCATTAATTTTTTTTCTTATAAAACAAACTACAATTTTTGTATAATTTATAATTTGAGTCATGTTAACGAATACTTTTACGACATTTGTTAGTAGATAAAGCTTTAATTAAAAATTATAGTAAGAATGTATTGGTAAAACTTCTTATATTTTTTTTATGATTTTATAATAATTTATTATTTAATTATTAAATTATATATATGTATATGTGCGCGTGCATGCGTTTGATTCGACCATATTTAATAAATTCTTTCACGTATTTGATGAATGATCCCATCTTCAAAAGCCAAATCCAACAATTCGTTTCTTTCCGACGCCAAAGTAGAGATCAGTGATTTGTCAACTGCCGGATGGTAAACCTGCATCATAAAATCCACTGTAATAGTACCTTTGGTGAAACAAAACTTAGTGGGTGAGTCCCAACTATGATTATTAGCCCTTTTAAAAAGATATATAATTTAGAACAAAAGTCGAGCGAAAAAAAAAAAAACTGAAAAAGAAGAGATTCTTCATTCAACAAATATATATATATATCGCGTTGATTGAGGTGCCAAACATTGGTTGCATTATCCTGCCCTCATGGGTAGTAGGGTAACGATATTATTAATTAATTATTAAACAGAATCATTTATTGATTAATTAACTACTTTTTTTACGTCAGATAAACTACTTCAGAAATAATGTATTTAATTATTTGCATCGAAATGTGGACACACCGGATTAATTGACAACATAATGTTTGGTGCAAGACTACAGTGCAAATACAACTAGTAGATGAAAAAAAAAAGAGAGTAAAACCCCAGGTTTCAGAACAGTACGAGTGCTGATCAATTTGTCGTTTCTTGTTCTTACACTTTGGGGAAAAAAAAAAAAAGGACCAATCCTTATCGACAGACTTCATCACCACACTTTCAATTGGTAGAAAAAAATTGAAAAATCCAAATGTTAAGGATTGAGGTGTCTGAAAAAAAATCCTCTGAGGGAATAAAAACAAGAGAAAAAAACAATGATCCTGAGGTATCAATGATTGTTATCTTCGGGGACCAAGGGAAAAGCACATTCATTCCACTTTGCCTGATTCCATTCTCACCTCGGTCAAATACTCAAATTCAAGTTACACTAACATTTAGGAACAAATTTATGTCAACAAAGAAAGCACCAATTGGATGTTATCATAAACTATAGCATGAAAATGGACACTACCTTTTTACAAAAATTGGAAAACCTTTCGTATGCAACAGAAGCAAAGTATTTATCAGTAGAAGTTCTACCCATACAATCTTGCTTCAAAGTACACCATGGCTTCCCAATATGTAACAAATCTCTAAAGCCAACTCTACAAGCAGCTCAAAAAACAAAAGAGGAAAATTAAAAATGTAAGCAACAAGAAACATGAATTAACAAATCCACCCCGCTAGCTTTATCTTGGTTTGATGTATAAAAATAGGTTTCTGTCTACCTTAGGAGCTTACAACTGATCACCAATCCATTCTTCATGCAGCTTTTGCTGCTGTCCCTATTGGCAACTTCTCACAAATAATATTTCATCTTCAGTTTCCAAAATTGAATAAAGTCACTGGCGACTTTGCATCTCATGACTCAGATCCTTCTTGGACAGTAGGAAGACCCCCTTCTCTGATAAATGTTGGATTAAGAAACTTTGCCACAAAAGCCCACAATTTATACACATCGTCAAAATTAGTCAGAAAGCCCAGTGAAGCTGTGGCAACTTCAAGCCTTACAAAGCTACCTTTCCCATCACGCCGACCGTTCTCCATTGGCCTGCAAAGAGTAGTGTCTTCAAGATTTGGAGCTCCTCGGTGCTGTCTTGAGGTATCAAGAATCTGTATGTGACTAAGGAAACCAATTCCAAGAGAGATTCCTTCTTTTTCAGCCAGCTTTTGAACAATCTCTGGATTGATTAGCCCCCTACTTCTGTCCCTCACATTAAAAGCCACAGCCGCACCTCTTTCATATTTTATTTTTGGGCCATAGATGTGGACAAGATTTGCTCTTTCACCCCCATCAGAAGCAGGTAACTTCAGTTGCAACAACGAGGTAACAAGCCAATTTATCAAAAACCGAAGTCTCAGTGTAGTTTTATTGAGACCGAGCATATTGACATGATCAATATGTCGACATATTATCTCTGGTTCCCTCCTGCCCCAATCTTGTCCATCACCATATTCTCCATCACTTGTGACCTCTTCATCATCGACGCTGGCTGCAGATATGTCCCCTGGCTCCAGGGTCTGGCTCAAGTACTCTTTACGATTATCTTCCATGCTAAATGACACTCTTCTTCCCCTGCTGTTGGCTTCATTCTCTTCCAAACCAAAAAACCTGCCACCACCATATCGATTCCCTTCTCTTCTCCCCAACAACCTGAATTCACCTTCAGTTTCCCTTCTTATGGCGCTCTCTTTGACATCAGGACATATTTCAGAGGTAGAACCATTCTCTAAGTTTTGATGCCTATCAAGAGAAGTTGAATTATTGAGCCAAGAACCTTGCAGAGCAACAGATCCATTTTTGGCAGCTTCACTGGTTCCAGGTTCTTCCAGGATCTCATTGACATGCAGATGGTCTGACCCGTTACCATTTCTTGAATAATGATTGACTTCCTCAACATGCTCTTCTTCAGGTACCTCTTTGACCCGGTCTAATTCCTGTGACATCAGGACTGCAGCATCAAATGAAAGCACACGGTGGTCTTCATGAGCACCAAGGTTTACATCTCTGTCATCATACATAGGGCTGCCATACATCTTGGAAGTTGGTTTCGGAGAATGTTGCTTCTGGTTCCTCTTCCCATTGAACCAAAAAGGTGGTAGGGGAGAAGCTATCTTCTGTTTATTAGATTGACCTACATTGTCAGACCCTAATGGACTCTGACCCAAATCAATCCAAAATGAGTTGTCTGAAGACTCATCCTCACTGAAGACAGGACTCTTTATTACCTCTCCAACAGATATACTCTCAGTCTCTTCAAATATAGTGCTAGTCCCATCTCTTTCAGAGCTGTCTTGATCCATTTCAGTCTCAAATACATCTCTGACCTGTGCAGACGTGAATGCACCAGAGAAGGCAGGCAACTGTGATCCTGGACGAGTATCAGAAGTCTTATCACCAGTCCCAGTGATTTCATCGTCTTCAATCCCAACCAATCTATCCAAACCATCCACAGAATCACTCAAATACATTGGAAACTCGGGGGTAATCTTCACCATTCCAGACCCAGTGCTCCCAGACTGATTTTGAAGGCTTGGCATCACTGATTTCTTGATCAGAAGACAACCAAAACCAGTGGGATCATACCCAAAGACCCTGTAAAATGAAGTAATAATAAAATCTGGCCGAAATAGGGACAAGCCCAGCGAATCCATGTCCTTGGGGCCCAACGATCCAGCATCAAGTAAGACATGCCAGTTGTTCTGTTGTGCCAAGGCCATCCACTGGTATGAATACTTGGCCCCAGTTACTCTAGACTGAACTGGGAACACAAAAAGACCAGTGGCCGAATCCTTCTTCCGCTTCTTCTTGTTGGAAATCTGTTTTCTCAAATCAGTGGAGCAGAGTTTGAGGGTTGGCCATTTAAACCATGCACTGTACACTTTGGCACCTTTCTCCCTGGCACTCTGAGCCATCCAAGCAACAGACTGGCTCTCGTGGTCAAACATGGTCAACAACTTTTTGTTTGTATGGAAAGGGTACGATTCAGCCAGCAATTTAAAAGCTGATCCTCTACTAACAGTAAAAACAAGGCCATATTCATTCTCAGGGATATTCAAATAGTCCATAATTCGAGCCTTTATATCATGCTCAACAGTTCCTTTCTCAGCACCACCATAAAGTGCATGGTTACTCAAATTTGCAGTTATCTCAGACAAACTAAACGTAGAAGACTCCCAATAGTGAATTGTCTGAACAAAAGAGAAGAGTCCAAATCCACAGTAATCAAGGCATACCTTAGGTGACAAATGTGAATACTCATCAGACCTCAATTGATCAACCTTATCCGATGACTGGTACTTGGGGTACATAGTGAGGAACTTGGAAAATGCTTCTTCGAGGCTGGGAATTTCCTCCTCAGACTCGTATATTCGCTCGGCTGCAAGCGCCGTGGCCCGAAGGAACTCGCGTTGCGCGTGCAGCCTGGCTAGTGACCGAGATCTCCCAAGGCCCTCATCCTGGTTGCCAACAGAGTCAGGCTCCATGTCTTGAGATTTGGAGAGTGACCCATCTTCAGAAGCTTCTTCAAGAGCTTCCCTGAGCTTGTTCTCTTGCAGCTTTCGGAGCATTGATGGGTTTCTCCTCATGTCAACCATGGAATCATCTTTCCTCCTACCCTTCTTATCCATGATCAGTGCAGCACAGTGAGAAATGGGTTTCCATAGTGAGAGATGCATGATAGCTTCCTCCTCTCCTCACACAAAGCAATCTGAGATGATAACCAAAAAGGAAGCTTTATTGAGACACTTGAAACAACACAAACATGACGTTTAGTTTAGCCCATCAATCTATAACAAATTGAACTTCAACAACTTCCTCACTAAAAAGACAACAAAATCTAACAAGATAAGGAATCTGGAATCTTAAAGACCACACCTCTTGATTTCCCCAACAATCCAATTCATGAAAGAAGATATTTTTCTTTGAGAGCAAAACAAAATAACTCAGCTCACCATTTCAAGCTAAAACCAACAAGGACAAAAAAAGAAAGTTTTTTTAAATCCTCCATAACCCAGAATAGGTTTCAATACCCAATTTCTCAGAAAAGGAGGCGGGTAACAAATGGGAAAAAAACTCGAGGAGAGAGAAAGTCAAAAGCTCAAACCCTAGAATCCAGATCCCAAAATTTGCAAGGTAACTCACAGCAACAAGAAACTCCAGAATCTTTTTTTTTTTTTTTGAAGAAATGGGTTTCAAGGAGAATCAAACGACAACTAATAGCATCCCTGAACCGCAATCAGTAGCTATAGACACTCCACAAAACACCTGAATAGCCATCAAAGGTGAAGAAAGACCCTCCTCTCTCTCTCTCTCTCTCTCTCTCTCTCTCTCTCTCTCTCTCTCTCTCCAGTTCACTGCAGCATAATTAAAGCAAAGCGCCCCACATCAAATTCGCTTTTACCAGGAGAGAAGTAAAACCAAACAAACAGGTATGATATCTTCACTGTACGATTTTCCCCTTAAATTGAAAATAAAAAAAAGGAAAAAAAAAAGAGAAAAGAAAAAGGAGAGAAATTTCAATTCAATTGAAGACCTCCCATTTTGCCATTCTCCCTCTACGATCTTTCTATTTCTCAACTCTAGAAAAACCCTGCTTAACAATTACATGCAGCGAGAAGGGACATTTGACTCTCGCAAAAACCAAATTTGTTAAGATATTAAAATCAATTTTTGATTATTTAAGAATTGAGGTTCCCTTGTCTATGTTGGGTGTGGGACCCACAAGCTGAAGTCATGGCAAAAAGTCAAATAATCAGCTGGCTTGTAAAAGCTGTTATCTGTCCAACTGGGCAATCCACAAAGTCCAAAGTCCAAACCCCCCAATTCCTCTATGGCTTGGATTTGTGATTGTAAATCTCAAATGGAACACCACCATTACACACTTGTGCTTGCATATAGAAGTCATTTTTTTTTATATATTTTTGAAAAACAATTATCATTTTAAGGTTTTATATACATTCAATAAAAATTTATTGAATGATGTAAATTATAAAAAAAAATTTAGAAAATAATTTTAAAATAAATTAAAATGTAAAAATGGGAATTAATTTTAAAATATTCTTCATTCTATTCAATTTTCAAAAAAAAAAAGGAATAATTTTTTCTTTCATATCTCGCTGGAAAGCTTATGATGTATGTAATATTTGACATCGTTTGCTTCACCGTTCATTTTCAAATTTTGATTCTTCTTTGACAAATTACTACAAAAGTTTCAAAGAGTATGAAGAAGGCTCGTTTTTGTGTGGTTTTTGCTTTTTTGTTTTTGGCAAAGGAATTGCTTTAAGTTTCAAATTCAATTTAGTATTGAAATTGGAAAGAATATATTCCGCAGCCCCCTAAAGCTAAAAAGAGAGAAAAATTAAAAAAGCGAATCTTTGATCCAGATGGTTAGAAGCTTATTGTTAGATTCATTATTCTAAACCTCAAGTGATGTAACAATTTGTAAAAAGCTTTAACATAGATAGGCATTACATTCAAACAAATGAACAATGATCAACTAATTAACTTAACCTCCAATAATTACAACGTATTTTAGTTTGGTAGGAAAAGCGTTGATCATTTTTGTTAGATTTTAAAATTAGCAAACTTCATTGTGTCAGTGTCTTGTGCTTGAGGATTTTGTTTATCGAGCCAGATCAACAACATCGATCTCTTTCCTTCATTATTTAATTTTTTGGATGGGACAAACGAGAAATCAGAAATGCAGCCCAAAAAACTGAAAAATAATATTATCAAGATGATTGAGTATTGCTCTATGAAACAATTTCATTGTATTGCTTTAATAACTGACATCTGGGTCAACCCTTGCAAGCGGAGGATCAATCAAAACAATAAAATTAACAAATTTTCAAAGACATCCCTGCCTGTGCCTAGTTTACCATTAATCAGTGATAGGCACCTTGTTTATGACGTTTATGTGATGTTAACCGCATATTATTATAATTAGTACTACTATTATTATCATTATTCTAACTAAGTGATCAAGGCATAACTTCTCAGTTTCTTGTCCACCCACGTTTTCGCCATATCCATGCTCCTTCATCAAGGTAGGTAAACGGCAAAGTCACGTTAATGTTGAGTATAACTTGTAAATAATTTGTATGTTTAACAGAAATTAAGGGCTGAGCTGAATCTTTATTTTTATTTTATTTTTTCAAATTACCAATATCAGAAATTTAAAATAATTATAGTGAGGTTTACAGTAGAGTTTAATTTACATATACATGGAACTATTAACTCATGGGATTCCATATGCAGCGTAACGTGGGTAGTGATGATGATGAGTCGATTACTTAACGCTAAAGATAGTCAAGGTTTCTCGCTTATTTAATGCAATTGCAGGTTTTCCTTTCTAGAATCATCGCGTTTGGTATTGTACATCTAAGATACTTAAATACAAGATATAAAAATTAAATTAATATGGTAAGATGTCTGAATATTTAAGATTTTCATATTTAATATGATCTATTAAATGTTTAGACATATTTAATGTGTTTAATTGGTTTCATACGGTAATCTTAAATATTTCATTTTTTTTATTTTTTAAATATAATTTTATTTTTAAAATATAATAATAAACAAATAATTTAGTTATGAATTTTTATATCTTACAATTTTTTTTTCTATTTTAAAGGGCTAAAAGCCCAAACAAATAAATACAAAATTAGGGACTAATTCTAAGGGTCCAAATGCCTAAAGAATCAAAGCAAAGAAAAAGAAAGAGGAAAGATGAGGCTGAATTAATACAAGAAGAAGACAATGAATTATCTAAGCTTAGTTTGACTAAGTGTGAGCATATTAATTGAATTTCCTTATAAGCATGACTAAATCTAACAAAATAAATAAGTATAACAATATTCCTAATTCTAGCAATTAGGTCATATAAAGGGTGAGCATAATCATGAACATTGAAAATAAGTGACAAGGCTTCTTTAGAATCACTCTTTATCCAAATGATGTGGATTTCTTTTTGGACCATAAGCTTCAACCCCAAGAGAATACTCCACAATTCAGCTACTATAGGAGGGCAAAGATATAATTTCTTGCAGAAATCAAAGATAAAATATCCTTGAGCATTCCTGATTAATCCACCATAAGTAGCAACACCATTTGTTAGGAAAATAGCCCCATCAACATTAAGCTTCCATTGGTAAACAGAGAGAAAAACCAATTTAATCTAAGCCTGATCCTTCACCTGCTTCAAAAAGGACCCAGTTAGGTTACCATGGCAGCCACCAAAAGGTTGAAAATTTTTTTGAATGAGAACCAGGGATTAGACATAATAGTTATTAAAAATGAAGTTATTTTCTCCTTCCATAGGTGTTATACAACAATTTCAAATAAGCTTTTCTAATTAAAAAATTTACTAAGATTCTCATTTGAAATATTAAGCATTAACCAATTTGAAATGCCTCTACTAAAGAAAGTAACCCATTGCTCAAGAAAAATAAAAGACTCCCGGACATCCTTAGCATAAACATAGTCCCTAACAACATGAATGCAAAATTTCTCATCTTCATTACATCTAATATAGAGAGAAGAAGTTAACATACATCGATTACATCTTTCAACATTAGTGAGCATTTTATTGTGAGCTAGTTTCCAAAGAAAAATTCTAACTTTGAGAGGACCCTCCCATTTCCAAACAACAATAAACAAATTATTACATCTAGCAGAAGTATCAGGATAAGCAAATTTCAAAGAAAATATATCATTATTTGTCATATTCCAAAACATAGAATTAGGTCCCTCAAATTTTAAAGGAGGTTTAATATTAGCCACCACCTTGTAGGCCTGTTTAAGGAGAACAAGTGTTAGTTTTTCCCTATCCCAGACCCCATTTCTAGAGAATAAAGCAACATGAGTTTCCTGATCCAAGATAGTGAAGGAAATAGTGCTATATTTAGACAAAAGACCAGCATCATGATAGCAATTATGAGGCCAAATTTTAACATTCATCCCATTCTAATATTTCAATCAGTTCCTTGAGAAAATATGCCAAATAAAGGATAAACTACTCCACAAGTGAGAGAGACTTTAGAGCCAATCTTAGCATCAGGATTTTGACCAACAGTAAACTTGTATTTATTACAAAGAACCTCAACCCACAATGCAAAATGGGAAGTTAGGAGCCTCTACCAAAGTTTCATCAAGTAAGCCTTATTCAGAAAGTGCGGGTCTTTTAAAGCTAGACCCCTTTCAAATTTAGGTTTACAAATTATCTTCCAGCTTGCAAGGTGACACTTTCTATCTCCTAAAGATCCCCAAATAAAATACCTACAAATTCTTTTAATTTCCTGACAAATAGAGGAGGGAATTAATAATGTTTGCATTTCTTAAGTTGGGATGCTCATGAGGTAAGACTGAATAAGGGTCACTCTACCTGACATGAAGAGGGAATTCATTTTCTAAAAGGACAGTTTTTTCCTGATTTTATCTAAGAGGTAAGAGTAATGGCTCTTAAGGGGTTTGAGATGATAGATAAGGATACCTAGGTACCTACCAATCTCATTGGTTAGAGGGATACCAAGATAGTTACTAATAGATTGAGAGATTATATTATCATTATTAGCTGAAAAAATAAGAAGGATTTATTAATATTAATTTTAAGGCCAAAGGATATACAAAATTCATTTAGCATAGACTTAATGATATTAGCTTAATCAATAGTGGCTTTAGCAACGAGAAAAATATCATCAACAAAAAATAAATAGGAGACTTTAGGGCCTTGCCTACTGAAAGGGAAAAGGAGCCATTCCTTACTATCAATTTTATCATTGATAAGATAAGCTAATCTTTCAACACAAAGGACATTATTATTCTAGTTAATAGTCATAGATGAAGAGGAAATACATTGCTTAATTACTTCAACCAGACTGGAACCTAAGCTAATTTTTTGTAAGGTATCGATTATAAAGGACCATATGAGGCTGTCATAAGCTTTCTCATGTTCCAATTTAAATATCATATAACTAGTTCTACTTCTAAACTTATGAAAAGAATGAGTCAATTCTTATAAGACTAGTACATTGTCAATGCCTTGCCTCCTAAGAACCAAGCTGGTTTGGTTATTAGAAATTAAGTGAGGAAAAGCCTTTCTAATCCTATTTGCAATAAGCTTAGTGGTTATCCTATAGCTAACATTACACAAGGAGATTGGTCTAAACTAGTTTATGAATTCATGGTTCTCAATTTTGGGTATTAGGATAATTCTAATATCATTAACCTTAACTATCTTAGCAAAATTATTAAAAACTTCATTAACAAGTCTTAGGAAAAAAGGAGCAAGACTATTCCATTGATTTTTGAAAAAAAAAAAGCATGTAAACAATTAGGGACAGAAGATTTAAAGTTTTTAATGTTAAATAAAAAAGCCTTTATCTCATCAATAGATATAATAGCCTTTAACTTTAGTATGTCAAAATCTCTTAAAGGAGAGAATGATGTTATTGTATACATGATAAGAAAGTTTAGGCAAGGATCATAATACAAATTCCTAAAGTAATTAAGGGTCAAAGTTTTCAGATTTTCAGTATTAAACTCTCACTTATCAGAATCATTTTTAAAAGCTTCAATAATATTCTTTTTTCTACTAAAGACAATTCTATCCCCTAATTTAAGTCAAGTTGATCTATAGTGATGGTACTAATAAGTTTCTTCAAACTCCAACACCTTTTGATATTCCTACTAGAACGAATTCATGAGTTTATAAAGACGAGGATTATTTCTTTAAGTTAATTTCCTATAGATATCTTTTATTATGCTAAAAAAACGTTTTTTAGTTAAACATATTTTTGAAGATATTTTTATTCTAAAGAGAATTATTATCTTTAAATTTAATAACATTCTCAATCCAAAAAAAAATATCTAAAAATTATTGACTTAATTACTAATATCAAGATAAGAAATTTAAGGAATAAAAAATTTTAAAGTTATTAATCCGATCATTGGTTTTATAGTTTGTTACAAAATTTGCATATATTTATTTTAAAATTTCAAATATTTATTCATTATAAAACTTAAAATAAATATGTTATCACGGATAAAATTTATCTTTAAAACTAAATTTAATATCTATTTTCAAGACGTTTGGCATGTAAGAATGTCATTGTCGACGATGCTGTAGGTAGCAAATTTGATCGCAATATTATCTACGCTGTATTTAATAATTATTAGAGTTGTGTGATAAAAAATTATAAGCTATTCAAATGGCGAAGATGAAAGCAATTGACAGTGACTAGGCTATTGAATCATGGGATGGATGTATCTCCATCCATTATTTTTTTATAATGATAACTTTTTGTATAAAAAAGTACATAAATTAATTATTAATTTAATTTTAAATTTTAATTATTTATATTTTAATAATAAATAAATTATATCTTTAATTTAATCTCATTTAATATTATCAATAACTAAAATATTTATTTTTACATATATAAAATTTATTAAATTTAAAAATAATTATATAATATAATTATTTTAAATTAAAAAATTTATTTTATTTTAATAAGACTTCATAAAAAATTACTAGTTATATTAAAATAACAAACTAGCTTTAAAGATATAAAAATTTTAAAATTGCACGCCGTGACACTAACACTTTTCCATTTGATTATTTTAATCACTACACGGCAATAAATAATTAAACATTTAATACATTTTAGATATAATATACGCTGACACGTACATTTGAGGATTATTGATATGCAACGTGGGTTGTATGTACTTGTAGAATGCAAGTAATTTGAAGTTGTTTTACCTTTCTCCAATTTCATAGGCCACAATTTACAACTTTTTAATTTATTAATTTTATAATTTTTTAATAAATATTTTAATTTATTTTTTAAATAAATAATTTAAAAACCTAATATTAATATTATTTAATTATGAGCACCCTATCACTTAACTTTTTGAAGCACGACATTATTTATTTTAAAAATGGAGGGAAAAATAGAAGCATTTATGTCGAGGCACAAGTGCACAACAAATTTTATTTATGCAGTCTTAGAGTTAGGGCAGCCTTATTTAAAAGGTTAGGTGGAGCACCTTTTTCAAATATAATCTTTTGCAAATGTTTTTTATTTGAATTTTTTAGGTGATATCAACTAAAAATATTAGGAACCATCTACAGTTTTTGACAAGTTTTATGTATTAATTAAAAATAGGTAAATAAACAGATTAAAAATTGCTATAAAAGCATATTATAAATTATGATAAAAATATAAAGTAGTTTTTAACAATAATGAATATCAAAATTTTAAAATATTAGTTAAACAATTAAAGATATTTTTAATTAAAAAATAATATTGTAATAAAAATGAGTTATTCAATAAAAATTATTATTTATTAAATTTTTAATAAATATCTTTAAGATATTATTATTTTTAAAAATAAAGCACTAATTAGTAAGGTATTATAATATTTTTAATTTTAATTAATGTCTTTAAAATATTAATTATCATTTATCTTTAATTTACAGTAAGTTCATTTCACTTTTTGGCTATGTAATTGTAAGCAGGAGATCTGCTAGTACGCATCAGAACCGAATGTTGTTATAATAAGCAATATAATTTTCTTGTTAAAAAGGAAATATATTAATGACAGAATGTAAAAGTTGAGTCACTTTGTGTTTGTGATTATTACCTTTTGTCGGTACAAAGTAGACACACCACAACAGGACATGCATGTCCTAAGAGAGGTTATTTACATTATGGCTGAATATTTGAAATGATTCTATGCTTTGGGTTGAGTCACAGTGAATGTTTATGAGATGTTGCTGGGATATATTCTTCAACTTCTTGAGTGCTTTCTAATAATTTATGGGGTTTATATCATGCCTTTTTTTCTACAATTTTCATTTTAATAATGAAAAAATAAATATTAATTACTGTAACAAAGTTTTAAGGTTATTAATTTTAATTCTTAGAATTTATTTTAAATATTTAAAAGCAAATAATACTCAAATATTTTGAAGAGAATCTTTAGATAGATAAAAAAAACTTCAAAAGTTGTGTTATGTTTTAAAAAATTAGAGTTTATTATTAATGATACGTTAGTTGATTCAGACTTTGCAAGTAACTTTAACAAGTGAATATTTACTACATATTATGCGTTTAAGTTAAAATGCTTTGCACATTGCAAAAAATCAAATCTTTCACTAAAAAACAAAGTACATAAGTATCCTATATTCAAGTAGAGAATATGAACATTTAGAAGATTCTTACTAAAGATAACTTAGCAAATATTATGACAAAGCTAATAAACACTAACAAATTTAAATAGCGTAGATCCTCTTATAGTTTATTAAACAATTTTTTTTTAAAGCTGACTAAAATCCGTTTTAAGTTAAAGATTATAAAAATAATTACTTTTGTGATCAAAACTATTTAAGAAGACTAAAATAGACGAAAAATTTATCTATTTAATAGTTAGAAGAGATAAATAAACTTGTTATCTTATGTTATAGTTTATTTATGTAACAGAAACATATTTATAAATTGATCTTTCTTAATTATTTTTTATAAAATAATCTAGATAGCATTTGAGAGTTTATATTTTCTTTAAGAAATATTCTCTTGTATGTAGTATAAAATAAAAATGTGTTATTGTTATCTTCTTGTAACATAGGGAAGTTATAATTCTTAAAGATTTTTATTTAATTCTTTTCACTTATATAACTCAGATTATTGATTAATTATCTGTATTGATTTGGACATACTGAAGAGATTATATTGAATGATTCCTTCTCTCTTACTGTTCCTTGGCCTAAAATTGTTGAATTGGATATGCTTTGCCTTAAATGTCTTTCATATTTTGGTTGGCATTTCCTTTTTTTTGGTGAATGGTTGGCTTTTTCTAGTAGTCTTGTGACTAATCATAATTTATCATGGTTACCATATCTAACTAGTTTCAAAATAGCAAATACCCTTCTCCTTTTTCTTTTTATACGTTGCAAATATCCCTTCTTTGAATGCCTTGCAGCAATTCACACTTCATATACCTTCTTTACTTTTTAGGCAAGAAACTCCGAATTATTTTTTATATTTGTTTACCATTTTGAATGACTTAAGATTAAATGGAAAAGCTTCTTCGTATCAAAGAATAACAGAGCTAGAGCAATAAGTGAGAGATGTTAGGCTTGTTTCTTTTTCTTTTTTCTTTTTAATTTTTAAAAATTATATTTTAAAAACCTTTTCTTAAAAGGAAAATGAAAATAAAAATTATGTTAACAAACAAAATTTATTATTTTTTATTTTTTAAAAAAACTATTTTTAAAAATAGAAAATAAACTCTTTGAAAATAATTGTTTATTAGGCTTTAATATATGATTCTACTTTCCAGAAAAAATATATTGATCAAAATTTGTTTATATTTTAAAAAATATATTATGTGTGTACATTTGATTGATAAAAAATTAATTATTTAAATTATATAAAATTTTATAAACTTAACCTAATTAATATAAAACTTTAATTCAATAATAATAATAATATTTAACATTCATAAGTAGTTTTCACAATACATATTACATGGGAAATCATTATTTTATAAGTTTTGTACAACTTACTAAAAGAGTTATGTATACAAATTAAAAAGCATACAAAATTTTAAATAAATTAAATGTTTATAAATATATAAATTTGTGACCGATATTTATTTATATCTTTAAGTTATGTTATAAGTTAGCCTAAATTATTTGATAAAATATTAAATAAATTATAAATTATATAGACTTTCGCCCAATTCTTAGATTAATAAAATTTAATATTTAATAGATGTTATTAATTACAGTGAGTCTAAAAAATTAATTTTTAGAAAATAAATATATGTGTGTATTTCATAACTTAGATAAGGTCATTCTTTTGCTTAGTGAAAGAAATGATAATATAGTAATAACTTAAATATGTTTATCTATTTCTAAATAAAATTTATTTTAAATTATTATTTATTAATTTTTTTCATTTTAATACCTAACTAATTTTATTTTTTAATTTTGTATTTGACATTAATATTTATCAGTTAAATGATAACGTTACTTTTAATCTCTCTCCTTCACGTTACTTTTAAATTTCTACATCAGAAATTTATATTAATATTTTATTTTTTAAAAATAAAAAAAATTAAAATTTAAGTGTGTAATATTTTATAAATATATTTTTTATATTAATTATATCAATAAAAAATTATTTTTATAATAACTAATATAAAATATATATTTACAATGAATTCTAATTAATTATAAAAAATACACCACTGCAAATATAAAATACAACCTTAATTTACTTTCCGAAGGAGTAAAAAAACCTTAATCTTCATCTCTTGGATTCCATCATCAATAATCATGCGCAGAACCCTAGAAGCTAAACCGACAAAGAAAAAAGGGCTTAGTCTTGATATTATATTTACTTTATATTTTATTGGATTTGAGGAACAAACTGACCAATGGGTTAGCAGCTCTATATATCGTTCAAGAATAAAAGCGTTGTTCTTTTCTTTGTCAAATGAGTGACGAAAAAGGTTATAGGGTACATCAATTTTATAATAATTATCCTTCTTAACTATTCTTGAGCCAGGTTACCACATTGTCTGTGATAAATTTTGATGCCGTTATTCATTTCTTTTTGTGGTAATTGATGTGCAAATTTAACGTATTACCGTCTGAAACTTTAACCTGTCAATGAATATTTAGTAGAGTATGTGAAATTTGATCCTGTGTTCAAATGATTTTGACCATGAATATAATATCACTTGTGTTGAAGTTCTTAACTAACTGATAACAAATTTTATATTTGATCAAAACATAATAACAAATGTTATTGATTAAAAGAATTCAATTTGAACATTTGAAGTGCCACTTGTATAATAATAATAATAATAATAATAATAATAATAATAATAATAATAATAATTATTATTATTATTATTATTATTATTATTTTGTTTACTTTCCTTTCTTTCTTTTCTTTGTATTTTTATTCTTTGTGGATTTTGTTAATTATATAAATTTTTGTAAACTATATAAAATTTTCAATCTAATAGTTAGATTAATAAAAATATTATTCATAAAAAATTATTAAGTGGTAGAGAAATCTCATCCTTATCCAAATTTTTCATTACTTCATTATTTCCCAATTTTTCTTATTTGATGTTTTGAATGTAACTTTAAACAAACCAAGGATTCGTTGACGTCCATGTTAGATATTTCAGTCTAAATTTCAAACATCTAAATTTCCCATTCTGTTTCTATTTTGGTGTCAACTTTTTGAAAAATCAGACTATCTATAATAAAAACAAATCAAATTGTTTTCTCTGTTTGAAATATTTTGTAATATGATTGTTGACTCTTTAAATTACTTTATAAAATTATTATATGTGATTTCTTTATAATAAAAAAATCTAAATTACTTGAAAATAAAATTAACACAATTAACACTAGGTTTTATAAAATCATATTAAATAAAATATTTGTAAAACTTTATAGAAGCTAAAAATAGGTAGTATATATAAATAAATAAAACCATAGTGAAATTATAGAATGTGGTTTAATCTTTTAGTGGACATGGACAGCACGTGCATTACTACAGACAATAATTGATATCATTTGGAGGGGAGTTTGGAATGCGAATGGGATCATAATCTCATTACTAGTCAACAAGTTTTTTCCAATGCACAAAATTGCCCTTAGTCAAAACCACGAGGGAAAGTGGACTGTATCAATTATCAGAGATCCAAAGAGGTTGGTATTCATCATCAATCTTTGATGGAAACGAGAATCTTTTTTCATGAAATGGTTAGAACAGATAGAACCAATCAAAGCAAAGACAACCAATTGTGATTTGTGAGACTACCAAATTACCCTCGGCTTGTAGCATACAACATACACTCAACACAACCACTCCATCCGACATCCAACCCCACTTCTGAATAAAAGGAAAAAAGAAAGTGAAACCTTTGCATATCTCCGAGGCTTCAAATGAATAGAAGGAAGGAAAAGGACTTGGTTGAATTGGGGTGATGGGACCTCACTTAGCATAAACTTGCATTAGTGTGGTCTCCATGTACACTAAGGTATAATCAAGTGCTTTAGACCCGCATCATAATCTTTGTTTTTCAAAGAAGGATTAGGGGAACTTCATTGACAATTGAAAATAATGACTAGAGGATGTTCTTTATCTTTTTATAATATGAATTATTTTGTTTTTATGGCTGGGTTTTCTAATCCCTCCACTTTTTTTTTTATATTTATTTTGACTTTTTTCTATGATCTCAAAGTCTTGCTACAAACCATGGTATTTCTGATTAATAGACGCTTGACTTCACTCCTTATCTCCTTCACCATCAAGAAAATTGATAATAGTTTTGTCGTTAGAATTTTCTACGTTTAATAGTGGAAACTTTGTTTCTTTGGTCAGCAATTGTTGAAGCTTGATTCAATTTGTCGATTGGGATAATTGAAAGGAAATGGAACCCGGAAAGTGGGAAACAGGCCTGTATTCCTTCTTTTTGGTTGCACTTGTGTGTCTCCATTCGAAGTCTTGGAAGCTAATAACTAGTCCTTAATACCTTATTGATTAAACTCTATTGGGCCTTTTTCCTTTCGATCGTCAATAACTCCTCAAATGACATTGAAATATTTCCTATTTCTAACTTACGGGTTTTGAAATTCCTAAAAATATAGACTTTTGTGATTTGAATGGGCCCAAAAAAGAAACACTTCGGTATTTTGTTAATAACAGTGACTCTTCAATGATGAAATAGTTTCTTTAGCGGGTATTAAGTCCTGAAGGGATTCGAAAGGCGATAAAATAGAAAACGAATAATTCCTTAAAATAATCGTTTTCTTATGGATAATGTAAAAAATGATTTATTGTTCTTAGTCTATTTTTCTTTTCTTACCAATAAACATATGTTTCTTTTTCATTTCAAATACATTTTTATTAGCTAATTTCTATCCATTCACATCGTTTTTTTTTTGTTTGTAAGGATTAGTTGAATATTTTTCTTGATATAAAGTTATAATTCTTGTAAGCATTTTTAAGACCCATTAATGCATGGGTAAACTTCAGTACTTATTCATAAATGGTATTTTATTTGCTATGAAAAAAAGTGGGAAACAAGTGAATACATACAAATCATTTCTGATTCAATCGTTTGTGATTTCTAAAATATCATTTTACCCACATGATATTTGACACCTCCATTCACTTGTCAATTCTATCACCAATCCTATTATATTGCCCTCTAAGTTGAACAAAATTAAAAAAGAAAAAGTATAAAAGAGAAAAATCATAAACAAACAACAATAATGACATTAATTATTGGAACCTTTGACAATTTGAATTATAAAAGTAGGTATAAGAGGAAAATAAATAAATTTAAGATTGTAATGGCTGAATTGTAAATGGAAAGTGGTAATTTTACTTATATCATCAGGGTATAAAATTTTGTTCACTTTAGGGACAAATCCCCCAATTGAAAAATAAGAAAAAAAATTAAAATTTTGTTTGTCATTGAGATTGTAAGTATTAGTTATTTTAATTTTTTTTATAAAAATATTTAATATTATTTACTTATTTCTTAATATCAATGAAAAATTTCAATAGAAGAAAATAAAAAATAATTTTTATTTGGTAATATTTTGTAGAGTTAGATAGTGGTTTACCAAAATGCAAATTATTCTAATAAATGACACTCCAATGTTATGTAAAAGATTATTTTTGTAGAATAACAGCAGGTAGTGAGGTACTGCCATGATACAAGAGCAGGTTTGCATGGTATTAGCCAACGTGACTTAATTAACCATAGAAGGTTCTCAAACCCTTAGCCAAAAAGCATGGGTGTGCGGTTGTTAATATTTTGTGTTGGACTCCGAATGAGACTTTTATTCTAAATTGAATTACCGAGTCGCTGCAGGCTGGGTCTTCTGGCGCTAACTAAAATAGAGACTAAAATGGAAGTTATAAAATTAGAGATTTCTCTCAACAGTGAAAGGTAACGGGACATAAGCATCATCACTAGGGTTTGCATCCTGAGTCTAATATATACCCATATTTCCTTTCTTCGATTTCCAATCCTCCTTCACCAATGAGAAAAATAAAATTGAAGTTTAAAATTAAAGAAACCGAAGGGAAGTAAAATTAAAAAAATACTTTTAAAAGACGGTCTCAATCTGACAAGAGGCTGCGAGCAATTACTGGAGACGAAGGGCTATATCAAGACTGTAAGCATACCAGTAATTCGATTATGTTGATAAGGATGATTTGCCAAAATCCATGAGTGATTCAACTGACATGACAAGGATTGAAAGAGAAACACATGAATAATGTTCTTCCTCTTGATTTTAAAAAGCAAAGTTGTACATCTACATATTACTATTTCTCGCACAATAACAGGTTTCATGCCATATTTCCAAATTCAGTCATAATCAGATACGTCACAACTCACAGCAAAATAATAGGCTAAAAAACATATGTCCTTTCCGGCTTAAGTCTTTTTTGCAATGCTGCTTGAACAAGTGTTGGAAGAAGAAATAAATTCACTTCACTTTTGGATATTTACTTAATCTTGTTATATATAGTTGCTTTTCTTCTAGTATTTAAGATTATTTTAGAGGTATATATGATACCTGGGCTCTAAAAGGAGAGATGTAAGAAAAATTTTCAACTTTATCTTATGTTTGGAGAAAGAAAATTTTTTTAAGTTTGTTTACGGTAAAAAATGACAATTTATAAACAAATAATCCAAAGATCAATCTGGGGACTAGATTAGGTCTTCTTTGGGTTCTTTTAAGTGTGTTATTAACGTAAAAATAAAATAGACGTTTCAGAATAAATAATTTGACAAGAATAATGAATAAGAAATGCGTAAAACTGAATCACAACGTAGAGGTTCGTTACAAAAAGTATGAAATAGGAAACGAATTGCAGAAATAAGAACAAAAGCAAACAAACAAAGAAACTTGAATTGAAATGCAAAATGCAAAGGTACAGAAATGTAAATATATTGGAATGTAAACGTTCGACTCTTCACAACGGCGAACAGCGGCCACCGTGGGTCTCCTTGTAGCTAGTGTCTGGCGCTGTGCAGGGTTTCAGCGTCTCAGAGTTTAGGTGCGGTGTCTGGGTGCAAAAAGTCGTCTCCTTATAGATTGGCGTTTTGGGGTATTTATAGGCAGAAAGAACACCACCCTCCTCCTCCTTTTGCGGGCACTTCTTTATTAACTGCCTTCAACTGTTATGTCCATTATCCACGATTGCTTGTGATTGTGCTGTCGGTAACTGCTGGTAACCGTTATCGCCCATGATCTTTTCTTTGTGCAGTTGAACCTTTGCCTAGTGTTGGTAACTGCTAATAACTATTTTTGAACTTAACCTTTCAAGTCAATTTTTCTGTCTTTCAAGTTATTCTAGGAGGGTCTTAGGAAGCTCATTTAATTTATGGCATTAGAATAATTTCGTCTTGCCTTCTCTTTTTGACTAATTCTGGGGTTTTAAGAGCTTGTCTTGATCTCATGGACTTAGAATATTTTTTTTGCTCATTCCTATATTTCAAGCAATTTTGGAGAGAATTTGGAGTTCAATCAGGTTTGTGGACTTAGAATAATTTTTTATCACTTCCTGTTTTTTGAGCAGTTTTGGCTGTTAGGGGCTTGGAAACTCCTCGAAAAGGCCATCAGTTGTAGACTTAGAATATTTTCTGACATTTCCTGTTTTTCGAGTAGTTTTGGGTATCAGGGACTTAGAAAATCCTAAAAACTCCTCAAAAAGGCCATCAGTTTTGAGGACTTAAAATACTTTCTGACCACTTCTTGTTTTTCAAGCAGTTTTAGGTGTCAGAGACTTGAAAATCCCTCAAAAACTCCTCGAAAAAGGCCTTCAGTTTTGTGAACTTAGAATATTTTCTTGCCAGTTCTATTTTTTGAGTAGTTTTGGTTGTCAGTGACTTGGAAACTCCTCAAAACTCCTCGAAAAAGTCTTCAGTTTTGTGGACTTGGACTATTTTCTTGTCTTTCAAACAGTTTAGAGAAAAATCAACAATATGACAAAAATCTCTTAAAATAGCTCGAAATGTGTTCCTTTTAATAAAAGCTAAAGGTTTTAGATAATCTTCCAATATTCTCTTATGTTCAGGCTTATTTTTTGGCTCCTTCTTGACCCTTAAAATTTTGTTGAAATGTAACTTCCTTCAAGATGATTTTTAACTTAGAAAATTTTCCTTACCCTTAACAGATGCCCCCCAAAATATTAATATCTCAGGTGTATGAGATTTTAATATTTTTATTTTTGATATTTAATTGGAAAATTTTCATTTTCTAATTTTCCCGCCATTTCTTATGGCGCCTCTGCCACTTACCTGCTTTATGTCAGGCACGTTGCCCTAAGTCGACGCATTAAATGCAGGTACTGCCTGATAGTTACCAGAAATGTCCCATTACTGAGACGTGCTCCGTTCTATTGGAGATTCAAGGCCATTTTTTATCGAAAAGACACCCCACTATCTCTTCATCTTCCCACTAAGTGCCAAAATACTCTAGACTTGGGCTCTTGTATGGGCCTTGCACGAGGTTGGGGACTAGTATAAAAGGTGAAGTTACCTTCTCATTTTTTCACGCTTTCATTTTTACTCTCCTACTTAGAGCTCTGTTATCTCTCTTCTGCCCCTTTTGTGTCGAAATTTCTTTTGGTTCTTTCTCATCTCATTTTCTCGTCGAAATGGCATCCAAGTCTAAGGTTCCCTCTGCCTTATCCAATGCTGAGCTCGTGCCTTTGGGTCATTCAAGCTACCTTCCTGAGCCACTTCTCGAGGAGGAGAAGTTGGCTATTTGGAAATTTCAGGTACTCATTCCCTTTTCATTGGGCTCGAAATCTCATGCATTTTTAGGTCCTTTCTTACCCAAAAAATCTGTCGAGTTTCCTTCTGCTAATGGTATCTTGGCATTCTCTTCAAAATATAACTTGGATTCTCTCGAAAATGCCCAAAAAATATTTAGAACTATGCCTCCTGTAACCAAAGACTTATATTTGCCTTGGTTAGATAGAGTTGAGGGTGAAAAACAAGATAGTTGGAGGGCCATAGGAATCTATGATATCATTCAATTGTCTAGGTACAATCTGTCTTACAACTTCCCTATGATCATGAGTTCTCTTTACTTCTGGGATCGAGCAACTAGCTCTTTCCACGTGCCTTGTGGTATGATTACCCCAACTCTTTTTGATGTTGCAGCCATTCTTGGGCTTAGGCCAACTGGTCCTTCGTTTCGACCAGATTCTCATCTCAAAAATCCTGATGTGACCCCCAACTTCCAAAAACTTTCTTACCAACTCTTCATAACCTTGAATATGAATCGAGATGGTCCTGTTACAGATGAAGAGCACGTTGCTTTTCTGATGTTTTGGCTTTCTGCCTATGTTTTTTGCTCGAGATCGCTTCAACTGCCAAAGACACTACTCACTTTGGCCTAATTGCTGCACGAAGAGTCTTCGATATGCCTTGGGAAGCTTATCTTAGGGAACTTGTATGAGAACTTAAATGAAGCAGTTGCTTCATTTAGATCTAATAACTTTCCTTCAGTCATTAGTGGACCCTTTTGGCTGCTTCAGCTCTGGTTGAATGCTATTTTCGAAGAGAAATTACAAAGCTCTGAACCTTCCAATATCTCTCGAGAGATTAAGGGTTTTTGTTTAACCTTTTTGACTACAAATGTAGACAAAAAACATTATTGTAATGCTTTTAGGCAATATTTCAACTTTTTCTTATCTCTTCAAGCAGTTTTGGGTATCAGGGGCTTGAAAACTCCTCAAAACTCCTCGAAAAGGCCATCAGTTGTGGACTTAGAATATTTTCTGATCATTTCTTGTTTTTTGAGTAGTTTTTGGTATCAGGGACTTAAAAAATCCTAAAAACTCCTCGAAAAGGCCATCAGTTTTGAGGACTTAAAATACTTTCTGACCACTTCCTATTTTTCAAGCAGTTTTAGGTGTCAGGGACTTGAAAATTCCTCAAAAACTCCTCGAAAAAGGCCTTCAGTTTTGTGAACTTAGAATATTTTCTTGTCAGTTCTATTTTTCGAGTAGTTTTGGTTGTCAGTTACTTGGAAACTCCTCAAAACCCCTCGAAAAAGTCTTCAGTTTTGTGGACTCGGACTATTTTCTTGTCTTTCAAGCAGTTTAGAGAAAAATCAACAATGTGACAAAAATCTCCTAAAATAGCTCGAAATATGTTCCTTTTAATAAAAGCTAAAGGTCTTAGATAATCTTCCAATATTCTCTTATGTTCAGGCTTATTTTTTGGTTCCTTCTTGACCCTCAAAATTTTGTCGAAATGTAACTTCCTTCAAGATGATTTTTAACTTAGAAAATTTTCCTTACCCCTAACAAAGTTACAAAGGTCAATATCAAACTTTTGTGGTAGAAACTATATTATGTCTTTGTAAGGAGAAACATATTTCGAAGATTAGTGACATGGACAAATTTTTAAACTAAAAAGAGAATCCTAGGTCCTCACACCTTGATGAGCACAGATCTATGAAAATATCTAAGTCCTAAAATCTTGTCAAAGTAACTATTTTTTAACATGTTTTTATGAAGACTGATAGAAGAGTCTCATTCTTTATTGAAAATAATGCTACATTTCAAGGAGTTTTGGAGGGTCATAAGAAAAGCCTCATTATTTGTCAGAAAAAAGGCTACATTTTGAGAAGTTTTAAAGGGTTCTGAGAAGAGCCTTAATCTTTGTTGAAAAGAGGGTTGTATTTCGAGAAATTTTAAGTATTTTCAAGTCTTAGATTGAAAACATCCAAAACTTGTCAAAATAAGAATCGACAAAAAAAATTATTCTAAGTCCACAAGATAAGGTAAAACTCACATATTTTTTCTAAAACATGTCAAAATAAGAATCGACGAAGGAAATTATTCTAAGTCTACGATACAAGATGGAGTTCACAGATTTTTCTTGAAACTTGTCGAAATAGGAATCGACAAGGAAAGTTATTCTAAGTCCACAAGATAAGGTGGAACACAAATTTTTCCTAAAACTTGTTGAAATAAGAATCGACAAGGGAAATGATTCCAAGTCCACGAGATAAGGTGGAGCACAGATTTTTCCTTAAACTCGTGGACGACAACGATTATGAAGAATGCATGATCATGAACGGTTATGAATAATAGGCGGCATCGGTTGAAAAGAAGCACACACAGAAGACAGTTACTAAGAAGTGCTAGCAAAAGGAGAAAAGTAGTTGAGATTCATTTGTTTATAAATAACATCAAACTTTACATTATAAGGGATGACCTTTTGGCACCAGACACTTACTAACACCTAAATTCTCTGCATGCTAAAATTTTGCACCAAGCCAGACATTAGTTACCAAGAGATTCATGGTCATTGGTGATTATTATTGCTAAGAGTCGTACATTATCTTACTGCAAATTTATGTTTCTGCAATTTAATTCACGTGCACTTGCTTTTGTAAACCTTTTGCATTCAGTTCAATACTGATTTTATTGTTCTCCTAATGTCTCTAGTCAATTTTATGCTTTACGATGTTAATTTAGTCATTCCAATTACAACACACTTAAAAGAATTCAAAGAGAATCTAAAATTCAGTCACAGATTGCTCTTGAATTTATTTATTTACAATATACAATTTTCACCATAAACAAATTGGCATGCCCGATGAGACATTCATTAGTGTGTTTTGTATTCACTTGAATGATTGCTTGCTTTGTTGCATGCTATTACATAATAGACATCGTGTCATGGCAAATAGAGTAAGGAATGGTAATTTTGAGAATGATAATTCAAAAAATCTAAGTGATGGCAGTAATGCTAACCCAAAAAACAATAGCAGCAACGTTAGTACTGCCGTGGAACTGATACTAATAATGACATTACCAATATCGTTATCCTCAATAGTGAGGCAGATGATTAGTGTACTGAATAACCCTGATGTGAGTTTGGGTCAAAGAAGGGTTTGTTTCTCTCATTTTTAGAGTACAAACATACTCTAATCCTGTGGTGACAATCGTATCACCAAGAAGTCACATTATTCCATTGGGAATGGGTGTGATTGGCAGAGTATAGGGAACGCAATTTGCGTTAGGAGCTTCAAGTGGGAGATTCAATTCCTGCTAGCTCTTTCTTGAACATTGCCTTACAATCTATGAGGTAGCAAATGGATAAAATAAGGCTTGTGCATAATCACTATATATACATAAAGGAACCATGCGCAAACTCTATTCAAGAGAATCCTTATTGTAGCAATAACTGTTTTCAGAAATAGTGATAACGCACAACTTTCTTAAATGCACTTGGTTACTCTTGGCAAAAATTGGAGTCAGTATAAGCCCTTAGTAGAAAATACAAAAAAAAAAAAAAAACATTAAAAAACATACGAAAATCCAAAACACTTCTAATTATAGATAAAGAAAGTATAAGAAAAATTTTAAAAATAATCAAAATATTAATAATAAAAAATTAAGTATGTCAAAAATAAATAAAACTTATGAAAAGAATAAATGTAAAGGAACATGTTGAAAATATGGTAAATATGGAATAGAGCTATCAATGTAGAATAGAAAACAAAATTAACGAATTGGAAATTGAAGAACTAAGACAAGTCTTAACTACTATATTAATAAATTCAGAATCAAAGGAATTTAAAAATGAAACCTCTAATGATGAAAATACAATAGAAAATGAAATCTATTAGTAGACTATGCCTCTGAAGAATTTGAAGAAGAAAACAATAATTTTTGCTTAGGCCCAGAATTATGTAATGTCAAGATTGTACAAATCCTCAAGTAAATGTATTGTCTAGGGATCAAACACAAGCTTTAATAACACTAATAGAAAAATTAGACGATGGTCCATTAAAAAATGAATTTATTAAAAAATTAAGTGATTTAGTTACTAGAGAAAAAGAAAAATATGTAGAAATAAAATTCATAGAAATGAAAGATGTTTATGAAAAATTTAAACAACCAATTGCTAGTATAATTATAAAAGATTTACAAGAAGAAATAAAAAATTTAAAAAGAGAAATAAATGAACTACAACAAAATCAAGCAATTCTAAAATTTAAAATATTAGAATTAGAAGAAATTTTTTTTTAAAAGGACAAACTAGCAATACTGAAAAAGAATAAAAAATATTTAACAAGGAATTACTATCATTAGTAACAACACACAAGTGGTGGTGTGAAGTTACTTTAATAGTAAGAACAAAAATTTAATATGATAGATTAATATATTCAGAGCATATATTAATTGTATATAAAAAGGGTTAATTCCTACCAAATATTATAAAAAGACAACAGAAAAATTATCTTTGACAAATGGATCTAAAATGTAAATACAATATAAATTATCAAAAGAAAAAATTTACAAAAATAAAATATGTTTTACAACTTCTTTTGTATTAGTTAAAAATATGATAAACCTAATGATACTAGGAACATCTTTTTTAAGGTTATTATATCCATGTAAAATAAATAATGAAAGAATTATAAGTAATATCGTAGAAGAAAAATCAATAGAATTTAAATTTCTACAAGCTCCTAAAATTAGAGAATTAAATTTACTACAAGAAGCATCAATATCTAAAATAAATTTAATCTTGATCTTTTAAGTCATCAAAAAATAGATCAATGGTTGCAATCTCAGGAGAAAAATCCATCACAAAAATGTAGTTGGATTTTAGGTTATAAGTATCCCATAACAAGCTCCATATATCCAAAAAAAGTAATCAAGAATTTCTAGCACAAAAAACTAAATTAATGGCCAATGTTCATGCTGCCAACTCAGAAAAAGAGTTTAATGAAATAATGCAATAATTATCTCCAAAAGTGTCTGAAGTTGCCTCCAAAAAAGAAGAATCTCAAAGCCCTAATCCTTTAGAAGACCTAGAGGATATGGGAAAAGATAACGAAGATGATTGTTATGAAATTTACCTCCTATTTCACTAAAAATAAAAATATCAGCAAAACGTGACAAAGCCAGAAGGAATCTTCATACAAAAATAATTCAAAAAGATAAAATGTGGTAGACAAAACATGATCGAAGGACAATAACAAAGAAAAATGGCAAACAAGACATGAAAAAATGAAAAAAAGAAGGAATCTAGGAACAAAGAAGATTTTCTTCTATAAAAAGCCTCTCATTACTCAAAAGAAGGCATTAGCCAATTTCCAATTCCAATACCATAAGCTCTGAAAGTGAAATATCTCTCAAAATTTTTGTAATATTTTCTCTAATATTTTGTATCAAGTTATTCAATATTTTGTACCAAGAAGTTCTTTAGAATCAATACAAGACTCATTTCTATAAGTTTGATCTTTTATAATGTTATTTTCCTATTTTATAAAATTATTTCTATAATTAGAAATGTTGTACAATCCAGTCTTAAGTTGGTATCAAAGTCTAAACGGGTTTTGATTTTAAGGTGGAAGAGAGAAGGTTATTTTGTTAAAAATTTGTTGTGCAAAAGATGTCAGATCTCCAAATAGTATCTAACTATTTGTTCTTTGGTACTTTCAAGGCAATAGTTGTTTCAATATACCCCTATATCCTAAATAAAAAGCATTTGTTTCTACTATTAAAGAGGCTTCATGATGTAGAATACCTAAACATCAAAGAGTTTTGACTAGAGTTTTTACTTTTTTTTTAACTATGGTTATCATTTCTTCATCTTATGGCAGTGGATTCTTTTTTTTTGGGTAGTTCATAACTAGAACTGGTCATTTTTTACATATTTTTCCTGTAGAAATTCTCTTGTAAGATAATCCAGTAAACAATTTTTATTTCCTTTTATATGTTCAATTTGAAAATCAAAATTAGATAGTAAAGCTTGCCCTCTGACAAAAATATGCTTTGAAATTTATGTGTGTGTATATATATATATATATATTATTTTAATTAAATTTATTTTTTTCTTTCAATTTTAAATTCAAAAATTAAAAAGAAAAGAACGTGTTGTATCCATTTCTTGTTGTTGTTTAGTACTTGAGCTTCTTTGCCTTAGCCATTATCTCATTCTCAATGTATGTGTCATTCAAACATATTGCAATTACCATGAATTGGCAAAGCTAGTTACTGGTGGTGACAAAAGAGGTCATCCAATGATCCTACATGAGAGGCCACCTACTGTGCAAATCCATCTCATTGTCGCCTAGTTAAGTGATATTGTTGTTTGATCGGATCTCATACAAAATAGGATCATCACTGACAAATAATCTGTATTTTAATTCTACTTATGATTTTTAAGAACTTTAGTTTAAAAAACTATTATATTAAGATAAATTTAACATTTGTGATATTTGAATATTTTTTTATCTATGCTTGTATTTTATTTGACAACCACATACTGAATTTTTATATTATTATGCTATTTATGTAAAATTATATAAACATATTTTTCTTTATATAAGTATGGGTATGGGTATAAGTATACATGTATTCAGAGAATACAGGCATAGAAATTAATGTTATTATTCACACGAATATGGAACTAAGTACAAGTATTTTTTAAAACGTAAATATAGAAATAAATACTATAGTACCCTACTTATACTTTATCCATTATTATTTTTAGCTATTATTAATAACTATGGCAAAAAGTAGAAGAGATCCATGATACTCACTAATTTTGAGACTTTGAGGAAGTTCATCCTCAATTGACCAAATAATAATAATAATAATAATAATAATAATAATAATAATAATAATAATAATAAGAAAGTCATCATCCTACCAAAGACTTCGAGTTTAAATTTTACAAGATTCTTTTAGTCTTTAATATAATTCATTTCTAATATTGTATATTTGAGTAATTTTAAGGAAAGTGTCTCTCAGATATAATAAAATAAAAAATAATAATTTTTTATATTAATTTTGACTAATAAAGTTTGGCTTATATATACATAAATTACATTGTAAATATAAAAGTTTGAGTGTTTCACCTAGTGTCCTTTATTTTAGTCATTTTGTTTGCAATACTACAGGGAGGTACGTTTTAGTTCTCTGATCAATTAGACAAAAGGCTTACTTAATTTTATCTTTAAAAAATTTATATTTTTATTTAATCTCTCAATTTTAATTTTTCAAATGAGTTTTTTAAAAAATATATTTTTAAATGGTTTTTATACTAGTCTTTTATCAATTTTTCGATTAATTTAAATTTTTGTTTTCTATTTGATCCTTTTAAATATCAACTTTTCTATTGATGGTTTTTATACTAAAACGTAAAGGTGTGAGTTTAGTCAAACCCATTATAGGAAATTTCAAAACCCAACATTCAAATCTTTATTTTTTTAAAAACCTTGTGCTATACTGTAAGACTGAGGGGGTACAAAAAGCTTGGACCATAGCTCACATGCACACTCTCATGGGATTTTTTGTTAGGTAGGTATCTTGTTAGGACAAAAAACAAAGACGTATGTTTAGCGGACTTGCCACTATATTCTGTGGGCTCATACATAAAGGTGTCAGTTCAGTCAAACCCATTATAAATTTCAATGGTGAAAACTAAGCCCACCCAAAAACCTACCCTCGTTTACTCCTTGTTTGCCAAGTTATGCAGAACAGCAGAAGGCACAACAAAGCAAACGAATTTTTTACCCCACAAACTTCAGGTAATAAAATATTTAAGTTTGAATTCTTTGACCGATGAGAAGGGTGAATAAATAAATAAATAAAAACTCGTTTTCCCGAGTTGTTGAATGCAGATGGACTGTCCTCTATTCCTTTTACTTAATCGAAAGAGGTCACATTGTGCGTATGTATCCAATAACATTAAGAATAGAAATTCGGGGTTAAAGATGTTTTTAATGTCTCTTAATTAAGACCACCAAACAACAACAAAGTCCCCCATAACTTTCTTCTTTAATTTGGCCTTGTTGATTAGGTCACCATGAACAAAACTAAGGCACCCCGTGACTTTGAATTGCAGGACTAGCTTATTGCATAAGTAAAATCTCTAATGGACTAACGCCAAAGCAAGTTGAGATCTGCACATATGTTGATGACCTACCACATGAAAATTTATATCAGCTTTTTCACTCCTTTGTTATCTTATAATGAAAATGGGTCAAACCAAATTCATGAACTTCAATAAAACAAGATTACAAGTTTTCTCAAGTGAATAATAAAAAAATGCTCCTTATAAGCTTCTTCACTGGATTTGCCTCTTGCAATTTTGCTTTAGTGCCTTCTTTAAGTGAAGTCTCGCGAAGCATATGCAAGCCATGGCCTTGAATTGTTATGACACGTTGGTCCTTTTGCTTGTTAATGTGAGTCTTTTTGGAAATGCTGTTGCTCAGAAAAATGGCTTAGGAGCTTCTTTCATCTTTGGGGACTCCTTGGTGGATGCAGGAAACAATAACTATTTGTCAACTCTTTCAAAAGCAAATATCCCTCCCAATGGAATTGATTTCAAGGCCTCTGGAGGAAACCCCACTGGCCGCTACACCAATGGAAGAACCATTGGTGATATAGTAGGTAACGTTGTCTTCTTTCTTACATATGAAGGTGTTGCTGTGTGACCATCAAATTTCCTTGTTAACAAACAGTTAACACGTTGGATTTTCTAAATAACGGGATAAGTTGCATATTATTCTTACATTCCTAAAGTTTAATAAAATTATATTCGATTTTTTTTTTCTTACACAGTATTTCCTCAATTTAGATATAGTGATACAAAACTGTTATATTGTTGTTAACATAAACTTCTTTTAATTTCTGAAGTTATTATATGAATTAAGGGAACTCATTGCAATGTTTAAAAAATAAAAAAGATGTAATTTCATTAAATTTCAAGAGTATGAGTAGTTTATTATAATTTTTTACACAAAATTTTAGAACACTTTCTTCATGAATGATAAAATAAGATAAATTGGCATTGTAATATCTTACGGGTCAAACATTAGTGTGGGGAATGCTATCTGAAAAAATAATTAGTGTGGAAAAGATCCTTTTTTTCTTTTGTAAATTTAATCTTTTGCTTATTTATTTAATCTTTTCAGGAGAGGAATTAGGACAACCAAATTATGCTGTCCCATTTTTGTCGCCCAATGCAACTGGGAAAAGCATACTCAGTGGAGTGAATTATGCTTCGGGAGGAGGAGGAATTCTAAATGCGACTGGAAGAATATTTGTGAGTATTTGTAATAAGTAACGACCCTATCTATTTCTTAATGATCTTATCCATTCATTGATTCATGCCACGTACTTAAATTTGTTTTCAGGTGAATAGGATAGGAATGGATGTTCAAATAGATTACTTCAGCATAACAAGAAAACAGATTGACAAACTACTTGGTGAATCAAAAGCGAAAGAGTACATAATGAAAAAATCCATTTTCTCCATCACTGTTGGGGCCAATGATTTTCTCAACAATTATCTCCTTCCAGTTCTCTCTATTGGAGCCAGAATTTCTCAAAGCCCAGACTCATTCATAGATGACATGATCAATCATTTCAGGGCCCAACTTACGGTATGCATCTTAATCTAAAGTTCACTCTAATTAAACACCAAAACAAACGAGACCCAGTACATGAAAAATAAAACCTTGGTTCCCTAGAGGGATAACTTAGTGTGTTGGAATGACAGAGACTTTACCAATTGGATGCTCGAAAGTTTGTCCTCGGCAACGTTGGCCCAATAGGCTGCATACCTTACCAAAAGACTATAAATCAACTGAATGAAAATGAGTGTGTGGATTTGGCTAACAAGCTTGCGGGTCAATACAATGCTCGATTGAATGATTTGGTTGCGGAGCTAAATGACAACCTCCACGGAGCCACGTTCGTCCTAGCTAATGTGTATGATTTAGTGTTGGAACTCATAAAAAATTATGATAAATACGGTAAATAATCAGCCTATCTTTATTTTCTTTTATAATGATCTATATTATAATCTTCATGACATGACAACTCATACATAAATTTGGTATCTATTTTTAACAACTTTTAGTATATGACAATAAAGTTTGACTTTAACTGAGATTAAATTTAAAATATTATAATTATTTTTAAAAACTTAATACATTAACTACTTTCAATAGTTTGTCTTAATACTTGATTAGTTTATCGTTTATGAGTCACGAATTGATTTCTAAAGCAAAATCAGCAGTATCAGTGTTTTATGCTCACTTTACATGGAGTACTTTCAACTGCTGTAATTAAATACTCGATTTTTAGGAATCCTTATTTTTAAATGGAGTATATATATATGACTTCATGATGCAAAGTTTTATCCATTCGTGGTTGGAATTACATACATGTGTGGAGCATTAGATGGAAGCTATATAAAAGTATAGGAGGAGATGTATATTTATGATTAAAATATATTATTATGCAGGATTCACAACAGCAAGTAGAGCTTGCTGTGGAAATGGGGGCCAATTTGCAGGGATAATTCCATGTGGGCCTACGTCCAGTATGTGCACAGATAGGTACAAGCACGTGTTCTGGGATCCTTACCATCCAAGCGAGGCTGCAAACCTAATCCTCGCCAAGCAGCTACTTGACGGAGACAAGAGATACATATCTCCTGTGAATCTTAGGCAACTTCGGGATCTTTGATCTTTCTTCTTTTATTGTTCTTTCCGTACCTCTATTTGTCTACACAGTTACACACACACTTTCCTTTTATTTTTTTCTTTCTCTTCTTGTCTATCATAGCATGAAACTGTAGCTGTCACCAGCACCTTTTCTTGTGCCTGCCTCCTTTGTTTACTGCAATTAACATAAATGTAATTTCACAATCGTCATTTGCGTCGCTTTTCATTTTTTTAATGTGCCTATTATTATTGTGGTTCTGATTTTTAATTATGATGGCATCTTAACGATTGACCCTGGCGGTGCACCTTGGTACTAATAAAGTGACTAGTGTCAAATAGATATGGGGAGAATTTCATTTTATTGTCCCTCTTGACGGTGACCATTTTGCAATAGATAATACTAACAGGCAACGAGGAAATTCATATTTTCCACAACTTCCGCGCCTTGGTAGTTTAAAAAGTCTAACCAAACCAGCCTATGCCTCATATGATTACCAATCCATCAATCCATTTTTTAGGTGTAACCACATGTCCTTTTATCCTTGTCACCGTGCATGATGAATGAAGGTCATGGAAACATCTAAGGGTAAATTACGCATGCTCTTCTCAAACCTCCCTTGTTACTTTTACGATTCATTTCCTTAACCACATCTTTTATTCAAGTTACAAAAGGCTATTTTTTCGATTAATTTTAATTAAATGGGGTTGTTATTTAATTGCACCTTACCAACAAAGATTGACACAATTAGTAGACAATTTCTTGCTGGATATATGAAAAGAATTTGTTAGGAAAACTAAAACCCACTTCTTTTTCAATACGTTCCTATGATTATTTTTTATCAACAAACTCGTTAAATACAAAATTGTAGACAGATAATCTATATATCAATTAGAGGTGATAAAAAAAAAGTCTATCTAATCCAATTCAAGCTAAGAGCTTCATTAACATGGATTAAATAAGTACTGTAGTTTTAAATTTGATCACAAATAAAACTTCTGGCCTAGTCCGAATATCAATTCATACTTAAATAAATTAAACAAACCTGAACTAAGTTAAAGAAAAAGTCCAAAGGAATTAAAAAAAAAACTCAAAATTAGGTTAAACCTAAAATTTAAAGTCTAAACTTTATATTTTATTTGACTTTATCGAGACATCTTGCAAACTCTAATAACAATTACAATGCATAAAAATATATGATCTGCTATCTACGCGCATTGGAGCTTTCATAATTGTAAATCCAGAAAGAATTGTGATGCATTTAAATAATGAATAACCGGGTTGTTATTATACCCAAGAACAACTTTCCAACATAAAAAGTTTATTATATTTTTATATTTATTTATATGATACAAAATTATTGATTTTCTTTATATATTAAAATTAATCACAAGAATCAGTGTTAATATTTAAAATAAATAAATAAATGAATAAACTGAGAGTATTAAAATATCCTTGAAACTGATTAGAAAATGAATGTTTTCAATTTAAATTAATGTTAAGGTTAGAGTTATTTGTACAACCCTGTCAACATAATCCATTAAGAATAGTTATTTTTTAAAATATAATTTGGATTTTTTTAATATTTGAGTAATTTTTAGAGTTGACTAAAGTTTTATCTATTTTTAATATAATATTATAGTTAAAATTTATGCTCTAAATATACAATTATGAGTGTAAAAAATGTATGTTGAAATATTTATATCAGCTAATGACTAAAATACCTCTTGTAATAAGTTATAAAAAAAAGTATTATTTTTAATTATTTTAATATAATTTTTTTGTCCCCTTTCAGTTAAGACTTAACGTTAGACTTTATCTTTTTGCTAAATCCATCCTAAAATTAATTTAAAATAAATAGATACATAAAAAAAACTTGAAAGGAGTAAAATATAGAGTTTGTAGTTTATTAAAAAAAATTATTATAGCTATGGGAGCTGTCTATCTATCATATATTTTTCTTTACATTTTTATTTTTTTCTTTCTATTTCATCTTTCATCCAAATAAAACATTAATTTAGTAAGATCGTGGATATATTAGTTACCCTATTGTAAGATAGATTAGTTCCATGCATCACGTTTATTATTTTTGTATGAAAATATAACGTAATTGGACTACTCTCTCTCTCTCTCTCTTAGTGTGTATGAATATGTATGTTATCTTAAATAATTATTTATTTAATTTATAATGTATGTGCAGTACTGGAGATACTTGATATTGCTAATTAATATTGATTTCAACTGTGTTTGAGTCTAATGCTAAATCTTCACAAGGACTATCCTATTTGAAGCACTGAGGATGGAAGTATTTTAGTTGAAAAGAGGAAGGGACTGAAAATATGCTGAGATAGATTGGGGGATGGGAACAAGGGTGTAATATGAATTTGGGTTCCCACAAGGCCCTGCAAGAAAGTGAGGAACAGAAATAGGAGAAAACAGTACCTCATCAAAATAGGGATTGGGGATTAAGATGAGACACAAGTTACGAACTCGCTCTCTTTTATGTCTTTAAGTAGATAACAGTGAACGCAGTATTATTTATATAATAAATACTTTATTTAAGAAAAATATTATTTTAAGTTGTTTAAAATTAATTTTAAGAGTTAACGTTCATATGATTAATTTTATTAAATGCGTCTAATGATATATAATAGAAAATTAATAAATGATTTTTTGTTAAATTATAATATTTAAAGTTATCAATATATTATATTATATTATATACTTTTTTAATTAAAAATTTAATACATATAAAGGTTTACTGTATGCCCCTGAAGATACATTAAAAAAAATGTTTCCGTAATTTAGATTGAGGAACCCGTAATTGATTTGGCATCATTGAATTAACGTCAATTCAATGAATCTTTTATTCATTGATCCTGAGTATATATCGAGTTCTGGTTGGAATATTAATACATATAATATTTGACAGAATTAAACAATTTTGAAATGGATTATGCTTATAGATTATTTTCAATTTTGTAAATGAACTAATGTTATTCCTTAAAATTTATTTTGGAGGACAAAGGTATTTTTGTGTAGAAATCGACAAATAGTAACAAACTTCTTCTGCTATCTATTTTAATTTTAAATAAAAATTATTAGATACAATTAAGATGGATATTCAATTAGATACGGAAGTTATTATACAATAAATAGTCATTAAATAAGCCGCGGTTACTTTTGTGATAGTTAATTTAATTAAATAAAAAATTTAAAGTAAATTTTGTGGCATCCTAACAAATTTTCAGGTCATGAAATTATTTAGATATGTGTTTAAATAATAAATTTATTTAATAAAAATTATTATATTTGAATAAATTTAAGTGTAGTTATAATACAATTAAAATTAAATAAAATAAAATTTAAAAATAAATAATAACATTATGTCGATATATTTTTATATTTTTAATTTTATTATTATTAATATTTAATGATTTAATTTTTATATTAATATATTATATTATAATAAATAGAAATTACTTAAATATAAATTATATTTTATTTGAAATTAAAAAATTATAAAAAATAAAATAAAAAATATAATATAATATATATAATTATATAGAAAATAATATAAATAATATAATTTAAAATAAATTATATAGAATAATATTTTTTTAATTTATTATTTTTTTTATTAATCTAAATTTTTTGAGTACTCATAAAAAAAATTTAGATACTATAGCACACACTAAAATTTAATTATGGGTAACAATATTGTTGAGGGTCCAAAGTGGAAACTTTAGAAACACCTGCATTCAGACATATTGGCATTAAATTGGTAAAGGGAGAGATATGTTTTGGATGTAAATGATGGTTAATAATTGCCTTTGTAGTAGTAATAATATGGCACGAGAAGATGAGAAGCGTGCAAAGATGCAATTCATTTAGATGGAGTGGTAGGAATCATGTGGGAGCAGAAAAGGCCAAAAAGAGGTGATTCCTGGTCTGAAGCGATGACTAAGGAGACCCCAAGGAGGGGATGCAAATGTCAGTGATTATTACGGATAAGGAGTGGGAGAGGAGAGAACAGAGGGAGCAGAGAAGGGAGGAGAAGAGAGAAACGATGATAGCGATTGTGTCGAAAACAAAGGTCTCAAGTTTCCAAGTTTTGGTTCCTCATTGACAGTGACCCATGATTCTTTCTTTCTCTGCCGGAGACCAATTTTGATGGCGCGTGCCTACTCGCACCACCGACAACCACCGGTATGTCGCTGACAGGTGTCTCTCCCCGTCCTACCCCACCGGACAGGAACATCACCGTCTGATCACTATCAAACGGCCAGAACAGTGGTGCCTGTGCAGTTAGGGGAACCACACTGTTTGCTAATGGCTACAGTGAAGCGCAAAATCCGGTGGAAGATAGAGAGAATGGGTACGGAGGAGGAATCTGATGCGGACATGACGCGTCCGAAATCAGAGGGGAGACCCAATTATTGCTCCCCACGCTGCCCGACACTCATTATTCTGTCGCTTCTGTCCCCACCCACTCTCTCTATCTCATTCTCATGCTATTCCTATATCCATCGTGTGCAATTACAATTTCACCCGCTTCACCTCCTTCAAATTTTGGCTTTCTCTAACCAAACCAAACCAAAAACGTTCCTCCAAGGTTCCACGTTTTTGAAATATCATGTCGCCTATTGCCCCCATGGCCCCCACTCAATCTATTCCCCATCCCCATACCCTTGTTTTTATTTTTGGCATAATCAAAGTTAGGTTTGGAATTCTCGCTAACACAGCAACTAATAACAACGACATATCTATTATATCCTACCAATTAAAATTATATAATTTCTTGTCATTGGCTGCAGATTTTTCCATGTGCCTAATGTCAGATTTTCTAGAAATGAGTTGAATTATGTTTGCTTAATTAGAGGAAAAAATTGCAAGTTAAAAAGATTAGAATGTGACATTATCCATAGTTGTGAATAATAACTTCAAAAATCGAACTTCGATGCATGGACGTAGACATGGATTGGATAGCCCGTGGCTAAACACCCTACTGCCTACGAGCTCTACGTCAAGGAGATTGAATATGGAAAAGACATAAGAAACGAATATAAGCATATAATATTAAAACATGGCCATGATTAGCTTGATCAGTTGGAAGAAGCGCTAATCGTTAACCCAATCTATATTTATTAATTTTTAATTGTTGAGTAGTTTGCATTTCATAATTACTTTCGAAGGCATCATGCATGCATCTAACTCGCCGTGCAAGCACTATAATACCGGATGGGATAATGCTTCCACTACTTTATTTACGCACCCTATTATATTTCCATGTCTCAAATTAGCCAAAAAAACGAGATTAATTCATTATTAAAAAGAAAAATGAAAATAATTGTAACAAGGAAAGAGTGGTATTTGTAATTGTGTGGGTTGGTGGTGTGCAGAAGCCGCAGCCCTATTAGCCGACCCAAATAGAGAGAGAGGCTCTTATGGAGCCGACTGAAATGTCGTGCTTAACAGAACACTGTAAAGCTGATCCCACTCTGCCTCATATAAGCCTCAGAAGATGTCTCTGTTTCCACCACAGATATTCTCTCTGACTCTCTTTGCTTTCTCGTCCCATTCTCTCTCTCTCTTGTTTCCCATAAAACCCCCTCAATTCCATTTCACCCACCCCACACAACATTCACACCAACGCCCCTTCACACACACCACACTCATTCTCTTCGCTCCTTCCACTCCACAACACACATTCAATTCCTATATTACAAACCCACCAACCAGCTTTCACTTCACTCTCTCTACGCATTTTACGACCACTCTATGCCGTCGTCTAATTCCGGCGAGAGCCGCCGAGCGTCCAAGCCTCAGAACTCGGCCGGAGCTCCGCCTCCGCCAGAGCAAGAGAACCTCCCGTGCCCGCGCTGCGACTCCACCAACACCAAGTTCTGCTACTACAACAACTACAACTACTCCCAGCCCCGCCATTTCTGCAAGTCCTGCCGCCGGTACTGGACTCACGGCGGCACCCTCCGCGACATCCCCGTAGGTGGTGGTAGCCGGAAGAACGCAAAGCGCTCCCGCACCCACCACGCCGCCGCCTCGTCATCCTCCTCCGCCGTGACGTCGGCGCAGGAGCACCCCTTGCCGGCAATGGCCCCCATGGCGGTAACGCAAGGGTTCGGGGGTGGAGTTGACGGTGACGTCAAACAGAATGTGAACGTTTGTGGGAGCTTCACTTCGTTGCTGAACAACACCCAAGGTTCTGGATTTCTGGCCCTGGGTGGATTTGGGCTTGGGCTTGGACATGGGTTTGAAGACATGGGCTTTGGAATAGGGAGATCGGGTTGGGGTTTCCCTGGAATGGTGGAGGGCAATAACATTAGCGGCGCCGTTGGTGCTTCTGGCGTTGGGAACACGTGGCAGTTGGAAGGTGGTGAGGGTGGATTCGTTGGTGGAGATTGCTTCTCTTGGCCTGGGCTTGCCATTTCAACACCTGGAAATGGTCTGAAATGAATTACGAATAACTGTTACTTTTTTTATTTTATTTTTTTTGTTTTGGGTGTAAGGGATGGTGTGTTGATGGTTCAAGTTTAGGGTTCATATTTGCAGGGTATAATTATCATCTGTGAAATTAGAAGTACAACTTGCGACCTTTTTTTACTTGTTTTTTTGTTTAATTTTTCTTGTTTGAACTCTCTTGTTCTGAGTATGTTTACTTACTTGCTTAATGCTGCTTTGTGACTAAACTCTGATTTCATTAGTAATGACGCGATTAGTATTTTATTTTTTCTGTTTACTTAACTATGTCTATGATTAGATTATTAGATTCCCATTAAATATAATGCAGCCATGGCTATACTTATATCATATAAGAAATAAGGAATTACATTGGTGATACTTAATTGTAAATATGGGCAGCAGTTTCTGACCTAATGTTTGTTCCTTGCTCATTGTGTAGACTTTGCATTATGAAATTGGTGGAAGGGCAATGTTAAATGTTTTAATTTATTATAAAGTTTAACAATAATTCCAAATTTTTGTAGCGCGCTGGTGTATCTTTTTCAAGGGCGTGTTAATAGCATAGGAAAGGGAACAGGGGCCCGGAGGGGGCAAAGGATTGCAAGTTGCAACGGGACGAGTACAATCTAGCAACTGTTGCTTCAATCCTTGATAAACACTATTTTTCTTTTTATTTTTATTTCAAATTAATAAACAATCTAGCATTAGCATCCTAACTAAAATTATATTTAAGTTTATATTAATATTATTTATTAATATAACTTATTATTTTGTTTATGATAAATGCATGAAACATTTAAAATTCAGATAAAAATAAGGAAGCAGTTAAGAAGTTATCGTTAATATTATTAGATGAAAAGATAAGAAATAAAATATATAAGAAATAAATAAATTTTAGGCTGGCCGGGCTTATCCAATACTACCATTTACCTGAAAGATATCTTTTCTCGTTCACATGTTTTTGATTGCTATTTGTCTTGATCTTTATTATTTTTCCTACATCAGGACTAAAAGCTTTTTCTGTTATATATTTTTAGATAGTGGTTTGGTGCAAAAAATAATAATAATCGTATAAATGTTATTATTTTTTTGTTTTACATTTTCAAAAAAATGTATATAATTTTTTTCTATTTATTATTTTTATATAAATTATTTAAAATAGGAACAACAAATATAAACTATAATTTTATAATTTAAAATAAAAAAGAATTTTTTTAAAAAATTAAATAACTCCTTTTTTGTGAAAATTTTTTATATTCTATTTTTGAACGGTAACTTCTCTTCATAATTGTTAAACTTTGTTGAAATGGTCTGAGAAAAAACTAAATTTTTTTATTATTCTTTAACGAAGGAGTTCGATCCTATAATTTATTTATTTTTTGTTATATTTTTTTTTATTTAATGTATATCAAAAGATAAGATAGATAACTTGAAAAGCAAGAAAAATATATAAAAAATATTTTTGTCATTACTCTAAAAGAGAAAGGAAATTAAAGTTATATATACACATGCAAAAACTAACTAAAAAAAACTTCCCTAACTTAATATTAACTAACTAACATGATATAATAAATATATACTAACACTCTTTTAAGAAATGCATATATCCAACATTTAAAAGTTGAAAAGACAAGTCTAAATAAGCCCAAACATGATATGAAAAAATTAATTTAGATTTGATCACTTACATAGTGAAATTTTATCTTTATTTATTTAGTCTTTTCATGAAATACAGAATTTGATGCAATATGGAGTGAATTTAGATTTGATCACCTACATAGTAAAAATTTATCTTTATGTTTTTAATCTTTTCATGAAATACAGAATTTGATGCAATGTGGAGTGCTTATTGATTACCACAGAATAAAGTGATAAGTTTAGCTAATGAAATATTTAAATCTTTGAGTAAGGAGACAAGTCATTTGACCTCACAAGTTGTTATGACTTTAATATTCAGTTTTTGATGATGATTAGGAAACAATGGATTGCTTCTTATATTTCCAAGAGTTGAACCAAGAATAAGGCTTAAACTTAATAATTTTCATTTGTACTGTCTAAACTTGATAATTTTCACCATTAAAGATTGGTGATGCCAATAATGAAAAACTTAAATCTTCTTCCATACTTAATGTTATATAGTGTTGAAGTGTTATATTTAGTAGCAATTAACTCACTTAAAAATAATTTTTTTTCATAGGTCCTTCAAGAATAAAGTTCTTTATATCAATTCGTTAGTTTTAAGTTAAAAATGAAGAACACAAAGAAATAAGTACATTAGTGTATTGAAAATAAAATCAATTATATTAACCAACAACAGTACAATAAATAATTTAAAAATAGAGAAAAATCACGTAATCTTCTATTGCAAACACAAATGACAAAAATTAACTTTAAATTGCTAATTGACTTGAATGCTTATTTAATAAACAAAAATACTAAAAAAAATATTAACTTGCAATTTCAAAAATATATGTTTAACAACTTCCTTTAAAGAATTGTGAAAATAGCTTTTTCAATGTTTTGCTCCGCATAGTAGCTTATCTAATCATCATGATTGTTTTAAGATGCTTTTCTAAAAAATAAGCTTTTATCCTTCTCAAAGCTTAAATAAATAAAACCCTAAGAGGATTTTCAACTATTGCTTGACACTATTTATAGACAAATTAATCTATCTATTTGCTTTAAGTTTATTAAAAATGATAATTATACATCAATACTTTTATATTATACACTTGTTTAAAAAAATAAATATAAATAGTTTGTTAAAATATGTTTTTCTTTTTTTAAAAAAATACGTTTCCGGCTGTAAATTTTGTAGCCATCCAATGGCTCAACTTTCAAACTTTAATTTTTGTGAAGTATATATTCTTATGTTATCGTTCTTCTGTCTGCACCTATTATTTTTCTCATGGATGCAATATTATTTCTACTTTTCCCTCATGAAATATTCTACTTGTTGGCCATACTGCTTTCCACAGTTATTTTTACGTAAAATAGAATCAAATGATTAAGTTCAAATTGTTTAATTTTTTTTATCTAGATTCTTTCTCCTTAATACGAGAATTGAACATTTAGTTTTATTTTTTTAAAAAAAATAATAAAAAATATAAAATTTGTTTAAGCAAATTAAATTAACTTTAACCAATTTTACGTTTTCTCCTTGTAACAAAAGAAGAGATGAGCTAAGTGTTTCATTTAGTTGTAGAGGAGGAACTAAGTGCAAAAGCAAGAAAAATATCTTAAAAAAAAAAAAATAGAAGCTTAAAATTTTCATACATTCTTATACTAGCAAAAATTTTCATTGTAATAGTTCTTCTTCTTCTCTTATTATTTTCTCTCTCCTTCCACATTTTTAGCTACAACCCTTCATTTTCTCACAAAAAAATTAAATAAGTACTTTTCAAACACCCAAAAGAAGACAACTTTGAAGTAGATTTGACTGAAGAATAATAAATAAGTTTATGGATAGATGAGAAATTGGTAAAGTTAGCACATTTAGTAGATTTAAAAAATGGATTCAAAGGTAAGTATGATCTCTAGAGATTGATTGAATAAAAAGGATGTGAGAATGGAAGAAGAAAAATAAAAACAAAAAGTAAATTATAATGAGTCAATTAATGATTTTGTTTGGTCATGACAGATTAATCAGTTACATAAATAATAATCCGTTTATGACCAAATTAACACTATTTAGTCCAAAAATAAAATTCGACTTAATCGGTATCTAATTCAACCCATCCAATTAGTGTTTTAAAGCTTTCGATTAACCTAGTTTCATGCAGATCTTTGAGTGTTGCTCAAGCCTAATATCATCTCATTTAATATTTTAAATTAAATTTATCAAAATCTAAAACAAACAAACAAGATATTAGTGAGGAGGGGTAATTTAAATATAGATGGTATGTGCACCATACAAAGCATAAAAAACAAACACTTATAGCAAAAATGTTACCATGCTGATAATTTAAGAGTTATATTATTTATACAACACTTTTATATTATTATTATGACATTTATTTTTACTAAATCTCTTATTGTATTCCATACTTTTTCCTATTATACAAAAAATTACACGGATTTTTTTTTTAAAAAAATTGGTCTTAGATTTCTTTTTAATCTTGTATGGGTTGGGGGTGGTATACAGAATTTGTTTTGGTTGTGTATAGGTTCGAAAGGGCTTAACAAAACCCTACAGTTTACGGGCCAACACTCTAAATAAAAGCCTTCAATCTGCAAACGCATCTCCTCACAATCCTGTGGTTACTCTTTGTTTTGATGAAATATTTTAAGAAGAGATAAAATAAATAACTTATATCAAATTAATTCAATTTATCTATTATGTGGTTGGAAAGATGAAGTTAATTTATAAGTAAAATCAAATTCTAACTTTTACAATGACTTTTAAATATGATGATTTATAAGTCAAATCAATTTTAATTCAACTCAAATTATCTTTTAGTTATAACTATTTCAAACACAAACTAAATTTGTCTGATTCAAACTAACAAAATAATTTAAGTTGAAGAGTTAGGCGATCTGGCAAATAATCTGTTAGAAATTTTTTGAATATAAAAAAGTAAAATATATAATAGATAAATTTTTTGAGCCGTAAATTATTATTCTTTTTTAAAAATATATTGCCAGTGCACTTTTAGGAGAAAAATAGACAAACTTCTTGTTAAAATATAATAAAGTCTTATAAACTCTCTTAATAATTTTATAGTATTTTTCACAAACTCTCTTAATAATTTGCAACGTTATTATTACAAACAAATTAATAATTTTCTACTAGGTTGTCCTACAATCTATAATATCATGCATAATAGAAAACATTTCATGGAATTGAACTTTTTGTTAATATGAACTATACCTATTAGGGTACCCGGTACCGAGTACCCCTTAGGTATTCGGTACCGAGTACCCTCCAAACCAGATATTCCTTAAGATTCTCAGGTCTCGGTACCGAATAGTCACCATTTACCACGTGCATTAAATAATTAATATGCACTAATCTGAAGTAATAACGAGGATTATACTTAATCAAGAGGATAGTCAATAAGGCCTAAGTTATCCAGGCCCATCAGCCCAAACAAGGCTATAAAAAGGGAAGTACACAGTACATTATTGATTCTGATGTCATTCTTACTAAATATAGTAATCTCGCTTACGTAATATCGAACACTTACTTTACCATCGGAGTGCCTTTGCAGGTACCCTCCTCACCCTCAATTGATTACATCTCGGACAGACCGAATACTTCCAAGACAAGAAGACCGAAGACTGCTTTTACAACCCATTCCGGAGTCCGAAGACTAAGGGGTGTTCTCATATCCAGGAACATTTTGGCGCCCACCGTGGGGCTCGATTCAACCAACAGTAAAGATATTATGGTGCTTACAAGAAGTCAACAAGAAGGACCTATCAGGACGAGAGAAATGTATGACGGTGATACTACTCCCAACCAACAACCCGAAGTGGTGGTAGAAAGGATGAGGCAGGAAGACCTCTCTTCTGTCATGAGGCAAATGAAAGCCGAAATAACTGAGCTGCAGAAACAAAGAGAGAGAGATGCACTGGAGTTATCAGCATTGAAGAGAGAAAATGCTAATCTGAGAAGTGAGATCAGATCGTACATACCAACTCATACAGCTCCAATTTCTCAAGAACAAGGGGATTCCTCTGCTCTGCAAGCTACAAAAATAAAAGCCCCACCACCGATGTCGACTCAGACAGGTCTGGCCGAAATCCCTTCATCAGCTCTATCATGGAGGCAAGACTGCCCGAGGCCTGGAAAGGTCTAGTGTTAGAGAAGTACGATGGCACGACTGATCCCGAAGAACATGTAGACATTTTTTCGACGCAAGTTGGTCTCTACACTGACGAGGATGCACTCATGTGTAGACTATTCCCGACATCTCTCAGGGGACCAGCACTAAGTTGGTTCACACGACTTCCCCCCTCTTCGGTTGACTCATTCACAACTCTTGTCACACGCTTTAAGCTTCAATTTGCTACAAGTCGGCCACATCAGTTGACCTCTATAGCATTGGTGAATATTCGTCAAGAAAGAGGAGAAACTCTTAGGGCATTCATGGACAGATTTGGAAAAGTTGCCCTCTCCATTCGAAATCTTGAGCCAGCTGTGGCTATGCATCACCTCTCCACAGCCCTTAGGCCAGGACCCTTCGTTAATAGTATCTGCAAAAAGCCTCCGTCGGACTTAGATGAACTCAGGGTCCGGGCAACCAAATACATGCAGATGGAGGAACTAGCCGAATACCGAAGCCAGATGAGAACTGATCAAGGCCCCAGCCGAAGAGAAAGTGAAAGAAATAACCTAAAAAATAAAGAAAAAGAAAAAGGACTTGTCATTGACAGGGTCAACAGAGGACCTCGGTATACAAGTTACACTCCTTTAAATACTAATAGGGCAAAAGTGCTAGACCAAGCACTTAACACAGAAATAATGACCATGCCAAGAAGAGCAAATACCCCTCCCAGAGCTGACAAGACGAAAGTATGTAAATATCACCGAAACAGGGGTCATAATACTGAAGAATGTGTAGCACTCAAAGATCGGATTGAGGATTTAATTAAAGCTGGTCATCTTCATAATTTCGTGGCCCATCCCCCTTCCCGAGGAGATAATCATCGAGGTCCCAGACATGAAAGACAAAGAAGTAGGTCTAGAGAACCTCAAAGGCGGCCATACGAACCAGAGAACCAACCTCGCCGAATTATTAACACAATAGCCGGTGGCTTTGTAGGTGGAGGCGCCACCAACTCGGCTAGAAGACGACACCTAAGAAATGTGAGATCAGTAAATCACATCTCTTTAGGTAGTCGGGTCCGCATCCCCCCAATCACATTTACTGACCAGGATTTTCAAGGAGTAGATCCCGTACAAGATGATCCTATGGTCATAAGTGTAGATATTAATAATTGTACAGTCAAGAAAACATTGATAGACCAAGGTAGTTCTGCCGACATTTTGTATTGGAAAACTTTCCAACAAATGGGCATACCAGAGGAAGAACTCAGAGAATACCATGAACCTCTGGTCGGGTTTGCAGGGGAGAGAGTCGAAACACGAGGATGCATTGACTTATACACTTTGTTCGGGTCTGAACGAGAAGGGAAATGCATCAAAATAACTTACCTGGTGGTGGAAGCCAACACTTCCTACAACATACTCCTCGGACGCCCTTCTCTCAACAAATTAAAGGCTATAGTTTCGACTCCACATTTGGCTATGAAGTTTCCATCAGACCAAGGTCGGATTGTAACTATTCATGCCGATCAAAAAACCGCTCGAGAATGTTACTTTGCAAGTCTTCGGGTCAGACCGACACCTCGGGGGGATGTGAATATAGTATCCCCTGAACTCAACAATGATATGAAAGATATAGAGCTTGATCCTAGGATCGATGAAGGCCCCCGAGTAGAAACGAATGAAGAAAAGAAATCAATACAGCTAGGCGTCCTTCAAGGACAGAACACATACCTCGGCATCGGTTTAACTGATCCTGAACAAGATATCATTCAAGAAGTTTTGTGAAAAAATAAAGAACTCTTTGCATGGACCGCTGCCGACATGCCTGGCATTAATCCAAGTTTTATGTGCCATCACCTATCTGTATACAAAAATTCTCGCCCGATAGCACAAAAGAAGAGAAAAGTCGGGGGAGAAAGAGCCAAGGCAATTAAAGAGGAGACCGGCAAATTATTGAAAGCAAATTTTATCCGAGAAGTGACGTACTCTACCTGGCTAGCGAATGTAGTCATGGTAAAGAAAGCAAATGGAAAATGGCGGATGTGCACGGACTTCACGGATTTAAATAAAGCTTGCCCAAAAGATGCCTATCCTTTACCAAACATTGATAAATTGGTTGACGGAGCAGCAGGAAATAAATTCTTGAGCTTTCTGGACGCGTACTCCGGATATAATCAAATTCGGATGTATCGGCCAGATGAAGAAAAAACAGTCTTCATTACGGAATCAGCAAATTATCGCTATAAGGTGATGCCGTTCGGTTTGAAAAACGCCGGAGCTACATACCAACGCTTAATGGATAAAATATTCGGTAAGCAGTTGGCGAGATGTATGGAAGTTTATGTTGATGACATGGTGATAAAATCCGCCACCATACAAGAACACCAAGCACACCTTGCCGAGGTATTTGCCGAAGCACGCAGGTATAACCTCGCATTTAATCCGAGAAAAATGTGTTTTCGGTGTATCAGGGGGAAAGTTCCTTGGCTTTATGTTATCAGAAAGAGGAATCCAGGCCAATCCGGACAAGTGTCAGGCCGTAATAAGTATGAAAAGCCCGAGCTCTACCAAAGAAGTCCAAAGATTAGTAGGACGAATGGCAGCCCTATCTCGGTTTCTACCTAAATTAGCCGAAATAGCTCGTCCATTCACTACATTACTAAAAAGGGCACAGAAATTCCAATGGACCGACGAATGGGAGAAGGCTTTCCAACATTTCAAGTCCATACTAGCAACACCGCCAGTCCTATCTAAACCAATTAGTCAAGAAGATATCATTGTTTATCTTGCAGTATCACCAATGGCCATCAGCTCGGTATTAATGCAAGAAACTCCTGACCCCATCCTCCTATATTTTACCAGTCGTACACTACTCGGTGCAGAGACTAGGTATCAAATAATTGAGAAGGCAGTCTTAGCCTTGGTACATACATCTCGGCGTCTTCGACATTACTTTCAAGGATACCGGATTGTCGTCAGAACCGATTGCCCAATCGGTAAAATGTTGAGAAAACCTGAGCTGGCAGGAAGAATGATGGCATGGGCGGTTGAATTATCCCAATTTGACATACGTTTTGAAGCAAGGGGCGCTATCAAAAATCAAAATTTGGTCGAATTCATTAATGAGTTACATCCGGACCAAAAGACAAGTACTGATCAATGGACTTTATACGTAGATGGATCATCAGACCAACATGGAAGTGGAGCCGAAATCGTCCTAAAAGGACCAAATGGGGTCACCTTGGAACAATCGCTACGTTTCGGCTTCAAGACCTCCAACAATCAAGCTGAATATGAAGCACTGCTGGCCGGACTTCGTTTGGCTCAAGAAATAGGGATTAAGAGAATAACCTCGCCTCGGTGACTCTCAGGTGATAACTTCCCAAATTTCAGGGAATTATCAAATCAAGGATAATACACTGCTATGTTACTTCCAGGAATACCAGAAATTGCGTGCAACCTTTGATGAAATAGCAGTCCAGCACACACCAAGATCCTCTAATGAAGAGGCCGATCGACTAGCTAAGCTAGCAAGCACTCGTCGGCCTGGACAACTTCAGAGTATCATCCAAACGAGGAAATAGCCGAGCCAAGTATATTGAAGAAAGAATGTTTTTTCATAGATAATCCGGCCGATTGGAGAAAAGATATCATCCAATATCTCAGTGATAATGAGCTTCCTACAGACCCGGATAAGGCAAAAAAGATAAGAACTCAATCTGCGAAGTATACCATGATTGGCCAAGAGCTATATAAAAGGGGAATCTCCACCCCTTTACTCAAATGTCTCGGCAAGGATCAGGCCGAATATGTCTTAAAAGAAATACATGAAGGAATATGTAGTACACATTTCGGCGGACGAACAACAGCTCTGAAGATTATTAGGGCCGGATATTATTGGCCGACACTCCTCCAAGATGCAGATCAATTTGTGAAGAAATGCATACCCTGCCAACAACATGGTCCCTTGATTCATCAACCAGCTGAAAACCTCCATTCGGTTGTCACACCTTGGCCCTTTGCCATTTGGGGGATGGATCTGCTCGGACCCTTCCCCATAGCAAAGGGGCAATGTAAGTTCTTAGTCGTTGCCATTGATTACTTCACTAAATGGATCGAAGCCGAGCCCCTTGCAACTATAACGGCCAATAATGTTCAGAAGTTCACATGGAAAAATATCATCACCCGTTTCGGCATCTCCCATGCCATAGTCACCGATAATGGCCTCCAATTTACGGATCGACGCTTTAACGAGTTCCTAGAAGGGTTACATATCAAGCATCGACTAGCGTCAGTCGAACATCCCCAAGCTAACGGCCAAGCCGAAGCCGCTAACAAGGTTATTCTCAGGGAACTAAGACGACGTCTAGGCTCAGCAAAAGGTGAATGGGCTGAAAAACTCCCTGAGATCCTTTAGGGATATCGGTGTACCCCTCAATCCTCAACTAAGGAAACACCATTTCGGCTAACATATGGTGCTGAGGCCATGGTACCTGTTGAAATTGGCGAGCTATCCCTTAGAAGGCAGCAATTTAATGAAGAAGATAATTCGGAAGCTTTGTCAATCAGCCTTGATACCATCGAAGAAACCCGGGATCATGCAGCCATAATGAACGAAGCAAGCAGACGAATAATGACAAAGAAATTTAACTCGGGCATTCGGCCTAGGCATTTCATTCAAGGCGACCTCGTTTGGCGAGCAACTGGAGAAGCCCGACGAGATAAGAGACATGGTAAATTCTCGGCCAACTGGGACAGACCCTTCAGAATAAGGGAAAACTTGAAAAATGGATCATACCGCTTGGAAACATTGGAAGGAGATCCAATTCCGAGAACATGGAACATTTCTCATCTCAAACGTTACTACAGTTGATTATATGAATGTAAATGTAAATTCAAGTGCACTCTTTTCCTCGCTTGGGTTTTCTCCCCTTATAAAAACGTGAAAAGGGGTTTTCCCAAGAAGGTTTTTAATGAGGCACTATTTTAATGAAATTCGTCTGTTCGAGGCAACTATTTATTCGGTCTGTTAAAATTATTCCCTCCCGAGTCACATCTCGGTTAAGGTTGAATTCAATTTATTTAAACGATTCCCTCCCGAGTCACATCTCGGCCAAGGTTGAATTTAATTTATCCAAATTATTCCCTCCTGAGTCACATCTCGGCCAAGGTTGAAATCAATTTATCCAAATTATTCCCTCCCGAGTCACATCTCGGCCAAGGTTAAATTTAATTTATCCAAATTATTCCCTCCCGAGTCACATCTCGGTTAAGGTTGAATTCAATTTATTTAAACGATTCCCTCCCGAGTCACATCTCGGCCAAGGTTGAATTTAATTTATCCAAATTATTCCCTCCCGAGTCACATCTCGGTTAAGGTTGAATTCAATTTATTTAAACGATTCCCTCCCGAGTTACATCTCGGCCAAGGATGAATTTAATTTATCCAAATTATTCCCTCCCGAGTCACATCTCGGTTAAGGTTGAATTCAATTTATTTAAGCGATTCCCTCCCGAGTTACATCTCGGCCAAGGTTGAATTTAATTTATCAAGTTATTCAAATTTATAAGGTATTTGAGCGACTACAGAAAATTAAAGGTCAAACACAGAGTTCCCATGAATATTTCATCATTTATTGATATTGAAATACAACAAAAGAAAAGCAAAATACATTTATTAATCAACAATATTAAGGGACTCTTCGGGGGCGTCGGCGGGAAGAGAAGTTTCAGGAGCACCAGTGTCCTCGGCTTCACCCGATTCCACTTGGCGAGGAGCAAGGAGATCTGGCTCAAGGTCGTCAGCTACCTCATCATAGCGAAGGAATTTTCCTTGGAAAAAATCCCTTGCTGTATCAAACTGGAAGCTTGAAGGAATTTCCCGAATCGTCTAGCTCACGGACAGCATGGTAGAAACCTGCTTCATGCTCGACATAGATCAGTTCGTTACTTTTAATTTCCAAGGCCTTCATTTCGGCCTCACACCGCTCCTTAGTCCTTTTCTCCCGCGCCAAGGCATCAGCTAACTCCAGACCTTTAGCCTTCCTGTCAACCTCAGCAGTTTTCAGCTTGTTCTCCATATCCTCAACACGTGTATCTCGGATACGAAGATGTTCTTTAAGCTGATCCACTTCGGTTTCCAGTGCTTTGTTGGTCTCGGAGAGGTTCAGCTGTACCTCTTGGCACTTGGCCAATTCTTCTTTCACCTTCTCGAGCTCAAGCATAGGCTCAAGCGCCAAAGATCGAGCCATGATCCCGGCTCGGGAGAAGAACTCGCAGAACCAATCCCACCTCGCCCCCTTATCTTGTTCATTTACTATCTTCTTCCCTGATTCTGAAAGAAGACGAGGTGGGAGTAGGCTGGAAGGATTCACCCCTTCGGCGAAGAACCTCTCGGACATAACCTCGGGAGGAATGGTTACCCCCCGAGAAGTCTCTCCCGGTCCGGCAGCAGGTTGGGCACGTGCCTGCTTTTTCTTTGGCCTCGATTCAGCTTCCTTTGCCTTGCCCTTATTTTTTCTTTTTCGAAGGTCCCCTTCAGCTTGACTGTGATCTCGGGGAGGAGACCGAGCAGTGGCCCTCTCGGCCAAGCGATCCACCTCGGGATGACGATGTTGATCAACCGTCATCCCCTACGGCATTCTTTGCTTTAAAGCCTGACGGTATCCCATTCCGGAGCCGAGATGTGCCATAAGAGCTGCATCAAAAAAGAAAAGTCAAATCAATTCAAGATATCTTAGAAAAATGTACTTAGGAAAATTACCTACCATTCAAGTCCATCCGAGGATTTGGGGACTTGAGCAGCAAAATCAGTCATCGGGCAGGAATTTCCCGAGGAAGGGTCTTTATATATTGAAGAGCTGACAGCTCCTCGGCTGTCAGCATATCCTCGGGCACCACGTCATATCGGCGAGGTACCCGAGTCCAATGAAAAGGGAACAGAGGAGTCCCTTCTCGGTCGTAAAAATAATTTTTTCCCCCCTCGGGATGAATAAAGACCTTAAAAAATCCGGTCTTAAAACCTTTGAAGGAGGAAGTGTAAGGTTTAAAAATAGGAAAATCGGGCTGGCGAAACAAGGAAATCCACCGAGCTTTGTCCGAAGGACGTGTACTAAAAAAATGAAGAAAAAGGTTTGTGGTTGGCTCTATATAATGGAATTTACAAAGAATCCTAAAGGCTTGCATTGCTGCCCACCCATTCGGATGAAGTTGAGTGGGGGCTACGTTTAAAACACGTAAAACCCCCATTTGAAAATCATCTAGAGGAAAAACTACTCCTAACTCCTTGAAAATGCAATCATAAACATAAAATCCCCTTTCCAAGCCGAACTCGGCGCCTAGGCATACTAGGTCAGGATTCGGCGTGCCATCCCCTCGGCAGCATTCGACTTCCATGGGATAAGGATCCTCGTTTTCAAATAAGCAAACCCTATTCAGCCTTAAGAACCGCTTCAGGTCGGCATTCCTTTGGTAATTGGAGAAGTATGATACCACCTCTCCGTCCACCCGTTCATATCCTGGAATTGTACATGGTGGACATTGCGGCCTCTCCCTAATTGGACTGACGATAGGTACCATCCCTTCGGCGGAGGCAGAGGATTCGGCAGGTTCATTAGATTCACCTACAGCCCTAATGGGCTCCTCGGCCTCGTCCACTACAATTCTAACAGACTCAGCCCTATCCCGGTCATCGGCCCTATCTGACAGTGAATCTTCCCATTCTATTGAGTTCACCATCTCGGATAAAAAGATTTATACCTTGAGAGAAGTTTACTTTGAAAAGAAGAGCTCGGTTTTAAAGACAGAGAGCTTGGCGCACAAGAAAATTATAACACTTCGGTACAGAGCAAAAGGTAGAAGCAAGCAGGGACCACACTCCCCTTTTATAGAGCAAAGGGCTTCGGGTAAATGAAGAGTCGCGCCAAACTTCAGCCGTTAAGATCATCAATAGATCAACGGTTATCAAAAGAGTAACTTGTCAGATCTTGGTGAACAGTAAATGCAAAACCCTAAAAGCATCCCCAATTTCCCGCCAAAATATATTTCCCGCTCATTGCACCGAGACCGAAATCTGGATGATAAGCCTCTTCAAAATTTCTACAATTTTTGAGGCTTCGAGGGCTAGTGTACCTATTAGGGTACCCGGTACCGAGTACCCCTTAGGTATTCGGTACCGAGTACCCTCCAAACCAGATATTCCTTAAGATTCTCAGGTCTCGGTACCGAATAGTCACCATTTACCACGTGCATTAAATAATTAATATGCACTAATCTGAAGTAATAACGAGGATTATACTTAATCAAGAGGATAGTCAATAAGGCCTAAGTTATCCAGGCCCATCAGCCCAAAACAGTGGCTATAAAAAGGGAAGTACACAGTACATTATTGATTCTGATGTCATTCTTACTAAATATAGTAATCTCGCTTACGTAATATCGAACACTTACTTTACCATCGGAGTGCCTTTGCAGGTACCCTCCTCACCCTCGATTGATTACATCTCGGACAGACCGAATACTTCCAAGACAAGAAGACCGAAGACTGCTTTTACAACCCATTTCGGAGTCCGAAGACTAAGGGGTGTTCTCATATCCAGGAACATGAACATTTTAAATTTTAACAAAGTTATTAAAATACAAACATTAAAGTGTAATTTCTTATGTCAAATAAAAAATATTACACACATAATATCGTGTAATTATTAAGAGACTTTAATAATGAGCTTTTAACACTTTATGACCACGTTACTCCTCATCAATAGTTATAAGAATAAATCCTTTAATCCAAACTAACGAAAATGATTGAGTTGAGGAGTTTGACAATCAAAGAAATAATCAAAACTAACCAAATAAATTTTATCAGGATAAGAAAAAGACCCATACAAAAATTTTAGCGTCACAATATCGATTAGAATTGAATCTAACCACAAAAAATAAAAAAATAAAAAAATTGAAGTGTTAAATCATAACATCAAATCCAACACCATTGTGATTCCAATGGCAATTTAATATCTGCTTTATGTTCGAAGAACATGAATGCTACACAGGCAGCAGGTATTGGCTCTGTGGGTAGTGTGTCTCAAAGTCAACGATCATTTTAAGTGCGTTTAAAAATATAATTGATTTAAATATTTATTCAACACTTTTTTAAATAATAATTTATATTATAAATTTAATAATAAAATTTAATAGAATAAATTCTAAATAGATTTTTTATAAATTATATAAAAAATATTAAAATAATTTTAAAAAAATTTATAAGAGTAATAAAATATTATTTTGTTATTCATAAATTCTTTTAATTAAGTCTTTAAGAATCTATCTGATATTTATTTATCATAGCTTATAGTATTTTTTTTAACTAGCTAATTTTCTTTAAAGAGTGTTAAAGAATATATTTTTTAATATTTAACACTTTCTTAGTTATTAGTTACAATTTATAAAAGACAATATAAATATGTGAGAAATTTATTCAATTAAAAATGAAAATAAATAAATAACTGCACGTACTTTAAAAAAATTATATTAAAGAGTATGTTATTTGTAATTTTTATTTGTTTTAGAGAGTATTTAGTGTTGCTCTAAAATATTTAATAGGCTTGATTGTATTTTTTATCTTTCTAACTCTAATTCTTATTTTTGTTCAATTTTAATAGAAATGTTTTTTCTTCTCTTTTTCTTACTGTATTCCATTACTATCAATATGACTCTTCTTCTTCGTTCTTATTTGGACACTGCTATTTACTTACCTTCTTCCCTTTTCATCCTTTCCTTCATTAGAGCTCTACCATGCCTTTATTCTTAAATCCTATATCTCTTAATACTTCATGATATATACCCATTTTAGCTTTGTAGTTAGGTGATTCTGACTTCTCTTTTGCACTTTATGCCCCTTTGCCTTCTCTTAATTTGTCTTTGCATTCCACTAGGAAACATCAAGGATCCAATGACCTCATCTTTCAGTGGTTTGTTCTCTTTAAATGCTCTAGTTAGAGGACATGTGCTCCAAGGTGTTTATGTGCACATTGTTGTCATGGGAGGGAAGTTGTTCATTGCGGGAGGTATAAACTTGCATGGAGGCGCTTATGCAAACGCTCGTTTACTACATCACCATAAACTAGTGATCAAAAGTGACAATGTCCAACAAATTTTTTTTATTAAATTATTCTTTAAAATAAGTCAATTTTCCATTATAAGCTTATACAAGTATATACACTCTTCCCCTTAAAATAAAGAAAATACTTAAATCTATTTTAAAAGTTAGTGTATTTGAGGAGGAGAAGGAGGAAGAGCAAGTGAAAGTAATGTAGAAAAGAACAAAGATAATTGTAAAAAAGAGTGAGACAATAAAGAAGGAGTAAAGGAAGAAGAATGAAGAGATAAGAAGAAATGTAATAAGTAAAAGTGATGTAGAAGAAAATAAAGATGATTATGAAAAAGAGTGAGACGATAAAAGAGGAGTAGAAGGAGGTTAAAAAAATAAGAAGGGATGTAATAGTAGTAATGGCAAAGCTCTATCTAGAAAAATAGAATCTATTTAGAGTTGTACCTTAATAGAAAGACAAAATTTATGTAATTAAAAAAAATTAAAAGATTAAAATTGGACAATTAAAAATTAAGAAATTAAAATTGAACAAACATAATAATCAAAGGATAAAAAAAGACAATTAAATATATTTAGTATTACTTCTTATTTAAGAAATTTTTATTTAAATATCATTATTATTAATTTAATTAATCAATAAAAATTATTTTATATAAAAATTATTTAAAGAAGATTATTAATAGACATTTTAATTTTAGAATGATAATAGACTCTTTCTATCTTTTATAATATTCTTTCTTTTTTTATTTGACACTTTAATAATTTTGTTCACTTTATTTATAATTATTATTTTATAAAATTAATAATAATTAATATTTATTTAGTAAAGGGTAATAATAAGTAAGTGAAATATTTAATATAATAAAAAGTTAAATAAAAATAAAATTGTAATAAAATGTTATTTTTTCACCAAATATAATATACCAAGTTATATATATTCGTCTTATAAAATTGTAAAATATTTTTTTAATAAAAAAACTACAAAATGTAATATATTATTCTTGATGCATTAGATTGAATAATAAATTCAAAATCAAATCTTAACGCTGAAAATAATGAATATTTTTATAATATTTTAAAGTTTCTTTATATACTACCATTGAATGTCTCATACAAGAATGGTACAGCATATGTGAGGCGTTTGCAACTATGAAAAGTAACAAATAGTTATAAAAATAATACAAAAAAATATTAATATCAATTTGACTCTGTTAAGACGATGAAGTAAAATAGTGATGAAAAAATATAAAAGAAAAATAAGTAAAAATAGAGTAAAGAATCTATATTATTTGAATGAATAAGATAAAAAAAGAAAGAAGTAGGGAAAAACTTTTATATTTAAATGAGTAAAAATGAAAATATAATAAATTAATTGTATAAGAAATACTTTTATGATAATAATAGCAAATTAAATTTAATAAAAATAAAAATATTTAATATAAATTTTTTCTAGGTATTTATGTTTTGTATTATTTTAAAAATTACTTTACGATTAAGATAAAATAAAATAAAAGTTTTCTTTTACAATTGCTTTCGCAAGTCAGGAAAGAGAAATCATTTTTGTGGTACTCATCTTTTCCTTTTTTTCGCCTTCTCACCAAAATAAACATATTTAAATAAATTTAAAATTTACTTTTTTTAAATAAAAAATCACATTTCTAAACTTTTTTTCCCTCTTAAATCATTTAATCCCCAAACAAAACTTTAGAGTTGAAAATAAATAATAAAAAATAAAAATTTTTATTTAAACAATTTAATATTTTAAGAATATAGCATGTTTCATTGAAGGTAAGTAACAGGAATGGAAAAAAGTTTTTATAATTATTTGATGTTGTGTTCACTGTTTTAAGAAGAAAATGTGGGGAAGCAATCAAAATTTCTCCGCAGCTTCAGAGTAGAGTATTTCATAAGATATTCTGGATAGTTTTAACTTATTTTGTCAGTTGAAAGTTGAAACGATTGTTTTGCAAAGTATCTTGAATAGGTAGCTATTGACTTTTTTCTTTTTTTTTTTTATTATGTTCTTATATCAGTGTATCGTACTGACTAAAAGTTATTTTATCATAATTTTTTTATTTTAAAGTAATTTTTTTATCCATTTGACTTCTTGAACTCTAATTTTTTAAAAAAATTTTGTTACATTAAAAATGAAAAAAATACTTTACAAATAATAAAAAATAAATAAACATTACATTTATCAACTTGCGTAATAATTATTTTACCAAATATTTCTAATTTAGTCAACTAATTATTATGCTTTTAGTTAACTTATTTACTAATTTTGTAAAACCTCTCTCTCTATATATTACTGTTTTAATTATTACGTTGTTTTAATATATATTTATTTATTTCACTTTTTTTAAATGAATAATATATCTCTGTCTTTTATAATTTTTTATACGTCTTTTTGATTGAATTAATCAGTACATAAAAAATATAATAAATGTTACATTTTTAATAAACAAATTATTATTTTAAAATTTTTAAAAACTTAAATATATTTTTAATTATCACATTTTAAAATTTTTATCTTAATATCCTTATAATTTTACGATTTTTTATTTTTAAGTCTTTATTTCTAATTTCATTTGCTAAAAAACTGACAAATACCAATTTTGAATTAGAAAGATTAAAATAATAAAAAATCACGTAGAATATCTCTGGGAAACGGCAGCCTTATGTATTTTCCCTTTCGGGGCTCAGACGAAAAGTCGACAATATGGCGCATTAGGCAGCAGCAGTAAGACACCGCGAATCCAGACCATTGAAATGTCTCCGGCCGGTGAACTCAGGTGGCTCTGCCGCATGCTCAACGACTCTCTCCGCCCCTACACAGTCTGTTTCACTGTTCTCACCTCCATGTTTACCCTTTCTTTTCTTTTTCAATTCTCAACTTTTTCCCTAAACCAATCATATTTTCCATCTGTCTCAGCCACCACAGCCAGAGAAAGAGAACCAAATTCTAATCGCTTCTTCTCAGGTTTCGCATTCTTTCTCTTCTTCAAATCGCTATTCAATCTTCTCTACCTCATTTAGTTATTATTATTATTATTCCTTTCAGGTCGTGACTAAAATTCAGCTTCGGATTCGCGAATTTGATTCTCGCGCGGAAACGAAACGTGCGCCGAACGAAGAGCAATTGTGCAGTTCGAACCAGCATTCTTCCGTGCACCAGTGTCTGCCAAAGATCGTCGCCGAAATGGTGAGTGTCAGGACCAGCTTTTCATCGACGTGCTTTTGCGTAAGGTTGTTGTGAATATTATTCCTTGTTGCTATTCGTTTGCAGATAATTTTGCTAACTGTGAAGAGTGAATTTGTTCATCACGTGGCTGTCAATGCTCTTGTCTTAACTTCACAGTTTGTATCCACAACGGTATGAAATAGTTGTTGTTTTCCTTGATTAGTTTAGTTTAAGTTGCAGTTGCACATTTACGCTTACTGCATGATTCCCTGTTTTGGTAATTTTAGCCTTTAATGATATGCAGGGGAACAATTGGGATAGATTCATTCATTTGCTGTGCTGTTCGTTGGAAATGGCCATTGTGAGGACACTGTTGTGTTCAGATGCGCTTTCTTCTGGAGCTGAAAATAGGGACTTTGATTGTTCTGACATTGAATTCGTGATGCAATATGGACTGAAGAATTGTGATTGGTCTAGTGTGGCAGGTATTGTTCGAGTGCTGCGTGTTATATGTAAATATTTGAAGGAGGACTGTGATGATGGACTTGTCAAAGTGTACTATGACTCTATCAATTCTTGTCTTTTGAAAATGCCGTGGGATTTGTTGGATCAGTATTGGAGCTGTGACATTCGTGGCACAAATAACAGCTCTTCTGTCAATCAATTTTACCGCAATAATTTTGGTGTTATGGCGCCTGGAAAGAAGTTTCTTGGGACTTTTCTTCAGTTACTTTGCTCTTTGGTTGACCGGAATGATTTAATCAAAACTGATTGTGATTCTGCCAATAAACATCCACTTTTTGTCACAGTAGTGGATCTTATACCTAGACTTGCTAAGTGGTGTCACAGCAAGCAAGAAGATAGTGCTGAGACACACATCATTCATTACTTAAAACACAAGTTTCTGGTAAGGTTCATCCACTTGTGCAATGAGTTTGAAAAAATAATTTTTCATCATTTGTAGGATTGAATGTGGATGTTGTTCATTGTTTACACTTTAAATTTAATGGAAAAGTAGGTTATTTTTATAAAAAATGCTGTTTCTGGTACATGGTGAAGTAAAATTTTAGTGCTGACAAAGCTTGAAAATTATTCCATCTTAAATCTCAAATCAAGTTTCTTTGAAGGATGCCAAAACCCACTAAATATAAGGTTGATCCACTTGTGCAATGAGCTTTTGAAATAAATTAATGGGGACTGAGGAGAAGAAAATGGGCTTGAGGAGAAAGTGATCCATGAAGCTTCAGCCAAGCCCAACTATGGGATAGTGTATGTGAGGAAAAGAAAGAAATTAGGAAATGTTTGAGATGTGCTGAGTTGGCAAAGTTAGTTATGGAGAGAGAATAGTTTTTGATTACTTAGGCATGTTTAGCAGTGAGTGGAGGGGTGCTTTTTGGAAGTTGTGGGATAGAGTTGCCATTTGGCTTTCTGTAAGGAGCATTGCTCTGGGCACTAGAAGAACCTTTCTTCTTCTGCATAGTTTCTTTTTTTGTTTCAAATAATATAAACTTCTCTTATTCTCTCTCAATATTGGCGTTTCTGCCCTATATCCTGTTGTATGAATTTTGGGTCTGTAACATAAATTTTAGGCTAGATTTGTGCTAGTTGTATTGTAATTGGTCTAGATTAGTGAAATATATTCAGAGGCTGGGTTAGTGTTATGTATAACAATTATTTAGCAGTGTACCCAGTCAACAGCCATATAAAATGGGCAGAGTGCATAATTACAAGTTGTCCCCACTACCCAGGATAGAATAGAAGATTTATTTCACCAATTAGCAATTAGAGGAAAAGTTGTAAAAACTTAAGTTGCTGTTGTTGGTCCTATGTTTGCCAAAATCAGTGTCTAATTACTTGTTCAAGTAGCTGGTATTGACAATTAGCCTTAATAATATACCCGTTTCAATATTTCTGTCATTTATGAAGGGATCAACTGACTTCCAGTTATTTGTGCATTGCTCAAGCAATAACTTTTAGTAGATATCAGGATACTTGGAAAGTATCTTTACAACCTTTTATATTTGACATTAGTACTTGCCATCTTTATTGCAAAGTAATCCTTTTGTCTTTTCTTCACCAAAGCTGCATAATTTTGTCATTATAAGTTGCTATTTGAAGTTACTTTATTTTTGCATGAGTTTATAATCATAGGAAAACTTGAGAAAGAAAAAGAAAAATAAGTTTTAAAATAACTTTGAAATTTAAAACTTTGTTAAAAGACTTGTTACTGGTTGTTATCCTTAGAGTGGAAGACACTCATAAAACCAATATCTATGTTCTCTGCAGATTCTGATGATCAGACTTGGCTCACTCACATGGCTAGACTGTTCGATCCATGTTTCTTGGTTTGAACTACTTCATAACTACTTTCAAGAGCCTTTGAATCAACCTTTAACTCAATATCACTCTGATCAAATTGATTGTCTGGAGGGCTCTCCATTTTTGTTGAGTTTGTCCGACAGAGAAGCATGTGGGGTGCATTCCAGCCACCTACAAAGACAAGTTGTTTTCCTCTTACTGGCTTGTTCTTTCAGTTTGATCCGTCACAGTGGAGAAAATGTGAACAACTGTAATTGTTCAACTTTATGCTCATGTTTCACCACTATCCCAGATTCAGAGCTTGATCACTTCTGCAGAAGAAAGGGATCACTAGAGCTTTACAGGTGGATTCAAGGACATCTTCCAACTGAGATATCTATCAACCAAGAAAACTACTTGCAGATATGTATGAACTTCATGTCATCTTTCCTCCAGCTATATCTTCGTGAGGTTTGTCTACTCAGTCTTTTCATGCTGCTTGTGCATAGTAGTTTGAGTATGAATCTTCTCTGATGTGGCCATTGTCTTCAAAATATTTCTCAATTCTGGAAATTTTGGGTTTTTATAATTCTTTGGTCCATATGGAATGTTTTGAAGGTTAAGTAACTACAATCAGGGATTTGATTATGTTTCCTTGTCAAATTTGGCTAGCTGGTCATGTATTGGAAACGGTGCAGCAGTGCAGCTCAGAAACTTTAAAAAAGAGGCCGTATTCATATTAGATCGCTTTAAATCCTAATGGGACATTTTGAGTGTGTCTGTAACCATGCTTCTTAGATTGGAAATATATTTGCTAAACTAAGGCATTAATGAGAGTCGAGAGTCTTGTTTTCCTTTATCATACTAGTTTTGAATCTCTTAATGACGATATCTTGTAGTTTCATTGATGTTATTTATCACATGAATGGCAGGATGATCTATTATTTGAAGTGCTTTTGCAATTGTTAAGCATATCATCTTGTCTCCAGCAACAGTAAGCAATTGTTTTCTATGTTTTTCTATTTTTACTGACCAATGAATGGAAGGATCCACTGTCGTGAGGTTTATATGGTGTAGGTCTGAAAAAAAGGATTCTGCATATCAGGATGTAAAGAAAGATTTTCCATTTGATCTGGCAGACATTTTTAATCCTGTGCACCTTTTCCACCTGTTTCTTTCTGAGGTTTGGATTATGTACTACCATAGTTCACGCAAATAGAGACCCCCCCTTGCTATCCACTTTATTAATTACATTAACTTGTAAAAAAAAACAAACCTTATTGATTGTCTTGTCCTTTACTTGCCAATCTGCAGATACATTATGATCACCAAGTGCTTCTTGATTACCTCATTTCAAAAGATTCTGGAATATGTTGTGCTAAATATCTTCTAAGGTATCTTTTGTAACTTTTGGTTTGGCAAAAGTTTCCCATTCTTTGATTTTAAATAAACTTGTAAAGTTAACATAATCTGGTTGTCTGGTTGTGTTGATTAGGTTTCTGCAAGAACTTTTTGACATGTCTTATTTCTATTTGTAGTTATTTTAATATTATGATTTGGTATCTTGCTTACTCTGATTCACATAAACAAAAACTCTGGTCAGCCTCATGTTTTAAATTCTTGTTGCAAGCCTCAATTTCTTTTTCCTGATTCGATTGTGGAGGATATTAGTTCAGACTTCAGAATTAACTGTTTACATTGTTTGTTTAATGTAAGGGTGAATCGAATAAAGAAAGAGAATATCTAATAAATAATGAATTTTGGTTGTGGCACTTATCTTGACTTATTGCTGCTTGAACGATGGCATTTACATTTTTTCTTATGCATGCTGTTGGTAGATGCTTGCACTTAGTATGCAACTCGTGGAAGTTATTTGTGGAATTTCCATTATACGGAGAATTTTTAAATCAATCATTGTGCAAGAGAAGAAAAGTTCTAGGCGATGGTCTACAGTTTCTAGTTGATGGAATGCCTACTTCAGTTGACAATGGTGGAAATATCATATTGCATATCAAGAATTATAAGGAAGACAGGGAATGTGATTTCAAGCACAGTAATATTAAGCCATTCAAGAAAGCTGCAGAATGTTTACTATCTTTAAGCAATTCTGTTGATAATCTTCATAAAAAAGACTTGTTTCCATATAATCCTGAAGTGCTTCTGAAACGGTATGTTGCTTAATAATGAATTTATTTGTTGAACAGATTGGTCAAGCTTTTAAAATGATCATTGTGTATCTGATGATAAAAAGAATTGAAGAGCTTATTTCTTGTAGTCTAAGAAGATTTCAAGATCTCTGCTGTAAAAAATAGTGGATTCCTTGGAGAGAAGACTGAGTAATTACCCAAACTGCATGTCTGACCCTGAAAGCTTGGCTATCTAGACTTTATCAATGATTATAGATCTACATTTTTGGGTGAGTAGGATGCTCATGGAAAAAAAAGTAGGCCTTGGCTTCTTGAGTGTTTTAATGTTATACCGGAAATTCTTTTTGTTGTCACAATTAAACAAGTTAGTTTGCTGATTGAATGGAATACTTGCTGAAAACAGGTAGTGGTGGCACGGAGGAACCGAGGAACAGAAAGGAGAGAAAATTTCTGCTGGTTCCGAGTTGTGTGGGTATAAGATGGCTACTCCACTGGTATAGGCAGGTCAGAGTGCTCCAGCTCAAGACATTGTTGCTGCAGGTGTCTATCTAATCATAGTCTTGGTTCACTCCAAATCTATATAGTATTCTATGGGTTTGTGGATTGATGCCATCTCCAGAGAGTCTGATGAGTGATATCATGGACTTGGGCTGCATATAATCTAAAAAATTGGTGTATCACTGTTTTCAATCTTGAATTTGTAAAGGAACAATTCCCTTCCCTCAACCTTTAGCCAGCAGCATAATATTCTCTTTGTTAAACCTTTTTGTAACATATCCTCCTAGTAATCCAAACAATTCTCATATTGTAGGATATGTCCTCCTTGTGGATGCCTTTCCTTTCTTCATACGTGGATGTTGGATTCTTGCTCCTCCAAACAAGCATGTAAGGCATCTTAATAGCTGTTTGTAGCATCCTTCCTTTTTTTTTCTCGCATAAGTTGAAGGATGGGTTCATACTGTTTTTTGACTATTGATGTAATGATAGAAGAAATGGTCAGCTGGGATTAAACGTTTTTCAGGTAGAGTTTTGCGCATAATTGTTTATAGACGATTTTCATTTGAATGAAGAAATTGTTAATGAAGGGTAAAAAGGAAAATACTTAACATTAGTTTTGAGGACATAGGAAAATATTTGGGCTTCTTTTGCGTAGGTCTTGAAAGGAGAGTTGGTGCATGTGGTAAAATTTGATGAGGAAGACGAAGATGGATTTCCACGAAAATCAACATGAAAATGAAGTGGTATTGTTGCGTTGCATAAGTTATTGTTGGTTTGAGTGTAGAAATGTTGTAGCTTCAATTGGCGTCATTTTGGAAGTGTTATTTTGTGATTTTATTATAGGGTTTGGCAGAGGAATAGTTTGGAGGTGAGGAAATAAGAAGTTTATGAAGTCATTAGTGAGAATGATACCGTGTATGAGGGGTATGTTAATTTATTTGAGTAATCTATAAATACATGTAGATCCACTTAAGAACCCGAGTAGCTGTGTCAAACTACAAAGTAATAAATTGTCATTTTATTATATTAGATTATGTCAATGCTAACAATTTGTAATATTCTCATAAATAATTTCTTCAAGTACTGGCCATGATCTAAAGTCATCTCCCGTAGTAATTAATCCACAAGCAAAGTAGTCTGAATGTAAAACACTTTGTAGTATAATACACTATGATTGATATATTATCATTAATTCCTCGAAGTTCATAGTTTTAGAAAACTAAACAAAATAATGTTAACATTATGTAACGATGACAAATTTAGCATAGAATCTTACAACGAACTGTATGTTTCTTTTCCTTTCCTTCAACTTGTTCACATATGAGAAGGAATTTAAAGAGTAAATATTTTGATCTTTTATACTAATTACTGTTAAATACCGGTGGCACTAGGACTCATGAAATGACATATAAATTTGTTAAGTGGCTATGATTAATTTTGATAAGCAATAGTAATAATTAAATAAAAGAGAAGAAAAAGTAATATAACTTAGATCAACAAATGATAAGCCGAACTTGGTGGTATTAACTTAAGGACATAGTCAGTCGTTAAATCTTTGAGTAGTTCTCTTTGCAATATATTATGTTTCATTGTTAATTACAAATACTCAGTCACCAACATTGGTAGTGCAATTAAAATAATCATTAAGTATAATTCCACATATTTTTTTAAGTATCACAAGAGAAAGTGAAAAAAATTATTATGTGATTGTGTGACCAAATTGCTCTTGCATCATTGAACATAAAAGGTACTATCTTGTTTTTAAAAAATAATGATGTATTTAAATTTTTTATATTGTAACAATAAAAATTATGATGTGATTGTGTGACCAAATTGCTCTTGCATCATTGAACATAAAAAGTACTATCTTGTTTTTGAAAAATAATGATGTATTTAAATTTTTTATATTGTAACAATAAAAATTATGATGTGATTGTGTGACCAAATTGCTCTTGCATCTATATACTTTCTATTGCTACAACATAAAAAATCTAAATGCATCATTGTTTTTTAGAAACAAGATAGTACTTTTTATGTTCAATGTCTCTACATTGAAAATACCTTGTCGACTGCATAACTTTATGTTATAAAATTATTTGGTTATTTATTGAATCAACAAAGTTTTTGTTAGTACTAAAGTTGACGTAATGTTCAATTGGAATTAAATATAGCATATTAAGTTCAAGTTTGCTTGATGTCTAAATATTTCTGAAGATAAATGTTGACACTTGCATCTTAGCTTTGTTAGACACATATTACCTGTGGGTCTAAATTTAGACTTCACAAATCGTGAGTGAGAAAGGTAAAAATATTATAGAAATAGAAATGTAAAAGAAAAAAATTATTATGATTCATTCCATAAGTGGAAAAACATTAGTAAGATAAAAATCATTATCAAGGTAGAATGAAGTATTACATTAAGTTACTTGCTATGAGGACTATTACTAGTTTTTGTCATTTGGGTTGTTATACCTTAGCTGTGTCTACCATTTGTACTATTTACGGAAGTTGGTGTACCATTCTTTGGGAGTCAATGATATGGAGAACAATTTCTTTCTTTGCAATTTCTTCACAACCAAAATAAATATTAGTGAAAACATAACGATGACTGCCGACCTTTAAGCAAAATTTGGAATCAAGCCGACAATGACTGCCATTTTTTTAATTGTGCGGCAAACTACGGTTAAATTAAAAATTTTCAAAATGTGTTACTCAAACTATGAGGGTGTAATTAATGTCTTTTGTGGATGCAACTAATGCTTAGACTACTGCATTATTTTTATATTGCATCTATACTGTTAGGATACAAACATCAATTAGAATTCTGTATTCTGTAATTATTTTTCTTGTATTCTGTTACTGTTTCTTACTGATATCATGTTCTCATTCTTTCTTGAAGTGCATTTGGTATTCTTTCACACATATCATTTTTAGTCATAATGTCGTTGCACAGACTTGTGTCAAAATAAGGATAATATAAATATCACACTATCCCAACTGAACATTATTTGTTTATGGTGCCAATATCATTCATCGAAGTCCATGGAAAAACCCATTAATATGAATGATAACGATCTTGATGACCATCTTTCTGACCAATTCATTGAATCAACTAAAGAACATTAATTAACAATTACAATCTAATTTTTTCACTTATAAATGTATAAAATAGTGAGTCAAACTATGGTTAAGTTCATATTTTTGAAAATATGTCACTCAAAATGTGAGTGTGATTAATGTCTTCTATGGATGAATTAATGCTTGGACTTCTACATGATGTTTACGTTGCATTATCAATAATTAAAGGCATGTGCATATCATCTGCAGTCGTAATGTCATTGCACAAACTTGTCCCAATATAAAGATAATATAAATATCACACAATCCGAGCTGAAATGTTATTCATGTGTGGTGCCAATATCATTCATCTAAGTCCATGGAAACCTTTATTAAGTTCTCTTTCTCTAAGGTATATATTGGTTGCCTAATAAATGTTATACATTTATATTTGCATGTGTATAACATAGCATATTTCGTCTCCACTGTATAGGAATAAACGTCAGACCCAGGTAAGAGCACTGAATTACATGCATGGCAAGAAGCCATTGAAATGATCAAAGTACGTATTATAATAAAAGATTGAGTTAATATAACACATGTAGAACGTAACTGCCATACACTTTTAGATGCTGGACAATTGGATATCAAGAATTTACAAGTTAGAATCACTTCAAGTTCGGGTGATTATGATGCAAATTATCTTGTGCAAGGGTAAAAGTTCTGATAATTACAATGTCGCTGAAAAAGTTTTGGATAATGCTGTAAGTGGTGGAAAGGTCCTTATACTGACTTCAATAAAAGACAAGGGCAAACAAGTGATTTCATCTGACGATAGCCATTGTGAAAACTCTATAAGAAATGTTTTGAACAATCTAACTATTCAGTCTTTTACCAATGAAGATACTAGCATTATTATTATGTTTTAAGAAGAGAACATTGAAAACCCTATAGGGATGGGAAAGAGCGTGGCACAAATGGCTCCCAACAATACTGCTAAGAAAAGTCATTCGTTGTTTGACTGTAAAGACTTGATCTCAAATTTTGGTCAATGTCGACTCAGTTTCACAAGATATATCCATACCCATTTATAAAAAAAATAAAATAAAATTAGACAAGTTTGTTATGCCTTCACTGATACTAATTATTAGTTATGAAGAGCTTGTAAGAGAAGAAATTATTCTCCACATTGTTGTCGCCACTGAAGAAAGGTACACTAACCTGTGCCAATAGTCCAAATTATAAATGTAATTAGGGTGCCACAACTCAAATGACATAAACTTATAATAGTCTTCATAATAGGCAAGTTAATATTATGTGTAGAGTCAATGATTTCATTCTACATTGGGTAATAATTTCTATCTTATTAATGTTTTTTACTTATGATTTAAATAATATATATATATATATATTATATTTCTATTTTATAATGTTACTCGTAGTTTGTGAAGTCTACATTTAGACCCATAAGTAACGTGGGTTTAACAAAATTAGAAATGCAAGTATCTAACATTTTATCTTTGGAAATGATTTAGATACCAGATAAACTTAAACTAATATGGTATATTTAATTTCAAATTAAACATCTTATTAAGTCTAATATTAATAGAAACTTCATTGATATAATAAATAACCAAATAAATTTTTAGCATAATGCCAAGTAGTTAAAAAGAGATGTTTAATGTTTATGCTCATCTAACGATATCATTGAAAATATATCTGTTGTTTTATTGATACATTTGAATATAAAAAGTACATATGTTATTTTCACTTCCCATGTCTTAACCTAAAAAACAATAGTGTACTTAGAATTTTGATGTTGTAGTGTGAAAAGTATATGGATTTAAGAGAATTTTGGTTACATAATCACATTATGGTTCTTCCCACCTTTTACAATACTTAAAAAATATCTCAAATTATATTTATTGACTTTTTTTTTTGGTTGGACTATCATTTGGTCACTAAATATTTATAATTGATAGTGAAACCTAATATATTATATGGAGAACTACTCGGAGATTAAATGACTGATTACGTCCTTGAGTGGATGCCACCAAATTTAAACTTTACATTTGCTAGTTTAAGTTGTATTACTTTTTCATCCCTTTTTATTTAATTGTTACTATTGTTTATCAAATTAATCAAGTCATAAAACAAATTTATGCGACATTTTATGAGTGTTGATGTTACTAGTATTTAATGGTAATTAGCCGTAAAAGATAAAATGATCTATCGTTTTGATTTATTTCCAAATGTGAACAAGTTAGAGGAGAGTAAAAGAAACATGAACTTTGTTGTAAGGGTCCATGGTAATTTTGTTATTGTTACATAACATTAATCTTGTCTTTTTAGCTTTTCTAAACTATAATTATAACTACTTAAAGATAATTCATCATATACCAATTGTAGTGTGTTGTATTTCATACGCTTTATATTCAAACTAATCGAATCAAGGGGAAATTCTAACTGCAAATAGGTATAAATTTATTAATGAGAATAATTATAATTATTAACATTAATATTATTTAACTAGCATAATAAAATGATAATTTTTTTTTGTAGTGTTAACTTAGTTACTGAGGTTATTGAGTGAATTTATATTGGTTCATAGATAACTTAAATAAATTAATATACACATCATCCATCACATTATTCTTGCTAATGAGTTCATTTCAATTTTTAATTTTCAATTTCCTCACCTCCAAACCATTCCTTTGCCAAACCCTACAACAAAATGACAAAACAATACCTTCAAAATGACACCGATAGAAACACAACAATATTTGTTCATTTAAATGAATAATATAATGCAATACTACTTCTTTATTTTCATGAAAATCCATCTTTGTACTTGTCTTTGTCTTCCTCATTGAATTTTACCTTATGTAGCAACTTCACTTTCAAAACCTACACAAAAGAAACTCAAATATTTTCCTATGACCTCAAAACTAATATTAAATATTTCTTTTCTTACTCTTCATTAACAATTATTTGAATTTAAACAAAAATTATCTAGTTATTAGGAAAACAATGTACTTGAAACACATTTAATTGTCTAAATTTTTTGTCGATGCATGAAAAAAGAAAAAAGGATGCAAGAAACCACAGTCTTACTTAATAATACGATAAGAAAAAAAAAACTTGAGTAAAAGCAACACTTACTGTTAAGGATGAGATTTTACGAAACATACCTAATATGAATTAAAGTTATATCTCTAAATACATCTAGAAAAGTAGCAACACAAATAAGTTGCATGGTATGCAAATAAAAAAGATAAAAATTTGATAAGTCTGTATTTTGATATATTTTTACAACCCATATTTACATGTTCAATCTTAATTTGTTTATGATTTTACACTAATTTTTATATTCATTATACAATTTAGCATAAGAAGGTTACAACTAAGTTTTGAGAGCATTTTGGTCTCAATTTGAATAGAAAATATGGCCTTGCTGCAACAAGCACGCCTATACTTTGAAGCTTATGCACGACCATGCATATTGGTGAGCATGATTGTGCCATTTACTAAGATAAACACACTTAGAAGAATTCTTAGGGTTTTGAAACCCTATTTAAAGAACCTTAAGGACTAAGACATCTTGCTTTTTGCCAATTGTTGAGGACTTTTGTAGTTTTGGGAGCGCGTCTTAGAAGTGATAACTTTTTTCATCTCTTTTCTATTAGAGATTCCTTTATTTTGCATTTACTCTTCAAATGATTATGGATTGATTTATTATTGTTTTGATTTTCTATTAAATTATGTCTAGCTAAATACATAAATAGAGCTATGATAGATAATTTGCATAACTTTATGTGTTCTTTGTGATTAATGATAATTTTATTCTCCTCTTGATTTTTATGAATATACTATATTTTATATGTTTAAAATTGACAACCCTTAACATACCATAATTAATTATATTGTAAGTGACCTTATCACATATAATTAACGAGTCTGTAGGATAAAACGAGATAACAAATTAGGTGGACTAAACTTAGTTGTTTTTTTTCAATCGTTATTAAATTTAGAGCTTGTAGGCTCTTTATATTTCTCTTCCTTTTGTTTTGCATGACCATTGGAAGTATAACTTAAGGAAAAGACAGTTAACATTGTATGACAATTATATTTTAATACATTTAGTACAATGGTTGACAATTATAAGGGGACCAAAATTGTGATTAATCTAAACGTGAATACAGAGAAGTGTAAAGGTAAAACTATATGTCTTAGAATTCATCTCGAACAATTTATTGTCATAGGTTGTTACTTTCTTTATTCTCTAATTTCTCTTGAATTTAAATTTTTATTTTATTTAATTTCACATCCTTTAAGTTCAAATAATTAAATGAAGATATTCTTGATACTTAGAAACAATTCTTGTGAGATAATACTGTAAGAACTTATTTTAGAACTTTTTATTATTTTTTGACGGATACATTTATCCACAAATAAAACCTCATATCTTAATCTTATTTTGTGCTAATATATAAGAACAATTCAAAAGTATTAAAAGTTCACATGTGAACTTACCTCTAAACAAAAGGGTCTAAATAGGCAACATTCAAAAGGGAACGCAGAATGGATCTGCAAATAAGTTAAAATGTTAGTTTTCACAATTCTTGAACAATGTTCAGAAAATCAATGATTAAACTTGTGCATGATATAAGACATGTTAAATGGTAGGAGATACTTTTCACTTTCTTTGAAATGGATTCTGCACACTTCATAAATAAATCCTAAGGACTTGTTTGTTTTCTTAAAAAATTTGAGTTTTATTGATCTTAATTACATTGAAACATATGAACGTGTGAAAATCAGACTAAAAAATGATTAAATAAAATTACATATTAAAATTTAATTTTACCATCCAAATACCAAGGAACCAAAAATATTTAGACAAATTACAATTTTAAACTTAGATAACTTTGTTCTTATATTCTATTAAAAATTTGTTTAAGTTTCCTATATTTAATTAGTTATTCCAAATAGTCGCAAGCTTGTCAAAATTTCATTTTATCAACTAGAAACCTAAGGAACTAAAGTACATATAATTTGATAAAAATATATGCTTCTAGAAAGTTTAATATATAAAAAAAAAACTTTTGGAGGTGACACTTGTCAATGCTTCTACTGTGGAGCAACTTCAATCTTTGTCACCCTCATTCTTTTAAAATATAAGAGAAAGTAATATAGGATTCTAAAATAAGTTTATGAAATATCGTCTTACAATTATTGTTCTAATTAACTTTTCTAATTCAATTGTTAGAGCTTAAAGGATGCAAAATTAAATAAAAGCAAGACTTCAATTATAAAATTTAGAACAAGTAATACAATGCACATATTAGTTGAGCTTACAGGAAAGGAACCTAGGATATATAAGTTTTCTCATTCAATCCTTTATGTTATATTTCTGTTTAACTTTAAATATGATTTCTATATGATTACCAACTATTCATATAAATACTATCAATGTCCAATGGTCATGGAATATTAATATTCTTTTATTTAAACTAGCATCCACTATTGTTATGCAAGATATTAATTTAAGAAAGTATAAAATATCTATGAATTTATTAATTTAATAATGATTGAAAGAGAAGGATTGATTTAGTTCATCTAATCCTTTATCTCATTTTAAACTATAAATCTATTAATTAATCAAGATACAGTTGCATGACGATATGATTATGTAGGATTATGTTACGAGTGATTAGTTCACAACATACAATTATGTACAATAAGATAAACACTAATCATGGATAGAAATCAAACTTAGACTCAAACATCAAAATCCAATAAATTCATGAACAATAATTCTCATAGCCCAAACTATGAACTTAGTTACTCATACTAAAGAAAAGAACTAAAACAATCACAAATAAAGCCATAGTCAAAAGAAAATAGCAAATTAGAATGTTCCTAAAGTTTGGGGATGAGATGAGTTATCAATTTTCAAGTACGATCACTTGAAACTCCAAGCTCCGCTAAGAGTATGCCAAATATCAAAGGATATGGGGAAGGATAAGATGAAAGATGTATCAAAAGGTGTAATTAAAGGTCAGAAACAGGGTGTGTCAATCTCTTTCTTGCTGCACATGAGGTCTTCTTTAATAGGGCTCTAAAATTTCTTCAAAGTTTGGTACTCACAGTTGAGCACAGTCGTGCCATATGGAATACAAGATCGTGTTGAAACTCAAAATATGGGAGTGTTGGTTTATATGCACGAGGTGCATCATATTAAAGTATGAGCATGCTGCTGCTTGTGGACTGGGCGTGCTTTATCCAGATTGGCATAATTCTCTTGAGTTAGCACCCTAAACATTTGTGAGTCTCATATATCTTCAAACATGTTTGATTGAAGCAAAATTGAAGAAAATTAGTTTACAAATCTATTCAAATCAAGAATAAGTGCGTATAAATATGTTAGAAAATTGTGTAAAAATACGGACTTATCAAGATATCAACATCTCTCCATTTTGTCATTATCAAGTGAGTTATATAAATAGGTTGTAATAACATCTATTAAATACAAATTAAGTTCTTCATGTATTGTTGAACTGATTAAGTATTGAAAAATACTTGCATCTACTACATGTGAATATTTTTCTTTAAAATCAATGTCAGGGTCTTTATAAAAAATCTTGGACAACAATTCATATTTTATATCTCACAATTTCTCATTTATTTTTCATATAAAAATTCATTTGTATCCATCTAACTTTACATCTTTAAGCATCTTTCCATTTCTATCAGACATTTCTTTGTCTACATCTGTTAACTGGTTTTTGTTTGTGATCCTTTATATTTGTTATCACAATAAATGAAAAAAAGTTGTTCAACATTGACTTTATTTCGGTTTCATTGTATTCTATTAATGAAAAAATTTATTGATATCTTTTTATTTTCATGATTTTTAGGTACTTGTATTTCTTCAAAAATTGTAATATTAATTATGTTTGATGACCCTTACCTTGATTTTTAACTTCTTTTCTTTTTCAATAATTTTTATCCTTGGAATCAAAAAGTCTACCACCTTTCATACATGTTTCAGACTTATTTGCAATCGTAGACTGTGTCTAATTGGGACATCAATTTTGATTAGAGCATTAACAGATAAAACATATGATTTAGTCACTCTTTTGAATTCATAAACACATTTAGTAGTTGATTCACTAAATTTATAAATGATTAACTTTTGAACTATAACTCACATAATTTTGTTTGAAGATCAAGATGATATAAAGATAATTTATTCCAACTTATCTCTTTTTTTTTTTAATGTTTGTTTTCTCCTCCTAAAGTAAGAAAAAATGTTTGATCAAAATGACAAACAACTCAAGCAACAAATATCTTTCCATAAGAAAAATAAAAATGAAATAATATTATACTTTTTTTTTTAGAATGTTCCTTTCTTGCAAAAACGCGTATTAGAGCTTTATGCTGATAATGTGTTATAAAATTGATGTAAAATTATAACGGACAAGTAAGAAAATAGAGCTAATAAAATTTGAGAGAAAGATAATCTCAATTTTATTTCACACATTTCCATTACAAATAAGATGTCTTATATATAAGTATGAATATACAGCAAAGAGTCTCATCCTTTTAAGAGTGAATTAAATAAATAGTTATAAATTATATTGTTATTATAATATATAGCGAACATAATGTTATTATAAATTATTGAGATAAAATTTTAATCTTAATCAGAAAATAACACCACAAACATTAATATTATTACATGCGTTTTCTTGTTGAAAATTACATAAATTTATTTTCTCATTTACCATAATTTAAACAAGAAATGCAATTTTATTAGTGACCGTAATTAAAAGCATCCAGATACATAGTTGCATGGGAAAGGATAGAAGTTACAAGAGTAACACTTTACATTGTGATGTGATCTCGTGCTTTCAAATGAGATTTAATAATCTAACACAACTCAAATTCAAACAACAACTGAGATATCTTATCTCAGGTGGAGTCGGCTACATACCACCCAAGCCAAATTCAATCGAAACAAATAAAACTAAAGCCCACTTCACGAATTCATGAGTATTTAGTAGCTATCTGGAGGAGAGAATCGCATAATTCTTGTGGCTTGCAAAGCATAGCCATATGGTCTGCGTTTTTTATCTCTTGAATGTCATTGATCCCAGCATTTTGAATCATCCAGCGCTGGAAATTCAATGGAATTCCAAGATCCTCATTGAAAACAATGTAGACACGTGGAACTGACCCATATTTTTCTTTGGAGAAGTTCTTTTGCTGAGCCAAGTCTTCTATAAAACTTGACCCTGGCCTTATCAAAGTTTTGGCCAGTCCAAGATCCTGCAAAATGCAATCCTTTTTACTACATTCGGTCTTTGACCCCAAAAAAACATTTCTTTCCCATCGTGTTTGCAACAAATATATAATTAATTTGTTAAGTTGTATAAAACTAATTATATGTGATAAATTTATAGTATATATATTTTGAAATGATTCATAGTAATAAATGTTTAAATCAATGTCTCATATATTAAATAAATGAATATATTATTTTTAATCTTAGTTATAAGAAATAACTATCCATATTTTTTTTATCCTAATTATAAAAAATAAAAACTTATTTTTAATACATTAATTATTAAATTTATTATATACCTTTATTTATAGATATTTTGTATTAATAAAATACTTACTCTTTACTTATATAAATAAACACGTTCATTCATTTAATATATAAAATATTAATTAATATTATAGATAATAAAAGAGAACGTAATTTATTTTTCTATTAAATGGGATTAAAAGTTCAAAAGAGAGCGTAAATTTAATATATATAATTATTTTTATTGATATTGATGAATTGAGTATTTATTTCGTATAATAAGATTGGAGACAATATTCACTTGTAAGTAATGGATGAGTGTCTCATCAACATAATTCTCAAAATAAATAAGAGTATAAAATAAATCAATAATTAATAAATATAAAAATAAGTTTTTATTTTTATAATGTAAAAAAATAATAAAGATAATTGTTTCTTATAAAAAGACCATAGATAATTTTTTTTTTATAATTTTTTAACATGTGCCGGAAGACTCATAAGTTTATAAAAAATAATTATATATCACATAATTAAATATATAAATAAAATTAAATATTATAAAATTTAACAATTTTTTTCTATTTTTTATTTTATAAACATATGTCCTTAATCAAAATTTTCAAAAACTATTTCTTTTTTAATTTAAGACTTGAAACTTCGAATAATGGAGTTCCCAAGCATGTGTATGCATTATATGAGACAAGGAGATAATTGTTTTATATGCAAGTACCTCAATGGGGGAGAGTTGGTAGAGCTTCTTGGACAAGATTTCGGGAGTAAAGAAGATTATTGTTTTGTTTCCACACGGGGAATAATCAGTGTCCCACCATTCCCCTGATGGGTTGATCTCACTGTGCTGTCGAAATAATAATAAATAAAAAAAGAAGATGAAGATTAGTAAGAACAAGTTTTTCACAGAGACGGAAATTTTCTGATACACTGTTTGGGTTATTTTGATCAAAACTCTATATTTTAAACCACAAAGGTTCTGCTGGGGGTACAATAAAAGGTAAAAGTGATTGAGACATTTCTATTAATCATTGATGGACCGCAGCGTTGTTGTCTAAGAAAGTGTAGCATTTAAAATAAAAAACATTTATAGTATGGTAAGATTAAATTTTTATATAAAACTTAAAACTTCATTTTAAAAATTAAACATGAATCAATTAATTGTTATTCGATAGAGCTCATGTATGTATCTTTAATTAAATCTATATGAAAGTTAATATTTTCATATAATTTAATTTCCTACAACAACTCATATGATATATATTTTTTAGTGCTCAAAGAATAGATCTGATTCCATAATTTGAATGATTGGGCAGCTATGTGAGAAGAGCAAAATGTAGCAGGAGCATGAGACAATTTACCAAAATTATCAGAAATATCCTCAAGGGGTCAGAAGCAAACCTTTTCCAAGACATAGGATGGCTTGTGTTCAGTGTCTGGTACAAAAACACTTAAGAAAACACCAACTGCTACCTTTTCTGGGAATATGTCCATGGCAAGGGCTATGTTAATCCCTCCAAGGCTGTGTCCCACTAGAATTACCTTTTCATTTTGAGGCATTGTGTCCAAGAACTGCAACAGAGGCTCAGAGTACTGTGAAAAAGTATCAACATCTTCAATTTTCTTCATGTTGATTCCAGAAGCAGCAAGGTCAAAGTCTGTGACCTTGTGACCAGCTGATTCCAAACGAGGCTTAAGCTTGTACCAACACCAAGCTCCATGGCAAACACCATGCACCAAAACATAATGCTTCTTATCAATACAATTTTCTGAACCCATGATGTTAATTTTCTTCAAGTGGCTGTGGTAATTACCTCCCACACATTCTTCCTATATATAGACAGTGGGTCTGGTTTGGCGTCTAGTTGGTAAAAAGTCTAATTATTGGCTTTAATAAGTCAAACTATACGTTTTATTATTTTACTTATTTTTTAACTTCAGATCTAAAGTTTTGAGTTAGAGTATTTAAATTCACATCCTTTATCTTATTTCCTATTTTTATTAGTAATGGAAGGTTTGGAGGATTGATGAGATGTAACACCCTCATTTCTATTCCTTTATTTTTGGATAAAATAGAAATTTTGGTACAAGTTTCTAGCTCAAGCGAGATATGCTTTACTTAAGCAAGATAAATATTTATGAATTAGGCTTTCTGGAGCATTCTTGCTCAAGCGAGATAAGTTTCGCTTAAGCGAAGGAGGATAATATCACTCCAACTGCCTTCTCGCCCAGGCAAGAAAGGGGTCTCACTTAGGCGAAAAGCAACTCACCAAGGCAATGAGTTACAGGAAAAACAGGGGGTTTTTTGAACCCATTCTCGCTATGATGAGAATACTTTTCATCCAGTTGAGAATATTAGAAAAACTATTATCTTGTTTTCTCACTCAAGCTAGAATGTTCTTGCTCAAGCGAGAACGCGCGGGTTTGAAGGGTATTTAAGGGATTTCGCATTGAGAAATTTCATTTCTTACCAAAACCACTTCTCCCTCTCTGTTCATTCCTTCTTCCTTTCCAGAGAAAGCCTCTAATAACTCTGGATCTCTTTCATATCTGAGCTCAAACGTCTCTTCCACTTAAATCTAAGTAAGTTTTCAGAGCCTAGCCTTTGAATCTCATTTCTATTTTTATGTTTTTTCCTCTCATAATAGTAATATACTCTGTGATGTTAGGAAGAATTTTAGTTCTTGGATAGTGTTTTTGGTCAAGACGTGGAGTTTCTCTCCAGAGTCTATGAAGAACTTAGTATAAAGATCTATTTCCAAGTAAGAGGAGTTATTCCTAAACCTTAGATTCTATCTAAATATATTTAGTGATCTTGAAAGAATGAGGTTACCTTATTCGAAATAGCAAATCCATAAAATTTTCTTGAAACTATATGAGAAAAAATGGATTTTTGTATAAAAGAAGTATTTGATATGTTTAAGAAAATTTGCTAGTATGAATATATGAAAGTTGCTGGTAAATGAAACAGATAGAAATATATGAAAGTGTTGAGAAAATGTAAGTAAATAGGGAGTAACTAATATATATATCACAAAAATACCAATTGGTGCGATTATGATGTGTTGTAATACACTAATAGGTGAGATTATAATACATATGTTATAGTATATTGATTAGTGTGATTGTAACATATATATTAGAATAATATGATTTGATGTGCCACTGTTTAGATATTATATAAATAGTTTAGGGATACACTGGGGGTATAGGATTTGGAGTTGATTATGAAACTATGGGAGAAATAAGAATGGTAATTGTGATTCACTTATGTTTACATGATGTAAAAGTGAGATGCATTTACAGGTTTCACACTCTTTTTTTAATCGAACTCTTAACTATACTTTTGCTTAGAAGGTTGTGAATGCATATGTTGTATCCGTGTGTAGCTTTGCTAACCATCAGCTATCCATGTTGCGTAAGTCCTTTGTAACTAGGAAGAGTACTTTGGCAACGATTTAGGGGCCCAAGAGTACTTAGAGTACTATTAATTGATGAGATGTTCGGACTTGAAATGGATGAAGTGATACAAAGTTATTGGATAATGATGTCGGGTTAAGTGTGGAATAATATGTATGGATGACCTTTGTTTGATTAGATAAGAAATGAAAAATGTATGATTAAATGATGGGTGATAAATATGAATAATTTTGTTTGATTAAACTCGTTAAGAATGAAATATTTTTATTTGTTATATGCTATATTGAAAAATGTTTTTGTATTATTTTTATAAAATAAAAATTTTAATGGGGCGAGGGATACTCACCCTTACAAACATTTTCAAGTAAAAAAGAGGTAAAAGGGGATCGATCTGTTCTGAGATCATACTCGCAAGGGATGGTAAGAAAGGAGCTACTCTACAAGATTTAGTTTATAGGAAAAAACTGTAATAATATTATTGATTGAGTTTGTATCCAAAGTTATTTATAATATATAATTATTTTAAATTATGATTCAAAGTATATGTGTAATATTTAGAAATTAATCGCTAATATAGAATTTTAGCTTTTCTTCAATTATGAACTTATAATCTCAAAAATATCTCCTTAATTTTGTTGTGAACGAGATTTATATATATAAAGATGAAATTTTAGTCATTTTTATTAATTCAGATTTTACAATATGAGAAAATCTTCTCTATATTTATTTATCCTTCATTTATTTATAATCACACTGTGTTGATATTTGTATCTTAAAATAAGAAATTATTTAAATAAAGAATGGATGTTACATGAGAAGTGCCTTCTCAAGGAGCCTTTTTTTCGTGGTCAAAGTTAGTGATAGACCAAAAATTTTATTGTTACTATTTGCAAATGATACTTTGATTATAAGCGAAGCTACTAATCAGAATTTATAGACTATAAAGGCTATTCTACAAAGCTTTGAGCTTATATCTGGACTTAAAATTAATTTTTATAAGAGTTGTACTATGGGGGTGAATGTGACAGGTGATTTTCTAGACACGATTCCTAAATTGCAAGGTAGGATTATTGATTTTTCGGTATTTAGGCATCTCTGTTGGATAAGCCAAGAAGAAAAAAAATGCTTGTTAAAAGCTTATTGAGGTGCTTAATCGCAAACCAACATCTCGGAAGTATAAATATATCTCTATTGAGGGTAGAGTAACACTTCTTAATGCTGTTTTAAGTAGTCTTCTACTAAATTATTTATCCTTTTGGAAAATGCTACTAGGTGTAATTAAAGAGGCGATGAAGATTCAACGTTAGTTTCTTTAGAGTGGTGTGAAGGAATAATTAAAAATAGCATGGATTAAATGGGAAAGAGTATGCATACCAAATAATGAGGGTGGTCTAGGGGTGAGAAATGTGGAATGGTTCAATTGAAACTTGTTGAGTAAATGAATTTAGAGAGGATTAAAGTCTCTAAACTCATTGTGCTTTGATGTGTTAATGGTGTGATATGGATTATATGCTGATATGTTAATTTCTTTGGAGGTAGTTCATAGTGCTTTAGATTGGTAGAGGGATGCAGTGTGGGTTTGTAAGCAAGTCGATGGATGGATAGATTCTAATGTCACATGAGTATATGGCGATGGTTGTTTTTTAGTTTTTAGAAGATAAATGGACTAGAAATATTGAATTGGAAAATTTATACCCAATGCTGTTTTCAGCAATGACTAATAAGAAGGTGCGGGTGGTGAATAATGGACGATTTGAGATGGGTCAATGAGTGGTGAAAATTTGCACGAGATGTTATTAAGCATGTGTAGAATCCAATGTGGAAAAAAGAAATGAAGGGGAGTTGTAATGATATGATTTGTGGTAAAAAGAAATGGAGGGGAGTTGTAATGATATGGTCTGTGGTAGTATGGACAATTTGACTTCAGCGGAATAATATTTTCTTCAATAATAGTATGTTAAATGCTAGTAAAATGTTTAATTCTATTAAGTATCATTTTTAGAAGTGACTTATCTTTTGGGAAGATTGATTGTATATATGAATTAAGTTAATGATTGATTCCCTTTAGAGTTGTAACGGGTTAGAGTACCCCTTGTAATCTAAATTTGTTCTTAATAAAATATTGATGTTTAGTAAAAAAAAAAAGGATTTAAATATAATATTTTATTAAAATATTTATTATGTTAAAAATAAAAATTATAATATATAGTTACTTTTAATATTTAATATTATTAAACAATTAAGTTTAATATTAAATATTAGTAATTTTCTTAATAAAATTTAAGTATAATTCTGCAAGTATTTTAGTATTATTTTAATTAATTGTTTTATGTCAATAAAATGTTTATTTTAATATTATTGCCTGTTATTAAAGTGAAATTTTAATTATGATTAAAAATAATGCTAAAAATATTTAAATAATTGTATTTAAATATTTATCTCACCCCTAAGAAGTAATGTGTTAGGTTAGTGTAATTATATATATTTATTATTATGCTAATTGATTAGAGATGCATAAATTGGAACCACGTGAATTAGTTATATGTTGAAGTATAAAGGTTGTGTAATTGCCGGATAAGGAGCAGAGTAGTTGTTAAGCCATATGATGATGTTGATATATGTGAAGTGTCGTGTGAATGGAAGAATGATGGTTAAATGTGTTGAGTGTTTGGATAATTGAAAAAGTATGATTATGAATTGGTAGTATTTCATTCGGGAGAGAAATTTTGGAGTCTGGGTACAGGGTATCTCGCTCAAGCGAGATTAGTCTTGCCTAAGCGATAGCAGATATGATTGCCTCAGCTGTAACCTTGCCCAGGCGAGAAGGAATCTCGCTCAAGCGAGAGGTAACCTCGCTCAGGCGAGAGGTGACCTCGCTCAAACAAGGTATTGCAGGATTAATAAGTAGCTCTTTGCATGCAATCTCGCCCAAGTGAGAATGCTGCTCGCCAAGGCGAGTTGTATCTCACTCAAACGACGTGTTACTCCCTTAAGCGAGAATATCAGAAATTTGAGAGGTTCCACTGTCTGGTTTTTTTTGCCCAGGTGAGGATTGACTTGCTCAGGCGAGATCAGATCTCGTTCAAGTGAGAATTAGCTCGGTTAAGCGAGAGCGCATGCACTGAAGGGGTATTTAAGGGGCCTCAGCGCCCAGAAACTTCATTTTCTCACTAGACAACTTTTCTCTCTCACTTTCTTCCTGTTTTCTCTCCTATTACCCTTAGAGAAAACCTTCTCGAAGCCGAATTCCTTCCCGATCAAAGCGAGATCTTCTATCTCTTTGAGATCTAGGTGAGTTCTCGGAGCTCAATTTTTCAGTTTTTACCTTATTTCTTTCCTCTCTTTCTTGAGGAACTTAAATCGGGTTATTTTAAGTAGATTTGAACCATTCAAGTTGTATTCCACACCCAAACGGTTGATCTCTCTATACGGAACTCACTAAGAACATTATCTTGGAAATCATTCCAAGTAAGGAGAGTTTACCTAATCTGATCTAGTTCATTTAGTAGAGGCTGGGATGTTTATATAAAAGATCTCATTATAGCTGAGAATAGTGAGCTATATAAGTTAAATCGTGAGCTAGAAGTCAGAACATATATAGTTGAATAAATTTCACTATTACCGAATGAGTGTATTTCTTGCTGTATGATAAATGTTTGTAGTGTTGTGGTGAAAAATGATATGTTGATTTGTTGTGATAAAGAAGCTAAGGATGTTAATATATGTTGAAATGTTGAGTTTTGCTGTGAATATATGAGTGGCTGTACTATTGAGGCTGGATAAAAATGTATTTATTGTTGTATTAGTGAGGCCGAAAACGAATATTTTATTATGCTGTAATATGCTGATTTAGTTGTATTGCATCCTATTCATTATCATTATTTTAGAGCTGATTAGGATACTGAGTTGTGCTGTGTCTGGATCCAGATACCGGGATGGGTCACTCCCATACTGGAAAATAGTTTCTCTAAATTACTTAAACTGTAAAAACAGATGGAAACTGAATTAATAATTTGAGTGAAAACTATTGATGAAACTAGGGTAAAGAGGTAGCATGCCTTTGCCTTAGATTTTTTGCCCTTGTAATTCTTTATTTGAGCCATTGTTGGATTGTTGGGTAGTGTAGGAATTTCGTATTCTTCTTCAACTACCTTTCATAGATCAAAAACTTTTAAGTAAGTTTCCATTCATTCTACCAAAACTTGATAATTTTCACCATTGAAAACTAGTGGTATCATTACTGAAAAATTTGAATATCCTTCCATGCTTGACATAATATGGTGTCGAAGTGTGATGTTTAATAGCAATAACTTATTTGAAAACACTATAATTTTTCTCTCACGTGTCCTTTAAGAATAACGCTCTTGATACCGATTTATTAATTTTAAGACAAAAATAAAGGACAAGAGAAACAAGTACGTTGATATATTAAGAAAGAAATCAATTATATTAATTGACAATAATACAATAAATAATTTAAAAATAAAAAAAAATCATGTAACCCTTTATAACAAACTCGTGGATGACAAAAATTAATTTTGAACCACTAATTTATTAGAATGCTTATCTAATGAAAAATAATAAAAAATTAACATGCAGTTTAAAAAATATGTTTAACAATTTCTTTTAAAAATTTATGAAAATAACTTTTACAAATTTTTTGCTTTGTACAGTAGCGTATCTCATCTTCACGACTGTTTTATCACTTTTTTTTAATTTAAAAACAAGCTTTTATTTCTCAAAGATTAGATCAAACCCTAACGAGGAATTTCTATCTTTCTATTGCTTGGCACTATAACTATTTACAGGCAAATTAACCTATTCATTTGCTTTTAAAGTTATAAAAAATGATAATTATACATCAATACTTTTATATTTATTTGACACTTGTTTGAAAAAATAAATATAAATAATGTGTTAAAATGTGTTTTTTTTTATATATATAAATTTGAAATAAAAAATGATTATTTTATATAAAGATATTATTATACATGTCAGTTTGTTTGAAATCCATACTTAATTACTTTCAAGTATACCTTGCATAAAGCACACCATATGATCATAATAGCTAAAGAATGGGTTGGAAAGCACCAATTTATATTCATCAAGGTAAGCAATCCTTACTTAAGCAAGTTCCATCATGTCAAAAGGAATTATTTTCATAAATTATGCTTAAGTTAATTTGGTAATGGTGATCCTAAATCAATATTCATTGTGCTCCTTCTAATAAAATATATCGGCTCTGTGGGCAGAATGTCTCAAAGCAACGATCACTTTTAGTGGGTTTTGTACCTATTAGGGTACCCGGTACCGAGTACCCCTTAGGTATTCGGTACCGAGTACCCTCCAAACCAGATATTCCTTAAGATTCTCAGGTCTCGGTACCGAATAGTCACCATTTACCACGTGCATTAAATAATTAATATGCATTAATCTGAAGTAATAACGAGGATTATACTTAATCAAGAGGATAGTCAATAAGGCCTAAGTTATCCAGGCCCATCAGCCCAAAACAGTGGCTATAAAAAGGGAAGTACACAGTACATTATTGATTCTGATGTCATTCTTACTAAATATAGTAATCTCGCTTACGTAATACCGAACACTTACTTTACCATCGGAGTGCCTTTGCAGGTACCCTCCTCACCCTCAATTGATCACACCTCGGACAGACCGAATACTTCCAAAACAAGAAGACCGAAGACTGCTTTTACAACCCATTCCGGAGTCCGAAGACTAAGGGGTGTTCTCATATCCAGGAACATTTTGGCGCCCACCGTGGGGCTCGATTCAACCAACAGTAAAGATATTATGGTGCTTACAAGAAGTCAACAAGAAGGACCTATCAGGACGAGAGAAATGTATGACGGTGATACTACCCCCAACCAACAACCCGAAGTGGTAGTAGAAAGGATGAGCCAGGAAGACCTCTCTTCGTCATGAGGCAAATGAAAGCCGAAATAATCGAGCTGCGTAAACAAAGAGAGAGAGATGCACTGGAGTTATCGCATTGAAGAGAGAAAATGCTAATCCGAGAAGTGAGATCAGATCGTACATACCAACTCATACAGCTCCGATTTCTCAAGAACAAGGGGATTCCTCTCGCTCCGCAAGCTACAAAAACAAAAGCCCCACCACCAAGATCCGACTCGCATGTGTCCGGCCGAAATCCCTTCATCAGCTCTATCATGGAGGCAAGACTGCCCGAGGCCTGGAAAGGCCTAGTGTTAGAAAAGTACGATGGCACGACTGATCCCGAAGAACATGTAGACATTTTTTCGACGCAAGTTGGTCTCTACACTGACGAGGATGCACTCATGTGCAGACTATTTCCGACATCTCTCAGGGGACCAGCACTAAGTTGGTTCACCCGACTTCCCCCCTCTTCGGTTGACTCATTCACAACTCTTGTCACACGCTTTAAGCTTCAATTTGCTACAAGTCGGCCACATCAGTTGACCTCTATAGCATTGGTGAATATTCGTCAAGAAAGAGGAGAAACTCTTAGGGCATTCATGGACAGATTTGGTAAAGTTGCCCTCTCCATTCGAAATCTTGAGCCAGCTGTGGCTATGCATCACCTCTCCACAGCCCTTAGGCCAGGACCCTTCGTTAATAGCATCTGCAAAAAGCCTCCGTCGGACTTAGATGAACTCAGGGTCCGGGCAACCAAATACATGCAGATGGAGGAACTAGCCGAATACCGAAGCCAGATGAGAACTGATCAAGGCTCCAGCCGAAGAGAAAGTGAAAGAAATAACCTAAAAAATAAAGAAAAAGAAAAAGGACTTGTCATTGACAGGGTCAACAGAGGACCTCGGTATACAAGTTACACTCCCTTAAATACTAACAGGGCAAAAGTGCTAGACCAAGCACTTAACACAGAAATAATGACTATGCCAAGAAGAGCAAATACCCCTCCCAGAGCTGACAAGACGAAAGTATGTAAATATCACCGAAACAGGGGTCATAATACTGAAGAATGTGCAGCACTCAAAGATCGGATTGAGGATTTAATTAAAGTCGGTCATCTTCATAATTTCGTGGCCCATCCCCCTTCCAGAGGAGATAATCATCGAGGTCCCAGACATGAAAGACAAAGAAGTAGGTCTAGAGAACCTCAAAGGCGGCCATACGAACCAGAGAACCAACCTCGCCGAATTATTAACACAATAGCCGGTGGCTTTGCAGGTGGAGGTGCCACCAACTCGGCTAGAAGACGACACCTAAGAAATGTGAGATCAGTAAATCACATCTCTTTAGGTAGTCGGGTCCGCATCCCCCCAATCACATTTACTGACCAGGATTTTCAAGGGGTAGATCCCGTACAAGATGATCCTATGGTCATAAGTGTAGATATTAATAATTGTACGGTCAAGAAAACATTGATAGACCAAGGTAGTTCTGCCGACATTTTGTATTGGAAAACTTTCCAACAAATGGGCATACCAGAGGAAGAACTCAGAGAATACCATGAACCTCTGGTTGGGTTTGCAGGGGAGAGAGTCGAAACACGAGGATGCATTGACTTATACACTTTGTTCGGGTCTGAACGAGAAGGGAAATGCATCAAAATAACTTACCTGGTGGTGGAAGCCAACACTTCCTACAACATACTCCTCGGACGCCCTTCTCTCAACAAATTAAAGGCTATAGTTTCGACTCCACATTTGGCTATGAAGTTTCCATCAGACCAAGGTCGGATTGTAACTATTCATGCCGATCAAAAAACCGCCCGAGAATGTTACTTTGCAAGTCTTCGGGTCAGACCGACACCTCGGGGGGATGTGAATATAGTATCCCCTGAACTCAACAATGATATGAAAGATATAGAGCTTGATCCTAGGATCGATGAAGGCCCCCCGAGTAGAACCGAATGAAGAAAAGAAATCAATACAGCTAGGCGTCCTTCAAGGACAGAACACATACCTCGGCATCGGTTTAACTGATCCTGAACAAGATATCATTCAAGAAGTTTTGTGGAAAAATAAAGAACTCTTTGCATGGACCGCTGCCGACATGCCAGGCATTAATCCAAGTTTTATGTGCCATCACCTATCTGTATACAAAAATTCTCGCCCGATAGCACAAAAGAAGAGAAAAGTCGGGGGAGAAAGAGCCAAGGCAATTAAAGAGGAGACTGGAAAATTATTGAAAGCAAATTTTATCCGAGAAGTGACGTACTCTACCTGGCTAGCGAATGTAGTCATGGTAAAGAAAGCAAATGGAAAATGGCGGATGTGCACGGACTTCACGGATTTAAATAAAGCTTGCCCAAAAGATGCCTATCCTTTACCAAAAATTGACAAATTGGTTGACGGAGCAGCAGGAAATAAATTCTTGAGCTTTCTGGACGCGTACTCCGGATATAATCAAATTCGGATGTATCGGCCAGATGAAGAAAAAATAGCCTTCATTACGGAATCAGCAAATTACTGCTATAAGGTGATGCCGTTCGGTTTGAAAAACGCTGGAGCTACATACCAACGCTTAATGGATAAAATATTCAGTAAACAGATTGGCAGATGTATGGAAGTTTATGTTGATGACATGGTGATAAAATCCGCCACCATACAAGAACACCAAGCACACCTTGCCGAGGTATTTGCCGAAGCACGCAGGTATAACCTCAGGTTTAATCCAGAAAAATGTGTTTTCGGTGTATCAGGGGGAAAGTTCCTTGGCTTTATGTTATCAGAAAGAGGAATCCAGGCCAATCCGGACAAGTGTCAGGCCGTAATAAGTATGAAAAGCCCGAGCTCTACCAAAGAAGTCCAAAGATTAGTAGGACGAATGGCAGCCCTATCTCGGTTTCTACCTAAATTAGCCGAAATAGCTCGTCCATTCACTACATTACTAAAAAGGGCACAGAAATTCCAATGGACCGACGAATGCGAGAAGGCTTTCCAACATTTCAAGTCTATACTAGCAACACCGCCAGTCCTATCTAAACCAATTAGTCAAGAAGATATCATTGTTTATCTTGCAGTATCACCAATGGCCATCAGCTCGGTATTAATGCAAGAAACTCCTGACCCCATCCTCCTATATTTTACCAGTCGTACACTACTCGGTGCAGAGACTAGGTATCAAATAATTGAGAAGGCAGTCTTAGCCTTGGTACATACATCTCGGCGTCTTCGACATTACTTTCAAGGATACCGAATTGTCGTCAGAACCGATTGCCCAATCGGTAAAATGCTGAGAAAACCTGAGCTGGCAGGAAGAATGATGGCATGGGCGGTTGAATTATCCCAATTTGACATACGTTTTGAAGCAAGGGGCGCTATCAAAAATCAAAATTTGGTCGAATTCATTAATGAGTTACATCCGGACCAAAAGACGAGTACTGATCAATGGACTTTATACGTAGATGGATCATCAAACCAACATGGAAGTGGAGCCGGAATCGTCCTAAAAGGACCAAATGGGGTCACCTTGGAACAATCGCTACGTTTCGGCTTCAAGACCTCCAACAATCAAGCTGAATATGAAGCACTGCTGGCCGGACTTCGTTTGGCTCAAGAAATAGGGATTAAGAGAATAACCTGCCTCAGTGACTCTCAGGTGATAACTTCCCAAATTTCAGGGAATTATCAAATCAAGGATAATACACTGCTATGTTACTTCCAGGAATACCAGAAATTGCGTGCAACCTTTGATGAAATAGCAGTCCAGCACACACCGAGATCCTCTAATGAAGAGGCCGATCGACTAGCTAAGCTAGCAAGCACTCGTCGGCCTGGACAACTTCAGAGTATCATCCAGCAGGAAATAGCCGAGCCAAGTATATTGAAGAAAGAATGTTTTTTCATAGATAATCCGGCCGATTGGAGAAAAGATATCATCCAATATCTCAGTGATAATGAGCTTCCTACAGACCCGGATAAGGCAAAAAAGATAAGAACTCAATCTGCGAAGTATACCATGATTGGCCAAGAGCTATATAAAAGGGGAATCTCCACCCCTTTACTCAAATGTCTCGGCAAGGATCAGGCCGAATATGTATTAAAAGAAATACATGAAGGAATATGTAGTACACATTCCGGCGGACGAACAACAGCTCTGAAGATTATTAGGGCCGGATATTATTGGCCGACACTCCTCCAAGATGCAGATCAATTTGTGAAGAAATGCATACCCTGCCAACAACATGGTCCCTTGATTCATCAACCAGCTGAAAACCTCCATTCGGTTGTCACACCTTGGCCCTTTGCCATTTGGGGGATGGATCTGCTCGGACCCTTCCCCATAGCAAAGGGGCAATGTAAGTTCTTAGTCGTTGCCATTGATTACTTCACTAAATGGATCGAAGCCGAGCCCCTTGTAACTATAACGGCTAATAATGTTCAGAAGTTCACATGGAAAAATATCATCACCCGTTTCGGCATCCCCCATGCCATAATCACCGATAATGGCCTCCAATTTACGGATCGACGCTTTAACGAGTTCCTAGAAGGGTTACATATCAAGCATCGACTAGCGTCAGTCGAACATCCCCAAGCTAACGGCCAAGCCGAAGCCGCTAACAAGGTTATTCTCAAGGAACTAAGACGACGCCTAGGCTCAGCAAAAGGTGAATGGGCTGAAAAACTCCCTGAGATCCTTTGGGGATATCAGTGTACCCCTCAATCCTCAACTAAGGAAACACCATTTCGGCTAACATATGGTGCCGAGGCCATGGTACCTGTCGAAATCGGCGAGCTATCCCTTAGAAGGCAGCAATTTAATGAAGAAGATAATTCGGAAGCTTTGTCAATCAGCCTTGATACCATCGAAGAAACCCGGGATCATGCAGCCATAATGAACGAAGCAAGCAGACGAATAATGACAAAGAAATTTAACTCGGGCATTTGGCCTAGGCATTTCATTCAAGGCGACCTCGTTTGGTGAGCAACTGGAGAAGCCAGACGAGATAAGAGACATGGTAAATTCTCGGCCAACTGGGACGGACCCTTCAAAATAAGGGAAAACTTGAAAAATGGATCATACCGCTTGGAAACATTGGAAGGAGATCCAATTCCGAGAACATGGAACATTTCTCATCTCAAACGTTACTACAGTTGATTATATGAATGTAAATGTAAATTCAAGTGCACTCTTTTCCTTGCTTGGGTTTTCTCCCCTTATAAAAACGTGAAAAGGGGTTTTCCCAAGAAGGTTTTTAATGAGGCACTATTTTAATGAAATTCGTCTGTTCAAGGCAACTATTTATTCAGTCTGTTAAATTTATTCCCTCCCGAGTCACATCTCGGCCAAGGTTGAATTTAATTTATCCAAATTATTCCCTCCCGAGTCACATCTCGGTTAAGGTTGAATTCAATTTATTTAAAGCAATTTCCTCCCGAGTTACATCTCGGCCAAGGTTGAACTTTATTATTCCCTCCCGAGTCACATCTCAGTTAAGGTTGAATTCAATTTATTTAAGCGATTCCCTCCCGAGTTACATCTCGGCCAAGGTTGAATTTAATTTATCCAAATTATTCCCTCCCGAGTCACATCTCGGTTAAGGTTGAATTCAATTTATTTAAAGCAATTCCCTCCCGAGTTACATCTCGGCCAAGGTTGAACTTAATTATTCCCTCCCGAGTCACATCTCGGTTAAGGTTGAATTCAATTTATTTAAGCGATTCCCTCCCGGGTTACATCTCGGCCAAGGTTGAATTTAATTTATCCAAGTTATTCAAATTTATAAGGTATTTCGAGCGACTACAGAAAATTAAAGGTCAAACACAGAGTTCCATGAATACTTCTTCATTTATTGATATTGAAATACAACAAAAGAAAAGCAAAATACATTTATTAATCAACAATATTAAGGGACTCTTCGGGGGCGTCGGCGGGAAGAGAAGTTTCAGGAGCACCAGTGTCCTCGGCTTCACCCGATTCCACTTGGCGAGGAGCAAGGAGATCCGGCTCAAGGTCATCGGCTACCTCATCATAGCGAAGGAATTTTCCTTGGAAAAAATCCCTTGCTGTATCAACCGGAAGCTTGAAGGAATTTCCCCGAATCGTCTAGGCTCGCTGGGACGGCATGGTAGAAACCCGCTTCATGCTCGGCATAGATCGGGTCGTTACTTTTAATTTCCAAGGCCTTCATTTCGGCCTCACACCGCTCCTTAGTCCTCCTCTCCCGCGCCAAGGCATCGCCTAACTCCAGACCCTTAGACTTCTGTCGGCCTCGGCGATTTCAGCTTGTTCTCCATATCCTCAACACGTGTATCTCGGATATGAAGATGTTCTTTAAGCTGATCCACTTCGGTTTCCGGTGCTTTGTTGGTCTCGGAGAGATTCAGGTGTACCTGTTGGCAGTTGGCCAATTTTTCTTTCAGGTTCTCGAGCTCGAGCATGGGCTCAAGCGCCAAAGATCGAGCCATGATCCCCGGCTCGGGAGAAGAACTCGCAGAACCAATCCCACCTCGCCCCTTTATCTTGTTCATTTACTATCTTCTTCCCTGATTCTGAAAGAAGACGAGGTGGGAGTAGGCGGGAAGGATTCACCCCTTCGGCGAAGAACCTCTCGGACATAACCTCGGGAGGAATGGTTACCCCCCAAGAAGTCTCTCCCGGTCCGGCGACGGTTGGGCACGTGCCTGCTTTTTCGTTGGCCTCGATTCAGCTTCCTTTGCCTTGCCCTTATTTTTTCTTTTTCGAAGGTCCCCTTCAGCTTGACTGTGATCTCGGGGAGGAGATCGATCGGTGGCCCTCTCGGCCAAGCGATCCACCTCGGGATGACGATGTTGATCAACCGTCATCCCCTCCGGCATTCTTTGCTTTAAAGCCTGACGGTATCCCATTCCGGAGCCGAGGTGTGCCATAAGAGCTGCATCAAAAAAGAAAAGTCAAATCAATTCAAGATATCTTAGAAAAATGTACTTAGGAAAATTACCTACCATTCAAGTCCATCCGAGGATTTGGGGACTTGAGCAGCAAAATCAGTCCTCGGGCAGGAATTTCCCGAGGAAGGGTCTTTATATATTGAAGAGCTGACAGCTCCTCGGCTGTCAGCATATCCTCGGGCACCACGTCATATCGACGAGGTACCCGAGTCCAATGAAAAGGGAACAGATGAGTCCCTTCTCAGTCGTAAAAATAATTTTTCCCCCCCTCGGGGTGAATAAAGACCTTAAAAAACCAAGTCTTAAAACCTTTGAAGGAGGAAGTGTAAGGTTTAAAAATAGGAAAATCGGGCTGGCGGAACAAGGAAATCCACCGAGCTTTGTCCGAAGGACGTGTACTAAAAAAATGAAGAAAAAGGTTTGTGGTTGGCTCTATATAATGGAATTTACAAAGAATCCTAAAGGCTTGCATTGCTGCCCACCCATTCGGATGAAGTTGAGTGGGGGCTATGTTTAAAACACGTAAAACTCCCATTTGAAAATCATCTAGAGGAAAAACTACTCCTAACTCCTTGAAAATGCAATCATAAACATAAAATCCCCTTTCCAAGCCGAACTCGGCGCCTAGGCATACTAGGTTAGGATTCGGCGTGCCATCCCCTCGGCAGCATTCGACTTCCATGGGAAAAGGGTCCTCGTTTTCAAATAAGCAAACCCTATTCAGTCTTAAGAACCGCTTCAGGTCGGCATTCCTTTGGTAATTGGAGAAGTATGATACCACCTCTCCGTCCACCCATTCATATCCTGGAATTGTACATGGTGGACATGTCGGCCTCTCCCTAATTGGACTGACGATGGGTACCATCCCTTCGGCAGAGGCAGAGGATTCGGCAGGTTCATTAGATTCACCTACAGCCCTAATGGGCTCCTCGGCCTCGTCCACTACAACTCTAACAGACTCAGCCCTATCCCGGTCATCGGCCCTATCTGACAGTGAATCTTCCCATTCTATTGAGTTCACCATCTCGGATAAAAATATTTATACCTTGAGAGAAGTTTACTTTGAAAAGAAGATCTCGGTTTTAAAGACAGAGAGCTTGGCGCACAAGAAAATTATAACACTTCGGTACAGAGCAAAAGGTAGAAGCAAGCAGGGACCACACTCCCCTTATAGAGCAAAGGGCTTCGGGTAAATGAAGAGTCGCGCCCAACTTCAGCCGTTAAGATCATCAATAGATCAACGGTTATCAAAAGAGTAACTTGTCGATCTTGGTGAACAAGAAATGCAAAACCCTAAAAGCATCCCCAATTTCCCGCCAAAATCATATTTCCCGCTCATTGCACCGAGACCGAAATACGGATAATAAGCCTCTTCAAAATTTCTACAATTTTTGAGGCTTCGAGGGCTAGTGTACCTATTAGGGTACCGTGCATCGAGTACCCCTTAGGTATTCGGTATCGAGTACCCTCCAAACCAGATATTCCTTAAGATTCTCGTGTCTCGATGCAGAATAGTCACCATTTACCACGTGCATTAAATAATTAATATGCACTAATCTGAAGTAATAACGAGGATTATACTTAATCAAGAGGATAGTCAATAAGGCCTAAGTTATCCAGGCCCATCAGCCCAAAACAGTGGCTATAAAAAGGGAAGTACACAGTACATTATTGATTCTGATGTCATTCTTACTAAATATAGTAATCTCGCTTATGTAATACCGAACACTTACTTTACTATCGGAGTGCCTTTGCAGGTACCCTCCTCACCCTCAATTGATCACACCTCGGACAGACCGAATACTTCTAAGACAAGAAGACCGAAGACTGCTTTTACAACCCATTCCGGAGTCCGAAGACTAAGGGGTGTTCTCATATCCAGGAACAGGTTTAAAAATACAATTTATTTAAATACTTATTTAATAATTTTCAATAATATTTATATTATAAATTTGATAATAAAAATAAAATAATTCTAAATATCTTTTTTTATCAATTATATAAAAAATTATTAAAATGATTTAAAAATAATTTATAAGAGTAATAAACAATTTTTTTAAGTTATTCATAAATTCTTTTAATTAGGTCTTCAAGACTCTATTTGATATTTGTTTATCACAACTTAAAGTCTTTTTAAACTAGCTAAATTTCTTTAAAGAGGGTTAAGAATGTATTTTTTAATATTTAACACCTTAATTATTAATTAAAATTTGTGAATGACTATAAAAATATAAGAAAAATAATTAAATTAAAAATGAAAATAAAATAAATAATTGCTGGTATATTAAAAAATATGTGTTAGAGAATATATTATTATCATTTTTTATTTGTTTTAGAAAGCGTTTAATGTTAGACTTAATTGCACTTTTGATCTCCTTAATTGTCTATCTTTTGACTAATTTTTAGTTGTACAATTTCAGTCTCTCTATGGCTGGTGGAACTTTTTTTTCTCCTCTTTTCCTTACCGTACTCCATCATTATCAAAATAACTTTTCTTCTTTTCCTCCTTATTTGGACTCTACTATTAACATACCATCTTTTTCTTTCTTTTTCACTCTTTTCCTCACTAAAACTCTAGTTTGCCTTTATTCTTAAATCCTATATCTAAACCTTTATGACGAAGACTTGTTTCAGCTTTGCCACGAAGTGGTTTTGTCTTCTTTTTCGCATTCTTTGCCCTTTTGTCTTCTCTGTCTTTACATTCCATGAGCAAAAATCAAGGATCCAGTGACCTCATCTTCCAAGTGTCGGTTTATTCAACTGCAAATGCTTTTACGGGGACATGTGTGCTCCAAGGCATTTGTGTGCACGTGCTTCCATGTCGCAATAGGGATGGACTTTGACATGGAGGTGTCAATGTGAACAATACTTGTCTACTCTGTCACCACAAACTAGTGGTTGAAAGTGTCTGCAATGTCCAACGAGAGAACTCCACTAATACTCTTTCCCTCAAAATAACCCAATTTTCCATTAATAGAAGGCTTAGATCTACGCTCAAAGTTTGCGCACTTGAGAGGAGGAGGTTCAGTGGAAGTGATGTAGAAGAGAATAGAGACGATTAAGAAGAAAAGGAGCGGAGCTATGAAAGAGGAGTAAAGGAGGGAGGTCAGGGAGATAATAGAAGAGATGCTATAACAGTAATGGTAGGGCTCCATTTACAATGATAAAGTCCAGGGTAATAACTTAATTGAAGGACTAAATTTGCTAAATTAAGAAAACAGGAAGAGTAAAATTGTGTAATTAAAAATTAAGAAATAAAAAACATGATAGTTAAGAGACAAAAATGCAATTAAATATATTTAGTATTACTCCTTTTTAAGATTTTTCTTTAAATATTATTATTATTCTTTAAATACTCTTTTTATCTTTTATGATACTTTTTCTTTTGATTTTTTACACCAATAAATTTGTTCAGTTTATTTATAATTATTATTTTATAAAATTAATAATAATTAATATTTATTTAGTAAAGAATGATATAAATAAGTGAAATATTTATTATAATAAAATGTTAAATAACAAAATAAAATTGTAATAAAATGTTTTTTTTTGTTATTAAAGGGGGCAAAAGCCCAATAAAATGTTTCTTTTTGACCAAATATAATATACAAAGTAGTATATATTCCAGTCCTAATAAATTTATAATATAATTTTTAACAAAAAAAATTAAGAAGTATGTTGTAATATATTATTATTCAAAATCAAATCTTAACGCTGAAAATAATGAAGATTTTCATAATATTTTAAAGTTTTTTTTTTTTTTATATATATATACTACCGTTATTGAATGTCTCATTTTAGGAATGGTCCAGTGAGGCATTTGCAACTTTGAAAAGTAACATAGTTATAAAAATAATACAAAAAAAATATTAATATCAATTTGACCTTGTTATGATGATGAAATAAAACAAATATGAAAGAATAAAAAGGAAAGAAAAGTAAAAAAAGAGTAAAGAATATATATTATTTGAATGAATAAAATAAAAAAGAAAGAAGTAAAGAAACTTTTTTACTTAATTAAATTGGTAAAAGCAAAAATATAATAAATAAATTGTATGATAAATATTTTTATAATAATAAAAAAAAATTAAATTCAATAAAAAATTAAAATATTTAATATAAAATTTTTCTAAGTATTTATGTTTTGTATTATTTTAAAAATTACTTAACAACTAAGATAAAAAAATAAAATAAAATATTTTTTTAGTTGCTTTCTCAAAGTAGGAGGAAAAAAATCAATTTTGTGATTAACTCTCTCTATATCTCTTCCTTTTTGTGTATGGAGGAGATGTGACTTTTGCTATAAAAGATTATGTGAAGAATAATTAGTGATAACTAATTAAGGTTAGCAAAAATAGCATATCTATATCTTATCTGTTTTTTGCTGATGAAGTGCTTTTATTCGCCAAAGTAAAAGCTCTCAAATCAGAATCTTAGCAGAAATTCTTGACCAGATTAGTGTTGTATCTGATCTAAAGGTTAACTTGATAAAATATTAACCTTATGCTTCAACTGATATCAATGGTTAGAAACAAGCCAAGTTGACTTCTATCTTGGGTATTCGTTTTATTTCTTTTCTTAATAAATATGTGAGCTTTCCTGTGATCTCAGGTAGAGTAAAAAAGAAAACACTTTGACTTCATTGTGGAGAAAATTCAACATAAGCTTGGTAATTGGAAGTCTAGTTTTTTTAATAAAATAGGACATTTAACTCTAGTTAATTTAGTTATTATGACAATCTTAAAACACAACCTATAATTGTATTAACTACCTCAATCTATTTTCAATTGATAAATGTGTGCATTATTTTTTTTCCTTTAGAAGAATAATGATACAAAGAGAATTAACTTGGTGACATAACCACTCATAGAACCCAAGATGGTGGTCTTGTATGAGAACAACTAGGGAAACTAATATGACTTTATTAGGTAAAAGAGTTTGAGATATGATGGGAAAAAAAAAGAAGACAAACTCTAGGTCTAACTCCTTGTAAAAAAATATGTGAAATGAGATAATTTGTTAGATCAAAATAAGGATGGAAAGTCTCATTCTTAGCAAGCAATCAAAAAGGATAATAATATTATGAGAGAGGGATTCATTTTTCAACTTGGTAATAGGCAAGTTTCCTTGTCGAATAGTAATAAAAGAGGTTTTCAAATTGAATTCCTAAAATATCGTTAGACACCTTAGACATTTGTTTGTCTAAAGCTTCTTGGTAGCCAAAATATATTTTAGTTTCGTCAAAGTAGACTTATTTTCCATCTTTTAGTAGCTATAACAATCCCATGATATTTAGGATTCAAACCATGAATAATGACCCTTCTTTTTCTTGTGCCATTAATTACACTCTTCGAATCCAACTTTGCAAATTCGTTGGAAATAGACTTCACTATAGTGAAATATTGGCTTATTGTCATGTCACTTTGTTATGTTAAGATGCGTTCATTATCTAATAGCTACAACTTTACATCACTCTTCGTTGCAAATAAAGTTGCAAGGGTATCCTAAGCCTCTTTGGGTGTTTTCAAGTCCTTGATTCACTGTAAGAACTCATCCTTCATGGTGATGGAAAATACATATATAGCTTTTCCAACTTTTATCTCCCATTTGACTTTCTCTCCCTTATCAGTTGGTGCAGTTGTTTTAGCACCACCAACAACATTCCACAAGTCTTATCCAAACATATAGTATTTAATACGCATGCTTCAGGTATCATAATTGTTGTTGTTCAATTTTTCCATTTAGCTAGTTAAAGTTACAATATTTGTTATTGTCCCAGACCAACAAATATGAACATCACAGTCCCTTGACTGTATGTTGCTAACGATACTTCACAATGATCTTTGACTATAAGGAGAATGCGCACTATATGCTAGCTGAAGCAAGGCGGCCCTTGACTTTTTTCTCTAATGCCAAATTGTTGAATAACAAATAAATGAGAGAGAAGAAATTTTGGTGCCAAGCAGCTTGAGTATTTCTTATTACTTTGTGTTTTGTTATATATATGTTACAAGATGTTGTTACAAGAATTTATAATAACTAGATTTTCTAGAAATACAAAGACTAAAAAAAAGAACTATTTGTGCAAATACATTCACTGTAAACAAATATAGAAAAATAATAAAAGTAAAACACTATAAATTTAGGTAAATAGAAGAAATAGTCATTGCTGTTTTAACAGATATCTGATATGTCCATCTCAAAGTTTTAGATCCCAATTCAAAATTGATTGTAGATCATAAGCACGATTGTGCATAGCCTGCAACATGGCAATGCATGGTCACGAAGCAATCTTAGACTACCTATGAAGAAAGGTTGTGTTGGTAAGCTTTTTATGCTAAACAGTAACAAATAATAAGTAAATCAGTGCAAATTCCTTCTCAAATAGGCCAAACATATAAAAGTAAGTCATAAAACACCCCAAAATACAGAGTTATATGTCAAGTAGTTTGGAAGAAAGTTATACAACTAAACATGGTTTTAACTGCCTTGTTTGTAGAAAAACTTTATTTTAATACATTAGTTGAAGGTAGATTTTACGTTTTCCTTATGTGGAAAAGATTAAACTCCTAATTTGCCTTATTCATTGTGATGCTAATAAACTCTTTGGCAAGTGCACCAAATCATTGAAGTAACAAAAGATTATCGTCTACAGGGATTAATGTTAAGTACCAAACTATAAGAATGACACTAGTTGGATCACCAAAAACAGGATATAAAAGAACAAAATTTAACTAAGTGTAGAAGTGTAAACAAAATGAAATTAAAAGTGTTGGAATTTAATTTTATAAATAAATAAAACTGAAAAACTAAAATTAGGAATAAAAATAAAAATAATTACAGAATTTAAATGTCTTAATTACTGAAAATGGGTAACAATAATTAAAAGGCAGGTTGAGTTCAGAATCCCTTATCCCTTTCCCCTTGCATACAAATAAATTTATAATTTAAAATACAACTTCATCTAATGGTCAGATTTTGTAAAGTACCCACTCCCAATTCCTTGGTAATTGGTTCTAAAATGAAATTAGTGTCCTAATTCCTTAGATACAACTAAAGATATTCAGCATTAAGAATTTAATCTATTGACCACATCATCACAAATTTCTATTCCTAGATAATTTACAATGAGCAAATTAATCCCAGTCTAAGAAAGCTTACTACTTTCTAGTAATAAACTCCTTTTCATTAACCCTATTCACGTAAAACAAGGAAGCATTAAGTTCAGAATCAAGATGTTAGATTAAAACATGTATCTTGAGCTATATCCAGCATTAGTTCATTGTAAAGGGAAAAGGTATAAGTTAATCCTCACTCAACCCAAAGATATCTAGCTAGACATAATGCAAGGAGATAATACAAAACTGAAAATATATTACAAATACTAAATTCATGTTCACAGAAGAGCTTACAACAAATAGATGAAATGAAAAAGTTAATGTTTCATTACATAAACCAGAGAAATTGAGATGAAATTCAAGTTCCTATAAGAATCCTTTAGCAAAGATGTAAAGAAAATACCCTAACTACCATATTCTACATGAGTTGTATGTAAAACCTAGGTTTCTGCGCTCTGGAATCGTAAAAGACAACAAAGTAAAAGGATCTTTCCTTTCAGAATTTTTTCGCTTTTATATGCTCAGTCAGCATCATGTCCCCACAATCAAGAATTTGTGTCTGCACAAATGAGTCCTGCAACACTCAACTTTAGCTCTTAAAGTCCAATTGCAAATTTCTTTTTAATCCCTTCAAAACAAAATTGTCAGTTATCAGAATATGAGTGATTCATGAATTTTTTAGCAAATACAACATTCCATTAAATTTCTTAATTAATTATATTAACTTATAATTTAAATTCAATGAAATATGCCTAAAAACCTTTAATTTTCTAGATGAGTTAGTGACTCATCAGATGCCCTAATTAGAGACAAGATCCCTTGATGTGTAGATCCAATATTACCTCCGATTATGTCAATTATTGTAATTAGTGTGATTACCAATCAATGGTCATCAACATGATTTGTTACTCCATTTACCTGTAATGTCTTAATGCTAGTCTTATCATAGGATCATGTATTGCTAACATCTACTATATATGTACACTGTTACCATCAGATTAATATATAGTCCTTTTACCTCCATTGTATTTTATAACTTGGCATCAAAGCGCTTAAGCCTTGAAGGCTCTTGATTCAATACAAACCATGGCATCTGCTGCAAATTCAAAGAACAAAAATGATCTCCCATCTATTATGTTTGTTAAGCTGGACAAAGACAACTATCCTATGGAAACCCTTGGTACTCTCTATTGTCAAAGGTTGCAGGCTCGATGGGTATATGCTAAGGACAAAGGAGTGTCCTGAAGAGTTCATAACCTCTGCAGAATTAGGCAAAAAGCCTAATCCTGCTTTTGACAATTGGCGGGCCCATGACTCAACTCCTTGGATGGTTGATAAATTCAATGACTGTTGAAATAGCAACACAGTTACTACACTGTGAAACCTCGAAACAAATTTGGGATGAAGCTCAAAGTCTAGCCAGTGCACACACAAGATCTCGAATCACTTACTTAAAATCTGAGTTTCATAGCACCAGAAAAAGAGAGATGAAGATGGAAGAGTATCTGGTCAAGATGAAAAATCTTGCTGACAGACTTAAACTTGCAGGCAATCGTATTTTCAACTCAGATCTGATTATTCAAACCTGAATAGTTTAGATTTTGAACACAACCCTATGGTGGTCAAGCTATCTGATCAAACTACTCTCAACTGGGTTGATCTGCAGGCCCAATTGCTGACCTTTGAGAGTAGACTCAACCAACTGAATAACCTCACCAACCTAACTCTGAATGCATGAGCAAATATTGCTCTTAAAAATTGATTACAAAGGCAACAAGTTCAACACAAACAACAACTGGAGAGGTTCCAATAGCAACTGGAGAGGCTATAACTTCAGAGGTTGGAGAGGAGGCAAAGGAAAAGGAAGAGGAAGAATGTCTAAGCCAACATGTTAAGTTTGCAACAAGGTTGGGCACATAGTAGTAAATTGCGACTACAGGTTTGATAAGTTTTACTCAAGCTGAAAGGATTTTGTAGACAGTGGTAGACAAGGAACTCACAATGCTTTCCTAGCTTCATAAAACTCCATTCAAGATTATGATTGATACTTTGACACTGGTGCAAGTAAATCATATGACACACCAAACTGACAAATTCTAAGATTTGACTGGTAAGAAGTCCTTAATATTTGGAAGTGGTGAGAAATTAAAGATTGTTGCCTCAGGTTCCTCAAAACGAAACTCACTGGATTTACATGATGTCTTATATGTGCCCAAAATTACCAAAAATCTATTATGTGTGTCAAAATTGACTGTTGATAATAACATTCTTTTTGAATTTGATGCAAATTGCTGCTTTGTGAAGGACAAGTTGACAGGAAAGGCAATCCTAAAAAGGACACTTAAAGATGGCTTGTATCAGCTCTCAAGAACTAAAAGGGACCCATTTGCCTATGTATCTGTCATGGAAAGCTAGCATAGAAGACTTGGTCATCCAAATAAAAAGTCCTAGATAGAGTCTTGAAAATTTATAATGTGAAAGTGTCACCTAGTGATCATTTTAACTTTTGTGAGGCCTATTAATATGGCAAAATGCATTTTTTTACCTTTTAAAATCTCTTCCTCTCATGCTCAGAAAATTCTTGAATTAATTCATACTGATGTTTGGGGCCCTGCATTAGTAACATCCCTTTTTGGTTTCAAATGTTATGCTCACTTCATTGATAACTTTAGTCAATTCACTTAGATTTACCCACTGAAACAAAAATTAGATACCGCACGTGCCTTTGTCCAATTTAAAAGCATGGCAAAAAATCAGTTCAACAAGAAAACTAAGACAATCCAATGTGATGGTGGTGGTGAATATAAGGCTGTGCAAAAACATACAATAGAAGCGAGGATACAATTCAAAATGTCATGCCCTTACACATCACAACAAAATAGTAGGGTTGAGAGAAAATACAGACATATAGTTGAATTTGGCTTGACATTACTTGCTCAAGCCAAAATACCCTTACATTATTGGTGGGAAGCATTGTCCACAGCAGCATGTCTCAAATAGACTACCCTCTCTAGTCACCCAAAATGAAAACCCTTACGCCTTACTCTTTAGAAAGGAACTTGACTACAACTCTCTAAAACCTTTTGGGTGTGCTTGTTATCCCTGTCTCAAGCCCTATAATCAACATAAACTTCAATTTCACATAACTAGATATGTGTTCTTGGGCAATAGCATCTCCCATAAAGGATACAAATGTCTAAATTCTCATAGAAGAATCTTCATTTCAAGACATGTTTCTTCAATGAGGAGTTTTTTCCATTCCATGATGGTTTTCTCAATACAAAAAGGCCCTTAAAAACACAAACTGAAAGTCCATCTATCTCTTTTCCTTTGTCTAATGCAGGTACCACACATAATGAAGAAGTAATGCTTCTAGATGATAATAATATTGATGAAGAACCAGAACTAGAACTAGGAAATCCATTTGAAAGGGCTGATGACCCTAGCAGAGATCAAATTGAAAATGATTCAACAAGAAATAGTCCAACCTCTAATGACATTGATCCCACAAAAACAATTGTTGGGGCTCATCAAGACTTTTTTGAACTAAGCACAAATATCAACACCCACTGGACTAGGAGCAAGGCTAGAATTCACAAGGCAAAGAAGTCATATGTTGGATTAGTTAAAACTTGCACAGATGAGAAGGAACTAAAAAATGCCAAAGAAACACTCACAAGACCACAGTGGAAAGAAGCTATGGACAATGAATATAAGGCCCTCATGTCAAATCAAACCTGGCTCTTGGTACCATATCGAGGCCAAGAGACCATCATTGACTCTAAATAGGTCTTCAAGACCAAGTACAAAGCAGATGACACAATTGAAAGGAGAAAGGCAAGATTAGTCGCAAAAGGATTTCAACAAACAACTGGATTAGACTATGAAGAAACCTTCAGTCCAATTGTCAAAGCCAGTACAATTCGAATAATACTCACAATTACAGTACGTTACAACTGGGAGGTCAAACAGCTAGACATAAATAATGCATTTCTTAATGGATACCTCAAAGAAACTGTGTTTATGCATCAACTAGAGGGTTTTATAGACTCAACTAAACCTGATCATGTCTGCAAGTTATCTAAGGCAATCTATGAGTTGAAACAAGTTACAAGAGCCTGGTTTGATAGCCTAAAAAATGCCTTACTCAGCTAGGGTTTCAAGAACATGAAAAGTGATTTCTCACTCTTCACTCTAAGAGGTACAAATCACATTACCTTCTTACTTATATATATGGACGATATAATTGTCACAGGGAACAACACCAAACTTTTAGAGTCCTTCATCAAACAACTCAACATTGTGTTTTCCCTTAAGGACTTTGGTCACTTGCACTACTTATTAGGTATAGAAGTTCAAAGAGATGCAATTGGTATGTACTTGAAACAATCAAAGTACATAGGGGACATCCTAAGGAAAATCAAAATGGCAAAAGCTTCACCTTTTCTAACACCTATGGTAACTGCAGGCAATTTACAACTGAAGGGGAGAAATTACAAGACCCAACCATGTTTAGACAAGCTATTGGAGCACTGCAATACTTAACAAACACAAGGCCTGACATAGGATTCTCAGTAAATAAGCTCAGCCAATTCATGAGCTCTCCCACTATAGATCACTGGCAAGGCATCAAAAGAATACTAAGGTATCTTCAAGGTACCATTCACCATTGCCTACATATTAAACCATCCACTGACTTGGACTTAACATGGTTCTCAGATGCAGACTGGGCCACAAGTGTGGATGATAGAAAGTCCATGGCTTGTCAGTGTGTCTTTCTTAGTGAAACACTTGTCTCTTGGTCCTCAAAGAAGCAAAAAGTAGTCTTAAGATCTAGTACAGAGTTAGAATATTAAGCCCTGGCTGACTTAGCTGTTGAAATAGCATGGATACGTTTGCTCCTTAATGAGTTAAAACTCCTTTTATCTAGAAAACCAACATTGTGGTGTGATAATTTAAGTGCCAAGGCATTAGCTTCAAATCCAGTTATGCATGCTCGATCCAAACACATTGAAATTGATGTACATTACAGCAGAGATCAAGTGCTGCAAAATAAGATTGTTGTAGCTTATGTCCCATTAGCTGATCAAGTTGCTGACTACCTCACTAAAGCATTAACTCATACATGATTCAACTAACTTAGAGACAAACTTGGGGTGACTCTCTCACCTATCAGTTTGAAGGGGGAAATTAGAGATAAGATCCCTTGATGTGTGGATCCAATATTACCTCCGATTATGTCAATTATTGTAATTAGTGTGATTACCAATCAATGGTTATCAACATTATTTGTTACTCTATTTACCTGTAAAATCTTAATGCTAGCCTTAATCATAGAATCTTGTATTGCTAGCATTTGCTATATATGGACACTGTTACCATCAGATTAATATACAGTCCTTTACCTCCACTATATTTTATAACTGCCCTCCCTACTAATTACGTAAGGAATCATAGGAAGTTGACATCTTCACCCATTTCCTGAATCCATTCAACTCTAGGCCTGCTTGAAGTGCTGGTTTCGTTGGGAGGCTGATTAGAATTTGGATATGGCCTTAATGTTGATGGGAGTGTGATCACGAGTGTCGCGCTTGGACAAATTAATAAAAATTGAATTACATAAAAATTATGTAGTAAGAGGTGTAATCCGAGTCGTTTCCCAATAATGATAACGACGATTATAAAATTAGAGGGGATTTGATTTATAAAATAACACTAATTAGAATCAAAAGTTAACAAGAATTAAAAACTCTAATCCAAGAATTTAGAAGAATTACGACTACTTTATCACCGGATTCCAAAAAGATGCATCAACTAACAAATTAATGATTAACATTAAATTCGAATAAAACCTCAATTCATATTAAGCATTCACACGAGAACTCTCATGCATTCGATTAACACACAATTCGCTCAAAGTTCAGAAACCTCTAGAACTAATCGATTTGTGTTAATTTAATTCACTAATGTCATTAATCTTAGATCTCAAACCTGAAAATCTAATTCACACTCCTTCAAGAATTAATTACATACATCAATATAATAACATGTAATCAAATAACTGCACAATTATCAATCCAAATGAAGAACTTCAATTCAAAATCATAATTAGCAAAAGGAGAAAGAAGGAAGAGATGAAACCGAATTTGTTGTTGAATAAATTGCGAAACCGATCCTCAAGAGTGTCTCAGCCCTTTTTCAATCCTTGGACTAGATGAAAGTCTAAGCCTCCATTAATGGAGGAAAACGAAAAGTAAAAACGGAAGAGAAAAAGAAGAAGAAAATGAAAACCTTAAAACATAAACCTAATCTAACCTAACTTCCTTCATCATAACCTGCTGCCCTAATTTAAATACAAGATCCTAAGGGTCAAAACATAAAATCTAATTAATAATTATTCAATTACATTAATCCTCTACTCAATAGCTGTCTTTGGAATCCTTATTTATTCAAATTTGAATTCTGGAGGGAAAGTTATGCTTGTAATTTCTGCTCAATATCCATGCTGAATCTGTGAAAATATTGCGTGTTATTTTTTGCCATGAAGATCTACTCAATTCTATTTCTGATATGAAGAGAAATTGTATCCCTGGATATTAGATTTAAAATGCAACTGGAATGGGCTTAAACGGACATCTGTGGACTGTGATATGGTCCAAATAATGCACCAAGGTCAGAAATCGCGAGTGCAACGTTCTGACTTTTTCCAGGCCCAGTTTCAGCTTCTTATCATCAAAATTAGTTTTTTACTTCTACATATGAATTGTGCGTCTTTCTCTTAGCTTTTCTACAAATCAAGAATCATAATGAAATGAGCTCTACAACTCAAGATATGGCCTAGAAACCAAAACAGTATCAGAATTTGCCTAATGCTGGAAAAATAAAAAAAAGCCCAAATAAAATTCAAACATCATAAAATGATCCAATTCAAACTAATTAGGCACAAAAGAGGATTAATGAGGTAGAAATGAGAGGAAATAAAGTTATAAAAATCCAATTGATTAGAGTGCTTAGGGGAGTTTAGGAAAAGTTAGTTTTAGTGCTTTTATTAGAAATTGAGTTAAAAATTGGCTTAGAGGAGCTTATGGATTCATTATCATTTCCAAGAATATCGATGCTGAACTCATAGCCATGCTTCAAGAGTTGAAAATGGCTTAAAATTTAAATATCATACACCTCTTTTGTTATTTTAATGCAACAAAGGTCATAAACCTTATAATAAAAATTGTTTCACCTTTGGATAAGTATGCTAATCCCATTTGAGATACAAAAGAGTGATTGAGAAACAATTGTCAAATCACTATCAAACATATCCTACATTAAGGCAACAAATGTGCATATTTTTTAGCTCAAAAATTGAGTTTCACCTGTTACAAACTTGATATTATTTCTTCAAGTTGATGCTAGATAAGTCTCATATTTGAGATTGAAATTTTCTCCTTTTTTCTTGTTTATTTCTTTGCTTTTTTCTACAAGAATTATAATAATAAAAATATTTAAATTAATTAAATTTTTACTTTTTGTGTAAAAATAACATTTCTGATTTTTTTTCCATTTAAAATCATTTAATCTAAACAAGCCTTTAGAGTTGAGAATAAATAATAATAAAAATTTAATAAAAAATTTAATATTTTAAGAATATAACATGTTTCATTGAAGGTAAGTAACAGGGGTGGAAATTTTTTATTACTATTATTTCATGTTATGTTCACTATTTTAAGAAAAAGAGGGAAATGAGTCAAAATTTCTCCTTAGGTTTAGCGTATGTTTCATAAGATATTCCGCACAGTTAACTTATTTTGTTAGTTGAAATGATTGCTTAATAAAAATAAAAATGTTTAGTAAAGTATCTTGAATAAGAAGCTATGGGCATTTTTTCTTTTTTTTTTTATTATGTTACTTATGTTAGTCTATCGTACTGACTAAAAGTTATTTTATCATTTTGATTATTTTAAAGTATAATTTTGTAGCCATTTGACTTCTTAAATTCTATTTAAAAAAAAACATTTTTACATTAAAGATAAAGAAAAAATGTCACAAATAATAAAATAAATAAATATTACATTTATCAACTTGTGTAATAATTATTTTATCAAATACTCTTAGTTTAGTCAACTAATTATTATGCTTTTAGTTAACTTATTTATTAGTTTCGTAACCCTCCCTTCTTTCTCTGTATAAATATTTTAAATATTACATTGTTTTAATTTATATTTATATATTACACCTTTTATTAATGGCAAAGCAGGTTTTTTTTATTAAAAAGAAAAAAAAACTTTTTCTAGTACAAGGAGAAGTAAAATTTTGGTGCTGACAAAGCTTGAAAACTATTCCATCTCAAATCTCAAATCAAGTTTCTTTGAAGGATGCCAGGACCACTAAATATAAGGTTCATCCACTTTTGCAATAAGCTTTTGAAATAAATTTTGGGCTAGATTTCTACTAGTTGTATTGTAATTGACCTAGACTAGTGAAATATATTTAAAGGCTAGGTTAGGGTTATGTAGGCTTTTTTACATGTCTGTAGCTTTTTTAACGTTAAATTACGCATGTGCTCCCTTTTTTTCCCCTTTACATAAATGTCCTGAAACATATGTACAGAAGTCAATTACACACAACTTCTACATTCCATTTTTCCCTTTGAAGAAGTCGAATTCAATCGACTTCCACTCTTTTAAAAAATCAATTTTAACCGACTTTGAATTGGATCCAAACAAGTTGACTGTAATCGACTTTCATACTTTAATAAAAATAGCTAAAATCAACTTCTCTTGATGTTATTGGAGACGATTTTAAACGACTACCATATATCCTAAGACAAAAAAGAAGCAAGAAGAGAGTGAAGTGAATAGAGAGAGAACTGAGACTAGAGAGAGAAAGGAGGCTAGAAAGAGTAATCACAGAACAATGGAGATAGTGAAGACAGTAGAGACGATGAAAGATGGATAACAATTTATATCGACTTAATTTTGTTGATTATATTGTAAGCAAGTTGTTAATACAGGTAAATTAATTTTTTAATATATTTAGTTCATTTATAATTAGTTATTTTTGTATTTAATTTAATGTATTATTGATTCTGTAATTATATGTAGAAATATGTGCAAATGTTAATACTTATTATCTTTTAAATTAATTATAATTGATTGTTACAATTATTATATTGAGGAATGTAAATAAAATTCTATTATATATTTATAATTATTATGATAATTTAGTTTTTTATTATAGTAATTTATAATTATAATAATTTTGATATAATGTTTTCATTTAAATCTTATATAAATTATTTTGTTATTATACAGTAAGCTCAAATTTAAAAAAGTAGACATTATAATATGATGGTTCCTCCAGATTCAAGAATGGAACTATTTCTTAGACAGACTGATTTTTGGCATGTTACATAGATGGTTCCAGTATTTGATTATGATAGGACACTTATAAGTGCACTTATAGAATATTGGAGGCTTGAGACACATACATTTCATTTTTCATACGGATAATGTACGATCACTTTGGAGGATGTGTTTCAGCTAGGCTTACGTGTGGGTGAAATCCCTGTGAGTGATTGCATTGGAGCTTGGGAGAAATTTTATGATCGAAATATATGAGCATTGTGTGAAGATTTACTTAAAGCAGTTCCTGATGAGAGAAATATAAAAGGATTTTTTTGTAAATTTACAGTGGTTCACAGATATATTTGGAGCATTACCTCATAATGCTAATGGACAAACTATTATTCGTTATACTAGAGCGTATATAATGGTTCTATTTGGTGGGATATTATTTTCAGATAAATCAGGATTTAGGGTGCATATGAAGTTGCTACCTCTTTTATCTTATTTTACTGAGATTTAGTTAAAGTTCTGTTGTTCTAGCATTCCTTTATCGTGAGCTTTGTCATGCGGTGAAATACATTGTCACCGAAATTGCAGGTTGTTTGCCTCTTCTACAGTCTTGGGCATGGTATAGAATACCTCAATTAGCCCCTAGGTACCATCACCCTCTCACTTTTGCAGTAGCATTGAGGTACATTTATTATTGAATATATTAATTATTGTTATTTATATATGTTAAATTTGCACCCTAAAAACTAATTATGCTCATTTCAAGTAGAAAAGTTTTAGGTCATCAATGAGATCAGATACAAATAAGTTATTGTGATATATGAAGATCATTGATTCAATTGGCATGGATGGAGTAAGTTCAAAGAGGATGTATGCTACTAACTTTTGTTGACTTTTAATTTTAATTTTTGGTCTAATATTTGTTTTTGATTATTTCAGTTTAGGTGGATGTCCTACAGCAATAATGAGATCAGGATGATTACACCTCCTTTCATGTATGATAAGGCTGATGTTTGGGCATCTGTGACTGCTCTTATACAGTTTACTGTGATTGAGTGGCACCCTATTGATCACGTGGTTCGACAATTTGGTGGAGTACAACACATACCAATCAACTCGATAAATATTGATCAATTGCATGCTAAGGATGGGAGGGGTGATCTAGAGATATGGTGGCCTGATTATCACCAAATATGGCATGCTACATGGGAGGCACGTAGGGAGCGACGAGTTCAATATCCTCTAGCTGATGATGATAGTCCCTCTGTCGAGTATTTTTAGTGGTATTTATCAGTTGCTAACAAATTTTTGTCATTGGATGGAGCCCCACAGAATCCAGAGCTTAGGGACTTGCCTGATGGTGTAGCACTTCATGCTCCCCCAGTACTTGGCATCACACACCTTGATGACGTTCCAGATAGACTCTTTTTTAGCCGTCGTTTGCATGTAGGTACACTTGCTAGTAGATACCAATACCAATGAGGCACATATACCAGCCGAACCCCCAGATATAATGTACAACCTGATGTATATCCCACTATACAGCCTACATCACACCACATATACCACCCGAAATCCATATACCCTAGCCAGCACTTCATGTCAGGACCTAACTCATTACTAGAAAATCTGCAAATATAGACGAATTAACAGACAAATTTTTTTTATTATTACAGACAAATTTTAGCATTACAGGTGGATTTATATATGGTTATAGTCCATCTATAATATGCACGTCAGTAAATAATTACAGATGGATTTTTAAATCTGTCTATAAATTATAGACGGAATAGACAGAAAAATCTGTATGTAATTCATTTATAAAATTTTAAAAAAATTATTTTATTTTTTTATAAACATAATTATTACTCTCAGTTCCTAATTATCACAATTTATAAACCTAATAAAAATGATAAAATTATATATTTAAACCAGAAATTATTTATAAAATGTAAAATTAAAATGTCATTACAAATGAAGAATAAACATCTAAAAAAATAATATCAAAAGTAAAATAACATTGTATATCACTAATAATCAGTGTGATCATCTTCCGAAAAAGTATCGTCATTAGTAAAGGAGGAGTCAGAGAAGGAATGACACATGGATTTGAAGATTGGTAGTGTTAGAGCTTGTGGAGAAGGAAGAAGATGTGTAGATGTGCTTGCTCTCATGACCTCAAAGTATGTAAGCATCTGTTACATCTGCATATGTTACTGCTGCATCCTTGCTCTCATGACCTCAAAGTATGCATGCATCTGCTACATCTGTATATGCTACTGCTGCATCTGTTGCTACACCTCCCTTTGCATCCTTAATGCCACCTTCTTCTCAATCTTCTTCTCCATTTTCTTCACCCACTTCTTCTTTCATGCACTTTCCTTGATCTTTCACATCTCCTTATTTTGCTTCTGCACTTCTTCATTCAGGGCATGGACCTAAGTGCGGACCATGTCCTCCACTTCCTTAGGTACAAGAGAAGGGGCATCTCCGGTGACAAATACAGGAGACATGTTTAGAGACCAAATACACAATATTGAATCTGTGACGAATATATCTGGTGCAGGGCATTCTTGCTGCAGCGAGAGATGTCTTGCTGTAGCGAGAGGACCCTAGGTGAAAGGCATGTGTTTATCGCCTTCTCAATGTAGCAACAGAGCGACAGTTTGGGGTGCATTTTTTTGTTGCAGTCTCGTTGTAGCAAGAGGGTCTCGCTGTAGAGAGATTCTGCAGAAACCATGATGCAGTTTCGTCTGAGATTTTTGCTGTAACGACAGAGGGTGTCGCTGCAACGAGAAATGTTTCACTTCAGCGAGAATTTCTCACTGTAGTGAGGGTATCACGATCTGAGGGGTTTTAAATAGGGGTTTATGGTTTGCGAATTCATTTCTCAAAATTCCTTCGAATCTCTCAACCCAAAATCCTTTTGCACCAATTAAATTTCCTCCAAAGTCACTCGAGAGCTAGATTGAATATTGAAATTACGTTTGGGGCGTTTGAAGGTAAGTTTTAATAATTAGGGTTTCTGTTTTTCAACCCCATTCTTTGTTTTTGTGGTTTCCTTGGATTCTCATGGAGTTCTTTTTTGTGGTTAGGCCAAAATCTGTGTAGGGAACATTTCCAAGGTCGAATTCGAGGGTGGGTCTTCAATCCAGGGTAAGGGAGACTCTATCCTACTCTATTATGCGTGATTTGCTGTTAATTGTTGAAGATTTTGATGTAACTGAGTTAGAGGGTAGGAAATTGTAGAGAAATGTGATGAGGGCCATGTGCCGTGAGATGTGAATATTGTGTGTGTTTACCCGAAATTGCTGAATGTGAATTATATGCTAGATGTTGCATGATAGAATGAATATTGTGAACAAATGTGGGCCCGAGGGCTGTGTAATATAGATGAATATTGGCTATGTATCATGTAATATGAAATAAATGTGGGCCTAGTGCCATGTATTTAAATGCAATGTGGACTGTGTATCGTGCGTAAGCATGATTATTGCATGCGTGAATGGAATATGTGTGAATGAACGTGTTAGTGCCGTTGTAATGTGCTGTGAATGGTTCAGTGATACACTTGGAGTGTGGAAGATGAGGACGGTACAAATACCTTGGGAAAGGGAGAGTGGTAGTGACACCAACAGTGGAACAGGTGCACCACGGGCCACACACTCTCTTCTTGACTAGACCTCTGACCGCTACCTTTGCTGAGCGACTCGTGACTGTCCACGTGGTTTTGTGAGGCAGGAGTAACCGGCGACCATTCATGGTGTGAATCTGTGATCATAGTGCCACAGTGAACGTGGCTGGCGTGCACATAAACGGGATTGTTCTCATTATTTATATTTATGAATGTGACATGTTATGGATGCCATGAGTGCATCGGTATTGCACTAGAATGAACTGTGTAATAATGCTGCTTACAAATATGTTTATGTAATGCGTTAAAATGATTTGGAGGTGAGACTCTATAGTTATTTGTGTTTTGAGTAGTGTAGAGTACTCACCCTTACATTCATTTTTCAGGTAATCAAGACGATCAGCATTAGGCTCAGTAAATGGACGAATGTACTGCTATAGGACTTAGATTTTATTTTGAAAAATGTTGTAATTGAACTAGTCCTGTAGTAGTTATTTGATATTAATTTGTAACTTCTTTCTTATTTTAAAGCTTACTTTAGATGTTGGGTATAAGCATGTACAATGCAGGATTTTCCTTTCCAGAGCTAAATTGATTTTCTATGATTTTTTCTATTTGTCTGTTAAAACAAACCTATTATTTTTTTAAAAAAATAATTTTTTAAATATTTGAGAGCAACCAAAAATTGGTATTCACATTATGCAATTCATGTAACTTATTTTTGAAATTTCCATTATATGGAGAATTTTTAAATCAATCATTTTGCAAGAGAAGAAAAGTTCTATATGATAATTTAAAAGTGAACATAAAAAAATATAAATGTGAAATCATATGTCCTAAGTTCTTCTCGATTAGTTTATTATTAAAGGTTGTGCTATTTTAATTTCTTTTAGTTACTTTTATATTTAAATCCCTGTTTTATTTAATTTCACATCTTTTAAGTTCAAATAATTAAATTAAAAAATTCTTGATAATTGGACACAATATTTGCGGGACAATATTTTGGAACTTATTTTAGAATCCTTTAAACAAGCACTCACAGGAGACAACCTACCTATTTTATTTCAGTTTATTACCTTTTTTTGTTTATTTTTTTTATTTTTCTCAGATAAAAAAAACATATTACACACATTTTGAACTCTGATTCATTAGCACAACCATGATTAGTGGCATGCATGACCGTGCATGCAACTACAATTGGAGAAGAAGGATTCTACTTTGTAAGCATGGCCATGCTACGACACTAGAGATTGTTGTGCCCAAGGAATCACATTGTGACTCTCAAATAGGCAATTTCCCCAAACTTATCCAGGAGTTCATTTCCTTTCTATTTTTTTAATTGGTCTTTTTGCATGAATTTAATTTTTTCAAACATTGAGGACAATGTTTTTTTTAAGTAAGAAGAGGTTCCCAGTAATATAATTGTTATTGCATGTTCTTAAGTAAATGTCTATGTCCTTTTTTATGATAATTTAAAACTTTTATCCTCAAAGAACCTAATTTTCTCAAATAGAAGAATATTTTAAGTGATTATTATTAGAATAAGATTTTCATTTGAAAACTAACAATTATAAATTCCCTACTTTTCTACTCTATATTAAACTTCAACCCACAAATGTGAATGTTAATCCTTAAAGGAGATTTTTATCTTAATTTTATCTCTTTCTTCATTATTTTGTGTGATTATTCCCTAAAGATTTGTACTTTAAAACTTGACTTGTAAACGACTCAAGACTAATTTTTTTAATTGCATGTTTTAATATGATTGAAGTATAATATGATTTTTATTCTTAACCTTTAGCATGTTTGAGATACAACTAGTTACTCACTTTGAGCTTTATTAATTTTCTTTTGGTCCCTTACATTAAATTATATAAAATATTTTTTATGACCTTGAGTTTATGAATGAAGCAATTGAATTCTCCTCTACGTATCTTATGTGCAAATATAAAAGAGAACAAAAAGTAGAAAAAAAAAGAAAAATAAAAAAAGGTTACAAATGAATGAAAGGAAGAATGAGTAAAGAAATTAATTGAATGTGAAATATATATATATATATATATATATATATATATATATAAATTACTTTAAGAGCATTATTTATAAACTTAGGGGATGTTGATAATTTTTTTGAATTTTTACACATTTGTATATTCTTTTCCTTTTATTTATTTCATTTTAATTATTATAACCTGAAAAAGACCTCATGATCTTTACTTGCATTTAATTTATTTAGTAAAGAATTAGTTTATGGTCAAACTTATGGTAGTACACTTCTCTTTGGAGGAACTGAGTGATATCTTCTTTTGTCCCTAGACACTTAGAGAGAGAGAAAAATAGAGTACCCTAGTTTGATATTTGAGCAAGAAGTTAAGGAATATAATATTCTAATTGAAAAACCTTTTGATTACTTATACTTAATGATATTAAACTTTTTGGTTTTTTTATCTCTTTTGTCTCAAGTTCTTTACTATGGTGATATGTTCAAATTATTCATTATTTTTAGCAAGGACTTTACTTGAGCATAAGCAAATCTTATATATGAGAGGATTGATAAGTCTATATTTTTGCATACTTTTATAGCTTATATATTTATGTATGACCATTAATTTATCTGTGTTTTAATCTTATGTATATATTAATTGTGTAATTTAATATTAAAGGACATAATTGAATTTTGAGTACAATTTGGGTTGAAATTGGTTTAAAAATAGCGCTTTGCAGCAGTCAACACGCCCAAACTCAGCAGCCAACATGGGGGGAGGGGGAGGGAGGGGTTGCTTTGAGCCACATGCACAATTATGCTTATTGTCTTGCACGACTGTACTTACTTGCGAGAAGTCTAACCAGGAAGAAATATTAAGGTTTTGAAACCTTATTAAAGGAACCTTGCGATAGCGACTTAGGCATCCTTTTCATATCTTTTTTCATATATTTTCACACCTTTCACCTCTTTACATCTTCAATCTTGGTGTGTGTTAGTTGCTGATGACTATTGAAGTTTTGGGAGCGCGTCTTGAGATTAAAAGCCATTTTCATCTTCTCTCCATTGACAATCTCTCTAATTTGCATTTACTTTTCAATAATTATGGATTTATTTATTATTATTTTGGTTCTCTTTTATATTATGTCTAGCTAAATCCATAATTAGAGCTATGGTGAATTCTTTTCATGACTCTATGAGATTTTTATGATTTGTGATAATTTCATATTTCCATTCTTGATTAGTGTTTATCCTATTGCACTATATTTGTATGTTAGAATTAATAACTCTCAAACATATCATAATTAATTATATTGTATCTCGTATAGTTAATTTATCTATAGGGTAAAATGAAATAAAGGATTAGGTGAATCAAGTTTAGTTCTTCTTTTTTAATTATTATTAAATTAATAACTCATAGGCTCTTTATGTTTTCTCTTCCTTTTATCTTGTATAACCATTGGAAGTGATAATAGATTTAGGATCAGTGGTTAAAAATCATAAGGAAATCGAAATTGAAATTAATTTAAAAGTAAATATAGAGAAGTGTAAAGGTGAAATCATATACCCTAAGTTTCTTTTGATTAATTTATTGTTAGAGAGAGAATGTACTATTTTAATTAGTTTTATATTTAAATTCTTATGATATTTAATTTTGCATCTTTTAAATTTAAATAATTAAATTAATAAATTCTTAATAATTAAAAATAATTTTTGTGAGATGATATTTTATAAATTTATTTTAAAATTCTTGATTATTTTTCGATAAGTACACTTGCCCTAAACAATATTTTCATTTAAACAAAGACTAAGTTACATGTTTTGGTGAATTTATTCAATTAAATTAATATTTTTAAATAAATAATAAAAGTATATTATATAAATATTTAAAATTTTAATAAAATTAAAAAGAGTAAATATAATAATTATTAATAATAAATATTCTACTACATAAAATAAATAAAAAATTATAAAAAATAAATTTAATATTAAATTAAAAAATGAATATATAATGTAAAAAAATCACTTGATATAATAGAAAAATATTATAAGCACTTGTATTTAAAAATATTCCTAGAAACATTTTTTTCAAGAATTCTCATAATTTATATATGCAGAGATTGATAATAATGAAAAGAGATGCTACTAACATATTCTTCAGTACATTCTTTTTTTACACTTTTCTAGTTATTAGATAAAATTTACACTTGTTATTTCTTCTTATAAGATGTATTTAACTAAATTATACAAACTAATAAAAATAGTTCAAATTAATTGACTTTCTTAATTTTAAAAAAATATTATAACATGGCATTTTTATCAATATTTAATACCATTTTACCTAACTTCACTATCAAATTTTACCTTTTATTAATTTTAATTTAGATTGTTATTAAGTTTATTTAGGGTTTAGAGTTTAGGTTTTAACGTAAAAATATAATAAATCCTTCATAAAAAAAACAATAAAATGTCTTATTAAAAAGGTATTAAAAATTTCTAGAATCTAGCTTATAAAAAAAATCAAAAGAAATATTAAAAAGGACAAAACTTGTATATGTTTAAAATTAACGTAAAATTATAACTGATAACTAAGAAAATAGGGATAACAAAATTTGAAAAAAAGATAGAATCTCAATTTTATTTCACACATTTTTTATACAAATGAGATGTCTTGTTTAAGGCTTAAATTTACAATACAAGATAGACATTTACTTATAATAATTAATTTATTACACTTTTTTTTGGATGTTCATTATTTGATAATGTGCTTAAAAAAATCTTATGAGGAAAAACTCTATGGGACAAAAACCTAGTAAAAGGAAAAATTATATTATCCTTTAATATGCTATTAAATATTGTCTCATTAAAAACTTTGTTAGGAAAATCAATAGGAAAAAATCATGGTTAAGAAAAAAGAGTGCAGAACATAATAAATTTCTTTCTTCATATGGACAATCATTTCTAAGACAATAAAGTATAATCTTGTGAGCTAGTTGTTTAAAAGTTTTACATGATAGTAACTTTGTGAAAATATCTTATAGATTCTCACATGAACGAATATGTTCAATATTTATATCATCATTCTTTTGAAGATTTTGGGTAAAAAAGAATCTTGGAGAAATATATGTGGTTCTGTTTCCTTTAATGTACCTTTCTTTCAAGTGAATAATACATGCAACAATTCCTTCACATATGATTGATAGTGTCATTTTTCCTTGCACATGTTGAATCATATATCTCAATTAAACACATTCTCTACTTGTCTTATATAATGCTAAATTTTTTTTATGATTATATTATGTAGCTATTATATTTTATTTTATAGATCTCTATGAAATAGTAGTACCAGCACATGTAAACAAATAAACCATTTGTAATTTATCATTATGTGAGTTGAACAAATAACTTGAGTCTATATAACCAATTAAGTTGGACATAAATTCATTTAAGTCAAATAAAGTCATATATATCGTACCTTTAAAGTAGCAAAATATATGTATTATGTCCTGTATGACAAGTTAGAGACATTAGTGTCTCAATTGCATTAAGATAAGGTACTTTAGAATTAAGTAATTATTCATCATTCTCTCATAGTTAAAAGTATCTTTGTTTACATCTAGTGACCTTACAACCATCAGAGTACATAACAAATGTATTTTATCCATATAAAATTGTTTGAACACCTTATTGTATAAACTTCTTTATTCATTAAACTTAATTTTTCCATCCAAGTTATAATCCAAGAAAAAACCTTGTCCTTTCAAGGTCTTTCATCTCAAATTCTTTCTTTAAGTAATTTACTACTTTTGAAATCTTTTTAAGAGTTTCAATGATATTTAAATCATCTACAAAAGCAACAATTATTATAAACTCATCGTTAGATCGTTTTATAAAAATATATAGACAAATGAGATCATTTTTATATCCTTTTGTCAACAAATATTTGCTAAGGCAATTATACTATATGCGTCCAAATTGTTTCAATCTATAAAGTGATTTATTCAACTTGATTGAGTAACCTTCTCTAGAATTTGAATTGTATGCTCCTAGTGAATTAAAACTTTTAAGGAGTTTCATATGAGTGTCATTATCAAGTGAGCTATATAAATAGGTTGTAACAACTTCCATTAAATGCAAATCAAGTCTTTCATATATTATTGAGTTGACTAAGTATTGAAAAGTACTTATGTAACACCTTAAATTTAATTTCAAATAAATAATAATTTTATAAATTTAGAATAATAAAAGTTTCATAAAATATTTGGAAATAGGGAAAGAGTTACAAGTTTATATCAAATAACTGCTATAGGACCATTTCTAATACAACAATCTCAAAATAACATTCTAAGCCCTATAGCAGTTCCATCCAACCTTTAACTGAGTCTGGTGCTGATCGTCTTGATTACTTGAAAAATGAATGTAAGGGTGAGTACTCCACACTATCCAACACACACACAAAAATAGAGGCTCATCTCAAACACTACACATTTACTAACATATTTAAATCATGCATTTACAAGACTAACATCTCAATATCAGTTACAATCATCATTCATCATCTATTCAAATTTAAAACATAACCAATGTACTCATTGCACCAATATTTCACACACGTGCACTTACCGTACCTAGCAACGCTCACTGTGGCATTGTGATCACAATTTTATACCATGAATGGTTGTCAGTTACCCTCGCCTCATGAATACCACGTGAGCAGTCACAGGTCGCTTAACAAATGTAGTGGTCAGAGGTCTAGTCAGGAGGAGAGTATGTAACCCATGGTGCACCCACACTCATTGTTGGGTATTTCTACTATCCTCATCTTCCTCACCTCCAATGTATCGCTAAACCATTCACAGCTTTATTACGATGATATTTAACACACCTCATTCACACACATTTCAGTCACAGACACAATATTTATGCTTGCACACTGCACATAGCCCATGCTTATTCATAATACTCGGCTCATAGCCTACATTCATATACATCACAGACACTCAGGCCCATATTCATTCGTATTACACGGTGCTCAGGCCCACATTCAAATCATATTATATGGCATAGAGGCCCATTTTCATTTACAACACTCGGCACATATATTCTGTTATGCTATATTTTTCACATTTACCTACATTCCTCATGCCATCCATACCTATTTCCAACTACTTACATTATTCAATCATCAATCAAAGATATAATCACACATATTTAAATCACGGGTATGTCAACCCAATCACAGTCAACTCACATTACATTCAAACACACAATAATTTCCATCTACACTCATTCTTACTCTCTATCTCAATCACATTACAAAAAGATAGCAATTAAACAGATTTTCAAGCAAATGACATAGGGTAGAGTCCCTCCTTAGCTCAAATGAAGACCCACATGCAAATCGACCTAAGAAAGTGCTCCCCACACAGATTTCGTCCTAAATACACGGAAGAATTTCATGAGAACTGAAGAAATTTTGAAGAATCAGTTTTGGAGGCAATTTAATTGGTGGGTTGAGAGAATCGAAGAAATTTTGAAGGGAATGTGAGAAAATAACCTTTCTTGAACCCTAACCCTTTTTAAATCCTCTCTGGTCGCGACATTCTCGCTACGGTAAAAAATTCAAACAAAACTGTATTTTGGTTTCTGCAAAATCTCGCTACAGCAAAACCCTCTCACTACAGCAAGACTTCACCTAGAAATGCATCCTAAAATGTGGCTTTGTAGCTACAGCGACAAGGCGACAGTTTCATCCTTCTCTCCCAGTGCTCTCTCGCTGCAGCGAGACATCTCTCGTTGCAGCGAGAACACTTTGCACTGGAACACTTAGCCAAAATTTAGTCCAATCCCAATCATCTACAAATATAAATACACTACACAGAAAAGTGAATGCAAATACTTATATTAATAATCAACTATATTATAAAATTCAAGGCGTTACAACTATCCATTCACTATAGGTGAATATGTTTCTTCAAAATCAATGGGACATGCTCTATATCTCACAATTTCACATTTCTCATTTCATTTTTGCATAAAAACTCATTTATATCCACCTGACTTTACATTTTTAGTTGTATGAACTATAGGTCTAAAAACTTGAAGTTCTGTGAGCAATTTTAATTCCTCTTGAATTGCATCTTTCCATTTCTATTAATCACTGCTTTGTCTACACTCATTGACTAATTTTGGTTAATGATCCTCTATATTAGTTTTCACATCTATTGTTGCGTTAAATGAAAAAAATACTGTAAACATTACATCATTTCAGTTTCGTTGTATTATATTCATGACATAATTTATTAAGATTTTTTATTTTCATGATTTTCAAGTACTTGTGTTTCTTTAGGATTGAAATATTAATTATGCTTAATGAATCTTCTAGAGTCCTTACATCCTCAATTTGGTCACCTTAATTCTTAGCTCCTTTTCTTTTCTAAGAATTTTTATCTTTGGGACCAAAAGGTCTACCACGCTTGTTACGTGTTTCAGACTTATTTATGTAATTGGAACATTAGCAATTGACACATGATTTAGTCACTTTTTTTGGATTTGTAAATACATTTGATAGTTGGTTGACTAAACTTTACAAATAATTATCTTTTTAAATTGTAATTCACATTATTTTGTTTGAGAATCAAGATGAGATAAAGATAATTTATTCTAACTTATCTCATTTTCCAAATACTTATTTTCTCCCTTTAAAGTAGGAAAAATAATCCATCAAAATGGCAATAAACAAAATCAAGCAATGAATAAATATCTTGTCATTGGCATAAGATATTTTATTATAGAAGAATCATAATCAATATATATTTCCATCCTTCTTTTAGGACCCTCTTAGTGCGTTATGGTGGAGTACTAGAAACATCCAATGCACATCCATAAATTCTTAGATGGGAAATATGAGGTTGTTAACCAAAGACTCATTGTAAATGAGATAACTTGTAATAACACACTTGATGTGAATTAGTGTTGCTACATGCAAGATTGCATGTCTCCAAGTAGAAATTACAAGTTTTGATCTTATTAGTAATGCTCTTGCAATTAATTTTAAACGCTTGATTAATTATTCGACAAGTCTATTTTGTGTATGTATATGTACTACAAGATGCTTGATATTAATTTCATTAGACATACAATAATCATTAAAATCTTGATATGTAAATTTGCCAAATTATCATGGTATATTTTCTTAATTGGATAATTAGAAAAAATGAGCTCTTAAACGAATTATTTGAGTAAGCAATCTCGCAAATATTTATTGTAAGTTGACAATAAATAAACATCTAACTATCTAATTGATGCATCAATTAAAATAATAAAATATCAAAACAGTCTACATGGTGGCTAATTGGTCCCTAAATAACACTTTGTATTCTTTCCAAAAATGTGAGAGATTGATTTTCAGTTTTAGCTAGTGATGGTCAAATGATTAATTTTCCTTAAGAACAAACAGAACATGAAAACTTATTAGATTAAAGAATTTGTTGACCTTTCAATGAATGTCCACATAAAATTTTAATTATTTTTGTATCATGATCAATTCAAGATGACCTAACCGTTCATGTTAAATAAAAAAAATTATTATAATTCGTAGACTTCTGGTTTACGATAACACGTGTTTCAATTGTATTTGTATATATGTAATATAAATACATATATATGTATTCTACTTTCCTTTCTTTTGTTGTTTCAATATATTATCCATTTTTAGGGATATCCTTAAAACATAACAAGTTGCACAAACTATATTAATTTTTTTTCACTAGGCAAAAATATATTAGCTCTACGAGAGCTTTTAATAACCTTTATACTACTAGATATAATACTAACATTGACTTGTCGCATCAATAAATGAGAGAAATATTTTTTATCTTTGAAAATTGTGATTTGTTGTGCTTTTAGTGAGACACATGTTATCATTGTTGGTGTCAACCAAAAGAACATCTATTCTTTATTGCTAAATAAATAAAAAAATTTAAATATAAAAAATAATTAAAAATTTAAATGTATTTATTTAGAATAACTATATTTATAATTTTATTTAAATAATAATTATATTAGTAAAAGAACAATTATAACACTTTGACAATTTGTAAAGACAAAATATACTAAACATAAATTAACACATAAGAAAAACATACAATAATTTAATAATATGAAAATATGATGATAAATTTATTTTTGAACACTTTCATCTCTAATGACATGGTCAATTTTTCTTTTTGGATCAAGAAAAAATTAGCAATGTTGTTTGGAGGCAATTGTACCTATCAAAATATAATAAAAGAGTGTCAAAATAAGTATGAAATATCATCAGATAAGGATTGTTTCTAAATAATAAGAATTTTTTAATTCAATTATTTAAACTTAAAAAATATAAAATTAAATAAAACAAGAATTCAAATATGAAAGTAATTAAAAAGAATTATAATAGTTTGTCCATAATTATAATAGTCACGGGTTTATTATATTCAATTTTGTAAACAGAGCTATATCGATTGAATAAAATTTATGATTTTTTTTATCAAAATATCGCTATTTGTGCAATCACAAAGAGATAAGAAATTAACTTATAATATTTTTTAAAAACTTTTTTCATTATACAAGAGCACATTGGATGCGTGCAAAGTTGAGAATATTTTTTCTAACATATTCTATTCAGTTACTTTCCTTTCTTGAAATTTGATTCTAAATAATATAGAATTTTACTTACTAATAGTTTTAAAATCTTGCAAGTATAAATACATATAATTATGACAAACTTTTAGTAAAATGACTTTTTTAAGTGATCATATCTATCTTGTAAATTATTTCAAAAAACAAGTAAGTCTTTTATTATGAGATTCTTTTTTAACTCTTTACAGTGATAATGACAAAGAAAAATCATAACTTTAATCTTATTTCGATTAAATGTTTTATTTCTTTCTTTGATAAAGAAAAATCATAACTTTAATCTTATTTTGATTAAATGTTTTATTTCTTTTTTTGATAATATTTTTAAAACTTTTTCTAACTAAATGAATTTTAGTATCTAATACCCATAATAATTTTTTTTCCCACAATGTCAACTCTAAATAATTCAGTGGTGTAAATTCTAAATTACTAATAAATTTTATTGTTGATACAAGCTTATAAGTGCAATAATTTAAATTAAAATAAATTAAGTAATGACATATTTTTATAAGAATAAAAATGGTAGAATATTATACTTTCTTTAGAATGTTCCTTTTTTTTTTTTTTTTTGCAAAAATGCATATTGAACATGGTGCTAATAACATGTTATAAAAGTAATGTAAAATTATAATAAGCATGTTAAAACATAGAAGTAAAAAAATTAGAAAGAAAAAATGAATTTTAATTTTATTTCATTAGTTTCTAGTACAAATAAAATGTCTTATTTATAAGAATAAATTTATAACTCAAAAGTCTTATCTCTTTTAATTATAATAAACAAATAGTTATAATTTTTTAAGTATTAAGAAATATAAGAAAGTACAAAGACGGCATCCATTCATGATAATTCATAACATTACGTGATGTTTAAGTGTTGCCTATGCTATTTACCAATTAAAATTAGACTTATATTTTAATAAAATATTTATATTTAATGTTATTATTAATTATTGAGATAAAACTCTTATCTTAATTAGAAAATAAAACTAATGCTATTACATGTTTTGTCCCGTTAAAAATTACTTAAAATTACAAGAATTTTCATCTTAATTTAATGATTATCACTTGTATTTTTATAATTTTTAATAAATTTTAATTAATAATTAAAAATACATTAAAGAAGATATTGCTAGCATTCATCTAATAATTAATCTCACGTTTATCTGATAAATTTATTTATTTTTACATATCATAATTTAAACAAGAATACAACATTATATGTGACTGAAATTAAAAATATCCAGATGCATGCATCGGAAAGGACACAGAAATTTCAAGAGTACACTTTACTGACGTGATCTCATGGTAATTTCGAACGAGATTCAAACAAAACAAATAAAACTAAAGTCCACTTCACAAATTCATGCATATTTAGTAGCTATCTGCAGGAGAGAATCGCATAATTCCTGTGGCTTGCAAAGCATAGCCATATGGTCTGCGTCTTTGATCTCGAGAACGTCATTGATCCCAGCATTTTGAATCATCCAGAGCTGGTAATTCAATGGAATTCCAAGATCCTCACTGCAAACAATGAAGGCAAGTGGAACTGACCCATATCCATCTTTAGAGAAGTTCTTTTGCTGAGCCAAGTCTTCCATAAAGAGTGATCCTGGCCTTACCAAAGTTTTGGCCAGTCCAAGATCCTGCAAAATGCATTACTTTTCATTACTTTCGATCTTTGACCTAACAAAAACAATTCTTCCCCTTCTTGTTTTCAACAAATAAACAATTAATTATTAAGTTAAATAAAAATTAATTATATGTCAAAATTTTATACTATATATATTTTAAAATTATTTATAGTAACAAATGTTTAAATTAATGACTCATACATTAAATGAATGAATATACAGTATTACTTTTCATCTTATTTATAAAAAATAACCATCAATATTTTTTTATCCTAATTTTAAAAAATAAAGGTTCTTTTTTAAATACATTAATTGTTAAATTGATTTATATACCCTTACTTACCGTATATTTTGTATTAACGAAGTTCTTACCTTTTACCCGGCTTATAAGTGAACACGTTCATTTATTTAATAAACAATACATCAATTAACATTATAGATATTAAAATAAAAATTGAGTATTTATTTCTTGTAAATAAGACCAGAGATAATATTCACTTGTAAGTAATGGATGAGTGTCTCATTAGTATAATTTTCAAAATAAATAAGAATATAAAATATTAATAATTAATAAAGATACAAATAAGTCTTGTTTTTTATAATTTAGAAAAACAATAGAGATAATTGTTTTCTATTAAAAGACCCTAAAGAGTTTTTTTTAAAATAATTTTATAACATGTGTAAAGACATAATAAAAACCTATTTATGATAACTTTTTATTAAAAATAATAATATATCACATAATTCAATTTATAAATAACATTAAAATAGAATGATTGTTAACATTACTATTTTTTATTTTATGAATATGTGTCCTTAATCAAATGATAAAAAACTATTTATTTTTTAGTTGAAGGCTAGAAACCTCTAATAAGGGGGTTCCCAAGCACGTGTATGCATTAAATGAGACAAGGAGATAATTGTTGTTAAAATGTGAGTACCTCAACGGATGAGACTTGGTAGAGCTTCTTGGACAAGAATTCGGGACCAAAGAACATTGATGTTTTGTTTCCACTCGGGGAAAATTGAGTGTCCAACCATTCCGCTGACGGGGTCCTCTCATTGTACTGTCGAAATAATAATAAATAAATAAAAGAAGTTGAAGATTAGTAAGAGCAAGTTTTTCACAAAGGCGCAAATTTTCTGATGCACGCTCTGGGTGATTTTGGTCAAAACTCTACATTATTTACTCTTTTTCATTTCATTAAAGGAAAATATTTTTTTGGAGAAAGGAAAAGAAATAGGAATATTTATATACAGAATTTTTGGTCGTTCAATTAATAAAATCATTTCATTAATAAGAGCTGTCATGCTTTTTAAGATAAAAATTTTAAATATATTATAAATTGAAAAAGTTTGGTTGTCCAACTATGAAATTAACGAACATGCTATTATAATCGGTGTAGGGTGAAATAAAAAAGTTAATGATTGAGACATTTCTATTATTTTTTGATTTGATCGCCTTCTTTTTCGTGGACCGCGTCGTTTTTTTTTTTTTTTTTTTCTAAGACGGGTAGCTTTTAAAATTAAAAACATTTATTGTATGGTAAGATTAAATTTTTATATAAAAGTACTTTATTTAAAAAATTAAGCATGTATCATTAACTCAATTATTTTCTCAAAAAGGAGAACAACAGAAATTGTCTTTTCTTATTTTAAAGATATATTTTTTAAGGGTACATAAAAAAATAATGAGAAAAATTTAATTTCCAACAACACCTCATATGATATATATTTTTTAGTGCTCAAAGAATAGATCTGATTCCATAATTTGAATAATTGGGCAGCAATGTGAGAAGAGCAAAATGTAGCAGGAGCATGAGACAATTTACCAAAATTATCAGAAATATCCTCAAGGGGTCAGAAGCAAACCTTTTCCAAGACATAGGATGGCTTGCGTTCAGTGTCTGGTACAAAAGCACTTAAGAAAACACCAGCTGCTACCTTTTCTGGGAATATGTCCATGGCAAGGGCTATGCTAAGCCCTCCAAGGCTGTGTCCCACTAGAATTACCTTTTCATTTTGAGGTATTGTGTCCAATAACTGCAACAGAGGCTCAGAGTACTGTGAAAGAGTATCAACATCTTCAATTTTCTTCATGTTGATTCCAGAAGCAGCAAGGTCAAGGTCTGTGACCTTGTGACCAGCTGATTCCAGAAGAGGCTTGAGTTTGTACCAACACCAAGCTCCATGGCAAGCACCATGCACCAAAACATAATGCTTCTTAACAATACAATTTTCTGAACCCATGATTTTAATTTTCTTCAAGTGGCTGTGATAATTACTTCCCATACCTTCTTCCTATATATAAACAACCAAATGGGTCTGCTTTGGCGTCTGCATCTTAAAAAGTCTAATTATTGGCTTTGAATAGTCAAACTATACGTTTAGTTATTTTTTTATTTTTTATTTTTAACTTTAGTTCTAAAGTCTTAGTTTAAGTATTTAAACATAATAATTTTTATTAAAAATATTTATTACATTAAAAATAAAAAATTATAATATATAGTTATTTTTAATATTTAATATTATTAAATATTAAATTTAATGTTAATTTATAAAATTCAAGTATAATTCTGTAAGTATTTTTAGTATTATTTTAATTAATTGTTTTACATTAATAAATTGTTTATTTTAATATTATTGCAGGTTATTAAAGTGAACTTTTAATTTTTATTAAAAAGCAATACTAAAAATATTTAAAGAATTGTATTTAAATATTTATCTTATTTTTCTGTCACCCCAAAGAAGTAATGCATGTTGGAATACACAAATTCGTAAGCTCTAAATTGTGATTCGGGTGAAAATTTTCTAAAACATTTTGGTTAAATTATGGTTTGAAAATATTAAACTAAATTTAACCGCGCTAATTATTATTTCATTAAGGGTTTTTTTCCAGAGATTAATGAGATAAATAATTTAATCTTAAAATAAATTAATTTATGCACCCATTTATGCTTTAATTAGATTATAAATTGACTAATTACTTCTAAATTTTGATTTAAATGAGTTTAATTAAATGGAATGAAACTATAAGACGTGAAAATTATAGTAGGAATTGAAAAGATCAATTAAATGATATTATTGGTTTTATAGTATCATGAATAAAACTGAAATGATGTTTCAATTTTGTTTTTATAATTGACATACAAAATTGATTGAAAAGTAAATATAATGAAATGATAGATTATTAAAAAAATAAGTATTGCAATACGACAAAGAGGATCCAACATCCAACTGTCGTTTAATTTTAAATGATTGACGTGACATTCATAGATTTACTACGTCACAAATATTTGTTATTGTTTAAGAAATTGCTATTGTTTATTGAGAAATTGAAAAGGCAGTAATTTATCTGATCCTTTAGTGATTGAGGATTATCCTTGAAAGATTTGCATAGATAGTGACCTTTATTTTTCTTTATTGAGTAGCATTATTTGTTTTTTCAAGATAAGGTTTTTGATTTTAAGGTCAATGTGGGTTTACTTTTATTTAATTACCTTTAAAGTAATTTTTTACGTAAATTATTTTTTGACCACATGTTTGGATTTAAAGTGTTATACAGATTTTTATACCGCCAACAATTATATATATATATATAGAATTTATTTAAATAATTTATAATTATATATTACAATGATATTAATGTAGATAAATAATGTATTAAACAATTTTATAGATATAATTTATGTAATAAAAACTTTTAATTTAAAGATAAATTTTAAAATAAAGTTATTTAAAATAATATTAAATTCCATAAAAACAAGTATAATTGACAGTGATAATCGTCACTTTGCTTAGAAAAATTGAAACATCACGTAAAGAATAAGTTTAAGCCCAGATTGTTTAAATAATTTTTATTATATCTTAACATTGTACGCAAAAAATTTAAGATAAAAAAACTTTTTTGCTATTTAAGATAAAAAAATAATAATTTAACATCACTTAAATGTAACAAGTGCATCTGAAGGTTAAGTAAAACACAGGTTAAGATATTAATAAATATTTTTTATTAAAATATATTAAAAAGACATAATTGTGAATGTATTTTTATATTTTTAATAACATTTTTATTTTTATTTGTTTATTAGTATCTTAAAACACTCATTAATATTTTTTAAAAGTTATTTAATTTTTTAAATAAAAGAAGCCATAAATTTTATTTTTCTTTCGACGTTCACTTCTCCCAACAAAAGGGTTCTCCATAATTGGTAAGGTGAATTCTTTTACCTCAAAACATTAAGCTTAAACCAGTCAAACTATAAGTTTGGTTTCTTTTTTTTAACTTTAATCCTAAAATTTTAGTTTAAGTATTTAAATATAATAAATTTTTTTATTAAAAATGTTTATTATATTAAAAATACAAAATTATAATATGTATTTTTAAAATTTTTAATATTATTAAATAATTAAATTAAATATTAATATTATTTCTTTATAAAATTTAAATATAATTCTTAAGTATTTTTAGTATTATTTTTAATTATTTTTTACATCAATAAATGTTTATTTTAATATTATTGTGGGTTATTAAAGTGAAATTTTAATTTTGATTAAAAAATAATAATAAAATATTTTTAAAAATGGTATTTAAATATTTATCTTATTTTTCTTTCACCCCAAAGAAGTAATGCATGTTTGGAATTCACAAATTCTAAAGCACTAAATTATGATTTGGGCGAAAGCAAATTTTTCATAATTTTCGGTAAAAACATGGTTTAAAAATAGTAAACTAAATTCAAGTACTTTAATTATAATCTCAAAATAAATTAATTCATGCACAACATTTATGTTTTAGTTAGCTTCTAAATTGACTAATTACTTCTAAATTTTGATTTAAACGAGTTTAATTAAATGGAATGAAACTACAAGAAGTGAAAAATTAATATAGTGGGAATTGAATGGATCAAGATATTGTTGTTTTATAGTATCATGGACAAAACTGAAGTGATGTTTCAATTTTGTTCTAATAATTGACATACACGATTAAAAATAAATATAATGAAATAATAGCTTATTAAAAAATTAGTATTGTAATATGACAAAGAGGATCCAACATCCAACTAACTGTCCACGTTTAATTTTATATGATTGACGTGCCATATTCACAGATCTACTACATCACAAAATGCCTCTGTTTAAGGAATTACTTTTGCTATTGTTTATTAAGAAATTGAAAAGGCAGAATATAGTCATATACACAGCTTTAATGTTAAAAAAATATATAGTTTATCGGATCTTCTACGTTGATGATTATCTTCGAAAGATTTGTACATATTTTCGTGTGTGTGAGAATAATGGGACTGAAAATTGATTAGAGATTATTTTAACTAACGAGTAATTACTTATTTTATTTTTTATTACTTTATTTTTGTATATTATATTTTATTTCTTTTCTGTCCTTCTCCGCATGACTATAACTGCTAGACTTTTATATATATATATATATATATATATATATATATATATATATATATATATATGACAACTAGTTAAATATTTTGAAGAGTGATTAATAGATGTGTGTGACTGAGAGCAAAAGAGAAATAGAAAAAGAAATAAAAAAAAGTAAAATCAACGTACATTGAAAAGAGATTGAGAGTGAGTAAACTTCAGTTTTTCTTTCAGAAGAAATGTTGGTAAGGTTTTAAGCAAAAACCTAGAGAAATCATCAAATGTGTAACAATTTGATGCACTTGTATTCACTATGATGAATGAGAAATTAATTCGTTACTTTTTCACGTGGACGTAGGCTAAATTAGACTGAATCACGTAAATCTCATGTTTTTCTTCTCTCTCTCTCTATTCTGTTCTTGATATAATTTGTTGATATATGATGATCGATTTATTTTGTCTTGAGATGTTTAAAAGATTTTGTCGCAAATCTTTATCAAAATTTAAACAAATTAATGTAGTACTAGGATTATCCTAGATCCCATGAACATTAGTTATTAATCTTCATTAAACATGTTGAAGACATTAATTGAACAAACAATTAAAATGGGGGGAGTTTTGTGGTTTCAAATCAAAATAAAAAATAATAAGCAAACGAGTTTAATTAATTCAATTAATAAAAAACGGCAATCTTTAGTTCATCCACAAAGATTCTATCCTCATTCTACTCAAGATTTAACATTCATTCTTTCTCCCATGAATTAGGTTAATTTAACAGCAAAAATCAATCTTATTATCCTAACGAAATTACGCAATTTGCTAGGCTCTAATCTCTCATCCCAAAGTTACGCAACCTTAGAATTAAACCTAGGATTAAGCAATCTCTAGTTTAGAATCTCCTTAAAATGAAATTAGGGTTAATTGAGCAATACCCCCTTCATTCACCATTAAGAAGTAATTTATGAAAAGAAGGAAATTATATTATCATTAAAATCAAGGAACTCAACAATCTATGCGAATTTATTAAGGATTACACAAAATTTAGCCCTCCATGGAAATGGGGGTCAAAAACGCAGTTGAAAAATGCAGAAAACTCATTAACATTAATGTAAAAGCAAGAGAAATAAGAAACCAAACCCTAGGTTGGACCCTTGGCTGTCACCCAAGGTTTCCCTAAGCTCTGAAAAATATCCTAAATTGAGTAAATAAGAGAAAATGTTCAAAAAGTGTAAGAACTCTCTACTCTAATTTGGTAAAAATCTATTTATACTAAAGCTGGCGCAGCCCAAAGTAGTTACTTTTATTCTTTCATAGTAAACATGCATAGCATCAATTGGATTTTTCCTCTCTAGAGTGATTACTATGAATATTCATAGTAACCACACGCAGCACTAGGACATTTTGGACTCTTTAGAGTTGTCACTATGAATTTTGATAGTAACTACGCGCAACACCTTCAATTCTGCATGCTCTGGAGTGACTACTATGAATATTCATAGTAACCACGCGCAGATTTAATGGATTTTGGGCTGCTGTAGTTGTCACTTTAAGCTTTGAAAGTGATCACTTTGGTCCTTTTACTGGAAATGGCTCGCTGTAGTTGTCACTATCAATTTTGAAAGTAGTTACTTTCATCTCAAATTTCTCAAAATCCAATAATTCTTCAAAATAAGCATGGGGATTCCTGCCACATTATTCAAATGATCAAAACATGTAAAATAAAATATCTAAATCAATGTAAATTAACCAAAAACTAAGAAACCTATATTATTTAGCCTATTTGGAATATTCATCTTATTTTCACTATCTAAATCTATTCTTTTCTATAAAAAGTAATAAATGATGTATATAAATCTAGTAAAATGTGAATTCATCAATATACAAATAAATTTTTGCGGTTAGTGATTTTTTGGCTTATAGATTGTTACAACAGTGCTGGTTTTTTTTTTTACTTGGATAGGTTGCATGTTGGGTTGGTTTCTTGTTCTGTTTCTCTATTTCAAGTCCATATAGATAAACTATTTCAAAGATCAGAATTGACAAGTAGCGTCATCTGTGGGGACGAAAGAAAAAAAAAACTTGAAAGGTTCAGAACAAGGAGAATGGGAATGACCAATTTTGATATTGAGAAGTTCTCAGAGAAGAATGACTTTGGGTTATGGAGGATCAAGATGGAAGTAATCTTGATCCAACAAGGTTATGCTGGAGCCATTAAGGGAGAAGAAAAAATGTCAAGCTCTTTAAGCCAGCAAGAAAAATCAGAGATGATAAATAAAGTAAGGAGTGTCATAATCTTGTGCCTTGGAGATAAAGCTCTGAGAGAGGTTGCAAAGGAGAAGACAACAGTTTCAATGTGGTTGAAGTTAGAATCCTTGTACATAACAAAGTCTCTAGCTAATCGGTTATGCCTAAAGTAGCAACTCTAAACCTTCAAGATGACAGAATCAAGAATGGTTATAGAGCAACTGACTGAGTTTAACAAGATCCTTGATGATTTGGAGAACATTGAAGTGAAACTTAAGGATGAGGATAAAGTTTTTTTGCTCCTAAACTCGTTGGCAAAGTCCTTTGAGCATTTCAAGGATGCTATCTTGTATGGAAAAAGATTAAGATATTATGTTGGAGAAAGTTCAAACTGCCATAAGGGCTAAGGAATTGCAAAAATTGCAAGACTCAAAGTTTGAAGACCATTTGAATATATGGGTCCTTCTAGAGTGAAAACTCATGGTGGAAGCTTATACTTTCTTACCATAATAGATGATTTCTCAAGAAAAGTGTGGTTATATGTTTTAAAAGATAAAACTGAAGCATTTTCAAAGTTTAAAGAATGACACACTCTTATTGAAAATTAATTAGAATCTAAACTAAAAACCTTAAGGATTGACAATGGCCTGGAATTTGTTTCGGAGCAATTTAATGAGTTTTGTAGGAAACTAGGTATCAGAAGGCATAAAATAGACTCTCACACTTCATAGCAGAAAGGTCTAGCAAAAAGAATGAATAGAACTATTCTAGAAAGGGTTGGATGCATGCTTCTAGGTGTAGGTCTACTAAAGACTTTTTGTGATGAAGCTGCGAACACTACAGCCTATCTAATTAATGGGTGTCCCTCATCAGCCATAAGCTATAAGATACCTATAGAGACTTGGAGTGGTAAACCAATAGACTATTCAAATTTGAAAGTGTTTGGATCATTGGCATTTACGCATAGCCGTAAGGAGTAATTTTTTTGGATACCCTGAAGGGGTGAAAGGATATAAGTTATGAAAGTTGGAACTTGGGAAATAAAGGTGCTTTATAAGTAGGAATGTCACCTTTGATGAAACTAGGATGGCAATGCTATCTAAGAACCAGAAAGGAATGAAACATAGTAACAAGAATACTCTGTTTGAGGTGGAGTCTTCAAAAGGATCAGATCAGGCTAGAAAAGAAAATCCTATAGAATTGACAAATCAAATAGAAGCAGGAAATTTAGAGCAAGCTTCAAAGTTTGATGACCTCTCTAATTATCAATTAGTTAGAGATAGAGCAATGAGACAATCTAAACCAACTAGTAGATATGAATTTGCTGACCTAATATGTTATGCTTTGAATGCAGTTGAGGATATTCACGGTTCAGAACCAAGAACTTTGAATAAAGCAAGTGAGAGTGAAGATAGTCAACTATGGTTTCAAGCAATGAATGAAGAAATGGAGTCACTAAAGAAAAATCATACCTGGATATTGGTGAAGCAACCTGAGAAACAAAAGGTTGTTAGATATAAGTGGCTATTCAAGAAGAAAGAAGGAATCGCATGTGTAGAAAAGTTTAGGTATAAAGCTAGACTGGTTACTAGAGGTTTTACACAGGTTGAATGGATTGACTATAATGAAACTTTTTCAGTTGTAGTAAAACACTGCTTAATAAGGATCCTACTTAGATTGGTAAATCGGTCTAACTTGGAACTTGAACATCTTGATGTAAAAACATTTCTTCATAGAAATTTGGAGGAAACTATCTACATGAAGCAACCTCAAGGTTTTGAAGAGAGAGAAGAACAAGTGTGCTTATTGAAGAGATCCCTCTATGGTTTGAAGCAAAGTCCAAGGATGTAGTATAAAAGGTTTGATGAGTTTCTAACAAGTTATAGATTCAATAGAAGCAACTATGATAGTTGTGTCTACATTTTGAAGAAAACAGGAAACTATACTCTGTATCTTCTTCTCTATGTAAATGACATTCTCATTACTAATGCAAATAAGGGAGAAATAGAAGAGCTGAAGCGCACTCTAAAGATGGAGTTTGAAATGAAAGAATTAGGACCTGGTAAGAGAATCTTAGAAATGGATATTCAAAGAAATAGGGAAAAAGGAGAGATCCTCTTATCTCAAGGAAATTATGTAAGAAGGGTAGTAGAAAGATTTAGAATGCATCAATCTAAACCGGTTTAAATACCACTTGGTCATCACACAAAATTGTCTATTGATTAAGCCCCAAAGTCAATCGAAGAAAGATCTAAAATGAATCAGACCCCTTGTGCAAGTAGAGTTGGAAGCATAATGTATGGAATGATTTGTAATAGACTTGATTTAGCACATGCTGTGAGCATGGTGAGTCAGTTCATAGGAGATCCGGGCAGCTGTCATTTGGATGCTTTAAAATGGATTTTAAGATATCTCAATGGGTTGATGTATAAGAAAATAACTAAGGAGAAGGCTATTACTGACTATGTAGATGCTGATTATGTAGCAAATGTTAATACCAGAAAATCTTTAACGTGGTATGTGTTTATGCTATTTGGAATGGCAGTTAGTTGGAAGATAACTCACCAATCAGTGGTGGCACTTTCAACTACGGAAGCTGAGTACATTACTATGACAAAAGGAGTCAAAGAAGCAATCTGGCTTAGAGGGATGATAGGTGAATTAGGAATAGAGCAAGCTCAAGTCATACTCTGTTGTGACAATCAGATTGCAATTCATCTAGCAAATCATCAAGTCTATCATGAAAGGACAAATCATATAGATGTGAAGCTTCATTTCATTCGAGATGTCATTGAATTTGGCAAAGTGAAGATTGCAAAGGTAGCAACTAAAGACAATCTTGCTGACATATTCACAAAGTCATTGCCAAGAGTCAAGTTCAAGCATTGCTTGAATTTGATAAGCTTTGTTGGTGATTAGAGCATATAAGTGGAAGAGCAGCCTAGTGCAGTACAAGAATACTTGAAGATTTAGAATCAAGGTGGAAAAATGTGAGAATGTGACTCAAAATTGGTTAGAGATTATTTTAACCAATGGGTAAAACCTACTTTATTTTTTACCACTTTACCCCTGCATATTGTATTTTATTTCTTTTCGGTCTTTCCCCACATGACTACAGCTAGGCTTGTATATATGATAGCTAGTTAGATATTTTGAAGAGTGATTGATAAGTGTATAAAATAAGTGATTTGAGATGATGTCTTGAACACCTTTCATGTTTAAAAATTGAATTATTTTGTTAAATTCCCTTCAAACTTGAAATTTTTACAAATACATATATATTTTTACAAATGAATGTAATTTTAATGTTTTAACCTCTTTTTGATCTTTATTGTAGCTGAAATCACAAGAGAAACGTCACTTAATGTTGAAGAAAAAGAGCAAAAGCCAGAAGAGAAGTAATTGAAGCATGAAAATTGCAAAAATAGTCACTTCTGGAGGTTTCTCACTGTAGCGAGAAATACTCGCTGCAGCGAGAATATGCAGTGCAAAGAGGGGAGATTTGTTCGTCTCTCGCTGTAGTGAGGATATGTCGCTGTAGCGAGAGGCCTTCGTTTTGCTGTAGCGAGTATTCTAGCTGCAACGACGTACAAACAAAATGATCTAATTTTTTTATCTTCATGTCTCGCTGTAGTGAGGATATTTCACTGTAGCGAGAGAAGCTCGACCAGACCAGTATAAAAGGCAACTTTTACATTCAAGTGGGAGGAGACTGTTCCATATTCATTTTCAGAGGTCCAGACGACGCAAAGCAGCGAAGAAGAGTAGGAATACTCATTTTTTTTATGCTTTATTCCATTTGTATCTCTATTTTTGTTGTTATGGTTGCCATGAGCAGCTAAACTTTCCTATAGGATTGAATGTAAATCTTCAAACCTAATATCTTTTCAGTAATCTATATAAATATAGCTGTTTCTTCTTCATTTCTAATGATTTGGTGATCTCAATCTATTTTAATGGTTAAATCTAGTTATTTGATAGTTTCTGCAGTTCAGATATGAGTTATATTTGAAAAAATATTGTTTAGATCTAGATTTGATTGAGATTACTTAATAACTGATTGTTCTAGGAATAGATTTCAAGTTATTGATTGCTTTTAAATCTTGATTTTAATGTTGGATAGTTTATTAATTATTTGATGAATCAACATTTGAGAAATTATCTTAGGAATATATTTTCAAGAAATTGGAATATATGATTTTTGTATTTTGCATCAAATTCATTGGAAATGATTTCTATATTTATCACTGGATTATTGGAATATAACAGGAGAGATAGATGAAATTCGATCCCAGCCTTTTAATCTGAATTTTACCACATTTTACATTAGTGCTTTACATTAAATCATCATTTAATATTTCATGAAAATCATTCATAAATTCTATTGTATATAAGCTCAATTAATTTGTATCTTATTAATTAATACATTCGAATTGCTTCCTGAGAACGATATTCCAGTACTCTACCGGTTATTACTTGCAACAGAACCGGTACACTTGCCATGTTTGAAGAAAAATAGTCCAACAGTGATTAATAGGTGTGTGGCTGAGAGCAAAAGAGAAATAAAAAGAAAGTGAGATCAGTGTACATCGGAGAGAGAGAGTGAGAGTGAGTAAACTTAAATTTCTCATGCAGAAAAGAGGTTGGTAAAATTGTAAGCAAAAATCTAAAAAAATCATCAAATTTGTAGCAAACCTAAACTTGTATTCACTATGATGAATGAGAAATTAATTCGCTGCTTTTTTCTGTGAACGTAGGCCAAATTAAGCTAAACCACGTAAATCTCATATTTTTCTTCTCTCTTTATTCTATTCTCGATATAATTTGTTGATATACAAATAGATGTCTGCAGTTAGTGTTTTTTCAGTTTATAGATTGTTATAGCATTAACTAATTTTTTTTTTGTTTTATTACTTGGATAGGTTACATATTGAATTAGTTTCTTGTTGTTCTGTTTCTCTATTTCAAGTTCATATAGATAAATCATTTCAAAGATCAGAATTGACAGAGTATTTGAAAATATAAATTTTTTATTTAATTTTTCTCGTATATTATAATTATATCAAATTTATAATTAATTATAATATATATATATATATAGATAATCTATTAGATATAAAACTAAAAATTAAAAATTTAGACTTACATTTCTTTATATATATATATATATATTCCAAACTATTTGACATTGTCTCAGTGTTTCAATGTTTTTGTACTATAAATTGACATGACATAGTCTTTTATATATATATATATATATATATATATATATATATATATCAAATAGTTTGGAATATTAAATAAATTTATTTTTCTTTCGATGTTCACTTTTCCTAACACGGGTTCTCTAATTGGAAAGTGACTTCTTTTACCTCAAAACATTAAGCTTAAACCAGTCATAATAAAGAAGCTTTAGGACATGCCTTTGGTACGATGCGTGATAGTTTTGGAAAATTAGTAAAAATGTAGCGCTGCATGTGGTGGTGGGCCTCCCTTGGAACAAGCTGGAAAACTAGTCTCACACTCAAAGGGTCCCCTATAAGGCATGACGTTGTGATTGAAGATTTGAAGGTGATATGAATAATGTGGAAAGCTGAACACGACAGCGTTGTTGGCTACCAAGATATAGACGCAGTGGGTCAGATGTCTTTAATTACTTAAATTAGAGATGATGGATACGACCCAGTGAGAGAAATGCTGAAATTTTTAATCTCTGAAAACAACATAATTTAAATGCCCCTTTGATGGTGTTGCTATATTTAAATGAAGTGCCCCTTTGATGGTGACGTTATATTTAAATGAAGTTTAGCTTTTTTGGCTTTCCAGTTTTAATAAGCAATGCTAAAATACCTTTCATATATATATATATATATCTAGAGAACTCTTTAACAAATACGGATAGGGACTTCCAATTTGTAATCTTGACTAGCCCAGTAGCTTTGGTTGCTGAACCATTGATGAAGACTCGTCGTAGATCAGCTTTTGTTTACTAACCGAATTTGACTTTTTTGCTATTTCTTTCTTGTCGACCCGCCACCCGCATAAACCACGAAAGGGGAGAAGGAATAATTCTTTATATATATTAATTAGTTAATAATATAAAAAGTAATAAACCAAAATTAAATTTTCTCTGTTTGTTAGATGTAAAGAGTTTATTATATATATATATATATATATATATATATATATATATAAGAGTGAAAGATATAAATTTAAATCGTATAATTATATGTAGATAATTATAATTAGAATATTTAAATAATCATATAATCATGAATTATACAGTTTAATTTTAATTGTTTTTAAGAAGATTTAAGGATCAAAGTTTGTTTTTCTTATATATATATATATATATATAAATTTTCTCAACAAAATCTATTCTTCTCATTATCATATAAGAAGTTTCTTTTGTTTTATTATATGATGTGTCATATACACATACGAGTTAATAATCATTAATATTAAATGTTAAATTTAGATGCTTATAGTATTTAATAAATATTTTATTATATTAATAAATAATATACATAATAATATTTAAATTATATAAATTTTAATATCTGTAATTTATTATTTATATTTTATAAAAATATAAAAATTAAATTAAATAAAGAAAAATATGATAAGTCTACTTTCTGTTTGAAAAATTCAAGAATTGGATTATTTCAGTATTAATAATTCATCAATTCCATTTAACTTATATTTGAAACAATGTATATTTATTTATCGTTAATTTTTATTAGATAATCACTTATAATTTGAAAATTAGAAGAAAACGACCGAGCACTGATGGTAGGCAAATAAACGTGTCTTCCAAGGTGGATCCAGTGATATCGAACGTGCTACGATGTTTTGCTTTCCTACCCAGCTGGGCTTAAAAAGGGGAAATAGTTAGGCATATCAAAATATCACGACCGAAAATCATCATAGGTCGGCAAACCAAAAACAAAAAAAACGACGAAACATTAATAATTAACAGAGTTACTAATAATTTTATTAAAAAAATTGAAACATATAAAAAACTTAGTCTACAAATAAAAATCAAATTTTGCGAATTTAATCATACTATAAGAATTTAATCCTGCTCACTTTTAATACAACCGTCGAAGGACTTGTTTAGAGTAGTTGAAAATTTTTAGATTTTAAATGTAATTTAAAAATAAAATATCTTGATTAAAACAGAATTCAAAAAATTTTAAAATGGTTTTTAAAACAATTTTAACTTAATTTTCAAAATAAAAATTGTTTTAATTTTTATTTTAATTATAAAAATAAATTATTCAACCTCGTTATCTTTTTTAAAAAAACAAAATTACATAAAAGTTTTTAAAATAATAAAATTTAATTGAAAACAATGTTTTAAATTTAATCATTTGTATATACCCTTTATCATATTCTTTTGAGCAACTAAATATAATCTAATATGACTTAATTTTATGTTCTCAGTTTAAAGTCATCAGCCATCAATAATCAATCAATCATCAATTAAAAATTATATAGTTATTGGCTTAAATAAGTAGAGTCAAATTTAGTATTTAAAATTTAAATTTGATTTTTTGAAAAAATTATTTCAATTTAATTAATTTATTTAAAAAATATAAATTTAAAATATAAATTTGATTTATTAAATTATGTATGATTTATTTTTTTTATAAACTGTAAATAATTTTTTTATTAAGTTAGTATTTAATTAATATTTTTATATTAAAAATAAAGTAAAGCAATTATAAAAATAGTATGTTTCTTTAAATAAAATTATGGCCATTTATTTAAAATTATATATATATATATATATATATATATATATATGCGAGTTATTTACTAACTATTAATCATAAATATGAGTTTATTTAATTAAATTAAAAAATTAGTTTAATCAAGCATTTGAGTTATCTTATAATTCATAAGTAAGTTTATTTTTGAACTTTTAGTAGAAAGTAATGTTATTTTTCCTCACTCGTTATAAGCCCATAATATTTTTTCTGACAAATAAAATAGAATTGGTGATGCATTGTCAATTATTTTACTTTCCAATTGTAACAATGAAAGTTGTTTTCCTTGCTTCATCGCTAATATATATAAGCATTCAATTACATAAAGTTCTGCCTCTTTGAATTGATATCATGTACAATTTGAGATTATTAATACATATTAAATTTAAGATAAAGGAGATATAATATTATTGTAAGAAATTATATATGATCAGTAAGAAATTGAATAAGTTGTATAGGTCATGATGAGGGGCTTCTCTTACTGTCTGAACCTTCTCAATTGGCATAGAAACATGAGCATTAACATTTTCAACCCATTTAATCACTACTCTAAGCGAACCATCATTTATTTTTTGATGGTGTATGGTTGGACTCAAGTTTTGTATTGTGCCATATGCTAATAGCTAGAGAGAAGCCTCTACAAAAAATTACACTAATCAACATCGTCCTTAGAAGCATTTATCGGGGTACAACACCCTTTGGTGCTAACATATTCTTTAGGACAAGAGGCTCGAGGAACACAAGCTTAGAGATTTGTGTTCACTTGAGAGAGACCCAAAGAAGCAAGTTACCTAATTTTTGCTTTAAGTTCTTGTTTGATCTCTTCTTTATTAACCTCCAATTTGTCCTTTGTAACCATTCTTTCTAGTTGTGGTGTACTTGACCTAAAGTATTGTCAAATGTCCACACCCTATCCAGCAACACGAACACAGCTAAGGTGCTCTGGTCGTCTGATAGCAACAAATAAAATGTCATTACCCAATATGTGTAAAGGAGTCCTATGAACTTTGCTCTATTAAAAAATCCTATAAATATAAACAGTTAAAAGACAATATTTAGATAAGACTAAATTAACTATTTAAAGTTGTTTCATAAAGTTTCATTGAATACTCACAATTTGGTCACCAACAACATGACTCTTATATGAGGTGTAGGTAGTGATGGAGGAGAAACAACAACAATTGGGTCAGATGGAGAGGCCTCTTGAACCACTTTGGCATCTCTTCTAATATTTTTTTTCTTAAGCAACTCACAGTGAGATAATCTATAAGGGTAGCAATTTTTTGCTTGAATTACATGTGTATAGATAGCAATTTTTTGCTTAAATTACATGTCTTTTTTCTTTTATTCAGATAGAGAGGCCTCTTGACACACTTCGGTCATCTCTTCTAATATTCTTTCTTCAAGCAACTCACAGTGAGATAATTTATGAGTGTAGCAATTTTTTTGCTTGAATTACATGTCTTTTTTCTTTTATTCTATCATTAGTAAATAAAGTGATATAAGTTATTTGAAAATGTGATTTAGTGTACAAAAAAAATAACATTTATGTATTTTTTAATCAATATTTTTTTAAGTAGGTCAGGTTGACTTTCCACAAACTTTTGCCATGTGTCATCTATCAATAAATTAATATTTTTGACAATGAGAAACATCTTTCTGACTTTTAAAAACATATTTGGAAGTTAAGTATGTCTTAAGACCCTTCAACATTCTCCCAAGAAGGATAATCACTTGCTTTTCAAGAAGTTAGTATTAGTTGTATTTATTGCTAATTAAATAAAGTTTGAGAGATAGGAAATTGATATACCATGTTGTTTTGCCAAATTTGATCCTTGACACTTTACTTTATTCCAATCCTTGGTCAGCATACTGCTAACCTTACTATGTCTAAGAAGTGTTGCATATCTCTCGAACTGCATTTGATTCAATTCTAAAGGATTTCCTATTAAGTGTCAAAATAATTGGTATCCTACTCAACATTATGACTAAGAGATTTAACTCTTAGTTGTGTGACACTGCAAAGTTGGATCAACTATATTTTTTTAGATAATAATAATAATAATAATAATAATAATAAAGAATTGATATGCATAAAAAGTATTAGTGTAATATTTATTAACAATATAGTACAATAAAGAAATTAACTTGTAATTTGTTATTTTTAATTATTTTCTCATATCATGTTGTGTGTTGTATACATTATCTACTTTATTTTCATAATTTGAAGTAGGTATATTTGATAAGAAAGAATGATTCTCAAATAGGTGAAGATTTGAATCTTGAAAGCCATTATAACCAGGCATTAGTTTTCTTGAAGTACTACTACCAACTGTTATTAGTACAATCAGTGACATAGAAGACTTGTTTTGCTTGAGTTGTTATGATAAATAGTTCATTCTTATAACCAAGTTTGTTAAGATGAAGTGATATAATTCTGATTCATCTACTTGAATATCATGGTTACTATCAACTAGTTATATTTGAAAATAAGAACTCTATATTTAGTATAGTCACCCTCTCAAATTTCTTCAATGACTCCAAAATAAGAAAAAGATATTATTACATAATATTTATTATTTGAACTAGAGAAATACATGGACTCAGCTACTATCATCACACCACTATATGCACTATACTCTTGTTATCTAAAAACTTTGTATAAAAGGAAAAATTGGTGCTATCAATTCAGTTTAACATATCACATCAAAGTTTGGACCATGTACTAGCCATTTCAATATTTTTGAATTGTATCATCCTTCATAATTTCATCTTTAAATCATTTTAAGAAAGTCTTATGCTCATTCAACAACCATTTTTTGTTCATTCGAGGATTATTTTTATTAATATGTTTTTGTGGCAGGCAAATAAGGTTGAACTTCGTCAATATTATTTAAGATATACAAATGTGCTTGTAGTAAAACTAATTAACCTATGCCTTTAACATTTATACTTTGTATACCTTTATGATACCTAGGAAATGTTTGTGAGCAAATGTACTTGTCAACTAGTAATAAAATGGGTTCTCAAATTAAGTTCTTATAGTATTGTCGTACAAAAATTATTTTCAATTATCAAGAATATCATGATTTAATTGTTTGAACCTAGCTAAATAGTGCGTAATGAAGTAAAATAACAATATGAAAGAATTAAATTAAAAGGGTAATTAGAAGATTAAGAAAATAGTGAAACTTCTGACAAGAACTATTCAAGATGAGCCTAAGACATATGATTTCACTTTTACACTAATTATGTTATTAATTATTGAATTTTAGCTGGAAGTTGTTATTAGTACATTATGGAGATATTCTGAATAATAATTAGATATTTTTAATCCTTGGCAATATTATGTGAAGTTAAGTTTGAATTTTGAATTTTGAATTTCAAATTTAAACTTAGATATGAAGATTTGGAGTAATTTTGATCGTGGTTAAAACTGATTTGAAAAAATAGAGCTCAATCAACTAGAAACTCAAGGCACAACTTATATAAAGAGGCCTTATGCTCTAAACTTAAGACATTTTCACTTTTCTACACACATTTTTCCTCTTCTTAGTTTTAACCAAACTCATCTTTGAGAGTCATTGGAGACTATTAGCAAGGACGACGAGCTTCTTCTTGGAGTCCAAACAAGTGATTGAGCACCTTTCAAAGAATGAGAACTTTGTTCTTCTTTTACCTTTTTGGGTTTCTTTTGTTTGAGTTTTCCTTTGTGGTTATAGGCTTATTTATCATGTTCTTCATAGTTCATTTTATTATGAGTAACTAAACTCATAACTAGGGTTGTGGAGGATCCTACTGCATGAATTTTACTTTTAATATTAGTATTGGTTTTTCTTTGTTGTTTAATTTTTATTCTATTAGATTATATTGTGTATGTTAAGATCCAATTACCCTTAGCATCTTATAGTTAATTGTATTGTAAGCAATCATACCACGTGTAATTAATAAAACTATAGGATAAAACGAGAGAATGAGTTAGGTTAATCATACTTAATTATTTTCTTTCAACCGTTATTAAATTAACAAATTCATAAGATCTTCATACTTTCTCGACCAATTACCTTGTGTGATCATTGGGGGTGTTTGCTCAAGGAAAAGAATATTGACATTGCATAATCATTGGGTATTAATAAAACTAATTATGAGTGGTTGACAAATATTTGGATACCAATATCATGATTAAATTAATTAGAATATAAAGAAGTGTAGTAAGTGAACCCATAAGTCTTAGACTCATCTCATCTGATCTCTCTCATACATTGTATTACTATTTTTTTTAATTTATTGTTAACATTAAGCCATATTTTTGGTCCATTACAATCTTGTTACATTTAAACAATCGAATCAAGTTATTCTTGATACTTGAAAATAATCTCTGTGGGACGATAACTTGAAACTCTTTTCAAAAACCTTTTATTACTTTTTAATGGGTACACTTGTCCACGAATACCTAACATATAAATATAAACTTACTAGGATAAAAGTCAATCGAGAAAAAGAAATTGCAATTGTTATTAAATATAAAGATCAAATAAATTGTGCAAAGGATTCATCATAACCCTATTTATGAATTTAGTTACTCATAATGAAATAAACAAAGAAAGTAATTGTAAAGAAACTTATAGTCATTGGAAAAGAAAATGTAAATTAAAGGAATCCTAAGAAAAAAAAATGAGAAGAGTTCTTGTCCTCAAGATGCACTCTTGATTGCTTGCTTTGACTCTAAAGAGATATTCCTATGTCTTCACCAATGACCTCCACTCCTAAACGACTCAAAAGTTGTTACAAGTCAGCTTGAAAAAATGTGTCTCAAAAGGTCTCTAAGAGAAAAGTCTCTTCTACAAGTGTGTGAGGCCTCTTTGTATAAAGCATACAATCCATAAATTCTTTCTTTGCAGATTCCTTGAAATTTTCCAAGTTAGTTGCACTAGAAGCAAAGCACGACGATGGATGCATTTTAGGACACCAGTGGATTGTCTCCTAGTCACTACATTTAAATTGTTTTTCAATTGATTGAGTATGACATTGACCAACTTTAAATAAACCTCAATATGATTTCCTAGTTGTTTCAAGCCCAAAATCATTATTAATAAAATAATGTATTTTCATTACATGCACAACCGAGAAGAGAAATTGTAAGTTACCAAGAGGCATGTCATGAACTATGTATACTACTTACATTACCATAAGGATTCATTTCATTTGTAAAAAGTCCAAGCCTAAAGTTTCTTATCTCATTGTCAAACTCTAGAAGCAACTGATCAATTTTTTCCATTGGAGAGAATCAACTAGATGACACAACTTTCCATCATGTTATCTTTCGTCTATATAACGATGCCAAAACCTTGATCATGGGAAAGTATACCAAGGCTTTCATGGTATTATTTTCGTTGAAGGCTGAGAAGAATATGAAAGTTGAACATATACCAGTGGTACGTGATTTCTTTGAAATTTTTCTGACGATGTGGTTGAATTGCCACCAGATGTCACCTTGGGGAGCGAGATTTGAAGTATTTGTTCAATTAGAATGAGTTAAATATGAGATCATAAGAGTTTGAAGTATTTATTCGATCAAAAACTAAATATGCAACAAAGGTGGTGAATGACATTTTTCAAGGATTACGACTTCACATTGTCTTAGTATCCTGAAAAGGTGAACATAGTTGTAGACGCATTGAGCAGAAAGTCCCTGCATATTTCAGCTATGATGGTGGCAGAGTAGAAGCTGATAGAAAGGTTTAGAGATTTAAACTTAATAGTGGAAGTACAACTTCAGAGTCTGTACCTTGAAACTTTGAAGATCACCAACAACTTCTTGATTCAAGTTTGAGCTACACAACAAAAGGATTTGTTTTTGCAAGAAGTGATGAGATAGAAGAATGAGAGAAATAATTCAGAATTTTATCACGATACAAATAGATTGATAAGATTCAAGAACTATATGTGTATTCCTCAGGATAAAGAATTAGAACATATGATATTGAAAGAGATGCATAAGAGTAAGTTAAGTTTCCACCCAAGAGCAACAAAATTGTATCAAGATCTATGAGGAAAGTTTTGGTGGTATGGAATGCAGAAAAGGGTAATAGAGTATGTTGCAAAATAGAATTGCCAGAAATCGAAAGCAAAACATTAATATTTACCGAGAAAATTACAACCATTGGAGATTCTTAAATGGAAACGGGATAGTATTTTCATTGATTTTGTATCCGGTCTGCCAAGAACTAAGAGTAATCATAATGTTGTGTGGGTGATTGTATATCGCTTGACCAAAGATTGCTCATTTTCTTCCAATTAATATGACGTATAAGTTGAAAAGACTAGCAGAGGTACACATAAAAGAGATAGTCAGATTGCATGGGGTACCTATGAGTATTGTGTTAGAAAGATACCCAAAGTTTACATCAAAATTTTAGGAAAGTTTGCAAGAAGCTTTGGGAACGAAGTTAAAGCTTAGTTCAACATATCATCCCTAAACTGATGGGCAAACTGAGTGAACCATCCAATCACTCGAGGATCTGTTGCAAGCTTATTTGATGGAACAACAGGGAGTTTTGGGATGAATGCCTGCCTTTGGTAGAATTCACGTATAAAAACAGTTATCATGCTAGCATTGGGATGATGTCATACAAGGCATTGTATGGAAGAAAGTGCAGAACGTCTCTGTGTTGGTACGAAACTGAAGAAGCAAATTTGCATGCACCAGATGTGGTTCAGAGGAAAAATGACCAAGTCAAAGTGATTAAAGAGAAAATAAAGATTGCACAAGACAAGCAAAAGAGTTATTACAATCAATAGAGAAAGCCTCTAGAGTTTCAAGTTGGTGACTATGTATTTTTTAGAGTTTTATCAATTACTAGAGTCAGTAAAGCTTTAAAATCTAAGAAATTACCTCCCAAATTCATTGAACCATTTGAAATATTGAGTAGAATTGGCCCTGTAGCCTATGAGATTGCCATACCTCCAATTCTTTCAAATTTACACCCAGTTTTTCATATATCTCAGCTCAGAAAATACATTCCTGATCCTTCTCATGTAATTAAATTTGATCCTATTTAAGTTCAAGAAAATCTTTCATATGATGTGTTTCTAGTGAAACTTGCGTACCATTGGATCAAACAATTGAGAGGTAAAGATATTTTGTTGGTGAAGAGGATATGGAATGTGAGCGATGAAGGAGATGCCACGTGGAAACCTGAAGATAAAATGAGGGAGACATACCCTCATCTTTTCCTAAGCTAGTGAATTTTTAGGATGAAATTCTTTAAAGGGTGAGAAAGTTGTAACACAATTTTTTTTTAATTGTATTTTGTTGTTAATCATTGTTAATTGTGTTTTTAATTTAGTTGAGTGTGTTTAAATTTGAAAGTTTTTGAATAAAGGCTGCTGTAGGGAGTCTCACTCAAGCGAGACATATCTCGTGAAGCAAGACTGATTGTTCTAGACCAGGTGATTCTAGAGAATTCTCGTTTAAGCAAGAATGAGTCCCATTCAAGTGAGATAGGATAGAGTTACCCCAACTGTCTTTTTGCCCAGGCAAGATAGGCTCGCTCAAGTAAGGACTTGCATGAAAAAAAGACCAACTCTCTGGACCCCTTCTTACTCAGGCGAGAATCACCCTCGCTCAGGCGAGAATATAAAAAAAATCCTAAGAGACCATTATCTAATGTTTTTGCCCAGGCGAGATTGTTCTTCGCTCAAATGAGAGAGCACGAGTTTGAGGAGTATTTACGGGTTTTCTAGTATGACAACTTACATTACAATCTAAGTAACATCTTTCTCGTTTTCTCTCTGATTTCTCCTTTTCCTTCCTCAGAGAAATCTTCTTCAAACCCCAATCATTCCTCGAATATGAACTTGAACATTCAATCCAATCGACTCCAAGCAAGTCTCTTAGAGTTTGATTCTCTATTCTCTGTTCTCTTTACTTCATTTTCTATTTTCTCAAGGATATCTTATTTTGTGATGTTTATTCTTTGAAAGGTAATCTCCACAAAACTCTTTCATAAATTTTCTTTTCAAGATAAGGAGAGCTATATTTCATCATTATAACATAGTGCATATTTTGTGCTGACGAGAATGCTATTATGTATTTCCTGCATGCAAATACGTGATTGAATGATATTTGAGTGTTGTGAATATTGATGATGCATATTAGTTAATTTGGATGTTTGCACTATATTTCTATGAAACATGTGATAAGGAATTGGTCCGGAAATGATATGAGAAAACATGATGCTTTAGCTGAATAATATTTGATTGTAGTGAAAGGATAATGTTGTATGTTGATTAATTTTAGGTGTTAGTACTATACTCTTATACTATGTATGATTGAGAATTAGTCCGAAAGTACTTCACTAAGCACAATCTTTTAGCTAAGTTATGAAATTGATATGAAAAGGAATATGGGATGAGTACAAAGTGATGAAAGAAATTAGTGTAAATAGTTACAAAGATACACTTGGAGTATAAAGTCCAGAGATAATGTGGAAATATGAGAAAAATGTTGGGTGGTGAGCGACATTTGCATATGTGTATACACTCTTTCTCAAAGCGAACGCGTCACATAGTCTCGCACTCGTTTTTTGACTAGACTCTCGGCTATATCTTTGTTAAAAAGTTTGTTATTATATACGTTATATCTGTGTGCATGGGCTAACCGGTGACTATTTACTTGTCTACATAAGACATCAAGAAGTGTTGGAGGTAATGAATATATGTGATCACAATGCATAGAAAAGTGCATGTTAGAGAGATAATTACGGCAAATTGTGTTGGAATAATTTGATTCTGTGAGAATTGCTAATATATTATCTCTGTGATTGATGTGGCAGGATTTTCTTTAATTTATTTTTGTTGTGATAAGTATTATTGAAAGTATATTATGTTTAGTGATAAAATAGATTATCATCCTTACTGAACATTTCAAAAAACAAGAATAATGGAACCTCAGAGACAAATTAGATTAGTAGATTATCTTATCAATTATTGATTGATCTATGTATTTAGGGAATATCAACGATTTTGTCATTTTAATTTTAATATGAATTGTGATGATGGATTAGGAAGTGTATGGACTGTAAAAATAAATGTATATCATAATATCCCTTTTGATTATCTCGTATATAGTCATATTCGCCATGTCCTTAATTTTTTTTTATCTATTGAGGGACTGTTAGGCCTCCAACGACTACAGAGTATATTTACACTTTTCTTGATCACAACTTTCTTAGAAAACCTACTTGATGTACTTTTGAATGAGTAACGGGTGTTGAGGTCATAGTTGATCCTAATAATCTCAAAGAGGATGAAAACCTTACGCTAGAGGAACTGGCTGAGATAGAGGCTGGCATGGTGATAATGACTAGGACTGAGTCATTAGTATGTTGATTATGGATAGGAAATACTCGTAAGCCTTAGCCTATTTTTTATATTATAAATATATGTTCTAAGTCCTACTATATTTTGTTAAAAGTTTATAAATATTATACTCTTATATATAAATGAAATTTTGTATACATAATCTTTATAATACAATTTATATTTTATTAATTTAATATCTTTGCAAACTTTGTAGATGCATTTATTTATAAGAATGTTTTAAATTTTTGCATACTATTCTATGCGTTTGAAAATAAATTCATTTTCATTACTTCATTTTGTCATAAATTTTGAAACAATTCCAATTAATAAATATGGGGCGTTACAAACTCTTCTAGTAGATATATAATATTCAAACTGTGAGACATTACTAATCAAAATTAAACATGTATCATTTAAATTAATCACTCTTAGTTAAGTTACTAAACTTTCTGTTTGTTTCAATATTATATATAAAAATATTACAATATTAAAATTTTAATAAAAATGAAAAATTATGTGTAAAATTAAAAACAATATGATATAATTCACAATCTAATTGATTAAATGAGTTCTCTAATTAATTAAGACTTTTATGAAACTATTTAATTATAAAACTTAACATTCTTAATTGATTAGGCAAAGTACCTAATCAATTAGGGATTTTTTATCTAGCATTTGCTATAATTTTAGAACTAAGTTAATCAATTAGTTTAAATATTTAATTGAATAGGCAAATGTTGTCAACTCAAATTTAAGTTTTAAAAGCTCTATAATTGATTAGGTCAAGTCTCCTATTCAATTAGCCTATTTTTTTTTATATAATATTGCAATAAACAAGAAGTTTAATAACTTAACTAAAAGTGATTAATTTAAATGATACAATTTTAATTTTCATAAGTAATGTTTCAAAGTTTAAATCTTATTTACCTACTAGAAGAGTTAATTTTTAATTAGGCTAAATGTAGATATCACATAATTAATTTAATTGCTCTATCTAATCAATTACATTAAGGTTTTGTTAACCTTAACTCTTAGGGCTGAATTTAAACATTCACAAATAAAAAAAATTATAAAAAAAATACACAATTATTGTATTAAAGTTATAAAAATATAATAAATACTTCTCTTTCTGATAAAATTTTACTATTATTAACTGTTTATTTTCAGCTCTATAAAATTCTTACATCAATTTTATTTTTGAATATTATTGATAAAATATAGCCTAATTGATTAGGAGATTTAGACCTAACTAATTAAAGAGCTTCTAAAACTTAAATTTTAGTTGTAACACTAGCCTAATTGATTAGCTTAATTTTAAAAATGCTAGACAAAAATTCCTAATTATATAGGGACTTTGCCTAATCAATTAAGTAGGTTAGGTTCTTTAATTGAATACTTTCATAAATTCCTAATCAATTAGATTACACATTTATATCATATTGTTTATAATTTTACATATAATTTTATGTTTCTAATCCATATTAAAATTTTACACAGTTAGAAATATATTTAAGAGGACTTTTTGAGTTTGTTTAAGCATGAAACACGTAATGTATGCGCTGTATAAACTCGAATTCTTACTTTTATTGAACTCATCGTGCATATTTTTCGCCTATAGAACTTCAACTTGTATTATTCTCTGAGAAAGTTTCTTTGAGTTTTTTTTCTTCTTTAACTCCATAAAAGTTTAGAGAATCCTTTTATTGTAAGGGTAGAGAACCCTTGACAGAAAAGCTTTAAATTTGAGTGTGGTATTAATGTTTGTTACAGTGAAAATTCTCAAACAAAGCTTATTAATTGAATATAAGTCAAGTGATTGGTGATTAAATAAGGATAAACTAAGTTTGTACTTCTCTATCCTTATACTCTTTTTATATTTTATTTTAATCTTTACTGTATTTAGTTAATTATAGATAACTTCAATCTCTTTCGTATATTATCCATGTACCTATTAGGGTACCCGGTACCGAGTACCCCTTAGGTATTCGGTACCGAGTACCCTCCAAACCAGATATTCCTTAAGATTCTCAGGTCTCGGTACCGAATAGTCACCATTTACCACGTGCATTAAATAATTAATATGCACTAATCTGAAGTAATAACGAGGATTATACTTAATCAAGAGGATAGTCAATAAGGCCTAAGTTATCCAGGCCCATCAGCCCAAAACAGTGGCTATAAAAAGGGAAGTACACAGTACATTATTGATTCTGATGTCATTCTTACTAAATATAGTAATCTCGCTTACGTAATACCGAACACTTACTTTACCATCGGAGTGCCTTTGCAGGTACCCTCCTCACCCTCAATTGATCACACCTCGGACAGACCGAATACTTCCAAGACAAGAAGACCGAAGACTGCTTTTACAACCCATTCCGGAGTCCGAAGACTAAGGGGTGTTCTCATATCCAGGAACAATCCATTCATTCAATTTTAGATTAAAAAAAAATCTTATAAAACACAGTATCTTTAACTTGTAAAACTAAATTTATAAAATTTATAAAATTCTTTAAAACTCAATTTACCCTTCCTTTTAAATTTTGAAGTGTGACAATAAACAGGCATGAATGTGCACAAAAAGACAAAAAGTTACAAGAACATCACTTTATTCACGTGTCTCATAATTCCAAGCGAGACGACTTAGTTATTCCAACAAAACACAAATTCAAACACAACAAATAAAGCCTGTTTCACGAATTCATGCGTATTTAGTAGCTATCTGCAGGAGAGAATCGCACACTTGCTGAGGCTTGCTAAGCATAGCCATATGATCAGCACCTTTGATCTCCAGAACATCATTGATCCCAGCATTTTGAATCATCCAAAGCTGGAATTTCAATGGAATTGCAAAGTCCTCAGTGCAAACAATAAAAGCACATGGAACTGACCCATATCCCTGTTTGGAGAAGTTGCACTGCTGAGACAAGTCTTCGGAAAAGAATGATGATGGCCTTAGTAAAGTCTTGCCCAATTCTAGATCCTGCAAAATCCATTTCTTAATATTGTTGTTGCCGATTTGATACATCAAATTATGTAAGATGAAGTCCAATTAAACATGTAATTTTTCGGCAAGCATTACTCAAGCAAGTGTAGCAGACAAGGAGAACGTGTAATTACCTCAATTGAGCCGACTTGGTAGAGTTTCTCCGCCAACATCTTGCGACCGAAAAGAAGTAAAGTTTTGTTTCCATCTTTGGGGAATTCAGAGTCCAACCAATGCTCCTTTGGCATAGTCTCATTGTACTGTTGAAGTTAACAAAAATTATAAAAGGAATATAATGGAAAATTATTATGAAAAAATATTCAACTAAAATATTATTATGTAAAAATACATTTAACTGTTCAATAATAATATTTATTTTAGAACTGTGTTTGAACATTCTTTAAAATAATATTAAAGTCAAAATTATAATTAATAACATTAAATAAACATAAACCTAAACACACACACATTATTAGGAGCTTAAGTTATGAAAAAAAAAAGGTTTTCAGAGAAGTACATTAAAAATGGTACATTTTTATCGTTAAAATAATTTGAATAGACAAAGAATCTTCCAAGTATCCCAAGAAGAAGTGTTTTCTTTTTATATATCTTTTTTCTTTTAGAAATAGTTGTCTCTTTTACTTAAATATATTTTTGAAAGTATATCTATAGAAATATATAAAAAAATAAATAATAAAAACAATATATTACATTACCTATACGATTAATTTTTCATTATTTATTTTAAGTTGTCCATAAAACATAAAGATTTTACGTACTAATCTCTAACTTTAAACACAAAATAATAACCTTTAATAAAAAAATGCATTTAGTATGGGAAAATTATAAAATATCATGAATGAGTTTTTAAAAAAATTAAATTGATTAAGCTAACATTTTCCGTAACATAAATGTTGTGAGAAGCAAACCTTGTCCGTGACATAGGAGGGCTTGTGTTCAGTGTCTGGAGCAAAAGCTGATAAGAAAACACCAACTGCTACCTTTTCTGGGAATTTATCCATGGCAAGTGCTATATTGAGTCCCCCAAGGCTGTGTCCCACGATAATTACCTTTTCATTTGGAGGAATTGTGGCCATTAGCTGCAACAAAGGCTCGGAGTACTGTGAAAGAGTATTAACATCTTCAATTTTCTCCAAGTTGATGCCAGAGGCTGCAAGATCAAGCACTGTGACCTTGTGACCAGCAGATTCCAAACGTGGCTTCAGCTTGAACCAACACCAGGCCCCGTGGCAAGCCCCATGCACCAAAACGTAATGCTTCTTTTCAATGCGATTTTCAGTTCCCATAATGTTTTGTTGTGGTTATTATCATTCGCACTCCTTCCTATTTATAGACAATAATTGATGTCGGTGGATTTTGGTGTCATGTGTTAATAAAATAATCAGAGCATTGAATAGTCAAACCAATCGCATTTATTGTTATTTTTAAATTAATTATTATTTTCTTTCAAGGAGATAGTTAAGAACACATTTTTAATATGCTTTCTTAACTAAAATCTATAAAAATTTGTAAAAGAATAAGAGAGAGTTATTAAATTAAAAATAAAAAACTAACAGATTATTTCTTTTATATTTTGTCTGATTTTGGGAAAAAATTGAAAAGATAAAAATAAATAAATAAACAATAAAAAAGTATATTTTTAAGTTATTTAGTATACAGAATATGAAGGAACGTAAAAAGTGAAAGAAAACAAGTTTTTGCATAGACAATTTATGTTTCTGAGAAAGATATAAATTTTTATAATATTATATTTATTGTATTATTTTTATTATAATATTTATTTAATATATTTAATCAAATAATGTAAATATTAGTTTGAAACTATTAAAATATAATTTCCAACCCAACCACAAACCAGCACTGAAACTAGAAAGGGAGAGATCTTTGAACACGAGAAGGAAAGACATAAAACGAATAGACAAAAAAATTATACTCTATCAATGTCTCACAAAAAAAATTCAATATTGAAAAAGTTATGTAACTAAGTTATTTTTTTCTCTTGCTTTTAAATTAGTTTTGCTGCTATCTTAAATGCATAAAAAAAACATTATTTATTTATTTTACCATTGTTTTCATGATTTTTTTTTTTAATAAAACGAAGCGGGGTGTTACATTCTAATTAAGTTGAATTAAATGGAATGGGTTTCTACAACAAAAAATGATAGTGGAAGTTGAGTAGATTGCAATGATGATTATCTTGTTTGTTTCCCGTGGGTGGATAAGAGTGGAACACGTTTCTTCTTCATTCTTATGTTTGACAAGTGAAATTGATAAAAATAAAATAACGTTTTTCATTATTTTAGTCTTTCATAAATATTAATTTATAAAATTTATTTATTTTTTCACAGATTTAATTATCACCTCATTAATTTTTACATAGCATTAATCCCTTTTCAAAGATTAATAAGGTAGTATTTTATTTTTCTTAAATAATTTAATTACAAAGTATTTTTTAAAGCATTAATTTAGTGACAAAATAATCTTTAAAAATTAATGTAATAATAATTAAAAGTATTATTAGACTAATTTAAATTTATTGGCATAAATCTTTTAAAAAACTTGTTCAGTGACTTTTTATTTTTAAGGAACAATTTGACTTTAAAACATAAATAGCATACGTTTCCTTAGAGGGGGGATATTGAATTGTTTAAGTGAAATAACGTATTAATTCCCTAAATCATACATGCTTCTGCTTTTGGAAAAAAGCAAAAATAATAATAATAAACAAATTACCCTTTTTGCAACCGTCTAATCAAATATGAAAATGGGTTACGCATTCTTTTCTTTTCACATTCGCTTATGGAATTCAAGAAGATTCCGGCATTGACTTTTGTATTTTGTTTGACAATAAGTTGTTTGCGCGATTTTACTCTTTAAAATCAAACAACTATGAACCGTACTATTCAGTAAAACAATTACAAATTTCAATGAAAGAAAAAAAAGAAAAAAACTAATCGTGTATGGGTGTTTAAATTTAATCACGAGAAAGAATTGTTTTAACTAATTAAACTGAACGCTTCCATTGGTAACATTTCTTGCTTAAAATTTTCGTATTCTAATAAAAATTTTAAGAGTATTTTTCAGTCAAAGAAAGATGTGTGCTCTTATTATCTAAAGATCTGTTATTACAACTATTATCTCAGTAATTAAAAATGAATATATCATATATCACATGACTATCCAAGTTTTTTATGGGTCTCGGTGTGGCCTACCAAAGTTCACTAAGAGACAAAAAAAAAAGGTGTTTCTATATTAAAGAATTCATGTTGCTTTCATTAAATCTATCCAATTAATTATTCTATTAATTTTTCAAAATATGAAATTAGAAACTCCTAACTTTTTTTTCTCAGAACATGTGTAGGGCTTATTGGGAGTGAATCTGAGATTTTAGTTTTTAATTTGTAAACATTAATTTTAAAATAAAATATGTTATATTAAAATAAATTTAAATTAGTTTTAAATAATTTTATCTTATTTTTAAAAATATATTTTTAATATTATTAATAAAACACATTTAAATTTTATTTTTTTAAAATTATATATAATATTTTATGATTATTACGATCATTTTATAACTTTCATTGAAAGTTAATTATTGTGACTCTTTACTACAATCATGGCTAATTATTATCTTTAGTACATGATTATGATTATTACCGTCATTTATTTTATTATAACAATTATTATTGTTACTATTATTATAATAATAATTATTAGTGAATTATTTTTTTTGTGATCATTGTTATTACAATAAAAACAATTTATTAATGTAATTATTATTATTATAATTACAATTATTATTATTATTATTGTATCATTATAATTGTATTATTATTATTATTATTATTATATTTTTTATTTTCATATTATTAAATAATTTAAAAATTTATAAATAAATATAACTTATACGATTAAAATTCAAGTAAAATTAAATTTAAAACCATAAAAATGTAAAATTAAATTTTATAAAGTTAAAAGAATGAAAAACTTTAAAACAGTCAATCATACTTAAATAAGACTTATCTCTTACAATTTAATAAATTTTTTATTAAATAATAAAAATTAGGAGAGTTTTCCAACTGTGGAGAATGATGCAATCTTTTAAAGATTACAAGGCAGGCTTATATTTGATGCATGACCTGTTTCATAAAGGTAACCAGATTAATCATTTACTTAAAAGACTTTTTTGTCATTTTTTTACCAAAAAACAAATAAAAGATAAATATTAGGTACCTAAAAACTCTACTATTGAATTAGCAGCCAAAAGAAGATGAGATATATCACGTGGAATATTTTTTATAATCACAAACTACCGCAGGTAGGAAGTACCTTTTTTAGCTCGGTGGTTTACACAAAAATCAGAATAATTGACATATTACTCTTTTGTAGTTCTTCTTCCGTATAATATTTAATATATGACCCAAAGCTGGCATAGAAATCAATGATCCAACTACTCTCTGTATTTTTTATTAAGCTTTCAAACCCTCTTGGACTTGGGTTACCCATAAAGCTCTCATCTGCACTAATAATCATGTTATCTTCTTGTTGAGGAAATCACTTTATCCACCTCTCTTTTTTCAGTCTACCAAGTTGAGTAGACTTTACAATGTTATAAGTCCAATTTTACTTTTTTATCTAAGTCAAAATAAAATTTTTAGACCATACAAACCATTCAAACACCTGATAGTTACAATTCCTCCATACTATCTAAAGGGTGGGAATAACCCACAAAGCCTTGCACTTCCATAAAATTATTATCCGAAAAGAAATTCATCATATATCATCAAATCCTAACGGTATTAATTTGGACACTCTCATAAATGAATCTCATCCTCCAGCTACATGTTACAATGGATGCATAAGTTTATTAATGAAAATATATTATGAATATAAATTTATATTAATTATTACATAAATTAATAATTTTTACGGATTAACAGATTAGGTGATGGCATAAAAAAATATGCTGTTAATATATATAAATTAAATTAAAAACTAATTAAGTAATGCATATAATTTAAAATATATATGGAGTCAAGGATTTTATCTAGAAATAATAATAAAGGAAGCAAGTATAAGTAACAGACAAAAAAAAAAAAAGAGTACAGATTACTGTTAAAGATATATATTAAATAACGTGTCAAAAGTGAAGTTTCTCCTCAAGACGATCACGACTTCCCTTGGTATCTCATATGTGGGACAGTGGCTCCTATAATTTTTATGGTTTTATTTTTCTTTTATTTTTAGCTTTTGCGAGCTGTGTTGCGTAGTAAGCGTTTGTTTAATTTCTTGTCATCTGATTTGGTTTTGATTGGTGCAGCTCACCTATAACCTGACATTTTCTTACATCACATTTAGACCTTAATAAAGAGAACAGTTATATTATGAACTTCCCATAAAATTGCAGTGGAAACACATGTAATAGAACATCTGCAGCATCAACAGATATTTTCGGAAGTGAAAATTAAGGACGTGATGTCAAGAACTACGTGTAAAACTTGATCTCTCTATAACCATTATTATCATCCTCATGTGATTTATCTGCATTAAACATTTAATATTTTCATTTATAATTTTTTATTGGATGCAAATATTATTATTTAATATTAATTTGATTTAAATTTATAATTATTGATACATCGAAAAAAATTTAAATTAATTTTTATTTTTAAATAAGCTGAATTTTAATATTATTATACTCTTAACTAATCTCAACTTAAAGGTTTAATGATTAAAATAAAACTTTTTTAAAAAATAATTATCAAATTAAAACAAAATTAAAACTTATTTTCTATCTAGGATTTTTTTTTTGCCACGACAACATGTATTTTGTATACCAATCAGACAAAAATAATTTTTTTTATTTTAAATTTAATCATTTCATCTAAAAAAGGAATGAAATATACCACATGTTGACATCTATCACTCGATTCGTATATGTCATAGATGAAATAAAGGATAAGTATCTTAATACTAGAAATTTATCTCAATTCAGGATAAAAATATAAGATTTGAACACGTGTTTGAATCTAATAATTTCGTCCACAAACAAGACGAAAAAAAGATTCATTTTGCCTCCTTTCAAGACGAAAAGATGTCATTTCGCCTATATCCCAGACAAAAATCCTTTTATCCTCTGGTCCCTTCATTTTTGCTACATCTTTTTATACAGCCAAAATTTTCTATATAATATTTGAAATGTGGGTCAAAATCATTGTGAAAATTTGGAAGGTGGGTCGTGAAATTGAAAGGGATATATCTAAATCTCAAATTAAAAGTAATTCCTACAGTTTGAAGATTGAAAAAGTTTTAATTATTATAAATAGAGATAGTTAAAATTTATGAATATTTAATAAATATATTTTTGTGTATATTGAAATTAAAATTTAATATTTTAGATAATTATAAAAAAATATAAAAGTTTAGTAGATATTCAATATAAACTTGTTTAATTAAAAAAATAATGTTATATTTATTGTGAATATTTTATTATATATATATGTGGAATATGTATTAAAAATATAACATTTTTTATAATATAAAAATTATGTGAAAAATAATAATATGTTTGTGTGTTACAAATAAATTATTTATATTTATATAAATAAGTATAATTGTAAATAATTATTGATATGTTTTTTTTAATAAATGCAGGATGAATGAGATTATTATTATTGTACATTAGAATGAAAAAATTATTGTTGGAAATGAAGTTGTAACATTTGAAGGTAACAAAAAAATGATAAAGATAATAAGAGGGATAAGCTATATCAATTTAAAGAAAAAGATTCATGACAAGTTGAATCTTAGTAAAAATCATATCATATCTAGAATAATTTCTCGTTTTATGGTTGATTCAAGCGCTAAACAATAGAATGCATTAGATATATGTGATGATGAAGATATTGATTGTATGATTAGTGCCTATCAACAACAAAGTATTACAAGTCTTATTGAATTATATGTGGATAATGCATTTGGTGAAAGTTCAAGAAATGGGTCGAATATGTTAGACTTAAGCTTATCAATGTCACCGCCTAACCTTATGGAAATGGTCAATATAAATGTTACAGAAGGTATAAATTATGTTGTTATAATTTATTTTTAAATTTTTTTTAGTGACAACATATATTGAATAAGTGTTTGTATTTTGAAGGATGTGGAGATCTATGCAGTTATGAAGATAAAGATGATGAAGTCAATAGTGATGATGAGACAAATGATATTGATGAAGGACATATTCCTTTAGACAGCTCGTCAGATACGGACATTGATGGTGATTTTGATTCAAACTTAAATTTACAACAAGAAAATGTTGGAGATAACATTTAAAAAGTAAATTAATTAAATTGTTTATTTTATTTTAATGATGAATATTGTATGTTTAAATGTAGCTATAGGTGAAATACCTTTTTAGAATGTAAGTCCACACTACAAATCTATTAATTGGGACCACCCAGACCAAGAAATTGAAGCAGAAGAAATTAGTGAAGATAATTCATAGGTTATTGGTGATTCGTTACATGTAGGTTTGTTATTTGACTCAAAAGATGAAGTTAAAAATGCCTTAAAATAACATGCAATGAGAATACATCAGAATTATTTTGTTGTTGAGTCAAAACTAACAAAGTTGCATGTGATATGTTTAAACCATAACAATAGTTGCCCATGGAGAATAAGAGCATCATTTCTTAAAAATTCAGTGAAGTGGAAAATAACAAGGTGTGGGGGTAAGCATACATGTCTCAACTCTACAATATCTCAAGACTATACCAAATTAGCTTCAGATTTGATTTCTTCATGCATAATTGGTAAGTTTTGAATAATCTCTAATTTCGTGATGTATTTTCTCTATAAAGATACTTACCAATTTTTATTTTTGTTTTGTGTAGGTATGGTTAATCTTGAACCATCATTGCCTATAAGTCTAATTCAAGAAAAGATGACAACTGAATTTGAATATAAAATTTCATACAAAAAAGCTTGGACAGTGAAACAAAAGGCAATTGTAAGAATATTTGGTAACTAGGATGAATCATATGTTACATTGCCAAGATGGTTAGAGTATATGCAATTTCATGCTCCAGGTTCTATTTATAAGATTGAAACGAAGCCATTTTTTGTTGGACATTAGGAGGACAACAAATTTAGAGTATTTGAGCGATTGTTTTGGTGTTTTCATCAATGTAAGGAAACATTCAACTTTTGCAAACCTATTGTTCAAATAGATGAAACATTCTTGTATGGTAAGTATCGTCACACATTGTTAATTGCAACAACACAAGATGAGAATAATTGTGTCCTACCACTTGCATTTGCCATTGTTGAAGGAGAGACTCTATCAGCATGGGAATGATTTTTGGCAATGATTCGTGTCCACGTAACAACCAAGACAGGAATATGTTTAATATCTGATAGGCATCAAAGCATCAAAAGTGCTGTTTCAAACTCACATATTGGATGGCAACCTCCTAATGCGTACCATGTTTATTACATTCGTCATATTGCAGGCAATTTCAACCATAAATTCAAGAATATTGAATTGAAAAAACAACTGATAAAATTAGGTAACATGATTTAATTCATATTTGGCTTCCTCTTACTTTATATTTATTTGAATTGTGAAGTTATGTACAGCTTATACAATGCAACATATATACCTTCAAAGCTTGTATTTGAAGAGAAGTTGAGAAGATTCTACACTAAATCACCAGAAATACAGAAGTGGATCGACAACATATCGAAAGAAAAGTAGACTTTGAGTCATGACGTCGATGGACGCCATTATGGACATATGACCACAAATTTGTCAGAAGCTGTTAACAAAGTATTGAAGGGAGCAAGAAACTTACCTATAACTGCTCATCTTATTAATATCAATCTAAATTAAAAATTCAATAAATAAATTTATAATTTAATCATAAATAATATTACATAATTATTATTATAATTATTTATTCTATATTATTTAATATCACTCCAATAACTTAAATTACATTACTAAATTTCTTTTTTCTACCAAAATTATAATTTTTTATTAAAATAACTTAATCTCATCTTATTAGTATTACTCTAAAATTTAAATTCAATATATACACTTATTATTTTATCATAAATAAACTTATATAATTCTAATTATTTATTTTAAATTATTTAATATCACTCCAATAATTTAAACTATAAACCATAATTAACCATAATTAAATATATTTTCTTTTTTTAATTATTTAATAAACTCAAATTTTTGCTACTATAATCTTTTTATATAAATGTATATGCTTAATTTTAATGCTCTCAATTGTTACCTTCTTAACATTTTTGTAATTATCTGTTCATTAATCATAAATTAATCTTTTAATTTATATTCTTAAATGTTATTTAATCTAAAAAACATAATTTATGTTATAATTTTGTTACACTTTTTTCTATTTATCATTTCTTATATAATTAATCAACCATACAACTTTTTTATATTTTTCTATTTTTAATTTTATTTAACTATTTATTATTTGATTTTTAATTATTTTTTACAATTTTTAAATTTTTTTACTTCAAATTATAATTATTCTAAATGTAAACTCTATTTTTTTTTTTTAATATTACTATTAAAATTTAATTACACAAATTTTGATATCTTGGTATTTCTACAAATTTTTAATCTAATATTACTCTAATTTTTAATCTAATATTACTGTAAAAAAAATTTATTCAACCTTTTACTATTATTAATAAATATAAAATTTAAAATTTTTTCAGAAATTGAAAAACCTGGATGGGGAGGGGGCAGGGGCGGACAGCATGTTTTCCGGCGACGGTGGGTTCTCAACCATGGCAACAACTCCACTGGATCGTAACGTCTCTCCAGCAATGACTTCCTATTCTCCATTCAGCCCGTTCTCTCAACTTTCTCAAAGTTTCAGAACAACAACACCACAAATCACTCCAAACCCAATCGATCTAAACAGTCTTGTACAATGTATCACGAATCGCACTCAAAACTCACTCTAAAATGATAAAAAAACTAACCTCATCGAAAGTCCAGATCGTCAACCATGGCGGTTTGCGGGCATTGTCGAAACGGAAGAGGAGAAATGAAGAAGGAGCGTCGGTGACCTCCCGCCAGAGGACACGTGGCTCAATCAACATGTTTCGTCTCTGCATCAGACGAAAGTTTCGTCTTTGCGTCAGACAAAAGTTTTGTCTGACGTAGAGATGAAACATGTTGATTGGGCCACGTGTCCTCTGACGGAAAACTTTATTTCAAAATATTTAACCCTTTTTGTCTCATCCTTATACGAAACTACTGCCACTACTGCCACGTGTTATGCTCCAGGTATTTCGTCCATCTTTAATATAAAATGATCAAATAAAAAATAAATAAAATTGATTTCGTCTGACTTTTATACGAAATTATAGCTGACGTGGCCAAAAAATATCCTAGACAAGGAATTATTTTCTTTTTTACATTATTTTGATAATTATTTTTAAAATTGCATTATTGTAATCTTTAAGCCCAACTTAAAATGCATTTTTAAATTTTGAATTATGAAACACCATACCTTACCATTAAATAAATTTTTTATTAATTTATTTCTTATTTTAAAAGTCTTATATTTAATTTTATTATTTAATATAATAAAAGTAATTACTAAAAATAAAAATATGAAATATTTTCTTTAATTTAATTTAATTTAATAATTAAAATATCTATAGAATGCTGAATTGTCATTTATTTGCAGAATTGTCTATCAAATCGCATCAGCACTGTAGTAGCAAGATAAATTAAGCGTTTATTTGATATAAGGTTGAAACATTAATTTTTTTGTTTTTAAATAAAATTACACATTCTTATAAATTTTATAATTTAAATGACTTAAATAAGGTTTTATTTCTTAAAATTTTGTATTTTTTTTATTTGGCTCTTCATTTTATATTTTTTTAATGTACTCTCTTGAAAATTATTATTTGTTATTTGATCTATCTATTAGTAATTTGTAATTATTTTATTGTTTGTTTATATAACATTCAAGTTGGTTGATATAACATCAACTGTTGCATCATTATAACGGTCGTATCTTTTGGTATTTTTGATGAAATTTTAGGTTTTATAATTAAAATTTTTGAAATTGAGACAAAAAAGATATGAAAAAAAAAATGAAAGTGTAGATGCAACATTATCCTCTTCGTTATTATGTTAAGTGTTACATAGATAAATTAAAACTAAAAATAATGAGTTATTGGAGAACTAAAACTTTATTTAAGTTAATTTAAATTTATTTATTTATGTGTTTTAATTATATTTAATGATGCAAACTTAATTTTATCAAACTTATTTTAAAACTAAATGAGTATTAAATATCCTTTACAAAACTAAATGAGTATTATATCAGATTGGATTATAACTCTAATGCTTCGACTTTTGTATGAACATATTCCCACTACTTAATCTTTATTCAACTTTATTGGATAGCAATGTACATTATCCACACACATTGAGTGCATTTTTATACAAAATAATTATTGTTAAGTGTAGATAATGATAAATCTATCTCAACTAAAGATGTCTATACAAATAATTAGTGTTAAATAAAGAATGAAATATTAACGTTAATATTTTTATTATAGTTTTCATTTTCCATCAATTACTATAGAATATTTAAAAATATTTTTTATAAGAAATAAAATATTTACTATCTTTGAAATATAAAACTATACTAAATTTAAGTTTATTTAAAAACGTAAGTTTTATTTTATCAAAATTTTGTGATTTATTAGTTACTTAAACTCAATTTTAAGGTTTGAAATTAACATTTTCTTAGTTTGTTTTTTATTTTTTTTATTATACTTTCAAATGAATGAATAAAATATTAATATGAATATTTTATTATATTTTTTATCGTACATCAATTAATATAGAATATTTTTAAAAGACCCTTTTTTAATAATAAAAAATTTACTAATTTTGTAAAATAAAACTATACTTGATATAAATTTATTTGAAAATTAAATTTTTAATATTTTAAAATTTTATGATTTTTTTATTCAATTTCTTTTTTTTAACAATTCCATTTTTATAATTTATAGTTAGATTACACATTTAGTAATTATAGTCAATAGTCATACACTTATTTAAAAATTAATTCTTACAAGTAAAATTTACGTTTTAGTGCCTTTATGAACGGTTTCTTTTATTTTAGTGCCTTCCATCCAAGGTTGTTGATAAGATTTTAAAAATTACTAATATGAAAAACATTTTATTATGTAAAATCTAAATTGTATATGTTCTTTTTTCAAAGAACAAGTTCAAAAAATATATTAAGAATAAAGATTAAATAAATAATTTTAAAAAGTATCTTTTCATTCTTAAAATCATTCCTTTCAATTTTTTTCTTTAAAATTATGTCATCAACGCATATTTTAGATTAAGTAATTATACTTAATAAATTATTTATATTCATTAATCGTTGATGCACAATCTTTAATAAGCAATAGTTACTTATTTAAAAATAATAATAATTTGTATAATGTTATACAAAATAAAAATTTACATAATTTAAAAAAAACTAAAAATTTTAATTAATTGACAAAATTAATCTTTTCGTTCTTTAACTTTAAAATAAAATTCAATTTCTTCCTCTAATATTTTTTTAATTAACTTTAATCCTCTAACTTTTATTAAAGTTTTAAATAGGTCATTTTCTGTTAAAAACCTAAAGTTGTTAAAAAAAAATATATCGTTTTGTGCCACGTGTTTCATCATCTCCTTTCTTAGATCTCTAACCTTATCTTTAGCACTTTTTACCCTTCCTTCTCTCTTACATCTTCATCTTCTTATACTAAAAACTTCATCTTTTTGCTACTAACACCAATCATCAACCTCTAAATTCCAAACAAATCAAATTTTTAAATACTCATTTTTCATCTCCAGTAGATCTAAATGCGAAAGAACCTCTTATCTTTAGACTGTGCTTTGAGATTTTAGAGCACGGTATTCTTATCAGTGAAGGCTTCAGAAGCCATGGTAGCATGAAAAATTAATAAAATAAAAACTGAGAAATATGAATATTTTTTATTCAGATCTACTGGAGACTGGAAATGGATATTTAGAAAGTTAGGTTACTTATGGTTTTGGATTGTTAACTCATGAAGAATAGTTAGAATAACTGAATATTATTTTGTATTATCGGTCCAAGTTATTTGATAAATGAAAAGGACAAGTTTTATAGACTTAACTGGACAGTGGACTCCTTAAAAAGTAGCTAGCTATCTAACATCCTAATGTTACACTCCTAAATGTGTAAACATGGATAATTGACTACACACTAACAAATTTTCCTAATCATTGGTAACCAAATAAAAAGACAAATAATAAAAACAAAAATGAATAACTTCAAATATATTATTAGATTCCATCAACAATCCCTTCCTTAAAATGCATGCTCCTTGCAACAGTTTATCTTAGAATCATCAGGCATGTCCATAGCACCTCACAGATATTGGAAATCCTCATCCTTAAGCAACTTTGTCATGATATATGCTAATTGATCTTTAGTCCAGCTCAATAACACCATTATTGCATAAGTTTCTCAAGAGGTGGAATCTGATATCAATATGCTTACTTCTCCTATGCAATACTGGATAGCTCCTTCCTAGCAATGGTCTAGATGTTCCAAAACCCTTTTTATCCAAACACACTGACACACATATAATGTTGCTACCATAGACTCAACTTTAGTTGCGGATAGGCCCAACCATAGGTTGTTTCTTTGACGCCCAAGAAATCACACCACTGCTCAACAAAAAAGTATAACAAGTGCTCTTTTTTCTTCAAGATCTCCTACCTAATCGCTGTAGTATAAGCAAATAGTTCTTGATTTCCATTAGCCTTATAGAAAATTTCTAGATTCTAAGTGCCCTATAACTATATGAAAAATTTGCTTTGTAGCTAGAAAGTGACTCTCCTTTAGGTGCTCCTTAAAGTGACTAATCAGGCTAACAGAATGTGCAATGTCTGGTCTTGTAGCTATAAAGTACATAAGGGTTCTTAAAAGTTGTTTGAATAGAGTGTTATCAACCTTCACTTCTTTGTCTACGTTTAGCAACTTAATACCTAGAACAATAGGACTTTTTACTAAATTACAATAAAACATATCAAATCTATTCAACATATCCTTGATGTATTTTTTTTTTTTTTGCCCAATAAAAACTCCATTACAGCCTTGCAAAATTTCAATGCCCAAAAAAATATCTCATCTTGCCTAAGTCAGTCATTGCAAACTCATTCATCATCATAGTCTTAAAATCTTAAAACATCAGCTCATCGTTACTAGTATATATGAGATCACTTACATAAATGCACACAATTAAAGTTTCACCTCCATGCTTTTTTTTTTTTTTTACAAATAAGGTGTGTTCACATGGACATTTTACAAAACTATTAGTTGTAAGATGAGATTCCAGCTTGCTGTACTAGACTCTAGGAGCTTGTTTAAGGCCATATAAGGCCTTTTTGAGCTTGTATACTTGATGTTCACGTCCCAAAAATACATAACCTAGTGGCTGCTCTAGGTATATATCTTCATTGATTGCTCCATGCAAGAAAGGCGATTTAATATCAAGTTGATAAATGTTCCATCTCTTCATGGCGGCCAGTGCAAAGATCTAACTGTAATCTATGTCTTCCTCTTGAATGTATCCCTTTACTACAAGTTGGGTCTTGAATTTGTCAATCTCCCCTTGTTTCCTTCAACTTAGTCTTGAAAATTCACTTGACACCTACTACTTTACAATTTTGTGGTGGATTAACCAGCTCCCATGTATCATTTCTCTGAATAGTTGGATTTTAGCATCTATTGCATCCCTCCAATGCTGAGCTTTTTATGTTTGATTATATGTTATTAGATCTGCACATGTAAACATAGAAAAATTCAAAGCATCTTCCTTAATTAAATCATCTCCTATAACATAATCTCTCATCCATGATGGTGGTTTTCTGGCCCTTCCTTCAGCTGTATTTTTTGGAGCTCTAGCAATTGAAGAAATGGACACATTAATAGTTGAGTTCAAAGCTGGTGCACTAGAAGTTGTTGTATCATTAACACTTTTCTAAATGATCTCCTCAGTTGCTTGAGAAAACTCTTCCATAAAATTCAACTCATTTATATCTAGTCTTTTGTTGGGTTTGGCGCCATCCCAATCCCAAGCTGCATCCTCCTAAAATTTAACATCTTTACTAATCAAAATTTTCTTCTTGATAGGATCATAGAGCTTGTAGGCTTTTGACTCCTCACTCACACCTAACAACACACATTTGATACTTTTGTCATCAAGTTAACTCCTTTATTGGTCAGGTATATGAACAAATTCAATGCAACCAAAAATCTTAAAATAAGAAACAAATGACTTTATTCTACTCCATGCCTCCTTAGGTGTGATGTTTTTAATAACAAGGGTAGGACTTCTATTTAGAATGTGAACCACCTATTTTGCAGCTTCTGGCTAAAAAGATCTAAGTACAATTCTTTCTACCAAAACGCTTTGAACCATGTTTATTATGGTTTGATTTTTCCTCTCTGCTTTGTTTTGTTGTGGTGTATATGAGGTCATGAGTTGTTTTTGAATAGCTTGCTCATTGCAAAATTCAACAAACTCCTTGGAGAAATACTTTCCTTCTCTATCAGTACGCAAGATTTGAATAGAAACGCCAACTTGTTTTTCAACTAAGGCTTTAAACTCCTTAAACAAACATTTTGCCTTTCTCAACAAGAAAATATACCCATACTTTCCTACTCAAATCATCAATAAAAGTGAGTATCTACCTTCTTTTTCCATAAGATATAGGATTAATAAGGCCACAAATGTTAGAGTGAATTAATTGTAGTAGTTGAGATGCATACCAATTACTTTGTCAAGGAAAAGAATCTCTTTGATACTTCCCTTTGAAACAATGTTCACATAGTTGCAGTGGTGGCTTAAATGAGGGTAACCTTTTCACCATATCATATTCTAGCAAAGTTTTCAGTCCACTATAACTCAAGTGACCATAACGAGAGTGCCAAACTTGAGCTGGTGGTACTAAAATTACCTAAAAACAAGACTGAGAAACTTCAAATTTTGCAAAGACAGCAAACATGCAATTAGTGGTCATAGAGGTTTAAAAAAGAAGTCCTTTTTCATGGAACACTCTATACATATTTTGCTTTGTTACCTTGGGGTTTCTTTAGACATTCATATTGCAAATGTCCAAAATCATGGCAGTAATAACATTCTGTGGTAGCCTTGTCCACCAATTGTCTACCTCCTCTACCTTTACCTCTTCAATGTGGAGCTCTACCTTAAGAAATGTCTCTTCCTCGACCTTGTCCAACACTTATCTCATCCTATGCAACCTTTAATGTGTGCTCTTCATGTGAATTATGACCATTCATTAGTTGCTCGTGTACTAACAGGCCACTTTGGAGTTCATCTATAATTATGGAATCTAAATTATGAGATTCTTCAATAGAACATACTACATAGTCATACCTAGATGTCATTAAGCAGAGAATCTTTTCGACCATATTAAGATCAAATACCTGTTCACCATACACCCTCATCTTGTTTGCAATTGTAAGAGTTCGAGCAAAATAATCATCAACTAATTCTCCGTTCTTCATTTGCAAAATCTCCTAATCATGTCATAGGGCCTGGCGTTGTGCTTGCTTTACTTTGGCAATGCCCTAGTATTTCTGTTTCAAAGAATTCCAAATCTCCTTAGATGTAAATTGTTTCAAGAACAGCTTAGTCAAATGCTTGAAACAAGTAATTTTTCACCTTCAAATCTTTCAACTTAAGATCCTATAGATTGTTTTTCTTATTCTCCATCAATACATCATAAGTTGCATGTTGGGGAATCCTTGGATCTATAAGATTCCAATACTCTTTGAACCTTAAGAAATTCTCCATAAGCATTGCCCAATGAATATAATGCCATCATGTTTTGAAATTGTAGGTTAAACAAAGTTACACTCTGCCTAGGCTGAAGTCTACTGCTTCCTTCTACTAGAAACCCCACTTGGCTCTGATGCCAGATGTTAACTCATAAGAACAGTTAGAATAGCTTAATATTATTTTGTATTATCAGTCCATGGTATTTGATAAATAAAAAGGCCAAGTTGTATAGACTCAGCTATATGATGGACTCCCTAGAAAGTAGTTAGCTATCTAACATCATAAAGTTACACTCATATATGTGTAAACAAAAACGAATAAAAATGCAGAATAAAAATGCATAAGATAATAAAAACAAAAATGAATAACTTCAAATATATTCTTGGACTCAGTCAATAAGATTTTGGGGTGAGTGTTTGGTGTTAGTGAGTTTTTAGTATAAGAAGATGAAGATAAAAGAGAGAGGGAAGATGAAGAAATGTTAGAGATAAGGTCAGAGTTCTAAGGAAGAAGATGATGAACAGTACTACACAGTACACATAGCATAAAATGACAAAATTTTTAAACGAAGTTAGGGTTTGTAACAAAAAAAGATCTATTTGAAACTTTTATAAAAGTTAGAAGATTAAAGTAAACTAAAAAAAATTTAGAGGATGAAATTAAATATTACCTTAAAATTAAAGGACGAAAAGATTAATTTTGCATAATCAATTTAATGTATTACTACTATTAAATATTATACTTTTAATAAATTTTTATTATAGATTTTAAGCTTAATTATGTTTTTAGTTCCTATAAAAATAACACTCTATGATATGTCATTAAAAAAAAATTTGGGATTTAGTTCCTAACTTATTTAAAATATTACGATTTAGTCTATACCATCAACTCTTCTTTATTAAGTGATGAGTTGGATAAATTTTTTTAAATATTTGCAATCAAGCCCCAAAACTCTATATTCTTTTTCTTTTCTTTCTCCCTTTATTCTTTCTCAACCTTACTTCTTCACTCTTGATTTTGTCAAACCCCTTCTCACCAATAAAGAACATGGATCGAGCTTGACTTTTTTTTTTTTTTAAGAAAATAACCAAAGAATAAAACAAGTTGGTTGGATGCATGTCAATGTTGACTCAATACATGTAGACACTCACCATTTTGCTTTTGTTATCTTCTGCCACATGCTCTCTCTTTCTACCTCTCACCTCAATCACTTCATTTACTCCAATGTCCTTAAACTTGGTTGGACTCATGTTCTACCAATTTGTTGCATACCAAATATTCAAATCCAATTTTGAACAATATCATGTTGTGCAAATGGTTCTTGTTGACTTGTACTTGAGGATTTTTGTTGGTTTGGAAAATGTAAGGAAAGTGTTTGATGAAATGTGCTAGGTGTACTTTGATTACTAACCTTGTCCTTGGAAACCTTGAACCTCATTTCCATTCACATCCAAGGTTATTATTTTCCTTTGTTATTTAGCTTCTACTCTTGTTATAGATCATTCTATCTTTAAGGATGTAGTAAAAAGAATCTGATTCAATCCCAACAAAACACAAAGAAAAATAAAGAGAGACCAACAAGAAGAGAAAGGCAATAAGGTTCTAAGGACTTGTTTGCAAATATTTAAAATGTGTTTAAGAACTTATTTACGAATATTAATTTTAAATAATAAAATATTTAAAAAATAAATAAATAATGTAGTAATGACAAACTATAACTCCATTATCCAACTCATCACTCAACAAAAAAGAGTTTATAACAAAAACTAATTCTTCACACTTTAAATAAGTCAAAGAGTGAATCCTAATAAAAAAAAATTAAGCACTTATCACAAAGAGTTACTTTTATAACGACAAAAAATATAATTAAATCTAATTTTTAACAATATACCATTGAACAAATTTAAAAAATTATTTTAAAAATATATTAAATATTTCTAATAATAGATACTATTAGAGTTTGACTTTTATATCTAATATATTTTAAGAAAGTTTAATTATAATTTTAGTTCTTATAAAAATATTACTCTTTGAAATTATTCTTTAAAAATTTTTTATTAAAATTTAATCTCACATATTTTCAAAATGTTTAGAATTAGTTCCTATGATTAACTATCATTTGTTAAGAGATGAGTTAGACAATGAAATTTTAACTCATTATTACTACATCATATTTATTTTTAATCTTTTATTATTTAAATATTAATATTTACAAAAAGACCTAAAACATAATTTTTTTTGTCACTTCTTCCTTCCTTCTTTCCTTTTCTTCTTTTTCACTCAACACTACCCTTTGTTCTCCTTAACCTAAATCTTACCTCTTCCTCAACACTCATCTCCAACTTTAAACTTACAACACTCACACTTTAAACTTACACTCCTATTAATGATAGGCACGTTAATAGATTTTGACAATTTTTGGTACTAAGTATTGCTATATTGGCCAGAAGACTCCTTTTAAGAAATGAAAGTTAGTGAATGTCGAAAATTTCACCACCACCCTTACCCTTTTCAATCAATCATCAAATAAAAAATTTGAAATATTTAGTAAAAAATAATGAAAATGAAAATAATAATCAAACATAAAAATAATTATAAAAACATGTTTTAAGTAAAATTTTATCTTTTCATTTTAAAAATTATATATAATTATTAATTTCATATCTCAAAAATTAAAAAGTCACTAAAATAAAATGTAAATTAATAAAAGATATTTTAAAAATAATTTTATTAAATGGTGTAAAATTAATTAATATTTATTTATATTTTAAATTATCATACTCCAAATTATATTTGTTTATTTTTAAAATTAGAGGGGTGCTTTATAGTTTCTACTAAGCATTTATCATATTTTTCTTTTAACATCTTTAATTTATATTTTAAACTGTGACATAAATTATAGTGAAGAAAACCAAATAAAGCAAATACTTTTATTTTTATGCTTTAAAGAATTGAAAAAAAGTCAAACTTTTATTCTATTATTTAATTTTATAAAAGCTTAAAGGTATTCAAAATTTTTAAAGAAAACATTTATAAAATTTAAATTTGCAAATAGAGTGAAAACTAACATTTTTATTTAAATAATTTACTTAATCTATGCATATATATATAAAAATTTGAAATACAAATGACAGTTTTCTAGTAGAGTAAATTTCTATAAAAATAAATGTAATTTATAGTTAAAATAGTTGACTATCAATATTATAAATACACTTCAAATTAATATTTACAATCAAACTTATTAAAGTATTATAAATTCAGAAATAAACATTTAGAATAGTTACATAACTTTGTCAATTTAAATAGAAGTTTGATAAATATTACAATTTTTCAGAATATTCTAAACCCTACATAGCAGTCCTTTCTTACAGTCCCACTGAGAATATGACTTTAGATCAGGTCAATCTTATTTAATTTTCTTTGAAATCCATTTTCTGAAAATAGTTAGTAAGGGTGAGTATTCTCTGTTCCACTAAATCTCTTATTTGACAGATTAATTATATAATATTGAAAATATTATTTGACACATTTTAATATATATTATTTGATAATAACACAGAGATCATACTACTAATTATCATAGCAAAGCACATACACTAAATCAATCATATTTGTAATATTTATAACATATAATTCTACATTGATATGTATGTATAATACATATATTATATCACATTAATTAGTATTGTCACAATACACGTGTCTTAATCGCACTCGTCGATGTATGACAACACATATATCATAACAACACCAAACAATATGCTACAATACATATATTATAATCACATAATTACTATACTTTATCATATCCATCATAATATCGCAATCATTGTCCCTGCGATTCCTTGAAGTCTTCATATTATAGATAATTGCTGGTTAGCCGCTACATACAGATACAATGTGTGCTAACCCAATCCTTTTTAGTAAAAGTGCTAAGAATTTAGGTTAGGAAATAAGTGTGAGGCCTACGGTGTCTTTTCCCTCTATTTTCATTAATTATATGCAATAAAAAAAAAATCCATCATCCTCATTTCTCCCAAATTTTTAAAATCGTCCGAGTCTTCTCTACCCCCAATGTATCTCTATGACTATTTATACTTATTTTCAGCATTTCTCATATTATTCTCATACATTTTCACATACTTTTCATAGATTAGCATGTCATAATATGTGAGTTATGATCGTATAAATCAATGCATTAAAATATATGTATTATAAGTATACCCTTCGATGTATTACAATACCTGTATCATAATTACATCTATCAATCTATTATGATTCACGTATTATAATTACACAATCATGTCATATTATCTACTTTTATACATAATACTCTTTCTTCATTCAAGAACGATCAAACACTTTTTATCAATAATATAAATCCACCAATTTCAACACATATCAGCTATCAGACAAATATTCATATTTGTTGTATTATATTAGTCTAATATAGAAAAATCATCAAATAATTTCACACTACACAGATTAATACAATGTGTCGAAGGTCAAACACTTTCAAACTCAACTCAGGCATACAATTTAATATACACACTTTCATAGTATTAAAAAATCATTTATCCTAACATTTGACATCATCTAATATTTACAATAATTTTATTATTCAAAGTATCAAATAGCAATCTTAACTACACGTAAATAATGTTCAATTGTAAAATCATAATATTTCTAAGAAGATGATTCTATTTAGAACTTTTATTATAAAATTATATTTAGGTAGTTCTAAAGATAATCATGAGTTTTTCATGTTTAAAAATCTTTATTCCTATACTTGAAATTTTAGAAAAACATTAGGGATTTGGGTAATGCCTTGGTTTGTATGTGTTGAAAATGCTAAGACTTAAGTGTAATGTTTGCCATGAATGAATATGTTTGTCTTGTCTTATTGCGTTGATTGTTGAATTATAACTGAATGTGCTATGTGTTGAGCAGGTGTGAATATATATATATATATATATATATATATATATTGCGTAGAGGCTGAATTCGAATGAGAGGGATAGCCTAAGTTCTGGTGCACACTATAAGAAAAAACAGATTTAGCTACAAACAATTTTCTAGCTAATCCCTAGCTAATAAATTTAGCTACAATTCAGCTACGGATTAGCTACAGAATTGTCCGTAGCGTAAAACAGGTCGCTAATTAGCTACGGATTAGCTATGGAATAATTCCATACCTAAGCTATAGCTAATCCATAGCTAATTATTCAGTAAACAAAATAACAACTCCGTAGCTAATCAGCTAGGGATTATCCGTAGCTTTGTCCGTAGCTATTCTGTAGCTATTAATTTTTAGGTCCGTAGCTAATCCATAGCTAATCTCTAACTAATTTTCAATAAACAAAATAACAAGTCCGTAGCTAATTAGCTAGAGATTATCTGTAGCTTATTTGGTAGCAAAAGTATCTAACTATTCTATAGCTATTTCATAGTTATTCCGTAGCAAAAGTCTCAAACTATTTTGTAGCTATTTCATAGCTAATTTCTAGCTAAAGTCTCTAACTATGCCGTAGCAAATCCATAGTTAATCTGTAGCTAATGTCTTCAATTATTCCGTAGCTATTCCATAGCAAATTTACAGCTAAAGTTTTATTTTAGTCCATAGCTATTCCATAGCTGATCTGTAGGTAAAGTTTCTAACTATTCCGTAGCCAATCCGTAGCTAATCTGTAGCTAATGTCTTCATTATTTTGTAGCTATTCCTCAGCAAATCTATAGCTAAAGTTCTATTTTAGTCTGTAGTTATTCCATAGCTAATTTACAGCTACAGTATTTAACTATTCCATAGCTAATCCGTAGCTAATTTGTAGCTAATGTCTTTAATTATTTTGTAGTTATTTCGTAGCAAGTCTGCAGCTAAAGTTTCTATTTTAGTCCGTATCTATTATGTAGCTAATTGGTAGCTAAAGTCTCTAACTATTCTGTAGCTAATCTGTAGCTAAAATTTCTATCTTAGTTCGTAGTGATTCCATAGCTAATTTATAGCTAAAGTTTCTATTTAGTCTCTAACTATTTTGTAGCTAATCCATAGCAATTGTGTAGCTAATTTCAATCCAACATCTTATTTATTATTCAAAATTAACTTCTAACCACAACATAAATAATTTAAAGACCGCTATATTAAATATCTAAAGACTATAAATAGAAGAAAAGTGTATTAAAGATCTTATCATTAATACAGAAACAAAGTTTAAATTCAAGACATACAAACATAAAGATAGTAATCAGTCTAATCTTAAATCATTGTCATCATCTTCTGCCTTAGCAACTTGATCTAATGGTTCTTCACCTTGAGGGGGTGGTACTGGAGTTAAATTTGGAGCTTGAAGGCCAGTGTACTGGGATAAAATTTCCTCCAACATCGGTGCCAACTGAGTACTAACAAAAGATGTCATTGCTACATTTACAGCTGCATCTATGGCTACTTGTGATGGAGGAGACACAGAAGAGGAAGTAGCACATGCTGGAGTTGTAGACGTTGATGATCCATCAGTTGACAGCTCTAAGCTGTGACCCAAGCCATAAACTCGTCCTTTTTTTGTGGGACCTGCAACCTCTAACCACACATCTGGGTCAATCTCAGGATAAGATGAAACCCATACTTTTGTGACATTGCATTATCAAGGTTGTCCTGCATATATTACAAGCAAAATATTAACCAATTTTACAAATATACTTTATCTATAATTTATATGATTATACTACAGGAGCAAACAACACAAGATGATGTAGTGTCAATCTAATGCAAAGGAAAGAATGTAAATAAAGTAGCCAAGAGATCATAATAGTACAGGAACACCAAAAGCATCCAACAATATAATTATTATATTACAACTCTATATTCAATTATAAGGTCACACATTCATTAATCACTATGAAACCCAAACAGAAATTATTGATAAGTAATAGATAGAAAGTCTTCCACAGCTAACAACACATGACCAAATTCAAAACAAACAAAGATGTACATTACCCACTTGAGAATAATATTCAATTCATTGAAAAAGAGAAGATAACTATATGTTTCTTGAGATATTCAATCCATATTACAAAGTACACAAGAAAAAGAATAACAAAGCCAATAATCCTGAAACTAAAATCTTTAACAATCAGAATAGTAAAATCTCCCCCATATACGAAAGTCAACAAATGAAGATATCTAATGATAATGTACAACAATATATATATATCAAATAGTATAAAACAATTAACAGTATAAAAAAATCAAGTTTAAGCCATGTACAACAAATTGCTTAGAGTGCTCAGATACAAATGCTCCAGCCTTGTTCTTATGTGTTTTATGGTACACATCTCGATAAGAAACTTTTTGGTTTTTCTCTATCTCCTGTAATCAACATTCAATTAGATAGAATACATAAAAAAAATAATTATTGAATCAAATTTGTTATACCATCTTCTTTTTGTGTTCACAAAAACTAATGGATCCTCCTGTGTGCAACATTATGTCAGGCATGGAGGCTCTATTTCTCCAAGCAACTTCTGACTTCCTTTGCCATTGAGGGGACAACCAGATATCAACTAATCCATCCCAAACTTCAGTTTTCATCCACTTAGGCCCATGACCCTTTGCATCAGTCAAATTTGTAGAGTTTTCAACCACTAGTGCTTTAGCCTTTGCTTTTTTCAACATGTCTGGATAGCGATCATTGCATGTCATCTCCCATACATGTCTTGCCATATTGCGATCATATTATGATGCAAATTGATATCTTTCCTACAATAATAAAGGAATGAGTTAATATCTTTTTCATTTTTAAAGCATATATAAAGAACTCAATTAAGATATTACCATAAACCTTGAAATAATACATCTTTTATATCAGTGGAATAGTCTTTCCACCTTTCTGCTAGGCTGGGCATCCTCACTAGCACATAGGACATAATGCTACGAGTCACCTCGTGAGGGACAAATTGTCACCTATATGTTATGAAATATAAAGAAATAACAATATGTACATAATTAAATTTATAATATTACTATTACTTACGGATTAGAAATAGCCTCCACAGATATAACTTTCCTCCTATCAGTTACACAAGGCTCAGTTGAACCTATTAAAGTTGGGCCACCCGTCATTGAGTCAGGTATGTGGGTGCTTGTAGTCTGCAATTCTGGAGATGGAGAAATAGTAACAAGAGTAGTAGAATCACATGGGCTAGGATCACATGGCCTGGCAACATCTGATGGGATAGTTGGTGGGGCAACAGTTGATACGGTAGCTGTTGGTAAGGAAGCATCACTTAACATGTTTATTACAAAAGAATTAAAAATATTATGCAATATGTTTAAGTGGAAAGAAATATAGAATTAATTATTCAATGTATAATAAGATATACCATGAACAGACTGAGAAAACCGACCTCTGCCTCGGCCTCATTGACTGCCTCTACCTCGAATCGGCATAAATATCTATACAATGCATTATATAAGGTAAAATACTAAATGATAATAAAGATGACTTTGAAATAATTAAATAATTATATAAAGTACCATTTGCAAGAAAAATCAAACGTTCAAGAGTCACTACTTGAGTCTAAATCAAGTAGTTCATCGTCTGAATCCAAGAACTCATTATGGTTAGTTTCTTCATTGTCATCAATAAACTGATCAGTAAACAAAGTATGATTCAAATTAGATAGCTCATCTACATTCACTTTTTCCATGGGATCATGTGCATCAAGTAAGCTAATCACTTCATTGTCTAAAGTGATATTATGTACTCCTAGAGATTCATCATCTTCGTAATAATCAGAAGTAGATAAATCATTAGATACTTCACCAAGAGACTTGAATGACTCATCCATGAAGAGTTTTGCTCTAACCTTACAAGCTGCCCATCATTGGCCATTAACTCTACTTCCACTTATTGGGTATTTTGTATAGTATACTTGTTGTGCTTGCTCAGCTAATATGAATGGTTCATTTGATTGAAGCATTGATCTACAACTAACATCAATCAGTCCATATCTTTCATCAACCTTAACTCCATCAATTGGATCAAACCAATGACATTGTAAAAGAAATAGTTTGTTCTCATATCCTAAATATGAAAACTCCAATACATCTTCAAGGATTCCATAGTAGTCTAGGTCATTCTCACTATATATACTACCTCTAACAGATACTCCACTATTCATGGTAGCTTTATTTTCTCCATATTCCTTAGTATGAACTTTATACCCATTAATTATTAAGCCATTATATGATGTCACAACCTTAGAAGGACCATAAATAAACTGTCGAATCATTGGGTCTTCAATACCACCAGATTGTACCTTAGAATAAAAAAGAAATAGAAATTTTAATAGAAAGAACATTATTGATGTCTTTATAAAAATGACATATACATGAAGTACTCATAAGTTCTTTTAACCATATACAGAATTCCTTGTCCCGAACTTTTAAAATTTCATAATCGGTGATATTGGGATTTGTTTCCCTTAATAACTCCTCAAATTGTCTAATAATTAGAGCAATAGTTAGTAAATCTGTTGTCCTCTGCTTATTAGTGTTTGTGTTTAAATTCATGCTATCAGCTTGACATATCGAGTTCATCATATTGTACTATTGTAGGAATAACTTGTTAGAAGATATGTGTAGAGGGCTACCATCTAGTGAATGAAATCCTTTTTTTTGTTCCCTCACTACTGTTTACTTGCACTTATCATAATGAGACTAGATTTGTTAAAACATCTGAGTATATTTCATAGTTGCAAAGATATCACATTTGACTTGTGTTGAGTGAAGAATGCAATCATTAATAAGCGTGGTTCATTTTCTGTTACCAGACCCTTTCCAGGTCCGCTATATCATCCTATATGAGAATTTTTTTTTTTTCTGTTGTAGCTTGGTTCTCCATAAAAGGAAATAATAAATGGTTTTGTCCTAATTATACCTGCTTTTGGATTCTCTTAAAGTGAGAAGAAATAAATCTATAAGCTAATTGGTTAATTGTTTCCCATGCTACAGTTACCAGCACAGGTTGCTTTATCTGGGGATGTTCTTCCTCTTAAAGAAGATAAGGTGATGCCACACCAACTTTGCTTATGCCTGCTCTTTATCATTTCATATTTGCTACTATAGTTTACAAAAATAATGGCAGTCCTCCAAAATGCCATGTGAAAATGTTAATTTAACTTTTCATTCCTCCATCTCTGTTTTCTAGAGTCCTACTTGGTATTCTCCAGCCAGGTTTGGTGTAATATTATGAAAAGTGGCTTATCATAATATTGCCAAGTGACAATAGAATTATGTATATTGATATAGACTTGTTCTCAATTTTTAACTTATGCTATTGATTTTGGTGTAGGCTAAGTCTCTTGCAGAAAAACTTCAGGAAGTCATAGATTCTGAGCAAAAAGTAATCAAAGAGTTCACTTACACTATTTCTGGAGTACTAAGTTCTAGTGTCACCAGCACATCACGAAGTGATAATCTTCAGGATCTATTAGGAGACAATAAAAAATACTTTGTATATAGATTTAAAACTAGGTAAGTATATGTTTAAATCCTGACCCAAAAAAAGTATCTTGAATTTTGTTATTTCACTAGATGAATGCCAAAGTCATGTATAGTTCTGGCGTCTAAGTTGGATCATGCATTCTTGAACAGTTTATTACAGTTTGGTATAGATTTAACATGCAAAATCAAATTCTTACGGAGCAAACTCTAATTACACACGCACAAGAAGAAAATAAAACAGCCCCACTATCTGAAGAGTAAACAAACTCTTCAGTCAAATAATAATAATAAAAAAGTATAACTTAGAAACTGCACTACAAGAATGAGGACCATTTACCTGTGAAGCAACTTTTATTTGAAAGCACCAATTGGAAGTACTTTCGCCACTTTCACCCGAATGTATTTCTACCATGAAATTATAAACAGAAAAGTAAACCCTAATTTGATAATAATATCGAAGAACAAAATAGGAATTGGACTAAATTAGAAATTTTGGGACTAAATTAGGGATTAGACTTACCTCAGTAACTCACGTGATAGAGAAAGTGAAAAAATAAAATGCCGTGTGTAGATAGGGAAAAACTTGGGAGGGATAAAGGAAGTTTAAAAGTTTGGTTGCGCAGAATGAGAAAAAAAAAAAAGAAAGGAGTCTCTACAGCGAGAAAAGAAATTGTCAAGTGATAAAGATGGTCCTTTTAAAAAGTAAATAATTTTTTAAAAATTATTTTGTTGGTGATGAAAATATAGGTTAAAATAAAAAATGTAAGCATTTAGATTTTTTATTTTTTAAAATAAGATAATTTAATCAATAAAATATTATTTTAATAATGAAATAATAATATTTTAGTATATTAACAATTGATTAATGAAATTTTAATATTAATTAAGATGATTAAGGAAATTAAAATTTTCTCAAAGTGAATAACTAATTAAAAAGAAATAATTTGTAGTTTAATTTAATATAAAAACTCATAAAATATGTATCATAAAATAAGAAAGATATGAATATACAAATAGCAACTAACACCACCAATTTTTATTTATTAGGGTATATATTTGAATTTAACCTATCAACTTGCAAGACATGTTGAGTTTTCATCAATAATATTTGATCATATGTATAAATTTTATAATTTACAGAAAAAATTAATTTATAAAGTAATGTAAGTGGTTGGAACTACATAATTCAAACTAATTAAAAATTACTTAAGTTGGACATAACATATTAACTTATTAGATTATAATTTTTTCAATTTATCTCATATTTATTTCCTATTTTCAAGCTTTACATACTCTAAAGTCTAACTTAAAATTTCTTTTTAATTGAATTTTAATTCTAATCCTTTTTTTAATTAATTAAAAAACTATATTTTTTTATTTTTATTTTCTATGAATTTTTATTTTCATTATTTAAGCAGATCACCTATCAACCTATCACAAAATGGAGCAACTTAACATTCTTAATCCCAATCAATTAGTTAAAAAAATATATTAAAAAATTTAGTTAATGTTAAGAGAAAAACTTTAATTGAATTTAAGTAAGTTAATAAATAATTTAACTAGTTGAGCGTAGTTTATCTTTGACTCTGTTATATATATTTTTCTCAGTCATAAAAAATAAATCCACCTTAACACGTGATCAACATACCAAAAAATTCAAAAAAAAAAATGTGTTCCATTTAATTTCAAGACAGAGAAAATTAAATTTAACCTCACAAATTAATAAATATAAAATATTATCTTATTATAATAATTTTATAGTGTTATTTAACTTTAATTAGTCCTGTTTATGGTTTAAAATTAAAGTTTAATTTATTTTAATAAAAAATTGTATTTACAATTATCATAAATAAAACTCTAGATTTGGTTAATAAATAATATCAATAAAAATAAAAATAACTTTTAAGCAATTTTAATTTTATTTATTTATTTAATTTTTTTAATATTAAATGCAGGTTATCTAATTTATATAGATTTTAAAGTGTTTTATATATATGGATTAATAATTCAGATTATTTCATATTTTATCAATTTTTTACCATTTATGTTTTTATTAAAAATTATTTTAATATTAAAATTAATTTATATTATTATTATTATTATTTTATTTTAAAAAATAAAAATAACCTTTAAGAATTTATCTAGTGAATATGACTACAGAAGTGAATCATGAAACTAAAAAAAAATAATTATAAAATTAATCATTTAATGACTAAGTTAATATTCAATATATTTATTATCAATAATATCCAAAACTATTAATATTTTAATTTAGAATCTTAGAAAGCATTTAATATTTTAAATAATTTTTTGATAAAATAATATTATTAATGTAATACGTTAAATACTTCATATTTAATGTCTTCATATTTAAAAATATCTTAAATTTTAAATATTATTATATATTTTTAATATTTTTTTAAAACTACTCACTCGAGAGCTCATATTTTCTATAAATTCATCATAATTACTTTTAACAACAAGTTAATTGACAATCTATCATTTCAAAAAATTTCTAACAAGTTAAATTAGTTTTAAATTGAATATATAGTTTATAATGTATGAACTTTTATAATTTGATTTTTTTTGTGTACTCATATTGTAGTTAATGAAATAATGTATTTATCATAAAATATATTATATATTTTTCAAATACTTCAAAATTTAAATAAAACTATTTAATTTTTTTGTGCACTTCTATTGGTTATCTTATTATAATAATTTTATATTTTTATTTAACTCTAATTAGTCCTGTTTATGGTTTAAAATTAAAGTTTAATTTATTTTAATAAAAAATTATATTTACAATTATCATAAATAAAACTCCAGATTTGGTTAATAAATATTATCAATAAATTAATAAATAATATTAATAAAAATAAAAATAACTTTTAAGAAGTTTTAATTTTATTTATTTATTTGATTTTTTTAATAATAAATCTAGATTATCTAATTTATATAGATGTCAGAGTGTTTTATATGAGTTAATAATTTAGATTATTTCATAATTCGTTAATTTTTTACCATTTATATTTTTATTAAAAATTATTCTAATATTAAAATTAATCATTATTGTTTAATTTAATATTAATTATTTTCATATATTGTATTAAACTTTAATGGTTTAAAATTTTTTAATCAAATATATATTCATCTAATTTAAAATATTAAATAAAAAATAAAAAATAAATATATTTTTTTAGTTTTTAAAACTTATTTTTCAAAACAAATATATCAAACAACATTTTTTTTATTTTCTCATCTTAAAATCAGTTTTAAAAATTAAAATACCAAACAAATTTTACTGTATTTTATTCTTTAAATAATTCTATAAAACTGTTTTAAAATATTATTTTTAAAAACCATAAATCAAACAAGCTCTAAAACTAATTTGTAGCTAACTTAAGATTTTTTAAGTGTAAATTTTGCAACCGAATCATTCTATAGCTATTCCGTAGCTACACTAAGAATATTTTGTACTTAACTTTTGCTATGAAAATTTTTTTTGTAGCTAATCTGTAGCTAAATTAAGAAATTTTTAGCTACGCAAAAGTCTGTAGTTAATCTGTAGCTAATTCCAAGCAAATTTTTCCCGTCATAAGGCGTCACTTATTCTCACCATAAGTTCATTTTGCTATGAAAATTTTTTCTAGTTAATCCGTAGCTAAATTAAAAATTTCTTAGCTACACAAAAGTCTGTACCTAATCTGTAGCTAATTTCAGGCAAATTTTTCCTCCCAAATGGCGCCACCATAAGTTTATTTTGCTATGAAAAATTTTTCTAGCTAATCCGTAGCTAAATTAAAAATTTCTTAGCTATACAAAAGCCTGTAGCTAATCTGTAGCTAAATCGAAGTAATTTTTTCCCGCCATAAGGCGCCACTTATTTTTGTGAATTTAGCTATGAAATTTCGTAGCTAAATTTGTTTTTTCTTGTAGTGGCAGGGCCTTCTCGCTATAGTAAGGAAATTCTTGCTGTAGCAAGTGGTCTCAAGGAGAAAGGCATGCGTCTGTCGCCTTCTCGCTGTAGCAAGAGAGCAATAGTCTAGGCTACATTTCTGGGTGCAGTCTCGCTAAAGCAAGAGGGCCTCGCTATAGCGAGATTCTGCAGAAACCAGAGTGCAATTTCTTCTGAATTTTTTGCTGTGGTGAGAGGGCGTGTCGCTGTAGCAAAAGTGTCGTGTTTCAAACTGTATTTAAGGGTTCTTAGAGAGCTGCGCGAGGGTTATTTCAAAACCCTCAACCCCTCTCTTCTTCCCTTTGCATTTTCGGTCGATTTCCACCCCAAATCACTAGAAAGCCCCAACCTCTTGCGTGATTCTAGGTCGAGGGGAGTGATTGAAGCCATTTTGGGTAAGTTCTATGGTTTCCTTTGGGATTTCTTGAATTCCTCCAATCTCCATTCAATTTTCTGAGCTTGGCTGCATTTGTAGGGAAGTTCTTGCTGATTCTGGACTTGAATAACCAAGAGCACCTTGAAAAACACCGGATTGAGGTAAGGGGAGCTTGCCCTAGGTCCTTTTGATGATTTGGGAGTGATGAGAGATGTTGAGAGAGAGTTAGAGCTGCATTTTTGGAATACAATTGTTGTGTTGATGTGATTGATCGCTGTTGAATCCTAGGAGAAGTAATTTGATAGCCGAATGATAGAGTATTGTGGTTGTATGCTGTGAAAAACCCTAGGGAGGATGACCCAATATACTAAATATGACGTGTAGTAAATTACTGGGTTGTTTGTTGAGTTTCCAATGCTGTAATTGCTGAAAATTGCTGAATTAGCTGAGCTGTTGTTAAAATTCTATCCATGTAATTGCTGAAATTATTAATATGCTGATTGCTGCATCATACTAGAGCTGAATAGGGTGCCATGATAGGTGTTGTATCACATGCTAGGTGGGTAGTCATGTAGCTTTAGAAAACTGAGCTATACTATCTGGATCCAGATACCGGAATGGGTCGCTCCCGGACTGGCACAGTTCCTCTAGACCTGCTGAATGTGCTGTTAAAGGTCAGATGGACACTATTTCTCATTGCTGCATAAGCATGAGCTGGGCTGGGCTGTATGGGCTGTAATTGTTGTTTCTTGCTTATTTACTACGATTATTTTACTTGATATGCTGTTTCTTTTTGTAAGCTCACCCTTGCAATTGTTGTTGTGATGTTGTGCTGCGATGATCGTATCTTGGTACGTGACCAGACCAGACAGGTGAGGCTTCGGCTTCCCAGGCTGACTGGAGTAGCTAATGGAGAAGCGGAGGATTAGGCATTAGGATATGTTATGACTTTCTCATGTATTAGTCTTTTGTTGTAATTAATATTTGTAATGACAACTAAGCCATATTTTGTAATACTTTTATTGTTTAAGAATTATTTTCAATCCATACATGTTGATTTCCTTGATGATTATTCATGAATGCATAATTAAGAGTGATTATTGTGTATTGCTAAGATTTAGTGGATTATGTTTATGACCTTGCCCTTGGGGTCGTGACAATTTATGGTTCTAATAAGAAAAAACTTAGTATTTTCAAACCAAAATACCTAAATAGGAATTAGGGTTTGGGATCAACTTCCCTTACTTAGAAATAGGTTTCTTAGACCAAATTTTCTTAGAGACCTAAGAGAGAGGTACAACATTCTTAGTGGAGGATATCGTCTTAAGGATTAAGGTTTCCTTAAGTATTACAAAACATAAAACTTTAGATTAAGAGAAATTTGAGAAATAGGAATGGAGTTAAAGAACTAAGCTCCAAGAAACATACTTGTATTTGAATGAAATAGACGTTCGAGCTCAGATATGGAAGATATTTAAAGTTTGGGAGGGTTTTTTCTGAGAATAAAAGGTGGGTGAATAGAGAAAAACGAGAGGGAAAACTATTCAATTCAAAAATGAAAATCTTTAAACTGAAGTTCCTTAAATACTCTTCCAAATTCGTGCATTCTCACTTGAGTGAGTTCGATTCTCGCCTGGGCGAGACCCTCTTCGCTTGGACGAGAAAACTAGATAATAGTTTTACATAATTTTCTAATATTCTTGCCTAGGTGAGAAGCAATCTAGCCTGAGCGAGAGACATTCTCACCTGGACGAGAATAGGTTCAAAGAGTTCTCCATTTTTCTTGCGAGGCTAATGGGTGAGACTCTTTTTTGCCTGAGCGAGACCTTCTTTTTGCTTGGACAAGAGGATAGTTGGAGTAACTTTATCCTATCTCTCTTAAGCGAGATTCGTCTCGTTTGAACGAGAGTATTCTATAATAGTTGGTCCAGCAAACTTTGTCTCACCTGAGCGAGACATATCTTACTTAAACGAGAAACTTTGCACTAAAATTTCTATTTTTCTATACATGGGCAACAAAATTAAAGATGTTACATTTCTTATGTACACGTATTAAATGAAGTTGATAAGAATATAAATTAAAATCAAGCTGAGTAAATATTAATATTAAACTTAATTTCAACAATTTTAAATAAAAAATTATTATATTATAATAATCATTAAAATATTAAAAAAATTAACTAATTTTAACTATTTTATTTATTTACATAATTTAATAGATTGTGTCCTATAAAAAAGAATCGGACAAAATATAATATATAATTTAATTTAAAAATTAGTTTGATTTTTCGCACAAACATAAAGGACTGAAACAAAAATCCCCTCTTTAAGTCTTAATAAGTAAAATGCAAATGTAATATTAATTTTATTTTTAACAAAATGTTTAATTTAATTTTTTTCATTCTTTTTCTGTCCCTGCATTTCTCTTTCATTTTTGTTTGCTCTGTTGAAAGATTGACAGATGTAAGAGTAGTAAAGTTTTATTTCCAATTATGCTATCACAAAGTGTGATTTCTTGTTTAAGAATTAATTCTTACATTCTTTAATACAAAAAGATATATTTCAATTTATGCTATAATTTATTCAAAAATAATGTTAATGATACATTTTTAATATATTTTTAAATATTAACTAAAATTTTAAAATTATTTAAGTATATTTTTTCATTTTTTAAATTAAGATTTTATATGATAGTATATAATTTTAAATAATTTTTAATTAATAATTATAGTGTATGAAAGAAAAGTGTATTTAAGAATGCGATTTTATAAGGAATTCCATTTACAAAATGTATTGGCAGTAGATGGGTTTTGCATCTGCCATCTCTGATACTGCGACCATATCTCGAACGATAGGTCTTAATTAAATGTAAATAAGTACAATGATTGGACTTGTACTTTTATTTTGATCATTTTTGCTTTTGACAATTCAGATTAGAGAGGGATTTGTTCAATTTTTTGTTAAAAGGGGACGAATTTCAATAAAGATGGAATTTAGGGAGACGTGTTGGCCTCTAACAAGAAATGAAAATAAAATTCGTATCCAAATTCTCGTTGGTGGAACCCATCGCTGAAGGAATCGTTTTACTCGTTTTCTATAATCGTTTCTAATTTATGCCGAAACTATTGATTCTAATTTCTATATTTAAATGTTTTAAAAAGAAAAGGCTGAATGATAATAGAGAAAGCTTCGTATCCTTTTGTTAGTTTTTTTAATAATATTGTTTTATTCTTATAATAAATTTTGATGGAGTTTTGAAATGAAAGAAAATTGGCATTGACACGCGATTTGCAAGAGTTAAATCACCTTTCGGCTTTTGATTTCTTTTCTTTTTTTTTTAAATAAATTGGGTCAGTCAACCCTATCCAAAGAAAAAGGTCAAACAAAAGAGTTTTGGCCGGTTTCATTTAGCTCCCAAAAATGTTTGATCTAAAAAAGTATTTATTATTATTATTTTTCGAATTTTTTTGTTTTGGTGACTTCGGAGTTGGGTCCTCACTGCGGTGGACATTTTTTTTTTTCAATTTTTATTTTATCAACCTTTCGCCTGTTTTAGTAAAAATACTTCACTCTCTGTTTTTCTTCCTTTGTATCTTTAAGTTTATTATCTTCTTATTTTAAATAATAATAATAAAAAAATTAAAATTGATTCAAATATAATATTAATTTTTATTTTATCGATTATATTATGTTTAATTTTTATTTTTATTTATAAAATTTATCCCTCTATCAAAATAATAAAAAGTAGGTAGAATAATATAAAAATAAATAAAATTATCACAATAATTATTATGCTATTATTTATATTTAATATATTTTATTTTATTTTTGTATTACTTGTTCTTTGGTATTATCATTATATTGTAAAATTATAAAATATTAATATAATTTGATTTTATATTCATGTTAAACCTTCTCTTATTTTATAGTTAATGAATTATATTTTTAATTTATTTTTATATTAAATAAATATATAATAAATGTTTACATCAATTTATAAGGCTCTTTTTTTATATGGTATTTATATTTAATTATACAAAAAAATATGAATTTTTTTATTTATTACATAAATATGAAATTTTATAAAATTTCGTCAAGGATGCTTTTTAATTTAAAAATATCAAATCACATGAAAAATTTGTCAATGGTGATATTTTAAAAAAATATTATATATTTATAAAATTGCCAGTAACAATATTTAGAATTTAAAAAATTAGCATATATATATATATATATATATATTGCCATTGACGAGTTTTGAATATTTAAGAAATTAAAAAAATACATAAAAATTTTAGATAGAGAAAGTGAGTTTATCATAGAAAAAAAATGAGTATACTCTTATTGATTTATTTTAATGATGAAATTATTACAAATACTTGTGAATGTGTATTATTTAGGTGTAAAAGGTCAACATGTGTGAATATGAGAAAGAATATATCATTTGAAGAACTGCAACATTGGCTGACTGAAAATATTGTATTTGAGTTTTCAAAATCAGTGAAAAGTATTGTTTATAGGTGTTCAATATTAATATTTAGAGGTTTCATATAATATCAAACACTTCTAATAACAAATGATGTTGATGTTCTACAAATGTTTTAAATACATCAACATCGTCATCCGCCAACTCCTGCCATTAAGTTATATGTTTTTTTTAAAGACATTGCAGTTAACATTGATGAAGAAGATGTTGAGGAAATATATGCAAGTAGTGTACCAAATAGAGATGTAGAATGGATAAATGTTAACAATAAAAGTGGTGACTCTGACTCTGAAGGAGAACAAAGAAGCAATGAGTTGAGTGAGATGAAGATATGGATGACAATGGTGAGGTCCATTTATCAAACACAGTAATTGGTCAACATTTATTTAGGGAGCCACTTTTTATGCGTTCATTAAATCTTGATGCTATGCATACAATTAAGTTTTTAGAGTATGTAAATTTATGTATGTTTTATTTTTAAAAATGTTGTTGATGAATTAAATTATAGTTTTTTAATTTGTTATATTTGTGTTCGCATTTTATATATTTTTCTGATGTAGATGGAGACTTATATGTTAAAAAGCAATTTAATAATAGAGCGACTAATATACGAATAATTAAGTTTTTTAAAATTCTATTATTTCTAATTTATTGGTAACAAATTTTAAATTACTGGTTCCTATTTTTTAAATTTGTTTACCTAAAATTTGTTTTAGTCTACTCAAAATTATTCTACATTTTCAACATTTTTCATAAAATTATATTTTTTATACTTTATATGTACCCTTCTAATTAATTGGGCAATAATAAATTTTTTTACAAATTTTGGTATAATTTTTCATGTTTTATTATGCAATTTTATTTTTTTAATTTAACTAATTATCCATTTTTTTTATCTCAGCCAACTTAATACATTATTATACTACATTTATTTTAATTTCAATTTACTATTTTATAAAAACACTCAACTAAAAATTTATTTTATTCACAATTATAAAAAAAATTAATCTATTTTTACCGACTTTACGAAATATTTAACACAACATTTACAATTTTTTCACTACTGCATTTAAGTCTAAACATATTAAAAAATTTAAATTTAATACTAAACTTCAAAATTAAATATAACAACAATTATCAACTTCGAAATCTATTTTTAACAAAAAAAAATTAATTCAAATATTACATTTTCAATTAATTTTACATTAAATAACCAAAAATATATATAAACAATTCAATAAATTATAAAAAAATTATATATGAAAATTTTACTCTTTACTGACCTCTATTACCGATTGAAAATGGACTTTGACTTCTATACTCTTCATATCGGCTCCTGTAAATTTTCAAAACATAACAAACTATTATTTTTTTACAAATAAAATAAACATATTTATTTTATAATTTCATTTTTAGTTTTAGATTTTGTTCATAATAACACTACAATATCAAAAAATTATTCCTAAAATTTTCACACCAACAATGTAGAAAATGTTGCTTCTGGTCTGGGTTAATGGAAGATAAAGTACAAGGAAGGGGAAAAAGAAGGCCTCTGCGGCACCTCATATTAACGATGCCACATGTCAAAACCTGAAGAAATAGTTATTAACTCTCTGATAGACTAGTCGAGACTATAGAGATGATACACCATTAGATTTGAACACATATCCCGATTCTCCTTAACCGTTGATTTAAAATGGCTATCGTCGCTATTAGGGTGATATAAACTACCATATGACATATAACCGTTATTGCCTTTACTAGAAAAATTATTTTTTTTTATTTATTTGTCAAAATTCTTTGTCACCACGTGTCTATGTCTGAAGGAGTATCGATTATTAGCAACGATAGTGTATTAAAAAAAATACTCTATTAAACATGTAGATGTCCTATTGGTCAAAATTCGTAACAGAAAAATTATTTTAAAAAATTTTTATTTTAAAAATTTATTTTTAAAATGACATTATTTAAATAAATTTATCTAAATTAAAAATAAACTTGAATATTATAAAAATAAATAATAAGTTATTAACATAGAAATAAGATAAAAAGCGTAAAATAAGTTTTGGAAGACTGAATCACTGAAAAATTCTAAGAAAGAAACCTTTAAAAATAAAAAATTTTAGGTGACAAAAAATTGCAAAAAATTTATATTTATAGCTAGTTTATCACGCTACTCATCTTCATCACTTCAATTTCCTTATCATTCACTGCACCAAAGCAATGACAGATAATCCAATCTACAGGACCCTTAACTGCAAGAAGTGATTGGTCCTCTCCAGTACATGATGTTTTATGAAACTATAAAATCCTTGGTTTTAATAGAACCCCTTTTTGTTTTTTTTATTTTTTCCCCATCACAATTCACAAGCTTACAACCAAGAGAACTGAACAAATTCAGAGAAACAGATGCCGCCTCAAATCAGCAAAACACTGCCGTGCCGACCAAACTACGTCTTTTCAAACTATTAGACAAAGTTTGATGACCGTCAGTACCTCGATACACTGCACATAAAATTAAGGATGAAGAGACATTTCAGACTACATTTTATGTTTGGAAGGAAAAATAAAAGTAAAAAGAAAATATATATTTCTCCCTTTAATAAGTCCATTTTTCATAAGTAAAATTTATTTGAGAATTAATATTAATACACAAAAGTTTACCTTTTAATTTTTTATGATTATTTTATTATGCTTTATTTTTTTTCATTATAATATTGTTATTGAAAATTATCATTTATTATGTTGTATTTTTTAAACAATGTTAATATAATATTTTAAATAATTTATTTTCAAAGAGAATTTAAATTTCTCTTTATTATACTTAACTTTTTATATTTTTCATTCATAATTCTTTTCATTTTTAACGCTCACTTTAAGCATATAATATTTGCGTAATAATTACAACATAATTTTTTATATAATGAAGCACTCATATAATAATAATTATTTTTAACACAATTTCTTAATTAATTAAACATAAACTGAAAAACAAAAATAAATTAATTTTGAGGGAAAAAAATATAAACTTGTTCTCCTATTTTTAATTTAAATTTCAAACATCTTCTCCTTAGTTTCTTTTCACTCTACCAAATGTAGCGCTAAAGAATACATTGTAGTTTAGTAATTGATTAAAAATAACGATTACGATTATGATATAATATTTATATATACATATATGAAGTGTACCTTTAAAGTAAATATTATTAATGTATTAATTAATAACTATAACTGCACGTTGTATCTTCCAAAGTGCAGTTATAGTTTTTATCTTAGAATAGTCAATTTCTCAAAAATAATAGTTAGTTGTGGGTAGCACGTTAACTTTGGCTTAATTAACTATCATGTGGGGTGGGATCATTGATATGGAGGTATGACAAAGGAAGATGAGCGTGATCAAGGAAAGTAGGCAGTGAGATGAATATGTAACTTATCTGAAAAAGATGTGTACTAACATTATTCATTGATTGATTGATTGATTAATTAATGATTAATCTATCATTCATCAAATACAACCACATATAAATCTAATTTAATTCATCTAATTATAGAAATAAATTGGATAGTTTAAATTAGTTTTAATTAATGAATGATATTTGATCGATCAAAATATCTGAGATATAGGGATTCTGGAGTCTTAACAACTTTAGATGAGACACGAGAGAATTGTAATGTTGAGCAAATAAAATGCATTTGTGTTTGACTTAGCTTATTTTTTGTGAGACTTTTTTTAAAAAAATAAACGATAATTTTCAAAGTTTAATAATTTCTAGACATTTTATTACATACAGAAGGTTTCAGCTGTATCTATGGTTTCCTTGGCTGAATAGTTTATTTTTCTTTAGTCGCCTGGTGAAGAGTTCAAGCCAGAACAAACACACCTAAACACAGACCCATCAAGAAATGCGACAAAGCAGAAACAGAATAGACAAGACCAAAGCGTTTCTTGCTTATTGGATCACTATAGATACGCTACTCTAAAGCAAAGGAGAAGTATCCATCCATTGTTAAATATATTTGGACTCACTTACGTTCCACTTGTGACCCAGAATGCTCAGAGAGCGACTCCGAAGTCCAAAATTAGCCCACTAAGCATATATATACATGTAACGAATGAAGAAAAGGTCCCTAGCAAAGGGATACGCTTTAGGCGATCAAGTACTAAGTAATAATTACTGATTTTCAAGAAAATAGTTGAGATTTAAACATCATAATCTTAATTAATAATTTACTAATGAACAATGATTATCATTCCACACTTCATCATTTAATGTTAGGAAAATGTTAAAATTTATTTAGAGTTTGTTTGTTTTATGTTTTTAAAAATAATTTTTTAAAGTAAAAAAAAAACGATTTGTTCATGAACATAAATTTTATTTTTATTTTTTCTTAAAAATAATTTTTTTAAATTATTTTAGAATATAATTTTTTAAAATTAAAAACGAAAACAAACAAGCTCTTAGTATTTTATTTTTATTTTGAATAAGTCAAGTTTTATTTAATTGAGATTTATTGTTGTAGGCTAGAAGTCAGGGTTGGTCAATTGCTATTTTATCCCCTATAAGTTTAAGCAATAATAGTTATTTTGAAATATAATATATGTAACTAAAAGATTTCAATGAATGTATCAACTTTTTATATATATATATATATTTTAACATTTGATATCAAAGCTTTTGCTAAGTTTAATACTAATAGATATTGAAGTGATACCTATCTTGCAGTGGCAAGTTAGAATGACAAAAAAATACTAGCTTTGTGCAACCAGACATTCCTTGCTTTGATAGTCACTATGACCATTAGGCAATGTTAATGGATAACTTTTTATGATCAAAAGAGTATTGACTATTAATTGAAGAAGGTATCACTGTTTATCCAAAAAAAAAAAAAAACAGTGCTAACAATAGCTCGGGTGAAGCAACTAGAGAACTAGAAGTTGAAGGATTTGAAGGTGAAAAATTATTTGTTTTAGATTATCGATGATGAAAATCAAAGAAGATCCATTGAAAACAAAGACTTGAAGGCATTAGAAGGACTTCAAGGGCAAATGACAAGGGCAAGGACAAAAAAAAATAAATAGAGACTTAGAAAAGATTGTTGCTGTCTTATTTAAAAGGGAGATCAATTTAGATTTACAAAAACCCAAGATGGTTAATTACATATACTTAGAAGTTTTGAACTCTAACAAGTTTTATTAGGATTTAATTATTATGTTTAATTTATTTATTTTAATAATAGTCATTACTTATTTTAATTTTTTATTTAGGATAAAATCTTGTTATTTTATTTAGTTTATTTGAATTTAGGCTTGTTGGTACAAGAAGCTCATTAGAGTTTGCGTTAATATTAGTTTACAAGCATTATGCATATATAAGCTCTTATAGACACACTTTTAATTAGTTTTTAATACAATTTGAGATTGAACACTCTTGTGAGAGCGTGTGACTCTAGATTCTTGAGTGAGTCAATTTTCTTTGATCTTATCAAGAGGTCAAGACTCTTGTGGCGATCGTTCCTTAACTTATCAATCTTGCGATTGTGGCGTCATTTTTCATCTCTATTCTATTTTCACTTTTTTATTAATTTTCTTCTTATTTTAATTCTTATTTGTACCCTAATAATTTCATTTTTATTGTGTGAAATTCAATTCAAGATCATTTAATTCGGCGACACGGTTTGTGGTTGTCATCAATCGACCATACAATCTTGGAGATCATTCTTCAAAGGGAAACTAGCAAGCAGATATAGGACTCAATAAAGCTTAAGTTTCAAGGGATAGCAATAGTGAAGCGTGCAGAACTTCAAGCTCTTCAAAGAGATTTTGAAACTTTTCATATGAATATAGGATAGTTGATCACTAATTAATTTGCAAGGACGATGGTCATTGCAAACAATATATCAATCCATGGTGACAAACTAGAAGATGTTGCTATTGTTGAAAAGATTCTTTGATTAATGACTATGAAATTGATTATGTAGTTTATTCGATTGAAGAAGCATGTGACATTTCCATTGATGAATTGTAAAGTTCATTATTGGTTCATGAGCAAAGAATTAACCATGAACTACAATTGAAGAGAAAGCTTTAAAGGCATCCACCAATAGTCCAAGTTGTTTCAAAATGTGTTTTAGCTGAAAGCTGTTAATTGAAGCATTCACATATTGAATAGAAGTTCAACATTGACAATGAAGAACACGACACTCGAAGAAGCATGGAATGGAAAGAAACTAATTCTGATTCATTTGAAAGTTTTTTATTGTATAGCTTTTGCTCATGTCTCTGATGAAAAAAAGAAGAAGCTTGATGATAAAGCAAGTAAGTGTATATTTCTTAGTGTTAGTGAGCATTCCAAAGCTTACAAATTGTACAATATAGTTATAAAAAAATCATTAATCAAGATGTGAAATTTGATGAAAGCAAGTGGAAGTAGACTATTAATAGCACTTGAGAGAAAATTCCAATAAGTGATGATGAATTTGAAGAAGAAAAACATAGTCAACCTTCAAGTCCTGTTATCACAAGTAGAAGAGAAAGATGATGTTTCAAATGATCCTAAACTTTAATGTGCAAGAAGAAGGCTAGCATGGATGCAAGCTTATTAGATTAATGGAGTTAATTAAATTGATGATTCACTTACTTATTTTGCATTGCATTCAAACCATGATCCTAATGCTTTTTATGTTGCCATTAAAGAATTAAAGTGACAAAAGGCTATGGATGGGGAAATTAAAGCAAGAGAGAAAACTAACACTTGAGAATTAACATATCTTCCCACAAGGTACAAGTTTATTAGAGTTAAATGGTATATAAGACAAAAGTTAATAAGATGGTAAGGTAGATAAATACAAGGTGCAACTGGTAGTGAAAAGGGCTACAAATAAGGATATGGGATTGATTATAAAGAGAAAAACAAAGCTTGATCCACTAATTATTTATCTCATTTTGCTCTACAAATTCATTAATTAAATGTGTTTTAATTACCTACAATGCAATTAATTATGAAATGTTAAGAGTCATTGATAAATGCTTTCTATAATTGATCCTACATTGTAATTCATGAATGATAATTGAGAGTTTTAAGCTATTCATTGAGAAAATTTACTATTATTAATTTCATTTTATTCATATTTCAGGAAAAAGGATCAAGAAGTGAAAGCTTTAAAAGATATTGGGAATTGAAGTACACAAAGAACCAGAGATATACACGGGAAAGTACACGCTCGTGTATATAAGTGTGTATCTCACTGGTTGCATGAATAAAAAACACAATGAAGCCAGAGATATACATGGACAAGTACATGCCTATGTATATGAGCGTGTATCTTACTGGTCATGTCAATTGAAGTATATCATCAAAACCAGAGATGTACACGGTCAAAGTACATGGGCGTGTACTTTTTCATGAAAGTTGTGAAGTACAATTTTTAGAGACTAGAGATGTACATGGCCAAAGTACATGGGCGTGTACATAGGTGTGTACTTTTAATATGCGTCAGAATTTAAATTTCTACGAGAAGATGAGCCCTTTGACTATTCATATAAAAGGAAACTTGGCACAGAAACCTAGGGGACACTGTTTTGAGGAGAAAAAAGACTCAGAGATGGCTGGAGGATAGGATCAAGCACTTTTATTCATCTCTTTTGTAATTTTAGTTTCAAGATATTTAGGTTCTAATTTTCCTTTGAGTATCTAGACGTAATGAATCTTAATTGACCAAATTTTCTGTAATTCTTCTAATGCTATTTCATGTTCTTTTCTCTTGGGTTTAATTGAGTAATATCAATTGTCTTCCATCTTGTATTATCTTGCATGAAATTAACATTGCTCATTAAAAGGACTTAAATGTATTTCTAGAGATAGAAAGACGTAAGTTTTATGTATTAGAATTAACCCTAATTATGGAATTCATAATGAACTTAATGCAACCTAGGGGTATTAATTAAGGAAGAGATTCTGATTGATCAATCGAGGGTTAGGAATCATTATCCTTGATAAAGGTATTGATTTAATTCAGAATTTCTTGCAGCGATAAGGGTTTGAAACTAAGTAGTTGAAGAAGAATTTTAGTTATTTGGACACTTAGGAGGATTTACAGTCTAGTTACTCGTCTTTTCCCCTTGAATACCTTTAGTCATACTTTTTTTATAATTTATTATCATAAGAATTTTGTTCCTTTTAATTTAATATTCTTCTATTTTTAGTAATTTTATCAACAAAAATTCATTTCTCATATTCATTAATAATTGCGTAATTAAGGAAGTAATTCTTAATAACATTCCTTGTGGATACGACACTTGGTACTCTATTTTTTATAATATTACTCTGACAACGGGTACACTTGCCTAGTAATCAATTTTTACACACCAGTCATCAATTCTAAACATATAAATATAAATTCACTAGGATAAAAATCAATCTATAAGAGAAACTATAATTGTTATTAAATGTAAAAATCACGTAAAGTCTGCGAAGAATCCATCATAGTCCTAGCTATGGTTTTAGCTACTCATAACAAAATAAACAACGAAAGCAATTGTAAAGAAATTTAAATTCATTCGAAACAAATGCAAATCAAAAGAATTCTATGAGGAAAGAGATGAGAAAAGTTCTTGTCTCCAAAAAAACGCTCTCGATCACTTATTCTGATGCATTTATCAATGATATGCACTATCATATAGCTCTATAAATCATCAAAAGTTGGCTAGGAAAAAGTCTCCAAGTCAAAAAGTATTCGTCAGGAAAAAATGTTTTTTTCAAGTGTATGAGGCCTCTTTAAATAAAATAAACTATAACAAAATATCGTATCAATATTATATATATATATATATGATATGTCAATTTAAAATTTCATATCTAGATTTAAATTCCAAATTTAAAATCTAAATTCAGTAACAGATTCATAAGCACAATCATGCATAATTACCAGCATGATTGTGCATGGTCACAAAGCATTTCCAAATTTGTTGTGAAGTAAGGTTGTGCTTCCTATTGAGCATGAACATACTTTCTATCAAATTTCATCCAATCACGATAAAAAGGCATCAATATTGCTTGGCTCAATCCTATGAATTCTCTTTATATACTAAACTGTAACAAATAATAAATAAATTAGTGCAAAATTATTGTCAAATAAAGGCCAAACTATAAATAAGTTATAAAAACATCTCAAAATATGAACTCATCAACAAGCTTACACATTTCACCAAACTTGCAAATAAAGAGAAAATTCTTATAGTTTGCATATATGTTGATGACTTTATCTTCATAGGTAATGATAAAGTCATAATTGATTCATTTAAAGCTTCTATAAAGCCTAAATTTAATATGATAGACTTGGATTTAATATGTTATTTTCTTGGCATTGAGGCAGTACAATCAGCTATTAAAATTTTTGTGTCATAGAAGAAGTATATTTAGGAGATTTTAAGTAGATTCCAAATGGAAAAGTGCAATGCAATTTGCACTCCTACTTTTACTTGCTTGAAGTTGAAAAAGGACTTAACTGAAAAGAAAGTAGATGCAACGGTTTATAAGCAAATTGTAAGAAGTTTTATGTATCTAACTTTGATTAGGCCAGATATAATGCACGTTGTTAGCCTTATCAGTTGATATATGGAGAATCCAATAAAATTGCACCTCCTAGCATCTAAAAGTGTTCAGGGTACTTGAAAGGGACCATTAATTTAGGAGTGTTTTACAATAAAGGAGAATAAAAGGGTTTAGTGACAACGATTATGTTAGGATGAAGATGACAAAAAAAGCACATTCAGATATGTCTTTGTGATGGGTTTGGGTATTGTTTCATGGTTATCAAAGAAATAACCAACGGTTATTCTATCTTCTACTGAAGCTAAGTTTATTTCATCTATGTCATGAGCTTGTCAAGCCATTTAGTTAAGGTTACTTAGAGAGCTTGGGCATGATATATATAAAAAAAAAAGGGCCTTGTATTAGTGTTATGTGACATTGTCACTGCAATTAAGTTGTCAAAGAATTTTGTTTTACATAAAAGGAGCAAACATATACAGGTAAGATTCCATTCTTTACGCAAATTTGTGCAAGCATGATGTTGTTGATGTTATCTATTGCATGCAAGAGTGAGGAGCAGATTGCAAATATGGTGAAAAAATCCCTCAAGACAGCTATGTTTGAGAAACTTCAAAGCATGATGGGAGTTCGTTCAAGAAAGGAAGCTGACTGTGATAATGACAAGTTGGTTACTGAAGTTACTGAAATTTCCTTTAAAATAAACTGATGTTTTGTAATACCTTTAGTTTAAGAAAGGAAAATATTAGGAAAATGTCAAAATATATTTAGTATTTTGTTTTGAATGAGTCAAGTCCTATTTAATTGGGATTTATTGTTGTAGGCTAGAAGTCATGAGTTAATCTGTTGTATCTTCTCAGTTTAAGCAATAATAGTTACTTTGAACTGCTATATATGTAATTAAAAGTTTTCAATGAATGTTTCAATTTTTTTTTGCATATTTCAACATTTATAGTGTATCTCTATATTATTTAAATGTGAACGCCAAACATGATCTTTTTCATTATAATGTGACTTCAACTATTTAACATGGTTTAAACAACTTTCTAAAATATTGTGAATAGATTAATAATTTTTTATACATCAATTATGATCTAATTCAAATTCATTTGATCCATTCATTTGCTACCCCAAGTTAAATTTGTCTAAATTTTTCTCTAGGAATAGGTTCTCCCTAGTTAAAATGGAAGAAAAGATTTTGAAAGACAATGGAGAAAGAAAGAGGGTTAATATAAAACTCTTCAAGTTGAGGAATTTAAAAATATGAAACTAAGAGGGTTTTGGTCTATTATGTAAAAACTTCTAAACAAGGATATTCATCACATAAATTTTTTCTTTCTCTCCTCTTCTCCTCAAAAATCAACTTTCAAACAAAGCTTAAAAAAAAAAAACCACCACAAAAAGTAGTCATCTAAAAATTTCAAACAAAAATATTCATCACATAAATATTTTCCTTTCTTTCTTTTTTTTTAAAAACCAATTCCCCAACAAAATTTAAAGAAAACAAACAACCATAATAAGTGAACTGAAAAATACAAAACAAAAGTATTGTCTTTCAATATACTAAATTCATTGACACAATATATGACAATATATGAATCTAATATGGTAATATTAGACACAACCTCTACAAAATAAAGAAAATTCGAGAGAGAATATTAATGATAGGAATACGAGATCTGAAAAGCATGTATTAAAAAAGTAGGCCATGTGAATCACAATACAATTACCTTAAGTTATAGTTTGTTATAGATTTTTTTTTTATTTTATAGATTTACATTTTATAAATTATTATTAATCAACTTTTATATTATAAATAAGCGTTTATTATTTAAAAATTAAAGTAGTCAGTGAAGTCATAATTTTACTTTTTACCTACTTTTTTATTGATTTTGTTTTAAATTTTGAAGTTCAAAATTATTATTTTACTTTATCTTATTACCTTATATAAACTTTCAAAATTTCTATAAATACTTATACTTACATTTATAAAAACAATTTATTATCTTATATAAGCTTTAAATTTCTCATAAATACTTATATTTATAAAATTCATAATCTTTTATCTATTATTTGAAGTATTTTTTTATCAAAATTTTCAACAATTATATATCTTTAATTTTTTTAAAATAATTTATGAAAAATTACATATTTCATCACTTCTATTCTTTTTTTAAAATTCTCAAATACTATTTTTTATTTTCATTTGTTTAGTTCTCAAATATTGTGTTATATATATATATTATAATTAATATAATATTTATTAATATATTATATTTAATTATTTTTTATAGTCATACAAAATTCTTAACTTTTATGTTATTTAATATTTATAATATATAACGTTAATTCATATTTATAAAATTATGTTATTAAATTACTAAATTTTATTTATTTATTTAAAATAAAATACTTTTGCAATACTCGGATAAATAAACTAGCTAACTTGAGAGTAGTTTTTTTTTTTTTTTCAGAATCATTAAAATTCAATAGTAATTATTTGATATTCTTTATATATAAGGTTTTTTGAAGATTGTTTGTCCTACAAAATTTTGACCTTTTCTTATAAAAAAACTTTGGCTTTATTTTATTTTTTCTTTCTCTTTATTTCCATGTTCTTTGGATAGACTTAATTTATTTTAAAAATTGAAAATTCAATGTTAACAGAAGAAATTAACACTAATAAATTATTAAACTCTTTCAAAAAACTATATTCTTTTTCAATATTGCCTATAATATGGTTAATGATAGAATTTAAGCAATTTTTAATTTTAAAAAACTCCTTTTGACAGTGAAAAGCATTATACGTATTATCTATTAAAAGTAAAATTTGAAATGCTTAATTAAAAAACTTATACTAAATTTAACAGTTCAAAAAGTCTAAAAAATTTAAAATAAAACTGACAATTTATATTATAATAAGCCCTTCAAATAATTTCGCCTAATGCCCTGAAATTTCTAAACACAGCCCTGTAAATAAGCGATTGTATTTGAAAAGACAAACAAGTTATTTTGCACCTATAGATTCGATTTTATTTACAGAGATTGAACGTTGCCTTCCTTGGAAGCTTTCTTCAGCACCAGATTTCCAGCCTACGCATGAACAAGAATCCATTCAACCTCATAGTCTGCTCTACAAACTGTCAATCAACTTAGCATTGTTGGATGCCCCGTCTGGAGCATTCTCTTGATCATGTCCATCCCAAATGCCGAATCTGACGAACTGGTCAATCACAGCACAGGGTTAACTCGACAGCTTCAGCGAAATATTCAAAATAACTACTATAACTCATCATGCAATGATCCCAAGGGTAGTAATCTTCAGTTTCCCCCAATACAGATTCTCAAAACATGTGCTTCATGAAACAATAGTTGTTCATGATTGCTAAAAAATGCCAAGCTAAATATTAGAGGAACAAGAAAAATATACACTCAAATAACATGTTACATTTTGATGATAACTCGGTTCTTTATCGTGTCTTCAAGATCACTAAATAGGGCAGATATCATACAATTGTTCTGCAAAGTGATCACTAAACAATTGTATGATATCTGCCCTATTTAGTGATCTTTGTGATACATTAAAAATTTTAAAACAACAAATGTTCTACAGAACGTGCAAGCATCTGGCTTGTATTTGTTGAATTGGTAATATATCCTACCAGACTACATCTTTATTTACAAGTGATTCACCACAAAAGAATGAGAAAAACAAGGATAGCAAAAGGGGTGGGGACATTCTGATCACTGTGTATCATCCAAAAAAGTCCACTCCCAAATTTAGGCAAAATTACTGGGTAACAAAATATCAATAAAAAAGTACAAATCACGTAAGCACTAATTTTCTCCAACTCTGATTTCAATCCAAAATAAATTATTTACAGTTTAAAATATCTCTTATTATGCAGGAGAAGAGGTAGGTTGTTTTCAGTAATTTTACATTCTCTGAACAATAAAATGACACAATGCCTCAATCTTAAATAATGTAAGTTACTAAACAATCTTCTGGAAACAGTTTTCAAGAACACATATATTCTGTTTTGAGCCCTGGTCTCTCTTCTACCAAACTCTACAGCAAAATTCATTGTGGTTCACATTAAAGTAACACAATAAAGACATTGTACTCACATTACATTACTAAAACCAATAGAAAATCTGTCAAAGTAAAATGCTTATAGCACACTGTAATCAGAACAAAGCAGTTCCTAATTTTGAATTAACTAGAAAGCAAGTAAAATTTGATATCCTCTAAATTTGGTTTCTGTCAATTCAAAGTCTTCAAGTATTTCAACTAAGCTAGGCCCCAGCTATTCAAGGTTTCTGTCCCCACATGATTAGGAGCCAAAATAAAAAAAGTAACAGCTAAGCCTTATCTCATCACATGATCTATATGGATTATTTCATTCATTTGACACTAATGTGATCCAGGAAAAACCTATTTTGAAGTAAGAGAGTAAAACCATCTAGAACATAGTCTTTTCAAATAGCTCTCTCTCACACTCTATGAGGAGGGAGGAGTGGAGTTCTTTTCCCAATTCCTACATATTCTGATATCATTGAGCTACTAACATGACCAAACCATCATAGGTAAGTTTTTCATCTTTTACTCAATAAGTGCTACTATAATTTTCTCTCATATACATTTGTTCCTAAACAGATCTTTTCTTGTAAGTTCACTAATGCACCTTGACATTCTGCATTCCCATTTTCACACCACTTTTTTTTTTTTTTTTTGGCACTTGACTGACCAAATTAAACTACCACCAGTGCATTCTCATATCAATTCTCCTTTCAATTTGATAGGTAATTCATGATCACAAGCATTTTGTCCACCAAATTTGAATCTGTTGTACGATCTCCCCTATGATGGATCTAAGATGCCTAGATTGTACAATTTGTGGTATGGTGTTAATATCACATTTCACCTCTAAAACATTGGTTCTTTGCATCTTATTATATGTGCATTCCATTATATTACATGTCCTGAAACTTACCTACTTAACCAAAAACCTGTGGAGTTCAAAAGCTCTAAGATATTCTAAATGTCCTAATTGCAAAAAGAAGGGAAAAAAAAAAAACTTCAAAGAGATTACATTACCAACACAACCAGTCAAGTGGAACACCCTATTCAAAATCAAAAGTATCAAAATGTTGAAGAAATATATGAAAGGCAAAATCACAAATGATATGGTCAGACAGAGCAATCACAGCTCACCTAGGTATTGTAATCTCGTAGGGAAATGAAACTGCACCCTCGAGATTTGGTATTGGTGGAACGTGATCTTTCTTCTCGTTAACAAATTTAATTATTTGAAATAAAACCTCACGAAGCGATGCCTCAAGTGCTGCACTTCGAGCATTTCTATCCTCCAATGCTCCCTCTACTCACAAGAATTATAGAAAATCCATCAAAGAACCCCGACCCCCACAAAAAAAAAAATTAGAGTGAAGCTGTTAAGAAACTAAATTCACAATAAGGAACAAAGCACAAAACGAGATTTAATTTGAGAACAGAGCAAGCAACTGCACCTCCAGGATCAACAACTTTGGAATGATGAGACTTGCTAGAATGTGCCTTCGGATGCTGAGCCACATTCAGATTAATATACCACTGCTCCCAATACAAGCGTTCAATCTTGTTACTGAACCAAGACGCCTGTTTGTTTTTTACCTCATAGAAAGATAAACATATCTGCATCCCAGTCACAACCCCATAAAAAAATACTAGTAACAATAAAACAAACATCAAAGCCCAGATCAGAGCCCTTATAACACATTAACTTCAATAGCATCCCATTATTTGCAAAACGGATTATATCATATATGACACCCGACCTCATGTTGCAACACATTGTAAGCAAAGGAAAATTGCTTTTAACCACAAAATAAAAACAAAAATAGCAACATTCTAAAAGTGAGTTAAATCACTGACCTGACTCTTCTTGTTTGGATGCTTCTCCACCCAACAAACAAATTGCTCAATCTTCTCATCTATTTTCTTTTCAAGCTCAACCTCTCCACATTGTACCTATAAACCAAGAGTCACAAAACCACACAACAATGTTACAGAGTATATTTTAATATAAGACGCGGTTAAATGGTGTTTCTGAAAGAGTAACGCACGGGTGAGGATAGCAATAAATTGAGATATTTCAAAACAATCGTACATAAGTGATGTCAAAAAGTTCCAAGTCGACATCTTTGGGGCGCACGAGACCCAAGGCGCGGTGAAAGACGACCGTGTGCAATATGCCTGCAACACCATTACTTCAGTTATCGCAATTCAACACGAAAGCACAAAACGCAGTGACAAATTATTATATTGTGCAGCGAAAAGCAAGTAACGATTGGAGTTGCGGAATTACATCGCAGAACCTCGCGTATCTCGAAGTGTTCCACTTCCTGCATGGAGTAACCGACAAAGCGTATTAAAAATAATAGAATATGGAGAGAGAAGAGTCGATTAACGCTTACGAGTTCCTTGAGCTGGCAAACTTCACAGTTCATGATCGGATGAAACCCTAGCAAGCTTGTTTGGAAAGGAAGAGGAGAAGCGAGCGCGTGGATCGAAGAATATGGAGGGTCGCGTAGGAGTGTGTTTGTGGAGTATTTTCTGATTCGATTCTAACTGCAAGGCAAGTTCCAATTACTTATTTTTTTCTCTTCTCGTCTTCTAACATTCAGAGTCTCTGAGAGAGGGAGGAAGATGCAGTATTAATTAAATACTTTACTTAGGCATGGAGTACTGAGTTAAATAATCATTAAACAAATGTAAAAATTTAATCAAAAGAAAATCATATCCACTGTAGATTAAAGCTCATAAAATGGGCTACTGGTCCCATTGTAAATAAGTTTTATGGGATTTAATTTAATTTGAAATTGTAAAATTGATGTTTAGGAGATTTCTTTTTCACCTCATTTTTTTTCTTTTTATATTTTATTAATTTATTTTTGTATGTAACTTTTTTTTTAATAATTTTAATTATTATTCTTTTAGTTTCGTTTCAAATTTTAGAATAATTTTTCTTCTCTTTTAGACCTTCCCTCTTTATTTTTATCACTATTTGATTTTTGTTTTTCAATACTTCATGCTCCATTGTTCGTTGCTATTTTTTTTAGAGCGTATTTTAGGTAAATTACTCTCTAGATACTTTCATTATTTTGAACATACTGTAAAAAATAAATTTATCATAAAAAATAATATTTTTATTAGTTTTTGTCAACTTATTAAGATCATACTCTTTTAAAAATAAGTTTCTAAAATTAAGATTTTACATTTCTAAAAATTAAATTTTTTTAAATTCTTTACGATTTTTAAAATTAGTTTAGAAATTAGGATTCAACACTTGTAGAAATTAATTTTTAATTTTAAGTTTTTACATTTTCAAAAATTAATTTCTAGGATTAAATTTCTATGCTATTGGAAATTAATTTATGAGAAATTATTAACTATTTCCAAAAATAAAATTTCAACATTAGAATTCTACAGTTTTAAAAATTAATTCCATATTAAGTTTTTATACTTACATAAATTAATTTACAGAATTCTTAATCATTTCCAAAAGTAAGTTTTGAAAATTAAGATTCTACAATTTAATAAATTAATTTTTGAAATTTAATTTTCATTTTCAAAAATTAATTTGTAGAATTATTAACTATTTTCAAAATTCGGTTTTCAAAATTAGAATTCTACAATATTGTAAATAAATTTCTAGATTTAAGATTTTACACTTTTAAAAAATAATTTCTAAAATTATTAATCATTTTAAAAATAAATTTTTGAAATTAAAATTTTACATAAAAGATATTTTAAAGAAACAAGTTACAAAAATTTTTAGAAGAGGTGTAAAAGAAAGAAAGAAAAAAGTGTAAAAAGCAACTCCCTAAAGCTAACATTCAAAATTAACAAATTTTGGTATTTTTTGTAAACTTAAGCCATATCAAACTTAATCAAATCATGTTAAAAAGACTTAAATTTAATTCAAGTTCAATGGAAATTCAAGTTTTACATTTTAGATAAAATTAGTGTTTTTGTTTTATAATTTTAAGTTAAATTTTAATTTCATTTTCTAATCTTTTTTAAGGCTCTTTTTAATCCTTTAAATTATAAATATGTTTAAAACACTAACCCCATTAAAAGTTTTTTGTTGTTTTCTGTCATATGTATTATGTGATGTAGGCACTGTTCATTATCTTCCTTAAATTTTTTATGTGTCCTCTTCATCTTTCTCCTTCCCTTCTTCATTATATGAAGATTCAAATCCTCCATTTCCTAACTTTTTTGCAGTTGTCCCTTTCAAATTTGCAATCCAAACACACCCTTCTTACCATTAACCATTACAACATCTCCAACACCCTTACCATAACCAAATCCTCCCTTTTTGCTTAATGATGTCTTTCTAGTTGATTATCTATATCTCTTTTCATTGGTACAACAAGTACTTCAACCTTCACTGCACTAATTATATCAAAATGCCCATCCTTCTTTCTCCTTAATCTCACAACTAAAAGGACAATAAGTGAGACAATCACTATACTAGCCACCACAAAGACAACAATCTCCAGCAAGCTACTCCTATCTCGCCCAGACACATTGCCAATTGCATTACTTTTGCATCAATAAGTTTTCACATTTTACCAAGCATGTCACTACAAAGACTAGAATTTCCAACAAAAGAACTATCATTGAATTTCAACAAATTACCTGGTACTTCACCATCTAGATTGTTGGACAAATTGAGTTGCACCACTAATGGTTATTAAATTAAGAATACTTCCACTAAACTAGTTATTCTCTCAAGATGCAACACTATAAGCTAAAGAATCTTAGTTAATGACGATGGAATATGACTTATAAATTGGTTATCAAAAAGCCACAACTTCTTTAGACCTCATTCCCTTGAAGTAATCTTGAGTAATATCTCCAAAAAACTTGTGTTCCGACAAATATATAGTTTTTAAGAAACTTAACCTATATGAGGTTTGAAGAGGAAGAAAAAAAAGAGAGAATAGTATCGCAACCGGGGCCACGACAGGATAGCGATGACAAGGAGTCGCCACCAAAGTTTATTAAAGAAAATGTTGGAAAAATTTTTAATTAAAAAAAATCTTCGAAACTAAATTTGGACTCGGGAGTCATTTACGTGTAAGAAAAATATTAGCACCTTACGACGTCCGTTAATTAAAACGACTACCTTATAATTAATTGTGCAAAATTTTATTTTAACTTTAAAAATATTTATTTCACTCTAAAAGAAACCAATTAATATTTTTTACTATTTTCAAATTTGTTATTATTATTATTTTTAGATTTATTTCTATTTTTTACAATTTTTTTGAGAGATTTTAATTTTATTTTTTAAAATAAGAAAATATAATAAAAAATATTTGAATTAAAAGAATAAGTTATTTGTAAAAATATTATTCTTTTTTTTGTATTAAAAAAATATATAGTAAAAAACTTATCTTAACGCTTTATTTTTTTATTTCCTATTTTTAAAATAAAATAAAAAATTTGTTTTTTAAATTTTTATAAAGAAATTATGTTAGAAATTAATCTTAATTTAAAACAATTTTAAAGATATTTTGAACCTCAAAATTTTTTTAAAAAAAATTGGACTTAACGGGTCAGGTTCCTGCTCCTACGTATCTTCCGTATGCAATGGAAGAATCAAAGCTACCACGTAGTTCTTTTTCAAAAATTATGTTTTGAATAAGTTTCAAAGATTTTCTTTCTTTCTTTTTTTTGTGAAAAACTTAATTTTTCTTTATTATTATTATTTTTAAGTAAATCTACTCCTACACAGGATTCAAGTTAGCACACGGCTACTCAATAAATCCTTACAATCCAAGCAACGTTGAAGGTAGATCCTTCACTCTATCAAAATTACTTGGTCGTTGGTGGATTCAAAAGACTTTTTTTTTAATAATAAAAAATTGATATACCTTTTAATATAAGATTTTTGCACGTAAAAAAAGAAACAAACTAGAGACATACAGAACAAATAAATAAATACAAGAGTAAACAAAAATAATGAGTAAATAACTCTTATTCAATTCAAGAAATAAGTATTTTTTTTAGGTTAGAATATGCAAAGAAATTAGGGGTTTTAGAATGTATGAAAAGAAAGAATATTTAAGATTTGGAAAAATTAAATTTTTATTACTTGCAAAAATGTTAGGGTTGAAAAAAGTAGTTTGTTTTAGACCTTGCAAAAAATTGAATGATTTTGGGTTAGAAAAATAAATATTATTTTTAGGATTTGCAAAAAAAGAATAATTTAGAGTTAGAAAAAAATAGTTTGTTTTTAGGGTTTGCAAAAAAGGTAATACTCAGAACTAAAAAAAAAATAATTTTCATGGATTTGAATTTTATTTTTTGAAGTTTGACTGAGGGTTTTTATGGTTAAAAGAACATTAAGTTTTTAGGTTTACGAAAAAAAAAAAAAACAAGAGGGTTTATCATTACAAAAGGGTTCTTGGAAAAAAATTAGATTTTTTAGGATTTTGCAAAAGGAATGATTTATGGGTTGAAGAAAAAGTTTTTTTTTTTTTTTTACAAAATGAACAAATATTTCATGTAAAAAATTTGGAATTTGCAGAAAGAAAAATTTTAGAATTAAAAGGAAAATTAAAAATTTTGTAGGTTTATAAGAAGAGGAAAAGTTTTTAAGTTAGATAAACTAGATTTTGTAAAAAAAAAAAAAACTTTAATATAGACGAAAGAAAAAACACATAAAGATATGATGAGTAAAAGAAAAAAGAAATAACAAAAGAAAAAGAAAATAGTAGTTCTTACCGAATGATAAAGAGAAGTTGATTATATTTTTGTTGACTCATTTGTAATGAGTCAGAGTTTTTGAGTCAACTTTTCCTTCAACCTTCTAGATATGTTCTTTCCAATTGATCTATATGACTATGCTTTTAACTCTCAATTGAATCTCCTCTTTTTCTTCGTTTCCTAAGCTTTTTCTCTTGAATTCTCTATTTTTTTTCTCTCTGTACTCTCAAAGTATCTCCGTAAAGAAAATAAAAGGTGTCTACCTGCAAAAGTTTCCTCTCTAAAGACCTAAACTTCCTATTTATAGGCATTTTCTAAAATCCTAGATCCTATTTATTTATTTATTTATTTTTAATAAAAGCTTCCTTATTTTTTGATGACCAGTAAAAAATTTACAAATAACTTTGACCATTTCTAAATCTAATTTTAAATTTTAAATTTGAAAATTTAAAAATTTGAATTTAAATTTTAAATTAGTTTTTTTTATTTTCTTAACCTCTTAAAAAATAGAATTATATTTAATTTTTTATTTTAAAATTTATTTTTGAAGAAGATTCGGATAAAATTGGGTATTTACAAATAGGAAAATGAAAGAGAAGGGAAAAAGGAAGAGGCAGAATAAATATATTAAAAGTTTAAGAAAGATAATGACTAGTATCTTAAGTAAGACAGGAAACAAAAATGATTAAAAAATTTAATAAAGTTAGTTTTTTTTAAAAAAAAGTGATCTATTTAAAATATTTTTATAAGTTAAAGAATAAAAATAAACAAAAAAAGTTAAAAAAATAAAATAAAATTTATTTTAAAATTAGATGATAAAAATACTAATTTTATTTATATTTTATCAATAAATTTAAGTTAACTCATTTTGTTAGCTCTACTCTAGATATGATTTATTTAATATGATAGGATAAAAGAGGGTAAGATATAAGTATTGAATAAAAATAAAATATGATAAAAGAATAATAAATTATTGTCTTATTATATGTTTGATATACATAATATCATTCTTTTTAATGATTGAGATTAATAATAATAATATATATATATATATTTTATTTAAATGAAAAAAATATTTTTTTATCAAAATTAATCTCATTTTCTCAACTATAAATTTTTAATTATATATATATATATATATATAATTATTGTTGATGAGCATATAAAATTTGAAATTAAATTATAATAATTTTATTCATTTTTTTATGATTAAAATTTATTTTTAGGTAATAAATTATAATAATATTTTTTTATATAAAAAACATTTAAGAATATATTTTATAAAATGATTTTAAAAAATATACCTTTCTTTAAAAAAAAGATATATTTTTCAAAAATATATATACTTTTATGAATAATTATTAGAAAAATTATTTTACATTATTATTAACAAAATATTTTTTTATATAATTATTACAAAACAATTTTAATTAATATTGTAATTCATATTGAATTACAGTGTAAAAAATCTGAATGATTGTGAATGAAATACTGGCATGCGTGTCTGGGAAAGGAAGAAGAGAAGCAAGTGCTTGACTGCTTTCTTTTCTCTACGAGCTGTGACCAGGAAGATGTTGTATTAACTAAATTAAATAAATTTCGAAATTTAACTAAAAAAGGATCATATCCACTCTTGAAAGTAATTTTGTTATATGAAGCAAAAGTTATCTCTGTCACTTATACTTTTAAAATTAAATTAAATTAAATACAATCTTGAAGCTAAGATAAGGCATGTTTAAACATCAAGTTTTGTTTTTTTTTAATTATTATTATTATTCACCATATTTTAATTTCCTTCATATTTATTATTATTGTGATTAATTAACTATCATATTTTTATGTAAATATAATTCGGTAGAATTTTGTGATCCATCAACATTTATTTATATTTTTACATGAAAAGTCTAATTAATCAAAATTTCTTGTTATTAATTTCTCTTTTTAATTGATTTCAATATTATAAAAGAGTATTTAGTTTTAAAAATAAAATATTTAATATTACTACTGCCTTTTATAGTCAATCACGTGTATTTTTTATAATTAAAATTAATTTAGAATTGTGTAAATTTTATTTATTTTTAATTGGAACTTACTTTTTACTTTTTTTTTAGTTAATTTTATTTTAAATTTTAGAGATTAAAGTTATTAGTTCACTTTCATTTATTATTTTGTATAATTTTTAGATATTATATAAACACTTATATTGTTTGTAATACTCTGAGTAAAAATTCTCCCTGATTATATATATTTAGTTTTGTGCAAAATAATATATTCTCTGCTAGAATTGTAAAGGTTATCACTTCCATCTTTTTTCTCAAAATTTGCACTATTCTTAAATATTATTTCTTATAATTCTACCATTTTTGGGATAATTACAAGAATTTGATTTTAACATTAGTATTCTTTTATTCTTTTTTTTAATCTATTATAGTATTATATATTATGCCTATATTTTTTTATATTTTTATTTTTTTACACATTTAATATTTTTTTAAAATATATTTTATTTTTTTCTTCCGAATTCGATTCAGGTTGCGCATTTTAATCTTTATTGTTGTGCTATATTTGATTAGTTTTATAATTGTGCAAAATTCTCAATTTCTACTTCTTTCAATCATTATGATATTATGATATTTTAGATGTATAATTTTACAAATAATTTTATTTTCTAATTTTATCAATGAATTTTTTTTCATGTTATTTCTTATTTTCAGATAAGTATACGTTATTAATGATTTTATAATATTTTATTTTGTAAATTTTAAAAGTTATTTTAAATATGCAAACAAGCTCACGAGTATAGCTTTAAGTATGTGATCTTATTTTTTAAAATTTAGATTGTGTTTGGATAAGGTAATTAAAAATTTAAGAAAATTTTAAATTACATTATTTAAATTTCTATTATTTTAAAATATTTTACTTGGATAGAGTAATTGAATTTATTTCTTTTCAAATTTTTTTGTTTAAATAGAGTAATTTAATTATTTACATTCTTAAAAAAAATTATCCCTACATTTGAAAAGAATAATTAAAAATATGAAATTTAAATTATTAAATTAAACATAATTAAATAAAAATATGAATAGAATACACAACAAATGAAAAAAATTAATTTTAAATTCTCTCTTGTTAGAATTAGAAATATTTGATTTTAGTCTATTAAAAATTTTCACTAAAATTTTGAGAATTTAAAATTTTAAAATTCTTTATCCAAACAACAAATTTTAATCTATAGATTGTACATTCTTTAAAAAAATAAATTACTTACTTAAAATAAATTATTTAAACACACAATTAGAGTTTACTTTTAAAAGACTTATCTTTTAAATTTATGATTATTAATATATATATATATATATATGATATTTAGTTTTTTACAATATACAATAAAAGTAATATTTTAAAATAAATTATATTTTCAAATAGTAAATACTAAAATTTATCGTTCCCTTATTTTACTTTTTATTTTTATCTCATTTTATTTATCTATCAATTTATTTATGTCATGAAATTAAAATTATAAAAAAATTAATTTAATCACAAAAATCAAAATTTTGAAAAAAATAAATAAAAATAATAATAAATCTTCATCTGCATCAGAGTTGACTTGTTGAATGGTCTAATCCAAAAAATAATTGAGAAAGGAAAGTTGAGCATACCTATGTGATGTGTTTCAATTTGTCTTTTTAATTCGTAATGTAGCTAACTTTTTAAGTAATAATTATCCAGAAATGATAACAAAAGAGAGAAGTTATAAGAGAAAATAAAATTAAAAAAGGAAATGGGGAAGAGATTGAAAAAAAGGGAAAAGAAAAAAGAGAAAAAAAATGAAAATGGGAAAACAAAGAAAGGAGAACAGGAAAAAAAGAAGAAAAAGAAAGAACAACAAATGAAAATTGAGAAAAAAAGAAGGAGGAAGAGAACTAAAATGAGAAAGGAAGAGTATCATATAAAAAGAAGAAAATCGAGAAATAAAAAAAGAAAGAAAATAAAAATAGAATGTCACCAACACCAAATCAAAAGTAAATTCTCTTCTTTTTAATTTGACATATTAACAAAAAAGTATAATATCTTAATTTATAATTCCAAAATACCCAAAAAAAATTCAAAATTAACACACAAAAACAAAGAGCAGAATCTAAAAACCTTACAAGTTATGAATTCTGAAGTGTGATGTCGCCTTCAATGATGAAAACCTGACGTCGGCTATTGATGTCGCGGCTTTCTTCATTCGTGACTCTCCTCTGTGCCCTATTTTTCCAAAATCTTCAAATTAGATTTGAGAAGGATAATGAAATTCTGGGCTGTTAAAGCCTTTTGTTTTTACTTTATTTTATTTATTTATTTTATGAACTTTTTAAAAAAAATTTAGTCATAGATAGGAAAATAAAATGCATCCAATTTTTAACAGTGGAACCCATGTGTTTTATTTTTATTTTTAGGCTTATTGATGGTCAAGTTTGGAATAATAAAAATCTAGCAAGTATTGAGTTAGGAGAGCCCAACCTAACAAACATAACAAAAAAATTAGAAAAAAGCCCAACGGCAAAAAAAAGAAAAAGAAAAAGATATTTAGTAAAAAAAAAAAAGGAAATTTGTATATTATTATTTGACTCATATTTTTATTTATTTTATACTTATTAATTTTTAAATAATAACTCTAATAATAATAATATAAAAATAAAGGTAAATATACTTTTTGAATCAAATTTGTATTAAAATAATAATAATAATAATAATAATAATAAGTTGTTGATTATACAAAAGTTTTATTTATTTATTTAGAAATTCTATTTCCATTCTTTCCTTAATTTTATTTTAATATAATTATAATCATTGGTATTATCATTTTTAAAAATATTTTTAATCTCAATATTTATTTCTTTATTCATTTTTAGGCTCCAAATTCTAATAATATCAATTAAAAAATATGAAAATAAAATTTTTTTTTGAAAATTATCATTTTCATTCTAACATTTATTTTATTTTTATTATGATTATCATTAATTTTATTTTAGTTATTGACATTACTTTGTAAAATTATTTGATATAAATTTTTAGGTTGTCTTTTAATTTCATATCATTAAAATTATTTTTTTTCAAAATTTACATTAATAATAAATAAGTAAATAAAATTAATAAAAAAAATTTATAACACCAACGTGTAACATTTTTATTGTATATGCTATAATTATCAAGATTTATGTTTAGTTACCATATCTTGAGTCTTATATGATAAAAATTTATCATATTTTAATTTTAATTAATTAAGTAATTATTTTATAATTTATTAAAATATACTTTATCAAATATTTTTCTTTAAATTATTAATCAATCGATTGAATTAAGTTAAAATTATTTTATTAATGTAATATTTTATAATATTAATGTATAGCGACTTTATTTTAATTAAAACTATTTTACTTTAAAATGTAAAATTTATTTTCAATTAATTAATCAAAACATATCATTTTTAATATTTCTCTATTTAATTATCAAATTTGATTTATTTATTAATTAAATTAAAATTATTTTACTTAATTAATGTATCAATTTACAATATTAATATATATGTTTCTACTAATACACGTTGTTAATTGTCAATATCTACTTATATTTATGTTATATTAAGTCTTACAGAATATATAAATATTTTTTAAATTAAATTATATATATTTTTTAATTTATTAAATATCTATTTATTAATCAAAATATATTATTTTAAATATTTATTCCTTTAATTATTAAATAATATAAGTTTGTCTTAAGTTAAATTATATTTTTAATTTTAATTAATTAAATAATTAATAAAAATATATTATTTTAGATATTTTTTATTTAATTATGAAAAAATTAATTTATTAATTTATTAACTAAATCAAAATCATATAATATAATGATTTATAACATTAATCTTTAGCGTCTCTATATTTACGTGTAATTGTGAAATAACTTTACTTTAAACCAACAAAAGTAAAGAAAGTATAATTTAAAAAAGTAGAATGAAAGAATAAAATTATTTAATAATAATAGAAATAAAATTGACAAAACTACTTTCAGCTAGTAGCTAGAATTAAAAATGATAATATGAGTAGCACTAAAAAAATTACTAATAATTACCTATTTTAACTAATTTATTAAATAGTGTTTGTTTTATGAAAAAAAAAAAACCTTTCAAGTTAACAAAATAAATTTTAGTTAGTTCAAATGCTTTACTAAACACACTCTTTAATAAACTTTAATAGTAATTTTTTTTATTTTAAATTTATATTTTAACTCTGCTTGGTAAGTTATTTAAGCTAATTCAAGGATTATTTTATAAAATAGAAAGATCATTTAACAATGACTTTATTTGGTAAAGTAACTAAAATAAGTAATTGCTAACTTTTATTTTAACAATGTTTTAACTAGTGTATTTTTAAAATTATTTTTTTAGTATGCTAAAATTTTATTTTCTTTTTACATTTTTGTTCCTATTTTTTTTTAATGATCCATTCTTTCAGCCTTCAATTTTTAAACCTCAGTACCTTTACTTTTTTTACAATCAACTTTTTAAAACTATTTTGTCATAAAATTTAATTAAAATATAGTTAAATCATTAAATTTTACTACACATATAAACTTATCTAAATAATAATATAATTAATTTATATTATTTTATTTAATAATAATATTTTAAAATATGAGTAAAGTTAAAAATTTTATAATTATTTAAAAATATACAATTACTAAATTTTAAAATTTGTACTAGAAAGTAATTATGTCCTTCTCTGTCATTTTATATTTATCACCTAGTTCAACACTTGATTTTATCAAATACTTTTCATTTAGACTAAATTGATATTTTTATTCTTAACTTATTTTTTTAATTTCAAATTGGTTCCTTAAATTTAAATTCTAACAAATTGGTCCCTTAAATATAACAAAGCTATAATGTTGGAAGAGATGTTATTTTTGTCATAATTTTATTATTTTTGTACTAATATCATTATGAACAAGATTATGTGACATTAATTGATGAATTTAACCTTATTGAAAGTCTATTTCTCTCTCTTTGCCCTTTTCAATTCTCTAGCACAATATGTAGTGTTGATAAACTATTGTTTTATTTATAAGAACTTAACTTATAGTTGATGTTTTATTCTTTAAATTGGCTAATTTTCTTTTGATTTTAATTTAAGAAATAGTGATAATGCAACTTGATGAAATTGAGCTAAATCATGAAGAAAAATTATATAAAAAATTTAAAGAATTGATAAAATTGGTAAAGGAGTTAAATAAGCATGCCCTTGATATCAACATCCTAAAGTTGATTAGACAAACCATATAGAGAGTGTAATAGAGGGATAAACATACTTTAATAACACAACTGCAAAAGAAGGATGAAAATATTTGTGAACTTTAATGCATGACAAAAAGGAATACTCTTTAATATAAAATTCTTATGTTATGAAAAGAATAATGGATAAGTTTAAGGATATTTAAATATTTCCTTATATATATATATATATATATATATGTGTGTGTGTGTGTGTATGATTAAAAGCATGCTTTGATATCTTATTTATGATATGATTACTTTTGAAATGCATCAATTTAAATATTTAACAACCTCATTTTGTAGAAGCATTAATTGATTTTAATTAGAAACATAAGAAATAATTTTGGTTAAAGATAAATGAGAATAAATATTTCTTTTTACTTAATTTATTTATGTTGGATTAGCTACAAAAATAAGTGAGAAATTGATCCTAAAAGGACACATACATGAATTATTCTTTTTTCTTTATTACGAGTTACTTTATTTATATAGAATTTAGAACTTACTCTACAACCTTATTAATGTGAAATAGAACTAGTTAAATTTATTATTAGTTGACTCCTTTGAGCCTAATAATGTTGAGATATTTCATTAGCGTCCTTGTTTTGATTGCAATATTTCACATAGGTAGCCTTAGAAAATCAAAGAGACAATGAAGGGATCAAAAATAAAATAAAGGTAAAAAGCCTTTAAAAAAGAAAAAAAATAATGAGTGATGAAAAATTTAAATAAATAAATAAAATTTGAGAATAAAAGTAGTTTAAAAAGTCAAAATAGAAATGAAAAATGCAACACACTGTACTCAAATATTTGTGTTTATTGGATAGGATTTAAAAGTTAGTTAAGCCCTTTGTGTATCTTTCTCTTCTTATACCCTACTAGCTAGTCAAATTAGTAGATATTTATAAGTTTACAAGTAAGCTTATAACATGATATATTTTATACTATTATACATCGTTGGGTTCCTTGAGATAAACTTATTATACTATATTTTATTTTTAAAAATAGAAAATTGTTTTGAAAAAAGAAAGCAAACATACTTTAAGACTTCTCTCTTTAGAGTTTTGGGTTAGAATCTTTTATCTTTTGAATTTTGAAAATGTCTTTGGTAACTCTCATATTTCTTCTATCTTTTATGCACTCAAACTCTAATCCTTTATCCAAGAACTCCTATATCATCCAAGAGGCTACATTCTCCATCATAGACTGATGTTCCTTCTAGAAGATATTAGTCATGTGAGTTTTTCTTTCTTTTTTGTTTAGGATTACGGATGCATTATATTTAGCTTTTACTTTGAACACTATATTCATGTGTAGCTAAATACTCCTTGATATTAAGCTAAAGTAGATACTTGTGATGTAATACTTTTAAAACTCTAATTTGATTTAATGATATTAATATTAGTTGTTAAGTAAAAATTTCTCTGTGTTATTATTGTTATTTATGAATTGGTTACTCAAAGATTAATTTTAATTTATCAATTAATAGGTGATTGTATCATTTATAGGTTAACAAAACTAAGTAACAATTTGAGTTTAGAGGTTGTGATAATCAATCTATCACATAAGTTTCCAATCAATTAAGTGAATTTAACAAATCTAGTGAGTCTTAATGTTTTTATTTACTTGTGATGAGAATGGCGAATGTTGTTTGTAGTGGGTGCACATAAATTACTGAAAGCAAAAACATCATAAGCCTCACACTCATTTCATGACTAGACTTGTGACTATACTTTTACTAAAAAAGGTCAGCAGGCACATGTTGTATCCGTGTTATTACGACTAAATATCAATTATCTATACTTATAGAATACCTCAAGAGATCCCAGGGTTAATGATTGTAGAATTATGATATATGTGTTATAACACAATGATTGTGTAATTATAATATATGTATTGTATCATATTAATTTGTGTGATTATAATATATGTGTTGTAATACATCAATATGTGCGATTATAACACATGTATTGTGATATATTAATTGGTATGATTATAACACACATATTATGACATAATGATTGGTGTAAAAATATATGAAATAGTATGATCTTAATGTGTGTTTTAAAAATATTGCTAATATAATTATTAGCGTGTTTGATTTGTTATAAATTTATTAATTTATTATTTTAACTTGGTTTCAGTAGTGAGGAGAAAACTCATCTGTAGTTTCATTTTTAAGAAATAGAATATCATTATTCTTAGAAGACTGGTTAGATTGATTCATCTTAGAATCATATTCTCAAAATTTTGGTGTGAGAGTGATCTGTTTATTAAGATCAAATGTAATTTAGTTTTTTTTTTACTGTAATTATTAAATTTAATTTTTAATATATTTTGACCATAACTTGTAAATATTGCACATCTATATTTTAGTAATATAAATGAAGTAATTATTTAATATTGTTCAAATTTTAATTTTGTTAGTATGTTATATTATGACAAAGAAATGTTTAATTATGTTTTAAATTTGGTCACTTTAAAGTAATTATTAAATTTTTACAGATTGGCTGATGAAAAATAAAAATTTTACATTTTTGCAAGTTTTTTCATATTAAAAATGAGAAAAGATGAAATGATAATCTAATTAAGATTTTAAATTTTTTTTATAAATTATCAAAAAATGGTTTATAAAATTAAGAGTGTCACCTAGAACATAGAACATGTTGATTGTTGGATCTTTTTTTATTGGGAATGACAAAAAATTTTAGTTTTGAATCATGTTCATGTGCTAATGATAAATAGAAGTAAAGAAAAAGGTTGTAAAGAGGAGAACAAAATGCATGATAATAATAATAAAAAAATCAATGTGAATATAAGGGTTGGATTGCTCTATGCAATCTTGAGTGCAAAGTTTTGTATTTATAGCATGGCATTTGTAAAGCGTAGTTATAATCTAATTATAATCTAAATGACTATATTTATAACTCTTTGACCTATATTGTTTCATAAAAAAAAATGTCTCTTTTGGTTTATCATAATTTTTTTTGAAGTTTGTTCACTGTCACGTCAACAAAAGAATAACAATGTTATAACAATGTATGCCATTGAAAAAGTAGAGAATTAATAAATTGTTTATTGTCTCTAATTTATTGTCATATTCATTTTAATAGTTCCTTGATTGTCTAAAATTTTTCAAGTTGTTAATCAACTAAAAATATTGTCATTCTGTTTGTATTGATTTTTTCAATGATTTCATGTAAATCAAACAAAGCCTTCCTATTTAGATTGAAGTTTTTGTCATAAAAAAATTTAATCAAACAAAAAATAAGGTAATTCTCATTTTTACTAACATGCTAACAACCCAAAACTTGTCAAATAAACAACATGAAACTTAAAAGATAAAAGATGTCAAAACTTAACTAGGAGTAAGATAATAGACAACTTGTACAGAGAGGCTAATGTAATTGTGAATTTTATCTAGCATGAATAATCTTTCACACATTCTTTAACTTTAACTCTTTTAAAATATTTTAGTAATTTACACTTTATCTCTATCTATTGCTTCATAAATATATGGAATTATTAGTTTTGAATTGCCATTTACAAGTATTAGTATTTTTAATAGTATGTGAATACTAATTTTTGTTCAAATAAAAAATAAAGTTCTAATTTTTCTAATTTGTATTTTTTTTATCTTTTTTATAAAGAAAAAATAAATCTAAGTAAGCTTTTCATGTCACGACCCCTTTTTTATAAGGGACCGAGAACATTGTTTCTACACCACATACTTATTTAAAAATAGGTAAATAATAGAGAATATAAGTATAAAAAAAAAATTCACTTCTCATTCAAAGTAAAAAAATGAAGTTCCTTACAACAAATATCCAACAGATCAACATAATATTACATTTAGTTTATAATATTCAAAATACCAAAAAAATTATAATACGTGACTCCCTCGACGTGAGGTCTCATATATAAAGAAAAAGGACTTTGATGCATTATTACTCAACTCCAGCTTCTAACTTTTCTTCACTGGCCCCTCGGCTGTGAAGTAGATGCAACACTGCTACATCCGCTCACGTACCACCGTACGATCATCGCAAAGACACACGCACACAACGACATAGAAAGAAATGCAAGGGTGAGCTTACCAAACATAAAATAAAATTATATATATATAGAGCAAAATATTTCTCACAAAGAATAACCCATGCATTTCCAGCCCATCTAATGCACAAAGATGAAAACGGCTTCCAACCGGTTTCACAGCCTAAGTAATCCGAAGGAACCGAGCTGGTCCGGGAGCGACCCATTCCTAGATCTGGATCCAGACAAAGACAAAGACAAGAAAGCTCAAAGATGAACTTACCGTTACATGTCTACCCACCTAAACATGTAACTCGGCTCTATAATGATGCAAAACATATATCTCAGCATGATGCACGCCACCAAAATTATTTTTAACAGCTCAACTACGGCAAGTTTATCATAGATCAGCCAAAATCTCAGCATTTCAAACTAATTAACAACAGTTACAGCTTAGAAAATAGCTTTTATTCAATAGATCTAACAAAATCATATCAAAATATCTTGAAATAACATATTAAACTGTTCAAAACATAGTTCATAGGTTAAAGTAAACTCCCCTTACCTCAGAAAGATGATTCACACTAGATCTACCGAATATTACTTGATTATAACAAAAATTCACCGAAGATTCAGCTTTAGAACGGAGTTTCTCCTAAGAACACCATGAATTTCTATAAGAAAGAGAAGGAGAAGAGAAACGAACGGTAAATCTAGCTTCAAACTTAAAGAAACTTACTTCCAATACTTCAGAATAGATGTAGAATCTCAGATCTGGCGAGAAATCTAAGTTTAGGAAGGTTTAGTATGAGAGAAATGGTGGTTTACGACCTTAGAACCTTTGAGAACCTTGGATATAGGTGAAGAAATGAAAATTTCGTGTGAAGCCCCCTTTTTATAGAAAATTTTCGAAATTTACTGTTCACGCCGAAATTTACTGTTCACCGCCGGAAAACACTGTTCACCGCCTTTATCGTTCATGCCGAAAATATCGTGTGCACTATTCATGCCGGAAAACACTGTACACACACTGTACATACGCGGTTGTCACTGTTCATACGCGGTTTGAACTGGACACTGTGACGTCACCGATGACGTCAGCTGTCACTGTACATACGCGGTTTGTACTATTCATTGCACTGTTCATTGCACTGTTCATACGGTACTGTTCACTTTTTTTTTTTTTTTTTTAAATAATTTCAAACTCCATCTAAATATATTCCAATACCAAATAATCCTTCAATTAACATTGAACAAGTATAAAATATTATAGATTACTCAATAATAAATTAGAAGCCTGACAATTCTTCCCCCGAAAATAAATTTTCGTCCTCGAAAATTTCATTCCCCAGAGAAAAGATGAGGGTACAACTCTCTCATTCTTTCTTCTAACTCCCATGTGGCATCACCAGTTATTTGGTCCCAAACAACCTTTACTAACCGAATAGACTTACCTCTAAGTTTCTTAACTCTAGTTTCCTCGATACGAGCAGCTGGGACCTCCACAGACAAGTTATCTCGTAACTCCACAACATCAGGCTCAATTACATGAGACAAATCTGGAACATACTTCTTTAACTGCGACACATGGAAAACATTATGTATTCCAGACAACTGAGGTGGTAACGCTAATTCATAGGCTACTGGTCCTCGACGATGTAATATCTGATACGGTCCTATGAACTTAGGTGTTAACTTCTTGGCTCTTAAGGCTCGCCCCACACCTGTAGTGCGTGATACTCTTAAGAATACATGATCACCAACCTCAAATTCTAGGGATCTTCTGCGTCGGTCAGCATAAGATTTCTGTCGACTTTGGGTAGCTCTTAGCTTTTCTCTAATAAGTTCAACTTTCTCCTTAGTTTCTTGCAGCATTTCAGGTCCAACCATCAAATGTACTCCATCTTGGAACCAACAGATAGGGGTTCTACACCTTCTACCATACAGAGCTTCAAATGGTGCCATATCTATACTCGAATGATAGCTATTGTTATAAGTGAATTCTACCAAAGGAAGCATATCCTCCCAATTACTCCTCTCGTTCTACAATGCAAGTCCGCAATAAGTCTTCTAAGGTCCGAATAGTACGCTCGGATTGACCATCTGTTTGCGGATGGTATGCAGTAACTCAACCTCAACTGTGTGCCCATAGATTCTTGGAAACTCGCCAAAGCGGGAAGTGAATCGAGGATCCCTATCGGAGATAATACTAGAAGGTACTCCATGCAACCCGACAATCTCTCTAATGTACAATTCTGCTAATTTCTCCAAGCTAAAGGTCATGTTAATTGGCAAGAAATGTGCACTCTTGGTTAGCCTATCAACTATGACCCACACCGCATCATGATTCCTAACTGTTCTAGGTAGATGGGACACAAAGTCCATAGTCACATGGTCCCACTTCCACTCTGGAATTTCCATCGTTTGTAACTCTCTGGAGGGCTTTGGTGCTCCGCTTTTGCCTTTTGACAAGTCAAGCAGGCTTTAACAAACTCAGCTATCTCTCGCTTCATGCCCGGCCACCAAAACATCTGCTTTAAATCTTGATACATCTTGGTAACACCAGGATGAATGTTGAGACTACCCTTATGTCCTTCTTCTAGAATTGCTCTCTTTAATTCGGTATCTCTAGGGACACAAACTCGACCTTGACATCCGAGAATACCATCAACACCTTTCGAAACCCTTTGTCTTATCTCGTCCCTAAGAGAAATACAATCCGACATAACATTGGATCCCACAATTGTTTATCTTTAATTTCTGTAAGAAATTATTAGTCACCACAATTCGGCTACAACTAATCTTTTCGGGTGATAAGTCCACATGTATGTTCAGGTCTCGGAATTGTTCTACCAAAAGGGTTTCACCGACTCTTAGGAAGAATGCTGAACCACATTCCTACTTAATGCATCGGCCACCACGTTAGCTTTTCTGGATGGTATTGGAGCTGAAAATCATAATCCTTAAGGAATTCCACCCAACGTCTCTGCCTCATATTTAACTCTCGCTGATCAAATAAATACTTCAGACTCTTATGATCACTATATACATCGAACTGAGCTCCATAAAGATAGTGTCGCCACACCTTCAGAGCAAAGACTACAGCAGCTAACTCAAGGTCATGAATCGGGTAATTTCGCTCATGAGTTCGTAATTGACGAGATGCATAAGCTACCACTCTTTTATCTTGCATCAACACACATCCCAATCACGATGAGAAGCATCACGGTACACCTCAAACGGTCGACTAGTATCGGGGAGAATCAACACCGCGAAGAAGTTAGTCTCTGTTTTAACTCATTAAAGCTTTGCTCACATTCCTCAGTCCACACAAAGGGTTGATCACGGCGAGTTAACCGTGTTAATGGTGCAGCTATCTTCGCGAATCTCTCTATAAATCTCCGGTAGTAACCTGCTAGGCCCACAAAACTACGAATCTCTGAGGCTGTCTTCGGCCTTTCCCACTGCAACACCGCTTCAACTTTGGAAGGATCAACTGCAATTCCTTTAGCTGAAATAACATGACCAAGAAACTTCACTTCCTCTAGCCAAAACTCACACTTAGACAGTTTAGCATACAACTGTTTTTCCCTTAAAACATTAAGTACAGTCCTCAAATGCTCTTCATGTTCTTCTGACGAATTAGAATAAATTAAAATATCATCAATAAAGACTACCACAAATTGATCCAGGAAAGGTCTAAAGATCCGATTCATGTAGTCCATAAACACAGCTGGAGCATTTGTAACTCCAAAAGGCATCACTATATACTCATAATGACCATATCTAGTGCGAAAAGCAGTCTTAGGAATATCTTCATCCTTCACTCGGATCCGATGGTACCCGGACTTCAAATCAATCTTAGAGAATACCTTAGCACCTCTCAGCTGGTCCATCAAATCATCGATTCGCGGCAATGGGTACTTGTTCTTAATTGTCAACTTATTCAACTTGCGATAATCCACACATAATCTAGAACTTCCGTCTTTCTTTTTCACCAAGAGAATCGGGCTCCCCAAGGTGATACACTTGGTCTAATCATCTGTTTACGCATTAGATCCTCGATCTGCTCCTTAAGCTCAATTAACTCTTTTGGCGCCATTCTATACGGTATTACAGACACTGGCTCAGCTCCAGGAATCAAATCTATAGCAAACTCTACCTCTCTACGTGGAGGTATTCCAGAATATCCTCTGGAAAAATCTCGGGAAATCTCGTACTCGGTATTGATCAAGGCTTTGCTCCACTTCGCATTCATAACTCCCAACAAAACAAAACAAGATACTCCCTCGGCTAAGGATGTTTCTACTTGGCTAGTAGAAATCAATTCTACACAATCTTGCTGCTCAGGAAAGATTAAACACCTCCGGCCACAATCAATTAGCACACGATTGGCAGTTAGCCAATCCATACCCAGGATTACATCTAACCCTGACATCGGGATACAAATAAGATTTACTTTGTATCTTCGTCCCTCAATTGCTATGGGACACCTAACACAAACCGTCGAAGTCTTAATTGAACTTAAAGTAGGTGTCGATACTACTAAGTCACATCCTAGATCACCCACCGGTAATCCTAAGTTTCTCACACAATTGTCCGCAATAAAAGAGTGTGTGGCTCCAGAATCAAATAATACAGAAAGAAAAGTACCTGCCACTACCGCTGTTCCTTGAACAAGATCTGTCGCCTGGGCTGCTTCTGATGCAGAAGTAGTGAATACACGTCCCTCCGCTCTCGATCTGGTTGTTGTTGGAGCCCTAGTTGCTTTAGGCCTAATAGCGTGCAAGGCGCTAGCAGAAGACGAAACTGCCCTACTAGGCGTAGGACAGTTCCTTGCAAGGTGCCCTGGCTGGCCGGCACGAGAAGCAAACTCTTACATCGGTCAGGCACCGGCTCGATAGTATGGTCCACCACACCTAAAACATCCGACAATCTGCGACCGAGACTCTAGGAGAAGAGGAAATTGCTCCCCTAGGCTGAAATGTAGAAGTAGCGTCCTACCGGCACCGGGTGGTGCCGCCGATCCTCTTGATCGATATGATCGAGACCGCTGTTGGCGTAGCGACCGACCGTAGGGACCCTTCTTAGCGCCCTTACCTCCATTACCATAATCGCTAGCAGCTCTACTAGATGGAGCCTTCCCAACTCCACCAACATCCTCTCGCATTAAGACTCTCTATAATGGTGGCTTGATCCACCAAGTCGGCAAACTCCGTGATCCCGAGTGGGATCAAAATCCTCTTTATGTCGGTTCTCGGCCGTCGAAAACCTCGACATCTCCACTCCTCTGAAGTCGGGTGAGAATAAAATCGTAGAGCCGCTCAAACCGTATTGCATACTCATAGACCGATGAGTTTCCTTGCACCAAGTTTAGAAACTCTCGTTCTTCGGAAGCACGAACATGAGAAGGGAAAAACTTTCCCAGGAAACTACTTCTAAATACAGCCCAAGTAATGACTTCACCTCGGGCCTCCAAAGATAGTACGAGCTCCGTGCCACCACATCTCTCGCATCCCCTATCGGCATATACGTAGCATATATCACCTTTCTCTCCTCGGTGCAACCCATGGTTAGGAAGATCTTCTCAATCTCCACGATCCGAGTTCAAAGACATCCGGTCCATCCACTCCTGTGAATTGAGGAGGATCATTCTTTCGAACTCGACAACCCATGGTATTCGGGAAGAGGTGCGGTGAGGCGATGGCCGCTGCCTGTGCTGCAGCAGCGGCTTGATTTGCAGCTTGCTGCTGCTGAATCATATCTAGACTCTGCCTAACAGTGGCTGCCATGGCCTCCATGGCATGAGCCATTTGGTTCACATCAGCAGGAGGAGGATTTGCAGCAGATCTTCTTGGTCTAGCCATCCTAATATATAGACTAGCTTAAATTACTAACGTTTAACATATTCAGCAATACCACCACATAGCTATATTCACAGATTCAGCTTACAGTGATATATTCATATTTAGTATATCATAAAAATTTAATCAATTTAGTACTCAGCATAACAACATATCAACATTCACATAGCATAGCAAACACACTCATTTCAGCAATCATTTACAGCTTAGCTTAACAGTCTCTTATTCACACAGTATGACTCACCTATAGCTCACCCAAGTATCATATACCAAGTTTCCTACATCAATCATGTCTGAGAATCGAGGTGATCAAGCTCGTTCCCTCACAACTTGATGAATAGAAATTATGATATATGATTCACAGCTAAAACTTATATGTCTAATATGCACAACTGACGCCTAACAACCTCACCCCGTAGGTTTACCTAGACCATGCTCTGATACCACTAAAATGTCACGACCCCTTTTTTATAAGGGACCGAGAACATTGTTTCTACACCACATACTTATTTAAAAATAGGTAAATAATAGAGAATATAAGTATAAAAAAAAAATTCACTTCTCATTCAAAGTAAAAAAATGAAGTTCCTTACAACAAATATCCAACAGATCAACATAATATTACATTTAGTTTATAATATTCAAAATACCAAAAAAATTATAATACGTGACTCCCTCGACGTGAGGTCTCATATATAAAGAAAAAGGACTTTGATGCATTATTACTCAACTCCAGCTTCTAACTTTTCTTCACCGGCCCTCACTGTGAAGTAGATGCAACACCTGCTACATCTGCTCACGTACCACCGTACGATCATCGCAGTACACACGCACACAACGACATAGAAAGAAATGCAAGGGTGAGCTTACCAAACATAAAATAAAATTATATATATATAGAGCAAAATATTTCTCACAGCAATAACCCATGCATTTCCAGCCCATCTAATGCACAGCATGAAAACGGCTTCCAACTGGTTTCACAGCCTAAGTAATCCAGAAGGAACCGAGCCGGTCCGGAGCGACCCATTCCGGTATACGGATCCAGAAAGACAAAGACAAAGACTCAAGATGAACTTACCGTTACATGTCTACCCACCTAAACATGTAACTCGGCTCTATAATGATGCAAAACATATATCTCAGCATGATGCACGCTACCAAAATTATTTTTAACAGCTCAACTACGGCAAGTTTATCATAGATCAGCCAAAATCTCAGCATTTTAAACTAATTAACAACGATTCTGACTTAGAAAATAGCTTTTATTCAATAGATCTAACAAAATCATATCAAAATATCTTGAAATAACATATTAAACCGTTCAAAACATAGTTCATAGGTTAAAGTAAACTCCCCTTACCTCAGAAAGATGATTCACACTAGATCTACCGAATATTACTTGATTATAACAAAAATTCACCGAAGATTCAGCTTTAGAACGGAGTTTCTCCTAAGAACACCATGAATTTCTATAAGAAAGAGAAGGAGAAGAGAAACGAACGGTAAATCTAGCTTCAAACTTAAAGAAACTTACTTCCAATACTTCAGAATAGATGTAGAATCTCAGATCTGGCGAGAAATCTAAGTTTAGGAAGGTTTAGTATGAGAGAAATGGTGGTTTACGGCCTTAGAACCTTTGAGAACCTTGGATATAGGTGAAGAAATGAAAATTTCGTGTGAAGCCCCCTTTTTATAGAAAATTTCGAAATTTACTGTTCACGCCGAAATTTACTGTTCACCGCCGGAAAACACTGTACACGCACTGTACATACGCGGTTGTCACTGTTCATACGCGGTTTGTACTGTACACTGTGACGTCACCGATGACGTCAGTCATCAGTACATACGCGGTTTGTACTGCTCATTGCACCGTTTATCATGACTGCTTCATACTAAGATCGTTCACTTTTTTTTTTTTTTTAAATAATTTCAAACTCCATCTAAATATATTCCAATACCAAATAATCCTTCAATTAACATTGAACAAGTATAAAATATTATAGATTACTCAATAATAAATTAGAAGCCTGACATTTCACCTATATCAAACAGAAGTTGTTTGTCTAAGATGATTTATTTAGTGTTTTTAACAAATTTGTCAAGTGTTTTGTCATTATTTTTAAAATTATTCAAATATAAATAATTTAAACATTTATTATATTACCTAAAACATGATGCAAGGTCACAACTTCGTAGTAATTTATAATATTTGTAAGTCAATCCATTCAAGTAAAGACTATTTAAATAAAAACATATATGTATTAAATTGATTTAGAGTGTAGAGCTCGGAGACTAAAAAATTAAGAAAGTACTAAATATAATGAGCTAATTAAGAATGACAATGAGAATAGCAAAGTTACATTTATTAGTGAAAGACAAAGGCATAATTTTTTTCTTATCCCTGCACATTTTACTAATATAAAAAAAAATTAAAAAGGACATACAAGATTTTTAAAATACTCCTATGCAAAAATATAAAGAGATATAATAAAGTAATATCATGCAATCACTAAAAGTTGTTCTTTTTTGACTTTTTTTTTTTTTTTTGCATAGAGAAGATAGTTAGCTTAAAGAGATTGAGTGAAAATATTTGAAAAAAAAAAAAGCCTACAAATGTTATTTATAAAAGAATAATTAAAAGTTTATGCAAAGATATTTAAGTTGCTGAGATATTTGTGTATATATTTTTTTAAATATTAAAATCTATAGTTGAAGTTAAAGATTAGATTTAACTCATTTTTTTTTAAAAATAACTGATATAAACTTCATATGCTCATACTTTTTATCTCCATTCATTAAAATTAATTTCAACCATCTTTCTCTTATTTTAAATCTCTTTCCTTTAGTAATTGTATTGCATGCTAGTTATATATAAAAATATATTACAAGAAACTTTACACAATCTTCAACTATAAATTTTAATTCTCACATCTATATGATTTAATTATCCATTTTCGTATAGGTATGTATTTATGTTTTTTTTAGCATCTTTATATAAAATGAACTTTCTTTAATATTACAAGAAATACTATATGGTCTTCAATTTATTTTGATTAACTTTTTAAATTTGTATAATATAAGAAAAGTGAAAATTACGTATAGTATATTATACAGGATCAAAAGATAATAAAATTTATAAATAAAAACCAAATAATACTTACTAAATATCAAATAAATATATTTTATTTTTTCTATTTAATGTTAATATATGTAATAAAATATTTTTTTTTATAATTTGTTAAAAAATTTAAGTATGTTTATTTTTATTTATTCAATAGTTTAAAATATTAACTAGAAAAAATTAAATTTGAAATAAATTAAAATTTAATAAAAAGCGGACCACTTATAATTTTGGTCTCTATTTTTTGTTAATTAAATTTATCTAATTTTAAATATAAGAAATGAGGTTTCTTAGTAAATATTTTCACTTTCCATATTTAAATTATTATTATCTACACAAATATTTGAGGGTTTATACTATTTACATAGCAAAAAATTATACAATTTAAAATCAATAAATTTAACAAAAACTCATTAAGATTTAAATGATTTTACAAGATATAAGGTTAGAGTCTGGTTAGAGATTTTTTTTTTATGTTGACTGTAATTTGATGTTCTAATTAGTAATTTTTTAATAGAAGAATATTTAATCAATTAAAATTATAAATCTTTTGAAAAGTATAAAAATTTGTAGATATAAGTACCAGAAAATCCACTGGATCAATTTTGCTTTATTTTAAAATTAGAAAGATATAATTGACTTAAAAAATGAGAGACAGAATTTTTATATGATTTGAAATTGAAAGCTCCAAAAATAATTAAATCAAAATTAAATGAAGTAGTCAAATTAAACAAAATTATAAATACAAATTTTGAAAAACTTGTTGTGACAATTTATTAAAAGTAATTCGACATATGAAAGTGACAAAAAATTTGAAAACGTGAAAATTGAAGAGGTTCATACATGAAATAAATAAAAATAATAAAATAAAGTTAGATGAAGTAATTAAATACAAAATTTGAAAATAAAAATGTATAAAAAAAGTGCCATGTAACAATTTTGGCAACAAAAAAATTTAGTGTTATATATATCTTCTATATACAAATAAATAATAATAAATTTAATTTATTTAAGGCGAGAGATAATAATAAAGAAGAAAAACCGAAGGTGTATTCGTCTTTGAAATTAAAACAAGTCAAAAACTAAACTTTAATAGCAATAAAGAGTGTAAAAGAGGTATTTTAATTATCTTGATCTAAAGTACGTTAATTTATTGAATAATAAATACATGTCTAATCAAGATGAGATCCAATCATTAAATTACCAGTGTTCTATTAGTAATTTTGAGTTTAAATTCCCGAAAAGATTGTAGTCACTAGTTAGAGTTTTATCCCCTGTAGAAAAGTTACTCATTTTAAATTAGATTAGTCAGATATCTATATAATATTTTTATTTTGTGATCATCTTTGTTATTTTATCATGGTCTTCGGCCAAGAAAAAGAAGCCCAACAAAAGGATACAGTCTAATTTTCTTCATCAACCCAGCAAGCCCAACAAGTTTATGTGATATTGTGCAAATCAACTAAAACGTTGGAAAACAAACGATCCAAATTAAAACAAATAACCTTGAGAAGTTTAAGGATACGTTTGATTTCTCTTTTAAAAAGTGTTTTTAATTTTTTAAATATAATATAAATTTATAATATATTTTAAAAAAATAAAAACTTTTTTAAAAATGAAAAACAAACATACCCTAATTTCAAGCGAAGGGAAAAAATTGATACTTGTCAATCGTTAAATATTTTAATAATTTTGTTAGTTCTATGATTTTTTTTTAATGTTTGTTAATTCCTATAATTTTATTCTAATTTAGTGATCAGTCAATATTTTTGTTGAGAGGAGTGTTAATGGTGAGCTTAATTGATCCAAATACAAACTATAGATTTGTTGAGATTTCTTACTGTTACGAAGAATGTGGACGACAAAATCTACCTCCTCAGACGTTAAATATATAAATTTTTATTGTACATCTTTAAAACTTGCATTAGATAACCATACTTCAAATAATAGCATCCTGAAAGGCATGCTCAAAAGTATCATACAAAAATAATTCTTTCTTTACTTTTTATATGCTTACAAATTTTTTTAGTCATTAAATAGAAATATTATTAATTTTTTTTATAATTTTAAAATAATAAATGTGTGTATTCTTTATTTAACACGTGATTTTTGTATATTTTTTTTGTATCATTTGACGTTTAATATTTTACACAGAAAGTAAAAAAATAATTAGTATTTAAACCCTTATAAGCAAATTTTCACTTAATCAAGTTTTTAATGTATGTTCAATGACATAAATAAAAAATTATAAGATAACACAATATTTTATATATTAATAACATTATAAATGATATAATTTTTTTAATAAAAATTATTATTTATTAGCTCTTTAGATATATTTGATCTGTAGGATAATGTAGCAAAATTTTAGTTATTGATTAATTCTAAATTCTGCTACCTTTATGTCTTTACATCTTTTAAATTATTAAATAATTTTCTTAATATATGTTTTAAGAACACACAATAAAATATTAATTTTTATAAAAATTATAGCATTTAATCATGATGTCCGTTCATTATATCTTATAACTTTTAATAAAATTTACTATATATAAATTTATTACGTATCTTTAGACAAAATTGTAAGAAAAATTTATAAGAAAAAAGATTCACAACATAATTTGCGGAAAATTATTATAAAAAAAACTCTACAAAAAAATTATTTAAAATAATGTAAAAATTGAAGTTGTGTTTCACTATCCCTGAAATTATAATAATATTATTGGAAATACAAAAGAAATTATTACGTTTAGAAGAAAAATAAAGAATGAGAACCATAAAATGAATAAGGGAAGGGGGAAAAGAGAAATGAAAACACTTGAAACAATAATGGTTGATATCAGAACGGTGGATGTATTGGGAAAATTAAAATATCAGAAGAATAACAGAACCCTATTCTTTAAAAAAAAAAAGTTTAGAAAAAGTGAATTTAATTAACATTAGATCATGAAATTGGCTTAAGGTCAACTTAAATAGTTGCTTTTTTTATATATATAATAATAACTTTGTTATTGATTTATTAGGAAAAAAATAGATGCATCAAGAAGATAAAAATATTAATAAGAAATAAAAATTAACAAATGAAATATGATTGATTGGACTACATGAGTTAGTCCTAGTCATTTAAACATTAGTTACTCTAAAATAACCATGACTGAAAATAGCATAAACAAAATTTATGATTATTATTACTTAATTTAGAAATTAGTTTAGTTTGTATAACTTAGAAGCATTAGAAAGTAAAATGGTTTTCCTTAATTCACAATAAAATAAAATGCAAGCATCAAAATATCAGATTAATTGTAATCTAAAACCTTATTTTAAATATAGGCTCAAGCTAGCAGGATCTGGGTGGATGGTGAAGTCCCAAATTCCAATGTTGGCAATGCTCACGGACATGATGATGATCTTTAGGACATCAAATTAGCAAATGATCAAGACAAGAGCCAACCTGGGATTATCTCATCGATCTTTTGTTTTGACAATGACCAATGAACATAATAAATATCATCATCACAGAGTACATCAATATCAAAAGGAGCAACAATCGAAGATACGTGCCTCTTCAATTATTTGTATTTTTTGTAGGATGTGAAAATGATATTACTTCGACCCCATTGTAACTCCCTTTGCAAGCAAAGGAGAAGGATACAAATCGACAAATATATTATCATAGATCAACTACTAAAAGTATATTCCATTTTATAATATTTATGATTGGTGATTGCCCTCGTGTGACAATAAATTAATAAGACAATGAATAAATCCTTAAATTGATCTTTCAAATTAGCATGTTAATACATTAATATTTAAAGATTGTCGTTTTCACCGATATAAATATGATATGAACAGTTTTCTTACTTTCTAATCTCCAGTATAATTTCAATTTAATTATCAATATGGTTTTTTTTTCGTGATTTCGTGGGTCACACCCACGACTTAGTAAGATTTTCTAAGTGAAGTCACAACTATTGTACATGACATAGAGTATATATTTTTATTAAATATTATTGAAGTCTTATATCAAATGCAGGACTTAATCACTTGAAAGTTTTTCTGTAGAATAAAGTTTCAAATCACGTCTCGCATACAGGACTTTCATCTATCAACTTAAATTGAGTCGTGGTTTAATTATATATAATCACAAACTTTAATACAGACTGGCTCTTCTGTAGATTAAGAAAATTACCAAATCGCGTCTTAATCATATAATTTCATATAAAGTAAAGCTAAATAATTAACGAATGTATTTTACTAAAAATGTATTTTAAAAAATCTTGCTAAAAGTCATGATGACCTATAACTTTGTACAAATTACAAACTTATGAGATTAAGTTTGAATTACATTATACAGGTAAAAATAAGATAAAAGAATTTTAAAAAATTTTGGTCACTAACTTATTTTTGGATGTTAATTCAAGTTAGCATTACACCAGAAATTTACTTTTAGAGTGCTAACTTAGATAGAATTTAGTAAAAAACATTTTGTATAAAATATTAAGAGAGTGGTTCTGCCCTATTTGCTCTCCAAATTTAACTTCTTAGAGCAGTTTCACAGGAACTACTCTCTAATATATATTTCTGAGAGCGGTTCATTTGAAACCGTTCTCTAATATGTACTTCTGAGAACAGTTCATCTAGAACTGCACTGGTAATTGTATTTTGGAGAGCGGTTGTTAAATAAACATTCTCAGAAGTGCTATACTTTAAAAAGTAGTTCACATATGAAACTGCTCTTACAACTTTATAGAGCAATTGACATATAGAACCGCTCTGAAAGGTGTAGATTAGAGAACAATTATTTCTTAACCGTTCTCAGATGTTGTAATTTTTAAATTTAACCCTAAGCCCTAATCTGGTTATCACTGTCACTACGCTAAGTCTGTACTTCAAATTTTTGTCTGTGTTCAGTGTTTTTTGAAAAAATTTTGCAAAAGAACAAGCACCGTTGATATCACATTTAGAATTTTAAGGTATATTCATAATCGTTTCTTTGTTTTCTGGCTATGTTTGGACTTTCGCACTCTCTCATTCTCTCTGTTCACTGAAACATATTTGTATTATTGACATTGAACAGTTACAAATGTTCGTCCTCTATAATTGGCTTCAGGTAAACTGCGACAAATTAGTGGAACCTCTTTAATTTCAGGTTAGTGCTGTTGTATTTGTATGAACTGATTATATTCAAATGTTGACCATTGCTACATGACAGAGAGCATGAAATTAATTTTTATTTTGTAAAAGTTGATTTGAAAAGGTTGAACTTTAGGTTAGTTAACCTCTCAAATATTGTTGGAATGGTTTTTTAAAATTTGTTGAACATGATATTAGGACACTGGTTAATTATAATGCAAGAGATTAATGTGAAAATTCAACACTGGTTGACTGTAATGCAGGTAATTAATGTGAAAATGCATTTGATTGTTGTGAAAATTGATTTTTTCGAATTGAAGTCTCATGTTTTGTTGTTTTTTTGTTGTTGTTCCAATATAAATAGAAAGCAAGGAACATGTTGCTATATATGTTGTTCTGGGAATTGAAATAAGTTTATGTATTGAACAAGATATTGTTGTTTGTTTTGCTCCCGTTATGTATATTTGCTCTGTGTAAATGAAATTAATGTTCTGTCTTATAGAATGTTATGAATGCATGATTATTGTTAGTGATTAAATTTGTAGGGTATGATTTGAAATCTAAAATTGTGTGAAATCTTAAGTTTCCCATTTGAGATTGAAAATAATGATTTAATAAATCATTATTTTCAATCTCAAATTATCCTTGGATAGTTTGTGAACAAACTTATTCATTCATTGGTTAGCATTTGCTTCTCGTAATGTTGTATTTAATACTTAACAAAATTTGAGTTTGGAGCTTTCTCATTTTCTCTTGGTGAATGCTTGATTGAGGTAAATCATCTCATATTCAAGTTGTGTACTACGAGACTAATACGAAATGCTGCCCAAATTTTGTCAAGTAAAAAATATATTTAAGTAGAAATTGTTAATTAAGGTATGAAAAAGTTTGTTCTTAAATGGGATAGGGTCCTACCATATGAGAATTAATAAGACATTCACATTTGTAATTATTGTAACTGTAGTTGGAGCAAATATGGATCAAAGTTAGATGATAGCTGATCGTTTAAGTGAAGAATACGAAGATGAAGCCAAAGAGTTTATTAGATTTGCGATTAAGCATGCAACTGATGTCAACCATATTCCATTTCCTTGGTGGTGTTGTTTGAATATGTTGCAAGTAAATGCGAAAGAATTAGAAAAACATTTAATGTCCAATGGGATAGATGAAAAATATACTTGTTGGACAAAACACGGTGAGATACAAGGTGGAAGTACATCAACTAACATGGAATTGAGTGTTAATTACTCAGAGACATTTAGAACAAATGAGAGTGGTCATGCTGAACAAATTCCAAATGTTGTTGAAGAAGATCTTATAGATTGTCCAAAAATGTTTGAGAGGCTGAAAGATGATGCAAAAATACCATTGTATAATGGATGCACAAAGTTCACAAGATTGAGCTATATTTTAAAGCTTTATAACTTAAAAGCCTCGAATGGATGGACTGATAAGAGCTTCACAGACTTGCTAAGTTTATTACATGAGATGATACCAGAGGATAATGTGCTACCAAAGAGAACATATGATGTTAAACAAGTATTTACTTCCATTGGATTGATCCATGAAAAGATATATGCTTGTCCTAATGACTGCATTTTGTTCCGAAATGAGTATGCATCACTAAGTCAATATCCAAAGTGTAATGTATCACAATACCTAAAGAAAGAATCAACACCTACGAAGGTCGTGTGGTATTTTCCAGTAATACTCAGATTAAGACATCTATTTCGCAATGCAGAAAATGCAAAGCAGATGACTTGGCATGCTGAAGGCAAAATTAGAGATGGAAAGCTTAGGTATCTAGCAAATTCTTCACAGTGAAAAAAATTTGATGATGAATATGAAGAGTTTGCAATTGAAACAAGGAATATACGTTTTGTGTTAGCAACCAATGGAATGAATCCCCATGACATGCAAAGTAACACCCATATACATGGCCCGTGATTTTAAAAATGTATAACTTACCTCCATGACTTTGCATGAAGCGAAAATATATGATTTTTTTTTTTAATCTCTGGTTCTAAACAACTTGAAAATGACATTAATGTGTACTTGTCTCCTTTAATTGAAGATTTGAAGTTGCTGTGGGATAATGACATAGAAGTATATGAGGGATTTATAGATGAATATTTCATGGTCAAAGTAATGTTGTATAGAACAATTAATGATTTTCCTGCATATAAAAATCTTTCTGGTTATAGCATAAAAGGTCAATGTGCATGTCCAATATGTGAGAAAAAAATAGATTACCTAAGACTATAGCACTGTCACAAGAATATTTTCATGGGGCATCATAGGTGGTTGGCATGAAATCATCCTTGCAGAAAAATGAAAAAAACTTTTAATGGAAGTTATGAAGAACGACGATGTCCTTATTTGAAAAGTGAAGAAGAAATCTTTGATGAGGTTAAGCATATTAGAACAACATTCGAAAAATCTTTTGCCAAACAAATTCCAATTACAGGTTGGAAGAAGATGTCAATTTTCTTTCAGTTACTCTATTGGAAATCTTTATACGTAAGACACTTTGTTAATGTTATGCATGTTGAAAAAAATATTTGTGAAAGTGTGATTGGTACATTATTAAACATCATGGGAAAAAAGAAAGATGACATCAATGTCATACTTGACTTGGTAAAGCTGGAAATACAATCTGATTTGGCTCCAGTGAAGATGGAAAAATGGACGTTTTTACCATCCATAGCATGTACCTTGTCTAGAAATGAGAAATGTGCTTTATATGAGACTTTTTATTCAGTTAAGGTTCCAGAGGGGTATTCATCAAACATTAAAAGTCTTGTATCATTTAAGGAGCTAAACTTAAAAGGAGTGAAGTCTCATGATTGTCATATCCTAATGGAGAATTTAATTTCTATTGCTATACGATCTATTTACCCAAAAAGATTCACGTGGCAATCACAAAGTTGCGTTTCTTTTTCAAAGCAATATGTAGCAAAGTAATTGATCCTGAGAGATTATCAGCTTTGCAAAACCAAATAACTGAAACTTTATGTGAGCTTGAAATGTATTTTTTACCGTCATTCTTTGATATCATGGTTCATTTGACCATTCACTTGGTGGAAAAGACAAAATTGTGTGGCCCTGCATATATGCGATTGATGTATCCCATTGAAAGATATATGAAGATTTTAAAAGGGTATGTTAAGAATAAAAACAGACCAGAGGGTTGTATTACTGAATGATATTTAGCGGAAAAAGCAGTTGGATTTTGCAATGAATACCTGTTAAATATTGAATTATGTAGTATTCCAAAATCACGTTACACAGGAAGGACTTTAGGAGAAGGTAGCAATGGTTATCTATAAATAGAGGTTACTAAATTGCAATGGGATCAAACACACTTGCATGTATTACAAAACACTTCTGAAATTGAAACTTATATAAGCAAATCCTTACAGATGTGAGAATTAGATAACAAAAGAACATAACTAGCGATTCATTGGATAGTTACAAGAACATGTATGTGAACAGTTAATACAGAAGAATAATTCTATTTTAGAAAAGATTCGATGGTTGTCATGACTGCTTGAGAAGGCAGATTACTGGAACCTTGAGACTGAATCTGACTCAATTGAGTTACTAGCTGTCCAATCTGAATCTTCAAATCCTGGACAGTTGCTTGCATGTTCTGTTGAAACTGCAGATTGTTTGTAGCCATATGTTGCATCATCTCCTATAATGATGGCTCACTCCTTTGTGCAAGATGGGGTGGTGGAGGTGGTTGTTGCCTGAATAGAGGTTGATATTTGCCTACAGCAGGTTGAAATGAAGGTTGTTGACTTTATTGCTGCTGTTGCTGCCTCCATTTCAGGTTGGATGATTTCTCCAACCTGGGTTATATGTTTGGGAGTATGGGTTATAATTCTAATGCTGCTGATTTGGAGATCTATATTACTGCTATTAATTGGTGTAGATTCCAGAAACATTCGCATCTGTCTCTTGCAATGTAGGGCATGAATCCGTAGGGTGCTCAGTGGAAGTACATATGCCATAGACTTTTGCTGGTTGCTCACTTACTGCACTTACTTGTTGTTGACCAATTGCCAAGTGCCTCACCATGGTGGTTAACTCGTTGATTTTGTTTTCCATCCTCTGATTTTCCACACCATAGACAGCACTATTACTAGCACCAAGTGCTATCTCATTCACTCCCTTAGCAGCTTCTCTGAATCTGAATTGTTGAGTGTTGGCTGCCATGTTTGTAATAAGTTGCCTTGCAGTGTGTGGTGTCTTATCCATCAATACTCTTCCACTTGCCGCATCTATCATACTCCTGTCCATCAAAGTTAGTCCCTCATAAAAATATTGAATTAGTAATTGCTCACTTATTTGATGGTGGGGACAGGTAACACACAGCTTGTTGAATCTCTCCCAGTAGTCATACAAAGTCTCCCCATTCAGCTGCCTTATACCACAAGTCTCTTTCCTTATTGCTACAGTTCTGGAGGCAGGGAAGAATTTTTCCAGAAATAACCTCTTCATTTTCCATGTAGTGATTGTTGAAGGTAGGAAGTAAAGCCAATCTTTTACAACACCATCCAGAGAGAAAGGAAACGCCTTCATCTTGACATAGTCTTCAGGCACTCCCTGAGGTCTCATGGTGGAACACACCACATGGAACTCTTTTAAATGCTTATGAGGATCTTCACCTGCAAGTCCATGAAACTTTGGTAACAAATGGATAAGTCCAGATTTAAGTTCATAGGAAGTTGTTTCATCTTCAGGATATTGGACACACCATGACTGATACACAACATTTGATGTGGCCAATTCCTTCAAAGTTAGCTTAGGGTTATCAGTCATATCCTCAATTTCAATCTCAGATTCACTAACAGTAGCATTAACAGTTTCAGAAATACCAAGTACACTACCACTATTTTTGCTAGCTCTTATCCTACGAAGTGTTCTTTCTATCTCAGGATCAGGTTGATTCACTACACTAGGGTTGGCCCTGGTCATGTAAGGTTAGAAACAACAAGAACAACAAGTACTCAATGAATGCACAAAGTAGGTTTACAAAGAAAGTACCATCCAAATGCAAGATATGAATGAAGTGGGACCATGATAAGTCTCTTTTTGGTATAGGAAAACACCACAAAAAGTTTCATATTTTTTTGAATTGATTTAATACGGAAACTAGAGGCCTAAAATCAAGAAAAATAGGTCAATAAATGCTAAAAAATAAAAAAAAACTTTCAGAAAACAGGAAATTTTTGAAATTACAGGCAGTCTCAACCAAAAAAATGGGTTCGTTGGATAAGAAATTTTTTTTTACCCAAAATGCATATACAATATCCTCAATTCTGAGTTTCCTAGCAAAAGTTATGCTAATTTTAAGTTTCACAAAAATTTTCTTGGCCACCACAATGTATCTCTTTTTCTATTAATAATTTTTGCAATCTCCCAACTCTAAACACTAATAGACACTAAAAGAAATATGGACACAAAAATTCAGATCAAAATTCGATCTCTAGTTATTTTTTTAGAATTTTTTAAAATATGATGAATAGTGCATAAATAATGCATGAATAGTAATAATGGAATAGTAAAATCTGATAGCAAAATATGTATGTTTTCTATTCCTACTAGTCCTCTATTTTTCGCATGCAGCCATAGACAATTGAACCACAATGGAACCAATCACAATCATACATTCAATTGCAATGAAATAATGGAATAGACAATCAAAGGAACGCGACTAAACACTAATACAAATTCTGAAAATTTCAGTGCAGGACCATAATATTGTGACGCAATTTTGGACCTGAATATGCTCGAACTAGGCTTTTCTCCCAACAGAGAAGTTGTAGATCTCTGTCTTATCTTTCCAAGGACACCAATTTTGTTCAATTCCGAGTAGTGTAGCTCCAGATATGGTCTTTGCAAGAAACTGTATCAAAATAAGAAATTATGACAAGAATTAAGAAAGATTTGCATTTAAATCCTAAATGACTTACTAACACAAAACTAAACTAACACATCAAAATAGTGCATTAATGAAGCTCAATTAAACCAAAAATATGGAGAGAAAGATGTACTAAAATATGACTATCAAGGAATTGGCCGAGTTTTGCAACCAGGCCTGGATGGAGCAAGTGCCCAATTGAAGAGAATCTAAAGGGAACGAACACACAAGAAACAAATACAAAAACAAGGACCAAAAGATCAAAACTAAACGTCTTCCGAGGGGACCTAGGTTTGCGAGTTACACAACATTAAACACCAATCGATCCAGGGGTACTCGAGCAGGCTTTAGCAACAGAGATATTGACAATATCGAAGTGTGCGAACACTCCCACTCGGCTAGAAATTGTACTTTGTAAATTTAGTGCACTCTTTCCTTACTCGGGTTTTGTCTTTTTAGAAGAACGTAAAAAGAGGTTTTTCGGATAAGGTTTTTAACGAGACACTTTATCAATAAAATGACAGAACTTTCTTTACAAGTCAACAATCTCTTATTATTCCCTCTCAGGTACCTCACTCGGCTAAGGTTAAATTGTCATCACTTCTCAGATATCTTACTTAACCAAGATTCAGTTATTTCCTCCTAACAACTTATCTCGGTTAGTGTTTATTTTCCCAAGAACCTCGCTTGGTTTGATTATTTTATCTCTTAACAACCTCTCAGTTAAGGGAGAATTTACATTTACCCATTCAGTTCAAATGTTCACAGATGCTTACTATGAATGATTACTGTTGTGTAACTTATTCGGTTTGAAGTGTTAACTAGCTGCAAATATTGTAGTTACCAATCATTTTTAACTTGTTCTTTTTTTAGCCATGCATAATGTTGTCACCAAAAATTTCATTAAACACTTGACAAAATTTTATTAAGAAAGAAACTTGTATATTCCAAATGAAGGCACTAAAAGGCCAGATAAAAATAGGTGCTAATGGCCAATAACATACAAAAAATATGTATAAACCTCCTTGACATAATTCATCTTTTAGACTAATGATCCTTGCAATTTTCCTATATTCGGTTGTTACTTTATTTAAAACCTGAGCCAAGTCCCCCTTTTCGATTGATACTTCATTTAGGGGTTTAGCTATTGAACCACTCCTAACCTCATCAATTAAACCACTACTCGGCCCCAAACTATCCCTCAACCTAGATGCCAATAACGAGTCTTCCGACTCTATTTCCCTCTCTATTTGTAAAAACTAAGAACAAATCTTGAAAATGGCTAGGCATATGTACTAATGCAAATTATAGAGCAGAACAAAAGTAAGCATTCCACATTGCCCAGACCCCCTTTTTTATAGTGTGGAAGGCATCGAGGAGATGAAGAGTCACTTATCTTCCTAATGTAACACTCCGAATTTTTGTAATATTAATTATTATATTTATATAAATCTAATTGCATGTATGTGTGTGTGTTGACTTACTTGATAATGATGTTTATGTGTATTAAGTATATGGATGTGTGTATTGTGTGTATGCATGATTGGATAGAGCTGAATGGGCTAAGTGCCTAAGTGCAGGAAGTAATTCTGAGCTATTTTCGCTACAGCGAGAGGGCCCTAGGAGGAAGGACTAGAACTGTCACCTTCTCGCTGTAGCGAGAGAGCGACAGTTTGTGGTACATTTCTGGGTACAGTCTCGCTGTAGCGAGATTCTGCAGAAACTAGAGTGCAATTTCGTCTAAGATTTTCGCTATGGCGACAGAGGCAGCGAGAATGTCGCGACCAGGAAAGTATTTAAAGGGAGTTAGGGTTTAGAGAGGGTTATTTCTCCCTCTCCCTTCAAATTTCCTTCGATCCTCTTATTCCCAAATCCTCTTCTACCAATGGTTAGGGTTCCATTTCTCATCCCCTTTTCTCTGTTTCTGAGTTTCCTTAGGTTCTCATGGAGTTTCTCCATGTGTTTAGGATGAAATTCGTGAGAAGAAGCACTTCTTGGTGAATTTAGCGTGTGGGTCTTCAATTCAAGGTAAGGGAGGACTCTATCCTACTCTCTTGTACATGAATTATTATTATTTTGCTGAATATTGAGTTGTGGCTAAGTTAGAAGGTAGAAAATGTGTAGAGAATGAAAGTTAATTGAGAATTGTGATAAGGGCCATGTGCCATGAGATGTGAATATTGTGTGTGTGTTTACCCGAAATGAATGAATATGAATTGTATGCTAGATGTTGCATGATAAAATGAATATTGTGTACCAATGTGGACCCCAGGGTCATGTAATATAGATGAATGTTGGCCATGTGCTGTGTAATGTGAAATGAATGTGGGCCTAGTGCCGTGTATTTGAATGCAATGTGGGCTATGTGCTGTGTGTGAGCCTAATTATTACGTATATGAATAAAATGTATGTGAATGGGGTGTGTGGCGCCATTATAATGTGCTGTGAATGGTTCAACGATACACTAGGGGTATGAAAGATGAGGACGGTAGAAATACATTGGGGAAGAGGGAGTAGTGGTGACACCGACTATGGAACGGGTGCACCACGGGCCACACACTTTCTTCCTAACTAGTCCTCTGACTACTATCTTTGCTGAGAGATTCATGATTGCCCACGTGGTATCCGTGAGACGGGGGAAACCGACGACCATTTATAGTGAAAATCTGTGATCACAGTGCCACAGTGAGTGTGGCTAGCGTGCATATGCATGGATTTATGTATTGTACTTATGAATGTAAAATGTTGTCGATGCCATGAATGCATCGGTGTTAAATTGACATGAGCTGTGTAATAATGCTGCTTGTGATTGTGTTTGTTTAATATATTAAAAATGTTCTAGAAGTGAGACTTTACGTAGATTGTGTGTTTTTGGGTAGTGTAGAGTACTAACCCTTACATTCATCTTTTAAGTAATCAAGATGATCAGCACCAGACTCAGTGAAGGGACAAATGGACTACTATAGGACATAGAATTCAGTTTAAAAATGTTGTAATTGAACTAGTCCTGTAATAGTCATTTGATATTAATTTGTAACCCTTCCCTTATTTCGAAGTATTTTATGAAAAATTGGTTATTCTAATTTGCAAAATTATTATTAAATTAAAATTAAAATTAAGGTGTTACACCTAATGGTCAAATCTGATGAGCATTAGTGATCATAAAAGCCCAACCTTTTTGTTTCATAACACGAACTACAAAGTGACATCACCTCCGTACCTACTAGTTCTAAAAGAAAGCCTAATTCAAGCCCTTACATCATACCTCCTCGGACTTGGAGGGCAAGTGTACCAGATAAGACACCCTTTGGTCATCCTTAAATAAATCAAGAACCCAACACCCCTTTGGCCTCACCTCTAAACAAGGGTACCAACACCTTTTGGCCTCACCTAGGACAAAAAGGTACCAACACCCCTTCGGTCTCACTACCCCTTCGGCCTCACTCTCGGAAGAGTGGTACTGTCATTGCTTCAGTCATATCAAAATAAATTAACAAGTTAATTAAGTTAAATAACCAATAAAGAAAAGGTTAATTATCCAAGCTGTCAGAAGGTTAATCTAAGGTTGTCTCATCAAACCCATTAGCCCAATATTATGTCTATAAAAGAAAAGTAAGAAAGACAGGTTAAAGAGAGACTTCAGAATATTTAATACTATTTATTGCTCTATACTAAATACTTACTTGACCGTCGGAGTGCCATTGCAGGTACCCTCTCCCATATAGACAAGAAGAATCTGAAATATTTTACGAGGTCGTTACAACAGTAAGTGAGGATAAAAGTTACAGTGAACGAGTGTATCCTTTACAATAACATGACATAACTAAATAAACCAAACTTTAGCAAATTAGACAAATTACTGGACAATTTTTTTTCCACGATAAAATTGCAACAATATGTTAGAAAATAAGATATGCCATTGTGAGGCAATCCCAACCAATTGTAAAACTATTTCCATATAAAAAAATTATAATTTACAATAAAAAAATCAAGTAATTTATAAATTCCTCCGGTTCATGATAATAGGTGCATTCACGTTCCTGGACAATTTGTGAAATGTTAATTTTTCTTCCTCAAATTCACTTTAGTAAAGATCCTATGCAGCAAGATTCTCATTATAAAAACAAAAACCTTAGATGGAACTAGTACACTTTAAAAGCATATGAAAAAAGGTCCATATTTGAGTTCATACCTTGTTTTAATAGATCATTAGCTAATCTAACTACATAGCAACCTTAAAAAACTTATAATCCAATAGTAATTAAAGTGTCATTTTAGAGTGAACATTTATATCTTACAAATTAAGGTTCCATAATGGCTTTTCCCATGCAAACATCTACCACCTCCACCTCAGCTCCCTTTATCCAAACCTCAACTTCATATACTATACTTTTTTGTTGTTCTGAAAAGTTAAATAACCTATTGTATTTGTCACTTAATCTAACACTCTCTACCACTTTATCCTCCTAGAACCTCACTTTTCTTCCATTACCAATTTTTATCTCTATATTCTTCTTGAATAAACTCTTGTGATATATGAACCTGCATATTCTTCCAAAATTTTTTCACCACAGTTGATATATGAACCTGCATATTCTTTCTAAATTTTTTCACCACAGACCCATAATGTAATCCCGATCTTGAAAATCTCGTTTATCTTAACTATATTTTTGTTCTGAACAACATAAACTATTACGTTCACAAAGCATCCCTCACCTCTATTTTTATAACAAGGTCACATTAAGAGCTTCCAAATTTTTTATAACCATCCCACTAAATATCCTTTGAGTAGCATGCTTTTCTCCAATATACCCAAGATAATTTTTTCCTCTAATTGCTCCCTCCCTATAAAATATTTTTTTATTATAAATTTTGAATTTTTTTATTAATTTAGTAATTAATAAATATTATTATTCTAAAAAGTAAAATAAAATATAATTTATATACACACATGAAAATGACTTATGGTTAAAAATAAATTTTTTTATTATAAAAGTAGTATATTTCTTTAGAAAAAATGTAGTCACTTGTTTAAAATATTAATTTTAATAAATAAAATTATAATTATGCACATATATATATATATATATGTGTGTGTGTGTGAGAGAGAGAGAGAGAGTTACCCATAAATTATGTCAAACTTACAAAACTTGAGTTTGGCCCATTTATATAATCGAGCTTAAATTTATGTTTGAGCTTGTTTATTTAAATAAATAAATGATTAGCTAATTAAACATTTAATAAGTTGAACTCAAATTCAAATTGTTTATAAGTAACTCAAGTTATTTATATTCTTACACTTTGACACTCTACTTCACTTTTTTTGTTTGATTTACTTTTTAATTATTGTCAATAATAACATCCTAAACTTCATTATTTCATTTAGGTGTGTTCACATACTTTTTAGTTTTCTTGCCTAAGTGTGTTTTGTTGCTTATCTTTTTTCTCTACATGTTTCATCTTATTTTTTTAAGCTTTTTACTTCGCATTCTCGCAATTGTTACTGATTATGTAGCTTTTCTTCATGGTTAGTGAGTTTTCATGCCTAAATGTGTTTTGTTGTTAGCCATTTCTCTATCAGTCTCATCTTATTATTTTTGGCCTTTTACTTTTCATTCTCATAGTTGCTACTAATTATTTATCTCACCTTTATAGTTAGTGACTGGCATTATTATCGATTCTACTTCTATGTGCTTCTGTGTGTTCTATTTTGCCCATTCATTATCCTCACACTAAGTTTGTGCTCGTCATTCTAGTTTTAATTTGGAGAGTTTTATATGTGATTTTGATATTTCTATTCTTAACTTTTTATGCTTTATAATTATAGGCATGTTTGTAATATGAATAAACAAAATTCATATTAAGTACTTGAAAATGAAGATACTAGTAGAACTCAAGTGAAAAGGATTTCAATTCCACCAAGTAGTGATAAATGAAATAAGACAATTACAATATCTTCTGTCTTAGTTGAATTACCATCGTAAGTTTGACCTACTCAATTATCTTCAATAATGATATGTACTAAAAGAAACTAAGTAGACCTCCTATTGGATGGCCTTATTTGAAAAAGAATGGTGATGAATGGTCATTCCTATATGCATGCAATAATTATACACATGAGACAACAAACATATATAAACACTTGAAAGCATGTTCAAACAATCTAAATAATGAAATCGACAAGAACTAAAAATAATTGGAAAAACAATGTGAAAGATAATGTTGTTACATTTAAGCTTATAGAGTTAACTCAAGAATAAATTTGAATTCAACTTGCAAAAATGATTATTAATGATGAGCTTTCATTTAGGGTTGTTAATAATTTAGAATTTAAAGGTTTTATAGGTGTTGCTCAATCTTAATTTAAAATTTCTAGTCTCATGAAAATTAATAATGACTACATGAGACTTTTTAGTAAAAAAAGAATGATATTAAAATATTTGTCATCTTTGAACCATCAAAGTTTCACTAACAACTAATTTAGACTTTTATTCAAAACTATGAATTATACATGTGTGGTTGCTCACTTTACTAATGAGTGACAATTGAATAAAAAACTTCTAAGTATTAATTTGAATTATAATCATAAAGGGGAAATCATAGGAAAAACCTTAAAAAAATACATAAAATATTGGAATATGAATCTAATATGCATTGTCACAATAGATAATGATATTACTAACAATACTACTTAAATATGCTTGCTTAAAAGCATCAATGATTAGAATGGTATAAAATAATGAATGGAGAGTACATTCACATGTGTTGTGCTTACATATGTTGCGCTTACATATTAAATTTTATTATTTGTGATGAGATACAGAAGTTAGATTACTCCGTTTGTAGAATAAGAGTTTCTTATAAATAAATATATGCGATCATCTCCCTTTAGGTTAGCTTCTCTTAGAAAGTTCTACAAAGAAGCAAACTTACCTAATAATCAAATGTTAATATTTGATGACCTAATATGTGGAATTTCATATACTTTTTGTTGGAAGTTGTAACACCTTAAATTTAAATTCAATTAAATAGTAATTTTGCAAATCGGATAATCAGATTTTCATAAAGATTTTGAAATAAGTGAAGGGTTACAAATTAATATCACATAACTGCTACATGATTAGTTTAATTACAACAAATTTCAAAATAAAATCTAAATCCTATAGTAGTCCATCAGTCCCTTCACTGAGTTCGGTGCTGATCATCTTGATTATCTGAAAAATGAATGTAAGAGTGAGTACTTTACATTACCAAAACATATAATTAAGCATAGAGTCTTATCTCCAGCACATTTCCAATACATTAAACAAATACAGGCACAGGCAACATTATCACATTTACAAGCACAAATCATGAACCCATGCATACGCACGCCAGCCACACTCATATTGACACTGTGATCACAGATTTTCACCATGAATAATCGCCGATTACCCCCGCCTCACGGATACCACGTGGGCAGTCATGGGTCGCTCAGCAAAGGTAATGGTCAGAGGTCTAGTCAGGAAGAAAGTATGTGGCCTGTGGTGCACCCGTTCTATAGTCGGTGTCACCATCATTCCCTCTTCCCTAAGGTATTTCTACTGTCCTCATCTCTCACACCCCCATTGTATTGCTGAACCATTCACAACACATTACAATGGTGTTGCATGCCTCAGTCACACACATTTCAGTATACGACACATAGCCCACATTTAACAGTTATGGCACTAGGCTCACAATTCATTTTCACAGCACACAAAGCACATACTCCACAATTCATTCAAGACACACAGTCCCTAGCCTATTTTCATTCATATTACACAGCCCTCAAGCTCATATTTTCACATAATATTCATTCAATCATACGGCACGAATGCCTATACCCATTCACAACATCTAGTACATAATTTACATCACATATCTCAACAATTTTTCTATCTTCTAACTTAGCCATATCACAACATTCCATAGGATAACAGCAAATTACACATAAAAGAGTAGGGTAGAGTCCTCTCTTACCTTGGATTGAAGACCCACGTCCAAACTCAACCACAGAAATGCTCCCCACACGGTTTTCGGCCTAAATACACGGAAGAATTCCATGAGAATCTCGAAAATCACCAAGAACGGAGAAAGGGAAGGAAAACAAAAACCCTAACCATTTAAAACTCACTTCTAAGCGTTCCCCACACAAATTCGAGCTCCAATCTCGCTCTCGAACGGCTTTGGAGGCAATTAATCAGTGGACAAGGGTTATAGGTCGAGAGGATTGAAGAGATTTGGGAGGGAATTTGAGAAATGAATCTCAAATCCCTAAACCCCCTTTTAAACCAGAGAAAACTGCACTCTGATTTCTGCAGAATCTCGCTATAGCGAGACCCTCTCGCTATAATGAAACTGCACCCAGAAATGCACCCCAAACTGTCGCTCACTCGCTATAGCGAGAAGGCAATAGTTCTAGTCCTTCCTTCCAAGGCCCTCTCGTTACAGCGAGAATCCCCTCGCTGCAGCGAGAACAGCTTAGTATCTCGCCCTGCACTCAGCCCAACCAATTCAATCCAAACAATCATACATCCATACATACATATACACATGAATATACATACATACATATATATATATATATATATATATATATAATTATCAAAATTTAACATTACAAAATTTGAGGCATTACAGAAGTTGTTGAAAATCTTGAAAAAGCATTTGCTCTCTTTGAGTATGTGGATCACTCTTTTGTAACTATCTTTGATGTTGATGGAGGACTTCCTAATATTGATGATTGGAATTGTTTTCATGTTTCTATTAATTTCTTTGAAAATTTTCTATGATGTCACTCATGTTTTTTTCTAAATCATTATATCATCTTAAACACTCTTAACTTATGTGAAATTTAGAATAAATCATAAAGGTGATTATAAAGTAATGATGAAAGTTAACTTTAGCAAATATTAAGTTGTTAATAGGTCTTTATATTTGAACTATCTCTTGTTTGTAGTGGTTTGATTTAAGAAATAAATTAAAGAAATCGTAAATAATATTTTTAGTTCCTAAAATATCATGTCTTAGTTTTAGTCCTTATAAAAATTTTATTCAGTTTTAGTCCATAAAAATAGAAAGAAAAAAAAAGATATTTGATTTTAGTCTTTAATAAAAGTCTAAAATCATGTTTTTTTTTTGGGTTAAATATAAGGAGTAAAATCTAATAATTTTTTTTTTATAAAGACTAAAATCAAAAGACATGACATTTTATGGACAAAAATGTTATTTAACCCATTAAAGTATTTAGATTTTTGTTTTAGTTAGACATACAATTTAGAGAAATGTAAAGTGGTTATTAAAAAAATTGAAAAAATATTCTTAAAAATTGGATCAGTATGCATAAATGCATCCTCTTGTTGAAAATAGAAATGTAAGCTTTCCATCATCAAATGTTTCTTCTCTTACTAAAGTTATTAGCACTATTGATAGTATAAGTATTAGATTTAAAGATGAATTTGTATTAAAAGTAAGGAGAAAGCAAATAATCAAAGAAAAATAAAATAATTAAGTTGAAAAGATACATGAAGAGTAATGTTGAAGATAAGTTTAACGAATTTGATATTTTGATATGGTGGAAAAGTAAGATGACCAAATATCATATTCTTTTTTACATTACCAGAAATATACTTGATATTTCAATATTTATTGTATCATTTTAAGTATTCATTTAGTACTAGAGACTATTCTAGATCCATACTGTAGTTCATTGCATCCTACCATATAGTTGAAGTCTTAATTTATAAATGAAATTGATTAAAGACAATTTAAAAGATTAATAACTATAAAATTAATTGATTAGTACAAATGGAATTTAATTGGGTATTTTTTTTTACTAATAATTAAGTACTTTTTCATTTTATATCTATCCTTTCTAATTATATATTTTTTAAAATTTATATAACCTTAATTTGTTGTATGGTACTTTTTTTTTTTAAGAAACTTTTCAAAGAAATATAACATTTGAGGAGAGTTAGAGTGAAGATAATAAAATCTTTTAGTAAGGTTACTTAAAGCTTTTATAATTTATTTATTTCAAATTGTAATTAAAGTAATTTTTAGCTATTTTATACATAAAACATATTTAAATTTTTCTAATTTTTTTTCTTAAATATTGTAGGAGTGAGCAACATTCGGCCATTAACATCATGTTTAGTTATTTGTGAAGAGAAACACTTCTTTAAGACTTACTAATCTAAATGCATATTAGAAACATTTGATTTTAAAACTCATTTTATAATTGTTATGAGTATTTTGTTAGACATGTAGTTGATTAATAGTCTATACAAGACGAGATAAAATGTTTACATAAATTTTTGCTAATTAAATTATATTATTTTGCTGAATTTTTCTTGTAACTTTTATTTATAATAAATTCATATATATATATATATATTTATATTATCCATTTAAACAAAATTTTCACTCAAACTTAAATATACAAGTTTAATTACACTCATAAAAAAATAGATGAAAAGAGTATAAAGAGGATAGATTAACTTGAGAAAAAATTGTTTATACTTTTTTTTTCACAGAAAAAATATTAATAAATTCAACTATCTTATATCTGTATGTAATTATGTATATCAAATTTCACACAATTTGAATATTTATATTATTATCTTAAATTTAATATTTTTTATATTTTAAAAATATATTGTCCCTTAAAATAAAATAATATAATAAAATACTTATTTTATTTTTTTATGAAATTTTATAAAGTTAATATTTTTAATATAAACTTTTAAACAATTGAATTGATCAACCTCTTATTTATTAAATAACTAAGTGATGTATGTATTCAAGTTTGATACTTAATATCAACGAATTTAAACTCTAAGTTTAAATATTAAAATTTCAATGATAATTTTTTTTTAAGTATGAAAGTACTTTCTTTTATGATAATAAAAATAAACATAAAAACTAATAAGTATATAAATTAAAAAATTAAGCTAATTTATAATAATTTTTTTATAATTTCAAATTGTTATTAAAAGAATATAAAACAAGTTTGAATCAAAATACTTGTCATCTCATCCCATTCTTATTCAAAAAAGGAAATAGCAACTACATTGAATAAAAAATGTTGGTAAGTAAGAAAACACAATAAAATAAAAAAAAACTAATTAGTAGCATCAGCAATTGATAAGTATTTATTTTAAAATAAAAAATATTTTTATAAATAAAAATAATTTTTAATTTTTTTACATATATAATCATAAAATATAAGATAATAAAGAATTTGTATATATAAATATAAATATTTATGAAAAATCTAAAAATTTATACAAAGTAATAAGAAAAAAATTTATTAGCAATTTTTTAAAAAAAAATTATCAAAAAAATTAAAAATTATATCAATTACAATAACAAAAGATAATGAGATTCACATATTATTTTTAGGCAATTTTAATCTTAAAAAATATAATCAAGAATATCATCAAGAATTGGATGCAAAACTGCATGGGGATGAATGGTTGAATGCTTGTTTAGTTACTTATACATAGAGAGATTTTTTGTAATGTTGAAAATGAAAAAATTATTTAATGTTTCGAGAAAATGAAAGCTTGTAGAGAACAATTATTATGTGTATTTTTACTTTTAAATATTATTTTATATTTTTATTGCTATAAAATTTGTACATATTGCCCCCACAACCAAAAATTCTGGATGTATTGTAGTTGAAAAATAAAATATTTATAAAATATTTATGAAAACAAATTGTTAAGATACTTAGAGCATATTTATTTTATCTTTTGAAAACTGTTTTCAATTTTTAAAAATAAATTGTAATTTAAATTTATATTATAATATATTTTTAAAAACTAAAAACAGTTTTTAAAAGAGAAATTAAACATATGCTTAGTTTTATATTATAATAAATCACATTTTATTATTCAGTACACTCCTTTCGTGCCACTGAAATTCATTTATAAATTATAGTAGTGATTTTTTTAAAACTATAACGGAAGTTTTAGATTTATCAGCAACGATTTTATTCTCAATTATATTCTTTTGGGAGGAATGAATTTAGTGATATAAATTAAAGAAAAGTATTAGAGGTTAAATGATACAAATAAAGTACTGGAAGTACTTTGAAATAGTATAAAACTATAGGATATGTAGTATAGTGTAATTTATTCTTTTGATTATTATGTAATATTGAGATTTTATAACAGTGCAATATAATATTATATGTAATACAATATCATATGTATAATATTGAATATGATATGTAATATTTAAAATTAGGTGTAGAAAAATATATAGAAACTATAATTTGCGGAGCCGGAGAACAAAAATGAATAAAGGGATCACTTATTTATTTAAATTAAGATAATTTATTTTGTTTGAATAATATAAAACATATTTTTAAATGTTTTATAATTCCTATGCCATTATTTTGAATGAGAAAAAGAAACGATTATCTTAAACGGGATTAATTAACTTTAATTATGTCTAATAAAGGGTGGCTGAAATTTAAAAATCCAAGAAGGATTAAGTGGTGGATAGGTAGCCTTGGTAACCGAAAATTCTCTTAACAGTCACCTTTGGTCGTCATGGTTTTTTGTGTGTTTTTGGTTGTCAGAGATTCCTCACATAGGTTCGTCCCTAGTCCAATTAGACTCCACCCCATATTCCCAGGGCGATTAGATGATCCATTGTATTTTCCTACCCAAAGAATCTTGTCCAACCATATCTTTTGTCAGGTGTGAACCCCTTTCCTTCTTCTTCTCACTCCTCAATCAATCTCATTGTGGAATGTGGACGCCTACCCTTATACATCTATTTTTTTCCTGCTTTTAAGGTGGGGACCATTCAGTATGGCCAATGAAAGCCACAACTATGAACCATCCATATATTGAATGATCCATAAACTTATATTATATTATATTATTATACACATAGATACTCACATACATATATATACTCAACAGTGATTTCCCCTCACTTTCACCGTTTCCCACATAAACTAATTTGTACACTCTTTCTCTGCCTTTAGGGCATAGCCCCCAAGGTTTGCCTATTAAAATAGATTAGGCTCTTCATTCTTCACAACTCGAAGAACTATAGTGTACTTTGTACTGCTGAATAGGGTACCCAATATTTGACCATGCTTATTTTCGCAGCGATAAAAGGTGAGAGGAAAGACGTTCAAGTCTTTGATATATGGACCAAGCATGGTCTAAAATACATGAGGCAAAACCACTTTGATAAAACACTATACAAACGCTTCTCTTTGTTCAATTGGGCAGTCAGATATATCGGAATTCGCATAATTAAGACGCGCAAAAACTATAGTGTCTCATCAAGTTGTGAGATTTTATAGATGGATCATTTGTAGGTGGGTGAGTGGATAAGTGATTGCAGCAGTGCTTGAGGATTAGAAACGTACCTATCACAGTTAAAAGGGGCGAAGAGAGGTGGGGAAAAAAAGAGGAAAAACAGAACAAAAAGACGAAATGAGAGGAGCCCTGGGAAAGCTGTAGTGCTGGATAAGGGGAGACATGAGTAGGGGCCCATCTATAGGAATGTGGGATAATATCCCATCCCATCCATGCATTCTAGTCATGTCCTTTCATATTCCCACCTACCTACGTTTCATGTATTCCCCCCATAAACTTCCTTACATTCTTTCAATTAAAACGTATATAAAACAATAATACCAATGCCCCACTTTTCTGTTCTTCCTATTAAGCTAATCACTAAAATAAGACAACACACTTCAATGAAAATCTGCATAATTGTGCTTCATCAAATTTATATTAAAAAGAATTGGCCGAAAAATAAATTAAGAACATGATTAGTCAGAAGATCTATCATAGTGTGGCACATACATTATAAATTGAAGAAAAAGTTGAACATTATTAGGCGCCAAGTGAAACTAAAAATAATGAGAGGCATAATGGAACAGAGAGAGAGGGTCAGGGTCAGGGTCAGGGTCCGAAGCAGGGCCCTTGACGGCGACCATAGGGTATAGTATCAATGTCTAGGTGCCCGCACTGCCCGCGTTGCCCGCATGTGTATCAAGGGAGTTTGATGTCGTCTTTACCTAAAGCTCGCGTCGTTTTCCGCTTTGCCCGACGAATGCAAACTTTTGATTTATGAGGGAATAAAGGTTGCACACCAAACACAACACTAAACTAAACTAAACTAAACTATATCCTTCGTACTCGTAGCTAGCTGCTATATACTACTATGTTTGTGTAATGTATGTACCGTGACGACTAAAAGGTATGTCGGTCTCCCTCCTCTTCTCTTCTGATTTCTGAATTCTCTGTTCTGATTTTTCATAAATCTGACTCACTCAGTCTCTGTCTCTCTCTCTCCGGACGGCACGCGCGCTCAGGGTTTTCATTTTATTTTATTTTATTTTGTGCATTCATTTTGCATACAATACACTACACTACACCCACATCACATCACATCGCATATTAGTATTTGTATTTCAATCCCAATAATTGACATTCCCAGTTTTTGTTTTTGTGCTGCATCAGCTTTCCCTTTCCCATTCTTTAATTTCCTTTTCTTAGCCCTCCCAACGTGACATTATGTATGTGTCTGCCTCTTATTGGCCCTACTCCATCGAGTCAAGTCTCAACTTTCAGTTTCTTAATTTCACTACTTTATTAACTAACTGCTAGGTATTTTTCCGTGCATGGTTCGAAGAAATTACACCATCCATGCTAATTTTGCTAGTCAGATTCACACTCAAAGTGTTACCAAGACTTGTTTTGTAATTTTTGTATTTGGAGAATGTTTTGATTTGGTCAAGTGTCAATCCACAGTGGCGGCGTCACTAAAACTCTGTTTTTATATTGCTGCGTTCAACATTTTTATACATGTGATGTGAACATAAAAATTGCAGTCTTAGTCCCCTTCTTTGTATTGGAATTTTCAAATTAAAGTTGAAACAAAGGTGAAAGAAACACTAATTCCTTTACAATTAATCAAATATCTAAAACGATACAGCGTGGGATTCTTTCAATCTGAATAAGCTGAGGCCCACGCCAGATCGATAATTTTACATGGGTAATTAATCGAGTCATTCGTCAATATATAGCTATATACTTTTTTGGCCAATAGATTAAATCAAATAAACATTATAGGAGCCTAGCTAAGACTTAATATGTAGATAATGAGAGATCACCAAATATTGATTGGTTACTCTGCTATCTTATAACTTAAGTAATTTAGATTAATATGCCTTTCATCATCAACACTGTCTCTCAATCAATCAGAATTTTGATTGACAAATGGTTCCGCAAATCGGAAACATATAGACCCCTTCCTTTTCGTAGAATCTCCTCGTGCCGTCTCTTTTGATCGCACATTTTTGTTTCTCTAACTAATTATCCTTGACTTTTAATTACATGCTTTAAGTAATTTTTAGGGGTGCGAATTTTATGTGGTTAAGGGTTGTTTGATGCCAGATCATAAATTTACACGAGTCAGCTTGTTCACATGTAATTGTTAACTAATTGCGCTTACTGTAGCATTAATGTCCTAATTCGCTCAATAATATAAGATTACAAGAATGTCATGAGAGCCAAGTTGACAGGTTACTGAAAGTTGATGTCCAATGTGTCTTCCAATTATTAGATAAAACAGTATAAAGTATATGTTATGAACATTGAATTAGTGAGTGCATCTTTCAGTCATTGTGATTTAGAGTATTTTTGGTACGTAGTGAAGAATTTCTACTAATTGTCATGCCTTTTGATCAATTCAAGTAATCATATCAGATTGAGAGCCAGAATTCCAAGGAAATATTCTTCAATAGATTGTTCTTTAGAGTACACATATAGGCGCACCAAACTACCGTTAATAGGGCATTGATTCCTGATAGTAATTTTGTCAGAATAAAAGGTTTAATTAGTTGGATTTGAATTTAAATTTCGTAATATAGTATTAATGATTGATTATTGCATTGTCTCTTTATAGCCTTGTACATAAGTGTCTCCATCTATGTTTGGCTGTAGTATAAGCAATATAATTCCAGACAAATTTTACCTATAATATTATATGATAGATTCCCTACTTAACGATAAAAAAAAAAAGAAAACATTAATTGCTTATTATTACTATTGAAAACATTACGATTAGTTTTGTCACACAAATTTTATAGGCAATATCTTTAACCATTTTTCTGCTCTATCAATCAGTTCTGATTTTTTTGGGTGGATTTTCCCGCTATATAACTAGAATTGCTGTTGGATTAATATTTTATTTTAAAAATATAAGCAATAATATGTTTCGAATATATAAAATCAGAATAAACAATGTAAATCACAACACTATATTTGCTGAATCAAATACTCTTTGAGGGTCGTGTTAGGTAGAGTGGACCGGAGCAGTATGGTAATTAAAAACCTAAACAGAATCATTTGCAAGACCTCACCTACCAATGAAACCATGCATACACACTTATTGAATGATATTTTTATACAAGAGTGAAATGGTTAAATTTTAATCTTAACATAATCACATATAAGGTATCAAAATTAAAAGTTATTTAAAAGCTACAAAATACTTAATAAAAGTAAATATTTTCTTATTCTAATATTAACAATTCAAGCAAGATCTAATAATTGACATTTATTCTTTTCATTCTACTGAAAATTAAATGGGTCTCTCACGTAATAGACTGGCATTTGTAAGGGTCAGTTCTCCTTATTCATTCTACCAATGCGACAAAAAAAGAAAGAAAAGAAAACAGATTATGAATTATCTCAAGCATCCAAAAGCAAGTTCTTCCGATAAGCCATAATAAGAAAAGGCTTATGAGAAAGAATGAAACGACGCATCGCTTGCTGTGTACCACAGCGAGGACAACGGACATGTGTTTGTTTTCGCTAGGGAAACGAGTGTGGGGAAGGGCTGAATTGAAGCCATGAGTTTCGGGCGCGCAGAGGCTCTTTCTTTTAGTTACTAGTTGTAGGGACAATCAGCTTTACACGTAGTTCCACGTGATTAGCCCTCACCTTGAACTTGTAATGATGGTTTTTGAACAAGGGAGAATCTTCAGCTAGATAAAACCCTGAATCCCTCCTCCACAACCCCCAACAAGGACTTATCTTTTAGAAAACTTGATTACTAGTAAATTTTCCCATCATTATGTATATGCTTACTCTACTTCCCCACTTCTCCTATTATATTGATTATTTTTGTTATACGAGCCTATTGATTAATTTAAGATAAATATTTCATCTATTACTAGTATGTTTATACAGTCTTACACCTTTTTAGAAACAAAATTGAGTAGCAGTGAATATTCATTGGGGAAATTAACTTATCTTAAAAAAAATTAACTGGCGTCTTTAAGATATCTATTTATAAAATTAAAGTTGAAAAATATTACTTGAAAACTTTAATTTTTGTTGGTGCAATTTGATATACAGATAAAATAATTATTAAACTTATACATAGAAGCAACGTACGCCAGTAGTAAAACACCCATAGAAGAAAAACACGCGACTATATAGAGAATACATTTATAGCCATATGCGCAATAATTTATAGAAAAATAAAGATGAATTCAAATCCGTTGTCTGGTTTCTGTCGCTATGCAAGCAAAAAGAAAAGAAATTCAAACTGTTTGGATGCATAGAAATTAACGAAATGTCTTTATTGACACTATTACTCATAAGTGGGACAAGCAAAATGATTTCTTTCCTTACATAATTCATAATTGGTTCACCAAAGACCGCACGTATGATAGAATATGTAATGATCAGGGCATTAATAAACCTCTTCTAACTGAAGTTGGAATCATATAAGATCGAATGTAATAATGAGCTTAAGAAAAAAAAATAGTTATTTGCACTCATAACAACCACTTGTAGTCAAAAAATTCCAACATTAAAGAGTTGTTTATGACGAGGATGTCCAAAATGGAAAGTGGAAACTCAATGCGATCTTTCTCTTTCAGGGTTTTTTTAATATTTTGATTTTTTATTTTTATAAAGATCAGTATGTATGATAAGTTTCATTTTTTATATACCGGTTTTGCTAATATCAATTTTAAGACTGATTTTAAACATTTTAAAAAAATTAATTAGAAAATTATTGTATCTTAAAATCATTGAAATAATAATAAAATATTTCTTATAATTACTTAAAATAAGTTCTAATAAGAATTGATTTTTGCATTGTTATGTATGTCACTATAAAAGAGAACTGTGATTTATTAAAGATTTAATGTTGATTAGCCTCACTAGTATAATTGTTTTCTTATTGAAAATTAAAGTTTTAGTATAAATATTTGAACTTACACTAACAATATAATATATTATACTAATAAATAATTGTATTATATAATAATGATTTAACGTTAATTTGCTTTTATATATTGTATTATATATTTGTTTTCTTTTTTTTGTCAATGTAGACTTTAATTTTTATTAGAAAAAATTATACAAATAAAAATTATTCTAACTTTTAATAATTTTTTATATTTTAATAAATGAATTCTTTTAATTATATATTTTCAAAAAATATTTATCTCCTCTTCATTTTTTATTTCTCAATCTCTTTTTTCTTTTCTTCCGTGTCACAATATCATTATATTTTTACGTTTTTTTTACTTCTCTCACTAAGTGTGTATATATATATACCATGAATATATAACAACCATTTTCCTTTTTTTTTTTTTTAATCTTTTAGCTTTGATATTTACAAGTCATTTTAGATTCCAACTAATTTAAGTTCTCTAGAATTATTTGAAAGAACAAAACTATTTAATCAATACCTAATTTATTTTCATATACAGAACTTAAATTTGAGGTGTTTTTGAAAAATGAAAATTAAATTTCTTATCGCCTGTATTTAGAACGGTATAAGGGTTGGTACGAAGTGTATTAATATAAATATATATTATTGGCAGCCCCCATTTCTATATATTCTTTTGAGCGCAACAACTAGTACATGACTGCCAACGAAGCTGTCCTACTACTAGCATAAAACAACGAAGCTAGCCAATTGAATTCCCAAAGGCAAGTGTCATCATACAATTCTACTCCTTCAATCTACCCTTTCTCTCTCACACACCCATACACAGCAAACCCACTTTCTTTCGCTTTTCTTTCTCCACTAACTCAAAAAGCCTCACCACCCTTTTGCTTTTCGTGTTTTTGGATTGTTGTAGATCTAGAAAGATAATTAAAGAAGATGATCCAAGAACTGTTGGGTGGTGCTAGCCTCATAGCAGGAGAAAGAAAACCCTCCATTAATGGAGGAGGAGGAGTTCTACTCCCAAGTACACCATCCCCTTCTTCTCTTCCCTCTTCTACAGCCAATGTTACCACCACATCCACAACAACCACAACCCCCAACACCTCTGCCACGTCATCAACTTCAGAAAACCAAAACCTTAGATGCCCTCGATGCGATTCATCGAACACCAAGTTTTGCTACTACAACAACTACAACCTCACTCAGCCTCGCCACTTCTGCAAGACGTGTCGCCGCTACTGGACCAAAGGTGGCGCTCTTAGGAACGTTCCCATCGGTGGCGGCTGCAGGAAAAACAAGAACATCGGTGTGACGAACTCCGTGGCAAAGACAACCTCGACCAAGATGAAAACCGTTGCATCAGAGCTTGGTAAAACCTCAAATTTTGGTCCTGGTGGGTTGGAAGTTGAGCATGAACTTCCATCCCCGAGCCAAATCCTTTGGGGCTCGCCACAAAATACTCACCTTCTTGCTTTGCTGAGAGCTAGCCAGAATCAAAACCCTAACCCTAACCCTAGTCCCATGTCCATAAGTGTCAAGGAAGAAGGGAACTTAATGGGCCACATGGTGGGTTCTGAGCCCTTGGTTTCAAATGGGTTGCTGAATCATCGATTACCATATGATGCTGTTTCACAAATTCCTTCAGTTGGCCTATGCAGCTCGTTTTGGAGAAACAACCAAGATCACCAACCTCAACAACAAAATGGAGGCTTCGTACTTGGGGAACATCACAACACTGGAATTCAAGAGCTTTACCAGAAGCTTAGGTCATCATCGGTTAATAATTATTGTAGTGACAACTCATCACAAGTGCTTATGGGGAACGTGGCTTCTAATTATTCTTCTTCTATATCCAACAATATTTTAGAGCCAACTTCAGTTACCTCTGGTGAATTGGGATACTGGAATAATCCAACTTTTTCTTGGTCTGATCTTCCAACCACGAACGGTGCTGGTGCATATCCGTAACAGTGATAACTATTTTACTCTCTATATTTTGTTCACCGTTCAAATTTTCTTTTTTCTATTAGATAGTGGCATAGTGGTCCTGATTACTTTGTATCTTAAGAGTTTGTTTCTTTTATGGTTGCTTTGTTTTGGGTGGTATATGAATATGGACCTAGCACTTTTTTCTTTTCTTTTCTTCATTTTTCTCCCTCTCTTGCCTTCTATCAGTTGTTACTTTATGTGTAAGTTTGGTTAATTAATGGTGTGCTTGGTTAAATTATCTATGGTTATTTCGAGGACCAGATAGTTTAAAATTGAATGGAGAACGCAGTGTATTTTTAGTGCTTCGTATTAGTTACCAAGTCTCTTCATTTTATTAATGCAGTTTTGCTTCTACCTATTCAACCTTTTCCCATCTCTTTACTTTCCCTAAAAGGCCTAATAAAAATTAATTGTTCTGTTCTTATATATATATATATAATTGAATTGTAAGCACGAGAATACAACGATTTCAACACAGGTTGCTGGTGCGTTCCGGATGTTGATGTTATATCCAGAACACACCAGCTTCTTACAAATATAATTTTCTAAACGGAAAAGAAAAAGAAGAGTAAAGTTGGCGTGTAGAAGAATATATCATCATCTTGGTATACTCAAAACTTTAGGGTTTTAATTGTTTTCCTGTATTAAGAGCCAGGAGGTGGTGGTCCTAGTGGGTAGCATATGCATACGAAAGAACTTTGTTTTGTTACGAGAAATCGACAAGTCTAATGCAAAACCAGCCTTATGAAAGAGTTTCCTCAAATGGAATTGTAGGTTCTTGGTGTTGCTTGTGAGAGGAATCCATGTGTATCCTTACACTGAGCAGAGAGAACCTATCCCTGCCTTCTGTTTCTCCAGTATTGTCCCAAATTTATTTCCTTTCAGCACTGACAATATCTAATGATCTAAATACACACGCACTATGTTGTGTCTGGAACTAGCTGTCTATTCATCTTGATTCTTAGCATTCTAGTCAGTAATGTGAAGTGTGAACCTATCTAACGTTTTTCTAATCTATTATGAGAGTCTCACACGTTATGTCACAAGAACGAATCACTCAGTCACATGAAAATAAATAATTTTTTTATTGTCTGCCATGGCGCAGGCTCACAAGCTTTTGTGATTTTATCGGAAATTAGTCACAGATTCATAAGGTCTTGAACGTCCAGAATATGAGATGATTAAGTTAGTTCTGCGTTTGTTTTCATGTATGTGGATAAGGATAACTCTAACTTGACAATCTCCCTAAGTAGAGCCGAAGCGAGCATGAAACTTGAGCAGCCAACTACAGAATAAAACGCTGTTAACCAAATATTTTACCTTACTTATGTAAAATATAATGTAACAATTGAGATCAAACACACGTAGTTACCAATACTTTTAGTAGCGTACGGAGAATTTGCACTATGTTTTACAATATTAATTTCTTTATTGATCTATTTTACAAATTTTATTTTTTTATTTTAATGATATCAACTAATAATTTATTTTATTATTTTGTAATATTTTATATCTTAATTTTTTTATAAATCTAATATTTCATTCATAATTTGAATTTTCTATTGTAGTGGAGTTTAAATATAATATATCTGATATTTAATATATATATATATATATACATATACATACATATAATATTAAAAATACGTTTAAATTAAATAAAAACTGCATTGTTTAAAAATCTTTACATACTATTTTTGCATTTGCAATTGACATGTCACCTCTGTGTAAAAAACCTTTAATAGAATTTGACTGGGATGATGAGTGCGTATGTTATCCAAGAAAGACCGTCTAAGTATTCACGTGACAGTGTCGCCCAAATGTTCACATGCTACAATGCATGCTCGCAAAAAGAACTCAAACGACGTGACTGGAATCTTTGAGCTACAAATTTATTCACATATGATTTTTGTGGAACAAAAATAGTGACATGCAAATCTTTAGTGAATCAAAGTGAAATGATACACGAATATTTAAAGGGCTAAAGAAGGTTAAAACTTCATTTTAAGGATGTCCAAACCCGTTATTACCATTGTCACCAATCGGGTCGGATTCAGGTTGTAAAATAATTCCGTCGAAATTCAAACCCCACTCAATTCAATCCATGTAAAAACTTATAATCACAAACTTGGGCCTCCTAAATTTCTAATCTTATATCTGCCACTGGATTGCCTCCTAAATCCTAAATTTCAATTTTAAAAAAAATAAAAAAGAGTAGAATGAAAAAGAAATTCAAGGAGAGCAACAAGAATAAGTGAAAAAAGAAAATAAAATAAGAAAATATTTCCAGAAAATAGGCCGTCTCTTAGGTGTGTAGAACGTTCTCAAGTCTTTTTCTGAACCCTGAATTCTCATCACACTCGGATGCAGTGCTGGTGTTCTAGGTGATCATCAGCCGTTTGTGCAAAGGCAACCCAAAGCCTTGTTGTTTCAAGGACGCATACTACATTTCTTTCGTCCCAGTTGCAACGAAACAAGTGCTGAAACCGAAGAATATTCACCTGAGTAATAAGTTGTGCATTAAATGCATTACTTGTGAGCGACGCGCTGCAGACAAAGCATTACTGGTCTGTTTGGATCACATGAAAACAAGGGGAGGGTGAGGGGAAAACATAGAAGAGAAGAGAGTGTTCTTAAGTTATAAAGAACTCAAGCATGCACAACTTGGCTAAACCCACTCAAATAACTCGCAACCCACCTAACCTGGTGAGTATTATGATCCAAATTTGCTCAGAAGCGCTTCAGTTTGTTTCAATTTTGAGTTTTCTAGACTCCAACTCAACCAAACTCATCCCCAATTCACCCTATTAATTTTATGTGTTTCAATGTATTTCATATGTGGTATTATGTGTTTTATGTAATTTTGACTATTATAATTAATTTTTGAATTTTGTTAATTTAATTTTAGTTTAAACGTTCAAAAGTATAAGTTTTATTAAAAAAATATTCATTATATTAAAGTTATAAAAATATAATAAATAATCATTTTTAAAAAAAATATATATTTGTTATATTAAAAATATATAAATATAATAAATAAATTTTTATTAAAATTTCATTGTTATTAGTTGCTTAAATTTAATTTTAAGAGCTTAAGTTAAACTTCTTTTTAATTTTTTATTATAAATATACAATTCTTTCCAACTCTAAACCATAAACCAAAATTAAGGACGGTTGGAGATACATGATGGTTTAATACAAGATTCTTGTCTTTCTACTAATACTTTACAGGAATTTTCTATTTCACATGGCACAGGCGCGTGAAAATTACTTTCCTTTTTTTTATTATTTGTAAAAAAACAGTATTAAACAGAAAAAAAGTTATTTTCGGTATTACATATACAAATATTTGAAAACAAAAAATATAATAAAACCAGAAAATAAAAAATTAAAATTAATTTCTAAAACCAAACAACTCCTTAAGTTGATTCATCCATTAGACATGCAGTAAATATTATTATAATTATCACGAGATATGAAGTACATTATTGACTGGGATATAGGTTGCCTTATATAATTTTCATGGGCCACATAACCCATAACCCATAACCCATAACCAAAACTACCCATCGTAAAACCCATCCCCGATAACAACTGCTAAACAGAATGTAGACACTAAATTAATCAAATTAACAATCAATTGCTTGGAAACATTAGCCACCACTTGCTCATGGCCATTTCAAGCATATATAACACACCTTTGAACCAGCCTTGATCACAACTCCATGAACAATCAAGCCTAAAAACCTCTCAAACTCATGTAACCATACGACAAAGGCCCATAAAATTTAAGAAAAGAAATAAAAAAAAACAAAAAAATAAATGCCATAAGCTACACATAACAATTGCCAATGTGTTAAGACTTTGAAAGTGAGTCCAATTTAAGAGTAAATGAGCCAGCTTTCTTGTTTTTATATTATTTGATTTGTTGGATGTTTATTATCTTAATAGTCTTCTTCAAGTCTAATTAGTTTGGCTTAGTTATGACTTGTACTTTTAATTGTTCTCTAGCCTAACTCCTACTTTAAATTTGAGTCTTTATCTTAAGTCTTATTTTTATTTATTATTATTATTTAGGTTTGTACTCTTTTCTCTTAATTTTTTTAATGTCATGTTTCTAATAATAATTATTTTGCTTAATCTTTCTTTTTATCTTTTGAGCCTGTTTATTTTTTTATTTTTTAAGATTTTAACTTTGATATTATATTAGAATTTTGATATGTTCAATCGAAGAGTAAAAAATAATGATTGCACTATAATTTAGGTAACTTACTTATCTAAAATGTCTTAGACAATTTAACCTTAATACTCTCTTCCTTACATTTGTTTTAATTTATTGCTAACTTATTAATGTAAGACTTTTTATTGCGTAATACCTCATTTAAGTTCAACTAGTTTAAACTTAATTGTAACTTGTGTTTTTAATCATTTTTTTTTAGTCTTAAGCTTGTAACTTTAAGTTTTGGGCATCTACCTTAGGTCTTGTCTTTCTTTTAATTGCTTCAGTTTGTACTACTATTTTTTTTTTTTTAATGATTGAACTATTTTAAGACATTGAATATTTTTTTATTTAGGCTCTAAGACCATATTAGAATTTTGAAAAGGGACAATCTAAAAATAAAGAAAGGTATTGAGCTTAATCTTAAATAACCTACTTATTTAAAATGCATTAAGTAATTTACATTTGAAACGCGTTTACTTGTCTACAATTTAATTTATTATTAACGCACATACTTTATTTTCTTAATAAAAAACCATAGAAATGTGTGTTACATTGATGACTGATGACACAGAAAAATTTTGTATAGAAATAGTGTTGTTAGTAATAATTATATATTTATCAATTGATATAGGACATTAATTTATATGTTAGGTATCATATATATATATATATATATATATATCATTTATTTAATTATATTTACTGTCATTTAAATTTGGTTGGTTGGTATACATTTTATATTTTAATTTTTGAAATTAATTAGGTCTATCTACTTTTAAGACTGTATAAATTTTACCCTTGTCAATTTTCTTGTAATCAAAACACTCAAATTCTAATTTATTTACTCAAAATTTCAAAAAATTAAATTAGTTACATTGTTTTAAATCTTAATTTTTTTTATAAATATTCAATTTTAGTCAAAATGAAAAAATTTAAAATTTTCTTCTTCAAATCCTAATATTAATATTAAAAAATCAACCTTTTTAAAATTTCACTGATCTTTTTCCTTAAACGTTTAAATAATTTCATATAAAAAAACCTTCAAATATTTGAACAGATATAATTTGAGGAGTTGAAGTATAATAAAAATTTACAATATTTTATTTTGTATAATTAAAATATGTCTTTTTTTAAAAAATCTTGAGATATGTTAATTTTTTTTAGCATAGTTGTGTTAAAAATATACTGAGGACGTGTTTATTAAGAAACAAAATATAAATTGTACATGAGTGGTATAACTTACGATATGATCGTGCTAAAGTTAACACAAGATATGCATAGTTGAAAATAGAGCATAAGTCGCTTTAGGTGGTGCGAGTCATAGTAGAGGTGCATAAGTTTTTTAATCTTAAACTTTTAAAAGTTATAAAGTTTTACATATAAATAACTTTGATTTATGCTAATTATATATTAATTTTATATAATTTTTTAAGATCTATTCAACTAAACTTATTTGAAATTCAAAACATAAATCATTCAAAGGTGTTGCAATATCTACACTAATACAAAAAGGACATTTTATAGCGACTTTCAACATTGATTAATTTTTGAATAATATGAAATGCATCACTTTTAATATCCTACATTATGCAATCAAGCAATGAAGCAAAATTAAATGATAAAAAAGCAAAAAAACATAAAAATAGAAAAATTAGGAAAAATATTGGACTTTAAAAAAAATTGGTTGGATAAATATCAAAATATTATATGAAATATACATATAGTTTGCATAAATTAGAGTTTGTTCAAAATAGACTTTGAAAAAGCTTATAATAGGTTGAGATAGAATTTTATCATTAATACCTTTATTGAAATTGATCTACATTTTGACTTAGTCTCCCTAATCCACCATTGTATTACCTCCCCACCTTCTCTCTTAATTAGAATAATAGTACTACTAATTCTTTCAAACCCTCTAGGGGTATTTTCCAAAGAGACCCCCTATCTCGTTACCTCTTTTTCCTCTACATTGAAATGTTGGCCCACCTAATTAATAAGAAAGTGTCTAGCAAAACCTGGACTCCCTATTCCATTAGTAATCAGAGGCTTGCCATCTCCCATCTTTTTTTTTGCTGATGATATTATCTTATAGTTAAAGTTAATCTTCAACAGGCCCTAAATATTAACAATACTCTTGAAGCTTTTTGTGCAGCCTCAAGGTTGAAAGTTAACCCCAACAAATAATCCCTCATTTTTTCTAAAAACACTACCCCTGATCTCATTCAAGGTATCAGTGATACATTAGGAATCAATCCTTCTAACCGAATTGCTAGGTATTTGGATTTTCCTATAACTCATTGCAGTCCCAACAATGGTCAATACTCTTTTCTTAACTAACAAGATAAGGAAAAAAACTTAATTTTTGGAATATGAAATCCCTATATCTTTGATATAACATATTTTATGTTTACATTTAACGTTTTATTTTGATTAATAAACACTTTTCATATACTTTATTTTTATAATTTTTACCATTTTTTACTTATTTGAATAAATTAGGCTTATTACAAATAAATACTTTAATTTTGTATTTTTTGTTATTTTGACCTCTGACTACTCTTTTGGCCATAACATTTTCTACAAATATTATTTTTGATTGATCCTCGTTGCATTGGATTCTACACATCCAAGGCTTCAAAATACATATATGGATCGCTGAATTTGAAGTTATTTTCAATTTTTTATGATTTTTTGAAATTGAGACAAATTTGTTGAATATTATTGCAGGATTACATTTGGACCCTTGTTTTTATATATTTAATATTTGTCAAAATAAGAATCTTTGTTTTATTTTCTCTCGAACTATCTCATTCTTTTCTCATTCTTGCATTGGTTAAGCATTTTGATGGAAGGTTAAAACCTCTCATTTAATCTGCGGAATCCAAATGCTATAATTCTGACTTGAGTTCTACGCTAATTGCTTCAAGTTTGTTCTCTTTTCCTCTCTAATCTCAGAATTGTTTATTGCGATTGTGATTGACTTTTCTGTTGTTAGATTTTAAATTAGGACTCAATTAATGTTCTAATTTGATAAATAACGCAAATTAGGTTAAATGATTATTTGATTTAATTCGTAATTATATTCAATTAGGTTATTCGATTAAATTAATAATTAAATTGGATGATTGTTCAAACGTGAATTTAAATCTTTAAATACTGTGATAGTCAAAGTTAGACACAATTGGTATTCTATAGATTGATATTTCTTAATTCATTTTTTACTCATTTTAATTCTGTTCATAATTTAATTTGATTAATTACAATTTTTAAAACCCTAAAAACCTTATTTGTATTTTTTAAAACAAAACTTAAAATTGAATTTGACTGATAATGTGTCTCTGTGAATTGACATAAGTTTGACTCTATATTACAAAATCTTTAGAAAACTTAGTTGTTTTGATAGCGACTCGGCAATCGTTTATCACCCTTGCTAGAAGGGTCACTCTGGCCTAATCTAGTCTCATGAGTGTTCCCCTCTATGTGATGTAAATATCTAGCATCCCCAACTTTGTTTGTAAGGACATAAACTCTATATGCAAGCATTTTATATGGGGGCCTTTGGTTAGCTGGCAGAAAATCTGTAGGCGTAAAAAAAGATGGGGGCCTTGGATTCAGGGATCTTAGAACTTTGAATAATGCTTATCTTATGAAATTATAGTGGAGGCTAATTACCTCTCCTAGCTCTCTGTGGGGCTAGGTCTTGCACAGTAAATACAAATTTTGGATACGCATAGAACTTAGGCTCTGTAGCAGTCTTCAAGCCTCCCACCTTTGGAGGCTATTTTATCTATTTGGCCCAGTTTCAGTAATTGGCTAAGTTGGAAGCTGAGGGATGGACTCTCTACTAAGTTTCGGGTGGATAATTAGACCCTTAACTTCCCTGTGTTAGCTAAGTTGACTAGGATATTTATAATTAAATTTGCCTATAATTTACTCTTTAATTCTAATTCGATCCCTAAGTATAACAAAAAGAGTTTTAAGCTCATCTGGGACTGGATTGGTCCCCCCAAACTTAATCTTTTCCTTTGAAAAGTGGCCCATGAGAAACTCCTGACTAATAAGGAGAGATGCAAACACAATATGATTGATTCTCCTACTTGTCCAAGATGCAGAGAGGCTCTTGAGACCCTAATGCATGTCCTTAGGGATTGCTTCTATGCCAAATTAGTTTGGAACCACTTTGTCTTTTCTCAATAGTGGGTGAATTTTTTCTAGTAAAGGTGTTTTAGATTGGTTGATTTTTAATTTATCTAGTCTAAATCACAGTCTCATTACTAATTGGAGGAAACTCTTTGGGATTATTGTTTAGAATCTCTAGAAGGACAAAAACTCCTTAGTATTTCAGTGCAGTTCCATCCTTCCTAACATTCTATTTTATAAAATTGTATATGACTTTACTTATACGTTTTCTCATTATAGGGTTAATCACATTTGCTTGCAACAAGTCTCTTGTCATTAGATGGTTAATTGAATGCCTTCTCTTCCCAACCATGTGAAACTTAATGTGGATGTTGTTGTTTCTAGAAGTACAGGTGAAGCCGCTTACGGTGGGCTTGTTCGAGGTAGTGGAGGGAGTTTGCTACTGGGGTTAAGTAAGAAAAATAATCCTTGTCCCCCTTTGGAAGTTGAACTTTGGGCCCTTTACTTTGGTATCCAGCTGATTGTAAAGAAAAGTTTCCATTGGATTTGGATTGAGAGCGACTGCAGGCTATTCTCCTCATTCAACAGGTTCAACACCCTTCCCACCCACTGTTCAAGCTGATTCAGGACATTAAGAGCAGTTTAAGCTTCATCAAACGTAGTAGGCTTAGGTGTATTTGTAAGGAAGCCAACTTATGTGCCGTCAGCCTAGCTAAGGCCAGATTAGAAGATAATTTGTATCAGTTTGAGTATGCCCCTTCTAATATCCTCCCCCTTTTTTGTATGGACTCCATTAGTATAAAGGATCCCTAGAAACTCTTTGTAGTTTTATTTGTTTGGGCTTCTAGCCCCTCTTTATAACAAAAAAAAATGGTTACAAATATAAGTTTTTGGGATTAACAAGAAAAGATATAAATTTCTCTTCATCATTAGAGAGAGACTAAAGAAAGAAGAAAGAGTTAGGAAAAAAAAAGTCTTAAGAGATCAAGACTATTAAGGGAACACATCAAGGCTATAAATATGAGTAAGTTTTTTCTATATCTTGATTTTCTGAGAACCATAAAATTCAAGATTATAAGGGTTGTTGTAATTTTGGCATAAGAAAATTTAAGGGGAAGATTACAACTAACAATTTCATGAGTTGAATGACTCTAACCATTTTGTTATTAAAATCTTTCATGTAGATCTTTTCAAATTTTAGCAAATGTGTTGGAGTAAATAACACTAGCACTATAGGAACAATGAACAAACCATGTTGTCATTTTGGTTCTAGAGATTGTATAAAGGATCATTCTTATTAGGTGTAGATAAAGATTTATCAACAAAACACTTCTTCTTGCCACAAAGAGTTATTTGCATTGATCTCCTCTAAAAATTGTAATTATCTTTGGTGAGAGGTTGAGAGACAAAACTTAATCCAAGATGATTAGATGAATGTAATGCATAAGAATTTTTAAGATCTTTCATGAATTAAGGATAAATATATATTTAGATAATAGAAAAGACAAAAAAGCATGAGAAGTTCAAAGAAAATAAAAAGAAGATAAAAGAAAGTGTGAATTGTATTCATATATCTTAAATAATTCAAGAGGACTATTTATACACAAGAAAATAATTTGATCAGAAATAAAAAAAAATTGATACAAATAGCTAATTAAGGAAATCTATTAAATAAATATTTAATTATCTAACAAAAATGCTCAAGATCTGTTAATAGATTTAGATGATTTATGGATAAAGAAATTATTTTATTTTATTCATATGCGTGTCATCTCTATAGATTATTAAAACATTACTATTATTCACTTTAATTGTATATTTAATATTATAACTAATGCAATACAGTTAGTGATACTTGTTAAAATATCTTTTGCTTTTTTTATACCATATAACATCTAAAAATTTGTTTACAACACAGAAATTATTTTGTAATGTAATTTAATTAAAGGAGGCCACTGTAGTTTATTCTAATTAAAAGTTACATCTTATATTTCGAAATTTGAAGGAAGTTGCACATAATTTCACTTCAAAATGAGATAGTCAATATCCATTGTTATTATACTTGCTGGATAATTAACAATCTCGTTGATCTACGATTATTGAACATTTGGGGATGCAGAACGCGGCAAAGAAGGGGAACGAGGTGGAAAACTATTTTTTATTATGATTATTACAAGAAATAATAGTCTAATACAACGGTAAATTAAGTGAAGCAGCTCTCTTCAACGGGCCTCAATATTCAAACAAAGCTGTTTTTTTTTCTCACTTTACTTGACATTGTGAGAGTCACACCCTCGTGACTCTAATTTCTAAACAAAATAATGATATGAATGAAAAAAAGAAAAAAGAGAGAAAATCCTGAGTTACCACTTATGCCAATAACCAAATAAAATTATAAACCTCTTCGGAGTCTATGACTAGTGCAGGTGTTTAGCCTTTCCACAAAAGAGTGCATCGGGGGGTACATTAGTCTCAGTGTATAGACTTTGCTCATTGTTCCACACCCTGATATACAATTCTTGTCCCAAATACCGTCTATGCCAGATTGCAGACCTCAAGTTCCACATACCCTTATTGTCCAAAGATACCATAATGGAACTCCAACCATTTGGATACACCTGCATGTCCATAGTCATTGGTTAAATATCATAAAATTTTCTATGCACAACATTATACCAATACAACAGCTACAATTGACTCACCTGAACAGTGTGTCTTGTAATGCCATCATCCAAATTGTAAGTCTTTCTCTCATCAGGGGTCCACATACCATCGCCATATCTAATAATTTAGATTCGGTTAATCAATTTTGTGCTTCATAAATTGAATTAAACGAAGTTAGCAAAAATTTTGGCGCATGTTTAGAAACAATTGATTTTAGTGAAATATTACTCGTCACCTACCCGACAACGTAGAAGCTAGATCCATCCATATGCCAGGACTGAATGTACTTTTCGTTGTTCTGGAAGACTATTTCGACATAATCATGAAGGGTGAATCCTATGACTGATGTGCCAATTTTGGCAAGGGTGCCTGGTGGAGGAGGAACATCTTTAATTGTATCAAGATTAAAGACACCGGGAATGTTAAACCAATCAGCAAGTTTCAATGGGGTGTTTGGATTGAAGTAGGAAATTCCATTCACTGCATATCGTAGCTTTCCATTTATTGTGGCTTCAGAATTTTCCAACTTTACTGTCCTTACAACAGGGATAGTTCCATAGTGGAATGACCCCTGAGGATTTGGGCGAGCTGCATTTGCTGTCAAATTCAGTCTATAAACAAACAAATTAGTCAGAGGCAATGATCAGAAGATTTTCCGAGTTGAAAACAATGCAGCACTGAAATAAATGATCTTAATTACTAGATTAAAATGGAAAAATTGTGAAAAGTAAGAAAATTGCGTGTGTAACTTTAATTTGAATTAAAAAGTCGAATAAATTGTGAATTCTTAGGACTTATTTGGTTCTAAAATATATTTTATTTTAATTATAATAAATTTACATTATTTTTATTTTATTTCATGTTAATAGTATTTGAAAAAAATAATGAAAACAATTTTTTATTGTTACCCCTTTTCTGAATTATTTTATACAAATTTTAAAAATAAAAATAAAAAATGATTAAAAAATTGCAATTAAATATAAAAACCAAAAAACATGTTAATAGAGATGATAATTTTTGTTTTATAAAAAAGCACTACCTGATGGTTCTGGCTTGCTTCATGGACCATTCCACATCGTCAGTTGCTGGGCCTACGGGTAATGGAATTGTGGCCTTACTTTTGGAGCCCAGATAGCGAAGAGTTGCTGTGGTGGTGAGAACAAGCTCAGTAAAACGGCTAGATGCAACTATGGAATAGTCACTGATTGACTCATTGAGTTTGACCAAAACTGTTACTGATTGCCCCACGTGAACATCAAGGGATTCGTACGATTCTTGAATTGTGTGAGCACCTTCAACTTCAATGAGCTTCAATGAATGGCCCTGAATCCTGAAGTTAAATGAGGTTGCTAACCCAACATTTGACACCCTGAACTTGTATGACTTCCCTGAAAAAATAAATTATTATTTTATAACCAAAGTTATAATCATAAACCATTGTGTTAATTACAATGAAAATTGAAAACTGTCATTTTCATTCTTTTTAAAGGTGTATGGAATGACATGCTGAATACCCATGATAGAATAATTCTAAATCCAGTTACCTGCTTCACCAGTAAATACGGCATTGTTTTGGCCATTTATGAGAAGAGCATCAGGATTAGGAAGACTCTTGCCAGCATCCAATAATCTCCTTAATATCTGTAAATAGTTTTTTTTTAATGTCTTGTTAACTCGGTTAAAAAATTAACAAATAATAATTTTATTTTAATTTCATATCAAGTGTTTTAATGGTAGCCAATATTTTAAGAGTTTTATTTAATAAATTAATAAAAAGTATTACAAATTTTGTTGGAGTTGCATTAGCAATCATGAAGACATGTTGGCAATACCTTTCTATAAAAAAAATTCTACTTAGATTCTCAACAAAAGAAAAAATCTAAAGGCTAGCATTCTCCTTAATGTAATACCTTAAACTTTAGGATAATTAATTCATGACACAGTAAAAGTAAATGGCCTAAAATTCAATTCTTTCAGGATTGTTGACTTGTGACAGATTGCACATAGGTTAATGTTCGACAAATCCATTCCGACGGATCATAGAATAACAAGAAGATCCTAATTTACTAATTGTTAAGACGTAGCCTGAAATGAATATATATATATATATATATATATATATATATATATTACTTATATAACAAGTTGTTATGGATGTAGCAAATAACAACCCTGGCAGGAGAACCAAAGTTTTTTGTGGCAATTTTGAACTGTAATATAAGCAATTAAGCATGTAAAGAGAGAATTGGAGGGAGTGATTTCTTCACCAACCTTGTGGTCGGTCTTGTACCAATCACCAATAAGGAGGGTGAATTCTCCATCCGGGGCAGGATATGGGATGGGAATCACAATTCTTTGGGCAATGTTAAATCCCCCAAAACCACCAGCAGCTTTGTGAATTTTGGTTGATGGGAAATATGTGTAAGTTCCAATTTGATCTTTCACTTGGAATTTGTATGTCCAGTTGGTGTTAGGAGGGATTGGGCAATTGGTTCCTAAAACTCCATCTTGCCATGATGTCCTTCTCTGTTTTATACCATTCCTGATTTAAATTAAACCAAAGGAATAAATAAAAGGGTTAATTCACTTCACTGTTCCCATTTTCAAAAATTCAATCCTAGTTTATCCTGAGAAAAGTGTAGTGGAAAAGACCACTAACCATGTAATGAGGAATTTTTCGTCCATCTTGTTAATGACATTCACAACGATGTTGTCATTAGTGATGGCTTCAATCGTAGGACCCGGAAATTGACCATTTATAAGAATGCCCTGGTAAGTAAAAATATAAATGAAATATAAGACCCCTTTCAAGTGTGAAAGAATGGCATTTTAAAGGCAGAGGGAAAAATGACCAACCGGTTGAGGTTCACCCAGAGGGTTAATTGTTCCACGAGTAATTTCCCATGTGAAAAACAAATACCTGTCTTCTGCAATAACCGAGAGAACACTCCAGCATGCCAAAATTCCTAGAAAAACTTGGGGAAAAATGATCTGCTTCATGTCGTCCGTGACACTCGATTTTGGAATGCCTTTTTACATTCCGAATGAATTCCAAATTTCAAGTTAATTTATGATCTTAAGAGAAAGATATCTCGACAATGCATGTGTTGGATGGATGGTGAAAACTGAGATACTACAAAAAGTCTTCAAATTTCAGTTACAATACCATAAAAGGAAATACTACCAAACATAATTTTATAACGGGTTAAAGGAAGAGATACACTTTATAGTATATTGTTTGCATGTCAAGAAACTAACTACGAAAGGAATGCCTTAGGAGTTTAGATTTAATGAGAAAGTTGGAAGCGTACCAGAAATCTAAGTTCCCCTTACACGAGGAAATTGAGAAGGTGAATCGATATGAAGATGGGAGTGTCCTGTGATTTGCGCCACCCTGTATATATAAGTATCTATGAGAAACAGAATAGAAGATGTTAAGGAAGATACTAGAGTGGGGCCAGCATAAGTGGATGTGTACGCAAAATGCTACTATGTTCTACCTATATTACTATAACCACAACTCACGCCTGCTCAAGATTTCAGCTTGTCTAATATTTTGAAAATCCCATGTTACGTAGTTGACTAGAATTTCTGGAAATAAGCAAGACCACCTCGTTAAAAAAATTTATTATTATTATTAGGGACTTCATTTAATCCCAGATTGCTTTCGATTTTGGTTTAGCTTATTCAAATGTTTTGTTTGTGAAAATGTGAACCAAGATGAGTTGGTGTTGGTACTAAGCTTCGATCAGTCGGTGGTGGCCGGAAGAGAAGGATTAGATATCTGCACTAACCGGGTGCGGCGCAACCGATAGCGGATCCACATTAATTGGTGGAGTGAACTCTAAGACCCTATAATCTATACCTTTTTTATATATTTATTTGTCATTGTTATTTGCTCAATTGCAATTTCATAAACAGCTAGAACGCGGATAGAGAGAGATCGGAAGCATGACAAGCATGAGATTTACGTAAATTTTTAAATTTCAGTATATTTTGTCATTTTTATTAATGACATGACACAATAAAATATTGACACAATAATATTTTAGTTAATAATGTTATCACCAAAGATAAAAAAAATATTAAATTTAAAAACTTTAAGAGTAAAATAAAATAAAATTTAAGAAATCAAAACTAAAATAAATTTTAATTGGACGTTTTCAGAACCTGTAGGTTACGTATTACATTATATGATAGATTACTATTTCGGAATCGTATTTTTAGTTCAACTTGAGAGAATCAACAGAAGAATGTTTACATGGTTGTGGAAGAAAATTTGAAGACAATGTGATCGAATTGTGTGGATCTAGTTTGGATTCTTTGCTACTATTTTCGGTTTTTCCACTTTTGCTAACTCGTATTCCGTATGGTCCCATTTTTGCTTCCTGCCAGTAATAAGTGCACATGAGCTCTTGATATGCGATGTTGAGTGAATAAAAGAATGTTGTTGGAGAAATAATTCAATAGGTGGATCTGAAATTTAACTAAAAAATGATGATTTTGTGAAACAACAATAACATTTGTATAATATCAAAGTTATGTCTTTATATATACCTCATATTTTCAAATCTATCTTCTGTTATATTATATTATCAATCATATCATTCAGCTCTCCTTTTTCTTATCACGTATAATTAAACACAATATGTCTTTCCCTTTACGTGTTACGTTGAATAACATCAAAACGAGGGAGAGGTCTTGCGCGAAATTAAAAAGTGTGATCCCCAAAGCACTATTTACCCATTTGAATCATTTTTTAATGCTTCAATATCTTAAATAAAGATGCTCACAGCTTGAACAAAGAAGCTGCAATGGGAGTATAACTTTTCGATAATTCCAAACGATGGATCCAATTATGCTCATCTCTCAACTTGTTCACATCGTCAACTTGGTATTTGTGAGCATATATGAGGCTTTTGTTATATTCATGAGGTACACGCAAAATATTTTGCAGTTTGTCTTCATAGATTAAGTCTTCATTGCTTTTTCCAAAGAACCCCCATGAATCCTCGACTATTAAAAAAACTAAATAAAATCTGAATCAAATTAATTACCTTTAAGAAATCATTGAAGACTTTGTAAATCTTTATAGTTTTATTGATCACTGGGGATAGATTTTAAAATTAAAGTCAACTGTTTATGTAAATGATTAGTCAACTCTACATTTAACTCCTGGCCAAGTCAGACAAGGCAAGGAAGAGTTAATAACATGGACTCGATCCCAAGAACTGATCGTGGGAAAATAGAAACATATATAAATGAAATTACATATAATAAATTAATGTTCTGCCGAGTGTTGTAAGAACATCAGTGTATTTAAAATATTTTATTAAATAATTTTAATTACAAAAATAATTACTAATTTGCTCTAATGTGATAAATATATTTTATTAAAATATTTTACATTTATTTATCAATCAGTCTCTTAAACACATTTGTTAACATTTCCTATTCTTCACCCTTTCTTTTCCTTTTCAAATGTTCTTCTAATTAAAAAACTAGTTCTTATTGTTCATTTTTTTTAAAATATTATTTTCAAGTTCAGTTTTACGATTCATATCAATTAAGCTTTTCTACCAGAATTAGGCAACACATTAAGATCCTGATTATTTACCGTTTGCAATTCCAAAACCTCCATTTGGGAAAAATAATAATTTTGGTTTCCACAGAAAGAAAAAACATTAAAAGTTGTGAATTTTCGTTCACAGCACGAATAAGAATAGACTGTTGATTCGCACAACCGCGTATATAATGTAAAATAAAATTGTTGATGAAAAGTAATTTATATAAACAAATTTTAAAAAAATATTTTAAAAATTTAGTTAAAATATACTTGTTATTTGGAGAAAGAATTTTTTTTTTAAAGTTACAGAGACATTTACCAAACTTTGGTAGTCAGAAATAAATTATGTCTTTTGACTAAAATTACAAAGAATCTTAGGTTTCTACACTTTGATGAGCCGCGAACCTGTAAAAATATGAAAGTCCTAAAATTTTGCAAAAAAATTACTTTTTGACACGTTTCTTTGAAGATTAGCATAAGAGTCTCATCCTTTATTAGAAAGGAGGCTACATTTCAAGAAGTTTGAAGGCTCGTGAGGAAAGGTTTAATTTTTGTTGAAAAGAAGATTGTCTCTTAAGGAGTTTTGAAGATTTTCAAGTCCCAGATAGAAAACAGCTAAAACTTGTTGAAAAAAAGAATCGACAAGAAAAATATTATAAGTCCATGAGACAAGATGGAGCTTACGGATTTTTGTCAAAACTAGTAAAAAACAAGAGTCGACAAGAAAAATTATGCTAAGTCCATGAGAGTCTTCAAAAGATTTTTTTAAAACTTGTCAAAATAGAAATTGACAAAAGAATTAGTCTAAGTCCAAGAGTCTCCAATTGATTTCTATCTATCAATCTTACATTTCATAATGCAGCTAGTAGCAGTGAGACAAAGTCAAATAAAGAAGATAAAAAGAAAGACAAAGTCTCATTAAAAGTTCATGAAGGTGAAATCTATAAAAAGTAGAGATATTTTTTCAATGAAAGTTAAACACTTCGAGAAGATTGTTAAAAAAGAAAGAGTTAATTTGAAAATAAAATTAATTAGTATTATTTTAATAAGTTACGAATCATATCTTATTGAAGTTCCTAATAATACCTAGTGGTTAAATTTTGCTACAATTACTTACACTAAGCTTGAAAGGAGATGTGAAAGTGATACCATTTTTATTTAGAGAGCGTTTAGAACTATTCTAAAATTCTGCATTATTTAATGTGTTATATTTAAGAGAACAGTTAAATAATTGCTCTTAAATATTGATATTAGAGAGTGGTTCCACATGGATATTGTTTACTTTTCTTCATACTGTAATCTTTGAACTTTTGGTTTTGTTTATTTTGTCCATCTTCCCCTCCATGAACGTCATAAATTATTTGTTCAATTTATTAAATGTGTTTTCCTTGGTTATTCTCTTTCACAAAAAAGATTGTTATGAACCACATGCTCAAATTGGTCATCCTCCATTCAAATGTTGGAGGAGGCTTGACACACAATGCAGTAAATGTAATCAAATGAGATATGAAAAAGTTATATGCAAAAATAAAACCAACATCAAGATATAGAGACTAAAATTGTTAATCGAGAGGAAGATCAATTAGTTGTTGCTATTTGTTTCTCAGATTTTAAATCAAATGAAGGTTAGTTAATTGATAGTAGTTGCACTAACCACATGACCAATAACAGAAAGATCTTTAGATATTTGATGTTGACTAGCATCATCAAAGTCAGTATAGGTAATAGTGATTTTATCTCAGTTAAGGGAAAAAGGACAACTGCAATAGCAAGCTTTTCAGGCACAAAATTAATTAGTGATATTCTTTTGGTTCTTGAAATTAACTAAAATTTGTTAAGTATTGATCAATTAATTGAAGGAGGATTTAAAGTTATTTTTGAAAACAAATATTGTTTGATTAAAGATAAGATTGGTCAAGATATTTTCAAAGTAAAAATAAAAAGAAAATTTTTTTACTCTAAATCTATTAGAGGAGGAACAAACAACTTTCTCATGTAAAAAAAATATCACAACATTTTGTCTTAATATCTTGAGTGTTGAAAGTAAGTTTTTTAATTTCATCTATAGTGCAAATAAAAGACATATCAAGCCCGCAAAGAAAGTGGTTAAATATTTTAAAGACACTTGCAACTTAAGCATCAACTTTAAGAGGAGCAAAAAATTTAAGTTGACTGATTTTTCTAACAATAACTGGAATGACATAGTTAATGATGTGAAAAATTTCTTAAGACCGAGTTACTATGAATCACATTTCATGGCAAAAAAAAGGTTTTCATTTAATTCTAATTTGAAGTAAAAAGAGAATATAAAATTTTTGTTGACAACAAATTTATTTGCTGTTAACAAATTTAAACTGCAAAAAAATAGAGTTTATAGTTTAAAAAGTAAAGATGAGTGATAATAATGTGCTTTTAATATTACTCTTGATTATTTTTTGTTATATCCGTTTATCAATAAGTAGTTTTTACATTTTATTTTTAAGAATAATTAGTTTCTCTTTCTTTGAGTTATTATAAATGTAATGTTGCTATTCAATAAAAATTGAGTATTTTTCTCTCTTCATTCTCCTCACAATTTTGCATATTTTTGTTTTTTTATTTTTTTATTTGTGTCATAAAATTCAACATCGAACTATCAAACAAAAGAAAAGAAAAGCTTGTATCTCTAAATTTTCTAGTAGATTTACAAAATTTAAAACTAAAAAGAGCACCTAAGAATGAAGAGATTTATTAGAGATGAGTATTATGTAACATTCTTAAATTGTCACTTTAGGAAAACTGGTCATCATGTAGACTGGTTTAAATGTTTGAATTATTCTGTTCATTTTTAACTCAACTAATATTAACTTGCTATCCAATGCGAGCTTGATAACGTGAATTGACATAAGGTGAAAGTAGTTTAGAAGTGCAATTACCTAGGGCTCAAATTTGAAAAAGGCCCAAAGTAAAAATTATATTATGCTTTCATGTAAAAAAAAAAATCAATTCTCAATTGTAGGTTATAGTTGGAAAAAAAATAGAAAGATAAAAAAGACCATTCAATTCCTCACACCTCACTTGCCATAATCATAATCGACTCCTTACTTCTCTAGATTTAAAACTTCATTTAATTTTCAAATTCTACTCTTCTCAGTATTAAAATTCATAAAAAATTTTAATTTTTTCTAAAAAATTAAACAATTTTTGAGTTTGTCAAATTTGCATATTGATCCAAATATTTTAATCACTTATAAAATTATTTTTTTCGATCTTAGAGATTGTAACATTAGTTGAAAAAAGTTTTTCATAGTTAAAGTTGATCAAAATCTATCTAAGATCATCAATGTCATAAGAACGGTTGAATGATTTTACAATTTTTATTTGATTTTGTATTTTAGAATGCTCATAAAACTTATTTTTTATGATTTTTTGTATTTTTGTAGTTAATTATATTATAGGAGTTGTTTGAATGAAAGAACATTCTTTTTGAAATTTTATTAGAAAAAATTATATTCACTTAAAAAAATATATTATTTTAATAGAATTATTAACATATATTTTATTTTATTACATTTTATAATTTTTAAAAAAGTTCTAATTTTTTATTTTGTCTAGGGGCTCAAAAGGTTCAAGAACGGGCTGATTGACATCTCCATTTTCATCCAACCTGTTAAGTAGAATGTCTGTGTTGAGAGTTTGCGAGACAAGTGAGAATGCGAGCCCATATTGTAATTCCTGCTAACACAGATACCAAGTTGTTTCTACCACTATGCAAGCACATGCATGTTGCTACTGCTACATGCCAATGTAGTGAGTTGCTAAAATATGTCCAACTAGACGAGCTCACTACCTCTAAAAGTTGGGCTTAAGTTATTATTCTAAAGGCTTGAAAAATTCTGGTTTCTTTTAGAGTTCACATCTATACTTTCATCCAACCTATGAGTAGAATGTCTTCAACTATGTTTGATGACGATATTGAGTTTGAAGAGCAATTGGACAAATGATGGAAATACACAATTTGATGCGTTCAACACACAAATTTGAACTTATTAAGAAGGTGATACTCCAATTTTAATTAACAACAACACTAAAAACAGATACTGCATTTTAATTTCGTCCTTTTTTTAACGTTAAATGTTTTATCAAAATGTACAACAATTTATGTTCTCTGAAATTTATCTGTTTTCCTATCTTTTATATAATTTTGCCACATTTTGTAATAAGTAATTACAATTTCTTAAATTCATTGATTTTATTTTTAAAAAATGTTAATGTATCTGTTAGATTTTTAAGATTATCGTATTCCATGTCCATATAAGGTACGGCAGCGTATTCATGCATCGTAATTGAATGAAGTCTATCCCGATTCATATTTATACACTATTATGATTATGATTTCAAATAATGAACAAGGAAATAATTAATTGCTAAAAACATATATGAATATGAGCAATGACATTTTAATACAAGATTTTGCTCAAATTTACACAAGACAACCATAATTTTGATAAATTCTCCATCTTCCTTTCATATTTGTGTGATAGTCAAATCCTCATGACCAGCAAACGACACCAAAAGATTAGTTGGTGATGATACTAGGGATTATGTCCAACAGCTTTTCCACAAAGCAATACATTGTTGGGAATATCATATTCGTTAGCAAGGCTGTGTTCAGCAGTCCAAACCTTGAGATATAACTGCTGCCCAAGATACTGCCTTTCCCATATTGCAGACCTCAAGTTCCACATACCTTGGTTGTCCAAGGACACCAATATGGTAGTCCAAGCATTTGGATACACCTACATTAATTTGAAGCACACCAAATAAGAGTATTAGAATATACAATTTGGCATACAATAATGTTTTTTGAATAATTATGGGGAACAACTATTAGTTGTCTCCATCACTTTTTGAGTGTATTTTTAGATATTTGTATACAGAATAGATAAGATATAAGTTAAAAATACAAACAAATGTTTACTGTATCCTTTATCCACATGCATTTATACATATGCACGTTTGTCCAAGTTAACCTTTGGAATAAATAACCCAATTTTACGTGAACTAACAATTTTAAGATATGGTGTTGAAAATTATATAACTTTTTATTTAACTTTTTTAATCGATAAAATCTCATTTATTCACGTAGGATAGGATTATTTACTCTACCAGATAATTTAGACAAACCCACAGTTATATACACTAATTAAGTTACCTGTGCAGTGTGCCTGGTCAGGGCATCCGCTAGATTATAGGTGCTTCTCTTGGCTGGTGTCCACTGGCCAAAACCGTAACTGTGATCGTAGCAATGAACAAAATTAACACTCCCTTAAGCCTAATTCTAAGTAAAGATGCTTGCATCTACAATACGTAAAGAAGATTGAATTGAAGCAAAAAGCATATAAAGGAAGATCACACACCCCACAACCCAAAAGTCATAGCCATCAAGATGCCAAGATTGCATGGTCTTTTCATTGTTCTGAAAAACGACCTCAATGAAATCATGGAGAGAAGTTGGCACCACGGAGGTGGCTACAGATACAGGACCGTCAGAAGGAAGGTTTTGGATTGAGTCAACACTGTAGATTCCAGGAATGTTGAAGTAATCAGCAAGCTTGAGAGGGGTATCAGGGTTGACATAGGAAACCTTGTTAACAGCATAACGAAGTTTTCCATTGATCAAAGGTGCTGAATTGGACAATACAATTGTCTTTGTGGGAGTTATTTTCCCGTAATGGTATGACCCTTGTGGATTAGGCCTAGCTGCATTTGCTGTAAGATTCCATCTGCAGGAACAAATAATTTTTAACAGACCAAAAATGTTATAGATAAACTTTTTAAGTTTTTTACAACGTGACCTTCAGGCACGAAATCAACACATAATAAGTTTTAATTAAAAATATAACATTTAATGTTATCGATCATCGAAACTAATAATATTTTGTGATTTTTAATAAAAACTCACTATATTTAAGTTTTTATCGTGTGTCACTAGGTACCCAATAGAAAAACTGATAAATTAATCCAAATCCAAGGCACGTTGTTTTTGGTTAGATTTTTCTTATAACCTGTAGGTTCTAGCTTGCTTCACAGACCAGTGATATTGATGAATGGGGGGACTAGGCAAGGGTCCAGAAGCTGGGGAGTTAGAGTTTGTGTAATGTAATACTGCAGTTGCTGTGAGAACTTTTCTGGAAAATCTTGTTGAGGCAACAATATAGTAGTCCTTTGGAGGCTGATTTAAGGTTACCAACACAGCAGCTGATTGCCCAACATGCACATCAAGGGTGTCATATATGTTCTGGATAATGTGTGATCCTTCAATCTCAACTAGCTTCAGGGTATGACCCTGAATTCTAAAGTTAATTGATGTTGACATGCCCACATTAGAGATCCTGAACATATAGGTCTTTCCTGAAAGTAAGCAACTAAAGCATAAATAATGATTGGATGAACAAAATTGACTAAGTTGAAATTGATCATTTAGAATTTGCACAAAGTTGAAAATGATGACCTTGGTCTCCATTTATGGTAGTGTGAGCCTGGCCATTGATGAGGAGACCATCGGGAAAAGCAAGAGATTTTCCAGAATCCAATGAATCCTGTAATGCCTGCAAATATCAAGACAAAATGTTATGAACAATAGGTGGCAAATGTTACGAGAAATAGTGGCCAAGACAAAGAAAGGTGGATCTTTAGAAAAACATTTTGGGTCCAGTTTATTCTGGGATATATATTCAAAGGATTCCATAACAAAGAATCAGTATGAAGAAAATGTAAAGCACAAATTGATGATACCTTGTGGCTGGTCTTGTACCAATCACCAATGAGTAAAGTAAAATCTCCATCAGGGTATGGATAAGGCACGGGGATGACAGATCTATGATAGACATTGAGTCCCCCAAATCCTCCCGCTGCTTTATGCAGTTGAGTTGATGGAAAGTATGTGTAGGTTCCAATCTGATCCTTGGCTTGAAACTTGTATGTGTAATTTGAGTTTGGAGGAATGGGGCAGTTGGTTCCCAATACCCCATCTTGCCATGAATTTTTCCTTTGTTTGATGCCATTCCTGGTTCACAAACAGCAATGTTAAACCATTTTCTCAAATACATAATATGATGAATAAGCATACTAAGAAATTGCAAATCTCAGTTTGTAGTCCAAAAGAAAGATTCAAATGTCTCAGAAAACTTGAAAGTGGAAACTCTAAACATCTTGTTTTTCTTTCCAACAATAACTAGAACATGTAAGATGTCTAAATTTATTTGAATAGCAATGCAGCTCTTCTACCTAAAAAATTTCTGTACAACTAGTAAAACACGATTGAAATATGACTTTATAAAGGTTATCTAAAATTGCCATAAATTTAAACAGTAAAAGCCGTAGTATATAACACAAATGCTACCTCCATTTCCATCTATTTCATCCAAGATGTTAACATCTATGATGCTTAAGCACTAAAGAGGCTACTGTCATTCCCTCAAATTACCAGAGGAAATTTGTAAACGCATACAATGGTACCGTAAATGTGACTTATGCCAAAAAGGGAGTAAATGTAGACCATTAAACAAAATTAAGAATGAAACAAGGCACTTGAAAACAGATAAACTCACCAAGTGAGTAGAAATGGCTCATCCAACTTGTTGACAAGGTTGAGAATTACATTGTCATTTGTTACAAAGTATAGTTGAGGCCCAGGAAACTGACCATTGATCAGAATCACCTTAAAAAATAAAGTACTAAAATTTTAGACACTCCTCAAAGATCACCTCTAGCATCAATATCCAAAGAAATATAATGGAAGCATGCTGACATTACTCACCTGCTGAGGACTACCTAGTGGAGAACGAGTCCCATAAGTGACGGTCCACGTGTAGTATTTGTATGCATCTTCTGCTTGTATAAGAGATACACTCAAAAGAGCCAGAACAACAACACGCAACACCTGGAGCAAACATGTGCTTCCCATTGCGTCTGTCTACAAACAAACACAAAATTAGAAGAACCGAGAGAAACACACGCTTGTGTTTCACAGTTAAGACCTCACTAGGAACTGAAAAAATGAAGCATCATTAATGATAAGTACCAGTTCTGTGGTTCTGCTCAAACCGTGACTCACTTTTAAGTTACACCCACTCAGGCTTGGAGGCTGCAGCTGAAGCCTTTCTTTACATATATGATATATATACAAGGAACCATTGCCAAGATAATTAAAAAATATAAAAGAAAAAAAGTGAAGGATGTTGTTTGGAATTAAGGTGACAAATTCATCATCAATATTCAGCGGTGTTAACGCGCGTTTCCATGTATTGTTGCTTAAGGCTAAAGTTAAACCATGGCTATTATAAATTGAGTTTTATATGTGTATAATAATATATCATTATTATAAAAGTGAAACCATAGCTTTACTAGCCCATCGCTTGCTTTATTGACTTCTAACCCCCTGAAGTTTCGCCACTGATGACATCAACTTTATTTTGCTTTTCAGTTGCATATGCAGTTGCATTTTCACCATTCAATTTGATGATTGTACAGAGTTTAGTGCATGATAACGTTAATATTCAAAGCAGCTTAATAATCAAGTAATGTTACATACAAACAACATATACATTTCATTCTAGATTTTGAAAGTGTTCAATCGCGTTTACAGTTCACACCTACTGACACATACGATAATAAAGAGGAAAACTAGTTAATTGTGAAAGGTGCAACGATCAAGGCTATTACTTTGAATTTCTCTTGTTTTAGACTAATTTGATAGGTGGACTTACCGTATTTCATAATTGTTCCATGTGAAGTTCATAAAGTGTACAGAGGGGTTCAATGCAACGTATGAGGGAAAAAAATGAACCACTTGAATTAAAAAAAGAGACAAGAAAAATAATTTCAAAGCAAAAATAATCCAAAAAAGTAATCCCAAGTTCTGTTAGACAACAATAAATGATTTATACACACTTTGGATTCTAATTCAACCCTCCACTAGAAAGAGCTTAGTTGCAGAAATACAAGGTGTCATCCTTAAATTTATTTCTTATTTTTAAGCATCCAATCTAGAAGGGCGGTTGTTGCAAATTCAACTATAGAATGCTGATAATTTCACACTCTTTCCTATACTTATATTACATTAGTAGTGTTAGAGTCCTTCCAACAAGAAAAGATGAGGGAATGTAGTGTGGTAATGTGAACCATATATATGAAAGGCATGGTTACGAAAAAAAAATGTCAAAAGATTATTCTTTTTATTCAAATATAATGTAAAAGAGAAATAGATAATATATATCAGACCACTGAACATGTGTACTTTAACATCAATGCTATTGAAAACTTCATTTATACATTTTAGTTTTTTATACTCATTTTTATCATATAAATTATTTGCAGGTAAATATCAATTCATTTTTTAAATTGATATCATAAGTTAAGTTAATTCTTAATATTACAAATAATAAATGTAATATTTGACTTTATTGATTATTAGTTAATTTAAATTTTTAATATTAGTATAATAAATGAGAGATCTACCAATATATGTTCTAAGTCAATACAAGAAAGGAAGGTTGTGTTGTTGAAATCTATACATGAATCATAAGTGATCCATGTAGCCGATTTCGCATAGTAAAAATTCTGTTGCTAAATTTGTTTGCTTTTAAGGTTACATGCTAAATTAGTTAACAGTGTTAATTTTAAGATCAAATTGCATTGATGAGGATTGTTAATCATGGCAATGTTTTTTTTTTTTTAACTTAAAAGACTCCATTTTTATAGTCAATATTAAAACTTAATCATATCATGAGTGCAACCTTGTTGCATGTTACATGAATGACACTTTTTCTCTCCTCTCAATTGCTGTGAAAAAACTTTAATAAAAAAAAATTCCTGTGAAAGGGAAGAATGACAAGAAGAAAAGAAAAATGGCAAAGATAATGAAAAATTGTGGAATTATAGAGAAGATGGGCATGCCCCTGGGAAGGTAATGACTAATAATGGGCAATCACATGAGAAGTAGGGAATGGGTACCATAAAAAAGCACATGCTAGTATTATGCTAAGCGTCAATCGCGGTGAAAACGACAGCGTAACGAGATGATGATTAGCTTTTCACTCTTCAGTGGGGTTCAAGCATGTTGGATTGTTCCATCCATGGTTAAGGTGAATAGCACAAGTCCAGAACAAATATTATAGATATGCGTAATTGCATTGACTCTACAAATTCATAATCAATCATCTATGTACATGCATGCATTCTTTGTTTTAAGTAAATGTTCCACAAAAATCGTTGAGAAGGTTTAAACTATGCAGAATTCAATTTGAAATTAAAATTATGATTCTGATGAAAACATTTTGTTACTTTTATATTCAAAATATTTAATTACATCAGCACTGACAAAAATATTTTTTATAATACTATTTTACGAATATTGTATATGTTATAGATAGTTACATATTCAAAAATATTTTTATCAAAATATTCAAATGATTTATTTATTTTTAATCACTTCGTTCCAAATTTACTTTAAACAAAGTCACCTTTACACACGCTGATCCAATTACAGACAGATTCCATCGTCCAAGCGTATGCTGGATACCATAGTAGTGACCATACAGACCAGCCTTTAAATCAATAAAATGCTATTAAGTTAATAAATTAATACTTACAATTTAATTTAACTTTCGAAAATTCACAAAAGGTGTTGACTATGGTTGAGAAGTATGCGGAATTTCCTTGATTATTACGTGGATTTGTATTATTTAATCATTAAATTAATTAGTGGTTATTCAATAAATATTAATTATAAAATTAATATTATGTTATTTAACTATAGCTTTTTCGTTTAAATAATATGTGTTTTTATATTTTTTAATTGTTATTTTAATTAAGTTTCTCTATTTAAAATATTAGTAAATTTGTTTTTTTTCTTTGACTTTCTTCAATTTAAAATTATCAAATTTTAATTTCTATCCAATTTTGGAGAGGAGTAAAGGAACTAAAAGATAAAATAAGAAAATTAAAATTAATATTTTTAGTGACAATTTAATAAAAATAAAAGGATTTTCTAAAATGTACGATTAAGATTTAAAAGGGGAAAAGTTTGAGATTTTTATTTTGATTTAATAAAATTTAATATTTTGGTGAGTAAGTTTTAAATTGAAGACAATTTAATCAGTTTAATTTATAAATATTTTGATTAAAAATGTTCATCTAGAAGTTTTAGATTAAAAAAATTAAAAAGTAAAGAGATTTGATTAACTAACTAAAAAAATTTAAAGATTAAATTTTCAAAAGTAACTTTTTTTAATGTTATTTTGTTTAATAATTTTTAATAAATATTAAATTTAATTTAACAGTTAAATAATGTGATATTAACAATGTTAATCATACACACCAAGTATTAAACAAATTAGGTGTTCAGAAATATATAATTTTAAATTTAATATTTATTTATATATTTTAGAAAAATATGATATGTTAAAATAATTTTTTCATTAAATTATCTGAATTAGTAAAATTTAATATTCAATTTTATTAATCCTATTTTTAAATTAATTTTTATAAATAAATCTGTTTTTAAAAATTTATAAAAGTAAAAATTTACTTAATAGTTTATTAAATAATTTTATTTTAACATTAAATCTATACTTTCTAAATATCAATAAATATTGTTTATAAAATTATATATCTATTAGTCTTTTATTTATCTAAAACTTAATATAAATTATCAATATAAATAGATTGTTTTATTTAACGGTTGGATTGATAAAATTTAATATTCATAAATAATTATTTTAAAGTTAGTAACAAAATAGATGATTTATTATATATATATATATATATATATATATATATACAATATATTATTAATTTACCAACTAGACGACGTATCGATAGTTATAAGTCTTGTATTTCATTAGTACGTAAAATTTAATATAATCTAATATCTACGATGATTTTGTAACAACGAGGGATTTATGATCTCAGTGCTTATAAAAGTTCTATTACACAGCCGTACACATTGTTGAAAAAATTTAGCCATTAGAATTAAGGCCTGTTAAAAACATAAAAATAAATAAATTAAGGCCAGTTCAACATGGTTATTAGTTTTAAATTTTAATTTTTTTAAAATTTAAAATTAGTATTTATTTTTATATTTTAATAAATGGATAAGGTATGGTTGAGATACTATATATAGTATTTATTTTTATTTCTTTAGGTATCTAAATATTTGAAATTGTATATGTTACTCAAATTATTAGTTGAAATATAATTTTCTTAATATTTTTTAACCAATTAAGCAGAAATATTATTATAAAATAAATATATTTTCAAACGATAATCAAACTACTAAATTACAATATAATATATGTACAAAACTATAACAAAATCATTTATAACATGTCATGAAAAAAGCATATAACCGTATACATTTCTTCATTTAAAAAAAAATTCAAATTGATTATTTATAATTAATCATTTGATTTAAATGAATTTTTAATTTTCAAAATCTCTGTCAAACATTTCCACGTGATTAGCAATGTCAAATTGCACGAGGCAATCAATTTCTTCTGTATCAAATTAGTAATTCAAACTTTTACAATTTTCATTACTATGTTGAGTATTCCCTTTCATTTTACTTTTTTTCTTCTTAAACTGATTTGGTATATAAGAAAATAGTTAAAATTACAGAGTTAAATTAAATAAAGAAAAAAAAATCAAAGTTAACCTCCGAATTAAAGGGTTAAATATTTATTGTACCCACTGGCAACTTACAAAGTTACACTTGTACCTACTCTAATTAAAATCCTTTATTCCTTGCATTGAAATGAGGATAGACTGAAATATAGAAATTTCAGTTTATTTTCTCAATTTGGACCCATTAAAAACAAATGAGGGGAATCTAACAATTTCAGTGGCATCCATAATTTCAATTTCCTTCTTATCCTATCGTAAAATGCGTAACTTGATTGTAATGGCTTAATTTAACACGAAATAGCAAGCTAAATTATATATTAAAATCTATCAAAAATGAATGGATCCGTGGCGCAATGGTAGCGCGTCTGACTCCAGATCAGAAGGTTGCGTGTTCGATTCACGTCGGGTTCAAACTAAGTGTTTTATTTTACCTTTTCTGGCGATTCGTTTGGAAGGTCTCCCCTGTGTGGGTTCGCCACCATGTACCAAGGATACCAGAAGCTAATGATTCATCGATAGGTAAACAAGCACAAATTGGTAATTGGATGGTTTGGAACCTAGGAAATAGACAAGAGCGGGAATAACACAATTTGTTTTCTTCTTGAATGAAGAAGATGATTCAGTTTAACCTACAAAAAAGAGAATTAAGTTTTATAATTAAAAGTTATTTATATTTTTAAATGCGTTCACAATATCCTTAGTTGTAAACAAGTATAACACTATTTAATAATACATAACATCATTAAATAGAAAATGTTTGCTATTTACCTATAAATTTAAAAAGATATTTTGTATTTTTTAAATTAATAGTTGTAATTTCTCTAATATCTTAAAGATTAGAATATATTTATTATTTTTAACTAAACGATAACTGATAATTGTTTCACGTGGAAGAAGGAATATCAAACGCTCTTAATTGCAACGGACATAGTAAATTTTACTTAAATATATTTTTACAATAATTTTAAAAATATCATTTAAAAAAAAGCTACCAATAAAGATATTTTTATAACTCATATAAGAATAATAAGATTTGTTATAAAAAAGAGAATTCCTAATAAAAGTAAAGAAACTATGTAGACTACATAAGTCTTAATGTGTTAATGATAGCTAAAGCATTTATTATGTAGATTATTAGGCTTTTATTATTATTATTATTATTATTATTATTATTATTATTATTATTATTATTATTATTATTATTATAGATGTACATTTTTCTATTGGAAATAGGTTATAACTAACAAATTTTTAGGCTAAATTTTAGGACTCCTATTATTTGACATGTAATTGTAAAACAATTGTTGATTAGTTTATTCAATAAAAAAATAAAAGGGTAAGAGAAGGGATATACACTTTTTTTCACAGCTTTCTTGATTCTTTTCATGGCATCTTTTGATTTTTGATATGGTGTGAGAGCTACAACTTTGAATCGTGGTTAATTCTTTGCTCTTTGTTTTTTTTTTTTTTTTATCTTCGTAAATAATCTTAGGATCATATAGGATCTTATCCTTCTTAGTATTCTTATTTTTCTTGTGATTGTGTCTTGTCTTATTTATCATGGTTAGTGGAAACTCAAAACCATTTCATGTTCATTTCACTAGAAAATTATTCTGTCTTGGAATTTCAGTTCAAATTATTTGTCAAAGAAAAGGAATTAGGGAGGGGGTTCATGTTGATGGGAGTGACCAAAAACCTAAAAAAGTAGAGAACTTGGCTAAGTGATTAGCTTTGTTGAATCACATTTGATTCTCAATCTTAGGCCATACAAGACTGCCAAAGAAATATGGGAGTATTTGAAAAAGATGTATAATCAAGATAATGCAGCAAGTAAATTTCAGTTGGAGTATGAGTTGAGAAATTTTACACAAGGGAATTTTTCAATTGAAGATTATTATTATGGTTTGTTGGGTAATAAAAGTTATGATTCTCTTGATATTTCTTCTAATTGTACATGTAAACTTGGGAAAAGTTAAGTTCTCCCTTTTCCAAATAATGGATCTCGTGCAATTCAATATTTTGATGTTATTCATGGTGATGTTTAGGTTATAACACTAATTATTTCTCATTCTTAATATAATTTTTTTGTTGCATTCAAAGATGACTACAACTGCTTTACTTGGTTGTTGATAAATGTATAAAATATGTAATTTTAGATGATGACTTGAGCACTTTTCATGTTAAATGTTTGAATTTTTTGGTTAAATTTCTCCTAAACATGGAACTTTTATAATTACTTGTATATTTGGGGAAAAGAATGCAATTGTAAGTGTTTTGATTCCTTTTTTATATATTTTGTAGTTGGAATCAGAAGAGAAACATCATTTAAAGTTGAAGAAATTTGAAAAAATAAGAAAAATGACATATAAAGTATGAAGTTGCAGAAAAGTCAGTTTCTGGAAGTTTCTCGTTGTAGCGATATACCTCACTGCTGCGAGAAGGCTTAATTTAATGAAGGAGATTATGTGCTCCTCTCACTACAGCAAGAATGAGTCACTGCAGCGAGACCTATATCGCTGCAGCAAGGGACAAGCAGAATGACCTAATTTTTATCTCCATGTCTCGCTCTAATGAGAAGATGTCGATGTAGTGAGAGAAGTTTCATCCAGACTAGTATAAAAAGTAACTTTTGTGTTTCTGAAGGATATATTGTTCCATTTCTTATTTTTAGAGAGAGAGAACGGCAGAGAGCTGAGAAAAAAAGTGGGAACACATATTATCTCATGTTTTATACCGTTTGTATTCTATTTCTTGTTACTATAGTTGTCATGAGCAGCTAAATCTCTTATGGGATTGAATGTAAATCTTCAAACATGATGTATTCTCAGTAATTTATATAAATATAGCTTTTTCTTCTCTATTTCTATTGATTTGGTGATTTTAATCCATGTGTAATGCTTGAATCTTTCTAACTGATAACTTCTTGAACCCAAATCTGAGTTGTATCTGAAAATATATTATTTAGATCCAGATCTGATTGAGATTACTCGATAATTGGTTACTCTAGGAATAGATTTCAAGTTATTGATTGTTTTAAATCCTGATTATAATGTTGGATGATTCGTTAACTGCTTGAGGGATCAACACTTAAGAAATCATCTTAGAAATATATTTTCAAGGAATTAAGATATATGATTTTTGTATTTTGCATCAAATTCATTGGGAATGAATGCTACGTTTATCACAAATTGCTTAACTATAGAGACAAAGATAGATGAAATTCAATCTCAGTTTCTTTAATTTAAATTTTATTATATTTTACATTATAATTGTTACTAAAAAATTATGAAAATCATTAATCAATTTATTGTATATAAGCTCAATTAATTTTATCTTAATAATTAATATATTTTGAATTACTCTCTGAGGACGATATTTCGGTATTCTACTGGTTATTACTTGCAATATACCCAATATACTTGCCAAAAACCCAACATGTTTTTGGTGGCGTTGCTAGGAAGCAATGTGTAATTTGTATTAGTTTTTTAGTATAGTTAATTGAGTAATTGTAATTAGTTTTATTTAGTTTTCATTTATCTGATTACTCTTTGTTGCTAGTTTTTGTTTCAAGTTCCTTGTTTATGATATTACGAGGAAAAGTCTCTGCAGATCAGTTATTGTTTGATTTAGAGATTGAAAGGACATTCAGGAGAAATAATAGCGCAACAAGGAAGAAAAAGAAGTAAGTACAACAAGGAGCATCTTCAAACTTACAACCATTAGAAATTCACTCAGACTCAAAAAAAGAAAAAATGGTGAATGCTAGAGAAAATAACCAAGGTGGCAATAAGAATGGTGAAAATTATGGAGGAAGTGCAAGACCAAGAGCACATAAGAAGAAATCTCGATGATTATGCTATGCATCAAGGTCTAAGGCATTATTCAAGTATAGTAGTACCACCTATTGCAAGGGCTGTGAAAATTAAGCCTGCTTTCTTGAATTTGATTTAGTTCACACCAGTTCTCATGAAAGGACCATGAAGATCCTTATGCCCATCTTGATACTTGTTATGAGTTAGTATCTACTATGGGATTTGATGATGATGAGGAGGAGGCAGCATATCTGAAGTTATTTATATTCCCTCTAATCGGGAAAGCAAAGGAATGGTTGAAATCACATCCAAATCAGAGTTTGACAAGCTGGAGTGACATGAAAAGAAAATTTCTCACTAGATTCTTTCCATCTTACAAGTATGTTAGTGCAAAATCAAATATCTCCACTTTTAGACACGGTCAGGATGAAGCACTTTATGAAGCTTGGAAACTTTTTCAGTCTTTACTTAAGAAATGTCTTAATCATGGATTTGAAGATGTGGATCAATTGAACATATTTTGCAATGGTCTTCGACCTGACACTAAAATGATTTTGGATGCTGCTACTGGTGGAACAATGATGGTAGTAAATGCAGAGCAAGCACAAGAATAATTACAACAAGAATAATCTGTGGAAGAGATCATTTAAATGGCAACTGTGCTTACCCAACTCACAATTCAGAAAATATGGAAGTGAATTATATAAGTAACTCACCTCGGGGAGGTAACTTTTCTAACCCTAACACTAATTCTTATTCTAACAATTTTTCAGAGGGTTGGAGGTAGAACCAAAATCAAGGATATGGATGGAGACAAGAAGCAAGACCATACAACAGACCACCCCTTTTTCATCACCAACCTTCATACCAACAACAACAATTACAACAACACTTTCCTCCGCTTTATGAGGGACAGTCTAACCTAGAGAACACCTTAGAGAAATTCATGTAGATGTCAATAACTAACCATAAGAACACTGAGGCATCCATCAGAAATTTAGAGATACAAGTGGGGCAATTGGCAAAATAGCTTTCAGAGCAGCAAACATTATGACATTTTTTCGTCAACACACAAACTAACCCAAAGGAGCATTGCAAGTCAATTACGACAAGATGTGGTAAGGAGATTAGAAGAGGGATTGGTGATCATTTAGTAAATGAAGAGGAAATGATGGAGAAAGAAGAGAATTAGAGAAAAGAAAGTGGAAAAGAAAGTGGAAAAGAAAAGAGTAAAAGTGAGGAAGAAGTTGAAAAAAATAGTGAGAGAATTGTATATAGTGAGAAAAAGAAAGAAAAATAAAAAAAATGAGAGTGATAAGAGGAAGGATAAGGGGAAGCTTTCATAATTGAAAGACTTACTATGCCTTAAGATTCCTTCCAAGAAAGACGAGAGACAATTTACCAGATTCATAGACATTTTTAAAAGATTGTAAATTAATATTCCCTTTAGAGGGTATGGAGTAGATGCTAACCTATGCTAGATTCATAAAAGAATTGCACATAAAGAAAAGAAGATTCTTAGAGGAGACAATTGAATTAGAGGCAAGTTGTAGTGTAATAATTCAGAAATCGTTGCCTTAGAAAACAAAGGATCTAGGCAGGTTCACAATTTTAGTAACCATAGGTGCATTGCCTGTGGGCAAGGCTTTGTTAGATCTGTGAGCAAGCATAAACTTAATGCTGCTATTTATGTGAAAAAGGATTGGAGAGCTGGAGATTAAACCTATAAGAATGACTTTGCAACTAGCAGATAGCTCTATGAAATTTTCTTATGGTGTAACAGAGGATATCTTGGTGAAGTTAGATAAATTTGTATTTTCAATTGATTTTGTAATTATGGATATGGAAGGAGATGTAGAAGTCCCTCTAATTTTAGGAAGGCCTTTCATAAAGACTGCCAAGGTGATTATTGATGTAGATGATGGTAAACTAAAGGTGAGAGTTCATGATGAAGAGGTAAATTTTAATGTCTTTGAAGCTATGCATCATCCTAAAGACAAACAACAATATTTTAGGATAGATGTCATGGATGAGTTATGCATGGTGGAGAAGAAATAATTGCACAAGTCCAATCTATTAGAAAAAGCTTTAATTGAAGCTTATCAAAATTTAAATGAATAGGAGGAAAAGGAGATTAAAGACTATTTAAAGAATTTAGAATCCTCTAAAGAACTATCTCCACATAAAACTCCCTAAAAAAATTTATCTCAAGAAGATAAGACAGAGGAGCAGAAATTAGAGCTGAAAATGTTACTTTCACGTCTTAAATATGTGTTCCTAGAAGATGAAGGAGAGAAGCCAATAGTGATTAGTTGTGCATTGTCAAAAGGAGATGCAGAAAAATTGATTTCAGTGTTGAAGGCAAATGAAGGAGCTGTAGGTTGGACTTTATCAGATCTTAAAGGTATTAGTCCTTCTTATTGCATGTACAAGATTGACATGGAAGAAAATTTTAAGCCAGTAGTTCAACTTCAAAGGTGTCTTAATTCTACGATGAAGGATGTGGTGAAGAAGGAAGTGATGAAATTGCTGTATAGAGGAAAGATTTATCCCATTTCAGATAGCACCTGGGTCAGTCTAGCTCAGGTGGTTCCAAAGAAAGGTGGAATGACAGTAGTCCGCAATGAAAAGAATGAATTAATTCCTACTCAAATAGTTACTGGTTGGAGAATGTGTATAGATTACAGGAAATTCAATTAGGCTACTAGGAAGGATCATTTTTTGTTACCTTTCATGGATCAGATTCTGGAAAGATTAGCAGGTCAAGCTTTTTACTATTTTTTGAATGGATACTCCGGTTATAATTAGATCACTGTAGTTCCAAAAGATCAGGAGAAAACTACTTTCACGTGTCTGTTCGGTATTTTTACTGATAGAAAAATGTCATTTAGATTATGTAATGCACTAACTACTTTCCAAAGGTGAATGTTAGCTATTTTCTCATATTTGTTAGAAAAATGCATAGAAGTGTTCATAGATGATTTCTTGGTCTTTGGATCATCATTTGAAGATTGTATGACAAATTTAGACACCGTATTGAAGCGGTGTATTAAAACAAATTTGGTGCTTAACTGAGAAAAATGTCATTTTATGGTAATTGAAAGTGTGGTGTTGGGCCACAAGATCTCCTGTAAGGGCATTGAAGTTGATGAAGCAAAAGTGAAAGTGATTGAGAAGCTACCACCACCAACAATTGCAAAAGCAATCAGGAGTTTCCTTAAGCATGTTGGGTTCTACAGGCGATTTATCAAATACTTTTTAAATATTGCAAAGCCACTCAAAAATTTACTCAATAAGGATACCTCTTTTAATTTTGATGATAAATGCTTACATGCCTTTGAATTACTTAAACAAAAACTGATTTTAGCTTTTGTCATAGTCACCCTTGACTAGAATTTAGATTTTGAATTAATGTGTGATGCAAGTGATTATGTTGTAAGGGCTATACTAGGACAGAGAAAGTCTAAAATTTTTCATGCCATTCACTATGCTAGTAAGGTTTTAAATGAAACACAAGTGAATTATGCTACCATTGAAAAAGAATTACTAGCAATAGTATATGCATTAGAAAAATTTAGATCTTATTTGATTAGTTCTAGAGTTGTGATTTATACTGATCATGCTGCAATTAAATATTTGTTAACTAAATCTGATTCAAAATCATGATTAATTCAGTGGATTTTGTTGTAGGAATTTGATTTAGTTATCAAGGACAAAAAGGCAGTGAAAATCAGGAGGTGACTAATAAAGAAATAGAAGTGGTAGAGGAATTTTCTGATGAAAAACTTTTTTTAGTGCAAGAAAGATCATGGTTTGCAGACATGGTTAATTATAAAGCAGTAGGTGTTGTGCCTGAAGATTTTAACTGGTACTAGAAGAAGAAATTCTTGAGAGATGCTCGATATTATGTATGGGATGATCCTCATCTCTTTAAGCTAGGAGCTGATGGATTATTAAGAAGATGTGTTGCATAAGATGAGATTCAAAGCATTTTGTGGCATTGTCATAGTTCTCCATATAGTGGGCATTTTAATAGAGAGAGGAAAACAACCAAGGTCCTTCAATCTGCGTTTTATTGGCCACCCTGTTTAAAGATGCCTATAATTATGTCCAGCAATGCAACAACTGCAAAAGATCAGGTGAAATTTCAAGAAGGCATGAAATGCCTCTTTTAAGCATTTTGAAGGTAGAGGTCTTTAATTGTTGGAGAATAGACTTTGTAGGACGACTTCCAGCTTCATATTCAAATGAGTATATCTTGGTGGCTGTAGACCACATATCAAAATGAGTTGAGGCTATTGCATCTTATAAGATAGATGCCAAAACTGTGATAAAATTCTTGAAGAAGAACATCTTCTGCAGATTTGGCATACCAAGGGTACTAATCAATGATGGAGGGCTTCATTTTTGCAATGCTCAAATGAAAAAAAAGTCTTAGAGCATTATGGGATAAGGCACAAGGTAGCATCACCCTATCATTCACAAACAAATGGTCAAGTTGAGGTCTCTAACAGGAAAATTAAGAGGATCTTGGAGAAGACTATTACAGCTTTGAGAAAAGATTGGCCTCTTAAGCTGGATGATGCACTTTGGGCTTATAGGACTGCATATAAAGCTCCTACAGGTCTCTCCCAATTTCAGCTTGTTTATAGGAAGGCATGTCACCTGATAGTCAAACTTGAGCACAAAGCATTTTGGGCTTTGAAGTTCCTGAATTTTGATACACAAGCTGCAGGTGAGAAAAGGAAGCTCCAACTGCAAGAACTAGAAGAGATGAGGCTCACTGCATATGAGTCTTCAAAGCTTTACAAGAAAAGATGAAAGAGTATCATGACAAAAAGATCCTCAAAAGAGCATTTAGGCCTGACCAATCTGTATTTTATTTGATTCTAGGTTGAAGTTGTTCCCTAAAAATTGAAATCAAAATAGTCAGGATCATTCCTTGTGAAAGAGGTGAAACCTTATGAAGTTGTGGAATTACAAGACCAAACTACTCAGAGAAGTTGGGTGGTTAATAGATAGAGGCTCAAGCCAGGGTGGTGAAGTTGAGTGACTCACCACTATAATTACACTGTATGATCCTTAAAGAAACAAGTGTTAAGCTATGAAACGTTAAACAATCGCTTCCTAGGAAGGAACCTAGTGTTTGTTTGTACAATTTTATCCTTTACCTTATTTATTTTCAATATTTATTAGTTTTTTTAGGAAGTATATATGGTATTTTGTGACCTTAGGTATGATTCCAATTATCTATTCCTATTTTATTATGAATTTGAGTGCTGAGTGTTAATTAAATGAATTTTGAATGATAGAGTGATTAAGGGGTGAAAAAGAATGGAAAGTAGTAAGGTTAGAAGCAAACAAAAATAAGTATGGGGAGTATATTATGTGTTTATCGCTACAACGATAGTTCTGCTGTAGCGAGAGATGAGCCAAGTAAGGGGTTGAAACTGTGTACATCTCGCTATAGTGAGAAGGCGTTATTGTAGAGAGAACCCTCTCGCTACAGCTAAAAAACCAGATGAAATTGCACACACTTTTCTGATATTTTCATTACAGCAAGAGACTTTTTACTATAGTGAGAGAGTCTTTTGAAAAATTGGTGAAACTATTGTCTTCTTGCTACAGTGACGCCTTCTTGCTGTAGCGAGAAGACCCTAAAGGAATAGGAGGCACTGTGTCGCCCTTTCACTACAGCAAGAAAGCATCGCCGTAGCGAGAGTTACATGACCTAGTTTTTAAATTGTGAAAAAGAGGGTCATTTTTGAATTATAAACGTGTCCTCTTCCTCTATTGCTCTCAAATCATTTTCTTCACAAAAAATCACTCACGTTTCACCCTCACTCACTCAATAATCTGCACAATGAGTCAAAGGTAAGTCTTTCTTATCTCTCTTTTTCTGTTTATTTGGTTTTTCTCTCTCTTATTCTTCCTTAATTCATGAACCCTAGGTTTTTTAGTCCTATGTATCTAATGTTAAGGTTTTTACTCTAAGATTAGGATTATAGAATGTATAATGCTCCCTTGTGTGATGGATTCCTTACAATTCTCTTTGAACCCTAGAACCCTAGGACCCTAAACATGATATATGAATAGGAGGGTTATAATGCTGAATATGATATTGAAATTTAAGGGAAATTGATCGTAGTGATGTTTTGTGGTATAAGGTCATCAATTTTACATGAACTCTAGGTTTTTAATTGGAATATTTTAAGAATCGTAGTTTGAAATGTAGAAATAGGATTATTTAGAAGGAATATTGTTAGTGTTTTGTTGATAATTGAGAGTAGCAGTTCTTTATGGATGATGTTCCCTAATTTTCTCAATTTAGAGAACCCTAAAAATATGATTTACTGATTGAAAAGGGACATATTTTGAATTAAAAGGAATTTTAGCAATGAGTGTATATATAATCTAGTTCTTAATTTTCAAATTAAGGTTTTTTTATTTACCATGAATTTTAGAAATTAGAACTTGAATTGTAGTGTTCATGTTGCAATGAAAGTGGTCATGATATTGTGGATCCAGTCTATAAGTTTAGTGAATTTTCTGTCTATTATGTAGCTAAATGTGTAAAAGTTATTGTAGATTGAGATGCTTATAAAGATGATATCTTTATGAAATTCAATTAAATGAAAAATTGAGCATGTTGTTTTGATTTTGGAATTGGATAAAATTGTATAAATTTGCTTATTATAGAACTGTCATCCACATGTATTTGACTATGTTATGATAATTGTATTGAGTTTTGTGATTGTTGTCTTGATGTTTCAAGAGAATCAAGCTTAGAGCTCATAAGGACCCAATTCCTGCACCAAAGAAACAAAAGAGTGCTTCCTCTTCATAGCCGCCACCATCCGATCCAAGGACAAAGAGGATAGATTTAAGGGAATCCAAGATTGGTTGTTCATAAAAGAAAGGAGAGCGGACTTGAAATAAGGAGAGTTTAATGAATTCAACAATGAGATTGAAAGGCGTGGATGGAGAATATTGGCAGAACCAAGAGGCTATTATAATTCAGAAATTGTTAAAGAATTTTATGCCAATGCTAAACCGGATTTTAACTTAAGAAGGCTTGATATAAGATTTAAGGTGAGAAGAGTATAGGTTGACTACTCTAGGGATGCAATCAACAGTTATTTGGGAAATCCATTGCAGCTGGAGGAGAATGAGAGGGACTACTTCCACACCAAGCTCAACTCATGCACTCTGCCCTTCAGTGACCATGCCATTGTTTAAGCTTTATGTATTGCAAATAGGAGCTTTACTACAAATCATGAAAGGAAATCCTATCGGATTTATAGGAAGAATATAACTACCTTAGCCTAAGTTCGAACCACCTTCATTTGTCACAATATAGTTCCCAGAGGCCACATTTCATCCATGACCATGCGCTACTACTACCTTATGTATAACATTTTGAGGGGAGGGTCGGTAGATGTAGCTCACATAATCACAGATGAGATTTATAGGTTTGTAAAAGAAAGGCGAAAGTGGCTCACTTGGATACCCAACATTGATCACAACATTATGTTAGACTCAAGGAGTGAAGGGTATTCAGTATATAGAGCCTATCAAGCTTCCCATCATCCAAGCCTATATTCAGAATCATTGCATAAAGGACCAGCTGGGAGCACCACCACCTCCTCCATCATCACAGCCTCAGCCTGAGGAGCCACCAGTGTAGGAAGTGACTATCAGACAAGATGACTCCACTTTCATAGATCGCCTCCACTACCTCGAGCTCTGCCTAGATCATTTTGGCTCTTTAGAACACCGCTATTCACAGGGGCTAGATGCAGCAGCAGCATGCTTATCACCATTAGGCTCAGTTGTAATATCTGGGTTAGCATATATGAATGAGTCTAGAGGAATTTGCAGCTTATCAACAATGGCTTGAGGACATGCCACAGTTTCAGGGATGGCAGGCTCATCTGGAGCAGCCGATGGAGATGGAGATGAAGACTTTGGTGCTGATATAGAAAAGAAGGAATAAAGAAAGGAATGTTTCATAGAGAAAGAAAGAAAATTAAGGGACATGTTTTTTTTTTATATATATTTATGTTCAGTTTATGTTTATAATTTTGTTTTGTTATTTCTGTTGCTTATTTGGTGTTTGACTATGTGTTTAAGTTTCAGGTTGCACTTTTATTTTGGTGTATTGTGAGTATATAACAATATTAGTGGTTGAAGCATATTTTGATTTGAAAAACTCCTTTTTGATTTTTATAAGTAGTACCATTTATTTTGGTGAAAGTGGTTTGGAGAGACTCAAATTGACAGTGTTCTGAATCTACGATTTGTTTTGAAAGATCAAAGTAAAAGGGTTTTTTGAATGTGAAAAGTTGAGGTTTTAAGTGAAAAGGAGTTAGGATGTCTAGTGCATGGAAATAATCAATTAGAAAATTTGAGCAATTCATTTGTCTTAATCAAAGAAAAATAATTTTAGCTAAAGGAATGCAAGTGTGAGCGCTGTTAATAAGTCAATAAACTTCACTGAAATTTTGTCGGTCAACTTTGCTCGAGTTTCTAATTGCTATCAAGCACAATAAGTCATGGAGATGATTGGGAAATAGTTTGTAAATAAAGTTTTATAGCTAAAGCCAAAAAGCCAACCCATATTCAAGATTTATCTAATTTTAAGAAGCCTTTGAGCGTAAAAAGCAAAATTTTTGAAAAATGTATGCACCTCAAGCCTTTATCTGAGAGTTATTACTTCCCATACCTTTGAGGAGGAGCATTAGGGCATGATAGGTCTTGAAGACTATTTTTGCAAAAATATGAGTTGGTTGTACATGCAAAATTGAATAAATAACTGGTTTCCTTCTAGAAAAAGAAAAGAAACAATTGTATAATAAAAAGAATGAAATTTGAGGTGGCAAAAGAGAAGAAAAATGTTGAAATTAGAAAAGGATATCCAAAGATCAACAAAAATGTGGTGTTAATCAAAGTGAGAAACAATAGAGATTGAAACCAATAAACGAATGGTGATTTTGATTGCACTAATGCTCTAACTTACTTTGAATTCCAAAGAAACAATGATTTATTTGTAAGCGTAGCCACATTACAATCTTTTTGAAAGACCCTATGATCCATGTCTTTTGTGTGTACTTAGTTTGATGGGAAGCGAAGAGCAAAGCTAAACCTAAGGAATTCATTGAGAAAAGTGAGAGAAACACTAATTTTGTGAGAATGAGAGACTTTTTCTTTTAATTATTGAATGTTCTTGAAAATGAAGTGCATTAGCATCCTGATTCTTTTAAACAGATAACCAATATCCTTGATCATGAACAATGCTCATTGGTTGAAAACTTTTGAAAAATCTTAGATGATGAACATGGAAGCAATGATGATTGATTCTATCTCAAACCATTTTCAAAGGTTTCTTGTGAAAATTTTTGTGCATTTAATTACTTTGCTTCAGGACAAGCAAGATTCTAGGTTGGGGGGAGTTGATAAATGTATAAAATGTGTAACTTTAGATGATGACTTGAGCACTTTTCATGTTAAATGTTTGAATTTTTTGGTTAAATTTTTCCTAAACTTGGAACTTTTATAATTACTTGTATATTTAAGGAAAAGAATTCAATTATAAGTGTTTTTATTCCTTTTTGATATATTTTGTAGTTGAAATCAGAAGAGAAACATCATTTAAAGTTTAAGAAATTTGAAAAATTAAGAAAAAGGACATATAAAGCATAAAATTGTAAAAAAAATCAGCTTCTGAAAGTTTCTCGCTGTAGCGATATACCCTCGCTGCAGTGAGAAAGCTTAATTTTATAGAGGAGATTTTGTGCTCCTCTCGCTATAGCGACTCATTCTCACTGTAGCAAGAGTTCTTTGTATTGCTATAGTGAAACCTATATCGTTGCCGCGAGAGACAAGCATGATGACCTAACTTTTATCTCCATGTCTCGCTGTAGCAACATCTTCTTGCTGTAGCGAGAGAAGTTTCATCTAGATCAGTATAAAAAGTGACTTTTGTGTTTTTGAAGGATATATTGTTCCATTTCTTGTTTTTAGAGAGAGAGAACAACAAAGAGCTGAGAAAAAGAGTGGGAACACATATTATCTGATGTTTTATACCGTTTGTATTCCATTTCTTGTTATTGTGGTTGCCATGAGCAGTTAAATCTCTTGTGTAATTGAATGTAAATCTTCAAACTTGATATATTCTTAGAACTTATATAAATATATTTGTTTCTTCTTCATTTCTATTGATTTGGTGATTCCAATTCATGTGTAATGTTTGAATCTTTTTAACTAATAGCTTCTTGAACCTAGATCTGAGTTGTATCCAGAAAGATATTACTTAAATCCATATGTGATTGAGATTACTCGATAACTAGTTACTCTAGGAATATATTTTAAGTTATTGATTGTCTTAAATCTTAATTATAATGCTAGATGATTTGTTAACTGCTTGAGGGATCAACACTTAAGAAATCATCTTAGAAATATACTTTTAAAGAATTGAGATATATGATTATTGTATTTTGCATCAAATTCATTGGAAATGAATGCTATGTTTATCACTGAATTACTGAAATATAGAGAGGGAGATAAATGAAATTCAATCACAGTTTTTTTAATTTAAATTTTACTACATTTTACATTATTGTTTTACATTATAATTGTTACTCAAATCTTATAAAAATCATGAATCAATTTTATTATATATAAGTTCAATTAATTTTTATCTTAAGAATTACTACATTTTGAATTGCTCTCTGAGGACGATATGTTGGTACGCTACCGGTTATTACTTGCAATAAACCCGGTATACTTATCGTATTTTAAGGAAAATAAACCCAACAATTGTATATCTTACAGTCTAAGGCACAAGTTTTTTAATCTTCAAGCATTTCATTGCATTTCTTGAGAATCAATTTTTTGTTAAAATAAAAATTTTGCGTGTCAAATGAGTTTCAAAATTTTCTTCAAAGAAAGGAAATTACTCTCAATCCTATTGTCCTTTGACACCATAATACAACAACAGTATTTCTGAGAGAAAGAATCGCCACCTCCTAAATGTGGTAAGAATCCTTTTACTTGAATCTTTTGTTCCTCCTAATTTTTGGTGCGAAACACTTACTATTGTTGTATACTTGATAAATTGTTTGCATTCCCCCCTATTACAAAATGTTTTTCCTTTTTTAAAGTTATTTATTCACTCTCCTTTATACTCTAATATTTGAACTTTTAGTTGTGTTTGTTTTGTCTATCTTCCCCTTGTCAGGCTTCTAATTTATTATTGAGTAATCTATAATATTTTATACTTGTTCAATGTTAATTGAAGGATTAATTGGTATTGGAATATATTTAGATGGAGTTGAAATTATTTTTTTTAAAAAAAAAAGTGAACAGTACCGTGTGAACAGTGCAAACCGCGTATGAACAGTGCAAACCGCGTGTGAACAGTGCAAACCGCGTATGAACAGTGCAAACCGCGTACAAACTGTGTATGAACAGTACCAACCGCGTATGTACAGTGACTGCTGACGTCATCGGTGACGTCACATACGCGTACAGTGCGTGTACAGTACGCGTGTTTTCGACGGTGAACAGTAAGGCGGTGAACAGTGCGTGAACAGTAAGGCGGTGAACAGTGTTTCCGACGGTGAACAGTAAATTCCGTCGTGAACAGTAAATTTCGAAAATTTTCTATAAAAAGGGGGTTTCACACGAAATTTTCATTCCTTCACCTCTATCCAAGGTTCTCAAAGGTTCTAAGGCCGTAAACCACCTTTTCTCTCATACTTAACCTTCCTAAACTTAGATTTCTCGCCAGATCTGAGATTTTACATCTATTCTGAAGGATTGGAAGTAAGTTTCTTTAAGTTTGAAGCTAGATTTACCGTTCGTTTCTCTTCTCCTTCTCTTTCTTATAGAAATTCATGGTGTTCTTAGGAGAAACTCTGTTCTAAAGCTGAATCTTCGGTGAATTTTTGTTATAATCAAGTAATATTCGGTAGATCTAGTGTGAATCATCTTTCTGAGGTAAGGGGAGTTTACTTTAACCTATGAACTATGTTTTGAACGGTTTAATATGCTATTTCAAGATATTTTGATATGATTTTGTTAGATCTATTGAATAAAAAAACTATTTTCTAAGTCAGAATCGTTGTTAATTAGTTTAAAATCTTTTGAGATTTTGGGTGATCTATTATAAACTTGCCGTAGTTGAGTGTTAAAATAATTTTGGTGGCGTGCATCATCTTGAGATATATGTTTTGCATCATTATAGAGCCGAGTTACATGTTTAGGTGGGTAGACATGTAATGGTAAGTTCATCTTTGATTTCTTTGTCTTTGTCTTTGTCTAGATCCAGATCTAGGAATGGGTCGCTCCGGACAGGTTCGGTTCCTTCGGATTAATTAAATTTGTGAAACCAGTTGGAAGCCGTTTTCATCTTGTGCATTAGATGGGCTGGAAATGCATGGGGTTATTGCATGTGAAAAATATTTTGCTCTATATATATATAATTTTATTTTATGTTTGGTAAGCTCACCCTTGCATTTCTTTCTATGTCGTTGTGTGCGTGTGTCTGCGATGATCGTACGGTGGTACGTGAGCGGATGTAGCAGTGTTGCATCTACTTCACGAGTGAGGGGCCAGTGAAGAAAAGTTAGAAGCTGGAGTTGAGTAATAATGCATCAAAGTCCTTTTTCTTTATATATGAGACCTCATGTCGAGGGAGTCACGTATTATAATTTTTTTGGTATTTTGAATATTATAAACTAAATGTAATATTATGTTGATCTGTTGGATATTTGTTGTAAGGAACTTCATTTTTATTTTGAATGAGAAGTGAATTTTTTATACTTATATTCTCTATTATTTACCTATTTTTAAATAAGTATGTGGTGTAGAAATAATGTTCTCGGTCCTTTATAAAAAGGGGTCGTGACATTTTAGTGGTATCAGAGCATGGTCTAGGTAAACCTACAGGGTGAGGTTGTTAGGCGTCAGTTGTGCATATTAAACATGTGAGTTTTAGCTGTGAATCATATATCATGATTTCTATTCATCAAGTTGTGAGGGAACGAGCTTGATCACCTCGATTCTCAGACATGATTGATGTAGGAAACTTGGTATATGATACTTGGGTGAGCTATAGGTGAGTCGTACTGTGTGAATAAGAGACTGTTAAGCTAAGCTGTAAATGATTGTTGAAATGAGTGTGTTTGCTATGCTATGTGAATGTTGATATGTTGTTATGCTGAGTACTAAATTGATTAAATTTTTATGATATACTAAATATGAATATATCACTGTAAGCTGAATCTGTGAATATAGCTATGTGGTGGTATTCTTGAATATGTTAAACGTTAGTAATTTAAGCTAGTCTATATATTAGGATGGCTAGACCAAGAAGATCTGCTGCAAATCCTCCTCCTGCTGATGTGAACCAAATGGCTCATGCCATGGAGGCCATGGCGACCATCGTTAGGCAGAGTCTAGATATGATTCAACAGCCAGCAAGCCGCAAATCAAGTCGTTGCAAGACACGGCAGCAGCCTATCGCCTCAGTGCACCTCTTCCCGAATACCATGGGTTGTCGTAGTTCGAAAGAATGATCCTCCTCAATTCACGGAGTGGATGGACCAGATTCTCGAACTCGGATCGTGGAGATTGAGAAGATCTTCCTAACCATGGGTTGCGCCGAGGAGAGAAAGGTGATATATGCTACGTATATGCTGATAGGGGATGCAGAGATGTGGTGGCACGGAGCTCGTACTATGCTAGAGGCCCGAGGTGAAGTCATTACTTGGGCTGTATTTCGAAGTAGTTTTACGGGAAAGTTTTTCCCTTCTCATGTTCGTCTCGCCAAAGAACGAGAGTTTCTAAACTTGGTGCAAGGAAACTCATCGGTCTATGAGTATGCAATACGGTTTGAGCGGCTCTACGATTTTATTCTCACCCGACTTCAGAGGAGTGGAGATGTCAGAGGTTTTAGACGGGCTGAGAACTGACATAAAGAGGATTTTGATCCCACTCAGGATCACGGAGTTTGCTGACTTGGTGGATCAAGCCACCATTATAGAGAGTCTTAATGCGAGAGGATGTTGGTGGAGTTGGGAAGGCTCCATCTAGTAGAGCTGCTAGCGATTATGGTAATGGAGGTAAGGGCGCTAAGAAGGGTCCCTACGGTCGGTCGCTACGCCAACAGCGGTCTTGATCATATCGATCAAGAGGATCGGCGGCATCGGCCCGGTGCCGGTAGGACTGCTACTTCTACATTTCGGCCTAGGGGAGCAATTTCTTCTTCTCCTAGAGTCTCGGTGCCGCAGATTGTCGGATGTTTTAGGTGTGGTGGACCACACTATCCGAGCCGTGCCCACAGACCGATGTAAGAGTTTGCTTCTCGTGCCGGCTCGGGGCACCTTGCAAGGGACTCGTCCTACGCCTAGTAGGGCGGTTTCGTCTTCGCTAGCGCCTTGCACGCTATTAGGTCTAAAGCAACTAGGGCTCCAACAACAACCAGATCGAGAGCGGAGGGACGTGTATTCACTACTTACGCATCGAGGCGGCCCGAGCGACAGATCTTGTTCAAGGAACAACGGTAGTGGCGGTACTTTTCTTTCTGTATTATTTGATTCTGGAGCCACACACTTTTTTATTGCAGACAATTGTGTGAGAAACTTAGGATTACCGGTGGGCGATCTAGGATGTGACTTAGTAGTATCGACACCTACTTTAAGTTCAATTAAGACTTCGACGGTTTGTGTTAGGTGTCCCATAGCAATTGAGGGACGAAGATACAAAGTAAATCTTATTTGTATCCCGATGTCGGGGTTAGATGTAATCCTGGGTATGGATTGGCTAACGCCAATCGTGTGCTAATTGATTGTGACCAGGAGGTGTTTAATCTTTCTGAGCGGCAAGATTGTGTAGAATTGATTTCTACTAGCCAAGTAGAAACATCCTTAGCCGAGGGAGTATCTTGTTTTGTTTTGTTGGGAGTTATGAATGCGAAGTGGAGCAAAGCCTTCGATCAATACCGTAGTACGAGAATTCCACTGAGATTTTTCCAGAGGATATTCTGGAATACCTCCACGTAGAGAGGTAGAGTTTGCTATAGATTTGATTCCTGGAGCTGAGCCGATTGTACGTAGTACCGTATAGAATGGCGCCAAAAGAGTTAATTGAGCTTAAGGAGCGGATCGAGGATCTAATGCGTAAACGAGATGATTAGACCAAGTGTATCACCTTGGGGAGCCCCGATTCTCTTGGTGAAAAAGAAGGACGGAAGTTCTAGATTATGTGTGGATTATCGTAAGTTGAATAAGTTGACAATTAAGAACAAGTACCCATTGCCGCGAATCGATGATTTGATGGACCAGTGAGAGGTGCTAAGGTATTCTCTAAGATTGATTTGAAGTCTGGGTACCATCAGATCCGAGTGAAGGATGAAGATATTTCTAAGACTGCTTTTCGCACTAGATATGGTCATTATGAGTATATAGTGATGCCTTTTGGAGTTACAAATGCTCCAGCTGTGTTTATGGACTACATGAATCGGATCTTTAGACCTTTCCTGGATCGATTTGTGGTAGTCTTTATTGATGATATTTTAATTTATTCTAATTCGTCAGAAGAACATGAAGAGCATTTGAGGACTGTACTTAATGTTTTAAGGAAAAAACAGTTGTATGCTAAACTGTCTAAGTGTGAGTTTTGGCTAGAGGAAGTGAAGTTCCTTGGTCATGTTATTTCAGCTAAAGGAATTGCAGTTGATCCTTCCAAAGTTGAAGCGGTGTTGCAGTGGGAAAGGCTGAAGACAGCCTCAGAGATTCGTAGTTTTGTGGGCCTAGCAGGTTACTACCGGAGATTTATAGAGGGATTCGCGAAGATAGCTGCACCATTAACACGGTTAACTCGCCGTGATCGACCCTTTGTGTGGACTGAGGAATGTGAGCAAAGCTTTAATGAGTTAAAACAGAGACTAACTTCTTCGCCGGTGTTGATTCTCCCTGATACTAGTCGACCGTTTGAGGTGTACTGTGATGCTTCTCATCAGGGATTGGGATGTGTGTTGATGCAAGATAAGAGAGTGGTAGCTTATGCATCTCGTCAATTACGAACTCATGAGCGAAATTACCCGATTCATGACCTTGAGTTAGGCTTTTGTAGTCTTTGCTCTGAAGGTGTGGCGACACTATCTTTATGGAGCTCAGTTCGATGTATATAGTGATCATAAGAGTCTGAAGTATTTATTTGATCAGCGAGAGTTAAATATGAGGCAGAGACGTTGGGTGGAATTCCTTAAGGATTATGATTTTCAGCTCCAATACCATCCAGGAAAAGCTAACGTGGTGGCCGATGCATTAAGTAGGAATGTGGTTCAGGCATTCTCCCTAAGAGTCAGTGAAACCCTTTTGGTAGAACAATTAGAGACCTGAACATACATGTGGACTTATCACCCGAAAAGATTAGTTGTAGCCGAATTGTGGTGACTAATAATTTCTTATAGGAAATTAAAGATAAACAATTGTGGGATCCAATGTTATGTCGGATTGTATTTCTCTTAGGGACGAGATAAGACAAAGGGTTTCGGTAAAGGTGTTGATGGTATTCTCAGATGTCAAGGTCGAGTTTGTGTCCCTAGAGATACTGAATTAAAGAGAGCAATTCTAGAAGAAGGACATAAGGGTAGTCTCAACATTCATCCTGGTGTTACCAAGATGTATCAAGATTTAAAGCAGATGTTTTGGTGGCCAGGCATGAAGCGAGAGATAGCTGAGTTTGTTAAAGCCTCGCTTGACTTGTCAAAAGGCAAAAGCGGAGCACCAAAGCCCTCCGGGAGAGTTACAAACGATGGAAATTCCAGAGTGGAAGTGGGACCATGTGACTATGGACTTTGTGTCCCATCTACCTAGAACAGATTAGGAATCATGATGCGGTGTGGGTCATAGTTGATAGGCTAACCAAGAGTGCACATTTCTTGCCAATTAACATGACCTTTAGCTTGGAGAAATTAGCAGAATTGTACATTAGAGAGATTGTCGGGTTGCATGGAGTACCTTCTAGTATTATCTCGATAGGGATCCTCGATTCACTTCCCAGCTTTTGGCGAGTTTCCAAGAATCTATGGGCACACGGTTGAGGTTGAGTTCTGCATACCATCCGCAAACAGATGGTCAATCTGAGCGTACTATTCAGACCTTAGAAGACTTATTGCGGACTTGCATTGTAGAACAGAGGAGTAATTGGGAGGATATGCTTCCTTTGGTAGAATTCACTTATAATAATAGCTATCATTCGAGTATAGATATGGCACCATTTGAAGCTCTATATGGTAGAAGGTGTAGAACCCCTATCTGTTGGTTCCAAGATGGAGTACATTTGATGGTTGGACCTGAAATGCTGCAAGAAACTAAGGAGAAAGTTGAACTTATTAGAGAAAAGCTAAGAGCTACCCAAAGTCGACGTAAATCTTATGCTGACCGACGCAGAAGATCCCTAGAATTTGAGGTTGGTGATCATGTATTCTTAAGAGTATCACGCACTACAGGTGTGGGGCGAGCCTTAAGAGCCAAGAAGTTAACACCTAAGTTCATAGGGCCGTATTAGATATTACATCGTCGAGGACCAGTAGCCTATGAATTAGCGTTACCACCTCAGTTGTCTGGAATACATAATGTTTTCCATGTGTCGCAGCTAAAGAAGTATGTTCCAGATTTGTCTCATGTAATTGAGCACGATGTTGTGGAGTTACGAGATGACTTGTCTGTGGAGGTCCCAGCTGCTCGTATCGAGGAAACTAGAGTTAAGAAACTTAGAGGTAAGTCTATTCGGTTAGTAAAGGTTGTTTGGGACCAAATAACTGGTGATGCCACATGGGAGTTAGAAGAAAGAATGAGAGAGTTGTACCCTCATCTTTTCTCTGGGGAATGAAATTTTCGAGGACGAAAATTTATTTTCGGGGGGAGAATTGTCAGGCTTCTAATTTATTATTGAGTAATCTATAATATTTTATACTTGTTCAATGTTAATTGAAGGATTAATTGGTATTGGAATATATTTAGATGGAGTTGAAATTATTTTAAAAAAAAAAAAAGTGAACAGTACCGTGTGAACAGTGCAAACCGCGTATGAACAGTGCAAACCGCGTATGAACAGTGCAAACCGCGTATGAACAGTGCAAACCGCGTACAAACCGTGTATGAACAGTACCAACCGCGTATGTTGACTGCTGACGTCATCGGTGACGTCACATACGCGTACAGTGCGTGTACAGTACGCGTGTTTCCGACGGTGAACAGTAAGGCGGTGAACAGTGCATAAACAGTGTTTCCGACGGTGAACAGTAAATTCCGTCTTGAACAGTAAATTTCAAAAATTTTCTATAAAAAGGGGGTTTCACACGAAATTTTCATTCCTTCACCTCTATCCAAGGTTCTCAAAGGTTCTAAGGCCGTAAACCACCTTTTCTCTCATACTTAACCTTCCTAAACTTAGATTTCTCGCCAGATCTGAGATTCTACATCTATTCTGAAGGATTGGAAGTAAGTTTCTTTAAGTTTGAAGCTAGATTTACCGTTCGTTTCTCTTCTCCTTCTCTTTCTTATAGAAATTCATGGTGTTCTTAGGAGAAACTCTGTTCTAAAGCTGAATCTTCGGTGAATTTTTGTTATAATCAAGTAATATTCGGTAGATCTAGTGTGAATCATCTTTCTGAGGTAAGGGGAGTTTACTTTAACCTATGAACTATGTTTTGAACGGTTTAATATGCTATTTCAAGATATTTTGATATGATTTTGTTAGATCTATTGAATAAAAAAAAACTATTTTCTAAGCTGTAACTGTTGTTAATTAGTTTAAAATGCTGAGATTTTGGCTGATCTATTATAAACTTGCCGTAGTTGAGCTGTTAAAATAATTTTGGTGGCGTGCATCATGCTGAGATATATGTTTTGCATCATTATAGAGCCGAGTTACATGTTTAGGTGGGTAGACATGTAACGGTAAGTTCATCTTTGAAATTTCTTTGTCTTTGTCTTTGTCTGGATCCAGATACCGGAATGGGTCGCTCCCGGACCGGCTCAGTTCCTTCTGGATTAATTAGGCTGTGAAACCAGTTAGAAGCCGTTTTCATGCTGTACATTAGATGGGCTGGAAATGCATGGGGTTATTGCTGTGAAAAATATTTTGCTCTATATATATATAATTTTATTTTATGTTTGGTAAGCTCACCCTTGCATTTCTTTCTATGTCGTTGTGTGCGTGTGTACTGCGATGATCGTACGGTGGTACGTGAGTAGATGTAGCAGGTGTTGCATCTACTTCACAGGCTGAGGGGCCAGTGAAGAAAAGTTAGAAGCTGGAGTTGAGTAATAATGCATCAAAGTCCTTTTTCTTTATATATGAGACCTCATGTCGAGGGAGTCACTTATTATAATTTTTTTGGTATTTTGAATATTATAAACTAAATGTAATATTATGTTGATCTGTTGGATATTTGTTGTAAGGAACTTCATTTTTATTTTGAATGAGAAGTGAATTTTTTATACTTATATTTTCTATTATTTACCTATTTTTAAATAAGTATGTGGTGTAGAAATAATGTTCTCGGTCCTTTATAAAAAGGGGTCGTGACACCCCTTCATGAACATTATAAATTATTTGCTTAATATGTTAAATGTGTTTTCTTTGATTATTCTCTTTCACAAAAAGGATATGTTTGTTATGATCCATATCCTCATGATATAAGATTTTCCAAGAATGCCATTTTCTTTGAGCATGAGTACTTTTTTCCCATATGTCAAACCACCATCTTCTACAACATGTCTTTCTTAATTCTTAGATTTTCCTACAACAATGGAAATGTTTAAATTTGGTCTTGTGTATAAGAGACATAAACTTCATAAGTCTGGCCCTGTTCAAGATTCTGTCCTAGCACCTGATCTTATTCCAAATACTCAACCACTTTGTCGGTCTTTGAGGCCTTCTGACATCGTATGGTTACTCCTTCATTATATCTCTTTTTGTTTTTTGGTCTTCCATTTTCATTTGTTCTTGTTATAAACAGGCTATGAAATGATTGTTGGAAACAAGCAATACAAACAGAACTTCAAGCTCTTGAGAAAAATCATATTTGGGACATTGTACCTTGTCCACCCAAATCTATTAGGAGTAAGTGAGTTTTCTCTATCAAACTACATTATGATAGTTCTTTAAACCGTTACAAAACTCGTCTTATAGCTCTTGGTAACAAACTTGAACATGAGGTTGATTATGAGGAGATATTTGCTCTTATGGTCAAGATGACAACTGTTCAAACCATTCTTACCTTTCCAACTTCTCAATCTTGGTCATTGTACTAGATGAATGTAAAAAATGTCTTTCTCCATAGTAACCTTAAAGATGACATTTATATAAAGCTCCCTATTGATATGAAAACTACTTCTCTAATGATGTTTGTAACCTCAAGTGTTCTTTGTATAGGTTGAAACAAATTCCTTGGGCTTGGTTTGAGAAGTTTCATAGTACACTTCTTTATTTCTCTCTTTTGTAAAGCCAATGTGATCACTCACTTTTCTTTCATAAGTTTGTCATAAGGATAGTAATAAATTTTGTCTATGTGGATGATATAATTATTACTAGTTTAGAAAATGTATTAATTTCAAAACTCAAAGAGATGCTGGATAACTCATTTCACATGAAAGATCTTGGATAACTCACCTATTTCTTGAAATTAGAGGTTTATTATTCATCAAATGATATATTTTTAAACTAGCAAAAGTATATTGAAGATCTTATTTCATTGGCTAGTTTACAAGACAATACATTAATGGATACTCCTATGGAAGTAAATATTAAACTTTGAAAGAATGAGGGAGAGTTGTGTGATGATCCTACTTTGTATAGGAGGTTAGCTGAAAGTCTTATGTACTTAACCATAACTAGACCTAATATTTCATATGCAGTTCATCAAGTTGGTCAATTCATGTATCCTAAGCATCTTCATCAGGAGGTTATCTATCACATCATGTGATATCTTCGTGACATTTCTATTTGGTGATTATTTTTCTCCACTAACTTATCTCTACAATTGATAGCATACTATGATGCTGATTGGGCTAAATGTCCTAATACCTGTTGTTAATCTACTTCAGGATGATGTATATTTTTTTGGTGATGCCTTAATTTCTTAGAAATGTAAGAAAGAAGATTGTGCTTCAAAATCTTCTACTAAGGTTTAATATCATGTCATGTCAAAATTATGCGCAGAAATTGTTTGGCTTTCAAAATCTTTTATCAGAGTTTGGCTATTTATAGGTTAATGTTACACTTCTTCGTGTTGATAACACAAATATTATTCAAATTGCAACTAATCATGTGTTTCATGAACACACTAAACATATTGAAGTTGACTATCATTCTATTCGAGAAGAATTGGATAACTAATCATGTGTTTCGTGAACACACTAAACATATTGAAGTTGACTATCATTCTATTCGAGAAGAATTGGATAACAAAGTTATTTCTTTTCCTTATATATCAACAAATCTACAAGTGGCACATGTCTTCATGAAAGCTATGACCAGGCAGTGACACCACTTTCTTGTTGGAAAATGGCTACTAGTTGACTTACTAACCTTAATTTGAGGGGAAATGTCAATGGCTACTAGAGTCTTATGCCCCATAGCATGACTTAATCTTATCCAAATAAAGAAACTTTAGATTGCAAAAATCATAGTATAGACTCAAATAGGTTAGTAGACAGTGGTATACTACGCTTAGCACAACCTTACTAGCACTTGGTTTCATTGAATCTTTAGGTGATCATTCTCTTTTCATTAAGCATGCAAGAGTTTCATTTAAACTTACCCCAACCTTATTAGAACTTGACTTCATTCCACTTGCAGGAAATGATTTTGGTGAAATCCAATATGTCAAAGAACATCTAAATAAAAAATTCAACATCAAGAATTTTGGGAATCTTCGTTATTTTCTTGGCCTTAAGATCTCTAGATCTTCTTCTAATGTCCTAGTTAATAAGAGAAAATATTCTAAAATTATTGAGAGATAGTGGAATGCTTGTTGCCAAGCCTGCATCAACCCTTATGGAGCCCTCTACCAAGTTGGTTGACTCTTCAGGCACTCCCTTACATGACCCAGGCTTATCACATGTTAGTCGGTAAGTTAATGTATCTTACTATTACAAGACCAACTTATCCTTTGCCACTCAATAATTAAGCCAATTTGTCTCCAAGCCAATGGATTCCCATCATCAAGCTGCCATGAAGATCTTTTGATATATCAATGGTTCTCCCCCTCAAGGCCTATGTTTATTTATAATAACACTTTTAATAATGAAAATCAGATAATTAAATGATTTTTTATTGCTTGATTTAGAACTGCGACTATGTTTTTTGATAGAGAAAATATTGCTTTTGATATGCCGAATTATTCAGAGCAGGACTTATTTAATGTCCATACGGCAACGTTAAAACGCATGTGAACACTGGTCATTGAAGTTGTCGTTGAGCACACTGACCCGAGTGCAAAGTGAATTAAAAATAGCGTTCAAATTGAATCATGGTAAAGGGAAACTTCTATGTTGGTGAGCACATAACAGGGCTCGGCTGAGACCAAGTTAAAATGTGGGGGAAAAAACCCTTTAAATCCAAATACAAGAGAAGAGAATCTTTATTAAGATTAAGCAACCTATTCAGCCATCATTTTCTACATTCTCTGTTTAGGGTGAGAACAAAAACAGCGGGCATTGTAGATGGCTTCAGATTCTCAACTTAGCTGCGTTTAATTAATCTATTACAGTTTACGGCATTTTTGTGAGTACTTTCTGTCCTGTTCGTTATTTTCCCAAAATAGTTTTTGTTTAACTTTGTTTTCTAATTTTTATAGTAACCTTCCTTTTATGTAGCTCGCTTATGTTTGTTTGACTCAAACTCACTCACCAGCTTTTAGATCAAAATTTCTGATTTTGGGTGTCTTCGATTAATTTTTGGTTCTCGGCAGTACTCATGGCTGCGGTTGCAGTTGCTGTAGTTGGAAAGTTGGTGGGTGAACTGTTGAGTGATGTTTTGGAAACGAAGGAAAGGGCTGTTAAATTCAGATCCACCCTGGAACACTTGGAAGGTACCCTCAAAGCAATAGAACCATTGGTTAACCAGATAGATGTTATAAACCAGCTAATGGATCGGCCAGCGGAGGAAACAGAGAAGATGATAGATCGGATGAAGAGTGGGACGAAGCTTGTTCTAAAGTGCAATAAAGTCAAGTGGTGGAATTGCTGTTATAAGGTCAATTACCAAGGGGAGCTTGAAGCATTGGATGAGGAAATTAATAGGTTCTTTAATTTAGATATGCAAGCTCGGATACAGAGGAGTAGCTTGGAGACCTTGATGCAGGTGAAGGAGATGCATTCAGAAATTAGAAATTTTGTTCCGAAAAAGATAGGGTTAAGGGGCGTGTGTTCGCCTCCTGATCCCCCTGCTTTTACTGTTGGCTTGGAAGTTCCTTTGATGGAATTGAAACTCAAGTTTCTGCGGGAGCAGCTTAGTGTCTCCGTGCTCACGATCACCGGAATAGGAGGTTCGGGGAAGTCAACGTTAGCTAAAGTCTTATGTTCCGATCAGGAAGTCAAAGGTACGAATTCCCACTAACTATTATTGCTGTTGGTACCGTTGGAATTAAATCATATGTGGGTTCTTTGGGATAAAAAGTTAAGAAGCACCGTTCTACCTATACTTGGAGATCCCTTGTTATTTCGACCCAACAACACTATTATGCTAGTGTGCCTGTTTTTTTTAATCTAAATCCCACATAATAAATTTATACTAAAAAATAAGATAAAATAAACACATAAGATAGATTTATGACAAATAGTGAAAATAAAATAAGTTATAAAATAATATCATATCATATCTTTTTATCGTGTTTATCAGATAAACCAGAATGTATTTCATCATAATACTATTGTTAGGATCGAGCCAAAACATGCCACTTCGTTGCCAACATGTTTTCACTTGTTCATATAGTAAAACATGCACGAGGATTAAGAGCTTTTGAAAGACTGAAATGCATACAAATCATAGAAAGCATTCTTGTCCTGTTTTGCATTTTAGTTATTTCTACTTGTTCTAGTCGAATAAGATAAACTTGAGTTAGCAATACTCTAAATGTGTAAGATTTGGGTAGGTAAATTCAAGCAAAACATCGTCTTCATTACATTTGGGAAAACGCCCAAGATGAGTAGCATAGCGCAGAGACTGTTTGAACACAATGGTTACGCTGTACCAGAGTTTCAAAATGATGAAGATGCAGTTTTCCAATTGGAACGTTTACTAAAAGGAATTGGGAGAAGCCCAGTGTTGGTGGTCTTGGATGACGTTTGGCCAGAATCAATTTCTCTTGTTGACAATTTTTTGTTCCCAATCCCAAACTACACGATTTTAGTGACATCAAGATTTGCAATGGCGAGATTTGGCCCTCCATATGTGTTGAAACCCCTCAATGAGGATGATGCTATAGATCTATTTCGCCACGAATCATCCCTCGATCAGACCAGCTCCAACGTTCCCGATGATGTTGTCAAACAGGTGCTTTATATTGCCCTTTTATTATGTTACAAAATCTATGCATTTAGTTTTAATGGTAAGATAAGATAAGAACCCCTCTTATTTTGTTGGTTATTGAAAACATATATAAAGGGAAATTTTTATTTGAACATAACAAATGCCTTAAAAACCAGAGAATCAAATACTTTGATTCTATATTTGACTCTTTATTGCCTAAAAATCAGAAAAATTAAAAAATTGATTTGACAGCTTCATAGTTCATTTTAGTCACCACTTTTTCTTGACACTGCATATTCCAAGTCTTTTCTTCAATAACGCAAATCTAGTTTTAAGAAGTAACTTTGTTAAGATGACATCACTTTGATATTCAGTTCTACAATATACAAGATGTACTTCTCCATCTTTCTGAACATCTCATAAAAAGAAAAACTTGATTTTGAAGTACTTTGTTTTGTCATAGAACATTGGATCATTAGCAATTGAAATGGCAGCTTGGTTGACCGCAGATATCTATGTGCTTTCTGTTTGTTCAATATGCAAGTCTGTTATGAGTTTTCTGATACAAAAAGCTTGGTTTACAGCAGTAACAATAGCTACATATTCTGCTTCTGCTGTTGATTAAACTATAATTTCTTGTTTTTTAGAACACCATGAAAAAACTTTAGAATCCAACATAAAACAATAACATGAGGTGCTTCTCATATCATCAACACATCTTGTCCAATCACTATAGAATAATCAAGGAGATTGGAACTTTTAACTTGACTGAATCTTATTTCATAATTAACTATTCCTTTAACATATCTGAGAATTCTTTTTGTTCCTTGAAAATGAATTTCAGTAGGACATTGCATGTACCTTCATAGTAAACTCACAGCATACATAATATCTGGCCTGGTTGTCAAATACATCAAGCAACCCATTAAACTTTTGTACACTTCCATCAACCCTTGCAACTTCATCTTTGCAAAATTTCTCCTTTTGATTCATTGGAGTTGCAGTTTGTTTGCAATCCTCCATGTTGAACTTCCTGAAAACTTCTTTTGCATATTTTTCTTGGCACACAAATATCTCATTTTACTTTTGTTGCACTTACATACCAAGAAAGAAAGTCATCTTTCCAAGGTTTGTCATCTCAATCTTTCATTAATTTCTTCTTTGAACTTGTTAATCAGCACCTTATGACTTCTTGTAACAAATAGATCATCAACATAAAGAGATACTACAAGTATTTCATTATCAACCTGACAAATTCACTTGGACATTTTCCAAAGCCTAAGTACCCTAGGTGTTCATCAATTTTACTATACCATGATCTTGATGCTTGTTTAAGCTCATATAGGGCCTTATTCAGTCTATAAACCTTCTCCTCCTATCCTTGAATAATAAAACCCTCTGGCTGTTTGACAAAAATTTCTTCCTGCAAGTATCCATCCAAATGGCTGACTTTACGTTCATTTGATATATGACATAACCATTTTGTGCAGCAAGTACTAATAACAACCTTATAGTATCCAACCTAGTCATTGGAGCAAAAGTTTGAAAAAAATCTACTCGAATAATTTGGGCATATCCCTTCATAACAACCCTTGCCTTATGCTTGTTTGCAAAACCATCAGGGTTAAGCTTTGTTCTGTAAACTCAGTTGACTCCAATAGCTTTCTTATGTTTGGGTCTGTCTTCCAAATCTCATGTTTGTCTACCTAGAAATTATGTGCCCAATAATCTGATCTTGTTGACAATGCTAAACAATCTGTCTGAGTACTCTTTGATTGTTTTAGACTCTTTAATTCTTTGTAATTCAAATTCTCTTATTAAATTTAGCACATGCATCGTTCATATCCTTTCATCTCTTACATATTCTTCTTTAAGATAATCCCAAATCACTTTCTCTATTTTGAGGGTCATGATTTTGGTGAAGGTGATCTTGGAGACACAAGCAGACATGTCTTTACCTTCTTTTTTTTTTTTTTTTAATCTGGGCCATGGTGAGATTGTCCGGTAATAAAGGAACACATAATCTTCCTCCATGACTTGCTAGAGATTTAAAGCCTCCACGTAGAATTTCATTCTCATAGCCCAAAGCTCACAACTTTCTCCATTAAAGATAGGAGGAAAAATCTGTAAAAAAATTCTTAAGCATCCATTTCACAGACCCCATGCAATAACAACTCTGATTACTAATTCTTGGTTATTAAAAACATATAAAGGGTTGGAACTTGTTCCGACAAAAGGGAAATTTTAATTTGCAAAAGACATTTGTTTTATTGAGCTGTAAAATCATATACTTATACGCAAGCAAGGGAGATAAAAGTATAAAAAATCTGCTACAGATAAACATAACAAATGCCTAAAAAAATAGGGAATCAAATATTTTGATACTAACATATATTTAACTCTCTATTGCCTTAAAAATTAAGAAAATTAAAAAGCTGATTTGTCATCTTTATCGGTCATTTCAGTCAACATATTTTAATTTTATTTTATATTTATTCAAATTATAATGTTCATCAATCAAATTCTTAAAAAAATAAAATTATTAAAAAATAACTAATTGTTACATCAAAAGTATAAAATTATAGTAAATATATTCTTAATAAAAATATTAATGTTATATGCTTAAATAGGCTCGTAACAAAATCGAAATTTCGAAACAATAGCCACCTCACTTACAATTTCTTATTTCATTTACTTCTGACTAATTATAACAGAAAGCTAAAGTGGTAAACGATAAGTGTTTTTATTGTAATTTCTCATTTCATTTGATTCACACTAAATAAATCACAGATAGTGAGAGGGTGTGGCGGTTCTCCCTTGGTACTTATAGTGAGTGGTAGATCACTAAGTCATCAACCACTCGTAGTCTGGCAAAGTACGGCGAAGAAATTGTCCACGGGCCATTCAATTCTCGATTCTAGTAACGATGTGCTTCATATTCTCCAAGACAACTTAAATGCCTTGGATTCTAAGGTCATTGAGTGTTTTAGGAACCTAAGCTTATTTCCTGAAGACCATAGGATCCCTGCTGCTGCCCTTGTTGATTTGTGGGCACTGCATGATGAAGATGATGTCAGGGCAATGGAGAAAATTTATCAACTAGCCAAACTAAATATGGCTGATATTGTTGTTACAAGGTATGGCCAGTCGTTCTTAAAAGGTTTGACATGTTGTATAATAATTGTTTAAAGGTTCTTAATTCCATTTATGCACAAGAAAGTTGTTGAATACTTGAATTTGTTAAATTCTGTTCTTTGCATGGCAACAAGAAAGAGATAAATATCACATTGAACCTCCAGGTTCTAGCTTCAAGGTTCTTTAAGCAAAAATTCTACCTTTCACATTCCCCATCATCCAAAACTCTCTGCACTTGAAAAATGAGCTGTGCATTGGTCCTACACAAGTCCACAACCTAGGATTAGTTTTTGACATTTGAGCTGTTGTCAATATCCCAAGATGCTTTAAAGTATTAATAAAAACTTGTTCTAATTAACGTTCAAAAGACAATGGTTAAGAAATTAAATGTAATATTTTTTTATTGGAAAGTGGAATATTTCATTTTTCGTGGTGATTTTCAATGCATTCTAACAATATATATATATATATATATATATATATATATATATATATATATATATATATATATATATCAATTTTTAATCAATATCTTTGAAGATTTGGCTTAGAAAACTCTAATAAAAAGACAACAAAATTAGTTTCAAAGTTATTTCAATATTATCTTGATTTTAAGCTGATTGATCTCTAAGGGTCAAACTTGAAAATTTGCAAGAACTTTGTGTGTTTGCGCGCATGTAATGTGAAATTTAACATCTTGAAACAGGATTATTGCTACTTTCTGTTGTGGCTGTGTTTTTCATTCATTTAAGAGCAACTAAAGTCTTTTTATTGATTAGGAATGTTGAAAGTGGCACAGTTGACTACAATTACCACTTTGTCACACAAAATGGTCTTCTTCGAGATCTAGCTATACTTCAAACAAGCCAGGAGCCAACTGAGAAGAGGAATAGACTAATTATTGACATAAGTGGAAACATTCTTCCATCATGGTGGACTATACAGAATGAGCATCACATTGCAGCCCGCATATTATCCATATCAACTGGTTTGTTCATTTTTGTGTCTGCATGATACACAAGTTGTGAGAGTGTACACATTCACTAAATATTGGACTTTTTTTGCAGATGAAGCGTTCGCTTCAGAATGGTGCAACTTGCAACCGACTGAAGTTGAGGTTCTAGTGTTGAACATTAGACAAAAGAAGTTCACACTACCTATGTTCATGAAAAAAATGAATAAATTAAAAGTCTTGATAATTACAAACTATGAATTCTTTCATGCTGATTTAGAGAATTTCGAGTTACTTGATTGTCTACCTAGTCTTAAACGAATCAGATTAGAGAGGGTTTCAATTCCTTTCCTTAGCAAGACAAGAGTGCCACTGAAGAATCTGCAGAAATTCTCCTTTTCTATGTGCAATGTGAATGAAGCATTCAAAGATAAAAGTGTTCAAATTTCAGATGTGCTGCCAAATTTGGAGGAAATAAACATTGACTACTGTGATATGGTGGAATTGCCAACCGGCTTCTCTAATGTTGTGTTCTTGAAGAATCTAAATATCAGAAACTGCCATGAGCTTTCTGCACTTCCTGATGAAATTGGAAATTTGGTCAATTTGGAATCCCTAAGGCTTACTTCCTGTACTAGATTAGTAGAATTGCCAGACTCAATCACAAGCCTTCAAAAACTAGAATTTCTTGACATCTCTGATTGCACAAGCCTTAGTAAGTTACCTGAGAACATGGGGGAGTTAAGTAATTTAAAAGAGCTCAATTGTAGAGGTTGTTTGGGATTGGGCGAGCTTCCATACTCAATCACAGACCTTGAAGGCTTATTGGTTGTGGTATGTGATGAAGAGACGGCTATGTTATGGGATCCTTTTAGAACAATCCTTACTAATCTAAGAATTAGGGTGGCCCAAGTTGATTTCAACTTAAATTGGCTTTTATAGTTTTGCATCCCAACTCTTGAGTTTGGTAACACAATTAAGAGGAACAAAATAAGAATAACTGTCGAGAAGCTAAGTAAAAGTACCTTGCACATAGTTTGGGTCTGTTGTACATATTTTGCGAGGCAAATATCCTTCAAAATTATTATGAGCTTGTATTCTGATTTTCTCTACAGTTTTAGAGTGATTACTTTTGTAATAGTAAGGTCTTTTTCTTGATATTTTAAATAAGTTGAATGGAATAATATATAATGTGATTAAATTTAATAGTGTTTTCACATGTTGTTTCAAAACTGAATGATAGAATAAAAGAAATTTCGCAGTCCATCGCTTAAATACTTTATATCGATGGAAGGGAATGGAATGCTAAAATGATAAAATTATTATTCTCATATTGTCAAACACATGAATTATTAGAATAATATGTGATGTCATAAGTCAGTTAATCCGTTTTGATTCTTTGCCCCTACTCCAAGTTTGATGGAGAAACGATGGAGAATGGAATAACTTGTTACTTGATTTGTCAATAGAATTACGCGATAAGGATCAAAACATTTTGCCAATTGGTTCTTCGTACCAACAATTCCTTTTATATAAACTGCATGCGTATATTATTATAAGCCAGTGATTTTCTCCACCCATAGAATATAATAACTACTCTAACCTGGCGTTAAAACTCATGTAAGAAATTAGAAAATGTACTTACTTAAAAATCTAATTATAATTTATCTTAACAATAATAAATCATGATAGACATAATAGTTTATGATATCATGATAGACATAAGGGTCAATTTTTATTAAATTGTTACGTAAATTTGAGCACTTATTTATTTCAATAAATTGAATTTAGATTGCAATTTTTTTTAATTTAGAAGAATTTGAATTTAAGTAATTTATTTGGCTTAGAGATTGAAATGAAGATTTCTCATAATTCTTTTTTGTTAAATTTCTTGATTATAGGAGTTTAATGAGAATGGAAGGTAAAAAAGAGAATGAAAATTTTGATTCTAATCCATTTTACTCGCTTGAGAGAGAATGAGTAAAGCAAACTTGGATTTTGTCACCTTCTTAACAAAAGTAAATTTGACTAGCAAGTGTACTAGTGTTATTGCAGCAAGTTATAAAAAATGTTAGAACTGTGTTTGAGTCCCAAATATCGTTTTCAGGGAATAGATTTTCAATTATCACTTCACAAGTCCACAATTAGTTGAGCCTAAAGAATGTAGAAAACAAAAATTATTAAAGGCAGAAGACAAAACAGAACAATGAACAGCAAATATGTGTTTAACAGATGTAGAAAACATAGTTAGGGACTTGTTTCACCAAAACTTCAATGTTGATTCAATAAAGTTCTGAACTTGCAATTACTTAGATGGAATGACAATTAGTTTCATAATATATTAATCAAAGGTTAATTCCTTAACTCAATGAATCTAACATTCAATTCAATCATTCTAATTCCTTAGATCTGGTTCAATTAAATGTTGCATTAAGCATTAGAAACCAAAAGATTGCAAGATAAAAATGTCTTATCCCTAAGAAATCACTAATCCTTGGTAATTGATTCAGATATGAGAAACAAATTCAACTTCCATTGATAAAAGTTCCTCTATAATTAGTTAATCAAATTTCCATTCAACAACTACTTGAAAAGCAGAATCAATTATTCAATCCAATCCAATACTCAAAGTTCATATCCAAAATCAATTCAACACTTCCATTTCAGATCCACAATCCCTAACTACAATGAGTTTAAGCAACCAGTACAAAATGAAAAGAGAAAGAAAGAGAAGAAGAAGATGAACAAAGAAGCATCTTCAATCCGATTTCTCAAGATTTGAAGCTTAGTGTTTGTCCCTAATCTCTCTCTCAGACTCTCTCAACACTAGAAAACAAGTGACAAGTAAAAATGAACAAAAGATCATAATAAATCTGAGCTAATTCATATTTACAAAATTCTTGCCTTTCTGGCATGATCACTATTTTTACTAAAGTAACCACACAGAGACCTTTCTGATAATCTTTATGATTGGAACGATCACTTTTCTTCATAAAAGTGGCAACGTAGAAGCTCGTGGTCTACGCGTGTTTACTTTAGTGAACAATAGGAGACACGCGTGACTTGCAGAGATAGAAGGCTATCTAAAACAATCACTTTTGTGAACAAAAGTGATAACGCGCAGCTTGCTTTCCTAGAGGCTTCTCTGGAACAACCACTTTAGTGAACAAAAGTGATCATGTGCACCTTTGATATGCTGGAGCTCTCTCTGGGATGATCAATTTTGCCAAGATAAGTGATCACGCGTGCTTTGCTCTAGTTTTTGGATGACCAATCTAGAGGCCTCCGGTCACGTACTTTGCTATGCTTGAGAACTCTCTGGAATAACCACTATCATTAGCGATATTGATAACGCACAGGTCATCCTTCAATGTTAGGTTCTGGAATAATCACTTTAGCCAGGAAAAGTGATTAATCCCAGTTCTTGCTTCATCAAACCTTGTTCTTTGCTTATAATTTTTGCTACTTTTCTTCTATCTTTCCCTTGATCTTCCAATCTTATGAGCTTATCTCAAAATTTCCTACAAAAATATGATTAAATTATTACTTTTTACACAGAAAATTTATAAAATCTAAACAACTATGTATTTAAGAAAGACTTTAAACATTCTATTATTTTTATGAGTTTTTTAGCTTTTTCTAACATGTTTTCTTTATCAAATGCATTAAAACTAAAGTAAAATACTGGTAAAATATGGATTTATCATATTTTTATCTATTTTTTACTCTAATGAGAACCCCTCACTTGAGTAATAATGCATTCTAACTTGAACAAAACCTTTTAACTTAAACAAGAATTCATTTACTCCAGTTTTAAAGAAAGAAAATTCAAAAATAAATAAAATTAAAACTTATACAATTAGTGGTCACTATCAATTTAAAAAATTACATACTTTTTATCTTTTAGAATATGAATAAATATTGACGATTAAATATTTTAAAAAAAGTACATACTTTTAAAAAAAATTAATTTTAATTAACTTTATATTGTATGACTTATGTTTACTTTTCTCTTAAAAAATAAATTCTCACTAAATACATTTCATAACATGGATAATTTTTATTCATTACTAATGTAAATATAATTTTTAGTATTATAGCCTTATTACACCATTTAAAAGAGTTTGACCATGATAATAATTAATATTTTTAATGATCATATTGCACCAAGTATTAATAAATAAGATTGTATAGACCACTAACTAAATTGGGAAAGGATCTTCTTACACTAGTGTAAGTCTAAAAACTCTTACACTCAATCTGAGCCTTTTATTTTGTAACGTCCCAAATTTTGTAATATTGTTTAATTATTAAAATGTGTTTGTGTGTGTGTATATATATATATATATATATATATATATATATATATATATATATATATATATATGCGTGGATTGCCCTATGACGTGTGTTGATTGACATGAGAATGATGTGTATATGTGTATAATGATGTGGACCTGTATGAATATGATTGTGAGAAGTCCGTATAGTGTGGTTGGACTGGAATAGATTGTGTGTGTGTGTGTGTGTGTGTGTGTATATATATATATATATATATATATATATATATATATATATATATATCTCTGTGTGTGTGTATACAGGCTAAGTGTGGATGCTACTGCAGGACATTCTCACTGTAGCGAGAGGATTCTTGTCGTAGCAAGAGGGCCCTAGGCTTGAGGCATGAAACTGTGTCGTTCTCACTGTAGCGAGAAGGCACTGGGAGAAAAGGGTGAAACTGTCACCTTTTCGCTGTAGCGACAAAGCAACAATTTGAGGTGCAGTCTTGCTGTAGCGAGAATTTGCAGAAACTAGGGTGTAGTTTTTTCTGATATTTTTACTGTAGCGACAGATGCGTCATTGCAGCGAGAGATGCCTCATCTCGCTGCAGTGAGAATGTCTTCCTGTAACAAGAGTATTGTGAGTAAAGGAGTATTTGAAGGGGTTAAGGTTGGAAAAATTCATTTCCCATCTTCCCTCTTCAAAATCGCTTCGATCCTCTTAATCCCAAACCCTATTCCACCAATTAAATTGCCGCCAAAGTCGTTCATGAGCTAGATTGAAGGTTGGATTCATGTTGAGAATGCTTGGAGGTGAGTTTTCATGGTTAGGGTTTATGATTTCTCGTCCCTACTCGCTATTTTCTCAGTTCTTCTTGAGTTCTCATGGAGTTTCCATGTTTTTTAGGGGCGAAATTCGTGTGAGGGTTCATTTTCGTCGTTGATTTGTGTGTGGGTCTTCAATCCAAAGTAAAGGGAGACTCTACCCTATCTCACTGTGTATGATTTACCGTTTATTTTACTAAATATTGTAATGTGGCTATGATAGAGGATAGGAAACATGTGTTTTGATAGAAATTATTGTATGTTTGAATTCAATGTGATGTGTGATGAGCTAGTTGAACCTATTGTGAATGATTGCGTATTGTGGAATGCTATCGAGTGGTGATTTATTAATGTGAATTGAATATGGACCTGTGTGCCGTGTGCTATGAACGAGTATGGGCTTGAGTGTCGTTTAATATGAATGGATGTGGGCCTGAGTGCCGTATATAATAGGAATATTGTGTGTAATTGAAATGTGTGTGAATGGAGCATGTTAAATGCGGTTGTAATGATACTATGAATGGTTCAGCGATACACTGGAGTGTGGAATATGGGGATGGTAGAAATACCTTGGGGACGAGAGAGTGGTGGTGACACCAACAGTGAGTGTGGGTACACCACAGGCCACACACTCTCCTCTTGACTAGACCTTTGACCACTACCTTTGTCGAGCGACTCGTGATCACATAAGTGGTATCCATGATACGGGAGTAACCAGCGACCATCCATGGTGTGAATTTGTGATCACAGTGCCACAATGAGCGTGGCGGCATGCGGTAGTGCACGCGTGTAAAATGTTTTGGTGGCGTGAGTGCATTGATCGCGAATTGAAATGAATTGTTGTACTTTGTTGTTGTAATTACAATTGTGTGAAATGTATTATGAATAATGTGAAGTATGTGTGAGGTGAGACTCTATGTTTAATTGTGTGTGGGTTGGGTAGTGTAGAGTACTCACTCTTACATTTATTTTTTAGGTGACCAAAACAATCAGCACCAAACTCAATGAAGGATGGGTGAAACTGCTATAGGACTTATGAATTTATTTGAAAATTTTGATGTACTTATTAAGTCCTGTAGCAACAATTTGATGCAAGTTATAACCATCCTTATTTTGAAATATTTTAATGAACTATGTATGGGACAAACTATTTTTTTAATGAAATTTTATTTTCTCCCATTTTTTGAATTTTGATATTTGAAATTAAATTTAAGGTGTTACAATTTTGGTATCAGAGCAGTTCATTCAAATTGGACTGGGATAACGGGCTGAAGCGTTTAAGCTGAGTGTTGATGTGTTTTGATTGCCTGAAATTTAAATGTTGTGTTAATCTGACGAATTCAATATGGTTTGTTGCATTGTGGTTAGCTTAGCTTAGAATGACTGGTAGAGGTAGAGGTAGAGGCACAAGAGGCACCAACGACCTAATGGAGTGCATGACTCAGATTCTGGAGACCTTGGTGCATAACCAAGGCAGGGAGCCGGTTGAATACCGAGGATTGTCTGCCTTCACTAGGCACGATCCTCCAAATTTGAGGGAGGTTGCCATAGGGTTGCTGTGAGGAGCACAAGGTGAGCTACGCTACCTACTTACTATGTGTGGAGATAGAAGACTGGTGGAGATTTACCAGTCAGACATTACCACAAGAAGATGGCTATATCCAGTGGAAGGCCTTTAAGGCAATCTTTATAGGGAATTACTTTTCCTGGGATTTGAAGAAGTAGAAAGCCAGAGAGTTCCTTGAGCTAAAACAAGGAAGCATGATGGTAAGGGAGTATGGAGGAAAGTTCCAAGTGGCCTCACTACTAACATGGGGATAGAGAGGAGGACTGGTGTGCTTAGTTTGAGCACGGACTAAGGCCAAACATCAGAGCTGTAGTTAGTGTGTTTCAACTAACAGACCTGCCCACTCTGGTGAGCAAGAGCAGAATCTTTGAAGCCAACTCGAGGGGCAAGACCGTGGACACTAGGAGAGTCAGTCTAGTGAGGCAGGATAGAAGACCCCTTAGATGTAAGTTAAATGAAAGGCTTAGATTGAGTATAAACCACCATAAACCTGGTGGTTTATGTTAACTTACATCTAACGGTCCAGTGGTGGTTTATACAATTTTCTTTTTTTTTTGTCAAATCATTTTTTTCTCTAAGTGTAATTTTCATGTTAGATGAATTTTTGTTTGATTTATTAATTTAAATAGGAACTTTCACTTAAGTATTTACAGAAAATGGTCATTTTGATCAAATATATAAATATGAGATTTTTAAAAACGCTAACAACATTTTTTAGCATTGAAAAGAGAGTTATTAAAGAAGTGATAAGGTGTTGTTTTTAGGAGAAATATTTGATAAAAAACACCCATCAAGTCAAAGCCTTAAAAAATCACTTTCGATGTTATTTTAGGCTATATAATCAAGCTTGGAGCCAATGTGATTGGCATGAGCGTGAACAATGAGAGTTGAACATTTCAGCGAAAAAAGATTAAGATTTTCAAACATTAGGGTTTACGTGAGAGAGGAGAGGAAGGTTTGGAATTTCATTAAAAAAAATGTTGATAGAAAGGCCAAAATTAATTTTTTATTTGAACAGAAAATTAGATAAAAATAAACCATGGTTAGAGATTCAATAAAAGATTTATGAAAACATATCTTGAAAATTAAAATATATATAATTTTTAATGGATTATTTTAATAATCTATATAATAGCTTATGTAACTTATAACATGACTCTAATTAAAGATTTAATGTGATAATTGTTAAATATAAAATATAGAGTCAGTGTATAATTATAAATACAATTAAAAAAAACTTTTCCTTGATAAAATAAAAGAGTGGTTACTAAATTGCAGGTTTACGGTCTCTCGCTTTTTTTTTTTTCACCATCTTAAGGTAATCATAAAGGAGCAATTGTAATAGCTTAATTTAATTTTAAATAATTAAACTTTGCAAAATGGGAGAAATAAGAATCTTCATTCAAGTGGTTTCCAAAGACATAGTTCATCAAACTATTTCAAAATAAATGTGATTTACAATTTGTATCAAATCATTACTACAAGACTAATTTAATTACATTAGAGTTCTCAAAAATAAATTTTTAGTCCTATAGCAATCTCATCCTGAGTCCGGTGCTGATCATTTTGGTCATCTAAAAAATAAATAGAAAGGTGAATACTCTATATTATCACATATAAGCATAGAGACTTACCTTCGCATTTCATAATATTCACTACTAAATTCAAATCATGCATCAATTAACACATTCATTATTTTCAGCATTTTATACCAATCCATATACAGGTGCACTCAATGCACCATCAAACAATCCACACACACGTGTGCTCACTGCACGTAGTCATGCTTCCTGTTGCACTATGATTACAGTTTTACACCATGGATGGTCATCGGTTAGCCCCTGCCTCATGGATACAACATATACAGTCACGAGCCCTTCGGCAAAAGTGTTAGTTAGAGACCAAGTTAGGAGGAGAGTGTGTAGTTTGTAATGCACCCACGCTCACTGTTGGTGTCACCACTACCCTCTCTTCCCCAAGGTATTTCTACCATCTCCAATCTTTCACACTCCAGTGCATCGTTGAACCATTCATAGCTTTCAACATATTCATAATCATATTTAACATGCCATTTACACACATTTCAGCCACATTTTCAATTACATATAGTATTCATGTTCACACACAACATATATGCCTACATTCACTCACTTCACATTCCATATACACAACATTTCCAACACAATCCATATCTAGCAATTTATTCCATCATACACACTACATTCTATACAATCTCACTACAATCAATCGATTCCATTAGACCACTCAAACCTTCCACGTTACAATACACAGCAAAATAACGAATTTAAAGACATAAGAGATAGGGTAGAGTCTCCCTTTACCTTAAATCGAAGACCCAACACAATATAATGGTAGAAAATGGTCTCCACACAAATTTCTCCCCTAAAACACATGGAAAACTCTATGAGAACCCAAGAGATCAAGAAAAGGAACCAAAAACCGAAACCTAACCATCAAGACCTACCTCCAAACGACCCAAACTCATTTTCAACCTTCAATTTTACTCCCAAACGGCTTTAGAGACAATTAATCGATAAGAATGAGTTTTGAGTTGAGAGAATTGAAAGGAAAATGAAGAGAGAAAAGTGGGAATGCGTTTCCCAAACCCTAAACCCTTAAAATACCTCTCTAGTTGCGACATTCTTGCTATAGCGACATATTCTCATTGTAGCATGGTCTCCTCGCTATAGCGACACCCTTTCTCACTATAGCAAAAATCTCAGAGGAAACTGCACTATAGTTTCTACAAAGTCTCGCTATAGCGAGACTGCACCCAAAATTGCACCCTCCACTGTCGCCCTTTCGCTACAACAAAAATGCAAAAGTTTCACCCCTCTCTCCCAATGCCTTCTCGCTACAACAAGAACACCCTGCAACACCCACACTTAGCCTATATATATATATATATATATATATATATATATATATATATATATATATATATTCAATCAATCATATTATACAAACGTATGCATATCTACATAGGTATACACACGCATTCACATTCAACTCATTACACAATTAATTGCACATTTAAAACATCATTTCACACATATATATTAATAATTAACGATATTACAAAATTTGGAGTGTTACAGCAATTTCTCTTAAACATACAGGGAAACTAAAGAAAGAAGGAAGAGTTTAAGAAAATGCCAAGAGCTTAAGAACGTCAAAGGAGATAACGTCAAAGCATAATAGATTCAGCTTAATGTTCTCTAAACCTTTAATTATGTAAAAACTTGTATGTTGTGTGAGAACAATAGAATTCAAGGTCAATGAAAAAGTACGTCAAAGGAGATCACTTCAAAGTATAATATATTCAGGTTAATACTTTCAAAAACCTTGATTGTGTAAGAAATTGTATGTTTTGTGAAAACAATAGAATTCAAGGTTAAAGGACAAAGTAATTTCATAATAGTAAAATCAAAGATAGAAATTATATAATAGAATAAATCTAATAACGGATAGAAATTACATAATAAAATAAATCTAATAGCTATCAAAGTGATTAGTTATGAATTTAGTTATTCTTTGTAAGGGATTAGTTTTCCATTAAGGTTTCCTCCAAATTGCATGGACCCTAGGAAATGAATTTTAAGGATGATTAGGGTTAGCTAAGTAATTGTAATTATAGGTTCGATCATTGTTATTTTGTTGTTGTATGATAGTTTAGGGTGAGATTAATATAAACTCTAAGGTCTTGGACGTTTAAAATCATTATTTGTGAGATCTAGATAATGATAACAGTGGTTTGCAGATTATGATCAAAATCATTTTCCTCTTGTCCTTGTCTTCCACCTTTATTTCACTCTTATAAATCAAGATATTAACAAAAAAGAATTAAGATAAACATTCATCTCAATCTTTAAGCCAAATAAAGTACTTAAATCAAAATTTTCTAAATTAAGAGGAAATAGAGATCTAGATTAAATATGTAACAATCTCAATTTTGTTGCCCTTGTATGCAAAAATAAGAGTTTTGGTGCAAGGTACCTCATTGTAGCGAGATATCTTTCGCTGTAGCAAGAGAGTGTCCATAATCAGCTCTCAATTGCTCTCTTGCTGTAGCAAGAGATCTTCACTGTAGCCAGAAGTGGATAAGGATGACCAACAACATTCTCGCTGTAGCCAGAATTCTCTTGCTACAGCGAGAAACTCTTGCTATAGCTATAATGACAAACAACAAAAGAAAATTTTGTCTGATTTTTTTGCTGCAGGGGGAGAAGAGCTCGTTGTTCAGAGGGAAAGTGTACCTATCAAGAAGTAATAAAGGATTTTAAAAGAACTTCGCAAAATATCATCTCACAAGGATTGTTTTCCAATATTAAGAATTTGTTTAAGATTCAAAGATATGAGATGAATTAAAAATAAGAATTTAATTATAAAATCAATTGTAAACTCAAAATACTATGCACATCTTAGTTGAACTTATTGGAGAAAAACCTAGGGCATATGAGTTTTCTCATTCAATCCTTTATGTTATTTTTTCGTTTAACTCTAAATTCAATTTCTTTGTGATTACCAACCATACATAAAATTACTATTAATACCTAATGGTCATCCAATATTAATATTCTTTTCTCTAAACTAACATCTCTAATGGTCATGTAAGACATCAATTTAAGAAAGCTTAAAAAATCTATGAACTTGTTAATTTAATAACAATTGGAAGAGATTGGTTTGGTCTACCTGATCCTTTGTCTCATTTTATCCTATAGATCTATTAACTAACCGAGATACAGTGGCCTGACAATATAATTAATTAGGATTAAGAAAGAAAAGCAATATGATAAAATTTAATCACGGAACGAAAATCAAATTTAGATTCAAACTTCAAAACTCCATAATTTATGAACAATAGTTCTCATAACCCTAGCTATGAATTTAGTTATTCATGTTAAAGGAAAAAACTAAAACAATCATAAACAAAGTCATAATGAAAAGAAACAGCAAACTAGAATGTTAGATGAGTTTGCAGTCTTCAAGTACGATCGCTCGAAGCTCCAAGTTTCGCCAAAAGTATGTCAAAGATCCTTGCAAGAGAAACAAGATGTCAATGGTGTGCAATCAGATGCCTAATTGTTGCCCCTAAGGTTCCTTTAAATATGGTTTTGAAAACCCTAAAACTATTTCATAGTTGAGCTTCTCACAGGTGAGCACGGTTATGCATAGGCTCAAAGCACTCTCGTAATTTTTGAAAGGGTCTAGGCGTGCTACCTGCTGCGAAACTCTGATCTTCCATCAATTTGAGTCCAAAATGCACCCAAAATCCACTTATGGCCTCTTCATACTAAACTGCACAATTAACATATAAATTAGTGTAAAACCCAAATAAAATAAAGGCCAAACAAAAATATATGGCCCATAAAAGAGGATATTGCGAGTTAAAAGTTATTTAAGGGTCTTCAACAGTTACTTTCTCAAGAGTTGCACTAAAAGTAAGGTTGACTAGCAAGTGTACTAGTATTATTGTAGCAAGTTATAAAATCTTGAAATTATGTTTGAGTTCCAAATATTGTCCTCAGGGAATCGTTTTCTCAAATATCACTTCACAATTCAACAATTAGTTGAGCCTAAAGCAATGCAATTAGAATTTATAATGTTCGAAAGCAAATAAACCAATACAGAATGCAGAAATTGCAGCAAAGCAAAAGATACAAATTTCTCTATGGAAACCGATGTATGAAACATAGTTAGGGGTTTACTTCACCAAAACTTCAGTGTTAATTCAATCTAGTTCTGAACCTTTAAGCATTTGGATTGAATGATAATCAGTTTCACGATGTGTTAATCAAAGGTTAATTTCTTAACTCAATGAATCTAACATTCAATTCAATCATCCTAATTCCTTAGATCTAGTTCAATTAAATGCTACATTAAGCATTAGAAGCCAAAAGATTGCAAGGTTACGATGTCTTATCCTTAAAAAATCAATAATCCTAGTAATTGATTTAGATCTGAGAAATAATTTCAACTTCCATTGCTAAGAGCTTCTCTATGATTAGTTAATCAAATTTCCATTCAATAACTACTTGAAAAGCATAATCAATTACTCAATCCAATCCAGCACTCAAAGTTCAGATCCAAAATTAATTTAACATTTCTATTTCAGATCCATAAATCCCTAATTACAAAGAGTTTAGAACTCCATTACAAAATGAAAAGAGAAAGAAAGAGAAGAAGGAGATGAGCAAAGAATCATCTTCAATCCAATCTTAAATCTGATTCCTCAAAATGTGAAGCTTGGTGTTCGTCCCCAATCTCTCTCTCAGACTCTCTCAAGACAAGAAAATGAAACGTAATTGAAAAATGAACAAAAGATCCCAATAGATCTGAACTAACTCATATTTATAGAATTCCCGCCTTGCTAGCATGATCACTATTTTTCACTGAAGTAACCACGCAGATGCTTTTCTGGTGATCTTCATGACTGGAGCAATCACTATTCTTCATAAAAGTAGCAATGCAAAGGTTAGTTGTTCATAGTGGCTTGCGCGTGTTCACTTTTATAAGAAATAGAAGCTACGCGCATCCTGTTCTGTTGAAGTGTTCTTTGGAACACTCACTATTTTCTGCAAAAGTTTTAACGCACAACTAGTCTTATCTTTGTCTCATGCACATGATCACTTTTGCTAGAAATAGTGATCACGCGTAAGTTGTTCTGATGGAAGGAAGGCTATATGGAATGATCACTATTTTTCATAAAAGGAGCCACACGCAGCTTGCTTTGCTAGAGAACACTCTTGAACGATCACTATTATTAGAAATAGTGATAATGCATAGGTCGACCTTCAATATTAGGGTCTGAAACAATCATTTTTGCAAGGAAAAGTGATCACGCCTAGCTCTTGTTTGACTAGATCTTGTTCCTTGATTCTAATTTTGCTACTTTTCTTCTATCTTTCTCTTGGCCTTCCAGCCTTATGAACTTAGCTTAGAATTTTCTACAAAAATATGATCTAATCATTAATTTTTACACAAAAAGTTCACAAAATCTAAACAACTAGGTATTTAGAAAAGACTTTGAATATTGTATTATTTTTATGAGTTGTTCAGCCTTTTTCCATAATGTTTTCTTTATCAAATGTATTAAAGCTAAAGTAAAATACTAGTACAATATGGACTTATCACTATCGCAAATTTAAATTTTTGCTTGTTCTCAAGCAAATTAAAACATATCAAGGGTAAGAATTTATTCATCAATTGAAATCCATAATGAAAAGTTTTTTACAGATCAGAACAATTCAAATTTTCAACATAGTCTTCATCACATTTGGGAAAACACCCAAGATGAGTAGCATAGCGCAGAGACTGTTTGAACACAATGGTTACCCTGTACCAGAGTTTCAAAATGATGAAGATGCAGTTTTCCAATTGGAACGTTTACTAAAAGAAATTGGTAGAAGCCCAGTGTTGGTGGTCTTGGATGACGTTTGGGCAGAATCAGCGTCTCTTGTTGACAATTTTTTGTTCCCAATCCCAAACTACACGATTTTAGTGACATCAAGATTCGCAATGTCGAGATTTGGCCCTCCATATGTATTGAAACCCCTCAATGAGACTGATGCTATAGATCTATTTCGCCACGAATCATCCCTCGAGCAGACCAGCTCCAACGTTCCCGATGATGTTGTCAAACAGGTGCTTTCTATTGCCCTTTTATTATGCTACAAAATCTATGCATTTAGTTTTAATGGTAAGTTAAGAACCTGTCGTATTTCGTTGGTTATTGAAAACATATAGTGGGCTGGAACAAGAGAAAATGAAAGGGAAATTTCAATTGGCAGAAGGCTTATCATATACTTATACAAAAACAAGGGACATAAAAGTGTAAAAAATCTTACGCAGGTGAACATAATAAATGCCTAAAAAATAGAGAATCAAATATTCTGATTCTAACAAATATTTGACTTTTTATTATCTAAAAATTAGGAAAATTAAAAAATCAATTTAACAGTTTCATAGTTTATTCTAGTCAATACTCTTTCTTGACACTGAAGCTGTATACTCAAAGTCTTTTCTTCAATAACTCAAATTTAACTTAAGGAAGTGCTTTTGTTAAGATGTTAGTATTTTACAATAGACAAGTTGCATTTCTCCATCCTTATGAACTCCTCTTAGAAAAAAAAAACTTGATTTTGAAGTATTTTGTTTTGTTATAGAACACTGGATCATTAGCAACTAAAATGATAAGTTGATTGTCCACAAATAACTAGGTGCTTTTTGTATGTTTCATATGTAAGCCTATCATGAGCTCTATGATCTAAAAAGCTTAGTTCACAACAATAACAACAGCTACATATTCTGCTTTTATTGTTGATTGAGCTATAACTTATTTTTTAGAATACTATGAAAAAACTCTAGAACCCAATGTAAAACAATAATGTAAGGTGCTTCTCATGTCATCAACACATCTTACCCAATCACTATTGGGATAACCAAAGAGACTGAAACTATGCCTTTAACATATTTAAGAATTTTGTTTGCTACATGAAATGAATTTTATAACATTGCATATATCTTGATAGTAAACTCACAACATAAATAATATCTAGCCTGCTTGCTGTCAAGTACATCAAGCAACCCGTTAAGCTTCTGTACACTCTTTCATCAACCCTTGCTACTTCATCTTCTTTGCAAAATTTATCCTTTTGATTCATTGGAGTTGCAGTTGGTTTGCAATCCTCAATATTAAACTTCTTGAGAACATAAATATCTCATTTTGCTTTTGTTGCACCTGCATACCAAGGAAGAATGTCATCTTTCCAAGGTATATGTCATCTCAAAAGAATATTTCATTTCTTCTTTGAACTTGTCAATAAGCACCTTATGACTTCCTATAACAAATAGATCATCAACATAAAGAGATACCACAAGTATTTCTTTATCAACATTTTTGACATACAGGGTGAATTCACTTGGACTTTTTACAAAGCCTAAGTTCCCTAGGTGTTTATCAATTAGTTCATATAGGGCCTTATTTAGTCTATACACCTTCTCCTCCTATCCTTGAACAATAAAACTCTCTGACTAATTGACAAAAATTTCTTCCTACAAGCATCCATTCAAAAAGGCTGACTTGACGTCCATTTGATATATGACACATGCAACCATTTTGTGCAACAAGTGCTAATAGCAACCTTATAGTATCCAACCTAGCCACTAAAGCAAAAGTTTTAGAAAAATCTTAATGACAACCACAAATCGTGTCGCCGAATTAAACGATCTTGAATTGGATTTCACTTAATAAAAATGAAATTATTAGGGTACAAATAGGAATTGAAATAAGAAGAAAATTAATAAAAAATGAAAATAGAATAGAGATGGAAAATGGCGCCACAATCACAAGATTGATAAGTCAAGGAATGATTGCCACAAGAGTTTTGGCCTCTTGATAAGAGCTTATATATGCATAATGCTTGTAAACTAATACTAATGCAAACCCTAATGGGCTTCTTGTACCAACAAGCCTAAATTAAAATAAACTAAATAAAATAATAAGATTTTATCCTAATAAAAACTCAAAATAAGTAATGACTAATATTAAAATAAATAAACTAAACATAATAATTAAATCCTAATAAAACTCATTAGAGTTCAAATCTTCTAAGTATATGTAATTGATTATCTTGGGCTTTTCTAACTCTAAATTGAGCTCCCTTTCAAATAAGACAGCAACAATCTTTTTTAAGTCTCCATTTATTCTTTTTGCCCTTGCCCTTGTCATTGGTCCTTGAAGCTCTTCCAATGCCTTCAAGTCTTTGTCTTCAATGGGCTTTCCTTGATTCTCATCAATCCCTCCTTCTTCAAGAGAATTGGCCCTCAAATTTGACTGTTTATTATCTACATCAAAGAGAGATAAATCAGATACATTAAAAGTAGCACTAACACCATATTCACCTGGTAAGTCCACTTTGTATGCATTATCCCCAATCCTCTCTAAGACTTGGAATGGTCCATCCCCTCTTAGCTGAAGCTTTAACTTTCTTTGTATAGGAAACCTCTCCTTATGCATGTGTACCTAAACCCAATCTCTGGGTTCAAATACCACTCTCTTTCTTTGAATTAATATAATCATTTTGAGGACTTTCTTTACATAAAAGTAGATACATAGGGTGAGAGGCCAATAACACTTTTCTCACTTCTTCTTTTTTTTACAAAAAAATTTTCTCTTTGTTGATTTTTTTCTTCGTTTTTCTTTTCACTCTCATATTTTTCATTTGGAAGTGTCCTCACTTTTTCCTCTTTCTTTTTAAGTTTCCCCTCAAGCTCACTCTTTTTCTTTTCATCTTTTCTCTCTTGCTCTCTTCTCAACCTCATGACTATTTGATCCTCACACACTTGACTAGGAGTCGTGGGCACTACAGTGATTGTGCACCCTTTATGTATAAATGTGAACTTATTGGAATGACCATCATGAATAGCTTTCTCGTCAAACTGTCAAGGTCTTCCTAAGAGTATATGACTTGCTTCCACAGGCACTACATCACACAAGACTTCATTTTTATACTTGCCAATAGAAAAAGTAATTAAAACTTGCCTATTAACAACCAACTCCCCTTCATCACTCAACCATTGTAGCTTATAGGGCTTGGGGTGAGGAGTAGTAGTAAGGTTCAATTTCTCAATAAGTTGAAGACTAGCCACATTTGTATAACTACCACCATCAACAGTAAGAGAACAAACCTTTCTAAGTACCAAACATCTTGAATGAAAAATATTTTCTCTCTGTGTGGTATCATCCTTCTTAGCTAAACTACCCAAGAGACGCCTTACCATAAGCAAATATCCCTCGTGGCATAAAGCTTCAAACTCACTATCTTCTTCACTTGAAGCGTGTGATGATTGAGATGAACTAACACTTGAGATCTCACCATTCTCTCTCAAAATCATGGTTTTCTTGTTCAGACATTGTGATGCAATATGACCCTTTCCAAGGCACTTGAAGCATTTAATTTTCCTATGTCGAGAAGTAGAAGAAACAGAAGCATTAGTAGAATTAAAAGAAGTTTTAGGTGAAGGTTTACCACTTTGGACAGTCATGTCTTTAGTTAATGTTTCCTCCTTCTTCACTCCTTCTTTCCATCCTTTTGAGTTATAGGAGGAGATACTCTTCCTTAAAGTACCCTTTCTCTTTAGTTGTGTTTCTACTTTAATAGCTTGGTGAACCAAATCTTCAAGTTTCACATAGGGATGAAGTTCCACTATGTCACGGATGTCATGGTTCAACCTATTTAAGAAACGGGCCATTGTTGCTTCTCTTTCTTCAAATACATTAGCTCGTATCATGGCAACTTCCATTTCTTTATAATAGTCATCAACACTTTTGCCACCTTGCCTCAAACCTTGAACCTTTGTATGAAGCTCTCTATTGTAGTATGTAGGAACAAATCTCCTATGCATTAGGTTCTTCATTTCAATCCATGTATCTACAGGCTCCTCATCATATCTCCTTCGATCCCTTTGAATTTGATCCCACCACACCAAAGCGTAGTCATGAAACTCTAGGAAGGCCACCTTTACTTTCTTTTCTTCACTATAATCATGGCATGAGAATACTTGCTTTATCTTCAATTCCCACTCTAAGTATGCTTCAACATCATTCCTTCCATGAAAACTAGGAATCTTTATTTTAACTCCACCAATTCTCTCATTTTCTCTTATTCTTACATCTTCTCTTCTCCTTCTTTGATTCCTCCTCTCTCTATTATCTCTCCACCTATCATACCTCCTTTCTTTGTCATCTCTCCTATTTCTTCTTCTTTCTCTTGAAGAATTACTAGAGTCTCCATAGGCATGTGAGGAACGATCACGTGACCACCTTCTTGCATTATTTGCCAACGCCTCTTGAACATTCCTTATTGCTTCATTTTGCCTCTCAAACATGCTTTCAAATCTTTGAGCAAGTTTTTCAATTTGTAAGGCAGGAGTTCTTTCTCTACTTGATCCTCCTTCTTAAGACATTCTACAAAATAATAAGTTAATGCAAAAAGAAAAGGTTCTCTCCACTCGCTAAGTGTTTTCACTCAGTAGATATCCACTCGTGTTTCACTCTAAATTGGCTTTTGTGTAAGGATTTCTCTCTTGCTTTTTTCCCTTTAAGTGCTCTCAAGAGTTCTTAAGGAAGTCAACCTCCAATCCACACAATTAATCAAAACCAAGAGACGATCAATCAATGAGAATCGAGTGAAGCCAACAAAAGAAAACTCTAAGACAAAACTAAGGAAGCCAACAAGACAATAGAAAAAAAAAAGACTAAATAAGAAATAAGCACACTAAAAAATAGATTGCAAATAAGACAAAATTGAAGAATTTAAAGAAGATTATGTAACGTTAAACAACAACTATTTTTTTGGTATGGAATCAAGCAAAATAAACAGAATATTGGAAGAGATATATAAGAAACACACTTTTGTATGTTGTAATTTTTTTGTAGTATATATTTTTTTTCTTTTTTTTTTCCAATGAGCACTACGTTAACAGTATGCGATGAAAAGTACCTTTCAATCCAATTCTAACCAAAGCTCTTGATACCAATTAATGATAACCACAAACCGTGTCGCTGAATTAAACGATCTTGAATTGGATTTCACAAAATAAAAATGAAATTATTAGGGCATAAATAGGAATTAAAATAAGAAGAAAATTAATAAAAAGTGAAAATAGAATAGAGATGGAAAATGGCATCACAATCACAAGATTGATAAGTCAAGGAATGATCGCTACAAGAGTCTTGGCCTCTTGATAAGATCAAAGAAAATTGGCTTACTTAAGAACCTAGAGTCACACGCTCTCACAAGAGTATTCAATCTCAAATTGTATTCAAAACTAATTAAAAGTGTCTTTACAAGAGCTTATATATGTCTAATGCTTGTAAACTAATACTAACACAAACCCTAATGGGCTTCTTGTACCAACAAGCCTAAATTCAAATAAACTAAATAAAATAACAAGATTTTATCCTAAATAAAAATTCAAAATAAGTAATGACTAATATTAAAATAAATAAAATAAACATAATAATTAAATCCTAATAAAACTCGTTAGAGTTCAAATCTTCTAAGTATATATAATTAATTATCTTGGGCTTTTCTAACTCTAAATTGAGCTCCCTTTCAAATAAGACAGCAACAATCTTTTTTAAGTCTCCATTTATTCTTTTTGCCCTTGCCCTTATCATTGGTCCTTGAAGCTTTCTAATGCCTTCAAGTCTTTGTCTTCAATGGGCCTTCCTTTATTCTCATCAAATCTACCCCAAAAATTTGGGCATATCCCTTAATAACAAGCCTTGCTTATGCTAGTTTACAAAACCATCAGGATTAAGCTTGGTTCTATAAACCCACTAGACTCCAATAGCTTTCTTATGATTGAGTTTGTCCATCAAATCCTATGTTTGATTTATTTTTAATCATCTTCAGCTCCTCCTTCATTGCATCTATACATTTTCTTTTATCAATTGCAGCCTCTTCATATCCAGTATGTTCCATGATGACAACATTACACCTTTGATAGATGTCAAAAAGTGATCTTGTTCCTCTTACTTATTCTTCATCTACATATTCATTTTTCTCTTAAAATTCAATCTTCTTGTCTTCTTTCTAGCTCCAGCTATCTAACTCCAAGAATTTGACATCCTTTCTGACAATTACTTTGTTGTGGTGTGATAGATAGATCTTGTAGGCCTTTGAAATTAAGCTATAGCCTGCAAAGATTTCAGGTTCTGGTTTCTTGTCCAGCTTATCTCTCTTAACATTAGGAATGTAAGAAAAACACAAGAAACTAAATATCTTTAGATTGAGCAACTCAAGTATGTAACCATATCATGCTTCAAATGGTATACTTTTTTGCAATGCTTTTGTCAACAATCTGTTCAGCAAAAACACTGTTATATTTATACCTTCCGCCTAAATTTTCTTTGGCAATTCTTTATGATGAAGCAAACATCTAGCTATATCCATAGTTATCATGTGTTTTCTTTCTGCTATAGTGGATAAGGTGTTGTCAACTAATATTCTATGTTTGCATCTTAACAAAATATTAAATTTTTCAGAGATATATTCAGTTCTATTGTCAGATCTGATCACTTGTAATTTACACTTGCTTTTAATTTCTACCCAAACTTTAAACTTTCAAAGTATCCCAGCAACTTCAAATTTAAACTTCATAAAATAAATTCAACACATTCTACACTTACTATTATATATTTGGCCGTCCATATGCGTTGAAACCCTCAATGAGGCTGATGCTATAGATCTATTTCGCCACGAATCATTCCTCAATCAGACCAGCTCCAACGTTCCTGATGTTGTTCAGATAGGTGCTTTCTATTGCCCTTCTATTATATTACAAAATCTATGAATTTAGTTTTAATGTTAAGATAAGATAAGAACCTCTCTTATATTAATCTTATTTTATATTTATTCAAATTATCATGTTCACCAATCACTAAAAATAATAAAATTTTTTTTAAAATAACTAATTGTTACATAAAAATATAAAATTATAGTAAATATATTCTTAATAAAAACATTAATTTTATTTGCTTAAATAGACTCGTAATAAAATCAAAATTTCAAAACAATAGCTTGTTGGATTCTTAATCCAACATTGGTCTTATCTGTGAATAATTATATATTAAGGACACCTTCGATTATGCCAAATTAAAAGTGATCAAATAAATTAAATTGGTTAATTATGTATCTGAAAGGATATGGGACCTTTAATGTGTGGTAACTAAAGGGTAATTCTATTTTGTGATGGGTAAAAAATAGAAATACCAAAAGGCAGCCTTATTTGTCTATAAATAGGTTAGGTCCCCAGGACACACTACGTTCTTTTCTTCTGACATCCCATTATCAGAAAGAAACAGAGAGATTGCTAAAAGGTTCTCTCAAGAGAGTATGTGCTAATCTGGAAGGCCAAACCGTAGCACTCTCTTATCATCATGAATTCAGGTATGCTTCCATTTTTTTTTTTTGTTTCTGATGATTAACATGATAGATTCAAGAATATATAGATGATAGTTTTCATCAGGCTTAAGTTTGGTTCTAACAATTGGTATTAGAGCTCATATATCATGTTTGATCATTAGGAGGTTTTTGTTTTCTCTGGACATGTTTCTTCAGTATGATTTTTTTTAGTAAGGAGATACAAAGGATTTTGATAGTTGGATGATATTGTTTAGTTTCCAGATATTTTTTGAGCATGAACATGAAACATGATTGATTTATTTGTCTTTTGATATTTTGAAATCAATTATTTGATGATTGTCATGTGTTCATAATAAATTAATATTTTTTTTATGATAATTGATTTCGTGATTAATATGGATATATTATTATGAAAATTCGGTTTCAATTTTGAGAAGTAATTAACATATATCAATTCATTTCAGTTGTGGATTCATTGTTTAATTGATTCGTTAATTATATACGTTTGATTATTTAATTGATTGAATTGATACGAAATGTTAAATTCATATGTAAACGGTATATTTTATGAATCTATGCACCGTTCAACTTAGGAATCAATGCTCGATATATATTATTCAAGTTAGACATATATAAATGTTATATATATATTATTAATTGAATGCACCATTAATTTGATTTATTATATATAAATATATACGTTTCATATTTTTTTTAATTGCGAGTAGAATATATTTATATATATTTTATGCATATGCCGTTCCGTTACGCAATTTTTTTTAATTAATTTTAAATTCAAATACTAAGGGGTTTTATATATATTTTAAGATTAATTAATTGAAACAACATGTCACCAAAGTGACCTCTGTTGTGTAAATTAATTTATTTTAAAATATAAAAAAAAGGTTGTGAGCTTGTAATTTATGTGCGTACTAGTCGGCCCAAAGGAAGATTAGTATTTTTACGTAATTACACGCTTGTGGTGATAAATTGCATAATAATTATTCAGTTTTGCGTGTAAATATTAAATCAACCCAAAGGAAGTTTTTTTTTTTATTTGACATGTTCTTATTATTAGTATTTTATTACCGTGTCAAGGTATCATTGAATAATTAAAATTTTGTCCAAAGATAAAATATTAATGTATTACTGATATCTTGAAATGGGATTTATTTGTATTTGAATTTAATTTTATTTTTTGAGACTTATGTGAGTGTATTTTTTGTTTGTTGTTCTCAATCCAGTTATGAATGATCCTGCCAATATCAACTCTATTCCTGTGTTAAATGGCTCAAACTTCAAGTCCTGGAAAGACAATATCTTGATAGTTCTTTGAGTAATGGATCTTGACCTTACGTTAAGGATAGACTCACCCCCACCTCTTATAGATAAGAGTACCTCTGAAAATAAGAGGAAGATGGAAATGTGGGAGAAGTCAAATCGCATGAGTCTAATGATCATGAAGAATGCCATTTCGGCAGCATTTTAGGGCACAATTTCTGAAAGCATAAATACAGCTAAGGAGTTTCTTGCAAAAATTGAAAAGAGGTTTGTTATGAATGAAAAGTCTGAGATAGGTACACTTTTGGCAAACCTAATTTCAAAGAAATATATGGTTAAGGGAAATATTAGGGAGTACATCATGGAGATGTCTCATATTGCTTCAAAACTAAAAGCACTTAAGTTTGAACTCTTTGAGGACTTGGTGCATTTAGTTCTGATTTCTCTTCCAACACAATTTGGTCAGTTTAAGGTGAGCTATAATTGTCAGAAAGAGACTTGGTCTTTGAATAAGCTCATCTCACATTGTGTTCAGGAAGAGGAAAGATTGAAGCAAGATAAGACAGAAAGTGCTCATCTTGCCTCTACCTCAAAATATAAGGGCAAGGGACTAAAAAGGAAAAAGGATAAGGAAGTTGCAGTTATAGCACCTCAAAGGAAACAACAAAAGAAATCAAATGATTCTGAAGGCAATGGTTGTTTCTTTTGTGGAGCTGTTGGGCATGTGAAGAAGCATTGCACTAATTATCACGTATGGAGTGCTAAGAAAGGTATGCTTCTCAATTTGGTTTGTTCTGAGGTTAATTTAACTTCTATACCTAGACACACATGGTGGATAGATTCTGGTGCAACAACTCACATCAGTGTGTCTATGTAGGGTTGCCTGAGTTGTCGGAAACCAAGTGATGGTGAAATATATATATATATATATATATGTGTGTGTGTGTGTGTGTGTGTGTGTGTGTGTGTGTGTGGGTGGGTGGGTGACGGCAAAACGGTTCAAGTTGAAGCAATTGGAAAATTTAGATTATTATTAAAGAATGGTTTTTATTTGGATCTTGATGAAACTTTTATTGTACCGTCTTTTAGACGAAACTTGATTTCTATTTCTGTTTTGGACAAATTTGGTTATTCTTGTTCATTTGGGAATGGAAAATTTAGTTTGTTTCATGATTCAAAATTGGTTGGTTCTGGTTCTTTATCAAGTTATGATAATCTTTATTTAATCGATATGATTGCTTCATATAATGAATCTTTACAACTAAGTACTCAAGGCATAAAAAGAAAATTAACAAATGAGAATTCAGCTGCGTTATGGCACAGACGATTAGGTCATATCTCCAAACGGAGAATAGAAAGACTTGTGTCAGACAAAATTCTAAACCCTTTAGATTTTACAGATTTTGATATTTGTATCAATTGTATAAAGGGTAAACAAATCAACAAAAGGAGATTTGAGGCCAATAGGACTTTAGATGTCTTAGAACTTATACATATAGATATTTGTGGACTATTTCCTACAGTTGCTTGGAATGGTCAACAATATTTTATAACGTTCATAGATGACTTTTTAAGATATGGCTATATTTATCTCATTCATGAAAAGGAAAAGTCATTAGATGTGTTCAAAAATTATAAGGATGAAGTTGAGAACCAACTCAACAAAAGAATTAAAAGCGTCAGGTCTGACCATGGTGGTGAATAATATGGTAGATATGACGGTTCAGGTGAACAACGTCTAGGAACATTTGCTAAATTCCTAGAGGAATGCGATATCATCCCACAGTACGCTATGCCGGGTTCGGCCACTATGAATGGTGTTGCTGAAAGGCGAAACAGGACGCTTAAAGACATGGTAAGGAGTATGATTAGTCATTCTACTTTGCCAAAATCACTCTAGGGAGAAGCCCTTAAAACTGCAACATATATCCTTAATAGGGTTCCAACAAAAGCAACAAGAAAAACTCCTTATGAACTTTGGACAGGCAAAAAGCCTAGTTTAAAACACTTTCATGTTTGGGGTTGTCCAGTTGAAGCAAGGCCTTATCGGCCAAATGAAAAGAAACTGGACTCAAGAACAATAAGTTGTTATTTTGTTGGATACTCTGAAAGATCTAGGGGGTACAAGTTTTATGATCCCATAACTAAGTCAATTTTTGAATCAGGAAATGCTCGGTTCTTTGAGGATGTCGATTTTGCAAGGGGAGATATAATTAAAGAATTTGTCTTTGAAGAGGAATATGTTGATATTCTCACAGGTGTTATTGGCATTGTTCAGGATCCTTTTCCTGACTCTGTTCAAGACACAACAAATCAAGACAATGTAGAACTTCCTATGCAAGAAGTTGTTCCAGAAGAACAAACTCTTCCTCCTCAAGAACCTATGCCATTAAGGAAATCCACTAGAGAAAGAAGATGTGCAATACCAGATGACTATGTTGTATATCTCCAAGAACATGAGAATGGAATTGGATTGATGGAGGATGATCCAATTAACTTTCATCAAGCTATGGAAAGTCCTAATTCTCAAAAGTGGATTGATGCCATGAATGAAGAGATTAAGTCCATGAGGGACAATGATGTTTGGGATCTTGTTCCATTGCCAGAAGGGGCAAAATCCATTGGTTGCAAATGGATATTTAAGACCAAGAGGGATTCGAAAGGTGATGTGGAAAGGTTCAAGGCTCGTCTTGTCGCAAAGGGATTTACACAGAAAGAAGGAATTGACTATAAAGAAACTTTTTCTCCAGTTTCTTCTAAAGACTCTTTCAGGACTATAATGGCATTAGTGGCACATTTCGATCTTGAGTTACATCAGATGGATGTAAAGACAGCGTTTCTTAATGGTAACATTGATGAGACAATTTATATGGTGCAACCGAAAAACTGTTTCAAAAGATTCAGAGAATTTGGTTTGCAAACTTAAGAAATCCATCTATGGGCTCAAGCAAGCATCTCGACAATGGTATTTCAAGTTTCATCATGTGATCACCTTGCGTGGTTTTGAGGTGAATATAGTTGATGATTGTATATACCATAAGTTTTGTGGGAGCAAATATATTTTTCTGGTTTTGTATGTTGATGATATTTTGCTTGCCAGTAATGATATAAATTTATGGCATGAAACCAAGATTTTTTTATCTAAGAATTTTGAGATGAAAGATCTTAGCAATGCATATTTTGTATTGGGCATACAGATACACCGAGATCGTTCTCGTGGTACTCTTGGGTTGTCTCAAAAAGGTTATATCGAAAAGGTTCTAAAGAGATATGGCATGCAAGATTGTAAACCAGACAATACCCCTGTAGCTAAGGGAGACAAGTTTAGTCTTGATCAGTGCCCTAAGAATGCCTTTGAAGAAAAGGAAATGCAGAAGATTCCTTATGCATCAGTAGTAGGGAGTCTAATGTATGCTCATGTTTGTACGCGTCCAGATATTGCGTACGTTACAGGGATGTTGGGCAGATATTTGAGTAATCCAGGATTGGATCATTGGAAGGCAGTTAAACGTGTCATGCAGTACTTACAGAGAACAAAAGACTATATGCTCATATATCAGAGGTTGGATCAGCTTGAGATCATTGGGTATACTGACTCCGATTTTGCTGGGTGCCAAGACAGTATGAAATCTACATCAGGCTATGTATACATGCTATCTGGAAGTGCTATTTCGTGGAAGAGTGCTAAACAATCTCTTAAAGCTTCTTCTACTATGGCAGCTGAGTTCATAGCGTGTTATGAGGCATCTAATCATGGAATTTGGCTGCAAAATTTTATCACAGGACTACATATAGTGGATGGTATAGAAAGGCCACTTAAGTTATTTTGTGATAATAAGTCAGCAGTTCAATTTTCCAACAACAACAGAAGTTCAACGAAGTCTAAACATATAAATATCAAGTTCTTGGTTGTTAAAGAAAGAGTTCAGAGTAAATAGTTGTCTATAGAACATATTGATACAAACTCCATGGTTGCGGATCCGCTTACTAAAATATTAATACCCAAAATGTTTCATGAGCATACTGCTCGTATGGGTGTTATGTCTTTAAGTGATATTCAGTTTTAGTGGGAGTTTGTAATTTTATTTTATTTTTGAATGTTCTATATGACATAGACATATTTTTCAATATATGTATGGTTTAAGTATATTTTCTGCAGAAATAAAGTTTTGGTATATTTAAACTCTGAATTTGTTATGGTTTGATCTCACTAAGGTTTAAGGAAGACCTAATGGAATTAGGCATGTTAAGATCACATTACATGAGAATTCCATACTACACATCCATATCATGATTCATGTTATTCATTTTTGTCAACATATGTGAACATTGATGGGTTTAGTTACGATAAATGTAACAAAGACTACATTGATCCTATGTTGGTATGATTGATGGACTGAATTGGTAAAAGATGCATTTGATAATTATATAATTATAAGGTAACACATATAGTCCAAGTGGGACATTGTTGGATCCTTAATCCAACATTGGTCTTATATGTGAATAATTATATATTAAGAACACCTTCGGTTATGCCAAATTAAAAGTGATCAAATAAATTAAATTGGTCAATTATGTATCTGAAAGGATATGGGACATTTAATGTGTGGTAACTAAAGGATAATTCTATTTTATGAGGGGTAAAAAATAGAAATACCAAAAGACAGCCTTATTTGTTTATAAATAGGTTAGGTCCCCAGGACACATTACGTTCCTTTTTTCTGACATCCCATTATCAGAAAGAAACAGAGAGATTGCTAAAAGGTTCTTTCAAGAAAGTACATGTTGATCTGGAAGGCCAAACCGTAACGCTCTCTTATCATCATGAATTCAGGTATGCTTTCGTTTTTTTTGTTTCTGACGATTAACATGATAGATTCAAGGATATATAGACGATAGTTTTCATCATGCTTAAGTTTGGTTCTAACATAGCTACCTCCCTTACAGTTTCTTATTTCATCTACTTCTGCTAAATATAAAAGAAAGCTTAAGTGGTAAGCGACAAAAGTTTGCATTGCAATTTCTCATCTCATTTGATGACAATAACTAAATCACAGATAGTGAGAGGTTGTGGCGGTTCTCCCTTGGCACATAAAATGAGGGGTAATTCACTAAGTCATCAACCACTCCTAGTCTGGCACAGTACTGCGAAGAAATTGTCCAAGGGCCATTCAATTCTCGATTCTAGTAACGATGTGCGTGTATTATAAACTGTCAATAGAATTAAGCGACAAGGATCAAAACATTTTGACAATGGGGCTAGTTTCGTTCTTCATGCCAACAGTTCCTTTTATATAAACTGTATGCGTGTATTATTATAACCCGATGATTTTTTCTATCTTTAGAACAAACTAACCTTCTCTAACCTGGCCTTTTCAATCTCAGTAAGAAATTAGAAAATATATTTACTTTAACGTCTAATTATAATTTATTCTTAACAATAATAAATCATGATAGACATAACCAATAATTAATAGTGTACTATATCAACCAAAACGATACATAAATAAGTAAACTTAAAACTTATAAAATCAGTGGTCACAGTCAATTTAAAATGTTACATGTTTTTTGTCTTTTAGTATATATAAATGATATGTACTTTCTCTGGACTTAAATATAAAAAATAAATAAAATTAACTCATGCTAATTAAGAGTAGTAGTTAACTTGGTTTAATTCTTTTAATTTTATTTAAAAAATAACTTTATTCTCTAAATTGTTCATCATGATACTTATTTTAAAGGGTAAAAATGAACTAGATTTTCCTGATGGTACAAAACGACTCTTTAACTTTTTTTATTAACATTAAATGTCATTAGTAATGGAGGTGAAGATCAATTTTTTGTCTGTCTTTCTCATGCTAAATTTATATTTCAACCAGAGGTCACGTGTTAATTTTTTCTTACTTTCGTTGTTATTTTAAATTTGAACTTCACAAAATATAAAATTACAAAAGATTGCCTCGAAACTTTCAGTTAAACTTATTGGTGTGACAAGCATAAAAAAGACACTGTAATTTCCTTTAAATTTAACTTTACTCAAAACTTGCAAGACATTATTGAAGCTGGACGTTTGAGTATCTTCTTCTTTCTTCTTTTATTTATTTATTTTTTCTTTCAGTGTGTATAAACTTATTGAACATGCCTCTAGATATTAATTTGAACGTCCTTACAATTATTCTCATGCCGCTAATAATGCAGCATCAGTGATGGACTGCAACAAAGCACGTCCAGTTGTATTTTTATTTTAATAGCAAGGAAAACAAAACACTTTCCATTGAATTAGATTATCATTTTTCAAGCATCATTGATGATCATGATTCGCGAATGAAACTGATCAGCATCTCGGTAAAAGACTTTAATTCAATAGCAATTTGTTTTGAATGGGAATACTATTTCTTCCTTTTGAAAGTCTCACAAGAATAAAAGGAATAATTGAAAATAAAATTTAAATTAAATAAAGAGTAATTTAGGAATAATTTCATTACATAAAATGCAACCAATTAAGATTTGTTTATACTTTAGACTACCACACATGAATTTAAATTTGATTATATTTAAATCTGGAGGAAGTATTAAATAAGAAAATTTATTTTTCAAATGAGAATAAGATGAATGAATATTGACTAAATATTTTTAAAAAGTACATGACTTTAAAAAAATTCTTAATTTTAATTAACTATACCATTTGACTTATGTTTACTTCACTCTTAAAAAATACATTCTCACCAAATACATTTTATAATATGGATAATTTTGATTCATTATTAATGTAAATATAATTTACAGTATTACAGTCTTATTAAACCATTTAAAGAGTATGACCATGAAAATAATAATCTAAAACTATGCATTATTAATTTTTAATGACTATATTGAACCTATTATTGATAAATAAGATTGTTATAAATCACTATCTAAATTATTATTAGTCTAGAAAATTATTAATAATCTAATGTAAAATTTTAAACTTATATAAACTATATTTAATTTTAATCAAACTAGTTATAAAGATAATCAAGCATAATTTTTCAGCAAAATCATGCTAACTTTTCGTAACATTAGAAGTTCAAATGAGTGACATCAATTTTTTTTTCTTTTTTTTGTCAAATCATTTTTTTTCTCTAAGTGTAATTTTCATGTTAGACGATTTTTTTTTCAATTTATTAATTTAAATACGAACTTTTCAGTAAGTATTTATAGAAATATGGTAATTTTAGTCAAATTACATAAATATGAAGTTTTTAAAAACGTTAATGTCATTTTTTTAGCTTTGGAAAGAGAGTTATCAAAGAAGTAATCTCCATGAACGCATTTAGAGTTTTTGAAAAATTACCAATAATTACTATTGATGTTCTTTTAAGCTATATAATTGAGGAAAGCTAGTGTGAGAGGCATGGATTTGAACATTAACAGTTTGACATTTCAAAGAAAAAAGTTTAGGGTTTTAAAATATTAGGGTTTCTGTGAGAAGGAGGAAGGAAGGTTGGAAACTTTATTAAAAGAAGATATTGAGAGAAAAGTCAAAATTAAATTTTCATTTGAAATAGAAAATTAGATAAAAATCAATCATAATTAGAGATTCAACAACAAAATCACGAACGTATATTTCAGAAATTAAAATATGGGAAATTTCAATGTAAGTAAATTTTTTTATATTATAGTTTCAGTTTATTTTAAATTATATTTATATTGTAAATTAGTAAAAAAAAAAAGGTAATTTATGTTTAAAAAATTGTAGTAATTATAATTAATTAAGTAATTATATAATTTATTTTTAACCTACATTTTAAGTTTTAATTTTTTTATAATATAAAAATTACATTTCTATTATTATAAAGTTGGTATTAAGTATATTTAGAATTTATTAAGACAACTTTTAACATTTTTTTATTAAAATAATATAAATTAAATATATATATATATATATATATATATATATATATATAGAGTGATATAATATTTTATGAATTTACGTATTGTATGAATATTTATTTAATTAATTTAATTTTTTTAAAATGAAATAAAGTATATTATAATATTAACATAGATTTTTATTTAATAAATAAATTTACAATATAAACAGTTTAAAATATATTACTATAAAATAACATATAATACAATGGTAAGAGTTGAAGATCATTCTCATGATGCATTTAAATATATTCAAATGTTGAAAGTTGAGATATTATATTAAATATACACAAACGTTTACTTCTCCCGTATAAATGTTACTCTTTCACACTTGAATTGACTATAATATATATATATATATCAGAAATTAAAATTTGTTATTAATGATTTTTCTTATCAAATAATACGTCTAATGATTTTTTTTAAAAGTGTCATAGGCAATTTTTAACTGTTCAAGACAATGATAATAATTTTTTAAATTTGAAAAGTTGTCGTTGATAATTTTTTTTTTGTTAAAATACATTTTTTAAAAAAGGAAAAGTTGCGATTAACAATTTTATGGTCATAAATCTTTTTTAAGAAAACTCACCGATAACCATTTTAACATGTATAAAAAAATTCAATCCTCAGAACTTGGCTGTGACAACCTTATTTTATAACTAATTTATAAAAATAAAAAAATACCATGGCAATTTTATATAAAAACAATATTTGGACAATTTTTCCAAAAATCCATATTTTAGTGATTTTGTAACAAAAGAACGGTGTACAAATCCTCTTTCTCATTTTTATTCTTAAAAATATAAGAATAAAAATAAAAAAGTAAAAAAGAAGGTAACAAAAATGTGAGAAGTAAAAGTACATTTGAGTTTAATTAAAAAATTTGCATTCTGAATTCGACTTGTAAGTTCTGTCAGACCTGTATTTTCATATATGTATATATACACTATTTGTGTTGCAATTATTTGACTGCGTGCATGAAAATGAAAATGAAATATGTGAGTTGCATAGTTGCTGAATAAAGAGATGTGTGTTTGCAATGTTGTGTAGTTTTTTTGTTTGATGTAATTAGAAGTAAAGGCTTGTGATTAATTGTTAAGTGTTTTGTGTGTATTAATGTAAGGAATATAGCAAAGTTTTTCATTGTAAAATCTTCATTTTGTGAGAAATAGAAATTTTGGTGCAGGATTTCTCGCTTGAACAATGTGTGTTTCACTCTGAATTGTGCTAAATTGGGCATTTTGGAGCAATCTCGTTCAAGAAAGATCAATCTTGGTCAAGTGAGATAAGATAACATCGCCCCAACTATCCTTTCACCTAGGCGAGAAGAGATCTCGCCCAGGTAAGAACCGAGCTCGCTTAAGCAAGATGAGCTTACTCAAGCAAGAAGCCACAGGAAAAAATGGGAAACTCTTTGACCCTATTCTCGCCCAGGCGAAAAAGGATCTCATTCAAGCGAGATACCACTCGCTCATATGTGAATGTTTCTTGCTTCAGCAAGAATAGAAAAAACTTGAATAGATGTCATTGTCTGGTTTTCTCGTCTAGGTGAGAGCAGAGCTCGCTCAAGGAAGAACGCACAGATTTTGAGGAGTATTTAAGGAGTATTTAAGGAATCACAATGCATAAAAATATTCATTTTTTACCAAACAATTTTCTCCTCTCGTTTTACCACTAGTCTCTCACCTTCTCCCCTCAAAGAAAACTATCTCAAAGTCAAACTTCTTCTTGATCTAAGTGTGAACGTCTATTTCATACAGATCTAACTGAGCTTTCAGAGCTTAGTTCTCTATCTTCACTCCTTGTTTCTTTATTTCTCTTCTCAAGAGTTTTCTATTTTGTAATAATAAGGAAATATGAGTTCACTAAGAGGTGTATCTCTCTTTGGAAATAAGAGTGCGATATAAGAAAAACCTAGTTCTAGGTAAAGGGAGCTTACCCTAAAAGGTCTTTATTATTCACTCAGATGTTGTGATATTTATATATAATCATGTTAACTAAGAATGAGTTGATGTATGAACAAACCTTATGGTAGGAAGCAGAATATGTATAGTTAAGGGCATTTTCTATTGTTTTGGTGAATGGTATGTGTAACACCCTACAATTTTTCATTTTAAATATATTCATTTCATAAAATCTTAGAAAGAATAATCAACTTTTCTGTATAATCATTAATCAAATTTATAAAAATAAAACCTTCCATAACAGTAAATTCATATACAAAACAAATTTAAGAAGATAATTACATGAAATATATTACAATTTAATATTTACATATCATCCATAACATATTAAAATTTACAGCAATTCATACTCATTCTCATATACTAAGGACCTGAAACTAATCATCTATGTCATGCTAGCTCTCAATTTCTGTGAAGTCCTCAGTGGTTAATTCATCATCCTTTCTAAAATAGGCATCACCAAAGTCCACCACTAATTTTATACTAAGGAATATTTCAAATTTCTAGCTATTAGGTCTTCCTAGCAAATTATGATCATGATAAGTAAATACATTATTCATAATTCGAGAAGGCCTTTGTATTTCCTAGTATAGATAAAAACTAAGAGATTGATGAATTTGACCACTGGTTGGGAAATCAGAAGGAACTGCATAAATATAGACTACTTCCAATGTGTACTCCTAATTTTCCTCACATCTATATTCGCTAAAAACATAATTTAATCTAGTACTAGTAAAGACACCTACTACATCAATCTGCATGGAATGTGTTGTCATCTTTACTACCTACAGGATGGTGTAAGGGTGAGCAACTATTCTATCTTTCAAATATAACAAATTGCATCATATCACTTATTACAAAAAAAAAAATCATAAATATACAATAATTATCACTTTATGTCACATTTCAATTATTCTCTTCTTTGCATACAAATTCACATAATTTCATCATATTCTTATCATTATATTTTCAAACACGCACTTTCAGTGCATTGTGATCACAGTCATTTAATGCCTCTAGTAGTTGTTGAGGTGTTACTCAATCATGTAAATAGTTACCGATTAGGTTATACAATACGGATACATATGCAATCACGAGCCTCTTAGTAAAGACATAGTCAAGAGTCTAGTCAGAAAATAAGTGTGAGACCTTGTGGTGCATTTTCACTTAACAATAATATGCGCACAATCGCGAATATCGCTCACCACGCTACATTTTCCTAAGATTTCCTTATCGTCTTCGGACACTATACTCCTAGTATATCTCTGTAACTATTTAGACCAATCCATTCAACTCTCATATTCATTCCATCATCCAATCATAAAATTGTGCTTATTAGCTCTTTTAGACTATTTCCATATTGCTCATCACTTACTTATTGTTCCTGGATATGAGAACACCCTTAGTCTTCGGACTCCGGAATGGGTTGTAAAGCAGTCTTCAGTCTTCTTGTCTTAGAAGTATTCGGTCTGTCCGAGGTATGATCAATTGAGGGTGAGGAGGGTACCTGCAAAGGCACTCCGATGGTAAAGTAAGTATTCGGTATTACGTAAGCGAGATTACTATATTTAGTAAGAATGACATCAGAATCAGTAATGTACTGTGTACTTCCCTTTTTATAGCCACTGTTTTGGGCTGATGGGCCTGGATAACTTAGGCCTTATTGACTATCCTCTTGATTAAGTATAATCCTCGTTATTACTTCAGATTAGTGCATATTAATTATTTAATGCACGTGGTAAATGGTGACTGTTCGGTACCGAGACCTGAGAATCTTAAGGAATATCTGGTTTGGAGGGTACTCGGTACCGAATACCTAAGGGGTACTCGGTACCGGGTACCCTAATAGGTACACTTATGATCTCAATAACCATATCATTCAATAAATCATCGATGACACATTCATCATTTTCAGACATATTTCAACAATATGTTTATATTACATCCAGTACATTCATTAAACTTGTTCGACGATAATAATATGCTTTCTCATCATACATTTCATATTTACACAGTAAAATCAGTAAACCAAAACATCCAACATATTCATATCAGTAATCTTTCTACATTATTACCTATTATTCATGCATATATCATAAAAATGCTATGTAAACATACTCTTCTAGCCTCAACATATGACCTATAACACATAATGATAAAATAGAGCTCCCTTTACCTTAAAATGAAGATCTAAACGAAGGTTCGATGATGAAGAACGTCCTAAAATAACACTTCTACCTAAGTAACACGAATATGTCTCTTAAGAACAAGATTCAAAGAAAACGAACGATAAAAACACAATTAAACTTAAGGAAACTTACCTAGAATCACTTAGAACAAACATATTTAGAAAATAATTGGGCTTTGGAGGTATTTTATCTGAGAAAATATAGAAAATAAATTTGGAACGTTAAATGGGTTGAGAAATAATTTTTCATGCATGAAAATTCTTAAATACCCTTAGATACTCTCGCTACAGTGAAAATATCAAACAAAATTGTATTCTGTTTTCTACACTTTTCGCTACAGCAAGAACGCTCAAAATGTTCCATTTTTACTGCCTCATTCTCGCTACAGTTAGAAACTTACAATTCTAACACTTCAAAATTCTCTTAACATACTCTCACATGCATATTTATCATAAGCATGTAATTTTAATTAATATAGAATAAGGGATGTTACAATATGAAGCTAGTTGTGTTTAAAAGAAACGTTTGAAATGTTGTGCAACATGATATGCTAAAATGTTTTGTATATATATATATATATATATATATATATATATATATATATTTCTACATTTGTAAATCTGTAAAAAAAAAAAAGTTCACAAATAACCTGATCTAGAAGAAAAAGTTATAAATAATCTTATAGATATATTTCTATGGAACCAAATAAGGGTGATGAACCAGAGTCTATTTTATGATGTCACGTCTTCTCTACTCTTTCTCTCGTATCTCTCTCATATATATATGGCTATGTTGCGTCATGTTGATTTTCATAATTTTATAGTCGAGTTACACGTTTAGTTAGTTAGACATGTAAAAATAGGAAAAACGATGAGTTGTTTTGCGATGTGCTATTTAGATCCAAATATTAGGATAGGTCGCTCCTAAACCGAAAAAATTATAGGTTCTTTCTAGATTATTTGAGCTGTAAAATCAATTGAAACTGAGTTATTGCATTTGCATTAGATAGGCTGAGAATGAATATAATTACTGCATTATTTTGCTGAGCAATTTAATGTATTAAGGTATATATATATATTCACGTAAAATATTTAACTTAATATAAAACTATGTTTATTCAGTAACCAACCATAACTTTAAAGATATAATTAAGCATAATATTTTCAATAAAATCATGGTAGCTTATCGTTAAAATAAAAATTATAAAATATATTATTTAAATCAATACACACAATTACTGCAGCTCTCGAGCTTATCGTTGCATAATATTTTCAATAAAATCATGGTAGCTTATCGTTGCCGTGAAGCTTGTAGCTCTCGAGCTCGTCCAATTAATCGAACTTCGAATTTTGGGAAAATAATCAGTAACAGAAACTATCTACTGCTTAATGCAGAAAATCTCTGAAAGTAGAGATGAAACTTAATTGAGTACTAACATTGCCAACATCAATGAGGATTAGGGATGTCAAAATAAGATTTTGATCAGAAAATAATATATACGTCAAGCATTCATTAATTGTCGATCAGAAGCAAATTAAGAATCTCTCTAATTATTTATTACTCTTTATATGCACAATTATTTAGACAGAGTCTTACTTAATCCATGTCGAAGTGTGAACATTCAAACGTTAATAAACCTTAATCTCGGTCCTTGTGAACATTAATCGTTGAAGTTTCATTGAACACACTAACCAAAAAGTAAAGTAAACCGAAAAGCTTTTTAAATTGAATTATTTATAAATGGAAACTTCTTTGTTAATAAGGATCCGCTAAGGGGATTACACAGCTCGGTCAAAAATAAAATAAAATTATCCAATTGGGTCAGTCTAAATTTGGTCAATCAAATATAAGGTTTATATTTTCAATTTTGATTTTAAATTAAATTATTATTTTTAGTTTAATTTGATAAGTTTGATATAGGTTAAATGTGCAAAATCTTGTATAAAATTGAGTTTTATCTATTTTATACATAATTTTTTGTAAGTTTAAATTAAATTAATTTTTTAGCCTAACCTATTAAATTACATGTTTGCAATAGGTTGATCCAAATGGGTTCAGCTATCTATTTTGGTAGTTATAATTTATCATAAAAGATCTTGTTTGTTTTAGTACGGCTTCCTTCTCTCTTTTTAGAGATAGTGATAAAGACTCTTTATTGATATCCAAGAATCAAGGTAGCTTTATTCCTCTTATACAAGAGATTGATAACATTGTTATTATGCAGAAAGTGATTCCTTTTTTAAATAACAAATTGCATTAGAATTTTATTGTTGATACAATGCAAAAAAATAATGTCTAAATGAGAAGCTAATTAACATTGTTTATCAATGAATATCTACTTCTATATTTAATTAGAATATGAAGTTGAATGACTCTTTTCAACTCTTTTGAAGCATTTGCCAAGGGAATCATATACCCCTTATAACTTTGTAATTTACATGAAAAGATTAGTTTTTATTCAGAATGAAGTAAATGCTAAAATTTGGATTTACCTTTTTTAAAAGAATAATTTTATTGTGTTACATTTGTTCTTTGTATATGACATAATTGTAATAGTCAAAAGCCTCTAAGTATTAAGTAAACATTATTAAGTATATGTTGGATAAATTTTGTCAAGCACTAGGTCAAGAACTTAAATAATTTAAATTAAAATAAAGTCTCTAACCTTAGGCTTTAAAGTGACTAGTAGTATTGATAATTACTTAAGAGCTCTTATTTAGCATTAAAGAGATAAGAAAGATTCATATAGTTATTTGATTGATAGCATAAAAAAAAGTAGTCCAATTGTAAAGCAAATTTTATCTCTTTTGTTGAGAGACTCACTTTAGTTCAAACTTGCATTCTAAATATACCAAATTACATCATACATTACTGTATGATTCTTAAAAAAGGCATTTGAGAGACTACAAATAAAATATATAAGAAGTTTATTTAGGACTATAAACAAGAAAATAATGTCATTTTATATATATCTTAAGAGAATATTCATTCTCCCAAAATGGATAAGGGGTTAAGATTTAAGAATATAAATTTTATGAATTAGCTTTTATGGTTAAGTTGAGCTAGATAATAATTTTTGAACCAAATGTTCTTTAGGTTAGAATTCTAAATTATAAATATAAATTTAATCTAGGTGGAACTCCTATCATTAAGAAACATCAATCATTTTTAAATATTAGGAGAGGTGTAATAGTTCCTTGACATTAAACTTCTAAAGCTAAACTTATAGAGTGATCATTGGATTCTAAACCATGATTTTTTGATTAATTATCCTAACTCTTTAATTAAGAATGAGGAATTTTAAATCATATTGATTTATATACTACTAGTGGTGATTAGCACAACAATGCTTGTAAGAATTTTGGACAACTTCTTTAAGCAATAAGGATTTTTTTCATCTTTTTTCCTTTAAAATTTTTCTCATTTTGTACTTTCCCTTGAGGACGAACATAGTTTTCTTTGCAATTATTTTTTTCCTATTTCGTTATTTTTAACTAATTTTATAGCTAAAGTTATAATGGATTAATTATTTGCGCACTTTATATGATCTTTTGTTTTATCACATTTTTTATATCTTTTTAGGATTGGTTTTGTCCTAGCATGTTTGTGTTCTTGTGTTGGAATTTGACCATTCTTAATACCTCATAGTTGATTGCATGACTAAGTAACCATGTCACATATAATTAATGGAACCATAGGGTAAAACAAGATAATTAATTAAGTGGACGAAATTTTGTTTTTATCTTTCAATTGATTAATGAATTAACAAACTCATAGGTTTTTTACACTTCCTTTTCTTTCTACCTTACATGATCATTGAGGGTAATTACTTAGAAAAAAATATATTGACATTGTATGACCGTTGATTGTCATTAACTTTATATGAATGTTTGACGTACAGTTGTATAGAAACCTAGACTAGGGTAAAGCTAAAAGTGAGCGTAAAGAAGTGCGGAGGTGAAATTGAAAACCCTAAGTTCTTCTTGAAGAGTTTTCTTGTGAAAGAAAATTGTGTTGTACTCTTATCATTTCATTACTTTTTAGTTTAAATCTTCCTTAAATTTCTCATATTCTACTATGCATTATTTTTGTTTAATCAATTAAATCACAATATTCTCAGTAATTGTAAATAATTTCTACATGATAGTATTCTGAGAATTCAATTTTTTGAACTTCTTTTTTACTTTTCAACTAATATACTTGCCTATGAACAATAATTAAGAAGTTTGTTATTATTGCATGTTCATTGAATAGTGATAAGAGTTGATTAGATAATTGGTAACTATTATAACACAATTGAATAAATTTGAATTGGAAAACATACATTAATCATAAGAAGAAATCAAAGCTTCAAACCCTAATCCATATAAAATTACTCTATAATTATCTACTTTCTATTTTCATTTTAACTTTTTTTTATTATTTTCAATCCAAATCTTCTCAAAATTTGAATTTACTTAACATCGGAAGAATAATAGTAGGTTCTTGCAATATAGTCTTTATTAGTATGATATTGTGAAGGTCTCAAACGCTTCTTTTTACTACAATTAATGAGTACATTTGTCTATTAGTTGAAAACTTTTTCAAGAATTTAAATATGTAAAATATTGCATGATTTTCAAAGATACTTATATAAGCACACTTTATATATTAAATTTATTGAACCTAAAAGTATTCTAATTGTGTTTCTTTATGTTGATGACATCATTTTTATTGATAATAATCAAAAGATGATTACAAAATTTAGGGAGACTTTTATTAGATGCTTTGAAATGATAGATTTGATCCTAACGTCATTTTTTTTTTTTTTTGCATTGAGTTCATTCAGAAATATTAAATGTCTTTTTTAGTGGTCCTCCAGTGCCTTTTCCTTTCTTGCTCCCATAAACAAGTAGATTTAAACATGTAATTCTAGTAAGTAAAAGAATTTGTATAAACTTTGATTTTTCATTAGTCGCTATCAAATTATGTTATCTCTTCAAGTTATTCATTTGACACTTTTGAACAAACATCAATTTCATTTTCTTTTTTCTCAACAAATGAAATTTCACTCTAAAGTATAAACTATGAACCTTTATAAGCTCTTTTACAATAATTTCAACATCAAGTTACATTTTTTCATCCTTCTTTATTATTTAATAGCACAGTTTCATAAGTTTGACAAGAAGAATCACCTTCAACTTTTTCACACATATATTTAAAAGTTAAAGACATAGTTAATTGTTTATTTCACCTTTAGATCGACTGTTTAATTATTGCAAATACATCTATAATATTACAAATTTATAATCTTTATCAATATTATAAATATTAGTAAAATTCAAAGGCTAAACAAAATTCAGAACATAAAATAATTAAAATATATATTAATGTTATAAAATAGAAAGATAAAAAAAACTCTTACAAAGCATAATTATAATATATATTATTAATACTAATATTTTATATTTTTTATAAATGTGTATTGATATTATAAAAATTAAAAAACATTATATAAAATTTTTTGCAATAATTATATATTATATTTTTGCAATGTGTATAAAAAAGGAGCAGTGATTGAGCAGCAACAAGTACTATTACAAGCAAAAGCGAAGTCTAACTCTCACTAGCAACTAAAAAAAGTTTTTACCAAAAAAACACATGCACAACATATTCAAAGTCATCTCTAGAAATCATAACAAAAGAGATTCTTTATTAAGAGTAAGTAACCTATCCAATCTAAGAATGGTACCAGCAACACGTAGCTAAACAGGTATGAGTATGAGTATAGAGAAATTTTAATGAGGATATGTACAGGTTTGAGTACTTAAGTACCATTATTTCAATTAAATTAATTATTTTTCTTTCAATTTTAGAGTAAAAAATTAGAGAAAAAAAAATGTATTATGTGTTACTCCTTATTGTCATTGAGCACTTTAACTTCTCTACCCCTACTCTCATTTTTAGGATCTATGTCATTCAAACATGTTGTAACAACTATGAATCGTCAGATTTAGTTGTCATAGTAATCACGAGAAGTCATCTATTTGATCCCATATGAGAGAATGCCCATTATGCAAAATAATCTCGTCATCGCCCAGTTTAGTGTCATTGTCATTCGATTAAGATCCCATGGGAGACAAGGTCATCACCGATTAGTTTAGTCTCATCGTTGGTCGCTCTCATTTAAATTGAACACAAGTGACAATAGATCTCCTATTGTAGATCAGTTCGTCGCTGGCCAACTCTGCCTCTTCGCCAACAAGTTCTACTTCTTACTAACCAGTATTGTCTGTCTTTCTTCAACCACTCTTTTTCTCCCATTCTATTATATTTTTCATAGTAAGTAATCACATGTGTAGTATGACATTTTAGATGAATCTTATTTATATACTCTTTTCAAATTTCTTGCATGATATGAGATTAAAACATTTTATTAAGCTTATGATATCTTATAATATGTAAACTTGAAAGATAAGCATTTATAATTATTTGGAGACTTTGATTCTACTGGAAAGATAATATAATTTATTTATATTATTTTGACTTTATAATAAATAATTAATTAATATTTTTTTTCATGTCTTGAAGAATATCACGACTCATAAATTTATAAGTTAATTGTTTTAAAAAATTTTGAAGATTATGTGTATTTATTTTTATTTATAATTTTTAAGTATTCTAATTTAGAAAATTAATGTATTTTAATAATTATAATTTTTTAATATCTTTTATTTTTATCTAAATTTTATTCTATAATTATATATTAAATTTTTATATTATTATGCTATTTATGTTAAATTATATAAGTATATTTTTTTTATAAATTTTTTTTTCTTAAATAAGGGCGCAGATATGAATACGGGTACTTACACGGACATGAGAATTAAAGATACTACGCTGTTGCAAGTATAAAAAAGTTTTTTTTTTTTTTTTTAAAAAAAACAGAATGATTATTATACTATCCTACCCGTGGCATTCCTAATCCCGCCGTTATTAATTCCTATCTTCCATGATTGGGGTGAGAATAAAAACAGCTGGATTCGGATTCTCCGACTTAGTGACGTTTATTTAAGAAAAAGTCTACTACAGTTTACAGCATTTTTTAAGTACTTCTGTCCTTTTTAAGTTATTTTCCAAAAACTTGATGTTTAACTTTGTTTTGTAATTTATAGTAACCTTACTTTTATGTAGCCCGCTTATGTTTGTTTGACTCAAGTTCAGTCACCAGCTCTTAGATCAAAGTTTCTGATTTTGGGTATCATTGATTATTTTTGGTTCTGGGCAGTACTCATGGCTATGGATCGAGATAATGTTGTTCGAAATTTGGTGGGTGAACTGTTGAGTGCTGTTTTGGAAACGAAGGAAAGGGCTGTTAAATTCAGACCCACCCTGGAACATTTGGAAGGTATTCTCAAAGCAATAGAACCATCGGTTAACCAGATAGATTTGGATCAGCCAGCGGAGGAAATAGAGAAGCTGGTGAAGAGTTGGACAAAGCTTGTTCTAAAGGGCAGTAAAATCAAATGGTGGAATTGTTGTTATGTGGCCAGTTACCAAGAGGAGCTTGAAGCATTGGATGAGAATATTAAAAGGTGGTTTGCTTTAGATATGCAACGTCAGATACAGAGGAATAGCTTGGAGCCCTCGCGGGATCTAAAGGAGATACATTTAAAAATTAGAGATTTCGTTCCGAGAAAGACTGGGTTAAGGGGCTTGTGTTCGCCTCCTGAACCCCCTGCTTTTACCGTTGGCTTGGAAGTTCCTTTGATGGAATTGAAGCTCAAGTTTCTGCAGGAGCAGGTTAGCGTCTCCGTGCTCACGATCACCGGAATAGGAGGTTCGGGGAAGTCAACGTTAGCTAAAGTCTTATGTTCTGATCAGGAAGTCAAAGGTACGAATTCCCACTAACTATTATTCGTGTTAGTGTCGTTGGAATTAAATCATATGTGGGTACTTTGGGATCAAAAGTAAACCAATGAGTTGAGTTTAGCTCTTTTGATCCCCATCCCTGTCAAAGACAGGACGGGTTTGGGGTCAACTTTAAGAAGAGTGGGGATAAAAATGTAAAACCAAAACTCTATTCTCATCGAAGTTGGAGAACTCGGGAGGAATTCGTTCACTATTTTTTTTCATTATTTGATATATTAATACGTAGAGGGATCAAAATACATCAGTGTAACTTCAACTCATTTTTACACCATTTAATATGGATAATTTAACATGAAAATCAACTGTTATATTAAAAATTCTAATAATATATATTAAGGGAGTCAAAACATGCATGTTTTCTCTTGTTCGTATAGTAAAATATGAACCAGGATTACAACCTCTGAAAACTGAAATGCACCCCAATCATAGAAAAGCATTCTTGTCCTGTTTTGTTTTTTAGTTGTTTCTACTTGTTCTAGTCGAATAAGATGTTCTTGAGTTAGCAATACTCTAAATTTGTAAGATTTGGGTAGGTAAATTCAAGCAAAACATCTTCTTCATCACATTTGGGAAAACACCCCAATACGAGTACTATAGCGCAGACACTGTTTGAACACAATGGTTACGATGTACCAGAGTTTCAAAATGACGAAGATGCCTTTAGCAAATTGGAACATTTACTAAAAGAAATTGGGAGAAGCCCAGTGTTGTTGGTCTTGGATGACGTTTGGCCAGAATCAATGTTTGTTGTTGACAATTTTTTGTTCCCAATTCCAAACTAAACGATTTTAGTGACATCAAGATTCGCAATGCCGAGATTTGGCCCTCCATATGTGTTGAAATCCCTCAATGAGGCTGATGCTATAGATCTATTTCGCCGCGAATCATCCCTCAATCAGACCAGCTCCAACGTTCCTGATCAATTTGTCAAACAGGTTCTTTCTATTGCCCTCTTACATCACAAAATATAGGCATCTAGTTTTAATGGTAAGATAAGATAAGAACCTGTCTTATTTTAATCTTATTTGATATTTATTCAAATTATCATGTTCACCAATCAAATTCTAAAAACAATAAAATATTATTAAAAATAACTAATTGTTGCAAATATATATATATATATATAATTATAGTAAATATATTCTTCATAAAAATATTAATTTTATATGCTTAAATAGACTCATAACAAAATCGAAATTTCAAAACAATAGCCACCTCACTTACAATTTCTTATTTCATTTACTTCTGCTGATTATAATAGAAAGCTAAAGTGGTAAACGATAAATGTTTTTATTGCAATTTCTCATTTCATTTGATCACACTAAATAAATCACAGATAGTGAGAGGGTGTGGCGGTTCTCCCTTGGCACTTATAGTGAGTGGTAGATCACTAAGTCATCAACCACTCGTCGTCTGGCAAAGTACGGCAATAAGATTATCCGCGGGCCATTCAATTCTCGATTCTAGTAACGATGTGCTTCATATTCTCCAAAACAACTTAGATGTCTTGAATTCTAAGGTCATTGAGTGTTTTAGGAACCTAAGCTTATTTCCTGAAGACCATAGGATCCCTGTTGCTGCCCTTGTTGATATGTGGGCACTGCATGATGAAGATGATGTCAGTGCAATGGAGAAAATCTATGAACTAGCCAACCTAAATATGGCTGATATTGTTGTCACAAGGTATGGTCAGTGGTTCTTAAAAGGTTTGACATGTATAATAATTGTTTTAACTTTTAAGGATGCTTAATTCCATTTATGCACAATAAAGAAAGCTGTTGAATTTGTTAAATTCTGTTCTTTGCATGGCAACAAGGAAGAGATAAATATCACATTTAACCTATATCTTCAATCCTAACCTCTAGCTTCTAGGTTCAAGGTTCAAGGTTCTTTAAGCGAAAATTCTACTTTTCACATTCCCCATCATCCAAAACTCTCTGCACTTGAAAAATGAGCATGGCATAGGTCCTACACAAGTCCACAACCTAGGATTAGTTTTTGACATTTGAGCTGTTGTCAAAATCTCAAGATGCTTTAAAGTAATAATAGAGACTTTTTAAATGCTAATAAGCGTTCAAAAGACAATGGTTAAGAAATTAAATGTAATCTTTTTTATTGGAAAGTGGAATATTGCATTTTTCTTGGTGATTTTCAATGCATTCTAACAAAAGAAAATATTTATCAATTTTTAATCAATATCTTTGCAAGAACTTTGTGTGTGCGCCGCATGTAATGTGAAATTTAACATCGTTGAAACAGGATTATCGATACTTTCTGTTGTTGGCTGTGTTTTTCATTCATTTAAGAACAACTAAATTCTTTTTATTGAATAGGAATGTTGAAAGTGACACATTTGACTACAATTACCACTTTGTCACACAAAATGGTTTCTTCGAGATCTAGCTATACTTCAAACAAGCCAGGAGCCAACTGAGAAGAGGAATAGACTAATTATTGACATAAGTGGAAACATTCTTCCATCATGGTGGACTAAACAGAATGAGCATCACATTGCAGCCCGCATATTATCCATATCAACTGGTTTGTTCATTTTTCTGTCTGCATGCACACAGTGATACACAAGATGTGAGAGTGTACACATTCACTAAATATTGGAATTTTTTGCAGGTGAAGCGTTCGCTTCAGAATGGTGCAACTTGAAGCCGACTAAAGTTGAGGTTCTAGTGTTGAACATTCGACAAAAGAAGTTCACACTACCTATGTTCATGAAGAAAATGAATAAATTAAAAGTCTTGATAATCACAAATTATGACATCTTTCATGCTGGTTTAGAGAATTTCGAGTTACTTGATTGTCTATCTAGTCTTAAACGAATCAGATTAGAGAGGGTTTCAATTCCTTTCCTTAGCAAGACAAGAGTGCCACTGAAGAAACTGCAGAAATTCTCCTTTTCTATGTGCAATGTGAATGAAGCATTCAAAAACAGAAGTGTTCAAATTTCAGATGTGCTGCCAAATTTGGAGGAAATAAATATTGACTACTGTGATATGGTGGAATTGCCAAACGGCTTCTCTAATATTGTTTTCTTAAAGAATCTAAATATCAGAAACTGCCATGAGCTTTCTGCACTTCCTGATGAAATTGGAAATTTGGTCAATTTGGAATCACTGAGGCTTATTTCCTGTACTAGTTTAGTAGAATTGCCAGACTCAATCACAAGCCTTCATAAACTGAAATTTCTTGACATCTCTGATTGCACAAGCCTCAGTAAGTTACCTGAGAACATGGGGGAGTTAAGTAATTTAAAAGAGCTCAATTGTAGAGGTTGTTTGGGACTGAGTGACCTTCCATACTCAATCACAGACCTCGAAGGCTTACTGGTTGTGGTTTGTGATGAAGAGACGGCTATGTTATGGGATCCTTTTATGACAATCCTTACTAATCTAAGACTTAAGGTAGCCCAAGTTGATTTCAACTTAAATTGGCTTTTATAGTTTTGCATTCCAACTCTTGAGTTTGGCAACACAATTAACAGGAACAAAATAAGAATAACAGTGGAGAAGCTAAGTAAAAGAACCTTGCACATTGTTTGGGTCTGTTGTACATATTTTGCGAGGCAAATATCCTTCAAAATTATTATGAGCTTGCATTCTGACTACAGTTTTCGAGTAATTACCTTTGTAATAGTAAGGTCTTTTTCTTGATATTTTAAATTGAATGGAATAATATATAATACGATAAAAAGCAAAAAAGTTTTCACATGTTTTTTTAAGACTGAATGATAGAATAAAAGAAATTTTGCAGTCCATCGCTTAAATATTTTATATCGATGGATGGAAGGGAGTGGAATGCTAAAAATGATGTATTATTATTCTCATATTGTCAAACACATTAATTTAGAATAAAATGTAATTCCATTAGCCAGTTAATCCTCTTTCATTCTTTGCCCCTACTCCAAGTTTGATGGAGAAACTTAGGAGAATGGCATAACTTGTTACTTGATTTGTCAACAGAATTATGCGATAAGGATCAAAACATTTTGCCAGTAAGGCTATAAGCCAATGGTTTTCTCTACCTTTAGAACAAAATAACTTTCTCTAACCTGGCCTTCAATCTCACGTCTGATTATAATTTATTCTTAACAATAATAAATAATGATAGACATAACCAATAATTAATAGTTTACGATGTCATCCAAAATGATGCATAAATAATTAAAATTAAAATTTATAAAATCAGTTGTCACTGTCAATTTAAAATGTTACATGCTTTTTATCTTTTAGTATATATATATATACGTGATATGTACTTTCTCTGGACTCGAATATAAGAAAAAAAAATAATTAATTCACGCTAATTAAGAATAATAGTTATTCTCATTTAATTTTTTTATTTTCATTTAAAAATTAAATTTTATTCTCTAATTTTCCTTCATAATATTTATTTTAAAAAAATTAAATTATATTTTTTTAATTTCACAAAACGACCCTTCAAATTTTTTCATTATTAAATGTCATTAGTGATAGAAGTAAAAATCTTTTTTTTTTTTTTGTATCTTTCTCATGTTAAATTTTTATTTCAATCAGAGATGTCTTGTTAATTTTATCCTATCTTCATTGTTATTTCAAATTTGAATTTTATAAAAAATAAAATCACATACAATTGTTTTCAAATTTTCACTTGAACTAATTGAAAAAAGCACGGTAATTCTCTTTAAATTAAAGTTTAAAATCTAACTTTTGCTCAAAACTTACAAGATAATAAGAGCTGGAAGTTTGAATATTTTTTTTCTTCTTATCTTTTATTTTTTTTCATTTAGTGTATATTAATTTCTTGAACATGTCTATAGGTATTAATTTGAACACTCCTTGCAATGATTCTTTTGCCGTTAACAATGTAGTGTTGATCATGGAATACAAAGCATGTATTTTTTTTTTTATTGTAATAAGAATGAAAAACAAATTAACTCCTATTGAATTAGATTATTCTTCTTCAAGCATTATTGATGGACATGTTTCATGAATAAAACTGTTCAACATGACTTGAATTCTATGGCACTTTGTTTCAAATGAAAATACTATTTCTTCTTTTTTTTAAAGTCTTAGAAGAAGAAGTCATTGAAAATAAGATTTAAATTAAGTAAGGGATAGTTTTAAGATGATTTTATTAAATAAGATGAAATTAATTAAGATTTATTTATATTTTGTATCCCTACACGTGAGTTTAAATTTGTTTATATTCAAATTGGAAAGAAATATTAAATAAGAAAGTTTATTTTTCAAATGAGAATAAAATGAATAAATATTGATTATTAAATATTTTTAAAAGGGTATATGACTTTAAAAAAAATTCCTAATTTTGATTACTTATATGCTGTATGTGTTTACTTCACTCTTAAAAAAAATACATTCTCACCGAATACTTTTCATAATATGAATAATTTTAATTCATTATTAACGTAAATATAATTTACAGTATTATAGTCTTATTACCCCATTTAAAAAGTATGATCATGAAAATAATAATCTCAAACTATACGTTATTAATTTTTAATGATTATATTGTTCCTAATATTGATAAATACGATTGTATAAATTGTTATTTAAGTTATTAATAATCTAATGTAAATAAGATTGTATAAACCGCAATAAGAGAGTTTTTCGGAAAAATATTTGGAAAAAAACTCCCATCAAGTCCCTCTTCAATGGCATGCAACTCAGAGCTTTGAAATATTAGCGTTCCTACAAAAGGGAGGGAGGAAGGGTTGAAATTTTATTAAAAAAAATATTAACCGAAAAGATAAAATTATTTTTTATTTAAAATCAAAAATGAAATAAAAACCTATCGTAGAGACTCAACCTATCGTAGAGATTAAATTTACGAAACTTTGAAGTAAATAATTTTTTTTAGTTTTGGGATAATATTTTAAAAAAATGGACACATAGTAGTTTGTTAGTTAACTATGTCGACATGAATGATCAAGTAATAAATGAACAAAAATATAAGAATAAAAATTAAAAAAAAAGTAAAAAAAAAAAACGCAACAAAGATGTAAGTAAAAGAATATTTGAGTTAATTTAAAAAACTTGGTAAATTTCTTGTGTATACAAGTGTTGTTAAATTTTTTAAATTTAAAAATAAAAATAATTATTGTTATTATTATTAAAAAATTGTGTATCTTAAAAATAATAAAATATATATTCATTCTTAATTATAAATAATCAATAATATTAGATAGATAAAACTAAATAAATAAATAAAAGTTAAAACAAATCTATCCATGTGCCCAAAATAAAAAATTTAACAATCAACAAAAGTGTATACAAATAATAATTTACAAATTACAAAATATTTTTCTTTTAATATTTAATATTGCGTGTTATTGATAAATAAGAGGGAATAAACTTTCAAAATTATTAGTCTGAAAATTTATGCATAATTAAACGTAAAATATTTAACTCTATGTAAAAACTATGTTTATTCACTAATCAAACATAATTTTAAAGATATAATTAAGCATAATATTTTCTGCAAAATCATGTTAGCTTATCCTTAAAATAAAAATTATAAAATACATTATTTAAATTAATACACACAAGTACTGCACTGAGAATGTACGTTGCAGTGGAGCTTGTAGTTCTCGAGTTCGTCAAATTAACAGAACTTTAAATTTTTGGAAAATAATAAGTAAGATAAAGTATTTACTGCTTAATGCTGAAAATCTCTGAAAGTAGAGATGAAGCTTTCAGAAGTTAATTGAGTACTAACGTTGCCAACATCAACAACGATTAGGGATGTCAAAATAAGATTTTGGTCAGAAAATAATATATACGTCAAGCATTAATTAATTGTGGAGAGTAAATTAAGAATTTTTCTAATTATTATTACTTTTAATATGCACAATGCAAAAAAAAAAATGTCTAAATGAAAAGCTAATTAACATAGTTTTTTAATATCTACTTCTATATTTAATTGGAATATGGAGTTGACTGACTCCTTTCAACCCTTTAGAGACATTTGTCAAGGAAATTATATATTATCTTATAATTTTGTAATTTATATGAAAAGATTAGTCATTATTCACAATGAAGTAATTTCTAAAAGTTGAATTTACCTTTTTTTTTAAAAGAACAATCTTATTATATTACATTTGTCGTTTGCAGATGACATAATTCTAATAGCCAAAAGCCTCTTAGCATTTAATGAACATTATTAAAGATATGTGGAATAAATTTTGTCAAACACTGGGGTCAAGAAATCAATTATAAGTAAATATTTTGTTTTCAAATAATTTAAATTAAAATAAAGTCTTTAACCTTAGGTTTTGATAATTACTTAAAATCTCTTATTTAGCTAGCATTAGAGAGATAAGAAAGGTTTATATAGCTATTTGATTGATAGGATTAAAAAAAAAAAAGAGTCTAATTGTAAAACAAATTCTATCTTTTCATTAGGAGAGTCATTTTAGCTCAAATTTGCATTCTAAATATACCAAATTACATCATACATTGCTACATGATTCTTAAAAACATATTTGAGAGACTACAAAAAAAATGTAAGAAATTTGTGTAGGACTCTATAAACAAGAAAATAATTTCATTTTATAACTTAAGAGAAAATTTATTCTCCTAAAATGAATAAGGGGTTAGGATTTAAGAATACACATTTTATGAATTTAGCTGTTATGGTTAAGTTGAGCTAGATAATAATTTTTGAACCAAATGTTCTTTGGGTTAGAATTCTAAAGTCTAAATATAAATTTGATCCAGGTGGAACTCCTATCATTAAGAAACACCAGTCATTTTCAAATATTAGGAGAGGTATAATAGTTGCTTGAGATTAAACTTCTAAAGTTATGTTTCGGAATTTGGGTAACGGGGTTTTCTATATAAACTTATGGAGTGATCATTGGATTCCAAACTATGATTTTTTGATTGATTATCCTAACTCTTTAATTAAGAATGAGAAATTTTTAAATCATGTTGATTTATGTACTACTAATGGTGATTGGGATAGAGGAAAAAAAGAGAGTCAAACTTCATTTTTAAGATTAGAATAAGAGAAGATATTTTATTTTCATGTTTAGAGTAAGATAAGATATCTAACTCTATCCCTCCCACTCTGTCTATTAGTTAGTTTTTGTCTAAAGATGATATGTTTTCTGTCAAATCAGCTTATGTTCATATTTATAATATAATATTAATCCTAAGTATGCTATTAATTGGGCTTTTAAATTAATTTGGAAGTTACATAGAATTTAAAAATTTTTTTAAAGAAATTCTCAACGTAAGGTAATTGTTAAGTTGATATTTTGGGACTTTTTTATAACTTATTTTCATATACTTAATCCTTATTTGATAGAGATTTTATAGTGATTTCTTTATTAATTACTATAGTTTAGTAAGAATTGATTACCAGTGAATTGTAAAAGCATTTTGGACACAATCCCACGAAATTTTGATGGAAAAGTATGGGCAACTTACTTGCACAACCTTGTTAGCATTTAGCTTGAGCGTGTTTTGTTAACTAGCCCGACAATACTTGTAGAAATTTTGGATCATTGGTGAAGACAAAAAATATATTTTTGTTATCTAACAAGTGATTGAAAGCAAGTTTTAGTAATAAGAATTTTTTTTATCTTTTTTCCTTTAATATTTTTCTCATTTTGTACTTTTCTTTTAGGATAAACAAAGTTTTTTGAATACAAATTTTTTATTTTTCTTTCTTTTTTCTTATTTTAATTAAATGTAATAAAAATGGAGAACCATAGATAAGGAACACATAAACTACTCCCACCGCCTGCAAACATACGCTCAGATCTAAAATTAGAAGAAACAAAATAGAGTGTTTAAGCAAAGAAGAAGAGATGTGATTCAAAAAAGAAAAATAGCATATGACAAAACATAAAGGAAGGCAACCAAAAAAAAGAAAAAGGAGAGAGCACTCAAGAGGGGATAGGAACCAAAAAAATAGAGAGGGACACTAGAACAGTGGAAATTTGCAAAAAAAGTGAAGAAAAGTGATAAATAAAAAATAAAATCAGAGAACAAAAAAAAAACAAAGAAATAGAGAAAGGAATGGGATGAGGGACGAAGAAATAAAAAAAAGGGAGAAGATATAAACAAAAAAACCAAGGTTTGAATACCAAAATATTAGAGCCACAAATCTTCTTGACTTCTTTATCGTCTCTTACAGGTATCTCTTCTCGTTCTCCTTCATTCTTTACCTTAATCATCTCGATTTTTCTCATTTTTTTTCTCATATCACGTCTCTTTTTCTCTCTTCCTCCCTCCCCTTTCTCCTTTCACAACCTCGAACTACCGCCACAACCACCACACTCCAAGTGAGCTGCCATCACCGTACTCCAGACGTTGCAAGCCCCCAACTACCACTCCTAAACTACCATCGTCCTCTCTCTCCCTCTCATTAAGAAATCCTAAATTTTTAGAAAATTTCCTAAGATGGCTAGGGTTTTTTTATCTGCATCTATTTATTACTTTATTTTTCAAAATGTCTGGGTTAGGATTGTTTATTATCAATTAGGATAAAAATGTCATTTACTCATACGAGAAATCTAGTTATAACAAGTTAATAAAAGCCACTTTATAAGAGGGTTTATTGTAAACAAAGTTTCTCTATACGTGCCATATTAATGGAAGCAACAATACATTTAGAGATTGTAATAAACCATAATCAAATTTCTAATTTGAGAAGCTGAACATACATTTCATATTTCGAATATGATAATTTAAAAATTGTTTTGTCAGAATATATGAAACTTACAATAATATTTACATAACTAAAATCATTATAACATATATGAAAATTTAAGTCCTAGAGTAGTCCCCAAAAATCTAATCCTGAGAATCCAGTACTAGTCGATTCCATGCCAGGTCTCTATCTCAGCCAAATCCTCAGAATTCAGATTATCGTCTAATCCAAGGTAATATTGTGACTTTTGTACTAGTCCCTTGTTCAAAAGTCCATCTAGACGGTCTTCCAAGATTATCGTGGTTGTGATAGGTAAATAAATAGGTAAGAGCTGTTGGAATTCTAACAATACCACTATACATAGAGATACTTAGGGTTTGATGTATTCTGGTTCTAGCAAAATTAAAAGGGATACTATAAAAGAAATCCATTTCTAACATAGCAAAGGTCCTAGTTTATTTTTAACAAGAACAACCAACTTAATATACTATTTGATATTCATTAAATACATAATTAAGTCCATTATGTACTAAACTATCTATTAGTCTAACTCTTTTCTGAGGCTCTGTCATCCTGTTTTCTTAAAAATATTAGTAAGGATGAGTGTCTATTCTATCATTTACAAAACATTTATCACATAATCATAATTTATAATATAAATACAATATATTCAATTTTACACTTATTCATATTGCAAACATATTTATATCTATACCTAACTCAACAATTTATTTTACATAATCCATTTTCTCATTCCGATACGCACTCTAGTGCATTGTTGTCAGGCTTCTAATTTATTATTGAGTAATCTATAATATTTTATACTTGTTCAATGTTAATTGAAGGATTATTTGGTATTGGAATATATTTAGATGGAGTTTGAAATTATTATAAAAAAAAGGTGAACAAGATCTTGTATGAAGGTAATAAACAGTGCAACCGCGTATGAACAGTGCAATGAACAGTGCAACCGCGTATGAACAGTGCAATGAACAGTGCAACCGCGTATGTACAGTACAAACCGCGTATGAACAGTGCAATGAACAGTGCAAACCGCGTACAAACCGTGTATGAACAGTACAAACCGCGTATGTACAGTGACAGCTGACGTCATCGGTGACGTCACAGTGTACAGTACAAACCGCGTATGAACAGTGAATAACCGCGTATGTACAGTGCGTGTACAGTGTTTTCCGGCATGAATAGTTCCCTGAACAGTATTTTCCGGCATGAACAGTAAGGCGGTGAACAGTGTTTTCCGGCAGTGAACAGTGAATTTCGGCGTGAACAGTAAATTTCGAAAATTTTCTATAAAAAGGGGGCTTCACACGAAATTTTCATTTCTTCACCTCTATCCAAGGTTTTCAAAGGTTCTAAGGCCGAAAACCACCATTTCTCTCATACTAAACCTTCCTAAACTTAGATTTCTCGCCAGATCTGAGATTCTACATCTATTCTGAAGTATTGGAAGTAAGTTTCTTTAAGTTTGAAGCTAGATTTACCGTTCGTTTCTCTTCTCCTTCTCTTTCTTATAGAAATTCATGGTGTTCTTAGGAGAAACTCCGTTCTAAAGCTGAATCTTCGGTGAATTTTGTTATAATCAAGTAATATTCGGTAGATCTAGTGTGAATCATCTTTCTGAGGTAAGGGGAGTTTACTTTAACCTATGAACTATGTTTTGAATGGTTTAATATGCTATTTCAAGATATTTTGATATGATTTTGTTAGATCTATTGAATAAAAGCTATTTTCTAAGTCAGAATCGTTGTTAATTAGTTTAAAATGCTTGAGATTTTGGCTGATCTATTATAAACTTGCCGTAGTTGAGCTGTTAAAATAATTTTGGTGGCATGCATCATCTTTGAGATATATGTTTTGCATCATTATAGAGCCGAGTTACATGTTTAGGTGGGTAGACATGTAACGGTAAGTTCATCTTGAGTTTTGTCTTTGTCTTTGTCTGGATCCAGATACGGAATGGGTCGCTCCCGGACTGGCTCGGTTCCTTCGGATTAATTAGGCTGTGAAACCAGGTTGGAAGCCGTTTTCATGCTTTGTGCATTAGATGGGCTGGAAATGCATGGGGTTATTCATGTGAGAAATATTTTGCTCTATATATATATATAATTTTATTTTATGTTTGGTAAGCTCACCCTTGCATTTCTTTCTATGTCATTGTGTGCGTGTGTACTGCGATGATCGTACGGTGGTACGTGAGCAGATGTAGCAGGTGTTGCATCTACTTCACAGGCTGAGGGGCCAGTGAAGAAAAGTTAGAAGCTGGAGTTGAGTAATAATGCATCAGAGTCCTTTTTCTTTATATATGAGACCTCATGTCGAGGGAGTCACATATTATAATTTTTTTGGTATTTTGAATATTATAAACTAAATGTAATATTATGTTGATCTGTTGGATATTTGTTGTAAGGAACTTCATTTTTTTACTTTAAATGAGAAGTGAATTTTTATACTTATATTCTCTATTATTTACCTATTTTTAAAATAAGTATGTGGTGTAGAAATAATGTTCTCGGTCCTTTATAAAAAGGGGTCGTGACATTTTTAGTGGTATCAGAGCATGGTCTAGGTAAACCTACGGGGTGAGGTTGTTAGGCGTCAATTGTGCATATTAGACATATAAGTTTTAGCTGTGAATCATATATCATGATTTCTATTCATCAAGTTGTGAGGGAACGAGCTTGATCACCTCGATTCTCAGACATGATTGATGTAGGAAACTTGGTATATGATACTTGGGTGAGCTATAGGTGAGTCGTATTGTGTGAATAAGAGACTGTTAAGCTAAGCTGTAAATGATTGCTGAAATGAGTGTGTTTGCTATGCTATGTGAATGTTGATATGTTGTTATGCTGAGTACTAAATTGATTAAATTTTTATGATATACTAAATATGAATATATCACTGTAAGCTGAATCTGTGAATATAGCTATGTGGTGGTATTGCTGAATATATTAAACGTTAGTAATTTAAGCTAGTCTATATATTAGGATGGCTAGACCAAGAAGATCTGCTGCAAATCCTCCTCCTGCTGATGTGAACCAAATGGCTCATGCCATGGAGGCCATGGCAGCCACTGTTAGGCAGAGTCTAGATATGATTCAGGCGACAAGGCTGCAAATCAAGCATTGCTGCAGCACGGGCAGCGGCAGCCATCGCTTCTTTGCACCTCTTCCCGAATACCATGGGTTGTCGAGTTCGTAAAGAATGATCCTCCTCAATTCACGGGAGTGGATGGACCGGATCTTCCGAACTCTGGATCAGGGAGATTGAGAAGATCTTCCTAACCATGGGTTGCGCCGAGGAGAGAAAGGTGATATATGCTACGTATATGCTGATAGGAGATACAGAGATGTGGTGGCACGGAGCTCGTACTATGCTAGAGGCCCGAGGTGAAGTCATTACTTGGACTGTATTTAGAAGTAGTCTTCTGGGAAAGTTTTTCCCTTCTCATGTTCGTGCTGCCAAAGAACGAGAGTTTCTAAACTTGGTGCAAGGAAACTCATCAGTCTTTGAGTATGCAATACAGTTTGAGCGGCTCTACAGATTTTATTCTCACCCGACTTCAGAGGAGTGGAGATGTCAGAGGTTTTCAAACGGGCTGAGAACTGACATAAAGAGGATTTTGATCCCACTCAGGATCACGGAGTTTGCTGACTTGGTGGATCAAGCCACCATTATAGAGAGTCTTAATGCGGAGGATGTTGGTGGAGTTGGGAAGGCTCCATCTAGTAGAGCTGCTAGCAGTTATGATAATGGAGGTAAGGGCGCTAAGAAGGGTCCCTACAGTCGGTCGCTACGCCAACAGCAGTCTCGATCATATCAGTCAAGAGGATCGACAGCATCAGCCCCGGTGCCAGTAGGGACTGCTACTTCTACATTTCAGCCTAGGGGAGCAATTTCTTCTTCTCCTAGAGTCTCAGTGTCGCAGATTGTCAGATGTTTTAGGTGTGGTGGACCACACTATCTGAGCCAGTGCCCACAGACTGATGTAAGAGTTTGCTTCTCGTGCCAGCAGCCAGGGCACCTTGCAAGGGACTGTCCTACGCCTAGTAGGGCAGTTTCGTCTTCTGCTAGCGCCTTGCATGCTATTAGGCCTAATGTAACTAGGGCTCCAACAACAACCAGATCGAGAGCGGAGGGACGTGTATTCACTACTTCTGCATCAGAGGCAGCCCAGGCGACAGATCTTGTTCAAGGAACAGCGGTAGTGGCAAGTACTTTTCTTTCTGTATTATTTGATTCTGGAGCCACACACTCTTTTATTGCGGACAATTGTGTGAGAAACTTAGGATTACCGGTGGGCGATCTAGGATGCGACTTAGTAGTATCGACACCTACTTTAAGTTCAATTAAGACTTCGACGGTTTGTGTTAGGTGTCCCATAGCAATTGAGGGACGAAGATACAAAGTAAATCTTATTTGTATCCCGATGTCGGGGTTAGATGTAATCCTGGGTATGGATTGGCTAACTGCCAATCGTGTGCTAATTGATTGTGGCCGGAGGTGTTTAATCTTTCCTGAGCAGCAAGATTGTGTAGAATTGATTTCTACTAGCCAAGTAGAAACATCCTTAGCTGAGGGAGTATCTTGTTTTGTTTTGTTGGGAGTTATGAATGCAGAAGTGGAGCAAAGCCTTCAGTCAATACCAGTAGTACGAGAATTCCCTGAAATTTTTCCAGAGGATATTCCTGGAATACCTCCACGTAGAGAGGTAGAGTTTGCTATAGATTTGATTTCTGGAGCTGAGCCGATGTACGTAGTACCGTATAGAATGGCGCCAAAAGAGTTAATTGAGCTTAAGGAGCAGATCGAGGATCTAATGCGTAAACAGATGATTAGACCAAGTGTATCACCTTGGAGAACCCCAGTTCTCTTGGTGAAAAAGAAAGACGGAAGTTCTAGATTATATGTGGATTATCGCAAGTTGAATAAGTTGACAATTAAGAATAAGTACCCATTGCCGCGAATCGATGATTTGATGGACCAACTGAGAGGTGCTAAGGTATTCTCTAAGATTGATTTGAAGTCTGGGTACCATCAGATCCGAGTGAAGGATGAAGATATTCCTAAGACTGCTTTTCGCACTAGATATGGTCATTATGAGTATATAATGATGCCTTTTGGAGTTACAAATGCTCCAGCTGTGTTTATGGACTACATGAATCGGATCTTTAGACCTTTCCTGGATCGATTTGTGGTAGTCTTTATTGATGATATTTTAATTTATTCTAATTCGTCAGAAGAACATGAAGAGCATTTGAAGACTGTACTTAATGTTTTAAGGGAAAAACAGTTGTATGCTAAACTGTCTAAGTGTGAGTTTTGGCTAGAGGAAGTGAAGTTCCTTGGTCATGTTATTTCAGCTAAAGGAATTACAGTTGATCCTTCCAAAGTTGAAGCGGTGTTGCAGTGGGAAAGGCCGAAGACAGCCTCAGAGATTCGTAGTTTTGTGGGCCTAGCAGGTTACTACCGAAGATTTATAGAGGGATTCGCGAAGATAGCTGCACCATTAACACGGTTAACTCGCCGTGATCAACCCTTTGTGTGGACTGAGGAATGTGAGCAAAGCTTTAATGAGTTAAAACAGAGACTAACTTCTTCGCCGGTGTTGATTCTCCCTGATACTAGTCGACCGTTTGAGGTGTACTGTGATGCTTCTCATCAGGGATTGGGATGTGTGTTGATGCAAGATAAGAGAGTGGTAGCTTATGCATCTCGTCAATTACGAACTCATGAGCGAAATTACCCGATTCATGACCTTGAGTTAGCCGCTGTAGTCTTTGCTCTGAAGGTGTGGCGACACTATCTTTATGGAGCTCAGTTCGATGTATATAGTGATCATAAGAGTCTGAAGTATTTATTTGATCAGCGAGAGTTAAATATGAGGCAGAGACGTTGGGTGGAATTCCTTAAGGATTATGATTTTCAGCTCCAATACCATCCAGGAAAAGCTAACGTGGTGGCCGATGCATTAAGTAGGAATGTGGTTCAGGCATTCTCCCTTAGAGTCAGTGAAACCCTTTTGGTAGAACAATTCCGAGACCTAAACATACATGTGGACTTATCACCCGAAAAGATTAGTTGTAGCCGAATTGTGGTGACTAATAATTTCTTACAGGAAATTAAAGATAAACAATTGTGGGATCCAATGTTATGCCGGATTGTATTTCTCTTAAGGACAGATAAGACAAAGGGTTTCAGTAAAGGTGTTGATGGTATTCTCAGATGTCAAGGTCGAGTTTGTGTCCCTAGAGATACTGAATTAAAGAAAGCAATTCTAGAAGAAGGACATAAGGGTAGTCTCAACATTCATCCTGGTGTTACCAAGATGTATCAAGATTTAAAGCAGATGTTTTGGTGGCCAGGCATGAAGCGAGAGATAGCTGAGTTTGTTAAAGCCTGCTTGACTTGTCAAAAGGCAAAAGCGGAGCACCAAAGCCCTCCAGGAGAGTTACAAACGATGGAAATTCCAGAGTGGAAGTGGGACCATGTGACTATGGACTTTGTGTCCCATCTACCTAGAACAGTTAGGAATCATGATGCAGTGTGGGTCATAGTTGATAGGCTAACCAAGAGTGCACATTTCTTGCCAATTAACATGACCTTTAGCTTGGAGAAATTAGCAGAATTGTACATTAGAGAGATTGTCAGGTTGCATGGAGTACCTTCTAGTATTATCTACGATAGGGATCCTCGATTCACTTCCCGCTTTGGCGTAGTTTCCAAGAATCTATGGGCACACGGTTGAGGTTGAGTTTTGCATACCATCCGCAAACAGATGGTCAATCCGAGCGTACTATTCAAACCTTAGAAGACTTATTGCGGACTTGCATTGTAGAGCGAGAGGAGTAATTGGGAGGATATGCTTCCTTTGGTAGAATTCACTTATAATAATAGCTATCATTCGAGTATAGATATGGCACCATTTGAAGCTCTGTATGGTAGAAGGTGTAGAACCCCTATCTCGTTGGTTCCAAGATGGAGTACATTTGATGGTTGGACCTGAAATGCTGCAAGAAACTAAGGAGAAAGTTGAACTTATTAGAGAAAAGCTAAGAGCTACCCAAAGTCGACGTAAATCTTATGCTGACCGACGCAGAAGATCCCTAGAATTTGAGGTTGGTGATCATGTATTCTTAAGAGTATCACGCACTACGGTGTGGGGCGAGCCTTAAGAGCCAAGAAGTTAACACCTAAGTTCATAGGACCGTATCGGATATTACATCGTCGAGGACCTTAGCCTATGAATTAGCGTTACCACCTCGGTTGTCCTGGAATACATAATGTTTTCCATGTGTCGCAGATTAAAGAAGTATGTTCCAGATTTGTCTCATGTAATTGAGCACGATGTTGTGGAGTTACGAGATGACTTGTCTGTGGAGGTCCCAGCTGCTCGTATCGAGGAAACTAGAGTTAAGAAACTTAGAGGTAAGTCTATTCGGTTAGTAAAGGTTGTTTGGGACCAAATAACTGGTGATGCCACATGGGAGTTAGAAGAAAGAAAGAGAGAGTTGTACCCTCATCTTTTCTTTGGGGAATGAAATTTTCGAGGACGAAAATTTATTTTCGGGGGGAGAATTGTCAGGCTTCTAATTTATTATTGAGTAATCTATAATATTTTATACTTGTTCAATGTTAATTGAAGGATTATTTGGTATTGGAATATATTTAGATGGAGTTTGAAATTATTATAAAAAAAAAAGGTGAACAGTACCGTATGAACAGTGCAATGAACAGTGCAACCGCGTATGAACAGTGCAATGAACAGTGCAACCGCGTATGAACAGTGCAACCGCATATGAACAGTGCAATGAACAGTGCAACCGCGTATGTACAGTACAAACCGCGTATGAACAGTGCAAACCGCGTACAAACCGTGTATGAACAGTACAAACCGCGTATGTACAAGGATGACCGACGTCATCGGTGACGTCACAGTGTACAGTACAAACTGCGTATGAACAGTGATAACCGCGTATGTACAGTGCGTGTACAGTGTTTTCCGGCATGAATAGTTCCCTGAACAGTATTTTCTGGCATGAACAGTAAGGCGGTGAACAGTGTTTTCCGGCGGTGAACAGTGAATTTCGGCGTGAACAGTAAATTTCGAAAATTTTCTATAAAAAGGGGGCTTCACACGAAATTTTCATTTCTTCACCTCTATCCAAGGTTTTCAAAGGTTCTAAGGCCGAAAACCACCATTTCTCTCATACTAAACCTTCCTAAACTTAGATTTCTCGCCAGATCTGAGATTCTACATCTATTCTGAAGTATTGGAAGTAAGTTTCTTTAAGTTTGAAGCTAGATTTACCGTTCGTTTCTCTTCTCCTTCTCTTTCTTATAGAAATTCATGGTGTTCTTAGGAGAAACTCCGTTCTAAAGCTGAATCTTCGGTGAATTTTGTTATAATCAAGTAATATTCGGTAGATCTAGTGTGAATCATCTTTCTGAGGTAAGGGGAGTTTACTTTAACCTATGAACTATGTTTTGAATGGTTTAATATGCTATTTCAAGATATTTTGATATGATTTTGTTAGATCTATTGAATAAAAGCTATTTTCTAAGTCAGAATCGTTGTTAATTAGTTTAAAATGCTGAGATTTTGGCTGATCTATTATAAACTTGCCGTAGTTGAGCTGTTAAAATAATTTTGGTGGCATGCATCATGCTGAGATATATGTTTTGCATCATTATAGAGCCGAGTTACATGTTTAGGTGGGTAGACATGTAACGGTAAGTTCATGCTGAGCTGCTGTGCTGTGCTGTCTGGATCCAGATACCGGAATGGGTCACTCCCGGACCGGCTCGGTTCCTTCTGGATTAATTAGGCTGTGAAACCAGTTGGAAGCCGTTTTCATGCTGTGCATTAGATGGGCTGGAAATGCATGGGGTTATTGCTGTGAGAAATATTTTGCTCTATATATATATATATAATTTTATTTTATGTTTGGTAAGCTCACCCTTGCATTTCTTTCTATGTCATTGTGTGCGTGTGTACTGTGATGATCGTACGGTGGTACGTGAGCAGATGTAGCAGGTGTTGCATCTACTTCACAGGCTGAGGGGCCAGTGAAGAAAAGTTAGAAGCTGGAGTTGAGTAATAATGCATCAGAGTCCTTTTTCTTTATATATGAGACCTCATGTCGAGGGAGTCACATATTATAATTTTTTTGGTATTTTGAATATTATAAACTAAATGTAATATTATGTTGATCTGTTGGATATTTGTTGTAAGGAACTTCATTTTTTTACTTTAAATGAGAAGTGAATTTTTATACTTATATTCTCTATTATTTACCTATTTTTAAAATAAGTATGTGGTGTAGAAATAATGTTCTCGGTCCTTTATAAAAAGGGGTCGTGACAATTGTGATCACAGATATCGATGCCTCCAGCATTTCTTGAGATCTTACTCAACTAGGTAAATAGTCACTGGTTAGCTCATGCATCCAGATACAACATATACAATAATAAGACCATTTAGCAAAGACATAGTCAGGAGTCTAGTCAGGATACGAGTGTGAGACCATGTGATGCATTTGCTCTTAGAAAGAATGTGTACACATACGCGAATGTCGCTCACCACCCTACATTTCCCTAAGTTTTTCATCGTCTACGGACTCTATACCTTAGTGTATCTCTATAACTATTCACACTAGATCTAATTAATATTCGACACTTAAAGTCATTATTAGAGTTATCCTTTTTCTCATTCATAAGATAGTGCTTAGTAAAGCACTTCCAGACTAAATTCATTCCAATCCATTCCACTAATACCCTTATTAACGTAGTTACAACTATTAAATTATTCATATCAATATCATTTCATCCAGACATATTCCATAAAATCACATCACAATCACTCAGCAAGTTTGATAATATTTCACATTGAGTGCTCATCGTATATTGCATATAAACATGTAACAACCATTCAATCCAAATAACTAATCAGTCCATTTAATCAAACAAGCATATTTTCATTCATTATTCACACCATAAATATTTCAACCACATATTTTCATGAAATGTCTATATAACAATGTTCTAATGAGCACAAAATAAATATTAAAATAGAACAATAAAATAAAGTCCTCCTTACCTCAAAAACAAGTTTACAAAAAGATATTGAAGAACATCAGAGATCAACTATGGAAGTTCTCCTGAATAATAAAAGATATCCATAAGAAACAAAAACATGAAAAACGATGAGAGAAAACAAAGTTTTATTCAGATAAACTTACTTGGAATCGTTTAGACTCAACGTCCAAGCTCGAATTTGAAGAGAAATTGGAGTTTCTGAGGCTTTTTTCTAAAGAATAGAAGAGAAAGTTCAAAGAAAATAAGAAGGGAACGTGAGTTTTGAATGAAATGAAATTTTCATGCTGGAAATCTCTTAAATACTCCTCAACTGCGCGCGCTCTTTCTTGAGCAAGGAACAATTCGCTTGATCGATAGATATCTCGCCTGAGCGAGACATGCAGACAATGGTCTCGTCCCACTATTTCCTAATATGTTCGCTAAGGCAAGATGAAGCAAGATCCCTCTTGCCTGAGCGAGGTGACAGTTGGACTGAATTTATCCTATCTCGCTTGAGCTAGAATCATCTCGCCTGAGCAAGATAGCCCTGCAACATCATATTTCTAGGCGTTTAGTCTTGCTTAACCAAGATTTACCTCTCCTGAGCGAGACCTCTTGTACCAGAATCCTTCCAAAAATCCTCTATACTCACTTCTAAATATATTCTAATACTACTTAATATTAAACAAAATATAATTTATTGAATAATGAAAAGAGAGTGTTATAGGTTTCCAAAAAAATAATAAGAAGCTATATTGAACTCCTAAACCCAATCCAAAATTATATATATATATATATATATATATATATATATATATAAGGAGTTTAGTTTTTGGACTAACATTACCCTGATCTAATGATAATAAAAAAGGATTGCATTTTTTTAATTTTTCTTTTATTTTTCTTCTACTTCTAGTTTATTTAATATATGTATTTTAAAAATATGTTATTTATTTTATCTATATAGTTAAATTTATTTATTTTTTATTTTTAATATATACATATATAATGACAATAATAATAAAAATATTCATTTTAGTATATCTTGTAAACTAATTTTTTATATATAATAATATGAATTTTAAATAAATTAATTTTATTAATTCACTAAAATTAAATGATACAATCACTCTTACATAATTTTATTTTGATATTTTCATTTATTTTTGTTTTTAGTTATTTATTTATTTTATTTTTATTTTTTTCAAACATCATCTAGTTAATATTTTTATATTTGTTTCTTTATAAATGATGATTTCAACAAAGGAGAATTAAATTGATTAAACCTAATATTAATAATTATTGTCTTAATCACATTATATTTGTCTTTTAATTTTTGTTCACAAAATTTATTTCTTTCGTTAAAATATGCAATAGCATTAAAATTAAATTATGACTTTCATTATTGTGATATTTCATTGTTTGTATTTAGTTATTTTTTTATTTTTATCTTTTATCTTGGTTATTTGATTTTTTTAGCATCATTGTCTTTGTTAAATGTTGATATACTTTAATTGCTATGTTCATGTTTTAATTTCTTGTATTCCATGTTTAGTAATTTTCTTTATATATGATAGAAGGATGACTAGATGAACAATGAAATATTTATATCAATTAATAACATTGACGTATAGTTTTTATATCGTTCTATGTTATAAATTGGCAAAACATGTGTGTACCCTACGTACCATTGGTCTTTCACAATATAATTTAATTATATTTTAACTCTAATTAACAAAGTAATTATTTTATTAATTAATTTAAAATATTTCTCTATTTAAATATTATTTTTTAAATTAAATTGAAATTACTTTATTAATACAGCAGTTAATAATATTATTGTGTAGCTACTCTACTTTTATGTGCTATCAATTATCAAGATATATGTATATTTACGTTATTTTATATCGTATGCTCTATCAATGTATTTAAAAATAAAATCTTATTTGTAAATAATTAATAAATTATGTGTTTATTTAATTTAATTAAAAAAATTTATCTGAAAATTTTCCTCTCTTAAGTTATTAAATAATTTGAAAGTGAAATAATATTTATTTTTATCTAATCATATAATCAATAAAGTATATTTTTTTACTTAATTTTATTAATTTATCAAAACATATTGTATTTTTTATATTCTATTATCCAATATGATTTGTTAATTATGATATTAAAATTAATGCAACGATTTATAATGTTATTATGTAACATCTTTATCTTTATGCGTTATTAGTCGTTGAAACTAATGTATACCAACATTACCGTTGATTTTATGCGATAAAAATATTTTAAGTTAAAAAGTCTTATTTTTTTAATCAATTAAGTATTTTCTCCTTTAAAATATACTCTTTCAAATATTTTATTAATCAAGTTAAAAATATGTTATATATAAATAATTTTTTTTAATCAAAACAACAATTCACAATTTGTCTTAAATTAAGTGGATTACTATTTCTTTAACCAATATAAATATCTTTTTATTTAAATTTTTAAATAATTAAGTAATTAATTTATTAACCAACCTAAGAATAACAATCTATAACATTAATATATAGCATCTTTACCATTATATATCATAAATCATAAAAAATAAAATAAAAATCTTTGTGTATCAATGTTCCATTAAGTTTTATATAATAAAGTTATTATTAGAATTAAGTTTTATTTATAACTTATTTTTTAAATAATTATCTTTATTAAGTAATATAAATGTATTCTCTCCTCCAAATATTTATTCCCTTAATTAAATAAAAATTAATTTAATGTTTAAAATAATAATAATAAATTATGTTTATTTTTCTATCTTATCATATAATATTTTACGATATCAATGTATGATTCACGTTGTCTTTGGTTAATGAATAAGTCATGAGAGATTTATGTCATGACTCATTTTATAAAGAACCGAGAATATTGTTTCTACATCACAAACTTATTTAAGATAAATAAATAATAGAGAATATAAGTATGAAATTCTCTTCTCATTCAAAATAAAACAAAGTTTCTTACAACAAATATCCAACAGAACAACATGATATTACATTTAGTTCATAATGTTCAAAATATCAAAATTATACTACGTAGCTCCCTCTACATGAGATCTCAAAATATAAGGAAAAAAAGACTTTGATGCATTATTACTCAACTTCAGCTTCTAACATTTTTTCACAGGCCTCTCAGCCTGTGAAGTAGATGCAATACCTGCTACATCTACTCACGTACCATGGTACGATCATCGCAGTACACACACACAACGACATAGAAAGAAATGCAAGGGTGAGCTTACAAAAAAAAAAACTAAAATCATACATATATATATATATGTATATATATATATATATATAACAAAACATTACTCACAGAAACAGCCTCATGCATTACCAGCTCATCTAATGCACAGCATGAAAACGGTTTCCAACTGGTTTCACAGCCTAAGTAATCTAGAAGGAACCAAGTTTGCTCAGAGCGACCCATTCCGTAGATCCGGATCCGTACAAAGACAAAGACAAAGAAATTTCAAGATGAACTTACCGTTACACGTCTACCCACCTAAACATGTAACTCACCTCTATAATGATGCAAAACATATATCTCAGCATGATGCACACCGCTAAAATTATTTTAACAGCTCAGCTAAGGCAAGTTTATAATAGATCAGCTAAAATCTCAGCATTTTGAATCAATTAATAGCAGTTACAGCTTAGAAAATAGCTCTTTATTCAATAGATCTAACAAAATCATATCAAAACATCTTGAAATAGCATTTTAAACCGTTCAAAACGTAGTTCATAGGTTAAAGTAAGCTCCCCTTACCTCAGAATGATGATTCACACTAGATCTACCAAATATTACTTGTTTTATAGCAAGATTCACCGAAGATTTGGCTTTAGAACAAAATTTCTCCTAAGAACACCATGAACTTCTATGAGAAAAAGAAGGAGAAGAGAAATGAACGGTAAATCTAGCTTCAAATTTAAAGAAACATACTTCAAGTCTTTCAGAATAGACGTAGAATCTCATATCTGGCAAGAAATCTAAGTTTAGGAGGGTTTAGTATGAGAGAAAATGGTGGTATATGGCCTTGGAACCTTTGAGAACCTTGGATAGGGATGAAGAAATGAAAAATTCGTGTGAAGACCCTTTTTTATAGAAAAATTTTAAAATTTACTGTTTACCGCCAGAATTACTGTTCATCGCCAGAAATATTGTTCACCGCCTTACTGTTCATGCCGAACACACTGTTCAGGACACTATTCATGCTGAAAATACTATGCACGCGTACTGTACACGCATTGTACGCGTATGTGACGTCAGCTATGACGTCAGGATGATGTCATTGATAACGTCAGCAGTCACTGTACATACGCAGTTTTTACTGTTCATACACGGTTTGTACGCAGTTTGTGCTGTTCATAGGCAGTTTTACTGTTCATTCGACACTATTCATATGACACTGTTCACTTTTTTTTTTTAATAATTTTAAACTCCATCTAAATATATTCCAATATCAAATAATCCTTCAATTAACATTTAATAAGTATAAAATATTATAGATTACTCAATAATAAATCACGAGCCTGACAATTTATATATAGTTTACATAGTCTTAGATTTTTCATTATCAAAATTTAAATTAAATGTATACTAAAATTACTATTTTTGTACAAATTAAAATATTTTGTTTTAATTATCACACTTTTTTGCAATGACTTACAATACGGATATATGATTCTTCTTTGCCTTTCGTATCAATTGTCGTGAGATAACATGTATAGCTGAGATGTCTTGTATCCTAAATGGCATAAATTAATTTTTTCAAATGAAGAAGTATAATTAATCTTGAAACAATTTCTTTTAATATATTTCCTTTAAAACCTTATAAATTTTAAATTAATAAAGTAATTTCAAAATTTTTATTATAGAACTACTTGATCTTGAGTTTTCCATTGCACTCGGAGATACATAGGAGCGAGAATCAAACCCATTGAGTCAAAATAATTTTTAAAAATATTTTTTCTTTCTTTTAAGATATAACTTAGTATTTTAATAAATAAATTTTCTTTCTTTAAAAATAAAAATAGCAACATTTATTTTTAAGGGTTAAATAAATACTTTTCAAAATTATAATAAATTTACATAATTAATTCAATATAACCATTATTTCAACGGATATTATAGGGTGCTAACACCTTCCTTACACGTAAATAACTCTCAAATCCATTTTTAGTTTAAAATATTAAAATTTTAAGTTTTTTCGAGGTTTTTTTTTATAAACTTTGGTAGGAACTCTACTAACTTCTAAAAAATATTTTTGACGTACCGTTGCAACCGCCCAGTTGCAACAGTTTTCTTTGCAATTATTTTTTTTTCCTATTTTGTTATGTGTAACTAATTCTATAGCTAAAGCTATGATAGATTATCTGTATATTTTATATGATCTTTTGTTTTATCACATTTTTTATTTCTTTTAGGTTGGGTTTTACCCTAGCATGTGTGTGTTCTTGTGTTGGAATTTGACCATTCTTAATACCTCATAGTTAATTGCATGACTAGGTGACTATATCACATATAGTTAATGGAATCATAGGGTAAAACAAGATCAGAAATTAAGTGGACCAAATTTTGTTTTTATCTTTCAATTGGTTAATGAATTAACAAACTCATAGGTTCTCCACACTTTCCTTTTCTTTTTACCTTGCATGACTATTGAGGGTAATTGTTTAGAGAAAAGAATATTGGCATTGCATGACCATTGATTGTCATTAACTTTATATGAATGATTGACGATTGTAGAGAAACCTGAACTAGGGTAAAGATAAAAGTGACCATAAGAGATGAAACTGAATACCCTAGGTTCTTGAAGAGTTTTCTTGTAAGCGAAAATTTATGTTCTTATCTTTTCATTACTTTTTAGTTTAAATCTTCCTTAAATTTCTCTTATTACTATGCACTATTTTGGTTCAAACAATTAAATCATGATATTATCAATAATTGTAAACAATTTCTATCGGACAATATTCTAAGAACTCAATTTTTTGAACTTCTTTTTTATTTTTTGACTGATTTACTTGCCCATATACAATAATTAAAAAGATTGTCATTATTGCATGATTATTGGATAGTGGTAATAGTTAATTAGATAATTAGTAACTATTATAATTTATAACACAATTGAATGAATTTGAATTGAAAAACATACATGTAATCATAAGAAGAAAGTGAAGCTCCAAACCCTGATCCATATAAACTTACTCTATAATTTTCTACTTTCTATTTTCTTTTTAACTTATTTTAATTACTTTCAATTCAAATCTTCTCAAAAATTGAATTTGCTTAACATCGGAAGAATAATAGTAGTAGGATTTTGCAATATAGTCTTTATTGGTACGATATTGTGAAGGTCTTAAACGCTTCATTTTACTACAGTTAACGAGTACACTTGCCTATTGATTGAAAACTTCTTCGAGAGTTTAATATGTAACATTTTACATGATTTCCAAATATACCTATTTGAGCACACTTTATATATTAAATTTATTGAACCTAAAGATATTCTAATTGTGTCTTTATGTTGATGGTATCATTTTTACTAGTAATAATTCAAAGATGATTATAAAATTTAGGGAGACTTTCCTTAGGTGGTTTGAAATGACATATTTGATGCTAATGTTATTTATTTATTTATTTTGCATTGAGATCATTCAAAAGTATGATAGAATTTTTATTTTTCATAAAAAAAATATGATAGTGTTATTTTAAAGATATTTAAGATGGAGATCTCAAGGTCAATTTCAACATTATTTTTGAAAAAAATTTAAAGTTGACAAGAGAAATTGATGGTAAAAAAGTAGATTCAACTCATACAAGAGTTTGATTGGAAACCTCAAATATTTAATGATAAACAGGCCAAATTATGTTTTGGAAGTAAGATTATTAATCAGATTAATAGAAGAACCTCCTATCACTCATTTAGAAGGAATAAAGAGAATTCTAAAATATATCAAAGGGACTTTGACCAATAGAATATTTTATGCTAAAAATATTGATGTGAAGTTCAAATGATACACAAATAGTGATATGACAAGAGACATAAAAATAAGAAATAGCATGTCATGGTATGCATTTCATCTAGGTGCTAGAGTAGTCATGGTCCTCAAATAAACAAGTTAATACACTCTCAACAATAGAAGCATGATATATAGTAGCCACTAGCTGTGCTAAGCAATATGAATAAGGAAAATGCTAAAAGTGATTCATAAGAAACAAAATGCTCTTATGAGAAAATTTTGAGGTTACAAGTCTACCATCACATTATGCAATAATTCAGTCTTATATGGTTATTCCAAGCACTTATATGTTCAATTTCTCAAAATTTGAAAATTTGTAGCTGAAAAAGAAGTGATGATTAAATATTGTCAAACTAAAAATCAAATTGCAAGTATTTTTATAAAGGCATTAAAGGTTGAATTATTTTACAAATTGAAAAAGATGCTTGAAATGATTCATGCTTGATTTAAGGAAGGGAATGTAGATACGTAAATCAAGTCTTGTTTACTATCATACTTGCACTTGCACTGCCGATAGCTTATTGTGTTTAGCAAGATGGAGAAATTACAACTAGTAATTAGAATATGAAAGTCAAAAATTGTAACCACTGAAAAAGCTTAATTATAAATACAAAGAATCCTAAAAGCTGTAAAATTGTTGGCATCGTGTATTTTGGTAGGTTATTAACAAAAGGAATGGTTGCACCATTCAACACAACCCTGTAGAGAGATAACTTCAGAATGATGATTTGTTTCTATATTAGGACATCCTATATTTATTTTAGTATTTTAGAAACAATTGCCTATAATAAGAGCTTATAATTGGAGTATTGGATTGTACAATTTTAAGAAGCCTTAAATGAAATTAGAAGCAAAAGTTCTCTTGCTCTGTTTCATGTGAGTGAGTGTGTGTTTATATACTAAAATGTTATATTGATAATAAGATTTGGTATAAGATTATTAAACAAGAGTCTTCGAGCAATTTTTTTAAGCCTTGGATTAACTAAATGGTTGATTTCAAACCTGGAATTTTTTAAGGAGCAGAAGATGGACTCCTAGAGTATTAACTTTGGAGTCACTTGCTGGATGCTGGGGAATGAAGTACGAAAAATCTTGGAAATATTTTAATTTGACTTAAAAGTTTTTTTACTTATATTTTAATTTGACTTCTAAATTTTTGGAAAATAATTAGTAACTGAAAGTATCCCCTGCTTAATGGTGAAAATCTGTTGCTGCAGCTTAGAGATGCAGATCAGGTTAACCTAGGAGAAGCATTCCTTGAGATAATTCCGCGTATGTGCCTAGTCAAATACTTGTATGTGCATTTCTCTCAATTCCAATGGGAGAAGTTAATTGAAGACTAACATTGCCAACATCAATGGGGATTAGGGACGTCAAAACAAGGTTTTTTAGGAAATAATATATATGTCGACGCATTATTTTTCAGATGTGAATAAAGAATAAGCACAATTTTTTTGACAGTCTTATTTATTTAATCTCTGAGCATATGAAGTGTGAACATTCAAACGCCGGTGTACCTTAATATCTGTCCATGTGAACATTAATTGTTGAAATTATAGTTGACCATACTGACCAAACCAAACAGCAACTTGAGCAAAAAAAAAAGCTTTCAAAGTGAATCATTTATTTATTGAAGAAAACTTCAATATTAGTTAGACATAAGGGGACCACGCGCTCAATTTGCTGTAAAAGAACTCGTCAAAAGGGAAAAATGAAAAATAAAAACATATAAATCCAAATCTAAAATCAATGTTATTGAGATTAAGCAACCTATTCAGTGATCATTTTCTATATTCCCTGTTTGGGGTGAGAACAACAACAGTGGGAATTGAAGCTGGAATCGGATTCTCCAACTTAGCTGTGTCTAGTTAGGAAAGAATCTTTTAGGGTTTACAGCATTTTGGTTAGTATTTTCTGCCCTTTCTGTTATTTTCCCACAAACTTCGATGTTTGACTTTGCTTTATATTAACCATCGTTTTATGTAGCTAAGCCTGTGTTTGTTTGACTCAAACTCACTCACCAGCTTTTAGATCAAGGTTCCTAATCTTCGGTTTCTTTGATTAATATTCAGTTGTGGGCAGTACTCATGGCTGCGGTTGCAGATGCTGTTATTGGAAAATTGGTGGATGAACTGTTGAGTTCTGTTTTGGAAATGAAGGAAAGAGCTAAGAAATTCAGACCCACCTTGGAACTCTTGGAGAAAACCCTGAAAAGATTAGAAAAATTGGTTAAGCAAATAGATGAGTTTAACCGGCAACTGGATCGGCCGGCGGAGGAGACACAGAAGCTGGTGGACCAGATGAAGAATGGGAAGGAGCTTGTTCTGAAGTGCAATCAAGTCCAGCGGTGGAATTGTTGTTATCAGGCCAATTACCAAGAGGAGCTTGAAGCATTGGATGAGGATATTAAAAGGTTCTTTAATTTAGATATGCTAGCTCAAGTACACAGGGATGGGTTGGAGACCTTGGTGGAGGTGAGAGAGCTTCGTGCGGAAATTATAAGTGTTGTTCCCAGAAGATTTGAATTAAGGGGCTTGTGTTCGCCTCCTGAACCCCCTCCTTTCACTGTTGGGTTGGATGATCCTTTGATGGATTTGAAGTTCAAGTTGCTGAGGGAGCAGGTTAGTGTCTCCGTTCTCACTGTTACCGGACCAGGAGGTTCGGGCAAATCTACGTTAGCCAAAATGTTTTGTTCCGATCAGAAAGTCAAAGGTATCAATTCCTAACTTCTATCTATCTCACCATCCTTTCATTACTGTGACTGTTGAAATTAAATCAAAATGTTTCGTTTCTAATGAAACATTTCGTGTCCTTACTCTAATTGCAATGCTGTGCTGCTCATGGGTTGAAGTTACGGCTGTTGGAGAGATTACAACCTTTAGTTGTAGTTAATATACATAGCTCAGGCAACGGCAATCCTATTCTGTAGTTATGATTTTTTTTCTCGGACAATGTTACAAACGAATTTTCGCCTGATCCGAGACACATAAATACCTGAAAGGAGAAAAATATATTTTTAAAAGATTTTATTAACCTTAAGGATTAATTATCATATGTAATTTGTTATTACTCTCGGCTTTAGTTTTGATTAACAAACAAAAAAGAGAATACAATGGAACATTCATTCTATGAACTACGCCATACAGAACGTTTTTATCAAATTTAAAATGTAACTTTTAGACAAAAAGAGAAAACAAAAAAAAATATTAAACAACCGAAAGCTCTAACGAGCTATCGACATGATAATAAAATTTTATTAAAAAAATATTTATTATATTTTTATAATTTCAATATAATAATTGTATATTTTTTTAATAAATTTTTTTATTTTTAAATACTTAAATTCAGCCCTTCTCTTTAAAAAGTAAATTATTTTTGTGTAATTAGTACTTGATAATTTTTTCTCAAATGACTGTTGCTTCATTAGCTTTGATCATATTTCACTTTAAATTTAATTTTTAAATTAAAATGATATATTTGAAAGGGTATAATTCTAATCGTTAATTAAAAAGTTATTTATTAAAATTTTAATGATTTTATGATTTGTTATGTAAGTATGTAAATGTATTTTATCATAATAGAATTATAGTTAAGAATCAAATCGTACCACCTTTCTGCAATAACAGCTTTCGAAAGACCTTTGCTCAAAGTAGTTGTAGAAAAACATAATTTACTTGCTTTGTTATTTGGTTATTTTTGTGTGTACTAGTAGAAGAAGATGCTCGAGTTTGCAAACCTCTAAACGTGTAAAATATGGTTAGGTAAATTTAAGGAAAATATCTTCTTCATCACATTTGGGAAAACGCCCAAGTGGATTACCATAGTGCAAAGACTGTTCAAACACAACCGTTATGACGTGCCAGAGTTTCAAAGTGATGAAGATGCGATTAACCAATTGGAGCATTTGCTAAAAGAAATTGGTAAAAGCCCAATACTGCTGGTCCTAGATGATGTTTGGCCCGAATCAGTGTCTCTTGTAGACAATTTTGTGTTCCAAATCCCAAACTACATTATTTTGGTGACATCAAGATTCGCCATTGCTAGATTTGGCCCTCCATACACTTTGAAACCCCTTGATGATGTTCATGCTATAAATCTATTTCGCCACGAAGCATCCTTGAATCAAAGCAGCTCTGAAATCCCCGATTATGTTATCAATGAGGTACTTTCTATTACCCTTTTATATTAAAATTAAAATCTACATAGCTAGTTTTAATTTCTAGTGTGTTTTGTAAACTCTGGCATGCAAGGCAAAGTGGATTCAGGACACTCAGGCGATTGTTTTACGACACGCTGGTGCTGTTATATGAAATGTTTGAATCCGTCTCTCTTGAAATTTGATATATTTTCACAAATTTTGATAACACTAAACCAATTTTTTAAGAGTTTATAACATTAATTTATGTCAATTTTCAACAAATAAAAGTTATTTTTATTGAAAACAAATATTTTATTACATTAAAATAGAAAAGTAGTCATTAAAATTTTTATATTTTAATAACATTGTTTTTTTAATTATATGAAATTTTAAGAAGACTAAATTAATAATATTAATTATCAAGGGACAAATAAACACAAAATGACTTTTACAATTTTAGTTGTTCCTTTATTGTTTAAATATACTTTTGAAATGCATATTATTGTTATTAGTATTATTAATAGCACATGCAAAATTAATTTTAAAAAATAACATCATTGAATTTTCTTATGTCCTGTAGAATTCTTCTGTAAGGAATAGTTATGGGTTCGTCTCCTTCTCTTTTATCTATATAATAAAAGAAATCACCAAAAAAATTAGTATAAAGCCATGTTGTCACCTTTCAAGAATGATAATTTCAAAATAACATAGCCACCTTATTTACAATTTATTATTTTATTAACTTGGACTAAATATATTGCAGATAGTGAAAGGGTGCAGTGGTTCTCCCTTGGCACTTAGAGTAAGTGGAAGAACCTTAAGTCATCAACAACCGGCGGTGTGGCACAATAGGGCGAAGAAATTGGCGACGGGTCAATCAATTCTTGACACTAATAACGATGTGCTTACTTCTCTGCAAAAAAGCTTCGATGTGTTAGATCCTAAGGTCACTGAGTGTTTTAGGGACTTAAGCTTATTTCCTGAAGCCCAAAGGATCGCTGCTGCAGCCCTTGTTGATATGTGGTCACTACGTGATGAAGATGATGCTAGTTCAATGGATAAAATCAATGAACTAGCCAATCAGAGCATGGCTGATATCCTTGTCACCAGGTATGCCCAATACTTTATTGATTTGATATGTTGTGTAGTGTAATATTCTTCTAACTTTTAAGGTTATTTTGAATTTGTTAAATATCTCTGCATGCATGGCAACAAGAAAGAGACAGCTATAACTTGAGATTAAGTTTATGCTCAATTATAATTTCTAGGTTCTTCAAACATAAAATTCTGCCTTTTATATTCCCCATCATCCAAAAAGTCTCTTCGGACTTGAAAAGTGAGCAATGCATAGGTTTTAAACGTTTATCAAATTTTAAGATGCTTTAAAGTAACAAAAGACGATACAACAAAATTTGTTTGGAGGGAATTTTAATATTATTCTTGATCTTATGATTGGTTGTGCTTTAGGAAAATTATAGTTTTAATCCCTTACAGCTACACTTGAAAATTTGCAATAACTTCATCTATATAAAGCGAAATTCGAACATTCTTGAAAAGATTATTGATACTTTCTCTTGTAACTATCTTTTTTATTCATTTTAAAGCAACTAATATCTTTCTATTTATCAGGAATGTTGAAGGTGGCACAATTGAGTACAATAACCACTATGTCACACAACATGGTCTCCTTCGAGATCTAGCTATACTTCAAACAAGCCAGGAGCCAACAGAGAAGAGGAATAGACTAATTATTGACATAAGTGGAAACAATCTTCCATCATGGTGGACTACACAGAATGAGCATCACATTGCAGCCCGCATATTATCCATATCAACTGGTTTGTTCATTTTTCCGTCTGCATGCACATAGTGATACACAAGTTGTGAGAGGGTACACATTCACTAAATATTTGATTTTTTTGCAGATGAAGCGTTCGCTTCAGAATGGTGCAACTTGCAGCCAACTGAAGTTGAGGTTCTAGTGTTGAACATTCGACAAAAGAAGTTCACACTACCTATGTTCATGAAGAAAATGAATAAATTAAAAGTATTGATAATCACAAATTATGACTTCTATCGCGCTGACATAGAGAATTTCGAACTACTTGATTGTCTATCTGATCTTGAACGAATCAGGTTAGAGAGGGTTTCAATTCCTTTCCTCAGCAAGACCGGAGTGCAATTAAAGAATCTCCAGAAGTTTTCATTTTTTATGTGCAATGTGAATGAAGCATTCAAAAATAGAAGTGTTCAAATTTCAGATGTGCTGCCAAATTTGGAGGAAATAAACATTGACTATTGTGATATGGTGGAATGGCCAGCGGGGCTCTCTAATATTGTTTCCTTAAAGAAGATTAGTATCACAAACTGCCATAAGCTTTCTGCACTTCCTAAAGGAATTGAAAATTTGGTCAATTTGGAATCACTAAAGCTTACTGCCTGTACTAGTTTAGTAGAGTTGCCAGACTCAACCACAAGCCTTTATAAACTGAAAGTTCTTGACATCTCTGATTGCATAAGCCTTAGTAAGTTACCTGAGAACATGGGGAAGTTAAGTAATTTAGAAAGGGTCAATTGCAGAGGTTGCTCGAGATTAAGTGACTTGCCATACACAATCACAGACCTTGGAGGCTTAAGATATGTGATATGTGATGATGAGAGGGCTGCACTATGGGCACCTTTCAAAGAAAAGCTTAGTGATCTAAGGCTAGAGGTGGTCCAAGTTGATTTCAACTTAAAATGGCTTCTATAATTTGCATTCTTACACTTGTGTTTGGCAATTCAATCCTGAGGAAACAGAAGAAGAGTAAAAACTGTGAAGGTAAATAAAAGTAGCTTGTGCATTATTGTTTGGTTGTGTTGTATTTATTCTGAGAAGCAAAATTGTATCCTTTCGAAATTACCATGAGTTTGTGGCCTAGTTTACAATTTTGAAGCGATTGTTTTTGTAACAGTAAAGTTCTTTACTTAATTTGTTATAACGAGTGGAACGGAATGGTATATAATATATAATGAAAATAAACAAAGTTTCCACATATTATTTGAAAATTGAATGATATAATAAATGGAAATTCGCAGTGCATTATTGAGTATTTTATTTTTATGAAAAGGACTGGAATGCTAAAAAGTATAAATTTATTATTTTCATATTGTAAAATACATTTGTCGCAACAACCGAACCATGACGGGATGGCAATTAAATATTAAAAAATATAATTATTTTTTAAAAAAAATAAGGAGTCAAATAATTTTATTAAGAAAAAACTTTTAAAAAATTCAATTAAAATATAGATCTTTAAAACTAAATTTTGGATTCAAAACTCATTTAAACGAAGGGAAAATGTTAGACATTTGTTAAAAAGAATTATGTTTTAATTAATCATACAACAAATATTAATTTTTTTTTTTAGAGTTGTAACGAGTTATATTATTTCTTATATTTTAAATTTATCTTTAATAAAATATTAATATTTAATAAAAAAATAATAATAATTAACTTTGAAAATATTTGTTTTACTGTGATAAAATGAAAAATAGTATGTAACATTTTATTTGTTTATTTTCTTAAACTCGGAAAAATTTTAAATGTTTCATTTTTATTACTTTTCATTTCAAAAAGATAAAAAGTTATTAACAAAGAATTATCTTCTTTCTTTATTTTTTAATAGAGCACACAGATTATAAACTTTATTTTGTTATTCTAATTCTAAATAAAAGTATTTACAAGAAATTTTATTCTTTTTAATTTGAAATAGAAGAAGTGAATTTTAAAATATTATTTTGATATTATATTTTTTAATTTTAAATAGGGTAAATAAATTGTATAAAAATTATTATTTTACAAATAAGGCAAAAGTTTTAAAATATTAATTTTGGTTATATTTTTATCCTAAATTAAAGAGGAAAATTAATGAAAAGAAATTTTTATTTTTATTTTGACTCAAAATAAAAAAGAAAATAATTTCAAAAAAATATTTTAGATGAAAATAGTAAGAATATGAAGAAATCATTTATATATAAAAAAAAAAAGATAAAGAATCCAGAAGTTCTATTGAAAAAAAAGAAAAAATTTGTTGGCTGCAACAAGGATCCTTAGTTACTTGTAAGGAACTAGAGAATTTAAGTTGTTTTATACAAAGGATGGAAAATATAATTTATTGAAATTTATTGATAATGATAATGATTATGCAGGTGACCAAGATGATAAGAAAGAGTTTCTAATTATGTGTTTATGTTGAAAACAAGTGTTGTTTCATAGTCATATAAGAAACAACTAATTATTACTTTGTCAAGAATTGAAACTAAATTTATTGCTACTACACCTATGTGTTAAGCCATTTGTCCAAGAAGAATTCTTGAAGAAATGAATTTCAAACAACTAGGTGCAACCACAATATTTTGTAACAATAATTCAAGTTTTAAATTGTCTAAGAATTCGATATAGGGTGCTATATGGAAGAAGCAAGCATATACATGTGAAATACTATTTTTAAGGGAATGCAACAATAATAGTACCATTGATATGCAATACTATTAGAGTGAAGATCAAATAGCTTATATATTCACAAAACTCTCAAAGTTTCTCCCTTCTAAATTTTGAAAGAGTTGATTGCATAAAACTTGAATTATGTTAAAGTTATTGGAGAATAAAACTAACAATATGTTACTAATAGGTGACAGCTAGCTAATATGTTTTGTTGGCTGCATTGTATTAAGTCTGTTTAGTTAATTTTGTTCTATTTAATTAGTTTATTTTCTATTTCTTTATTTTCTAGCTGTGCCTTCTCTCTTAGTATATATAGGAGGCTTGTCCTTGTAATCACAATGGGAAAATTAATTGAAGTATTATTCAATCATCTTCTTCTATTATCTCTTCTTTTCCGCTTTATGGTATCAAGAGCACTCACAAGGAGAGCTTTGTTGTGCCATACTTTGATCCAACATGGCTGAGAAAGAAGGTTCTCCAAAACAAGACAATACCAAGAAATGAGATGAGTCACAAAATCTTAGCAGCCCCTATTATCTACATCCGAGTGAAAATACCAACACTCTTACTGTTTCTCCTGTTCTTGATGGTCTAAATTACCATGCTTGGAGTAGGTCAATGAAGAGAGGACTTTAATCTAGAAATAAATACAAATTTGTAGATGGAACAATCAAGGAACCATTAGGCGATGACTTCTTACATGATGTTTGGATAAGGTGCAACACTATGATTATTTCTTGAATAACTCGATCTATTTCTTTGTAGATTGCACAGAGCATTGTGTATATTGACAATGCAGAAGATTTATGGAAGGATTTAAGGGATAGATTCTTGAAAGGAGACCATTTCAGCATGTCCGATCTCTTGCAAGAAGTTCACTCTATCAAACAAGGAGAAAGAACCATCTCCACCTATCATAGGGACTTAAAGATTCTATAGGAAGAGTTAGAAATTCTCAAACCTATTCCAGCTTGTTCCCGCATTACAAAGTGCACCTATGATCTAGTGAAAACTGTGAAAAATTATAAGGATACAGAATATGTCATCTGTTTTCTTAAGGGTCTCAATGATTCCTACAACACTGTTAGATCCCAGGTATTGATGATGGACCCTTTACCTAACATTAACAAAGTTTTCTCTCTTGTTTTGCAATAAGAAAGGCAGATCTCATAAACCTTGCTTCAGGAGACCAATCTGGTGGCCAACATATCAGACAACAAACCATCATTTAGAAGTAGAAGTGGATCCTCATTTGAGAGAGGTAGAGGAAGATATAATCAAAGAAATTCCAGCAAACAACCTCAAAGAATCTGCACCTTTTGTGACAAAGAAAAGCACACAGTAGAGACTTGCTATTTCAAACATAAATTTCCTCCAAATTTCAAGTTCAAAAATAAGGGACAAACATCCACTTTAAACTCCTATATCTTAAATTCCTCTATCTCATCTAACACTGTTGAGAGTAGTATTCACAAGAATGTTGAAAAAGAATAGTCTGAGGTAAGCAGTACAATTACAATTGAGTAATATAACCAACTCATGGAGATGCTTAAAAATTAAATGTCAATAGAGAAGTACATGCCTAAGCAATCTCCAACAACATCCAGGTAATATCTCATCTACTCAAAAGGACCAAAAATTGCCTGATAATGTTTGGATATTGGACACTGGTGCCACTGATCATATATCCAACTCCCTTTCTTGTTATGATTCTTATAACACCATTGAACCTATAAGAATTAAATTACCAAATGGATTTATTACTCAAACACAAATTTCAGGAACAGTCACCTTTTCTAACAAACTTTCTTTACAAGATGTTATATACATTCTTGAATTTAATTACAACATTGTATCTGTTAGTAAAATTGTTAACTCTCTTCATTGTAAAATTGTTTTAGATAATTTATCTTGTTGTATCCAGGATCACAAAAATCAACTGATGATTGGTCTTGCTGATCTTCAATGAAATTTGTATATTCTTCAAGGCACAAATTTTTAGGGATTAAAATAGTTAATTCTGCTAGAGCTCCTATTCCCAACAATGTGAATAATTCCACTTTGATTTGTGGCACTATAGATTAGGTTACCCATCAGATTCTGTTTTGCACCAAATAAAAGGACAATTTTCATATGTTAAGCATAATCACAAACATGTATGTGACTATTGCTATTTGGCAAAACAATGCAAGTTACCGTTTCCTACTAGTGTTAAATCATCTACTTCTTGTTTTGATTTGATACATTTGGACATTTTGGGTCCTCTTTCTATTAGTTCCATCCACAGTTAAAGATATTTTTCTAACTATAATGGATGATTTAAGTAGAAATACTTGAATTTTTCTTATGAAAACTAAATCTGAAACCAGACCACTTATTCAAAATTTTATTTCTCTAATATCTACTCAATACAATAAGAAAGTTAAAATTATAAGAGCTGATAATGGCATTAAATTTTGTATGTCAGAATTTTACAATAGTCAAGGGATTATACATCAAACATCTTGTGTGGAAACACTACAGCAAAATGCTATGGTTGAAAGGAAATATAGGCACATCCTAAATGTGGCCAGGTCTTTATTGTTTTATTCTAATTTGCCTAATGTTTATTGGTCATATGTTGTTCTTTATGCTATACATCTCATAAATAAATTGCTTACTCCTGTCTTGAAAGGTAAATCTCTCTTTGAAATTCTTAATGAAAAACTCCCTGCTTACCTTGATCTAAAAGTCTTTGGCAGTTTGTGTTTTGTTTCTACACTTACTCAACATAGAAACAAATTACATCCTAGAGCTAGGAAATGTGCCTATCTAGGAATTAAATCTGGTACAAAAGGTTACATTGCCCTTGATTTATCCACTAGAGAATTTCTTATTTCTAGGAATATGATCTTTTATGAAAATATATTTCTTTTTACAAAGTTTCTCCTATTAATAATTAAATTGATCCTCAGGTAAGTGAGACTTTAGATTTCCTTTTAGTGATGTTAATCTATCCAACAATAATCCTATGAAAGGTGAAGTTTCTAACAGCATAGATACTCAGCCCCTCTCTGTTGAACCACAAAACACACAAGATGAGCTTAGTTCTCCTACTCCTCCAAATATTGACCTTCGAAGATCCACCAGGCATAGACAAGCACCCACTTACCTGACTGATTACTATTATCATCTTTTACAAAATATGGGAACTCATGATTCTAAGAATATAAGGTACTCCCTCTCTATTGTTTTATCTTATCATTTTCTGAATCCTAATTTTTTGAAATTCACTTTATCTATTACTACTGAAATTGAGCCTAAAACCTATCAACAAGCTACTCAATTTCCTCATTAGATTAAGGCAATGCAAGATGAATAAAACTTGGTCTTTAACCCATTTACTCATAGGAAAGTCTGTTATCAGATCCAAATGAGTTTATAAAATCAAATATAATTTAGATGAGACTCTACAAAGATATAAGGTCAGATTAGTGGCCAAAGAATATAACCAAACTAAAGGTTTGGATTACTTTGACACTTTTGCCCCTGTAGTTAAATTAACTATTGTCAAACTTTTACTTACTCTTGCTTCTACTAAGAATTGGTTTCTTCACCAACTTGACATCAACAATGCATTTTTACATGGTGATTTAATTGAGGAAGTTTATATGAAGACTCCTCAAGGTTTTTCTATTTAAGATCCCACATTGGTTTGTAAACTACACAAATCTATCTGACTTAAAACAAGCTAGTAGACAGTGGTTTGTCAAACTCTTTACTTTTCTCTTGAACCTTGGATATAGACAATCCAGTTATGATTATTCTCTTTTTATTAAGAAAGTCAATTCTAAGCTAACCATCATTTTAGTTTATGTTGATGATCTTATATTGGTAGGAGATGATACAATAGAAATTGCTTCTGTAAAACAAGATCTTGACAACACCTTTAAAATCAAGGACCTTGGCAATCTTACATACTTTCTTGGTCTTGAAGTGGCAAGATCACATTTAGGTCTTACTATATCTCAAAGAAAATACACTTTAGATCTAATTTCTAACTTTAATTTGCTTGCAGCTAAACCTATCCCTACACCTATGATCAAGACTACTAGACTTGCTCATGATGACAATTACCTTTATTCAAATGCTACTGGATATAGAAAACTTGTTGGGAGATTACTCTACCTTACCAATACCATACTAGACATAAGCTTTGTTGTTCAACAGCTTAGCTAGTTCATGAGCAATCTAACTGAATTGCATTACAAGGCTTACATTCGAGTCCTCAGATATTTGAAGGGTTCCCCAGGACAAGGAATCTTTTAGCCTAGCAATTCCACATTACAACTGAAAGGCTTTAGTGACTTAGATTGGGGCACTTGTCTAGACTCTCGAAAATTAATCACAAGTTACTGCATCTATCTTGGCAATTCTTTAGTTTCATGGAAATCCAAGAAGCAACCTACCATTTCCAGACCTTCTTTAGAGGCTGAATATCGTGCCTTGGGAACTACTATTTGTGAGTTGCAATGGCTAACTTACCTATTGAATGATCTTTGAGTTTTCTACATTCAACCAACACTTCTCTATTGTGATAGTGCCTCAGCCAGACATATTACTACTAATGCTATTTTTCATGAAAGAACCAAACACCTGGACATTGATTGCCACTTGGTCAGGGAGAAACTTTAGGCTAAACTTTTCCACCTTCTACCTATTACTAACAAAGAGCAACATGCAGATCTCTTCATCAAGCCACTTGACTCTACTCCTTTTCTTTTTCTTCTTTCCAAGCTAGGAGTGTTAAATATATACTCTCTAGCTTGTGGGTGGGGGGGGTATTGGAGAATAAAACTAATAATATGTTACTAATAGGTGACAGCTAGCTAATATGTTTTATTGTCTGCATTCTGTTAAGTCTATTTAGTTAATTTTGTTCTGTTTAATTAGTTTATTTTTTTATTTCTTTATTTTCTAGCTGTACTTTCTCTCTTAGTATATATAGGAGGCTTATCCTTATAATCATAATGAGAAAATTAATTGAAATATTATTCAGTCATTTTCTTTCATTATCTCTTCTTTTCCGCTTTAAAAGTATTTGTTGAAAAATTAAACTGAAGCGTTGCAATATTCAGTTTAAGGGAGTGATTATAAAAGAAAAATATTTATCTTTTTATTGACCAAGTTTAAAGATGAATTTTACTCCACATAATTTAGTATTTTTCTGTTTTAATTATTTTAAGAGTATAATTTCAGTTTTTAGATTATTCGAAATATCTTTAATTTTATGGTGTATATGTTATGTAATAAGCCTATTTAACGAGCATTAGATTATTCCTTTCAATAAGATAAAGAAACGCATTTCTTATGTTGTGATCTTCGTTACTCTTTTACGTTATTAGATTCATTTCCCTTTTACGTTAATAAATAAATTATGTATAGACCACACATATATTTTTATTTATGTTTTTTAGTATTGGATCATAATAAATAAAAACATGCAAAATTAATTTTTCATTACACTAAAAATTTGGCCAAATAATTAAGGAATTGATCATTTATATTTATACCATTTTAATTTTTTATTTTTAATAAATTTTAATTAAAAAGTACGAATAAAATTGAGGGTTCATAACATTAAACATCAGGATTAAAATTATTTGATTTCTTTGTATTCCTTGCCCCTACTTCAATTTTGGTGGAAAAAATGACGAGGATGAAAAGATTTGGCTAATAAGATTAGGTTTGACTCTTATAGTCAACGATTCTCCTTTCGTAAACATGTATTATTATTAGCCGATGGCATGCCCTACCATTGCAAGGATAACCTTCTCTACCTATCCCTAAAATATAGTTGCTGTAACATCTAGTTATAATTTCACCTGTAGAATAAGCCATGATAAAGATAAAATACAAAACAAAAGTTGACAATTTATTCGCCTTATATATTTTGATTTTAGTGATAACATTCAATTATATTAAATAGAAATAAAGAAAAAAATCATGTAAATAAGAAAAAAGTTATAAAAAATATTTTATTTAAATTAGTAGACATGTCTATCAATTTAATATGATTTATTGAAGTTAAAAATTTAAAATTTAAGTTTAAATTAAAATTGACTAAGATTACATTAATTTTAAAATCTAGTTTGTCATACAAATGTAAAACAAACCTATTTAAATTAACATGATTTGCTATTATTTAAAATTCAATTGGACTTTAAAATTAAATTAATTAAATCTATATAATATTATTTAAGATAAATAAAACAAGGTATTCAGTATAAGAAAAACACAACATTTTAGTTTTATCAAAATATAATATATAAGAAGAGTACTGGTGGGAAAAAGTGTTAAGTGATTTTATTTAATCGTGTTTTCATAATGAAATATGATTCAATTGTATAAATATGTTGAAAATATAAAATTTAGTTCTAATATCATAATATAATAAATAAAATTCCAAATATATAAATAAACTGAAATAAAAAAAACAAATTATGAATTCATTGCCACTCTATTTATATATGTAGAAATTTTATTTAAACAATTAATTTGACTTAAAATATAATAAAAAACGAAAATACATATAGTTATCATATAAAATATTGAGTTATATTATTATTTTAAAAATATATTCAAATTTAAATTAAGTGTGATATCTATTGCAATTTAAAATATCTATTTAAAAATTGATTGAATTCAGTTATATATCGTTTCATTTTATTTATTTAGTTTTGATTGGACTTATTTAGTGTTGAATACTTTAGACCCATGCATGACCTTTCTGGTTTAGGATTTCGTTCACGAAAATTCCCAGTAAACTAACCTGATCCGATTATATTTATATTTTATAATTTATTTATTTATTAGTTTTATTATTATTTTTACATATTTTATTTGTTTAAATTAAATTATTTAATCAATAAAAATAACTTAGTCAAATATAATTATATATATATATATATATATATATATATATATATATTTGAAATTAAACTGAGAAGTCTAGAAAACAACAACCGAACCATGTGACGGTTTGATAAAATTTAAAAAGTGAAAAACCAATAACAGTAAAAAAAAAGTCTAGTTTAGTTTTTTTATTAAGGTTTGGAACACGGATTTTGGTTTTTAAGGTTTTGTAGAAATTGACTAGCTCGCTGGGCTTTAGTTTTGGGTAAATTAAGGTTATGCTTGTTTTGAGTCGGATGAAATTAATAAGATAAAATTGATTTTGTTATAAAATTAACATAAAAGTAGAATAGACGTATAGAGAATATAATTCAAGAAAAAAATCTCAATTTAATTTCATACATTAAAAATATAAATAAAATATTTTATTTATAAGTCTAAATTAATGGTTTAAGAGTTTTATCACTGTAAGTGTAAATGAAATAAATGATTAAAATTTAAAAAATATGAGAATATTTTATACGTTAACTCATAATAATTTATAATATTTTTTATTAGACGTTTAATATTTGAGAATGTATTTTATAAAATTTTACTAAAAAAATCTATGAGATAAAAATCTAGTAAAAAAATATATTATTCTTTAATATGTTATTAGATATTGTTTTATTAAAAAAAAAGTACATAACGCAATTAATTCTATCCCGTGTATGAATAATCATTTTTAAGATGATAAAATTTAATCTGTAAATAAATTGTTTAAAATTTTATTTGATAGTAATTTTGTAAAAATATCTACTAAATTTTTAAATAAATGAATTTGTTAAATATTTATAATAATTATTCTTTTGAGTATTATTCGTAAAATAAAATTTTGAAAAAATATATTTTATTCAATCTCCTTTTATGCGCTTTTCTTTTAATTTAGTTTTACACACAAAATTATGTTCACAAATAATTATTGTGGTCATTTTTTTAAATGAAAAATTATAAATTTCTTATACACGTTGAATCACATATCCTAAATAGACACATTCTTAACTTGTCTCATGCAATACTAAAATTTATGAATGATGTAAGCATTATAATTTGTTTAAACTATTGTACTATAACATATAATCAAATAACTTGTTTATGATCTATCATTATAAGGGTCGAATAAATAATTTGTACCTACGTAATTAAGTTGGCCTTAAATTTATTTGAGTAAAATAAACCTATACTTATCATACCTTTAAGGTAACAAAATATGTATTTAACTTCATTTCATTGTCTTCTTATAGGTAAAAAATTATATCGTACTAATAAATTAACAACGAATAATATATCGTGTTTTATATGACTATTAATATGCATTAGTGCCCTAATTGCACTAAGATAAGGTACATCATGACTAAGTAATTCATTCTACTCTTCAGATTTGAAATAATCTTTATTTACGTATAGTGACTATACAATCATTGGAATATACAATATATGTGATTTATTCATATAAAATTATTTTAACACATTTATTATATACGCTTCTTGATAAGTAAAAATTCCATTTTTTACATATTTAAGTTATAATCTAAGACAAAACTTCATACTTCTAAGGTCTTTCATCAAAAATCCATTTTTTTTAGGCAACTCAATTTTTGAAATCTCTTTAGGATTTCCCATGATATTTAAATCATCAATATAAATAAAAATTATAAAAAATCTATTTTCAGATCTTTTTATAAAAATACATTTATAAAAATACATGAACAAATGAGATGATTTTATATCCTTCTTCCAATAAATATTTGTTAAAGCAATTGTACCACGTCTCTAGATTGCTTCAATTCATTAAATAATTTATACCTTGTTTGGATAATTTTTTTATAATTTTTTCAAAAGGTCTTTATACAAGAAAAGATTAGGTGTAAAAAATAAATAAAATTTTCTCATGAGTTAGAAACAACTTATACTTTGTTTTTTTAGAAGTTTTTTCATTTAGCTTCTCAATAATTTGAAGAGATAAGTAGTTTTTGATTTATAAAAAAAATTATTTATTTTTTATACAAAATTTTTCTTATATAAAGGTGTAACATCCTTAATTTCTTTATTCAAAATAAATAAATTTATAGCGAATAAATAACCAAAAAAAAAGTTTTATTCTTATTCATGGATTTAGGAATTGCACAAAAATAAAACTTACACTTTCTTCTCATGAAAGTTTCATAAAATTCCAAAATGTTTAAGATTTTCAAAAGAATAATCTGAAACTTTAAAGGTAATAAATAAAACTTAAGTTTATGTCATGCAACTTTATTGGTTTATTGAATGCATACAAATTTAGAGTTTTCACTAAGGACATTTCCAAAATATTCTTTATAACCAAAATTTGCTCAAGGATTTAAGTTCTAAATTCTAACATTGAAATTATTTACAAACTTTGGTCAACACAAAATATAATTAGATAAAACAATACAATTTCTCAAATTATCTCAGTCCCTAAAGGGCAGTATTTCTTCCAATACCTTTGGATTATGATTCTATGATGAGGCAAACATCTTTATCTCTTCACTTTCATTACTTGAAAATATTAGTAAGAGTGAGTATTTCCTACCCTATTAAATCTCTTATTTAACATAAGCAAAATAATCATATATATATATATATATATATATATAATACTAAAAATATTTTCTAACATGGGTTGAATTATCAGTATGACTCAACTCATCCAATTCACCATCACAAAGGAGTACACATAAGATAATTAATCACTCAATATGTCACAATACATGTGTCCTAATCGTACCCGTTGATGTATTATAATATATATATATATATATATATATATATATCATAACAATATCAACCGATATGTTATAATGCATATATTATAATCATACAACTGCTACACTACTTAATATGCATCACACTTTCACATTTATTTAACTTTCATATCTAATTCCCCTAAGATCCCTTGAGGACTTCATAGCTTAGATAGTTGTTGGTTAGCCCCAGCAACACAGATACACGTGTGCTGTCCTGACCTTTTTTAGCAAAGGTATAGTTAGGAGACCCATCAGAAAATAAGTGTATGACCTGTAAATGCCTTTACTTTCAACAAATCATTGTGCACTTGTTCACATGAAGCATTCACCACCCTCATTTCTTCAAGATTTCTCAAATCTTCTCCAAGCTCTATACTCCCAGTGTATCTCTATAGCTAACTAACTCACCACCAACATTTCTCATTCTTTTCCACACCCTTTTCACAGGGCAACGTGTCATAATATGTGAGTCTTGACCACATAACTCGGTATATTATAATACATATATTATAAGTACACCCTCTGGTCGTACCACAATACCTGTATTATAATCATATCCACTCATATATTTTGACTCCCGTATTATAGTCATCTTTCTCACAATTCCACCATCATGTCACGTCAACCAGAAAACTTTTTCTTTATTCAAGAACAGTCAAGCACTTGCATCAATAACACAGTTTCGTCATCTGACATCCTTCAACTATCAAACAACATCTATACAATCATATCATTCACCACGGAAATATCATGAACTTAATTCAACCAATCTCAACATACCTCAATCATAAAAAAATATTCATCCAATGCAGAAAATCATTACACAATCAATACAATATGTCAGAGGTCGGACACCTTCAGACTCAGCCTAATGGTACAATCCATTATTCACATGCTCTTAGTACTAGTAATAGGTCGTCTATCCTAAGGTTTGATATCATCCGTTATTAATAATAAGTTTATCATTCCAAAAACATCAAATGACACATCCTAACTAATTCTAAACATTGTTTGCTTGGTAAAATTGTAGTATTCCTCAAAGACAATTTTATTTAAAGCCTTTATTACAAGTTACATTTAGATAGTTATTAAAATAAGTAAGAGTTTTTCTATTTTAAACTACCCAAGAGAGGTTATGGTTTGGGATCAACTCCTCCTTACCTTAGAATGGAGACCCACCACAAAATCAACTGTAGCAATACCTCTTACATGGATTCTTGCCCTAAACACATGGAATAATCCACGAGAAATCAAGATAGATAAAGAGAAGGTAAAAACCAAGAACTCAAAATACTTACCTCCAAATGTTCCAAACATAATTTCAATCTTCGATCTAAGGCACAAACGACTTAAGAGGCAATTTGATCGGTCAAAAAGGCTAGGGAAAGTGGAAATGCCTTCTCTTTAACCCTAAACTCCTTAAATACACAAAGCATTGCAACACTCTCGCTATAGATCTCGCTGCAGCGACACCCTCTTTCGCTACAATAAAAATTTCAGAGAAAACTGTATTCTGATTTCTACAAAATCTCGCTATAGCGGGACTCTCTTGCTACAGCGAGACTGCACCAAAAAATGCACCCTCCACTGATACCCTCTGGTTGCAGCGAAGAAACTCTCACTTCAACAAGAACGCAACAATTTCACCCCTCTCTCTCAGTGTCTTCTCGTTACAGCGAGAATCCCCTACAGTTCACCCTCAATTTATATTTCCAACTAACTTTAGTCAATCCAAGTCAACACTCGCATACATTTATCTATATACATATATTTACATCACCAACATAAATCAGAACGTATACCCAATTAACAATACACATACTTATATTAATAATCAATTTATTATTATCAAAATTCAGGGTGTTACAACTCTTTCACTCTTCTAGGAATTTTATTCCTGAAATTCACTTATCAATACTCGCATTCTCCCATAAATTCTTTATGCTCCAAAACTTTATCTACTCTAACATTTTTATAAAATCTGCTGAGATATCAGATTCCGACCCTTTTGTCAAGCTCTCTTCCAACATTATCCATGTCATTTTTCCTCCACGTGAAGAACACATATTCTACCTTTAATTCAACGAGTTAGTTAACATTGTAGCAAGACTTCGTGTCCTTATGTTTTTTCTCTGCATCACATCACTTAAATGATGTCACTCATCCATTAAAACTTCATAGAAAGGCATAATTTTATTGGAATCTTTTTATTTTTATCTTTTTTAATTAAAATATTAATTATGCTTAATAATTTTTTTAGAGTCTTTACATCTTAGAGTTAATCACCTTAATTTTTAGCTTATTTTCTTTTTTAAAAATATTTAACTTTAGAATAAAAAGTCTACACACATTATACTCATTTTAGACTTATTTGTAATATTAAATTATTCAATTGAAATAATAATTTTGATTGGAAAATTAATAGCTAATATTTGAATTTATTCGCCCTATAGTTTGCTTCAATTGATGTGCTTCTCTAAATGCTTATTTTAACACTAACTTATAATTTTAGAAATAGGAAAAGAAAAGAAAAAAAAAACTCTTCCTTCTCCTGAATTATTTTAATTAATGTTCATGGATTCCTTCTTTATAATTCGGCTTTATTAATTGACCGTTAGGTGTTGTGCTGCGTTGGTAACCTAATACCTAAAGTGTTTTAAACTTCTTGTATATCTCCTTTACGGTTTTGCTTTATTAAGGTTGGTGACCTAACATATATCTTCTTTACAATTATTTACCTTATTCTTCCTTCGAATGTTTCGTTTATATTTGTGCTTTTTTAATTGACGTTTGTTTTATTTCAAAATCATGGCGGCAACTAGAAATGCTTCTTAATAAACACACATTGTTTTTTAAGACATAATATAATTTTATATTTATATTTAAAAGTAATTTGGTTTTATTATTTATATAAAATTTAAATTTCTTTCATTTTTAAAGTATTAATCCTTAGGATAATTTTTAAATTATAGTTTTTAAATATTTTTTTTTTAAAAATCAAATGTTTTAAAATAAAATGTTGTACTGTGGATAACGGTTTTACTCATCACAAATCAAATTAATTACATACCTATGTAATGTTTGAATATTAAAAAGATTAGGACCGTTGACAAAAGGAGTGATAAATGCTTTGCCCTGACAAAATATTTGAAATAATGAAGAAAAATGTTAGTATAAATGTGAAATATCTTTTTTTATAATGTTTTATTATTAGTTATAATTTATTAAAAATTAAAAAATTAAAAGTAAATACTAAATATTTTTAATAAACCTCACATGATTTTATAATTGTAATAAATTTTCTTCGATAAAAAATGATAATTAGTGTTTTAAAATAATTACTGAAATAATAAAATTATTATAAAATTAATGTATTTTTATATATTTTATAATAAATATTATTTTTTTTTATTTTTTATGACTATACTTAAAATGAATATTAGCAACGCTTTTTAATACATTTTTAGTTATTAACTAAACTTTATTGAAAATTATAAAAAAATTATCTAAATCATATTTTTTCTATTTTTAGTTTCAAAATTCTTTATACTTTTTTTTATGATTTTTAATAAATTTTATAAATAATTAAAATATACGTTAGAAAAATAGATTAAAAATTGATTTCCTTCCGCTCATCGAATACTTAAAGCACTAAGTTGTTAAGATATTAGAGAATTATGATTATCACTGCTCGCCAGCCTTTGTGAATAAAAAAATAACGGCAAAAGATGGTGCATTGCACCAATAATGCTTGATAATATAAAATTATTAGTATAAGATTTTAATAACATTTAATATCACATCATAAAAAATAGACGGTGACTAATTTTATTTTAAATAACAATGACAACGTAACTTTACCAACCTGGCTAGCACTTCAAGTACAGTTCAGATCTGAGCTTGCAAATCGAAAGAAGAAGAGCAACTGGGAGGAATCTACTACAAGATTGCCTATGCAGCGGTTCAAATTTCAAATATTTTAATCGAGATCCTCGTCATAAACTCACTCTCTTCCTTCAACTGAAGAATTCAATTCTGCTCATAAACAAAGCGCTAATTCAAAGTAAGCTTTGGTGGTTATTTCGAAGGTAAAACAACTCTCTCTTTTCTTTACCATATTATTTTTAGCATATTATGTGAACTTAATTAAAAAATATAAATAAAAATCGTTAAAATAGGAATGAAGTTTACATGATGTTTATGTTTTTTAATTAACAATAAAGATATGTTTGACATTGTTTAAAGACTGTTGTTATCATTTTTATACTTTCAATATAAGATGCTCATCAACAACGTAGACTTTCTAATTCCTATGCATAACTTGTTCCTTGTTCCATTCTATAGAGTAAGTACTAATGGGAGAGACCACGCAGTGTGTTGCCCTTGGAACACTATTTCAAGAGAGACTGAAGATGATTTTGGAAATAGTGGAAAAGGGTCAAAAGAGCGAAAGCAACAAACAAATACTGAGGTCAACCCTCAAGGATATGACTCCTGTGGTGGAAGAGATCAAGCAATATAATGAACACTTGAATCCACCAAGAGAAGAAATCAACAACCTTATCAAGGAGAAAAATGCAAAGGAAGAGTTTGTGTGCAAAAGCTCTTCCATGAATTATTGTTGGGAAAAGTGTCTCTCTTGCCTTTTGTACGGATTTGGGCACAAGAGGGATGATTCCTTTGCTATTGATGACAAGCAAGCTCTTATGGCAAATGATATTAAAGAGACACTTTGCAAGGTGAGAGAAATTCTTGAGCTTCTTAGTAAAGAGAATTATCAGCAGAAACTTAGTGGTGTTGGAGCACCAATGAAGTGTCCTTTTGGTGTTCCTGAAAATCCAGAATTCACTGTTGGGTTGGATGTACCGTTAAGCAAGTTGAAGATGGAGGTTCTCAACGAAGGTGTATCCATCATTGTGTTGACTGGAGTGGGAGGAATGGGTAAAACAACTTTGGCTACAAAGCTGTGTTGGGATGAACAAGTCAAAGGTAAGTAGTGACTCCATTTTGCTTCTCTGAGCCTGATGAATGATTTGACTAGTTCTTTTTTTAGAGATTTCAACATGGCTCATCACTCATTCATAAAATCTTCGCATGTTGTCTCTTTCGTATAGAATATTTTGTCATCATTAGTATAAGTTTATATCACCAATATCTTAAGAATAATGTTAGCAACACACTTTCTAACACACTTTTTGTAACACTCTCCCTCCCCTCCCCCTCCTCCCCACTATTAGCTAAAATTTATTGAAAACTACAAAAATCATGTGAGTTAGAGAGTGTGTTGCTAGCATTCCTCATATCTTAATATTGAAAGCATAGTAATATAAAGTGGTGCCAGAAAATTATTACAAAGTTGCATATATCCAATGCCATTCTTGTATGCCTTGAAGTTTTATGTGATGTTTAGCACATGTCTAGTTCAACTTATTTTAAGAAAGTAATTGAAGTTTTTAACTAAAAACAATGACCCCACCCCCCTTCCCAAGAAAAAAGAAATTGTTGCCAAACATGTGCAAATTATCCTTTGAGAAGTTAATATGTGAACAAGAGGGTTCATTGTAGTCCAAATATCATAAAGACGTATGCTATTCCCTGCAAGAGTAATGCTAGTTGAACACTATTTTAAACACATTCTTCAACAATCAATACACTTCTGGTGATTAGTCAATTGTTTAAAAAGTAAAAGTAATTTTTAAAAAGGAACCAATTTATGAGAGAAGTATTTTTACATTTTAAAAAATAGACTGACTAATTATGAGGAATATGTTGAAGAATGTGTTAAAAACAGTGTTTTGTTAGTATTTCTCTCTTTGCAATTGATACTTTAACAAATTAAGGAAGCATTATCTTTTGATCTTTATTTTATTTTATTTTCTATTCATTGTTCATTTACCTTATTGTTATCTGTAATAATAAATTATTCTGTTGCAATATATGCACACTGTAAAATGAATACCTTTCATAATGCATTCTCAAATGTTGGTACAAGACATCGAATCTGGTGTTTTTACAGATCTTTTTGATTTCTCTAGGTAAATTTGGGGAAAATATTTTATTTGTCACCTTCTCAAAAACGCCCAAGTTGAAGATTATTATTCAAAGACTATTTGAACACTGTGGATATCCTGTGCCTGATTTTCAAAGTGATGAAAATGCATTTAATCAATTGGGACTTTTGCTGAGGCAAATTGGTGGAAGTCCAATGTTGTTGGTCCTGGATGATGTTTGGCCTGGCTCAGAAACCCTTGTTGAGAAATTTAAAGTCCAGATACCAGATTATAAAGTTTTGGTGACTTCTAGGGTTTCATTTCATAGATTGGGTACCCATTGTATCTTAAAACCACTTGTTCATGAAGATGCGATAACCCTTTTCCATCATTATGCTCTCTTGGAGGAAAGCAGTTCAAGTATACCTGATGAAGACCTTGTCCAAAAGGTGCTTATTCCTATTTTGTGACATAAGAGAGTTATCTATCTTTGTTCTTTTTGTCTGAAGTCAATTACTTGAAGTAGTTTTTGACTGAAAATCACTTGAAGTAGATTACTTGCTGCTTGGGGTGCTTAAATCATAATAGTTTGGTTGCTGACTATTTTTGGTTGCACTGAAATGCAGGTTGTGAGAAACTGCAAGGGTTTACCACTTGCCATCAAAGTGATTGGGAGATCACTCAGTCATCATCCTTCTGAGTTGTGGCAAAAGATGGTGGAGGAATTGTCGCATGGTCATTCTATACTTGATTCTGATATGGAATTACTTACTTGCCTCCAAAGGATCTTGGATCTTTTGGAAGATAATCCCATCAATATCATCAAGGAGTGCTTCATGGACCTTGCGTTGTTTCCTGAAGACCAAAGAATTCCCGTTACAGCTCTCATTGATATGTGGACAGAGTTGTATAGACTAGATGATGATGGCATAGATGCAATGACCATCATCAACAAATTAAACTCCATGAATCTGGCTAATGTCTTGGTAGCAAGGTACAGTGACTGACTATATTTTCTTCCAGGCCATTTAATCCTAATATATATAACAAATGACATGAATTTATACTCTACAGAACAAATAATTCAGTGACTTGTATGGCTTATGTGAGAAGCATTTGATTCCTGATACAATATCCCAAAATGATCATTATCTCAAAGAGAATTCAAACACCTTGGATTCTGTAACTCTGCATTTATTCTTATGAACTTATTTTAGAGAACAAGTTGAAATTCATAATTATTCTTCTTGATAAAGAGCATTTCCTTTTTGATCTTGTAAAGGAATTTTTCTTAAGGAATTAATGTCTGCTTAGTTACCAGGAAAAATGCTAGTGACACAGACAATTACTACTACAATAACCACTTCATCACCCTTCACGATCTTTTGAGAGAGCTTGCAATATATCAAAGTAATCAGGAACCAATGGAGCAAAGGAAAAGGTTAATTATTGACATAAATGGAAACAAACGAGAGTGGTGGCTTGGGAAGAAGCAGAAAGGTGTGATGGCCGGCATATTGCCAAAATGGCTTGAATGGTGTGTTAAACTGAAGTCCCCACAGGCCCCTGCCCACATACTGTCTATCTCAACTGGTTCGTCATACTTATACCTTCTCTATACTTAAGTATAAAAAATGATAATAAGAATGTCCCAGTAATATGTCATTCAGTACTCTTCCACGACTAACAGCATATTGGCTCTGTTTGCAGATGAAAATTGCACTCCATATTTATCTCATATGCAACCTGCTCAGACTAAGGTTCTTATTTTGAATCTTCAAACTAAGCAGTATTCCTTTCCTGAGTTCATGGAAGAAATGAGTAAACTTAAAGTTCTGATAATCACAAATTACAGTTTCCATCCTTCTGAAATGAACAATTTTGAGCTACTTGGCTCTATACGCAACCTAGAAAGAATCAGATTAGAGCGGATCTCTGTTCCTTCCTTTGTCACTTTGAAGAATCTTAAAAAGATATCACTCTACTTGTGTAATCTGAGACAGGCTTTGGAAAATGTTAAGATGCTAATTTCAGAAGCTTTTCCAAATTTAGAAGAATTGAATATTGACTATTGCAAAGATATGGTAGAATTGCCTAAGGGGCTGTGTGATATCACCCACTTGAAGAAGCTCAGCATTACTAATTGCCACAAGCTTTCTGTACTGCCCCAAGAAATTGGAAAGTTGGAGAATCTGGAACTCCTAAGGCTCAGCTCCTGTACTGGTTTGGAAGGAATACCAGATTCTATTGGAAGGCTTCCAAATCTACGACTTATTGATATCTCAAATTGCATAAGCATTCGTAATTTACCTAAGAACTTTGGCAATCTGTCTAATCTACAAAATCTCTACATGACAAGTTGTACAAAGTGTGAACTACCATTCTCAGTAGCTAGTCTTGAGAATTTGAAAGTCGTGATATGTGATGAAGAGACAGCTGCTTCATGGGAAGCTTTCAAACCTATGCTTCCCAATCTAAAGATAGATGTTCCGGGAGTTGATGTTAACTTGAACTGGCTTCATACGATTTCCTCCTAATGCTAGGTTCATGCAGCCTGTTGTCTTTCTGAGTAATTGATCAAACTGGAAAGAAAAATTAACAGAATACAGTTTTCACATTGGAGTATGCTAAAAGGAAACACCCATATTAGTCAATGTTGAAGGGGGTTTGCTATAAGGAACTCTTGAACTAAAAATCCTTTATGAATATCCAAGTCCAAAGAGATTCTCAATTTTTAGATCAAATAGGGTATTGATCCTGTTATATATCCATCGATTGGCTGGAAGAAAACAGCTTGAGTGACATCTCAACGTCTGCAGCATCTAGTGGTATGAAACAACTGGGTGAGGGTTCAAAGGGTTTAAATCTTGATTCTATTTGCAATGCTCTTGGTTTTTGTTTTGGAGCCTAAGAGCATTGAATTTTAAGGACCAAGGCTTATTTCTTGAAGACTAGAGTATCCCTGATGTTGCACTTGTTGATATGAGGGTAGAACTGTGTAATCAAGATTGTTGATATATAAATATAGTAATTAGGCATGATTGATATGTAATTATAGTAATTAGGCCAGAAAAATAGCATAATTATAACATGATATCAGAATTACCTTTATTAAGGTAATAATTTGTAATTAATGTAAATTATCTTATACATATATAAATTTTTCATATGCAATATACAGAAAAACACATTTTAAGTATCAAATTCTATATGGTATCAATTTTTGGTTTCGATCCGACACCCGTTTTTCATTTGCTACAATAACTGCGCCCTTATCTAGTCTCGATCTCCGCTGTCATTGACTTTTTCAGCCATCTAAGGTTATGATCAGGACGATTTTCTCTTGGCAATCACCATCGACTATTCGCCATTGCCACCTGCCGTCGCACGTGCTCTCACGTGCTGCCACATTTCATCTGCACATCTCGTTTTCTTGACGTTGATTCTGCTTCAGCGATCTTCTCTACCCTTTTTCCATCTTTGGCGACCTCCATGGTACATTCTTATAGCTTTTTTTCTCTCTTTTTCGTGTTTTTGCAATGTCCACCTCTGAAAGTGCTACTATGACCTTCACCACTGTGCCTTTGATACCCTGTGAGAAACTCCTTGGTGCTCCAAATTATTTCTCTTAGGCAGTGGCTGTTGAACTTTGGTTCCAAGGACAAGGTTGCTCTGACCATCTCACAACACAGGCTAAAGACATTGTTGCGGACAAACGAGACCATTGGAAGCAAGTTGATGCCTCCCTTTGTAGTGTTCTTTGGTTCTCCATTGATGCCAAACTACAACATCAGTATCATCCATTTAAAACCTGCTATGAGGTTTGGAAGAAGGCCAAACGAGTTTATTCCAATAAAGTTCACTGTCTCTATACGGTCATTGCTAACCTTATCTCCATTAAGAAACATAACATGGATATGCAAAGTTACTTAGGTAAGCTTGACAACTTGATGGCTGAATTTAATGCTCTTATTTCATTTACTAGTGATGCAGAAAAGCATGCCCAACAGCAGAGTGAATTCTTCATGGTGCTTGCTCTCCATGACCTTCCTCCAGAACTTGACTCTGTTCGCAATCAGGTTCTTTCTAGTCCTATAGTGTCATCATTTGATTCTATCTTTGAGCAGCTGCTACGCATGTTCACTCCTCAACCATTTGCGGCAACCCTACTTCCCACTACTCTTCTTGATTCCACTACACTCTTACTGAACTCCTTTCCTTAACAGTCTAGGAGGGGACATGGTAATACCTATTCTTGTTTGCTTCCTTGCTGTGCCTACTGAAGGCGTTTTGACCATCTTAAGGCTCAGTGTCGCACCAAGGCCAGAGCCCAGAATCCTAGTGTGAATGTTGCCCACATGCTATCTCCATCCCCTACCATACCTTTTCATATTCATGTGCCTACATTTGAATACTAGGACTATCTCTGATACAGAGCTGCCATAAAGTCAAATCCACCTACCACCCCACAACCTGCCTTACCTATTGCCTCTATAGCACAAACAGGTACTCCTGTTACCTGTGTTTCTCAGTCTCCATCTCTTAGTCCTTGGGTTCTTGATTCTAACGCCTCTGATCACATGTCTGGTAATGTTTCCCTTTTCTCACAACTCACTTATCTCGATTCTCTTCCTCCTGTCACTTTAGCTAACAGTTCTTAAACCAACGTCACTAGCATTGGTAATACTACCCCTATCTCAGGTATCTCCTTAGAGTTAGTTTTATTTGTTCCAAATTGTCCTTTCAATCTCATTTTCGTCAGTAAATTTACTCGTTCGTCCACTTATTCAGTTCTTTTCACTAATAACTCCATTCTTGTGCAAGATCGGACTACCGAACAAACGATTATAGTAGGATATGAATCTTGAGGATTGTATTATCTTACTGCACCAACTCTAATTGCTTGTTCGACTATCGATTCCTCTGTTCTTTTTTATCAACGATTGGGTCATCTGAACCTTCAAAAACTGTAGATCATGGTTCCAAGCTTACCTAAAGTATCTATCATAGACTGCGAGTGATGACAATCACAAATCGTGTTGTTGAATTAAATAATCTTGAATTGAATTTCACATGATAAAAATGAAATTATTAGGACACAAATAAGAATTGAAATAAGAAAATTAATAAAAAGTGAAAATAGAATAGAGATAGAAAAATGACACTACAATTGCAAGATTGATAAGTCAAGAAATAATCGCCACAAGAGTCTTGACCTCTTGATAAGATCAAAGAAAATTGACCTATACAAAAACTTAGAGTCACACGCTTTCTCAAGAGTGTTCAATTTCAATTTGTATTCAAAATTAATTAAAAGTGTGTTTACAAGAGCTTATATATTATGTCTAATGCTTGTAAACCAATACTAACACAAACTCTAATGAGCTGTTTGTACTAACAAGCCTAAATTCAAATAAATAAATAAAATAACAAGATTTTATCCTAAAAAAAAATGTAAAATAAGTAATGATTAATATTAAAATAAATAAATTAAACATAATAATCAAATCTTAATAAAACTTATTATAGTCTAAATTTTTTAAGCATATGTAATTAATCATCTTGAACTTTTCTAATTCCAAATTAAGCTCTTTTTCAATTATGACAATAACAATTTTTTCTATTCATTTATTTTCTTTGCCATTGTCCTTGTCATTGGTCCTTGAAGTCATTTCAATGCCTTTAAGTCTTTGTCTTCAATAGATCTTTCTTGATTCTGATCAATTTCTCATTCTTTAAAAGAATTTGTCTTCAAATTTAACTCTTTATTATCTACATCAAAAAGAGATAAATCAAATATATTAAAAGTGACATTAAGCCCATACTTACCTAGAAAGTTTACTTTGTATGCATTATCTTCAATCCTCTCTAAGACTTAAAATAATTCACCCCTTCTTATTTGAAGCTTTGACTTTCCTTGCACAAGAAATTTTTTTTTGCGCATATGTACCCAAACTTAATCTCTAAGTTCAAATTCTACTTTCATTCTTCTCTTGTTGATATACTTTGCTTGTTACTCCATTTTCTTTTTAATTTGATGTTTTATCTTTGTAATTAGAGGTAGACAGTAAGATACTTCTTTAGAGAAGACATCTTGAAAATCCTGTAGAAGAGAGAAAACATCATTAGGCAAAATATTATTAATAAAAGAATCCATACATTTATTGTGAGGACTTTCTTTACATAAAAGTAGACACATAGGCTAAGAGGCCAACAAAACTTTCTTCACTTCTTTTTCTCTCACAGATAAATTTTTTCTCCTTTTACATTGATTTTTCTTTTTACCTTTCTTTTCACTCTCATATTTCTCACTTGTAAGTGTCTTCACTTTTTTTTTCCTTTCTTTTTAAGTTTGCTCTTAAACTCACTCCTTTTCTTTTCATTTCTTCTCTCATATTTTTTCTCTTGCTCTCTTCTTAACTTCATGACTTTTTGATCTTCATGTACTTGACTAGGAGTTGTGGACACTAAAGTGATTGTGCACCTTTTATATACAAATGTAAACTTGTTAGAATGACCATCATGAATAGCTTTCTTGTCAAATTGTCAAGGTCTTTCCAAGAGGATATGACTTGCTTTTATAGGCACTACATCACATAAGACTTCATTCTCATACTTGTCAATTGATAAAGTAATCAAAACATGTCTATTAACAACCAACTCTCATTCATTATTCAACCATTGTAACTTATAAGGCTTTGGGTGAGAAGTAGTAGTAAGATTCAATTTTTTCACAAGTCTAACACTAGCCACATTAGTACAACTACTACCATCAATAATAAGAGAACAAATCTTTCGACGTACCAAGCATCTTGAATGAAAAATATTTTCTCTTTGTGTAGTGTCATCCTCTTTCTTCAAATACATTAGCTCTTATCATGACAACTTCCATTTCTTTATAGTAGTCATCAACACTTTTTTCATCTTGCCTCAAACCTTGAAGCTTTGTATGAAGCTCTCTATTGTAGTATGTAGAAACAAATCTCCTACACATTAGGTTTTTCATTTCAATCCATGTATCTACAGGCTTCTCGTCATATCTCCTTCGGTACCTTTGAATTTGATCCCACCACACCAAAGCGTAGTCATAAAACTTTAGGGAAACCACCTTTACTTTCTTTTCTTCACTATAATCATGGCATGAGAATACTTGCTCTATCTTCAATTCTCACTCTAAGTATGCTTCAACATCATTCCTTCCATGAAACTGGAAATCTTCATTTTAACTCCACTAATTCTCTCATTTTCTCTTACTCTTACATCTTCTTCTCTCCTCCTCCTTTCATTCCTCCTCTCTCTATTATCTCTCTTTTTATCATACCCCCTTTCTTCATCATCTCTTCTATTTCTTCTTGTTTCTTTTAAAGAATTACTAGAATTTTTATGGGCATGTGGGGAATGATCACGTGCTTCATTTTGTCCCTCAAATATTCTTTCAAATCTTTGTGCAAGTCTTTCAATTTGTGAGGGAGAAGTGTTCTCCTTACTTGATCCTCCTTCTTGAAATATTCTACAAAACAATAAAAGTTAATGCAAAAAAAAAAAAGTTCTCTCTACTCGTTAAGTGTTTTCACTCAGTAGATATTCACTTGCATTTTACTCTAAATTAGCTCTTGTGTAAGGATTTCTCTCTTGCCCTTTTCCCCTCAAGTGCTCTCAAGAGTTCTTAAGGAAGTCAACCTCCAATCCACACAATCAACCAAAATCAAGAGATGATCAATTAACGAGAAACAAGTGAAGCTAACAAAAGAAAACTCTATGATAAAATTAAGGAAGCCAACAGACAATAGAAAAGAAAAATAAGTACACTCAAGAATAAAATGCAAATAAGATAAAAATGGAGAATTTAAAGATGATTATGTAACGTTAAATAATAATCATTTTTTTTTGTATGGAACCAAGTAAAAAAAAATTGAAGATTGAAAAATATATATCAAAAACTCACTTTTGTATGTTGCAATTTTTTTTTTTTAGTATTTCTCTCTCTCTCTCTCTTTCTTTTTTTAATGAGCACTATGTGAACAATGTGCGATGAACAGTACCTTTCAATCCAATTATAATCAAAACTCTTGATACTAATTGATGACAATCATAAATCGTGTTGTTAAATTAAACAATCTTGAATTGAATTTCACATAATAAAAATGAAATTATTAGGGTACAAATAAGAATTGAAATAAGAAGAAAATTAATAAAAACTAAAATCTCTTGATAAGATCAAAGAAAATTAGCTCACTCAAAAACTCAAAGTCATATGCTTTCACAAGAGTGTTCAATCTCAATTTGTATTCAAAACTGATTAAAAGTGTGTTTATAAGAGCTTATATTTTATATCTAATACTTGTAAACCAATACTAACCCAAACCCTAATGGACTTCTTGTACTAATAAGCCTAAATTCCAATAAACTAAATAAAATAAAAAGAATTTATTCTAAATAAAAACTCAAAATAAGTAACGACTAATATTAAAATAAATAAACTAAACATAATAATTAAATCCTAGTGAAACTCATTAGAGTCCAAATGCTCTAAGCATATGTAATTGACCATCTTGAGCTTTTCTAACTCTAAATTAAACTCTCTTTCAATTAGGATAACAATAATCTTTTTTAAGTCTTCATTTATGCTCTTTGTCCTTACCATTGTCATTGATCCTTAAAATCCTTCCAATGTCTTTAAGTCTTTGTCTTCAATGGGCTTTCCTTGATTCTCATTAGCGAGTCATGTGAATTAGAAAAACATATTTGAGTTTCTTTTCCGAGTTGTGTCAATAACAGAGCTGTGTCTCCCTTTTAGTTAGTCTATTCGGATATTTGGGGTATGAATCTTATTACTTCTACCTTAGGATATCAATATTTTGTCACTTTTATAGACGATTTTTCTTGTTGCACTTGGCTATTTCTACTTAAAAGTTGTTCTGATGTTTTCTCTATTTTTCGATCCTTTACTTTTGAAATACAAATTTAATTTAAAAGTAAAATTAAAATCTTACGAACTGACAGTACTCGCGAATACTTGTCTACTACTTTCTAGTCTTTCTTGTCTAACCAAGGTATTCTGCATCAATCCTCCTGTGCCCATACATCACAACAAAATGATGTTGCTGAATAAAAAAATCATCACTTAGTGGAAACAACTCGCACTCTTCTCATCCACTACAAAGTATCACTCTGTTTCTGGAGAGATGCTATTCTTACTGCTTATTTTTTTAATAAACTGCATGCCATCTTTTGTCCTTGACAGTCATGCCTTATTCCATTTTATTTCCTGACCAATCTCTTTACTCTCCTCCTCCTCAAGTTTTTGGGTGTACTTGCTTTGTCCATGACCTTTCTCCAGGATGTGACAAACTCACTGCTAAATCACTCAAATGTCTCTTCTTAGGATACTCTCATCTTTAGAAAGATTATCGATGCTAATCTCTTGACCTCAGTTGTCACCTACTTTTTGCCAATGTTAGTTTCTTTGAAAGTTATCCCTTCTTCTCCGCTTCCTCTGACATTGCCTCTCACTTGGACATCGTTTTGTCAAGTACTACTTCTTCTCCTCCACCTGTTCTTGCCCCTATACTCTCTCCTCTTCCACTTCTCACCTATCATAGAAGGCCTCACCTAATTTTCGCACCACTGCAATCGGAGCACATCCCTTCCAATTCATCTACTACTCCAACCACCTCTTCTCCTCTGACTTCTACACAGGAACTCCTTATTACTTTGCGCAAAGGAGTCAGGTCTTCTTGTAATCCTAATCTTATTTATGCTTGTCATTTGAATTATAAGCGTATATCTCCTTCCTACTCTGCTTTTGTGTCTTCCATGCATTCTGTGTTTATCCCACAGACTATAGATGAGGCGTTGTCGATCCTGGCTAGTGAAAGGCAATGGGAGATAAGATAGCTGCCTTACACTCTACTGGCATATGGGACGTTGTTCTTCTCCCTCCAGGCAAGACCATCGTTGGATTTATGCTGTTAAGGATGACCCTGATGGAACTATTGACCACTTAAAGGCCAGATTAGTAGCCAAGGGCTACACCTAGATCTTTGGACTCGACTATGGCGATACCTTTTCACTAGTAGCCAAGATTGCCTCTGTTTGTCTCTTCCTCGCTCTTGTTGCCATAGATCAGTGGCCCCTCCATTAGTTAGACATCAAAAATGTCTTTCTCCACAGTGAATTACAGGAAGAAGTTTACATGGACCAGCCTCCTAGCTTTACTACCCTTGGCCCTTCTACCTTGGTTTGTCGCCTTCGATACTTCTTGTATGGCTTAAAGCAATCCCCACGTGCTTGGTTCAGCTGCTTTAGTGTTGTTTTACAATAGTTTGACATGTATCTATTTGGTGGTGTATGTGGATGATATTGTCATCACTGGCAGTGATCACATGGGCATCCAACACCTTAAACATCACTTGTCCCTACATTTTTAGACTAAGGATCTCAGTCCTCTCAAATATTTCCTTGACATTAAAGTTGACTAATCCAACCATGGGATTTCTCTCAATTAGTACAAATACGCCCTTAATATTCTTACTGAAACTGACATTCTTGACTGTCGTTCGATTGATTCCCCTATAGAGCCCAATATCAAGCTCCTTCTAAGTCAGGGGGAGCCTTTGAAAGACCCAGAATTGGTTAGTAAAAAGTAGCACATTGTTGCTAGATCTAGCACAGAAGCAGAATATTGTGCTATGGCTGTGACCACGTGTGAACTTACTTGGCTAAAACAATTACTTCTACAACTTAAAGTAGGAGAGGTTGATAAGATGAAGTTAATTTGTGACAATCAAGCTGCACTACACATAGCCTCTAATTCAATTTTTTATGAATGAACCAAGCATATAAAAACTGATTGCCATTTTATTAGAGAAAAGATTCTCACAGAAAAAATTGAAACAAGCTTTGTTGGCTCTAATAATCAATTGGCAAATTTGTTTACAAAATCCTGAAAGGGACCTCGAGTGGAATATATTTGTAACAAACTTGGTGCATATAATTTGTATGCTCTAGCTTGAGGGAGAGTGTTGATATGTAAATATAGTAATTAGGCATGATTGATGTGTAATTATAGTAATTAGGTCAAAAAATGGCGTAATTGCAGCATGATATCAGGATTACCTTTATTAAGGTAATAATCTGTAATTAATGTAGATTCCTTTGTACATGTATAAATTCAGATTCTTATATCATATGCAATACACATAAAAAACACATTCAAGTATAAGATTCTATAAAGATAATGTCAGTAGGAAAATTTTATGAACAGATCAACCTGAACATAGCTGATATTGTGGTCACAAGGTATGGTGGTGGCTCTTAAATAATTTGATAAGTTTTGTGATAATCTTGTAAAGCCTCTTATATTATGTAACAGGAAATAGAGTTGTTAAATTGGTTAGATTTTCTGCACGGCTCTCTATTGTAGTATTGTTAAAGAAGCTCAACATGCTAAGTGCCGTAAGCTTTTCTGCACTTGCTAAAGGAATTGGGAAGTTGATCGATTGGAACCACTGAAGCTTAGTTCCTGTAGTGGTTTAATTGTTGCCGGAACCAATCATAAGCCTTCATAACCACAATTATCTTGACATCTCTGACTGCAATAAGCCTTAGTGACCTACGAACACGAGCAAGTTCTGCAATATAGAAAAACTCAATGTTTCTGGGGTTACTCGAGATTAAACTTTCGGCCATGATGGGATAGAGAGAACTTTTTAGAATTATTCTTAGGGCTGGAAGTGACTCAGGTTGATTTCAGCCTCAGTCGGCTTATATAATTTGCATTCGTGACCCTTGGATTTGACAACAAAGTAAAAAGGGAACAAAATAAGAACAATAGAAATGAGAAGGTAATTAAAAGTAGCCTGCGCCACTTGGCTGCATAGCTCTTTCTAATATGAGGGTGCTGCATGTTCCTTTAATATATAGCCATTGAATTGACATAAAAGGCCTACATGACTGATGGGTCACCTACAATAGAGAGTAACCAACTTAAAAATGCCACAGTAGATTTTGCACGTCAACTTTTTAACTTAATGAGTTTCAAAGTTAATTTATAATATACGATAAAATAAAATTGTTATAAGTGCATAAAATAATTTTTTTTGTGAAATTAAAAACATTGAGTAATAAAATTATAGTTACTTTTTTTTTTCTTGTATGAGTTTCTCAATAATAAATAAATGTTAATAAATTATTAACCAAAATTATAGTAATTGTCAACTAAGAAAAATTTCTCATCTCCCGAGCAAATGAAAAGTGTTTTTCTCTTAGCACCTTCATATGACAAAATTGAAACAATTCATCGAGTCCAGACTCTAGTTACATATTTCAATTTCAGTAAATAATGGTATCCACCAACATATTCATGGAGAACAATCATATTGAATGTCGTTGGTACTTCAGGGAGGCCACGGGGAAAGCCCAGGGATCGGTTTGGACCTTGACATGAGCCATAAAAATATAATATACAACGAAAAAAAAAACTAGCAAAAAGAAAAAAAAATAGTTAAAAAAAAAAGAGATTGATTATAAAAGTTATCAATCAAAAAGAAAGATTAACGTAAGAAATTAATAAAAACAAAACTATGTAGGGACAGTTAACCGAGAAAGAGGCCAAGAAGACCAAGATGTAACGAAAAACCAATGTATTGTTTGAAATTTCAAAATGTCAAAGTTATATCAACCTAACCTCTGTCTTTAAGTAAATTAAATATAATTCTATCGTTGGTTGAGGAAGAAATTGACTCAATTGTTGTACAACAAAAGTAAAGTAATGTCATGTCATGTGGTAATTGAGTACAACAACTTTGCCAACAAGTCTTCGATAGCATGGAATATCATCGTACAAAAGACCTGCATCTGATATAATTTGATATTAGAATCAAAATGAGTACTAATAGATTTACAACCTAAAACATCAAATTCTTTAACAAATCAACACAATATTGACGTTGGCATAAGGAAATCTCTTTAGTTGAATGAGCAACTTTGAGACCCAAAAAATATTTTAGAGGATAAGATCTTTGATTCCAAATTTGTTGTGAAGAGTACTCTTAACAAAAGGGATCTCTTCAATATTACTTCTAATCAAGAATATGTCATCAACATCAATCGTTAGAATCGTAATTGATTGCTTGTAAAATTTTACGAATAAGGAATGATCATATATAGATTGAGGGTACCCAAAGAAATAAGTAAATTAAAGTAGAAAGTCATTTATATAATCTTTTACTGGTGTGTTTAAGGCTGTAAAGAGATTTCAACAATTTGCAAACTTGTGTGTGTAGATTGCTAGGGACTAATATCAATGAAAAAAAAAACATTATTTACATCCAATCGATGGATATGCAAATTATTCTTAGAACCAACAGTAAGAACAAGTGTAATTGTAGTAATTATAGTCACTATTGAAAAAGTATTAAAGTAGTCAACACTCTTTGCTTGAGTATACCTTTTTGCTACCAATCTTCTCATGTAATGCGCAATTGGTACCAGTCTTCTCATGTAACGCTCAATCGTACTAATTGCTTTTCTTTTGATTTTGTAAATTCACTTACTACCAATAAGAGTAACATGAGATGGTTGATAGCCTTTTTGGTAACACTTGACAAGCAGACCAAGTTTCGATGTAGTAATTTGATATCGTCCTCAGAGATTTGTTGATAATAGTAATTTCCTTTCTTATTGTATATAAAACTATAAAAAATGTGATAAAATATTGATTTGTTCTAAAATATATAAAAGCAACAAATTGAAATTTAGTAAAAAATCTTATGTGAGAAGAGATCGGATTCAAATATATTTTCTAACTCTTTTATCTTCATTGAATAAACATGATTCCAATTCTATTACTTCCACATTCATTACATAACTTAACTAGATCCCTCAAAATTAAGTCCTAAGGTAATTAATCTTACAACATGATTCCTCTATGTTTTAAGATTAATACCTTACTTTAAGAACACAACTTAAACATATATGGCTAACAACCCCAAGTCTATTCCTAGTACAAGTGATTATTAGGTGTGTGATTCAGTTCGGGTTTTCAAAAGCGTTTCCCAACAGAATTAAAAAGCCAAAGATCATAAACCGGGTGATCAAGCCGAATTAAGCATTAAGGATAGAATCACACTCAAGTAAATAAACTGAAAATCATATAAACTTACGAAGTAATTGAGTTAGGAGTTATATTGAATCCAATCCTAAAGAAATTAGCCACTCATAGTGAGGGCCATATCAAGATGCAGACAGAAATTACAATGAGAAAAAGTGAAGACGTGATTCTCGTTCTGAAGCGATCCTCCCTACGTCTTCTGTTGCTCCGTTCTTCCCCTCTTTTCTTCTCACTCTCTAAAGGTCCTTTTTTTCTGATCTATTCTGCTCTTCTCCCCTTTCTCTTTTCAGCCGTTTTTCTTTTATGGGTCTTCAAAACAAAGAGAATTCGAACAGATTTTAACTCCACGGCTATAGCTATGGATTCACTGTTGTAGCTGCAGCTTTGGCTTGCATTAATTCTCTCACGGCTGTAGCTGCAGATTCATGGCTTTGGCTGTAACTCTCTGGAATCCTCTTTTTGTTGCACAATTTCATGGCTGTAGCTGTAGCTGTAGCTTTGGAGCTGTAGCCCTGGATTTCAGACTTCACTAAATTCTGCACAAAAGAGAGATATTTTAAAGGAAAATACTATTACTTTTGTGACTTCTTCAATTAGATTAATTCATACAACTGGGAGTTAGATATACTCAGAATTATTTACATTTCAACTAAAAACTGTGCCAAATTAATGATATAATATGAATTTCTATCACTTAACAATGGTCTATCAATCATAATCCAAGTTTTGTTTGTATCTTAAGCTTTTAATTCATTCTTCATAACTTCAACCCAATTAGGATATCTGCAAACTTCTACATATGTTTCAAGTTTAGAATTAGATGAAAGTGATAAAGCATAAGCATAATGTGAAGATGAGAGAGACTTAAACGATAAAAAGGAAGAAATTGGATTAAGTGTGATATGTGTTGTATTGGAGTTGCAATAATAGTCAATGAGATGTTTTGGCTTGTGTTTTATCTGAGATGATCTTCTAAGGGCAAGGGCCGACAAAGAATGAGATTGTGATGCTGCATGAGAATTTGTGATTGTAGGAGAAATTGAAGGTTTAGTGTTAGGATCATATGAAGTGTTGTCATGATTACGCATTGTAGAATCCAAATATTGTCAAATTTGTCGAGTGACACCATTTTGCATAACTTCATAAGGAAATATGAGCTCATAAAATTCAACATGGCAAACAACAATCTCCTTAATGGATAAATCATAAGTAATATATCCTTTTATTCCTAGTTTATAACCAAGGAATACACATTTACACGCTCGAAGAGCAGACCTAGACCCATTTAGTCCAGAGGCAGACATGTAGCATAATCAGCCAAATATCTTAAGTTTGTTAAGGTATGACAATTTATCATGTAATAGTTGACAAGGTGATTTGCCATGCATCAAATGTGAGGGAACTCGATTTATTAGATAAACAACAGAAGTAATAATATAACTCCAAAAAGTGAGAGGAAACTTAGACTGTATAAGCAATGCTCGAGCTATATTGAGAAAGAATTGATGTTTGCATTCAACACATCCATTCTGTTGAGGAGTTTCAACAAAACTTATTTGATGTTGAATTCCTTTGTTGAGATAATATTGGGGTATAATGAATTCTTACCCGTTGTCATTCTTATAGTTTTGATTAAGTTACCTTTTAACCAAAGCAACAAACTGTCAAATATGAAGTTGAACTTTAGACTTACCTTTCAGTAATACAATCCAAGTAAAAGGATTGTAATCATCTACAATTGTTAAAAAAAAAAAAATCTATGATTATGTAAAGAATTCCCACGAAATAGACCCCAAATATCCATATGCATTAATTCAGAAACTTAAGATGCTCTACTAAGATTAGGATGAAATGGAAGCTTCTTTTGTTTAGCAAAATGATATATGTCACAAATTGTATCTTAATTTATTTCAATTGAAGTGAAAATCCTTAAAAAGCGTAGCAAGCCTATTAGTAGAGACATGACCAAAACAAAAAGGCCATAAGGCACTCTTAGGAAGAGAAATAAAACTATTAATGAGATGTACATTGGAAAATTTATCATGAACACTAGAATCAAACTCTTGGTAATATAATCCATTTTGTAGTTCACCCAAACCAATCGTCTTCATATTATAGTCCTCTATTGAATAAGAATCACTTCTAAAGATTAAATTGCATTATGCATATTGAGTCAACTTAAGAATTGAAACTAAGTTCAAGAATAAACAATACATTTTCCAATATCAATTCTTTTGTTATGGGTATAGTGCCACTTAAGTATGTAGTAATAGTACTTTCATTTGGTAATTTTATATAAACATAATTAACTTTTTTGTATTGGCAAATTCTGCAATAAAGAAAATTTTGTTTAAATGCATAATGTTCTTGTTAAAGTTTTACAATTTGAATCTTGTCTCCCTATGAAAATTTTTCCCTCAAATCTTTTCAAACTTGTGAGGCTACATCAACAAAAATAAAGCTCTAAGCTATGGAAGGGGTAATTGAACTCACTAATCAAGAATGAATCAAATTATTGCATTTCTCACAAACTTTATAACTTGGACTAAATTTCTCTAGAATATGAATGGTACCGTCCAAGAATTTGAACCTATTCTTAAAATTCAACGGTCATTTCATGGATTTTTTCCATGCATGATAATTGTTGCATATGAGGACCAGATTTACAAGAATACTTGTTGGATTTTATTCGGATGACATAATGTGGATATGACTAGTTTTGCGATGGATTAGAAACTAGATTCTAATTTTGTGCATCATGATTTTGACTTGAATTCCCTCAAGCCATTGAAAAAGATTTGCACAATAGAGAATCAACAGGTCTCCGATAATATAACAAAATTTAGAACAGTAGAGGAAGAAGAATAAATTCCTCTTATAAATCTTGATATTATTAAAAAATGAAAAAGTGACACTATTCTGTTAATTTATAATTGAAAATATCTTTTTATAGACTGTTTATTCTTTAGTATTAACATATTTTTAACTAATTTTATATTTCTTGACAAATTATTTACTCAAAAGAGATAAATTTTTGAACCTGTTGAATGTTTACTAAGTGACTCATTTGAGATTCTGACTTGGGTGAGCTTGGTTTACACATTATGCCTAAATAGAAATATATAATTATTTTTAATATATAATTATTACTATTTAAGTGTAAAACATATTAGAAATATAATTGATAATTGAAGAATGGCTAATGATGATGTTCTTTGATGCATTTGCTTTTGACTGATTTGTGATTTTAGACAAGAAATAATTGATTTATATGCTAGAATTTTCATGGATTTTCACAAGTTGTTATTTTTAAAATGAGACTATTTATATTAGTTCGTAGAGATTTTTGTATTAAGTGGAAAGTTGAAAATAGATAGAGTTATTGGATAATGCACTATGTTGAGAGAATTTGTCTGTCTAAATGGAACAATTTTTTAAGTTTAGTGTGTGCTCATGAATTAACCTACTTGAAATATTAATTTGGGTAAATGACCTTGGTTTGTGCATTTTACCCAAAGGGTTATGTACTATTTTACTAATCTCAATTTGATTAGTTTATTTGATTCTTGGACTACATCTTGCCTAATGATATATTTTGATGCATTTGTGTTTTGTCTTGTCAATGAATTTCCTTTTTTTTTTATATGAATAATTATTTTGCTTTCTTTGATTTATTAGAGAATGCATTGGATTAAGAAATTTGTCTGCTCAAAGAAAATAAATTTATGAGCTTAATGTGCATTCATATATTAACTTACAAAAGGAGAATGTGTTATTTTACTAGCCTCACTTTAATAGCTTCATACTTTTTTTAGATATATCTTGTCTTGTAATATATTTTGATGCATTCATGTTTTGCCTTGACAATGATTTTTTTTTTTTATGAACAATTTTTTTGCATATATTGAAATCCTTATTGAATAAACAATGATAAATGGAAGCAAGATCTAGAATTATAACACCCTAATTTTCATTTGCATTTTTTTTATTTTTAAAATGAAAGAGTTTTCTTTAAAAGAAGAAGAAGAAGAATAAAAAGAAAAAGAAAAAGAAAAAGAAAAGAATATTCCTTTCGGTCAAGAGAATATTTCTTTTAGCTCAAGCAAAACTTTTTTGCTTAAGTGAGAATGGATCAGATTTTCTCAATTGTATTCTCGCTCAAGTGAAAATTCGCGACAAAAATAGGTAGCTTTTTGCCCTATCTTCGTTTGAGCGAAAATATCAGTAGAAAAGTAGTAATTTTTGTCTAATTTTCTTGCTCAAGTGAGAATGACCTCGCTTAAGCAAAAATTCGTGAGTTTTAAAGGGTATTTAAGAGATTTTCATTCTAAAACTTGTATTATGAGCCCAAGGAACCTCTCACTCACTTCTTTCTCTATTCTTCCACTTCCTCTCTTTTGAGAAACCTCTCCTAAACTCCAAACTACTTATGAATCCGAGCCCGGATTCCTTTCCTCTCAATTCTAAGTATGTTCCTTAGAGCTTAATCTTTCAATCTCAATCTATTTTTCTCTATTTTCTCCTTTCTCAAAGTGCTCTACCTTGTAATATATAGGAAAAACTTGGTCTTTAAACAACATCTCCTTCAAAACGTTGCACTTCCCTCTGAATCCTGAGGAGATCTTGGTCTTAGAAACACCAGTTATCATCCTTTTGGTTATGAGAGACTCATTTCCATGTAAAGGGAGTTAATCCCAAACCTTAACTCTTTCTTGGCATTTTGGTTTAAAAATACTAAGTTTTTTATTGGGACTCTAGAATACTAAGGTTTTCTTAAAAATCTAATGTGTAAAAATAGAGGGTTTTACATGAAAATCCTATGCTTATTTTTAGAACACTCTAAATACAATTTGTAACAAAAGCTTTGAACAAAACTACTTCAAGAAATATTATAATTTTACTAGTAAACTTTATTCATAAGTAATTTAAGATTTACACATTTGATATTTTTGAAATAATAGATATACTTTGAATATTAAACTTTAGAATAAATGATTGTGTTGGTATTGAGAAAGCGTGTCATTGAAATTGTAAGATTGGGCTGAGTCTAGAGGTGTCTGACCTTTGACACATTGTATTGATCTATGTGATGTGAAATTATTTGATAACCTTCTGTGTTAAATGAATACGATGCTATAAATATGAGTGTTTGTTGATAACTAATGTATGTTAAAATGAGTGAAATTATGTTATTGATGAAAAGTGTTATATTGTTCTCAAATGAAGAGAGAATTTTATGTATAAAAGTAAATGATATGACATGATGAAGGAATTATGAGAGATGTTATTATAATACGTGAGTCAAATAAATTAAAGGATGTTATTATGATACAAGTATTGTGGTACATCGAAAGATGTACTCATAATACATGTATTGTAATACATTAAGTCATATGATCAAGATTCATGTAATATGACACATTGATCTATGAGAAGGATATGGAAAAGAATAAAAATGATTTGAGAAATACTGAGAATAAGTATAGATAGTTACAAAGATACGCTGAAGGTGTGGAAGACGAAGGCAATCGTAAAGATTTGGGAGAAATGATGATGGTGGATGCTTTTTCATGATTGCGCAAAATTAACGAAAATAAAGCACACTCATTTCCTGACCTACACCCTTGACTACACTTTTTCTAAAAGTAGCCAGGTCGGCCCATGTGTGTATCCATGTTGCTGCGGCTAACCAGTAGGAATGGCAATGGTAAGGTATGGGTAAGGTACTATAGTACCCATCTCCATACCTGTGTTTTAAAAAAATATTCGTACTTAGCCCCATACTTGTGTGGATATGAACATTAATCCCCGTACTCATACCCTCTAGGTACCTGCATACTCATACCCGTACCTATTACTCGTGCTTGTTTGAGAAAAAAATATTTTAAATAAAAATATGCTTATATAACTTCATATAAGTATTATAATAATATAAAAATTCACTACTTAGTTGTCGAACAAGGTACAAGCATAGATAGAAAATAAATATTTAAATATTACAAGTGCTAAATATATTTTAATATAACAATTTTCTAACCTAAAATTCTTAGAAACCATAAGTGAAATTAAACACTTAAGTAATTTGTTGGCGATAATCCTGTCTTGTGTGAGATCCAACCAAACGACAACAACAAAGCGACAATAAGAAAGATCTGCACAATGGGTGGCCTTTCGTGTGGAATCACTTGGTACTTCTTCTAACGATATTAACAACTAACTCTAATGAATAATGGTTCATGGTTACTGCAATAGATTTGAATGAGGCAAACATTGAGAATGAGAGTAGGGTTATGGAAGAGAAGTTCAAGTACTAAACTACAACGAGAAGTTGACACATAACACATTTTTAAAAAAAAATTTGAATCTAAAATTGTAAGAAAAATAACGAATTTAATTAAAATAATATAATATAATTAATAATATATATATATATATATATTAATACTGGTATTTTAACTCATATACTATTCAAAATTATTTTTTCAAAAATATAAATTTTTAAAAAATAATTTTAATGAATTAAATATTTACTGTATATAAATTTAAAAAAAAAAGAATTTGAATAAAAGATAAATAGTCACAATAAAATTTTATAATAAACATATACATTTTATCCAAAAAAATTAACAAATAAGAATAATACTTTTTATATTTTATATCTTTTAAAAAATTTCTTTGAATATAAATAAATGGTAAGAATAATATTATTTAGATTCAATATGTAACATATTAAATTTAAATTCAATTAAATAGTAATTTTGTAAATCGGATAATCAGATTTTCATAAAGATTTCAAAATAAGTGAAGGGTTACAAATTAATATCACATAACTGTTATAGGATTAGTTAAATTACAACAAGTTTCAAAATAAAATCTAAATCCTATAGCAGTTCATCTGTCTCTTTACTGAGTCAGGTACTGATCGTCTTGATTACCTGAAAAATAAATGTAAGGGTGAGTACTCTACACTACAAAAACATACAATTAAGCATAGAGTCTCACCTCCAGCACATTTTCAATACATTAAACAAATACAGGCACAGGTAACATTATCACATCTACAAGCACAAATCATGAACCCATGCATATGCACGTCAGCCACACTCACATTGACACTGTGATCACAGATTTTCACCATGAATGGTCGCCGGTTACTCCCGCCTCACAGATACCACATGGGCAGTCACGGGTCGCTCGGCAAAGGTAATGGTCAGAGGTCTAGTAAGGAAGAGAGTGTGTTATGGTGCACCCGTTCCACAGTCGGTGACACCACCACTCCCTCTCTCCTAAGATATTTCTACCGTCCTCATCTTCCACACCTCCAGTGTATCGCTGAACCATTCACAGTATATTACAACGGCGTTGCACGCTCCAGTCACACACATTTCAGTATACGGCACATAACCCACATTTAACAGTTACGGCACTAGGCCCACATTTCATTTTCACAGCACACACAGCACATAGTCCACAATTCATTTAAGACATACAGCCCCTAGCCTATTTCCATTCATATTACACGGCCCTCAGGCCCACCTTTTTACATAATGTTTATTCAATTATATAGCACGAATGCTTATACCCATTCACAATATCCAGTACATGATTCACATCATTTCCTTGCATCCAATGGCAACCAACATAAGCACATCACTCAATTTCACACAATATGCCAGAGGTCGGACACCTTTAGACTCAATCCAATTCGTATAATTCATCAATACACATAACCTCATCTCTTATTTCTATCACATTACTATATTCGTTCAAATAAACTCATTCCTACCAAAGATAACTAAAGTAAAGTACTCCCCTTACCTAAAAAATGAAGACCTGACACGAAACATTGATAGAATCGCTTTCTCACACGGATTTCGTCCCTAAAACACAGAAATTCCAAGGAAACTTAAGGAAAACCTCAAAAAATGAAAGTAAGAGGCGAAAACCAAAACCCTAGCCATAGAACTTACCTCCAAGAATTCCAAACACTTTTCTAATCCTTAATCTAGCTTTCAATCGGTCTTGGAGGGCTTTTAATCAGTAGGAATGGGTTTGGGTAAAGAGAATCGTGAAGGAAAGAGAGAGAAATCGTGAAAAATAACCTTCTTCTCGAACCCTAATCCTTCAAATACTCATCTGGTTGCGACACTCTCGCTATAGCGAGATATTCTCGCTGCAGCGAGGTCCCCTCGCTATAGCAAAAAAACCAGAGAAAACTGCACTCTAGTTTCTGCAGAATCTCACTACAGCTAGACCCTCTCGCTACAATGAGACTGCACCCAGAAATGCACCCCAGACTGTTGCTCTTTCATTACAGTGAGAAGGTGACAGTTCGGGTTCTTCCTCCCAGGGTCCTCTCGCTACAACAAGAATCCTCTCGCTGTAGCGAAAACAGCTCAGTATTTCGCCCTGCACTCAGTCCAACCAGTCCAATCCAAACAATCATACATTCATACATACATACACACATGAATATACATTTATATATATATATAATTATATATATATATATATAATTATCAAAATTTAACATTGCAAAATTTAGGACGTTACACAATAGATTATAGTTATGTTTGTAATGCACTTATTGCATTGAAAAATATTATTTTAAATTAAAATATAAAAATAAAATTTAAATACTATCAATAAATAATAATCTTACGATAATAGTAGTTGACTATAAAAATTATAAAATATGTATAATATGTTTATTAATTATCATTTACTTTATGATTTAAATATTAATATGATTTTATTAATAAAAATATTTATGTAAAAAATATTTTATATGTGTGTCATATATAAATAATATTTAAAAAAGTAGTCAATCCCATATCAACTATGTAATAATTAATTGTATTAGCTTAGTTAAATTATATAAAATAGTAAATAAATTTTTCTATAAAAATATGAACTAAAATAATTTTTTTGGTGTACTTTATTATTGAATATATTGTTCTATTAATCTTATATAATTTCACATAAGTAATATGATAGTACAAAAATTTAATACATAATTGTAGAACAAAATTCAAACATAAATCAAAATTTATATAATAGCACAATTAATATATATATATATATATATATATATATATATATATATATATATATGCAGGTATGGGGTAAAGTGGATACTTACATATCCATTCCCGCATCCATTCCCATTAAAATTTGCAAGTATTCACTTATACCCATACCCAAATCCATATAGTAGATAAATACCCTACCCATTGTGAATAAATTTTATGGGTACCCATCAGATCCTTTACTCATTGTCATCCCTACTAACCAGCAGTTATCTATGCTATGAAGTTCTCAAGGGATCTCAGGAGAAATGAATATAAAAGTGTATTGAATGTGAAAGTATGATGAATATATGTACGATTATAATATATGCATTGTAACATATCGATTGATGTTGTTATGATATATGTGTTGTAATATATCAACAGATGCATTTAGAACACATGTATTGTGACATATTAATTGATGTAGTATAATACATGTATTATGATACAAATTATTGCAAAAATATATATCATAAATAATTGCAAAAATGATTGATTTGTTGGGTGTGTGTGCACTACTGTGACAATGATTTATATGCTCTAAATGCTATTGTTAATTCAATACATATATATTAAATAATATTTTTAGTATTACATTTATATACATATATATATATACACACACACACCTTTCTTCTATCAAATAAGAGATTTGGTGAGCCGAGAGATACTCACCCTAATAATTTTTTAGGTAATGAAAATGAAGAGATAAAGGTGAGTGGTTCGTCCAAGATTCATAATCCAGTGATTTTGTGAAAGAAGACTGTCTTGTAGGGTTTGTAATAGTTTGAAAAATTGTAACTTTTTATTAGATTTACATTTTAAGTTGACAAAGTTCCGTAAACACTTTAAATGCTAATCTTAGAATTTTAAAATACTTTGATAAATTTTGTTGTAATTAATAATTTTTGAAGTGTCAATGATTATGTCTCAAAATTATATGCATGCATTCTAAACGAGATAATTTGCTAGACAAAAATTTAAATTTTGTTTGTCGCTTTGAAGTCTCAAAATTATTTCTTTGAAAGTTTTAAATACTTTGGAATCTTATAAAATTTTCATAAAAGAAATGTTAAGTTTTGCTTCTATTCAATTTTTAAATCTATAAAATAGAAAAAAAATCCTTCTATTTTTCCTTTTTGCTATAAAAATTTATTTATTTTTAAATAAGAAAATGAGAATGTTACAAGAATAGTCTATAGGGACTTCTTATCTTGATTTAATTTTTCCTTTGATAGGTAGGTTATCAAGAGGATTATCTTGAGACATCTTTTGAGTGACCTTTTAAAGAATGAGACTAACAAAAAAGAAAAGAAAATAGTAGGGTCCATGAATGCCAAGTGTTTGGAATTTGATGTGGTAGATCCTATTATGTAATTCAATAAAACTAATATTTTATTGCCTATGACTACTACTTTACCCTTGCCTATTCCTGTTATTGGTATTCCAACAATTGTTCTAATTGAGATTAAGGTTTAAACTATTCCATATGAGAATAAAAATCAATTGATAATGTAGTTGTCCATCAGGCTAATGATATGTTGATCCTTTTATTATGGCAGAGATTCCACAACCTATTTAGTTAATTGAATAGATTCTATTGAAAAGATCAATAAGAGAGAGGCAATTTGTTATTGGTGATGAATTTATAGTCTACCTCAGTGGGGATACATATGACATTAGAGATATTATTGATATGAGGAACTATCAAGAAGATGGAACTATCAAGAAGATGTATCTTGCTCACAATATGAAATATGGAAGTGTGCAATGTCAGCCTGCTATAATTATATTTTTATTTTTATGCCAATTGATTAGAGTTGCGTAGACTTGAACTATGTGAATTAGTTATGTGTTGAAATATAAAGGTTATGTAATTGCCGAATAAGGAGTAGTGCGGTTACTGTGCTGTATGAAGATGTTGATTAAATGCAAAGTGCAGTGTGAGTGAAGAATAATTATTAAGTGTGCTATATGTAGAATAATTTAGAAAACATGATTAATAGTTGGTATTATTTCCCTTGAGAGAGAAATTTAGAATCTGGGTGCAAGGTATCTCGTTTAAGCGATAGCAGATAGGATTGCCTCAACTGTAACATCGCCCAAGCGAGAAGGAATACACTCAAGTGAGAGGTGACCTCGCTCAAACAAGAGGTGCTCGCTTAAGTGAGAAGTCGCAAGAGTAATAAGTAGCTCTCTGGATGCAATCTCACCCAAGCGAGAATGCTGCACGCTCAGGCAAGATGTAGCTGACTCAAGCAATTTGTTGCTCGCTCAAGCGAGAATAGCAGAAATCTGAAAGGTTTCACTGTTTAGTTTACTCACCTGGGCAAGGGTGATCTCACCTAAGAGAGAGTATATCTTGCTCAAGTGAAGATTAGCTCACTTAAGCAAGAGCGCGCGGTTTGGAGGGATATTTAAGGAGCCTAAGCCCCCAGAAACTTCATTTTTCTTACCAGACAACTTCTCTCTCTCATTTTCTTTCTGTTCTCTCCCCTATTACTCTTAGAGAAAACTTTCCTGAAGCCAAATTTCTCTCTAATCAAAGCAAGATCTTTTATCTCATCGAGATCTAGGTGAGTTCTCAGAGCTTAGTTTTCGGTCTTTACTCATTTTTCTTCTCTCTTTCTTAAGTGACTTATACCATATCATTTTGAGTAGATCTAAGCCATTTGAATCATATTCCATACCTAATAGCTTAATCTATCCCTTCAGGACTCACTAGAAGTTTGATATGAGGAAAACTCATTTTTAAGTACGGAGAGCTTATCTGAGTTGGTTTATTTGTATAGTAAATATAGAGCTATTTATGAACTTGATTCTTATATAGCCGAGAAATAAGTTGTTGGATGGCTAGATTTTAGAATAAAACCCGTAATAGTATAGCTGAGTCGATTTCTCCATTGCCTAGTGAATACTTAGAATGTTGTAAAACAAAGTGATATGTTGAAATATAGTGATATATGTGATGGAAACATTGAAGTATGTTGAAAAGTTTTATTTAAGTTGTGAGCTGTTTAGTTAATTGGAAATGCTTAATAAATGATGTGAGCTACTTAATTTTTATTGTGTAAATGCACAATGCTGTATTCTGAGACTGTGAATATATATATATATATATATATATATATATAATGTTGAAGCTGGCTGAAAATATATACAATGCTGAATTACTGAAATTGAACATAGAATTAATTATGCCTTATTATAGTGATCTCACTATATTGCATCACATTCATTATCATTATTCTAGAGCAGATTAGGATGCTGAGCTGTGTTATGTCTAGATCCATATACCGGGATGGGTCACTCCCATACTGGAAAACAGTTCCTCTGGAAAACTTAGGCTGTGAAACCAGATGGAAACTGAATCGCTGCATTTGCATTAGTTGGGCTAAGAATGGGCTAAACATAGAGTGTATAAATAGATCTAGAATGTTTTACTATATGTTGCAAGGAATGTAATTATTATTCGAAGTATTTGTATTTTGAACCCCCTTGCTGAATAACGCTGTAAATATATAAATTTATGTAAATATTATCTTACAAATGTAAAAGTGAATTAGGAATGGGAATCCAGGATGTCATTGATTATTTCTAAAAAGAGGTCGTGACATGCGATGAATTAAAAAATGAAGTCCATGCTAGTAAATGGTGTATTAGAGCTTGCTAAATTGCTTGAAATTGTAAGGTAATTGGTTTTAAATGCAACTTCAAGATAAGAAAAGGACTCAAAAGGTAAAATGAGGGTTTGAAAGTCATATTAGTGGTGAAGGAATTCAAATAAAAGGATGACATTGATTTTAATTAGACTTTTTCACTTATTTTAATACATGATTCTTTCAAGATTATCATGGCACTAATTGCTTACTTTGATTTGAAGATATACCAAATGGATGTGAAAACTATTTTTCTAAATGATGAGTTGAGTGAAACAATATACATGTAGTAGCTTAAAGGTTTCCATGTTGATGGTAGTAAGGATCTAGTTTGTAAACTCAAAAGATCAATTTATGACTTAAAATAGACTTCTAGATAGTGTTACCTAAAATTCGATAAAGTGGTGACTTGTATGAGGTTTAAGAAGAATAAAGTTAATCATTGTATATATCTCAAGGTTAATGGGAGCAAATTTGTCTTCTTTGCACTTTACGTGGATGATATATTGTTTAGCTTCTAATAACCTTAGCATGTTGCATGAGGCAAAATAGATGTTAACTAGATTTTTTGACATAAAGGATCTTAGTGAAGCTTTCTTTGTGTTAAGGATTGAGATTCATAAAGATAGATCGTGTCATACACTTGAGTTATCTTAAAATGTTTACATTGATAAAGTCTTAGATATGTTTAATATGTAAAATTAAAAAATTCAAAGATGTTCCAATTGTCAAATGTGATAAGTTCAACAAAAATTATTATCTTAAGAATGAGACTAAACAAGCAAAAATGATTATGAAAATTACGTTTCTCTTTATCCCACCAAAATTGCTTTAGTTTTTTTTCTTAATGATTGCAAATTAGTTCTGGATACTAACTGTCGTGTATTCTTCTTTAGTCTCTATCTCTATATTTGGTCTTCCTAAGAATTCACGCCTTAATCAATTTTCAAAATTAACTCTTCAAGTTTCCATCTTTTAGGATATTTTTTATAATTCTATCTATAATTCTCATTTAATTATGGGTGATTTCTTAACCTTCCATAATTTTTTTCATCCTCTCTAAAAAATAATTGTCAATCTAAATCTTTCAACCTCCCCTTCTTATTCAATCAATTAACAGGATGAAGAAAATTTTTTCCATCCTTGAATTATTCTCGATGAAATCATTAATTCAATTGTTTTCACAATCAAAGTTTATAATTTATTTCTATCAAACGGCTAAATTTTTTCCTTATTATATATCAGTACCTATTCAACCATTCTCAACCATTCTTCGTATCAAAAATTAAACTTGTTTGTTGAAGAGGAAAAAATAAAATTTGGTCTATACTTTTATAAACGATTTATCCTCTTTAACATTTAGAAATATCAATTCAAGTATGTTTTTTATTTTTACTCTTTTTTTAAAAAAATTAAATTATCCCAACTTTTGAATTTTGAGATAAACTACTGTATATTATTTTTATTCTGAACGTTGAATATTTCAATTCCAATACGACTATGACTATATTAATTACCAATTATGAGCTAATTACAAGTTTTTGTTATTTTTAGTAAATTAGAATTAACAGATTATAAGTCAATAGATGGTTTTTATTTTTTAGTACTAATCTATGATAGTTTTTAACAGAGAATAATTACTCCTTTTTTTTAAGGTTAAACTTTGTTAGAGAGATAATGACATGGAATTTTGTTGATTGAAATAACAAGTTGTTTCAATCCTTTTTATTTCATTTGCTTTTTCTTAGTTTTAAATTATGACTCGAATAAAAAATTTGAATCTGGATGTGAAAAGCGTAAGAAAAAAAAAAAGGATGAATTTTTAATTCAATTTTAAAGAGGAGCTGAAGATAATATTTTATTTTTTAAAATTAAGGACTGATAAATTTTTTGGCAAGTGCACCAAATGGTTGAAGTAACAAATTAAATTATCGTTCACAGGGAATAATACCAAGTACCAATCCACAAGAATGGCACTAGTTGGATTACCAAAAACATTAATAAACACAACAAAAATTAACTAAATGTAGAATTGTAAATAAAATAAAATTAAAAGTTCTGAAATTAAATTTTATGAATGAACATAACTGAGAAACTAAAATCGGGAATGAAAATCAAAATAATAGTAGAATTTAAATGTTTTAATTACTGGAAGTGGGACTAAAAAATAATTAAAAGGCAGGCTGAGTTTGAAATCTCTTATCCCTTTCCCTTTGCATACAAATATATGTATAACTCAAATTACAACTTCATCTAATGGTTAGATTTTCTAAAATATCCAACCCCAATTCTTTGGTAATTGATTCTAAAATGAAATTAGTGTTCTAATTCCTTAAATAGAACTAAAAACATTCAGCATTAAGATTTAAATCCATGACCACATCATTATAAATTTTGATTCCTAGACAATTCATAATAAACAAATTAATCCCTTTCCAAGAAAGTTCACTACTTTCTAGCAATAAACTCCTTTTCATCATAAATTTCTATTCCTAGACAATTAATAATGAACAAATTAATCCCTTTCCAAGAAAGTTCACTACTTTCCAACAATAAACTTCTTTTCATCAACTCCATTCACGTAGAACAAAGAAGCATTAAGTTCATAATCAAATGTTAGATTAAAGTTTGCATCTTGAGCTATATCCAATGTTAGTTCAATTCAAAGGATAAAGGTATAGGTTCATCTTCACGGAATCCCAAGATATTTAGCTAGACATAATGAAAGTAAATAATATTAAACTGAAATATATTACAGAAATAGCATCTATGTTCACAGAAACACTTACAGCAAATAGATGGAAGGAAAGAGTTACTGTTCCATTACATAAACCAAAGAAAATGGAAAGAAAATGCAAGTTCCTATAAGAATCCTCTATCAAAGTTGTAAAGAAATTTTTCTAGCTAACATATTCTCCGTAAATAGTACGAAAAACCTAAATTTTTGCACTCTGGAATCGTAAAAGAAAAAAAAAATAAAAGATGTTTCTTTTCATAATTTTTTCACTTTTATATGCTTAGTCAGCATCGTATCCCCACAATTGAGTCCTGTAGCACTTAACTTCTGCTTTTTAGTCCATTTGCCAATTTTCTTCTGCTAATATCTTCAAAATTCAAATGCCAGCAATCAAAATATGCATGATTTCTCAATTTTTCAGCAATACAACATTTCATTGAATTTTTTAATTAATTGTATTAACTTATAATTTAAATTCAATGAAATATGCCAAAAATCTTTAATTTTCTAGATGAGTTAGTGACTCATTAGAGACATAGGGATCTAATTTTCACGATTAAAACAGGGCCTTCAAAAAGTTTAAGACGACCCTAGTTTATTTCTGTGTCTATCATTTGTTTTCATCTAATTTCTTCTTATTTCACTTTAGTTTTCTCTATACATATTTACTTTTAAAATTTAGGCATGAGAATTGTGAACTCTTTTTCTGTGAGTCTTATGAAGTTTATATATGCCTTTACTTCATTGTTAAATATTAATTTTACTAACAACTTTTGTTCATTTTTATAAGGAATATAAATAAATATGTGTGAAAAGCCTTAACAAGAAAAAATGTAAGTAATTTAAATTGGAAAATCCTAAAGAAGTGTCATGGATGTTCACAAGGTGAGACATGAAAGAGACAGAGAGAGGTAATGCTGTGGTTAACGGATGGTTCTTGTTTGTAGTGATGAGGTAATGTTGTTTAGCTAGGAATTAACATCATTGTACTATTTTAAAAGAGATATATTTGCTTGGGTTTGTGTCTACCTTACAAGACTTGGCCTCAGGGAGATTTACGACCCTTTGCTGGTTATGCTCCGACCCTGTGTTGTGTTCTTGTTTCTTAGTTTTAGTTGTTTAGATGTATATGAACATACATCAATATATAATGAGTATATGTGACAAGTTTCCTTAATACCTAATTTTACTCTTAGTTTTATATTTAAGATTTAATACAACATCCTTTGTTGCATTAAATCTTGAATTGTCCAAAAACAAAAAAATAAAATAAAATTTAAATTTTTTAAGTTGAATAGTTTAGAAATAAACTTTTTTATTGAGCAGTTATCAATTATTATATAATTTTTGTATAATATACTGGATAAAATTTTGGTTCCTTACACTTTGCTTTATCTCTATATGCATGATTGATTTGGTAGATGATACTAAGTTCAATTATGTACATAAAAACTAATGCAAAATATTATCAAAATTTCATTATGTGTTTCATACGAAATTCAACAAAATAATTTGACAATAGTTTGATGAAAAAGTTTACTCTTAAATAGAATAGGAACATACTATATGAAAGAAAGATCAAAAGTTATAAAATATTGAATGACAAATTTTTTATTCAATTCTCATTTTTATATAGTTAGGAATTATAGTTGGATAAATGCAAGACACATAAGTAATGAATATGAAAATTAGGTGAAAGATTTTTTGTAATTTGCTAACAAAAATAAGCCTAATAATAAAAGAAAATTTTATTATCCTTATATAAACTATTTGAATGAAAAACAGTTGAATGTGAAGAAAATAAAATAACACATTTTTAGAATATATTTTATAAGAACTAGACAAAATGGACATAGCACAGTGAATTAATAGATATGTCTAACATTTTGTTATCTAATATTTAACTATATCACTAACTTTTTAGAAGTGATATTTGATAGAATTAAAATATAGCGATCTTTATATAAATATTGTTATAACTATGCATACTACTATCATACTAAAATTATTTATGACATTCATGTTATTATTTATATAACGTTTTAATGATTAGTCAATATAACATATCATTACCCTTATATATATCTTAATATATTATATTTATGATATGTAAGATTTGATAAATAATTTATTCATATATTAGTTTTAATATATTATATTATTATAATGTTAATACTTGATTTCAGATATTTTAAAAATATTATTATATTCATTTTAAACATAATAAGTCTGAAATGTTTTAATTTTATTAAAATAAATAACCATACTTATAACATAAAAGCTTTTGTAATCTTTTAATATTTTAGGTTAGTAAAAATTTTAAATGCAATACTCTAAAATTACAAGAAATAAGATGACACCTGACATCATTAATATACTTAAATCCTTATATTTATTATATTTAGTTATATATTTTTTATTCATCATATTTTATATGAAATATAAAATTAATTATTAATATATTATACTTTTCTTATCTATCTTCATTTTTATCCATTATTTTATTTAGTAAAACAACTGTATATTTCTTATATGGTTGTTTAATATGTGTTCTAACTGTAATTAACTTTAGTGACAATAGTTTCATAATGCTATTTATTGACCAATGTTATGCAATGTGCATGAAATTGTTATATTATTGATTCGTAAGATATCATTAATTAATTATTAAAAATAAAAATTTAAAATTATTAAATATATTAATTATGAATTATGAATTTAATCACTGTATTTAATTAATTATGCAAAAGTTTTTTAATAATATATTCATTTTTTACCCTTGTTTTATAAATAATTTGATAACATTATTTTATCTTTTTTTGTTCAATTTATAATTATATATAAATTGGTTACCCTCCAAAGCATTTTGAAAATAGTCCGCACGCTCATATTTATCTGATACACATTCAAAGGAGTTATTTTTTTTCTTGGTTAGCTTGACTTTGGTATAAAAAACTTTAACATTTGAGACTGAGTTTTTGGGGAAAAAAAAAAGAATTTAAAGGATAAAGCATGTTTGTTTGATTTTTTTTAAAAGAGTCTTTTTTAAAATAAAAAAATACTTATTTTTTATTTTTAAAAATGCAAATAAATATTAAGGGTATGTTTAATTGTATTAGAATTTATTTTTAAAAACAGAAACAGTAATCAAAATTGAAGGGAATTGAAATTTGGACTAAATCAAACATATGTGAGAAGTATTTCGCAAGCTAACAAATGTCACAATTAATCGTTATAACTATTAATTTTATGATTAAGTTTGTATAAATATTTATGTATTTAAGTAGCAACTGATTCTAATTTTTAATATAAATTAAATAAACAAATAATCTAAAATAATTTGTTTGACTATAATTGTATAGATAAAAGAAAAACACTTGTTTACAGATCAGCCGAAAGTACCTAACACCTCAAATGAGACCAGACTAAATTAAAAAAATTGAAATTTCGAAATTGTGCTTAAACATCAGCGAACAGCTTTTGGAAGATTGTGGTAAGACATTATTCGATTGAATCATGAAGCACGTATTTGACGGGGAGTTATTAGAACATGCTCATGAGATATTTATATCTATTGAATGATAAAATGAGAAACAAATAAAACAAAATAAAATATGTTATTGTAGGTAAAATAATGAAAATGGGATTTTATAAAATTATAAGACTAAATCAAATTTTAAGCTTATTTATTGAAAATATTATATTTTTTATCGTAGAAATTGCCACATTCAATATCCTAGAAGTGGAGAGGTTAGGCTTTGTTTGTAATTGATAGCATTATTTTTCTCTTGAATGAAAGAGGTGAACCCCATTGGTATGACCATATCAATGTTTAAAGAAAATAAAAATGCACGAAATGACCAAGAAACACGGGAAAGTGCAATTTCCACAAAACCACAAGGTAACAGTGGCGAGACCAAACCCGTGTTACACTTCAGAGTTGGCCAACAGCCATATGCTTCACAGATTCATCATGTAGTAGTGTTGGGTTAACATCATTTTGTAGAAATGCACGCATCATGACTAACTGGATTCATATGACACGTTTGAAGGCTTTTTAAAATGTTGACTGTGTTTGAACACGTTACAGCTATAGGATCTGTTCTCCGATGTTTGAATATAATTTTGTAATTTGAATACTCATTGTAAAAGATATGATTAATCTGTATATAGTGAGATAGCATTTCAACAAAATGATGCCAAGCCAACATACTACAAATTCATGTATACCTTCTACATAGTTCGTGCTTTTCATCTCCACACTGTTCATCAATGGCCTCTCCAACCATGCATGCATCAAAACCAAAATGCCTCTCTCTTTCAAATTCATATATCAACTCTCACGCATGCCGTTCGATCGTATTATGTGTGGGTTAAAATTGGTAACCTTAGACTATTCAATATTTTAAAACACTGTATAAATTAATTTAAACTATTTGCATTAAAAAGTGTAAAATTCATTTTTTAATTGTAAAACAAACAAACCCTAAAAAAATTAATAAATAATATTTTTTATTACAAAAATATAATATTTAATTTTATTAATCCATTGAATTTTATAATAATTTTAATAAAAAATTATTATATATAAATCCTTACGTTAAATCCTTTTGTTTTATAGCTTTATATATATAGCTCATACCATATTCTGACAATGCTCATTTTAAGTTATTACTTTATTTATGCCACAGCTTATTTAATACTTTAATTATCGATGATATCTTACCTTTTTTTATCATTTTCACACATTATTAATTTAAACTTATTCTTCAATATATAACATAAAATTGCATAATAGAAGAGAATAGAAAATAGATAAATATCGAACTAATGAAATTACAATAATTAACGTGTAACTTATAACACGATAAAAAAACACAACTCAATGTGATATTTTTACAAATATCTATTTGTACATATAAGTTACATAGATTTATATATAAAATTATATATAGTAATAAGTTTAGATCAGTTTTGTTTGAACTAATTTTTAAAATTAAATTAGAAAACTAACCTAGCTAAAAAGTTTAATTTTTCACTTTTTTTTTTTAAATTTTTGAAGAACAATTATTAGAACAATTTATAAATATGGAGATTCTTTTAAATTGAATGGTGCCACATTTTGTGATGCACTTTGTTAAGAAAGCATTAGAGTGTGTTTGCAGGAGAGATTTCAAGTGAATAATTCATTCCTTAAAAGAAATTATAATTTCATAAATTAAAAACTATTGGTTGGATATTAAATTTTAAAGAATTTAAAAATTTAGAAGTTTTAGTGGGAATCTTTAATAAACTAAAATTAAGGAATTCTAAATCCTAATAAAGAGTGGAAATTTTAAATTTCTTTTTCATTTATTATTTGTTCCTTTCATATTTTTATTTAGTTGTGGTTAATTTTATATTTTAAATTAATGAGTTTAATAATTTAATTATGTAATTTAAATTTTTTGAAAATTTTAATTACCTCGTCTACATACAAACCTTAGAGTGGGTGGATAAACTATTTTATTTTATTTTATTGGACGAAAAACCACATAACATTCAAAGAGAAATAGAAAATTAAGCAGGACAGAGCAAAGCCAAGAAAAGTGGTCAATGAATAAGAATGTTCGTAATACATGAAGGCAAGATAAGATAAGACTTGTTCTATATTTTGAAACTGTCCATTGAAACACAATCAATGGCTCCTAAATTTTGTCCATACATTTAAGTATAGGTATGAATAACTTTCAATCAATCTAATCTTAAAGAGCATGCTTCCCCTTTAAATGAATAATTAAAAAAAAAAAGTTATTTCGTTGCTACCCATAATTACAACTTATATGGGCATCATTTCTTTTTATACTTTGCTTCTTTTTCACGAAATTGCCTATTTCTAAAGAAATATGCACTTGATTTTTTTTCCACGTAAGGAATGTATTTCATATATATATAAATATATGAAATCTGTTCCTACTTTGCGTCGAAGAGCAAAATGGAAATGCACGATCTTTCGTCTCTTTTTCTTTTTACTATTATTTTATCTCTTTCGTAAAAATCGCATACGTTGTATTTTAACTACTTTGTATAATCTTTTAATATTATAATTTATTTAATCTCTTCGTCACGGTAAAGCACTAATAATAAAAGCAGAAATTACCAAGAAAATAAGAGAAAATGTGAACACGTAAGGTACGTATTAGATTAATTAGCAAGGAAAATCACAGCCAGTACGGGAAATCTTCTGTATCTATAAATGTCTGTTTTTGCAGTTCAAAAGTTCCAATCTTTCAATTGGAGATCCCAAACTAAAACTGAGTTTTTTCATACATCGATTCAAAACTCTACAGTGTTCGATCATAATCCATTGCAGCTCTCATTAGTCATTACCAAGAAGAAGAACAATAGAAATCCGTATCTAGCACTGCTCTTTATTTCAAAGGTATAGTGGTATATGACTGTTGCATTTTTTTTTTCAAAAAGAATATATATTTTTTATCTTTATTCTCAATATATACTTATATTCTTGCTACAATTCCCAAAATTTTCTATTGCATTCATGAAAAATGGCTCTTCTTCTTGCACTGACAATTTTTGAATGTCATGTGTTTATGAGTTGATGCCAGGAAGTTTATTTTTTAATTCTAACGGGCTTCTAACATCTTTTTTATTCTTTTCACTATGCTGGAATATAATGTTAGTCTTGTTTTTCACGGTTCAACTTTCCAACATGATTTAGTAAATTAAACATGTTTTTAAATATAATTTATATATTAATATATTTAATCATAAATACTGTATTAAGATATAAAAGATAAAACTTATTTACGGTATAAATAGCCTAATTTATGATAAAGTGAAGTTAAAATTCTAGTCTATATTTGAAACTATTTTTCTTAGTTCTTGCATAAAAAAAATTATAATTTAGTTTTTACATAAAATAATGTTTATAAATCAGTGATAGTATGTAATGTACATAGACTACAATGTAATTTTTTCCCCCTTTTTTCATGTGGAAACCATTATGAAAAGTAAATTATTTTGTGTAGAATGAAAATAAAAATAGATTCGATGATAAGAATTAAATTTAATACGATTATATTTTCAACAAACAATAGAAACTAATGCATAAACATTTTGGTGAATTAGAAGAAACAAAGGCATATCAATTTAAGAAAATTATTATTTTCAGTATATTTAATTTGAGTTCACTTTATCAGGAAGAGTTGGTCTAATAGGTGTTATAATCTCCCCAACATTGTTAGTGTTCAACTTTGTTTTAAGCAAGATTATCTCCCATAAAATAATTGTAAAAAGCTAAAAGCAAATTTGAATCTTCATTCTTAAGATTAAGGACTTCCTAGTGCAATACAATGTGCCATGCAACTCCAGAATACAGGATAAAGGTTTCACCAATTTTATTAATGGAAAAAACCTGAATCTCTTTTCGTGTTCTATACTTTCAGTTAATTAGAGGTCCTCATGTAGCAATGTTTAGTTTCTTTCTTTCATAACTCGCTCCTTGTTTGATTAAATATTGAAAGGACGTGGAAGGTTGGTTATTCATGGAAGAGACCGCACAACTAGTTGCCCTTCCAACACTATTTCAAGAGAGATTGAAAATGATATTGGAAATAATGCAAAAAAGTCAAAAGAACGAAAGCAACAAGCAAATCCTAAGGTCAACCCTTAAGAATATGACTTCTGTGATTCAAGAGATCAAGCAATACAATGAAGACTTGAATCCACCCCGAGAAGAAATAAGGACTCTTATTGAAGAAAATGAAGCAGAGGAAAGGGAAGAGCTTGTGTGCAAATGTTCCTCCAATAATGCTTGGTGGGAAAAGTGTTTCCAATGGCTTCCATTCTATAAGGACACACTTTGGCATGACACAAATGTTTCTTTAGCTACTGATGACAAGCAAGATCTTACGACAAAGGATATTAAAGAGACAATTTATAAAGTCAGAGAAATTCTTGAGCTTCTCAGTGAAGAGAATTTTGAGCAGAAATTTAATGCTATTGGAGCACCAATCATGCATGCTTTTGGTGTTCCTGAAAATCCAAAATTCACTGTTGGGTTGGATGTACCATTGAGCAAGTTGAAGATAAAGGTTCTCAATGAAGGTGTGTCCATCATTGTGTTGACCGGTTTGGGAGGATCAGGAAAAACCACTTTGGCTACGAAGCTTTGTTGGGATGAACAAGTCAAAGGTAAGTAGTGGTAACTCCTTTTTGGTTCTCTGATGCTTAATAAATGAGCTAATTAGTTTTTATTTTTTTATAATAGATTAATTCATATAGTAATAGAAAGAAGTAAAACAAATGTTTATTTAAAATTTGGAAACATCAATGGTATTCAAGTATAAATGGAAGTTTTATGGAGCAATAGATGAAAATAAATGGAAGCTTCATTTTGTAGAACGTTAAGTGTATTGCATAATTTTATGTGCAAAATTAAATAAATACCTGGTATATTGTGCATTGTACATGACACAAAATGCTCTGAACTTATTATTCTCTTTGGTTTCACTAGGAAAATTCAAGGAAAATATTTTATTTGTCACCTTCTCAAAAATGCCCAAGTTGAAGATTATTGTAGAGAGACTATTTGAGCATTATGGATATCAAGTGCCTAAGTTTCAAAGCGATGAAGATGCATTTAATCAACTGGGACTTTTGATAAGGAAAATTGATGGAAGTCCAATGTTGTTGGTTCTGGATGATGTTTGGCCAGACTCAGAAGCCCTCATTGAGAAATTTAAGTTCCATATATCAGATTCTAAAATATTGGTGAGTTCAAGGGTTGCATTTCCTAGATTTGGCACTCCGTTTATCTTACAATCTCTTGTTCATGAAGACTCAATAACCCTCTTCCGTCACTTCGCTCTCTCGGAAAGTAAGAGTTCATTTTTTCCTAATGATGATCTTGTGCAAAAGGTGCTTGTTCTTACTTCTTGACATTATCTACAGTACTAATTCATTTCTAATCACAAGATTGTGCATGAACATTTGGATTATTTAAAAATAAATTACCTTTGAATAAACCCCAGAAAATGATAATATGGTATAATACTTGCGGCTTGGGCTCCTAAATCATAACAAACTATTTATTTGCATTAAAATGCAGGTTGTTAGAAATTGCAAGGGCTTACCGCTTGCAATTAAAGTGATTGGTAAATCACTAAGTCATAGACCTTATGAATTATGGCAAAAGATGGTGGAGGAATTGTCACAGGGTCATTCTATACTTGATTCTAACACTGAATTGCTCACTTCCCTCCAAAAGATTTTTGATGTCTTAGAAGATAATCCCATCATCAAGGAGTGCTTCATGGACTTCGCATTATTTCCTGAAGACCAAAGAATTCCTGTAACTGCTCTTATTGATATGTGGGAAGAGTTGTATGGACTAGATAATGATGGCATACAAGCATTGGCCATCATCAACAAATTAGATTCCATGAATCTAGCTGATGTCTTAGTAGCAAGGTACGTATCCACTGACTACTTATATATTCTTCTTTTACACTTATTCTAATATACTCTGTTGAGCAAATAGTTAAATAGCTAGTATAGTTCATGGGAGAGGCAATTGATTCAATATACAATATTCCAAAAGGACTATTTAACTTCAGAATTTAAACTTATTTCATATTCACATTAGCAGCTAAAGCATGTATTTTCAATCTTATGAGTTAATTTTTCTTCACAAGGAAATAATTTCTACTAATTTACCAGGAAAAATGCAAGTGACATAGACAGCTACAACTACAATAATCATTTCATCATCCTTCATGATATTCTAAGAGACCTCGCAATTCATCAAAGTACAAGGAAACAAATTGACCAAAGAGAAAGAATGATTATTGATACCAATGCAAATAAACAAGAATGGTGGCCTGGGGAGAAGCAGCAAGGCATGATTACCAGCATGTTGTCAAATATTTTTAGATGGCACGTTAATCTGAAAATCCAACAGATTCCTTCTCGCACATTGTCTATATCAACAGGTTAGTTATATCTTTCTATAAAGTATATACATTTAATAACATGGTAAAAATGCTAATAAGAAAGTCACTATGATATGTCATTCCTTCCTACCACAATTGACACATATGGGTTGTTTTGCAGATGAAACTTGCACTAAATATTGGTCCCACATGCAACAAGCTCAAACTAAGGTTTTGATTTTAAACCTTCGCACTAATCAGTACACCTTTCCAAAATTCTTGGAAGGAATGAGTCAACTAAAAGTTCTAATAGTCACAAACTATTGTTTCCATCCTTCTGAAATAAACAATTTTGATCTACTTGGCTATTTATCCAATCTAAACAGTATTAGATTGGAGAGGATTTCTATTCCTTCCTTTGTCACATTGAAGAATCTTAAAAAATTGTCCCTCTACTTGTGTGACACAAAACAGGCTTTTGAAAATGGAAACGTGCTAATTTCAGATTCATTTCCAAATCTAGTAAATTTGAATATTGACTATTGCAAAGATATGGTAGGATTGCCTAAGGGGCTGTGTGATATCAAACCCCTGAAGAAGCTCAGTATTACTAATTGCCACAAACTTTCTACACTACCCCAAGAAATTGGAAAATTGGAGAATTTGGAACTACTAAGGCTCAGTTCTTGTACTGATTTGGAAGGGTTACCAGATTCTATTGGAAGGCTTTCAAATCTAAAACATATTGACATCTCAAACTGCATTAGCCTTCCTAATTTGCCAGAGGAGTTTGGTAATCTATGTAATCTAAGAAATATTTACATGACAAGTTGTACAAAGTGTGAATTGCCATTCTCAGTCATCAATATTAAGAATTTAAAGGTGGTGACATGCGATGAGGAGACGGCTGCTTCATGGGAAGCTTTCAAACCTATGTTTCCCAATCTAAAGATAGATGTTCCTCAAGTTGATGTTAACTTAAATTGGCTTCAAGCAATTCACCCTTAATACCTGTTCCATGCATTACTTGTCATTATGTTAGCAAGTTATGGTTGATCACATTGGAAAACAAAGACAACAGCACAATGGATTATGGTAGCCGAAATTGCTATTGTTTAGAGTGACTAGCCTCCATATAATGTAAAGTGTTAATGTTTGTGAATGATCACTCTATCTTGTTCAGTGTTAATGTTTGAGTGCACCTTTGTGTATGTCGCCTTCATATTATGTTCCTTTTTCGTATGTGCTTAAGAAATTATGAAAGTTGTTTTTTTTCATATGTTTTGATCTTCTTCTATATGCTTCAGTTGTTAAATGAGAATGTTAAGATAAAACGAGTTTTAACCTTTTGATCAACAGCTTTAGATACTAAATCAAGTACTAAATATTACTATCGGTATCAATGTTAGGCATATACGGATGCACAAATCATTATTCCTGGATGCTAATTGGCCCGATTAGAAATACCATTAATTTATTTGTACAACAATTTTAATCATCATGTTATTGGATCCAAACGAAAAACCAAGGAAATTTACTAGTGAAATTTTGCATGACTATCTAAAAGGATTTTAAGTAGCGAATTAAATCTTGGTAAATTCAAACATTGTACCTAGAATCAACAATGTATAAATATTTCCTGCATGTTTGGTTTTATGTCTAAATATCTATAGATCCACGTCTCCTTCAAAATTACTAGCTGTAACTTCTGGGTGGCTGATAAATTTACTTTTTATTATATTTTTACTTGCTTTTTTGGTGCTCCTTGATAGAAAAAATAGACTTAGATAGTGCAAATAATATAGAAATCACATTTTGAGTAAATATCATAAGTTTATTAATTTTTTGTTAATTTGCATTTAATTACATAGATATAGATTGCAATTTTAATTTTCTTGATAATTTTGCAGAGTACCCAAGTTAATTCTGAGATATCTTGGCCCTTGGATGAAAGTTGCCCCCAAAGTGAGGAACAAAAGTGGCAACTACAGCAAGTCTAGGCATTAAAGGTTCTAAAGTAGCTACTTTCAAGTGAAAAAGTGGCAACTCCACAGAGCTCTAGAGACGTCATTTTGGAAGCATTTTGCGCCTGGCCACTATTGCCTTTCATAGTGGCTACGCGCATCCAAAGTAGCCACTTTCAAGTCCAATAGTGGCAACTCCAGAGAATTAGGAAGATTACGTAAATTGCGCGTGGAAACTTTCAAAGCTCAAAATGGACACTTTCAAAGGCAAAAGTAGACACTTTACTGACATGTCCTCCATTATAAATAAATTTTAGGAATTAGGATATGGGGACTTGAACATTTTATTTTTCTTTCATTCTCTTTGCCAAATTAGAACATTTTTCTTTCCAGAGCTTTGGAGCCTTAGGTGACAGCTAGGGATCCATTATAGGTTTTAATTTCCAATTTCTCTTTGATTCTCATTGAATTTACATTAATGTTGTTTACCTTTCTGTATTTCTTTCTTTCATTTGTGAAGCCCATCCATATGGAGGGCTAAATTCTCTTGTAATTCCTAGTCAACTCATATGGTTCTTGAATTCTTGGGTTTAATGGCAATATTACTTTTTCTTTCCTTGGATTTATTAAACCCAATCTTTGAATGAAATGAAATTTGCATGAGGGGAACATTGCTTAATAAACCCTAAATTACCCAAACGAAATTCTAATCCAAAATTGCTTAATTTTGATTAATCTTTGAGATTGCTTAATCTTAGGGATAGAGATTGGAGCCCATTAAGATGCTTAATTTTAATTGGAATGCTAAAGTTAATTTTCGCTTGTTAGATTAACTTAATTCAAGGGAAAAATAGGGGATTATTGAATCATTTGAAAGAATGGGGATAGAACTCATTGATTGACTAGGGATTACACTTCTTAATTGATTGAATTTCACTAATTTACATTTTGCTCTTGATTAAAATCTGGAAATTGACAAACCTCCCCCCAATTTACTTGCTTTAAAATACTTGTTCACACTTGTTCGATGTATGTTCCCAACCAAAAATTCCTTGAAGACGACCTATGATAACACCCTAGTACTGCATTCATTTCTTTGCATATTTGATGAGGATTAATGATAATCTTTGTACATAATGAGTAGCAAAATTCGTTCCATCAGTGGCATCCCATTTATAGGTCTTCAATAAAAGTGTGAAAATAGAACAAGATAAAAAATAGAGCTGTGATTTAATAACTGTATTGTGCGCACTGTTGATTTCATGGACTGTAAAGGACCCTCTTCCAAATTGTTAATAATCTACCACTATTGCATATTTGTGAGTTATAAATTTCAAAAGTAAAGTATTTTGAGAATTTATCTTCTCAGATTCGATGTTTCATAACTATTTTAGGTAACTCATTCTCCAAAGTGAGAATATATAAATTTATTAATTTTAACATTATGTTATTATATACAATGATTTATTTTTAATATAAAATAATAAAATGTAATTATTAATTATTTAAAATTTCAGTACTTATCTACAAGAGCTTGTTTGTTAATATAGAATAACAAATTTTAAAAACATGTTAGCTCTTAGTCTAGAATTTTAAGATTGAAAAAAATAATTGTTATGAATAGCTATAATAGATGTATTAGGATTAGGATCTATATTAGTATTATAATAATGGGTTTAGCCTAGTAGGGTTACATATGTATTCTTATAAATATAAGGATCTTTATACATTGTAGAGCACTCAATTATAGCACACTAGTTTGTCTCTCTCTCTATGGTCTCCCTCTTAATTCTATATAGTATCAAAAGCTTCTTAGGGTTCCTCCTTCGTTGTCACCATCGCCACTGTCACAAAAAAAAAAATAGCAACTTCAAAAAAGGCCATCCATAGCAGCTGTGGAGATAAAAAAAAATTCCAATGACCAGAATATGCAATAATTCGACATTTATAGTTTAAGTGCAGCATTTCTTTCTAGCCATTGAGACGAAATCCAGGCAATTCTATCACTATTTGTGGATATAAAATATCTGAATGTGATAGCTAGGATGTGTAAGATGCGCAGCACAAGGGGCTGTTACGAAGATTGTATCTCTATCCAAACTTACTGATGTTAAGTTGGATGGAGATAGTATGAATTATATGGAGTGGAAGTATTTGGTTGAAATTAGTCTTAGTAGAATGGGAAAGGATAATCATTGGACTAAAATGACACCTGTCAATCCTAAGGATGTTGACACATGGATAATTCGTGACAAAAAGATCCTCGAATTGCTAGTAAACTCTGTTGATAGGTGAATACAAGCAATTAATACGCATTGCAAAATCGTGAAGGAGTTGTGGGACTTCTTGCAGTTTATTTTTTAAAAATCTTATAATTTGAATAAATTTTATGCTCTTTTACCGGACATTTATTGACCCAAACAAAATAAGTGGAAGCTAATGGACTATTTTTTGGAGTTTAAGAAATATATTGAGGAGATACAAACTCTTTTAGCTTACAAAACTATTGATGAGATGATAGCGCAATAAAAGAAACTCATGGCTTTGAGTTGGCTCTTCGGACTTGATCCAGGATATAAGGTAGTTCGGTCTCAGATTCTGTCAATTAAGCAAGTTGATAATCTTACCAACGTCTTCTTCAAAGTTATGCAATCTTCCTTCGAGGAACTCAAGAGCACTACAAAAAATGAGTCTCCTGACCACTCTGCTTGGTAGCCCAATAGGATCATCGTGGTGGTCGCAGTGGTGCTAGAGGTAGTCGTGGGTGGGTAGTAGAGGTCATGGTATTATACAGTGTTACAACTGTGGTGAATTTGGCCATTATCGGAATTAGTACACTTATCCTCCACAGAATCAGTCATATTTTCACTCATAAGGTAATTCCTACTTTGCTAACTTAATGTCTCTACCTGATATAACTACTCAGGAGAATGAAAAACGTACTGTGCATATAAGTGATGAGAAATTTATTCAGTATACTTAGTTTCAAATTTTTCAACAGTCATCTACATCCTCTATAGCCACTTTTGTCTAAAAAAGTAATCCTACTGCATGTCTTTCTTCTTCTTTTAAACGTTGGGTCATTGATTCTGATGCTATTGACTATCTGACTGGGGATTCAGGTATCATTTCCTCTTTTTGTTTACCCGGTTCTCATTCTTCTATAACACTCGCTAATGTTCTAGTGTCCATATTAAGGACAGCGAGTGTACCACCCTAGTTTTAACCTTACCTTTATCTTCTGTTTTATATTTGTCTCAATTCTCTTTAAATCTATTATCCATTAGTTAAATCACTTCATCATTAAATTGTCTAGTAACATTCTTTTCTGATTCTTGTATTTTTCAAAATTTGGTGACACAGAGGATTATTAGTAAAGGTAAGGTATCTAATGAGTTGTATTTATTGGAAGAAGAAAGACTTTCACAAGCTTCTATTACTTCTAGGAATGAAAAAGTGTCTCCTTTCTAACTTCATTGTCATCTAAGTCATTCGTCTTTAAGAGTTCTTAGGAAATTATATCCTAATATAAAGTCTAATTTCTATTGTGAGTCATGTCAGTTTGTTAAATATCATCGTAATGTTTATTTACCTCGTTTAAGTAAAAAGGCTCATGCCCCCTTTAAAATTGTTCATTCTGATGTTTAAGGCCCTTGTCCAGTTACTTCTAAATCTAGTTTTAAATATTTTATACTTTTGTAGATGATTATTCTCTCGTGTAATATGGTTGTTTTTAATGAAATTCAGATATGAAGTCTTTTCTATATTTTGTAATTTCTGTGTTAAAATTAAAACTCAATTTAATACTTGTGTGCGGATTCTTAAAAGTGATAATACTAAAGAATATTTTTCTACATCCTTCACTGATTTTATGAATAAACATGACATATTTCATTAGTCCTTTTATTTTGTTAACTCACAACAAAATAAAGTAGCTAAACATAAAAATCATCATCTTATGGAGGTAGCCCATGCTTTAATGTTTGAAATGAAAGTTCCTAAACCTTTTTGGGCGATACTGTTCTTAATACTGCATATTTAATTAATCATATGTCATCATCTGTGTTAAACTGTGAAATTCTCCACTCTATACTTTTCCCATCACAATCTCTTTTTTCTTTATCTTTTAAAGTTTTTGGCTGCACTTGTTTTGTGTTTGATGCTCATCTTTAAGTAACTAAACTTGATTCAAAGTCCATAACATGTGTGTTTTTAGGTTATTCTCGATCCTAAAAATGTTACCGTTTTTTTCTCTTGATCTTGGTCATTATCTTATTTTCTCGTGTGTCTTTCTTTGAAAGTCTTCCATTCTTTAAGTCCTCATCTTCTGAGTCCATGTATGAGGTAGATGAACCTTTCTTGACTTATACTCTTGTCCAATCTAAACATCCTGTTACACCTCTATGTCCTATTGATACAAGAGGAATATGGAAGAGTGTGTCGTTTAAAGAAATCATTATATGGCTTAAAATAAGTACCTAGAGCATGATTTTGAAGATTCAGTGATGTGATTCTCGAATTTAGATTAGTAAGGAGTGATAGTGATCACACAGTGTTTTACAAATAGACTAACCATGATTGTATTTTAATTGTTGTTTATGTTGATTATATTGTTATTACTGGTAGCGATAAAGAAGAAATCAGCAACCTAAGAAAATTTCTTCAAACCAAGTTTCAGACAAAAGACTTAGGAATTTTGAAATACTTTTTGGGTATTAAAATCATGTACACCAAGCAAGGAATCTTTCTTTCATAGAGAAAATATGTCTTAGACTTATTGACTGAGACCAGACTACAAGGAGCTAAACCATGTAAGACACCTATGGAGCCAGGAGTGAAACTGACAGCAAATGGAGTTCTTTTTGCAGATCCACAGAAATATAGAAGATTAGTAGGCAAGCTAAATTATTTGACTATCACAAGGCCGGATATTGCTTTTCTAGTAAGTGTTGTTAGCCAATTTATGTCATCTTTAACAGATACTCATTAGGAAGTACTAATCTGCATTATGAAGTATTTGAAGAAAGCACCAGAAAATGGAATTGTGTACAAAGATCATGGACATGCACATATAGAGGCATTTTCTTATGCTGGTTGGGCAGGATCTATGGACAAAAATCTACTACCGTATACTGTGTATTCTTGAAAGATAAATTAATTTTGTGGAAAAATAAAAAGCATAACTTTGTATCGAGATCAAGTGCAGAATTAGAATACAGAGCGATGGCTCAGACTACTTGTGAGTTAATGTAGTTGAAACATATGTCAGAAGAGATAGGATTTGGTAGCACTAAACCTATGTAACTTTGATGTGATAACCAGGCAGCGATATACATTGCCCCAAATCCAGTTTTTCATGAACAGATGAAATATATAGAGATAGACTGTCACTTTATTCGAGAAAAAGTTCAACAAAAGCTTACATCCATCTCTCATGTTAGGATAGGGGACCAACTAGTAGATGTGTTTACAAAGGGTTTAAATGAGACATGTAGCAATTATATTTGTAACAAGCTAGGCATAATTAATATCTATGCTCCAGCTTAAGGGAGAGTGTTATGAATAGCTAAAATAGACGTATTAAGATTAAGGTTTATGTTAGTATTATAATAACGAGCTTGGCTCAGTAGAGTTACATGTGTGTCCTTATAAATATAAAGGTCTCTACACATTGTAGAGCATAATAAAATAGCATTTCACCTTGCATAAATTAACATGCATATAATCTATCTAAAGTGCATGTTACTAAATCTTAAAATTACATCAATTTCCAAGTAAATGCGAATATATCATTGCAAAAATCATTTTATGGGGCACACTGGTTTGGTACTAAATAAAGGCATGGAGGCAGCTTAGCTTGGGTTACCTTACATACATTACCATGCATATAAAATTTATGTAAAGAGTATATTATTGAATTTTTAACATACCAGCAAATTATGTCACTTTCCAATTAACAGCAAAATATTATATAATTGCACAAATCATTTTTTGCAACATAGTAGTTTGGTACCTTTTTTTCTTTTCAAACATAGTGGTTTGGTACTTAAATAAAGGCATGAAGACAACTCGGGTTTTCCATTTGGTTTGCTACTCTTTGGTGATCATCATGACTACATAGGAACTGTACTATATTCAAAGATGAAGATATGAATGTTGAATCTGCGAAAGATATGATACAATTAAGATTTTTAACATGGCTTAGAGTAAAAGTGCATGGGTTTAATTATTTCTTTTATAAAGGACAATGAACATTTATTGTGTATATGTAAGCATCGTTATCATGTGAAAGATGTGGTATATGACTTGGAGTATCTTTAGTACTCCTTTAATATATTTGCTTTTGGTTAGTAAAAGAATATATACGTAAAATTATTTTAAGTGAAAGTAATTTTAAGGATTGTCTTTTTAATTACATAATATATTTTATCTTGCATTCAATATTTATCACTACTACAAAGCCTGCAAATATAGATGAATTTTATCAAAGGATTTTAGTGTTACAGACGAATAAAATATGTCTATATTTTGGCATTAATAATTCATACAAATAAATTTTTAAATTCGTCTGTAATTTATAGATAGATTTACAGATGAATTCCATCTGTAAATCTAGAGACAGATTTTTTTTTATCTATAAACCCATTTGTAAATTTACAGATAAATTTTTTCATCTATAATAAATATATTTATTATAGACAAATTTTATCATATATAAAATTATAGACGGATTTTTCTGTCTATAATAAATTAATTTATAATAATTATTTCATTCATAGTTCTTATATCACCTCATCAAACGCATCTTGTATCAATTTTCTCATCTCATTCATCACTTCTTCAAAATAACACTTCTCTTTCTCAAACATTCTATTTTTCTCACACTCCAATACTTCTTCGCCTTCAGTTCCAACCTCATTGTCTCTCCATAACTCCACCTTCTTTAATTTGATACATTCACAGTGACTCTCCCTCCTTCATTGTCGCTAAGTCCACTGCAGATTTCAACCTTCTCTTGAACTGCAAGACGTTCAAAATTGACAAATTCTCTCGTTTGATCCATCTATAATAAAAAGATAGTATAATACCAAAAACATAATGGCGTAATTTATTTGCCAAATAGAGGCAAACCAATAGCAATGTGTAGGAAAACAAAGATGCTAGAGAGAGATCATATAGAGAGGAAAATAAAAAAATGAGGAAGAAGGAGGAGACGCGCTTTTATACTATTTTGCATATTATAAACAGATATTTTCATCTATAAGTGTATTAATTAAACATAACGTTTTATTAATTGACTTATAGACAAAAAATTTGTCTGTAAATCTATTCATGGAATACTTTATTTCATTTATGTAGTTACAGATGAATATTACCGTCTGTAATTTGTGCCTAATATTTTCTGTCTTAGTTTTAAATTACAAATAAAAAAATCAATCTATAAATATGTTTATAATATAGATAGAAACAAAATCAGTTTGTAAATTTCATCTATAAAATTACAGACTAAATTTTTTAGTTTATAAATTTGTCTCTAAAATTATAGATAAAATTTTCTGTCTATAAATTTGTCTGTAATATAAAAAGAAAAAAAATTATCTATATTTATATATAGATTTTATAAACAGACTTTTTCTATCTATAATATAAACAAATTTAAAGACAAATTTATCTAAAAATTTAAAAATCTATTTTTTTAATTTTTTATCTACAAATCTGTCTGTATTAAAGATAAAAAAAATCTATATATAAAAGACTGTATATAATTTACGTATTTCTAGTAGTGTATATAACTTTTTAATTTAATCTTGATTTGATTTGTTTAATTTTAAAAAGATCTCTTTCATTTAGTCTTATGTTAAAAGAAAAAAAAAAGTTGCCTTTGGATAATGTAATTGTAACTTGTTGAAAAAAAGTTAAGGTCATAACAAGTTACAATGCGTGATTTGTTGACTTTCGAACTTAATGTAATTATAAGATTATTATAAGAAAGTGGTATTTGGGAGTTAAGTAAAAAGTATTTTTATTTTACTCATCATGGAGGATTAAAAAAGAGAAAAATATAAATTAATTTTTTTAAGTATAAAGTTATTTTTCTTTATTTGAGAGACAGTGAAAGCTTTTATTTAATTTTATTTTTTAATCTTATAAATCAAAATTCATGGTTAAATTTGCTCAGATTTTTACATAAAATTATTGTAGATTGCGTGCTTTTATGAACTCCAATTTCTAAGGCAAAACTTCTATTCAAATTATAGAACAACACAAAAAATGCGAACATCCTTATTGCATGTATGTTTTTTTCCTCAAACTATTAATTTTTCTTTTTAGAGTAAACAAATCAATTAATTTCTCAAGTTACATAAGCTACAACACTAAAAACACTTTTTAACTAATTTTCAAATATTATATTCTCTTTATAATCATCAATACCTAGATTAAATTATAATAATGTTATTCAAATTTAATTAGTAATCGTTATTTTTAATCATAAATTATCATAATCATTTTTAGTTATTTACACGTTAAGCTTCATTTTACTTTTTAATGTAATACAATTTTTTTATTTTAATCTCATCACTTAACACAATATTTTTCATTGTTATCTCTATACATAGTATCTCTTTCAATTTGATCCTTATAATTTAAATTTATTTTTGTACAAAAATAAAAATACGCTATATATAATTAAAATTAAAAAAGTATAAATATGATATAACAACTTATAATAAAAATAATCGTAGGAACTATTTTAAAATATTTTTTATTCAAATAAATTAAATGATTTTTTTATAAAATATTTTAAACAAATTCGTGCAGTATAAGTGTTTATATCTAGTTTAAATTCATTTCTTTCAATTAATTCTCATTTTCTTCTGTAACATCCAGTTTTTTTCTTAAATAAATTATTTGAGTATCTTATATCTAATTCTATTTATACAATAAGTTAAGAATATAATTTAGAATTAGAAACCTCTAAAATAAATAGATATCAAAAGTAGAAATGAACTATATCGAAATAAAAAATTAAAATTATACAAATTCTTGAAACTCCTGAAATCTTAAGAAAAATTTTTAAAACATTGAAAATCTTAACCCAATTAGTTAAATAAGAAATCCATTAAACATCAAACACCATTATACTTTAATTACCTTAAGAAATTATGATTAAAATTCACAAAAAATTTAGACTAAGCTTATATGCACCCTAAATTGTGAGAAAATGTTGCTTCAAGGAAATAACTCAATTAAAACCTAAGTACAAATCTAAATTCTTCACAAAACTACCTTATAAAACTAAGAGAATTAAGTTACAATTAATTCCTAATTAAATTAGGATGACACTTAAGGAAAAGAGTCAATTAAAATTAAGAGATTCCAATAATTTTAATTTTACAAAGAATAAAAGACTAAAACACCCTAATGTCATACATTCTTTAAGGTATAAAAGGTAGATTTGTTAGCCTAAATTCCTTTATTAGAGAGCACCTAGAAACACCATGTTTTATTCCCAAAGAATTCTTAAAAGAAGTCAATGGAATTGGATACTTCAAACTTACAAAAGTCGTGTGAAATTATGACAAAGAACCTTGTATTAAACCATGGAATTGAACAAAATCATTGAAGATTTAAAACCATGGTCTCTTATAGTTAAAATATAGCCAAGTTAGTAAACTTTTCAGCCTAAAAAAAGTGATCATGAAAAGCAAAAAGTTAGAGTTAAACCAAGATAAAAAAAAAAATATTGTGCAGAAACACAAAATCTAGTAGCCTAGCAAGATTTTCGTAGGCAGCCAAAACATAGAAAAACCTTGTAACAACAATTAATTATATTTTCTAAGGGCAAACTCAGTGCATGTCGTTCAACTTTATTTAATTATTCTTTGATAATATTTTATATATTTTTATGATATTTAAAAGTTATTATTATTTTTCTTCTACTCTATATTTCATTTCTCTACTAAAAACTTAATGGTTATGTTATTTCACTATTCGTTGAGTAACTATAATTGTATAAATCTTTTAAAAAATATTTATAAATTATATAAATCATGTCATCAATTAATAAAATATGTTGATTTTCTTTATAAATTTGAATAAAATAGAAAAAAGTTTTAGAAAAAATCATAACATGAATCTTTCTCAAAAAGTCAATAAAAAAGTAAGTACAAAAGAAAGTAAGTGATTCCAATTCTAAGTTATACTGTTATATAAATTATTCAAAAATACTATTTATGTTTATTTATAAACTAACTTTTATATTTAAAAATAATATTTTATTTTTAGATAGTCTCTTATAATATTTTAGTTCCTATCATTATAATATTATAACAAAAATATTAAGAATTATTTATGAGTTTTACTAACTATAATAAAATACTTATATAGAAATTTAAATAATTTTAAGAAACAAAAATTAATTCATAAATAAATATCATTAATAAATGTATATTTTAACTTAGTATAAATATACATAATAAATTTATACGTAAATATAGTCAAATTAATTCTTAAAATATAAAAAATATATATTAACTATTGAATGGTAAAAGTAATAATTTAACTTAATAGAAAAAAAGTAATACTTTAATTGTTACTGTATATTTGTTTACTTAATTAATAGTCTCTCCATTCTTTATTATAAGCCATTTTCAACTAATTCACATAAATTAAGAAATTTTGAAAAAATAGGATAGTCTTGAATTTTTTTTAAAAAATAATCTAAACTCTTCTAAAAGTCGCTTCTTTAAAATTCCACTAATTCTATCAATTTCTCTTTGATTATTCTTTGAATATCTCTCCCTACCTTTATTATATTTTGTCTTTCTCTCTGAACAATGATAGAAAAATATTTCCTTTTAATACATATTTAAAAATATACAAATAAATTTCTAAAATTACAAGATAATATGGGTATTGTCAGTGTAAAAATTAGGGTTTATGATAGAGTTTTTACACTGTTAGTGAATTCCCAAGTCTAAACTGAGAAAGGTTCACTCGTCTTGGTGATCCTGGGATAAACACGCCATTGACATCAGATGCGTTGTTGACGCTTCAATTCATGTGTAGTCATCGTATATATACAAGTTCTCCAGTCCCGTCAAACAAGTAATTGTTAAACTGTGTGCCAAATTTCTGTGCACAGGAATCGCATTTTGCATTTCTATGGTTGACGTGAGAATTATGCAATTAGCTGTATATGGTTTTAATTGGTAAAGTATTTAATTAGTTATATGTGAATATGAACTTTATTTGCAGAGAAGTTTGAATCTTTATAAGGAATAACACTTGAGAATTTCTTGGGTAACATTTATTTCATCATCTATATTTCTCTCTGATCTTGTGAACAGTGGGATATCTACAGCAAATATATTATGCATGAATTGACTCTCCTTAACGTTTAGAACTTGTAGAGATACTCTGATATTTAAAAAGACAATCATGCTTTTTATTCGCTACCAAGTATAAGCGTGTTGTGCATGGTATTTTTCTATTTAAATAAATACATAAATACGTATGTAACTTAAAACTTTGAAAAAATAAATTTTGAAAAATTCATCTGAAAGTATAAGAGAAGATGAAGAGTGTGTTTGACAAGGCATTTCACATACTAGCAATTTTTGAATCAAATGAAAAGTACATATGATACATATGGCAAAAGGTTTTGTATCAAAGCATGTACCTATATAAAAATGTCCATTGGATAAAAGTCTCAATGGTATGTGACATATTGCATGACATATTGCATCTTTAAAAAGTTTTCTCTTGATCATGACAAAATTTTCTTTTAATTCTACCTATCTTACGTGTATCTTGATATTTTATTTTTGTGACAAAATTAATTATAAAAAAATTAAAAATTACAAACTTTCGCCAATCATATTAACAAAATATGTGTACGTGAGGAGTACCTCAGATAAAAAATAGTTAAAAAATTATAATAAATAAAAGAGATATTTTTAAATTTACAGTATTTAAATAAAAAGCTTAATATCATGGATATAATTGATGGAACTTCATCATGTATATTTAAATTTTCATAACATCCTCTCATTTGATTGATGAGAAAGTAATCGTTAATCAGACGCTACAGCACAGATTCCTCATCTCAATAATATTTTTCCATGATATAGATTTACATATCGAATCTTATACCATATGCTCTCAAGAAATATATCCCTTTCAACTCTTTAATCTCACCAATACTTGTTGGTTTCGCACTTATTTACTTGAATTGATTATACATAGTTTTCTTTTATTTATAAAAAAATATTTAAATCTATAACTGTACTTAAACCTAATACAATATAAATCACCGTGACATTTACAAAACATGAATAAGGGAAAACGTTACCTAAACACACACACATTATATTGAAAAATTTACTAAAATAAATTAAAAATCTTATAACGTTATAAAATAAATTACTAATATATATATATATTATAAATTATAAAATTTATACAGAAGACATAATATTATTAGTTAAAATTACATGGTCCCAAATTATATAAAAATTTTGTACGGTTTTGAGTAATTAGTGAATTCCACAAGGTCCCCAACATCCAAAAATTATACTAATAATAAATAAATTATCAAAAAACTCAAATATAAGGTTTTGATAAAATTAGTTTTTATAATAAGTGTGGACCTAGTAGGGAATTCATTAGTATAACTATAGGGTTTTGGAAGGTATATTCATTTACGATAACCACTTTTAGGTATCTACAAGATAGACTTTTTTGGGTGAGTAAAAAAAACAACAGTTTAATATTCCTTCCGGTTTTAAATATAAATAAATATTAATAGCGATATAGCGTCCAAATATAAATATATTTTAATTAATTTTATATTATTCACTGAATATTTTTTTAAAAATTGATTCAAATTTTATTTTTATTAATTTTTTTATTCTCAAAGATATGACATCAATGATTACATACAACTTTTAAAATAAAAAGAGAAGATTTTACTTAAAATAATTTTTTCACCTTTTTCATTGCTTAAAAATTTAAACAATCAACTAATATAATTTAATATTAATAAAAAAATTTAAATCATTATTAAATGATTTATTTTTTTATGCAAAAAATATTATGAAAGATATATTAAGAACTAAAATTTAATTTTTTAATAAAATTAAAAATATTAAAATGAAAATTAAATTATTTTTGGTTTGTTGATCTAACTTGAAACTTTTCTCCTACTTATCCAAAATTTTTTCGTTGATTATTCAACAAATTTTCATGATACCGTGTACTAATTGTAACTTGCACGTAAATAAAGCTTACACGTGGCTTGTAAATTTGTCAAAAATTTTAAATGTTATTGTCTATGAAGACTTTGTCTCGATTTATGTTCAAATTATTTCGTACACCAATACACAATCATTTATTATAATTATAATGATTATTATATAATTATCAGATAATATTAAAGTAAAACCAAATGAACACTTTCATCTCATTTTATATATATACTTGTTTTAATTCCCGCACTATGGATAGATTGATCAAATTAATTTTAGTTATTTTAATTAATAATAAATATTATTATAAAAATATAAATTTTATTGCTAATTAATTTTAAAAAAATATATTTAACTAATAAATTTGATATTTAATTAAAATTTACAGATAAGATAAAATACTTTTTATATTATCATTTAATCACAAATTATCATATCAGTGAAAATAATTAATTTTTATAAGAACTATATTAAAAATCGTACCTGTTATATTTTCTAATTAATTGGTAGAGTAAACAATTTTATACTAATAATTCATCAAAATTACACTCATAAATTATTTCATATTTAATTCTTACAATGGTCATGAAGTTAAGTTTATAAAAACAAATACATTAACTATGTATGAAAAATATATTTAAAATATTTAAAGCACTATCCTCTTGCATAAAAATCTAAATAAATTTAATTTATATTATGTTTAAATTAAAGAAATTTTATTTAGAATACAAAACTAAAAATAAAATATCAAGAAATAGATATTTTTCTATATAAAATAAATTAATTATAAAATATTCTAATTTAATTTATATTTGTCATAATAGATCCATATTTTAATATAAATTACAATACTTTAAACATATATCTTTTGAAATTATTTTATTTTTTATCTTTTATTTTGACTTAAACATATGTATATGGAAAATAATTGAAGAGAGAAAATTGTGAAAATGAAGATAAAATTATGATGATAATTATGAATTACTTTTATAATTTACAATTAGAGAAAAATTATTCTAATATGCATAGACAATATTGATTGGGCGTAGAAAATTCATCAAAATATAAACTATAATTTTTTTATACTCTATAATATAATAACAATAATAAATTAAAATATATAATAAAATGTTTTTTTACAATTAATTTATTGAAATATTTTCATAATGCAGTAAAGTAATTATTATATCATAAGTAAATAGTTTAAATATTATTTTATTATTTGAATTTTAATATAATAATCAAAGGATAATATTGTAGTAATTATTATATTTAAATGTTTATATATATATATATATGATAATGTAAAATATACTATAATCAAAGAGAGAGAAAGAGTAAGAAAGTGAATAAAATAGTAATTAAAATTAAAATTTTATTTTTTGTAACTATAAGATAAATATAAAACCTTGATTAAATAACGTGCACAAGGTTATTATTACCCGTACTCCTTCTTCTCTATCATATATTTTACTTAACAAATGAATAATCAATGCATCTGCATGCATACATATATCATAATTAATTTATTCTTTTATTTTGCTGTATTATGTATATTTTTTTTTATATAAAAAATTTATATTTTTTAATAATAATCATCATAATCATAATATTTAAATTTAGCTATTATTACCATTTACTAGGTGAATTAACAAGTATGATGTTGTTTTAATTTAACTTGTAATTAAATTCAGCTTATATTAAAAAAAATAATAATTAATTAATATTAAATTATTATATTTATGTTAAAAAGATTTTTTATATCTATAAATATTAAATTAATACTTGATTCATATATTATATATTTCATAAATTATGATTTTAAAACTAAAGCATTTGATTTATTATTAAAATATAAAATGATATCCTTTTCAATTGAAATATTTTATTATTATATATATATATATAACAATAAATATTTTATATATATATATATAACAATAAAATAGCAATAAAATTAATTTAATTCATTTAAATAATTGAACTTTCCAAAGTTTTGTCATGAATTATTTTTAATTAAGTATAATATTTAATATAATCAAATATTTCAGTAATTTTATTAATATTTTGTACACTATTATTAAAAAATAAAATTATTCTTCCAAATCAAAATCATATTATTACAAACTACATTATTACTTCTTCTTTTCATTCTTTTTTTTTACATTAAATTTCATATATACTTAGTAATAATATCTCATGCAAATTTAATATATATATATATATATATATATATATTAACACCAAACTATTTAATAGTCTTATAAAAATATCACAATACAAAAAAAGTACAGATCTTTATCTTTAGTATCATAAAATATACAAACTTTTGATAGAATTATTAATTCGTTTTTTGGTTCTTTTGCACAAAAACTGCATTAAGTAACAAATGTTATATAAATATTATTACTTTCTTAAGTGCACTGATTTATACTAGACACAACTTTAAACTGATACTTACAGTAAAAAATTACGAATGTGATAATAAGCAAATTAAACATTATAATCTTTATTACTATTATACTCTCACATCAATATATAATTTATATTTTTATTTAATCTTTTATCTTTCATAGTCTCTCATAAATATTATTGTAAATTATTCTTCTATAAAAATAATTATTTTGTCTAAAAAAATTTTTTATAGACATTAACTTATCTCAAATTGTCTATTATCCATCACTTTTATCTACTTAGCCTCTACTGATAAATTTTATTAAAGAGTATATTAATAATTTTGTAATTAATATAAAATTTAATTAATAATTTAAATATAATTTTTTTAGTATTTCTGAACTATCAAATGGAATTTAATATTACTTAGCTTAAGGTTTAAGCTAAGGATTAGGACAAAAAAAAAGGCAAGGAAATGAAAACGGATAAAAGAGAATTACGAATAAACACCACTCGAACTCCTTGTACTCATGACTCAGGAGGTTGTATTTAATCCCATCTCTACTCTTTGGATACGTTTTCATCCTTCCTTTGTTTCTGCAGTCGCCGTTTGTATCCTTTCTTCTTCTTCTCCTCGAATATTCTTGTACGCACTCAACAACCAGATACCTGATTTGAGACATGATGGATAAGCAGATCCTTCAGGTAGCCGTCGCCAAAGATTCACTTCTTCTTCTCGCTCAGAATCTCAATTAGAGACAATGATGGAAAATTTCACAGATCCATCACCGGTTCTACAGGTTGCAGGTAACCAATGAATCCTGTCCGTCCGTTAAAGAGATGTTATATCCAACGACGAAACATTGTGACAGAACGGGGACTGCTTTGTTCACCTTCTTCGCGGCTACTTTCATGAAGTATCCCTTACGATAATTACAAAATTAATTTTTATCTAGAATCGATACACGTTTATTTATTCTAATGAATCTTGTTAATCAACAAACCCTCTTCAAAAATTTGTTAAAAAGCTAATAGAATTTTAATTGTCTATTTTTATATATGTCAAAAGATAAGCAATTAAATAATTTTTTTAAATCTTTTCAATATTGGGTGATGTGGAATAGAGCGTAGAAAAATGGTTCCTTGATCATACTCTTAAACTCGGTCATTAACTTGCTTAATCATATGCTTATTTTAATTAAATATACATATTTAAAATTAATTATATCAAAATCAATTGTAATACGTCAAAACTGGGTCAGCTTCGTCTGTCAAGTCTAGGTAAGTTCCGTCAACTTGACTTTTTAATAATTTCAAAATATATGTCAATAATGTCATTAACTTCTGCACCGCGTAACAAATAAAAATATAAACTTTAGATTCGTGGAAAGTTACTGGAAAAGTCAGACGGAGGAAATAAGCAAGGTAGATTCATAGTTGCATGATCATGGCGATATATATGGCGGTTTGGCGCTTCCGCTATTTCAATTGGTGAATTCCACTTCTTTCTTAACATAATAAGATCTCAATTGTGCTCGTTACCCGTTGCTGCTGCTTTCATCAACCAAAAAGGCACGAACAGAAAAAACTCAAATCCGTAGTTCACATGAGCGATTATTTCAAAGGTATAGTAGAATATAACTGTCTCTTTTTGTTTTGTATCCTCGTGCAACAAAGTTAGATTGAGTTGCTCTGTTGTAAGGAAATCTGTAAAGTGATAAATTGGGGTTTTATTCACTTTTGATTTGAATTGAATAATTTTATAGATAACTTGAAATCAACTGGAGATAAATTCTCACTTTTTCATTTTCACATTTTTTCACTTTAGCCAAATTCGGAGTTTTTCGTGTTTTATAACATGTTCTTTGTTTGGTTGAATAGGTGTAGGATGCGACAAACTGGTTATCATGGGAGAGAACACTCAACTTGTTACCCTTTCGACACTATTTCAAGAGGCATTGAGGATGGTAAAGGACATAGTGGACAAGGGTCTAAAGAACAAATGGAACAGGCGAATCCTGAGGTCAACTCTGAAGGATATGAATGCTTTGGTCGTTGAGATAAAGCAATTCAATGAACACTTGAACCCACCCAGAGAAGAAATCAACATTCTCATCAAAGAAAAAGATGCAGGGGAAGAGGTTGTGTGCAAATCCTGTTCCAGGAATATTTGGTGGTTCAGATTTTTATCTTGGCTTCCACTTTATGGAGATAGACTTAGGCATTATAAAAATGGTTCCTTGGCTGCTGATGGCAATCTAGTTAAGGATATCAAAGTCACACTTTACAAGGTGAGAGAAATTATTGAGCTTCTTGATGAAGAGAATTTTATGCAGAAACTTAATCTTGTTGGAACACCAATGAAGTGTTCTTTTGGTGTTCCTAAAAACCCAGAATTCACTGTTAGTTTGGATTTACCGTTGAGCAAGTTGAAGACAGAGGTTCTCAGGGACGGCGTTTCCATCCTTATGTTGACTGGTTTGGGAGGATTGGGTAAAACAACTTTGGCTACGAAGCTCTGTTGGGACGGCGAAGTCAAGGGTAAGGGGTTATTCTTCTTTGGCTTCTAGCTCTTATAAATGAAGTCATCATGGCTCTATGGTCATAAAATTTGTTTAGTGTGATAGATACTCATGAATTCTTTTCAAAACTTATTTATATTTTGCCACTCTGATACAAGATTTTGTAACGAATTATTACTATAGATAGTACCAGAAAGATATGCAAAAAGTTTGTTGGAAATATGCTAAGTGCTAACATTGGATGGTATTTCAGGATGTGTGAAGTTTTATCTGTAATAGACGAAAAGAGTTGTGCAAAATGTTTTGAATCCCTATTTCTCAAGTGTAGAATTGCCTAGAGTAGAGTTCAAGCTTAAGGATACTTTGTCCTTAGGGAGGTTAATGTGTCTTTACTCTTTACATCAAAAGAACGTATCATAGGCATTTCCTATTCTTTGTAAATACTGCTTTAACAGATTAGAGAAGCGTTTTCTTTTGAACTGTATTTATTTTCTTTTTATTCAGTGGTCAGTTAGTAAAATATTGTGTTTGGTAATAGGCATAAAATGCTCTGGGGGTACAGATCTGTTGCAATATATGCACAGTAGAAATGTGAAATAAATACCTTGTGTGTATGAAATGGTACAAGATATCAAATGTGCTGGGCTAACAGATCCCTTTGTTTTTACCAGGTAAATTCAAGGATAATATTTTGTTTGTTACCTTCTCACAAACACCCAAATTGAAGAGTATTGTAGAGAGACTATTTGAACACTACGGATATCAAGTGCCTGAGTTTCGAAGTGACGAAGATGCCATTAAACGGTTTGGGCTCTTGCTAAGGAAAATTGAGGGAACTCCAATGTTGTTGGTACTGGATGATGTTTGGCCTGGATCAGAAGCCCTTGTTGAGAAATTTACATTCCAAATATCAGATTATAAAATTTTAGTAACTTCAAGGGTTGCATTTCCTAGATTTGGCACCCCATGTATCTTAAAACCACTTCCTCATGAAGATGCAATGACACTTTTCCGTCACTATGCCTTCTTGAAGAAAAGAAGTTCAACTATTCCTGATGAGGAACTTGTCCAAAAGGTTCTTATTCTTATTTTCTGACATATGCCAATTGTCTGTACTTGTTGATTTTATCTGAAGTCATTTACTTGTAGTAAGCATCATGAAATAAGACAACCAATTGTAACAATAATTTACTTACTATTTTTTCTTGCACATATATTCAGGTTGTGAGATATTGCAAGGGTTTACCGCTTGCCATTAAAGTAATCGGTAGATCACTTAGTTATCGACCTTATGCGTTGTGGCAAAAGATGGTGGAGGAAATGTCACAAGGTCATTCTATACTTGACTCTAACACTGAATTACTTACTTCCCTCCAAAAGCTCATGGATGTTTTGGAAGATAGTCCCATCATCAAGGAGTGTTTCATGGACCTAGGATTATTTCCTGAAGACCAAAGAATTCCTGTTAATGCTCTCATAGATATGTGGGCAGAGTTATATGGATTAGATGATGATGGCATAGAAGCAATGGACACCATCAAAAAGTTAGAGTCCATGAATCTGGCTGATGTCTTAGTAGCAAGGTAACAAATACAGTGACTACTTAGACTTTCTTCTCTACCACTTAAGCATAATATGAATTAGTTATATAACATGAATTATACACTAGAACAAATAATTCAATAGCATTTATAGCCCATATGAGAAGCAGCTAGTTCCCTATATTAAGCTTTCACATTATACATTTTTAATCGCTTCCTAAGGATTTTTCTTTCCTCCACATTTACCAGGAAAAATACAGGTGACACAGACAATTACTACTATAATATACACTTCATTGTCCTTCATGATCTTCTAAGAGAGCTCGCAATTTGTCAAAGCACCCGGGAATCAATTGAACAAAGAAAAAGACTGATTATTGACACAAATGAAATTAAATCTGGATGGTGGCATGGGGAGAAGCACCAAGGCATGATGGTCCGCATGGTGTCAAAATGTCTAAGATGGGGTGTTAAACAAAATCCCCAACAACAGGTGGCAGCCCGCACATTGTCTATATCAACTGGTTAGTTAGCTTACATAGTAAAAATGCTAATTAGAAAGTTTCAGTGATCTTCCATTCATTACTCTCAAAACTGACATGATAAGGTTGTTTTTGCAGATGAAACTTGCACTTCTTGTTTGTCCCACTTGCAATCAATCCAAGCTGAAGTTCTGATTGTAAATCTTCGAACTAAGGAGTACTCCTTTCCAGAGTTCATGGAGAAAATGAACAAACTGAAAGTTCTTCTTGTGACAAATTATGGTTTCCATCCTTCTAAATTAGACAATTTTAAGCTACTTGGCTCTATATCCAACCTGAAAAGAATCAGACTAGAGCGGATTTCTGTTCCTCACTTAGGTGCATTGAAGAATCTTAAAAAATTATCCCTCTACATGTGTAGTAATGTAAGTCAGGCATTTGAAAATGATAAGATCCAAAATTCAGATACATTTCCAAAACTAGTAGATTTAGACATCGACTATTGCAAGGATATGATAGGATTGCCTACTGGGGTCTGTGATATTACCCCTCTAAAGGAACTTAATATTACTAATTGCCACAAGCTTAAATCTCTCCCACAAGAAATTGGAAAGTTGGAGAGTTTGGAAATCCTGAGGCTGAGTTCCTGTACTGGTTTGGAAGGGCTACCAGGTTCTATTGTAAGGCTTTTGAACCTAAGACTTCTTGACATCTCAAACTGCATAAACCTTCCTAGTTTACCCGAGGACATTGGTAAATTGTGTAATTTAAGAAATCTCTACATGACAAGTTGTGCACGGTGTGAACTGCCATACTCAATCGTCAATCTTGATAATTTAAAGGCAGTGGCATGTGATGAAGAGACAGCTGCTTCATGGGAAGCATTTGAAGCTATGCTTCCTAATCTAAAGATAGAGATTCCTCATATTGATGTTAACTTAAATTGGCTTCATTCAATTAGCTCATAAGAACCCTTTCTTTAAATTGCAACTTGAACAATGGTCGTCTGTAATTTTAATTTAGTTTGTAAACAATCTGGTTAATAATCCTCGGAGTGTTGTTCCTAAGACATGTTTATTCAAGTGGCTCTTCTAATATTCGCAGGTTTGTTGGAAGTTCCTTACTAATATGATGTCTGTGATCTTATAAAAATTGTCCTTGAAATCCTGGGTCGCACGATGCAACAAAAATCTTGGAAAGGAAATGTCTGAATGCTTCTTGGAAGGTGAAGACAGTCACTAGTATAAATTTGCTTATATCAATTTTTTTCTACTCACAAAGTGTTCAGTCTGTAACGATGCAATTGCTAGAGTTTCCAGTTCTGAATCTCTATGCAAACTGATATTTTTATAAGCGCCTGAGAAAATAACGTGTGAACAAGAAGCTGATAACTGAACCCGTGTTACTAGTTATTATTATTAAGCGGATAAGAATTGGGAAATTAACGTAATATATATTTAAAAAAATAAAAATTATTTATTTATCTTCTTATTATATATTTTTTTTATAAAATTTGATACAAAATGATATGTATAATATATAGGTATAAATTAATGAGTAGATGAGTGAAAATGATATTGAATTCAATAAGTATAATTTATATTGGTATAAGTTGATTATTCCTCTGTATTATATTCTATTATATTTGTTATTATGTTAAATTGTGAAATATTTATTTGAACCTTATTATGTTATAATATAATATTATATTAGAAATAAATATATTTAACTGATTTGAATTAAATTATTTAAGATAGCTTTAAATAGTAATTATTAATTATTATGTTAAAGAGTGAAGGTAAATTTCCTTTCAAAATTTATTACAAATTTTTCTACAAAATTTTTCTACTTTTATATAATTTTATCAGTTATTAATTTTTAATAATAAAAGTTAAAGTAAATATTAATATTAAAGTTTAAATCTGCTGCAAAAGATGTACTTTTTAAATATATCAAAACTGCTAATTAAAAATAAATGCATTTAACTGATTTAAATTAAATCATTTATATTAAAGTTTAAATCTGCTACAAATACGTATTTTAAATATATCAAAATTACTAATTAAAAATAAATACATTTAACTGATTTAAATTAAATTATTTTAACTTTAAATAGTAATTATTAATTATTATGTTAAAGAGTGAAAATAAATTTTCTTTCAAAACTCATTATAAATTTTTTTTCAAAACTTTTTTATTTTTATATATATAAAGAGAAAGATGTTGTTACTAAGAAATAATACCTTGTACGAGAGAGAAAATTCAGTAGTCACATCATTTGTTACAATTATTGATCATTTCAACTGATAATATATACACATGCATTTATTTTTTTTTTATCAGAATACTAAAATATTTTGAGTCCAACTTCAGCTTCAAGCATTTTATAACTGAAGTTTAGGACCAAGTCTTTCATGATAAATCAATATACACGTACGTTATCAATGATTGATATTATTACTATTATTACACCAAATTGCAACTTCTGAACAAATACTATAGAGCCAAGAAGGTTCGTTGCAGTTGCTCAATGACTTAGAAGAAGTAAGTCAATGCAGAGAAATAAACAGGATAATTGAAAGAGAAAGATAAAGTTATCAACTGAACACAAAAGATAGATGTTATACATTATTTTTATTTCAAACAGCTAAGGAATTTCGTTGTATTTGATCAATGACTCAGAAGAAGGAAGTCAATTACAAACAAATAAGAAAAATATTTTTTATAAAAAAATAAAAGATAAAGTTGCCAGCTAAACACAAAAGATGACAAAAAAAAAAACATGCATGTACTAGAATGTTTTAAAATTTTAAACTTCACCATTTTATTTTAATTTAAACTAATTTTAGGGAACTTTTTCTCATGAAAGAAAATCACCAAAAGGAATGTGAACCATTGATGGAAGAAAGAAGAAGAAAAACAGTATATGGAAAGAGTTCTTTTTATTGATATTCAAGTAACTATTTTTACCTCAAGAGGGACAGGACCAGCCAGCGAACCAAATTCCAAATTCTCAGTGTTTTAATAAAATTTTGATTTCTCAGCTTTTAGCTTTTTTAATTTTTTTTATAAAAATTGAATTAATCATTTTAAATATCTTCAAACATACTTTTTAGGTTTAATTTGAGTGAATTTTGTTTTCTATAAATGTAAAAATATTGTTTTGTTTTATATAATAAATATCTCCTGTATTTTTAATTTTTTTTCAAATATATCAATTTCTTTTATATTTTTTGTTAGATAATAAGTTTTTTTTTCTTTTATTGGTTGTAATACTATTTGTGTCAAGAACATGTATAATATAGTGAAGTATTAACTCTTTCATTCAAAATGTACAAAGACACCTCACAAAATAAGTATATATATATATTCTTATTAATTTTGGGCTCTTTCTTATTAATTTCACAGGGTGAATTAGGTTTTCTTATTTTTATATAAATATTTGAAAGCAAAAAATTATATTAAAATAATATGAAAATTTCAATTAATTATGAAAATAAAAACAAAAATTGACAAACTTTTTAATTTACTTGTAATTAAAGAAAGTATAGGGATTGAAACTTGAAAGAACAATGAAATATAGTGATTAACCACATGCGTTGATTGACCAATTAATTAATACATGAATCGTCAGTCAATGAATGACCATGCCAATAAAGTTTCAAGTCCATGTAGTACTATAAAATTTAAAGCACTATTAACTCGATCGATCGAAGTTGTGAGTTAGTTATTAGTTCAATTAATTAGTCACTAGTTGAATCTGTTGAATTCAGAATTACTCAACAAACGAAACAAGATTTGAATGTTTTAAATGAAATATAAATTATAATAATTACAACACAGTAAGTAACTATTAAATATGTTATTAGAGTTATATAGTCTCTCTTTCTAATGTGGTATTTTGAAGTACCAACTTCTATTCAATGAAAATTTCTCTTCCTTCTTTAGTCTCTTCTCTCTTTCTCTCTTCTTTCTTACTATTCCTTTTGTGGCCACCGATCTCTCTCACACACACACCTCAATCGCAGTAGATGCACACATGCATGCTCTGTTGGAGATGGGTTTGGAGCTTCACATCGACAATAATGGTGGATGGCACATGCTCTTCAATCAGTGTTAGACACATTTATCTCTATCTATTTGATTTGATTTTTGTTTTCTTTAAATGCATGGCTTGTCTCTTCAAAGTGAATCACCGATTGATTAATCCAAGACATTTCTTTAATACTAAGTATACATAATATACTTCCAATGCCTATTATTGAAAGATTTAGCCCAAGTTTTAGTTTTTAGCTGATGTTAATTAATTAAGGAGAGAAGAAGAAATGAGAGAAAACTCCATTAAGGAAAGTGAAAGTGACAAGGATCTTTCAATAATTCTACACTATCCAAGTCCTAGCCTCCTCGTCCAGGACGTGTGGTTAGAAATGACAAGTGAGTTTATGCGTTATTATAAAGGTTAATAGATATTTTTTATATGTAGATTAGCTTTTGGATGTTACAACCTTATATTTTAGTCAGTAATTTATTATGTTTTAATTTTCATGGTAACAATATCAATAAAAAATATAATTTAATAAATAATAACTTATTTTAAACAATATTATAACTTAAAATTAAAATGTAAATTATTTTTATAAAACAAACAAATAAAAATTAATTATAAAAAGTAAATATATATTTTAATCTATTATCACTCACACACTAATATTCATGTTTTATCACCACATGCCTTATATGAATGTCAACCAAATGCTTATGTGTTATCACCACATATCTTGCTTTAATATCAACCAGTGTTTATGTGTTAGCATATATCTTCTATCAATGTTAATAAATATTGTTGTGCAATCAATGTCACTTGTATGAGCTAGTCAGAGTACTATAAGGGTATACTTATTATCTTTTGGAGAAGATAATTATCTTTTCTATAATGAGCAAGATATTGCTAGTTAGTTTAGTATAATTCTAACTTCTTATCCTTGACTTGTACTTACTATAGGTCAAAATTGATTCTTCTATCAAAATTTTCTATATTAAATATCATAATACTTGACTTTGTAGCTATATAAATACTGTAAATCGTGTATTACACATTTTTTTTACGTGGAAGATCACATAATATTATAGCCACAAAATATACTAAAAATATAACATTCTAACCTTAGAATCTTGATATCACTAATTAAAAAATTTGACAATTTTTTCTTGAAAACTTCCTTTAAATAGAGAAATTAGATAATATAATCCTAATACAAGATTCTGTTAAAAAATTTTAAGTCAAAAAAAATATCATGATTGTTATATAATGACAATAAAAAAAATAACACTATGAATAGTTTTATATCAACTTTTTTTTTTAAATCTTAGTTTTATTATACTCATTTTCCAAAACAAATATCAAAACACTTTAAAATAAGAGTACAAAAAAAAATTATATACAAACTTAAAAATGTTTCCTACTAATACAACTTAAAATAAAATGTGAATTAATGCATAATATTTACTTCTCTCTTCCTCTACAGGAAATAATGTAATATTTGCTTTAAGATACTTTATTTAAACTAACACAAGTAAAAGAGACTAATAATAAATATTCAATAAAAATTCAAAATGTATTCTAATTTCATAAATAAAATATTTGTCAGTGTTTAAGTTGCTATAAATATTGGCCTGTACTACTGATTTGTTGAACAGTGAAAAATGTAATTAAATTTTAATAATAATTTTAGTTTTATATATTTTCTTTTATTTTATTCTATTTTAAATTATATAAACAGAATATATAATATGCATAGGCAAGGGCAGGTTTATTGTCCTCTCTCAATTTTTTTTTAAATTATATATTTATCTATATATTTTTTAAAAACATACATAATTATATAATTGACTTCTGTATTTAATTTATAAATATTAATTTTTGAACGATAATATTTTTATAAAATATTATTAAACAATAATATTTTTATAAGTATTCTCAAACCTAAAATATTTGTAAACATTAATGTTCTTATGAAGTCAAGTAATTTTTCTACATCAATAATTTTATTTTTTAATTTAATGCTAATGAAAATTTTAAATTTGGTTAATATACTACAATATTTATCAATAGTAATTATAATATTTTTTTTTAATTTATTAAATTTAAAACAAACTTCTAAATATATTTTGTGAGTACTTATTCTTAATTGAGAGAGTTTTAAATAACATTCTTGAACAAAAATATTTTTAAAAGTATTTTCAAATGAAACTATTTTTAGAGATTAGTTACTATTTTTTATGAGGCTAAGTGATTTTTTTACATTATAATTTTTTAATTTAATATTTTTACAATTTTATTTAATATAATAAATTATTTATTACTAATAATTATATTTATTTTTTATTTTATAATTTTTATTAATTTAAAATTATTCATGCAATATTGAATGATATATGTATCAATGATTTTTAATTACCCAATATTAATGGTGTTTATGGATACCTATATATTACAAATTAATAGTTGTATTTTTACAAGACCTTTACAATTAATAGATAGTTAGATTTTAATTATTTTTTTTCCATACAGTTTAATCTAAATTTAACTTAAGTTACATATTTGATTATAGTAAATAAATCTATCATTAGAGATTTTTTTGCATCCATAAGAATTCAAACTTAAGATCTTAAACGATATTAAATTACTTGTCACGTATACTAACTTCCATTGATGATAGTTAGGTTCTCTAAGTATATTAATTGTAAAAAAAAATATTAATTTTAATAATATTTATATTTTAAAAAGAATTGCTCTAATAATCAAATAAAAATATTTTTAGTGTATACTAAAAAAAATATTACTACACATATAATTCTTTATCTTTTATTCTTTCCTTGAAATTTTTAAAAAAATTCGTCTGACTGTCTCTCATAATAGGCATGACAAACTTTAAAAAAAAACATTAATGAGTAATTCGAGTACTTTGATATAAATAATTTAGATAAAGAAAAACAATAAGAGAAAATAATTTTTTTAAAAAAATCTGAGTGTTAATTATTTAAGTGATATATATATATATATATATATATATATATATATATTCTAAAATGATCTCACATTGAAGATTATGTGTAAAAAAATCGTATAAATTAACCTTACCATGTTATGAATATTTTTAACACAAATATAATTATCTCATAAAATATTTTATATTTATGATGTTGATTGCTTTTATGATGCTCATATACCAATTTACCATGTTATGAAATTTATATTTTCTAAAATAATCTTGAACATTGCTTTATTATTATTATTATTATTATTATTATTATTATTATTATTATTATTATTATTATTATTATTATTATTATTATTTCCTTTGAACATCACCATACTCTTTTTATTGGTTTTCTATCCTCTTGGACCGATGGTGTTGAAATTTTTATAAATATGACATTAGTTTTTGTTTTGAAATTTCTTCACTCATTCATCATCGTCACTTTTAGGTTTGTATCCTCTTTCTTTAAAGATATATTTGTTCACTTATCAAAATAAAACTTTTTTTTTATAAAATTAAAGTATCTACATTTTTTTAACTCATAACTATACAAAAATCTAATTCGTAAAATCATGACATTTTATTAATAAAATTTAAAAAATTAAATCAAATAATTTTATTTTATTTTTATTTTTTATTAAGAATTATAAGGATAATTTCATACTTAAGTAAAAAATATCATATTCACATTATATTAATAAAATTAAATAGTTAAAATTTTCCAAATAACTATAAAAGTATATAAAAAAAGTTTTAAAATGTGATGTGGCATTTCTAATATATATATTGATGGTCATACTAAATTATGAAACCTAAGATCCGCCGCCTCCAACCTTTCCAAAAAAAACAAAAGAGCTTGATGAGGGAAAACTTATTTATTTATTTGGAAAAGAACAACAGTGACGGAAAAAGGGGTATGATATATGATCATAGGGAAATGGTGTTTAGATTAGATGCATCGAGTAGCAAATCTAGGAAAAGCAACCTTGAGGTCACCCAAACTTTATAATCTGACATCTGGAATATAAATTTCTCAACAAGGGCTTCCAAGTCAGATCCATTTTCGACGTCTCCGAGAAGTTGGCAACTACAATTTTTCTACGATTTCAGAATGCTACTCTATTAAGGTATTCATTTCAGTTTGTGGATATATGTAATGGAATGACTTATCTTAGATCTAGATGAATAATTTATACATTTAACGTTGATGCCTTTTGAGGTAACTTCCGGCAGTGATGTTTGGCCTCGCTCAGAAGCTCTTGTTGCGAAATTTAGATTTCGAATGTCAGATTATAAAACTTGGGTGATTTCAAACATGGGAGTTACTATTAAATAGCCATGTTTTGGCTCCTCAAACCGATAAGTCATAACACTTTTTGTCCTTGAGTGTATTTTCTTGCTTGCCCTGAAATGCAGGTTGTCAGAGGAGAAGTGGTTCAATCACTATGCCATGACTTCTGAATATTTGCTAAGAATTCGGACCCCAGTTACCAAATACGTTGTGCCGATATATGGATATGTGGTTAGTAAGTATGATTCGAATAAGTGATTGCCATGTTAATTTATATTTGATTCTAATGTAGTTACGAATTTGATGCTAAATTACTAGCTTGCCTCTGGCGCTTAGGATGAAATTAATGCCCATCATCTAGGAGTGTTTCGTGGTATTTTTCCTTAAAGCTTAATGTTTCTTGTAATCTTGTTATTGCTTTACCTGAGATGTGGCAGAGTTGTATATATTAGATGATGACATTATAGAAACAATGGCCATAATCGATATGTCAAGAGTTAGAGTCAAGAATTTGTATCACGTTTCAGTAGCATGGTACAAGACCTTGTAGGGAAACAAAGACCAGAATCCATCTGCTAGAATTAGAGTCAAGCATTGTATCAATTTGGTAGTGAAAAGATAAACATGGCACAAGACCATGGAAAGGGATAATCAAGAAGAAGAAATGTAAAAGAATTCCTTAATGTTTTTTAGGGAGAGTTTATCTGTAGTAGTGGTTTTCTTGGTTCTTCTACCAGCTTGTCATCTTATATATTGCACACATAGGTGTATGTTGGAGGGTTCCTTAAATGCAACGGAAAGTGACAGGACATTTTTTCTTTTTTTGGGCGACAGTAGGCCATGTTTTCTAGAGAATTAAGGTGGCAATCCATTAGAAAGTTAGAGTGGTAGGAGTTGAGCTAAAAGGGTCTGAAAAGTGGGTGCTTGGCTTTTATTTTAGAGGTGGGCAAATCTTATTTGGTGTAAGTTGTTGTACTAGCAGGGTGATGGTTTTAGATGTCATCTTCGCATTCAAGGCCTAACATGCATTGTAAATTAAGTTAATTTCAAACTTTGTCAAGCCACATCACTGTTACTCAGGTTCGTTCCTAATCACTATTAAATAGTACTTATAATGGTCAAACAGAATTATTAAATTAATAATCATTTTGTCTTAATAGCCTATAAGTGTCTCTCCCTTCCAAATTCTTCTCATCCCCTCTCCTTCGTTTTATATGCCTTAGATTAGACTTGCAATTTGGACCCAAAGGCCAACAAGTCCATAATTTGAATGCCAATCAGACATGTGTGTTTTAGGTAAAATTTGCGTGGAAAAATTGCTTTTTCCATCATCCTTTGTTTTTACTACTCTGCTTGACCTTTTTTTTTTTGCATCATTGTCAAAATTATAATTTTGAAATTGTTTAGTTCATTATAGAATTAAAGTTTTGAAAAAGCATTTCAAAACTATTTTGAAAGAATATTTAAATTCACTTTTACAAGTCAATTTTCAAAGCATTGTTTAGTACATTCTAAAATTAAATTTTTGGATGTTATGCATGCCTTTATGGATATGCTTGGCAATGTCAATATTATCAATATTGCTCAACATTTTGACTTGGTTAGACTGTTAGAGCATCAAAGTGGAGAAAAGGAGACGCGTGAAGGCTTCTTGGAGTGTTATACAGTAATTAACTAGCATATATTTGCTTATATTGCATCCGTTTTCACTTGACAAAATGTTCTGTTCATAGAGATGCAAAAGCTAGAGTTACTCTTCTTGGAACGGATGTTTCGGAGTTCTTTAGAAAGCGAGGTTTCGGAGAAGGAAGTAGAGAGTAACTTTTTTATTTTTAATAAATGCATTTAAAATTAATATTTTTTAAAATAAAAAATTTTAATTAATATATTAATCAAGTATTTATTATCATAAATGATATATACTTTTTTTACTTTAAAATTAAAAAATATACCCTTTCTTTTCTTTCTATTCAAAAGTCATCTCCCAAACATACTTTACATGGCAGGACTTACTTTTGGGATAAATATGTTTCTTTCCATATGTTATGTATACGTGAAATAATGTGACCATACTATATTTTATTTTTTTTTAAAAAAATGATTTGTCTCGTTTCTATGCTCTTTATTGACGGGTACTTTTATGGATGACCCATTTTTTTTAAATCTCAACAAAGTCTTCTGAAAATTTGCTTAATCTTTTGAAAATTTACGTTTTTTCTAAGTTCTTTCTTACTACTTTTTTAGTTGAACTCTTTTATTCTTGTTCCTTCTCAAATAATCTCTCTTATAATGATCTTCAAATCCTTGACCAGATATTCTCGTCATGCACTACATCTTTTAAATTCAAATAAATCTTCCACCAAAAACATATTATATTTATCCTCTATATTTGTTATAACTGCTTTCTTAGTTCAAAATCTTGTTCATTTTCAAGCAATCTCTTTATTAAGGGTCTTTATTAGCCTTGGATGAGTTAGCCTTCAACACTTAATAAGTATGTTACTATCCTTTAAACATGACGTAAGTATTAATTAGTCATCCCAATCAATCATTTTAAAGGAGATATTAAGTTTCTTACCATTTACGGTGACTATTTACCCCAAATCTTTTGATGTTTCTCATATTAGTCTAAGTTTCTACACTTAAGTCTTAATACAAACTCAAAAGATCAAGTTAAAGTTTTTTGGTTTAATAGAACAAATCAATAACATATTTTTTATCACTGTAACATAATACAAACCTTTAATTTGATGAATCTGGTTGGCTTACGTATGTCATTGTTATTATGCTTTATTTAATGATAGGAATGTATTTAGAATTGGGATTACTACCCTATGTTGGATTTGTTTGTTATGCTAATTTTTTTATGATTTTGTTTACTGTTGGTTTAATTAAAGAATAACTAGAGATATATTTTTATGTGATAGTGTCACAAACAATAGCCCCACTTTTAGAAGATAAAACAATTAAATGAAGGCCTAGCTATATAAATTGTGTTCAGCTAGATTTGTATATGTTCTTAACGTACATTCTATTAATACTTTGAAATGCTCCTAACTAAGTTGTTCGATACAGGATATATGGGGTGGGAGGCTTTCCCTGTATGAATGATTATCTAGGGTGGTAGAAGGTGCTTGATGGTCTCACATATACTCTAACGGTGGATGTTCTGCTAAAAGTACTTATGCTCAAGTTAAAAAAGTTATTCTAAGTTTTGGTATGAGTTAAGTTAGAGATTATACCTGCCCTATGAATATTCTTCCCTTGTACGTGGGTTTGAGTAAATTTGTCATTTAGTGTCACAAATTGTTAGATGTAGGTATGCATTAGTGTCATTATGTGGCGACACGCATGATGCACCAAATAAAGTTGTTGTATGTTAGAAGTATCAGAATGTGTTTGTATGATTGAACTGTATAATGATTTAATCACCTTAGTTATGGTGTGGAAAAACTAGTCCAAGTGATTGTCATATGAGGTAGTGTACTAAACAACATTATGGCAGATCTAGAATGATTGATGGTGGTTCTAAGATTGACTCCGAATCAAAAGTAAATAAAATTGACTTGATTAGAATTTTTAGTATTTGCTAATAAATTACAACAATAATGTGTGCTTTTTCATTTTTAATAAAATTTTAATTTTAATTGATGTGTCTAAAATTTAAATTGTAATATATCAATTTTGAATAATGTTTCACTAAATCATATTGTATAGATATTTTTAATTATCATCTCTATTATATCCTCCGAAGCTTGTATGCTTCAATCCACCGAACATCCATTTTAAACTGCTGTTATTTCTTTCTTTTAGTCTTTTGCCTTCCTACTTGACAATTTGCCACCACATTGTTGCTATTATCCTTTATTACAAAGCCTCACAACCATAGTTTTTGTTACTTCCTTAGAGTTTTCAATTTAGATTATAGGAGCACATTGTATAGGAGCTAATGCAAATTATGCAAAATGCTTGAAATGATTCAAGCTTTTAAAATGATAGTCCAAATATATATTTTGCAATTAGCGAGTTTATGCGAACAATCTGCTTCATGACACTTCTTTTAAAAAATTAATATATATTAAAGATAAAAAATAATTACATTAATATTTTTTTAAGAAACATTAAATAATTGACAAAATTAAAATAAACAATCTAACTAATCACAATATCTAAAACAAATATTTTAACTAGTCTCTTAATTATTTAAACCTAGTTAAGAAAGCTTTGAATCTTCAATTGTAATTGCCCTACTCTCATCATCGTCATTTTTGTTATCATAATTGCATGAGTTAGGACCCAAACAAGTTAAGATAAAATGGTTTACATTTATTTGGACCTTTAATTGTAATACTTAAGCACTATTTTTTACAAATATTTTTAGGATATTGATATGTTACTTTTAAATTGTTTGTTTTAAATATGTGAATAAACATGACAATTGTACCAATCTTTTTAATGAGTATAAAAAAATCATTTTTTTCATAAATGAAGCTCGCTTAAGTATGTTTGATGACTTTTCACCTCTTAACTCGCTTAAGTGAGGTGATTTTCACTTAAAAATTTAAAAATTTGCTTAAGCAAATAATTTTTTAAAGGAGGGATTTCAAAAATTTAACAATTACTCTTTTGCATTTCTTTTCTTGACAATTTCTCCACAATTTTCTTCCATCTATTTGGTTCTGTTACTTGTATTTGCAAAGTCCAATCCTTTCATTCATCTATTCAATATTCCTTCTTTAGGTATGCACTCACTTCAACTCTTCAGCATCTGTCCTTTTAAAGAATCTTTGTGGGTTAGAAAATTATTGAACTTGTTAGACTTTAAGTTTTAATGGTTAGGGTTTTAGGTTTATTGTAAAATTAGTTAGACTGTAGTTTTTAAGGGTTAGGGTTGGGGTTTTAATGTATTAATTTGTGATCTAAGTGCATTTGTGAATGGTTTGATTTTTTGCATTTCAGTAAAAAATTACTTAAGCATGGATATTTTGCTTAAGTGAGGTAATTTGGCTTAAACAATTTTCCTAGACTTAAGTAAAATTGCTTGACTTAAGCGAATTTTGCAAAGTCGTTCATTCATTTTACTTAATTCTATTATTGTGATTTTGCATAAATGACATCAAAGAAGTCTATTCTTAAAGGAAGAGGCAACGTCCAAAAGCGGGGTCTAACTCATAAGAACCTAAGAACATACCTACTCAATAGTGGCCTCTTTCTACACAAACAACAGCCAATACTGCTCCCAATGCTGGTTTTGACATATTAAAGTTCAACAATCGATCCAAATATAAAAGGTTCTTGGAATTAAAGCCAAGAGAATTGCTACTTGAAAGAATGCGCGCTTAGAAGAAGGATAATTCACTAACTTTATAGATGAAATTAATAGAATGAAATGAAATTTATATTAGCAAACCTCCCTAATAGAATTGATAAAGAAATAATTAAGAAATTCTATGGCATGGTTCTCAGCAACTAGGTTAGATGGAGAAGAGGTCATGAATTCGTAGGTGCATAGTCTCATATGATAGGGATGCAATCAACACATTGCTAGGAAACTTTCTCACCTAACAAGAAAGGAAGTTGTGTCACTACTAAAGGATAAAGTGCATTATTGGATTTTTAGATGAGAATGTGGTTAGGACATTGTACATTCAAAATATATCATATGAGACAAATCATCAAGGCAAGGCAAGTCAACGAGGTTCATGAGGAGGAGTTTGAGAACTTTGGCACGTATTTGGACCTCATTTCTGTTTGTTAACATTACTCCAACCACTCACACACCAGATGCGTGTATGCTTCAAGCCTAGCTCATCTACAATATCATGGAGAGGATCATAGTAGACATTGCAACAATGATATTTGCAGAGGTCTACCAGTTTGTTATGTTGAATCCCTCCTATTCTACAACTACCATCTACAACTGTCATCAAACTCTTCGAATTTTCAACATTGATCACTACTCTTTGTGTTGTCCAAGATGTTCAAATACCATCACCTTTTACATCAAGTATCAAATTAAAAAAAAAAAAGTCTATTAACACCTAGTTCATCAATAATTATTGCATCAACCAATTGGAGAAAGGACATGCACCTGCTATGAGAGACTTAGAATGAGTGAGTATAGAACAAAGACAATATTATTTTTTTATAAAAAATATTATCACAAAATAAATTAAAATTACAAATTAACAAAACATAATAAGAATAATAAAAATAAAATAAAATAATAATTATTCAAATCAATTAAATACTTATCCGTGAGCAAGCGTACCCGTAGAAAGATAATAAAAATTTTAAAATAAGTTCTCAAAATATAGTCACACAATAATTATTTCCAAATATTAATAATATCTTAATTTCATTGTTTAAAAACTAAAAGTATGTGTAATGAAATTAAATTAAGAACAAGTCAAATTAGCAAATAACTTAAAACAAATAAAATGATGTAACTTTTGATGAGATTATTGAAAAATTTACGACATATGGTTTCACCTTTACACTTTTTTATGTATACATTTTAAACTAATTCTAATTCAAGTTTATTTATGGTTGTCAACTAGTCATACTAAAATACAATGTTAACAATATTTTTTTTCTAAGTTATTATCCTTAATAGTCATGTAAGATAAAAAGAAGAGAAAATATAAAGCATTCATGAACTTACTAATTTAAAAAGGAATGGAAAAAAAAAATTAAGTTTGGTCCAGTTAATTTTTCGTCTCATTTTATCCTATAAATTCATTAGATATATGTGGTATAGTCACCTATGATGCAATTAATTATAAGATGTTAAGAGTGACTAAATCTTAACATATATTTATATGCATTAGAATAAAAATTAATCACAAACAAAAACTGAAATTGTCATTAAATGTAAAGATTACAAAAAGTTATGTAAAGAGTCCACCATCGTCCTATCTATGAATTTAGCTATTTATCATAAAATAAACAATCAAAGTAATAGTAAACAAATTCACATTTAACAAAAAAAAAGAATGCAAACTATAATAAAAAAAATCTGTAAAAGAGGGGAATGAAAAGAAATTTTGTTATTCAAACACTCTCTCCATCACTTTTTAGGAGGAGGAGGAATGCAGAAGTTCAATTGTATCATCTCCCGAAAGAACGAAAACTTATCCTTAATTTTGAAATATATCAAATTTTGTATGCATTTATATTTTTTAGGATGAATATTTTTAATTACGTAAAACTTTAAGAACACAATAATAAAAAAAATATATGCAAAATTAAGAATAAATAAAATTATTTCATTCAAATAAACAATTGCAAAATATTAATAGTGCAACGATTATATTTTTCTACAAGTTTTGAAAATAATTAAGTTAGATATTTGTATATTCAAAATACGATTTTAAATTTATAATATATATTAGGTCATTTATGTACGTAACAAATAAAAATAAAAATCCGGAGTAGTGTTATACAAAAGTTTCCATTTCCATATAACATATTAAAAATATATGTGAGAAAAAAAATATTGTACATATTTTAATATGGTTAAAAAATTATTAATATTCATTGTTAAATAGGAATGATTTGTAATTTAGTTTTGCATTGAATAGGTAAAATGTGACACTTAATTTAACATAGTGGATTGCCAAAGTGAAGTTGGTTTGAGTGATATATCCTTGATTTTGTTTAAACAATGTTTCAAGTTAAGAGAACACAAATTTTGAAAAAATGAGTCTCAATGTTTGCGGCTCTTAGGAGAATTGCTTTCTATAAATAATACACGTGACTAGATCAAAACAATTTAACATAGTAAATTTACCAACATGCATGTACATTAGAAAAGTTTAAAAATATAGACATCAGTTTCGAACCTGAACCTTCTTCAATATTATTTAAATTATAATAAAGTTAAATTAAGGTATTTAACTAATTTAATTCTAAAGTTAACCTTCTTTAATAGTATTTAAATTATAATAAAAGTAAATCATAAAATTAAACTATGATATTTAGCTAATTCAATCCTTAAATTTCTTACTTATTTAAGGTTCTTTAACTCACTTTTAGGAACCATTTGATTTAAAATGTGTTTAATTATAATCTGTAAGAAGGGGTTTCTTCTTCCTCAGTACATACGTTTTTGCGTATTAGGCAGTTGAGACCACACGGTTACTTAATTCACATAAAGTCAATGCCTATTTTTTATTTCGTTCTATGTGATCTACGAAGCTTCGTCGAATGCTGAAAGATTATTTTATCATGCGCACCCCATTTTATTATTTTTTGAGTCATAGATTATTCAAACAGGTATGTAGTTCAAAATATTTTTAAATATTATATATATAACTTGTTTTTAAAAAAAGGATTTACTTATTTTAAGAGTAAGTTTAGCTAATTTACTTAATATTTTTTATAATTATTAAATTTTATTAATTACCTATTAAATTATAGTATATTCTTTATGATCAATTATATCAAATTTTAAATTAATTTAATATTTATAAGAATATAATTCTATAGTTAATATTGTTTTATATTTTAAAAATTTATATGATACGTTAAATCAAGTTGTTTGATGAAATGTTTATTTTATACGCTAATATAATTGTGTATATTTATAAAATTGATATAAATAATAAATAATTAAGTTCTTTAAGTATATTAATTATGAAAACATATTTTTTTGATAATATATTTATTTTAAAAAATAAATTTTAAATATAAAATTAATTATTTTAGTCCCTTGAATTATCAAATCAGTCATTTTAATATCTAAAATTATAAATATCTAACAATTTAGTTCATGAAATTACGTTAAAAAAAACACCTTAAGAAATAAGATATTAGTCATTTTAATTTATAAAATTATAGGAACCATTTAATTTAGTCTTTTAAATTATAAAATAGAAGTTTTACTACCTCAGAAAATAACCAGCTTAATTCCAACTTATAACTAATTATTAATTTTGTTTTTAAAATTATGACAACAAACTTTTAGTTTCTAAAATTATAAAAATAAATAAATTTTAGTCAATTTAACTGACTAGTTTAGTAGATTGTAAAACGTAAATATGTTTTAATTTATAATATATAATAATAATAATAATAATAATAATAATAATTAAATATAAAAATAGAAAAAAGAATAAGATAATTTTTATAATATAAAAATTTATTAAAAAAATATAAATTTATATAAGTTGATAAAGGAAAGTTAAGTAATAACTTTAATCTCCTAAATTTAGAATAAAATGAACAAAATGTGGGTAAAAAGGAAAATCATTATAACAAAAATGTTGTAATTTATACATCATTTTCAAAAACTGTAATAAAAATTAACTTCACTGATAACTCACTTATCAAAATAATAGATTTTTATTTATAATATAATTTTAAAAAAAATATATTGCTAGTATTTTTTATTTAATTTTTGTCAATTTTTTTGACAATGTGTTTAGATACAATAAATTAAGTATTAACATGATATTTATCAGTATCCTTGTTATTAAATGATATAATTTTGTTTCATAATTTTAAGACTAAATTGTATGATATTTAAAAATTTTAAAAATTAAAATGAATATATTTTTATAATTAAATAGACTAAAAATTCTTTTTCATATTTTAGTGACTAATTAGTAGATATTTATAATTTTATTGATTAAAATAACCAATTCCTAATCATTTTAAGGATTAATTATTTTTCATAATTTTAGAGACCTAATTAATAGATTTATACAATTTTAAAGATAACATGATATATAATTTAGAATAAAATGAAATATGAAATTATAAATATAAAAAAAAAAAAAGAAACAGAAAACCTATCAAAGAAATTTCCTTACAATAGCAATAATTATTTAGGAAAGTTATGCTTAAAAAACTTAAAAGAATGCAAAAAGTTGAAGGAAAAACCCTCTTAATGCTTTGCTAATTGCTTTACAGAAAATGCTTAATTTAGTTTTTCAAAGTTATATGTATCATTTTTTTTTTCGTTAAACATCACCATTTTATTAAGAATAAATTTAAAATACAAGAAATAAAGAAAATTAACAAAATATGTTAAAAGATCATTAATTCAATTCACATATATAATTGATTTTTTCAAAAGTTTTGTTGCAAGCTACTTGCAAAAAAGATATTTAATAGAATCAAATATTTTATTAGCATTTAAAACATTATTATTGAAAAGAATATTATTATGCTCAAGTCAAATTGTTCATATTACTGCAAACTATATCATTATAACTCTGTTGTATTTTTTTTTTTACATTATATTTTATACGTACTTTGAATGTTTATTACAAATTTTTGAATAAATATAAATTAAAACTAAACTATTTAAACATTATATACCACAGTTTCATAGAGATACATGTGTCATATGTATATGTTAATCCTTTAACAAAATCTTATTAAAATAATTTTAAAATATTTATATTATATCATTAACCTTTTTCTAAAAAAATTACTGAAAAAATATTTTAAATATTCAAAATATCACCGTACTTATCTTTCTAAAAGATAAATTATGATAAATTAAATCATAAAAAAACTAACTATAATTTTGAAAAAAAAATTATGATAATAATACATGTAAATTCAGAGAAGACAAATTAATCTTTTTCTATATTTTACTATAAAAATTTATAAATGTGTAAAGAGAGATGTAAATATATGACTACACATTACCAACTAATTATTAGCAGTAAGAAAAATAATATTCAAATATTATAACGTAACATACTTGTAATGCGACTTGAATTAGCAGAATGCACTTAAATGTTATAAGTTTCATTATTTTAACTATTTAAAATTGACATTATTATTATTATTATTATATAAAATAAAAATAAAAAGAAAAAATATCTGCATTTAGTAATACATCTAACATATTTCAAATGTCATTACTTGATAATCATGTATATTTTAATAATTGTTTTGATGTTGTACTAGTCGATACACCCATTACGTGATAAAAACTACTCACATTATTTTAATAAATAAATTATAAAATTTCATATGTTAAACTGCCTAATTTCTTCCTACACGCGATAGTGGACTATAAATAATAACATACGAAGCTAAGTAAAGGCTTTTTTTTAATAAATTTTTTAATAAATTTTTAAAAATTAATTATTAAAATAATATTATTTTAAAATTAATTTTTCGTCTAGAGCATTTTTCTACGTTATTACTAGTTTTGCACATTGTATATGCAAAACTCTTCTTTTAAATAATTTTGTATATTAAAAAGATAAAACTTTAAACTGATGACATGAATAAAATTTTTTAACAAATTTTGTTTGCAGACGTCTCATATCATATCATCTAATAGTCATCGATTTTAATGTGAAATAATTTTTAAAATTTAATTTTATTTTAATTTATATTATAATAAATGATTAATTATAATTATTAAATAAGCATAATTTTTTATGTTTGTATTTATTATATATATTTAATAAATTAATCAAACCCCATTAGTTAATTAATATAGATTTGATAATAAATACTACTAATCTTGGAAGACAAAATTCTAAATTCTTCAACCTATTTCAAATAAACTATAGAAATTTAATAATTACAATTAAATATATATTATAATATAAATTTAAAACAAAAATAATTTTAAATTACCTCATATCAATGGCTGAATGGTTTGACACTTGACGTAATATGTGTAAGAGGCACGAAATTCACTCAAATCACGTCATGTTTTTCTATTTATTTTAACATGTTCAAATTCAATTTAAAATTTGTGATGATGTGGCAAAATAATATTCTAAATAAAAAATTATTTTAAAAACTATCATTTTAATAATTTATTTTTTAAAGAATAAATAAGCCCCAAAGTAAATTTCCTGGCAAAGTATGTGGCGAGTGCTTATTTAAAAGATTGGCGGTTCTCGTACCATTTTGTTTTGTATAAGGAACCAAACTCATGCATAATGCTTGCTAACTATTCATAGTTCGAACACAAGCCTACGTGTGAAAAGGCTCCTCCCAATGATTTTTCAAGAAAACCAAGCTTTTATAAATATTTTTTTAAAAATAAAAAACTATTTTTAAAATAGTAATTAAACATACTTTTAAGTATCGTTTGATTGAGAGACAAAAACACAGAGGTACATATCTTCTATTTGGTGAGTGTCTCAGCAATGAGACAGAAACAGACTAGAGACACATAAATAAAAGATACTAGTCTACTTAGTGAAAAAAGAAATATGAGTATCTTTGGTTCAGAGACACAATATTTAATTTTTGTGTGATAAAAATACTCTCATATTTTATTACAAATAACAACTTCTACTCTAAACTCTAAGTTGTCTTCTTATTCTTCCTCACACGGAGTCATTGTAGTTTCTGTTTCTAGCGTAGCCAAGGCAACATTCTTCCGTTTCTAGCACAGATAATTAGGACTTAGGATTTCTCTTGTTGCCATTAACTCTTGAATAGAGGAAGCGACGACATCAATAAAAGAACAACTCCATGAAGAAGATGATGTTCCTATGCATGACTATTGACCATAAAAGCACCAATTTCGCTCAAGTTTAGGAGTCCTATGCTAGTGGAGATAATAAACCCAAAGGAGATTTCGACTCAGATAGAGAGAAACAACGAAAAAGAAGCTCACTCACCACAGTAAGGATTGGAGCAAAGGGATGCAACAAGATGGGTTGGTTTTTAGGCAAATGAAGGATAGAAGAACATGGATTAAAAGATGAGGCAAGTTTTCCACAAGTAAGAGTGACGAAGAGAGGGTTGGATTTGTATGAGGCATAAGGATTTATTATTATTATTATTATTTAAATAACAACGGGCATTTAAGACATTTCAAACAATTTTATGTTTATGTAAACAAAAACAAACATAATACTAGACATAATACACAATATTTTATACTCAAATTCAAACACAATACATAGACACTACTACTGTGTTTTTGTCTTTTATTGTCTCTGTGTCTCTCTTTCTAGTGTCGAGAGACACATTATTTTTAAAAATTAAAAATTATTTTTAAAATGAAAATTAAACATGCTTTTAGGTTAAAATTTTTTTTTTAAAAGGATAAAAAATTACAGAATTTTTTTTCTAATTATAATTATAGATGACCAAATTTATTGATAATCGCGAAGATGATTTTTTAAAATAATGTGTCATCGTGTTAGTATTTTAAAATATTTGATGATTAAATTAGTCTTTTATCATAAATTAATATTTTAAATATCTAAAATGTTATTATACTCAATTTTATGAAACACAAAATAATGATAAGAAATATTTTAAAGAATTAATTTTGGGAAAGACTAACTTATTGATCATTTATTTTCTTAGGACTAATTTTTGACAAAAGAAATTTAAACGATTAAATGATGATAAAAAAAATTATAGAACTAAATTAGATATCAAAGGTTTTTTTTTTTTTTTTTTTAAGTTTCAATATAAAACTTTTGAAAATGTGTAGAGAGGGATTTAAACCCGAGTCCAAGGCATTTTTTACGTATAATTACCATTTACCAAAAACCTAAAATTAATTATAAATACTAAAAAAACATTATTTAAAAACACGTAAACGCTATCACACATTTTTTTTTTTCCACAGAAGTATTTAAATAATTTATAAAATTATATTTATGTGTGAAACTGTTTTTGTTTTCTATAAGCGTTAGTGAATTAGATGAATAATAACATATGAAGCCAAAGCCTTTCACAAATGTTTATTTAAAGGATGGGTAGGACCGTTTTGTGTTGTACAAGGAACCAAGCCTCTGTTTCCTTAGGCTGTTTGTTCCTGGCAATTCAATTGGCACAGTAACATCATCTTGTGCAAAACTGAAACAATTGCAGTTAGTGGAGGTTTTCTAGTTGAGTTTGCCTTCATTGTTCAGTTCAGAACAAGTTGATCTCGCTGAAATTTGTGATTTTGATCATCTGGGTTGTTTTGTGAAGTCTTGAAAAGCATAAAAAAAAAAGTTATGGCAGATTTGTTCAGTGGAGGTGCTGTTGGAGCTGCACTACAAGGGGTGCTGGAATATGCTATTCAAACCATAGACAAAGGTCGAGATTTCAAGCCTACCCTGACAAGGAACATGGATACCTTGGATGCTTTGACTCCACTGGTTGAAGAGATCAAACGGTATAGCAATGAATTGGATCACCCCAAACACGAAGTAGAAAGGTTGGAGAAAGAACTAAGAGCAGGTAAAGAGCTTGTGAACAAGTGCTCCAAATTTCGGTGGTGGAGGTTTCTTTCATTCCCTCAGAACCGTGACAAGCTTGTAGAGAAGGACCAGAAGCTTGTGAGGCATTTATCTGTGGATATACAAGCCCAGATAGCAAGAGATTTGATGGAGACTTTGTCCAAGGTGAGACAGATTCTGGATATTCTTGTGAGGGAATATGGTGTGGTGGGAAGTCATGGAGAGAGGGAACTGTTGAGGGGTTTAAGTGGTGCTCCAGAGAATCCTGAATTTACTGTGGGGTTGGATGAGCCTTTGAAGAAGTTGAAGATTGAGCTTCTCAAAGATGGTGCTGTGTCTGTGCTGTTGTTGACCGGTTTAGGGGGATCTGGAAAGAGCACATTGGCCAAGAAACTATGTTGGGACGACCAAGTCCAAGGTATGTTGCCCCAGAACACTCTTCTTTTTTCCCTTTAATGGTAGGATTCCATAGTTGTTATTCCTTTTCATAATCATTTCTAATTCATTATATTTCCTTTATAATTATTAGCATATAACAGAGCTTGTAACATATAGTAGTATCCAAGCATATGGAAGTTTTAGTAGGGAAATCTAAAAAACAAGTAGCAAAACTTAAGCTTAATGATGCTTATTCTTTTCCCCCTCCGTTTCATCATTTGAGACATCCTAAATGCAAATCTTTAAGCCATTTTTTTTTTCTGTACAGAAGAGATATAGAACATAGTGTGATGATGGAAGTGGTAGGTTCTAGTTGCCATGTTTTCAGTGAAATAAAGTCAGCTACACCTGTTATGAGATCTTCGTTTTTCATGGCCAACAAACTCTTTGGGGATTGAAAGCACGAATAGAACATATGATTTATCTAAAATTTTACTTTGTAGTCTAGTGAAATGATACTTGCTCATATATGGCATGAATTTTGGTGTAGTACCAACCCTCAAATGCTTCTTGATTTAGAAAGTTTGGTTTGATTAGACAAGTTCGGTGGGAACATCTTCTTTGTGAACGTCTCAAAAACACCCAACTTGAAGACCATTGTACAGACTTTATTTGAGCACTGCGGACCTCGGGTGCCAGAGTTTCAAAGTGATGAAGATGCAATTAACCGTTTAGGACTTCTGCTGAGGCGAGTTGGGGTAGGTGAAAGGCCAATATTGTTGGTCTTGGATGATGTTTGGCCTGGCTCAGAAGGACTTATTGAAAAGTTTAAATTCCAGATATCAAATTATAAGATTTTGGTTACTTCAAGAGTTGCATTTCCAAGATTTGGCAACCCATGCCACTTGAAGCCACTCGATCATGATGATGCAGTATCCCTTTTCCATCACTTTGCTCAATTGAAATGCACTGGCTCATACAGGCCTCATGAAAACCTTGTCCAAGAGGTTCTTTCTCTCATCTTGTAATACATAATAATTAAGAACATACTTATTGGGTACTGCTAATTTGTAGCCTTAAAGCACTAGTTAAGGAATCAATAAATAGTAAGTTTTTATTAGAAATCACATTGGGATATATTGAAAATCATGATAAGAGTGCATTGTTATACTTTCTAATAACAACCATATAACTTTCGATTTCTTTACTAAGTGTAGTTAAAGACCTGGTTAGCGCTTTTCATACTTATTTTTATATATGTTCTCCTAGTTCTCCAAAATCTTTCACACAATTGGGACATGATTGAATGTGAGAAGTAAAAACTTTTACGTTTGTCAAATTGTAAAATTGAATAAAGAAGATTGTTACTTATCGTTCCTCATACCAATAAGTTCACTACAATCCTTGCAATCTTGTTACCTGAGACCATTATCATATGCGATACTGATTTTACATACTTGCACTGAAATACAGATAGTGAGAGAATGTAAAGGTTCACCTTTGGCTCTTGAAGTCATTGGCGGAGCACTTTGTAAGCAGCCTTTTGTGATGTGGCAAATAATGAAGGAACGGTTGAAAAGTCAGTCCATTCTTAAGTCAAATAATGACTTACTTAATCGCCTCCAGAATTGCTTAGACATATTGGAAGATGAGTCCTCTATCAAGGAGAAGGAGTGTTTCATGGACTTGGGGCTATTTCCTGAAGATCAAAGGATCCATGTTCCTGCCCTGATTGACATGTGGGCTGAACTTTATGAACCAGATGATGATGGAAACAGAGCAATGAACATCATCCATAATTTAACCAACAAGAATTTGGTTAATCTCATAGTTACAAGGTACATTAAAGCTTTTATGTTTCCTGTCTTGTTATCCATCCAATGCGCTAGAAAGCCAAAATATTTTCTTAAGATAACATGATTTATAACTTTTTTATTTAAATTTATATGTATGCTTATGGTAACATGATTAATAACAAACTTTTAAGATTTTTAATTTTACAAGAATTTGCACTGGAGTTTATTGGTTCATAAATTATGGATCACTTTAGGATAGATGTAATGTTAAATGCATTCCTTCATGAGATTTAAGATATCAAATTGTTAATTGTACTTTTCAGTCAAATGGATCTATTAAAAGCAACCGTGAGTTTAGTAGCATATGTATCTGTTATTTTTCAGCATGTCAATGTGGAGGCAAAGAAGTGAAGAAACATAAACTAGAATATATAATAGAATTTATAAATGTTATGGATCTTTAAAAGGGTTTAGGCACTTCCCTGGCTAAACCAATTTGTGCTTGTTGACCAGGAAAGTTGCACTTGACACAGATTTGTACTGCAATAATCACTTCCTCATGCAGCATGATCTCCTTAGAGAGCTAGCAATCCATCTAAGCAGCCAAGAACCATTTGAACAAAGGGAAAGACTGATGATTGAGTTGAGTGGAAATAATCGTCCTGAATGGTGGGTTGGACAGAAAGAGCAGGGTATCATTTCCCGTCTATTGTCTTTATTCTTTCCCATAAGGTGGATGGAGCAGAAGCAGAAACAAGTGGTTGCCGGCACATTGTCTATTTCAACCGGTTTGTATCGTCTATCTCTTTCTACTTTTTTTTGGTTTTGTTAACATTAACTCTTAAGGTTGAGTTTAAGCCTCTAGTAAATATATAGTAGATTTTTGTTAAGATGTATTTGTTATATTTTTGTATCTTTAAAGTAATAAATACTTATTTTTCCAATAAAAACCTACTATATTATATTCTTAAACTCAACCGTAAGGGTTGAAATTAAAAAGAGAGGATGGTGCCCTAGTCTCAGGCAAGTAAAGCCTTTAGACTCGGAAGAGCACTTACATTTACTTCATCCCAAAAACACGATTGGGGGTGTGAACCTGCAACATAATAGATGCAAGACTCTATCTTACTCTACTTGACCAACTCCTTGGGGTTGTATCTCTCTTTCGGTGTCTAAATTGTATGCCTACAAACATAGACAAATGGAAAAAGTGACTTCTCTATTTGTGGCATTCGTCTTCTTTCATTCTTGATGGTATAAGTGATTCTTTTGCAGATGAAACATTCAATTCAGAATGGTGCAACCTGCAACCAGATGAAGCTGAGGTTCTGATTTTAAACATTCGATCTAGCAAGTACTCATTGCCAGGGTTCACTGACAAAATGAGTAAACTCAAAGTTTTGATAGTCACAAATTACGGTTTCCATCCATCTGAACTAAACAAATTTGAGTTACTTGGTTATTTACCTTGCTTGAAAAGAATAAGGTTGAAGAAGGTTTCAGTGTCATGCTTATGTAAAATGAGAAGCCTGAAAAAGCTATCCCTTTATATGTGTAACACAAGGGCAGCTTTTAATAGCAGTTCCATCCAAATCTCTGATGCATTGCCCAATCTAGAGGAGTTGAACATTGACTATTGCAATGATCTGGTGGAATTACCATCTGAGCTATGTAAAATTGCATCCTTGAAGAAGCTTAGCATTACAAGTTGTCACAAGCTTTCAACACTTCCCCAAGAAATTGGAAAGCTTGAGAATTTGGAAGTGCTTAGGCTTAGTTCCTGTTCTGCTTTGCAAGAGATGCCAAAATCTGTTGGAAAACTCCATAAGCTATGTTGTCTTGACATCTCAGACTGTGTAAGCCTTACGCGATTACCAGAGGACATTGGTGACTTGCATAGTCTTGAAAGGATTTATATTTGGGGTTGCACGAGGTTGAAAGAAGTTCCATATTCGGTCATGAACTTTGGGGATTCAAAGCATGTAATATGTGTTGTCTGTGATGAAGAGGGGGCTGCTCTATGGGGACATTTCTCTAACCTTTCCAATCTGAAGATAGAAGTGTGTAAAGCTGATATTAGCTTAGATTGGCTTCCTGGAGTTCGTTCTTGAGTTGAGACTAGTTTCTTGATGCTGCTAAAGTGGCTTTGGAGTAACGTGAAGTTGAGACATCATTCTCCTTGTGTGTTTTACCATTTTCCATCATGTTTCAATGTAAAAGAAATGTAATGTTCTTCTACTATTTTAGCCTACAAATCTTTCTACTCATGTAAAAGTAACACATGTCATCAAAAGTAAGAAAAAGATTAAAAAATGATATTTTTCAGAAGACGCATGTCATTTTGTTTTTGTAAGTAGGAGAATTGCAAGCTGCACTAGTAGGATATAATGTTTTTCTTCCATGTAAATGTCTTGTAAAAAGTAGGAATAGATTATTTTAATGCAATTCACCAATGTGACTTGAAGGAGGGAGGACATTTTCCGTGTTTTAATATTTCTACCTATTTTCTCTTTGAGAATGTTAACAAATAACATGTTCTTAGACAGTTAAATTTATTATTTTGTAAAATCACATATTGGCTCTAAAACAACTAGGATCCACTCTATATTGGTCAGTGTGAGAGTTCATTCAATTATGAAGAACATAAAAAAAAGGGAATGTTTTTCACAGTTCCATTTCTCATATAGTTAAAAATAGGATCACAGAGTGCGGTAAATAACTGTCAGATGCCTTTATTAATTTCGACAAGGATTGCCACGAGTCTTCTCATCCTCCCTCTCTGAACAAATGCATGTTGTGCTAAACGCCAAGGCAGGCAAGGATGATAGAGTGGAGTTATCAAGGGGATATTCTCGCTATATTTTCAAGGTCAAGATCTATTTTCGATTGTAACTATGCTTAGAGAATGTGGGAAAGGAATCTCTACAAGAATTAAAGTGCCATAATTTCTTATTAAGATGTAATATTATTCTCCTATTATTATAAAAAACGTTTGTAACATTCTTTCAAACACACTACTTATTATTGACTAAAATTTATTTAAAATATAAAAATTTATCAAAATCTCATTTCTAATTTAATAAGTCCCTCTCATATTTTTGTAATTTTAATAAATTTTAACTAATAAGTAAAAGAGTATTAAAACAATGTATTAATAATGTGTTTTTATCATTCATTTTATAAATAAGATGGTGAAGTTTAAAAAATTGTGACTTCGTGAACAAATACCAATTATTGAATTGACAATTCCTATCAATGATGATAAAATTACAGAGAAATAAGTGTGAGATTGTGTAATAAACTTTAAAATGATTCCAGATGTATATGAAACCTATAGTATTTTGTATTTATTTTTGTCTTAAATTGAAATATAAAAATTATTAGAGTAAATCATATCTCATTATCTCAAGATTTGTTTAAAAGAAACAAATTCCAAGCTTAATTCTAAATTACACTTCGCAATATGTCATAATATCTTCCTAACTGTTGACTTAATATTCAACTCCTTCAAAAAGATTTAAATAAGTAACGGTATGTAATTTTAAATACTGAACTGATTATTATAACAAAAAAATTTAGATTACAAAATTGTTAGATTTTTATAAAATTAAAATAGTAGAATGACAAATATTACAAATTGTCTTATAATTTACATACGTATTTATTCCAGTGTAAATAAAATTGTTATCACATATAAATGAGACAAAAACCATTTTATAAAGTTGTTTGATTTCTTTAATTGAGTCATTTATTTCAGTCATTAATCATAGGAAAGTTCATGCTTAATATTTTGCCCATGACACAATTTCATGTGTTGTTGCAGATAAATATGATAACGAAAAAAAAATCCTATTACGGGTATCAAATTTAGGTTATATGCAACTATGTATATAACCAATTATGTTGTATGTGCGTGCTGTTATGTATAATTTAAACATCACAAAATGATAAACAAAAAGAGAATTTTAACAAGTCACAATTTTTTAGCATAAAACATTAAAATTATTCTGCCGGTCTCATTTGAAAAAATAATAATAATTACTTTCTTGATATAAAAATGACAAACAATTTAAGACAAGAATATGTTCAAGTAACAACTAATATGAGACACAGGACAGGAGTACATAACTTAGTCCAACGAAGAGAAAAAGACCCCAAATTTGAACATTCTTTAGAAAAAGCACCCTCATTATTCTAAACAGGATTAGTATTGCACACCCAAATGGTAAAGGATACGCCAGCATACACCACAAAATATCTTATCCCACCGTGCAAGGATACTATGTATTTCCGTAGCCTTTAAAAACAGAGACGGCAAATCACCATAAGCTCAAGAAATAAAACTCCAAAGCCCTCCATTCGAAATCTTTTTTGTGCACAGAAAATATTTCTAATAACTAAACAATAATCCCTTTCGAGACAGATTCAAAATTACAACTGAACACGTTTGATAATTGTATTTATGACTCCCATCTAAAATTGTATTAATAACTAGATGAATAGCATTCTATGCAAAGAGGTGCAGCCATGTGCAAACGGAAAGGTGGAAAGAGGGAAGTGGTATACAGGAAAATAAAATCTGCCAAATCAGAGGATACACATAAACACAAACTAAATACATAAACTAGCAAATGTGACTAGTATGTCTAATGAAAATGAACTGTTTACATGAAGTATGTGTATATAAGCAGGGGCATGAAACATAATTCACCTAACTGCTAATTTTACTAGCCAGGAAACAACGAGAAGGCTAATGTAAATAAAATATATATAAAGCAAGTATTCACCAGACAGTAAGGGAAGGATAACAATCATTTCTTCCCTCAGCCATCAACCCTTCTAGACTGTTTGAAACATGTTAATCCCTCAGAAAAGTGATACTAAATACTGTTAAATGGTGCAGACGTTGGAACCTCCAAGTATGCAAACATACATAAATTAACATGAACTTTGTATTATCCATGCTAATCTACAGAAAAAGTGGGCACAACATATTTCATTTTTCTTGATGCTGAAAATGCCAAGCCCAATTAAGATGCTCTCCACTTAATATGCAGTCTTTCAAGTGTAGCCGATGATCAAACTATATGGCATACACTATCTCCCCACTGCTATCTATATCAAGCTCAGATTCAGATTCTAATTCATCAATGTAATCATCCATATCAATGTTTTCAACCATGAACTGATCTAAAGAATAGGTCCCAGCTGCTGGTATGGTAGCCTCTGAAATTATCTGCATGATCGTATCAAGGCTCTGCATGGGTTGGTCTGGCTCTTCAAATTGATTACCCATTATCTTTTCATCCATTAGGTCAGCAGGGAGATTCTTCAAAAACCATTCATGGTTCCAGATTTCAGACATTGTAATTCTCTGTCACACAAATGTCCAAAGACAGATTTAAACTAACAATTTTAACCACCAAGACTTGAAATTAAATTCTGATATTGTACAGTCAATAGGCCCAACCAATTCACAAAATGCATTCGACATTTTGCCCTCTTTTCTGTTATAACACACTTAAATTTAATAGCCTACTATATATACCTATATTATATAGACGTACATACAACCACATAGGACCTATATAAAATGTAAAAGTAATATATTAAAATAAATTGAATATAACTTCCTTAGATAAGAAAAATGCCCAACAGTTATGTCAAAAATCACTCGGATTCTTAAAATCCATTTTAAAGGACATAAGACATATTGCTTAAGCTTGCAAATAGTAGTGAGAGAAAAATAATTTCCAACAAGACATTCAAGTGGTAGTACACAATATTAAAAATGATTCCGAGAACAAAATAACTTGAACTGTGTAGTGTCAAATGAATGCATTGCTGTTAGCCGTAGGTTAGTAATTTGAAATAGAAATTACCTCTGCTGGGTCAAAAACAAAGATCCTTGAGATAAGGTGACGACACTCAGGAGATATTTGAACAAAGTCTGGGATGGAATATTGGACACTAAGAATTCTCTGCAAGGATGAAACAACAAGGATGTTGTTCTCAAGCCAATAAGACACTACTCACTAAGAAAATGTGTAAATATTTAAAGATCTACCTGAATTGTCTTTCGGAAGTCCTTAGGTTCATTGGGATCTTCAAAAGGATATGCTCCCACTAGCATCACATATAAGGTTACTCCACATGACCAGACATCTGCAATCTAATATTAAATGCACAAAAAAATACAGGAACCCATTAAGATACCCAACATTTATAATGAGATAAAGTTTAATACTGAAATGTGAAATGTTTGATGCCATCAACGGACAATGAAATTCTGCAATTAATAAGATATGGACAGTGATGATAAAAAATACGTCAGCAAAGCTTGAAAGTGGACATTCAGTAACATTTGTTAAGGTTTCAATCACAAATTAAATAAAAAAAGACAAAATGAAAGAGTATGAAAGAGAAAAGGGTGAAAGAAGCAAGTTGGATGGTAGTTATCTCAACTAGTTTGATTATTTAATTGTATTTAGAACTTCATAACTTTCATTGATATACCAAACCAAAAAACAATAATACTAAAATAAGAGCCCTTTTAAATACTCTTAAATTGGAGGGAAATGGAGAGAAGAGGAAGGAAGAATGAGTGGGCAAAAATGCCCCCCTCCCCCATCCACTTTTTGTTTTGAACCAAACAATTCATTCAGAACTTTCACCGCACAAAATGATAAAGAGTGTAAATTACCTCACATTTTCTTAACAATCTAAAAAATATAAAACAATATTTTAAACTGTTACGTAACTAGAAAGTAACAGATATAAGGAGGTACACAAGGATGGGAGAAATTTTAAACATCATAAGATAAGACATAATCCAGCTATCGTACAACATATAAAATTGGCATACAACACAAAACTTAAATCAAGATTAAATTAATATTTTCAAAATCAGAATGAATCTGCCTAAACATAACAAAAAACAACTATAATTTATGCAATTATTGTGATATATAAAAAGTTTAAAAGTGAAAAAAGTAGTATAAAACAGTTAGAGGCATTTGAAGTATCAGTGAAGTGCCCAACATGGACACAGGTACAACATGACTATGACTATTTTTTCAGTGTCTGCATTTTCCTTGTCAAGTAAATAGTTTCAACTTGTGGCGCAAAGACCTTAATTATGAGCCACAAACACTTCACAGTTTTTTCTTTTTAATGCATCTATATGGGAAACATAGACACAAGCAGAAGCAGGCTCAATTTTTTTAAAAGAAAAGGAAATATCAGAATGCTAATGTTCATCATAAGTTCAAATTTGCCTCCTTCTCAAGTTGATTACCCCATCAGTGACTTGATAATTGATGAAACCTTAGTCTTTTAATCAGTCATAGCTATACATGTGGAGATGACAACCAGAAAAATTAGAAGACCTTCATTCGGAATGCAGATCAAAATGACCATTGGATTGGGTGAAAACAGAGTGACCAAATAAAATATCATTGTTTTAGTCCTTTATAGAATGAAAAGGTCAAGAATTTACCAGCTCATAAATGATGACAAGTTAACACTTAAAAAATTCTTCATTTAATTGTGACAGTAATAGGTCTACAGAAAAAGAACATCACAATGAAACTAATCACTCTACCTTGCCATCATACTCTTGTTTCAGCAATACTTCTGGAGCAATATAAGCAGGAGTTCCAACAGTTGACTTTGGTTGCGAATGAAGCACTGAAGACTGTAAATCACAATACCAATCAGAATTGTGAGATGAAACAATGAAAAAAAAAATAAAAATAAAACAAAAACAACTAGAATACAATGATCAACTATAATTGGTAAATCCACTGTTATAGAAGAAAAATGTTTAGCTGCTTACATGTCAGAAGGAAATGGAATCAATGAAATAAAAGGATAACAGCAAAATCCAAGACACTCAATGTGAATTTTAATACCAATGTACCATAAAACACAAGCACAGATACAAGTTAGCTTGACAACAGCAAAAAGGTGCAATGACCAACTTATCAGTTTTCTTAAAAACACCAAGAAACATGTCATAGTTTTTCCCTTTTTATGAATCTATATGGGAAATAGACACAAGTAGATGGGGGCTCAAAATTTGGAACAGAAAAAGGATAGCCAATGCACATCAGAAGTTCAAAGCCTCCTCGAGTGGATTACCTATGAACAGTCATGCAGAATTTCCTATTCCAATATCACAATTTACTGAAATCATCTTTTAGTAACTTAGGGAGCTACTCAATTCCATTATCACAGTATAAATCTGAAGAACAAAAGTGACTCAAGAAAATGCAGACAAAGAGAAGCATAAAGTAATTGGAGTTAAATATTACTCAACCTAACAAGTCCAGTAAAATATGAAAGCATGAAACTCACACCATGGAGAGCGAGTGAGATTAAAAACTTTACCTTGGAGTACCCAAAGTCACATATTTTCAACCGAGGTGCTGGGCTTCCATCCAGTAAAGTGTTTTCCAACTTCAAGTCCCGGTGGCATACTTGCTTCATGAAGAGACATTACAAAGAAAACTTATACATCACGCATAATGTTCAAAAGACTGATACATTGCCTATACCACACTCCAGTCTAGCATAAACACAATTTAGATAGGACAGTGGAGAAGGGGTAAAAAATTTAATTACCATAGCATGGCAATAGCTGACCCCAGATATGAGTTGTTGAAAGAAGAAACGAGCCTGAATCATGTCAATGGATTACAAAGTTACATAAGGAACAGAATAGAAGTACAAATTTATTCTCGGTGAATGATCATGTGTAGAAAAAGTAAACAAATAAAATAAGAACCTCATCCTCAGTAAAACGCCCAGCATTGCAGATTCGCTCAAAGAGTTCTCCTCCAGATGCATATTCCATCACAATGGCCAGATGGGTAGGTGTTAAAATGACCTAATTAAAATATTATAGAACATTACAGATAAATGAGATTACCCCAGGCTTCTCTGTATAGATACAATGTAGAAAATAAAAAATATTAAAATACACTAACCTCCTTAAACCTAACAATGTTAGGATGTCTCAGAGACCTGTGATTAATGATTTCTCTCTTCACATTTTCATCAATCTGTGAGACACAATAAAATGATAGAAAAAAGAAAGACAGCCCAGCACCATATCAGTAAGAATTTGAAGTTAAAAGATTTTAAAATGACAAAATTATTGCACAATAAAGTTTCAATTCAGAAATCACAGTTCATTTTGACTTGGAAGTTGGGACACCAAAATTTTCTTTGTTTCACAATTCGATTGGGAATCTCTAAACCTAAAATCCAACTAAACTACACTCTGCCAATCACCAACCGAAAGGTTTGACTTTGGAGGGAAAAAAAAAAAAAACCAAACCAATCCTTATCCAGCTTTCACTTTGCCCCACCCTTAACCTCCCCATCACCAGAACAAGGACCAATTTCTCACATCCCAAAACAAGAAGCCACATATTAAGCCACCTTAGTTCAATAAGCACAATCACTGATCCCATATCATACAGTCCCATCCCCTCACAAATCAAACTCACATATCGCTAAATACCATCTCAAATTTGATGATTATGTATGATTCTGTTAACTGCCAAGTGATATTCAATGCTATAAAGAGAAATCATAAAAAGAAAATCACAAAAAAACAGGCAGTGAAACAAATACGGAAACACGAAACAAGGCAAAAATAGCATGATACGTCAGCAACAACCAAAGACGCACACAACAATTAAAGTAAAAACAATCATGCGATCAATTTTTCTTTCCATTCCCTTTTCTGCCCCAAAAACGTGTAAAATAAAAATTTTCCAAAATAAGGGCCAACAGAAAGAACCTCACAACAAAAACAAAATAATAATAATAATTCACTTTTTTTTTTCTTTCATTCATGGAACAGAACCTTATCACCCCGTTCGATATACTTGACGGCAACGAGCTCCTTAGTTTGCTTATCCTGCATCAACCTCGCAACACCGAAATTCCCGGAACCGATATCGCGAACCAGATCGTAACGGTCGCTATCGTGCATGATTGGCAAGTCCATACCCGGTCCAACCGTCAACGCTGCCCGATCCATCACAGAAAAAACCGAACCGGAGAAAAAACCCAACAAGGACGATAGCAGAGAACCTTCAGTTATTTAAACGGCGATTACTTTACAGAACCTGATACGGCATCGTTTGGAGTTGAGTTGAAAACGAGGAGGATCGGTGATAGAGTGGTGTGAGGGAATCGGGTTGCGAGAGAAGACTTTGTGAGAAATGGCGTGTGCAATGGTTTGTTGGTGAGGGAAAGAGAATAGAATAGATAAAATATAGTGGATTGGGTTGGAACGGAAGCAACTGCAAATTGGTGGAACCAACCAGACGTGAAACGGTGCCGTTTTAGCCTCTGTGCCCGAGATGACGCAGCTTGTGCTCGTTGCCTCGTAAGCAATGTTGTCGCCTTTCTCTTTTTCATTCTCTCTCACTCTCTCACCTCACTCCCTCAATTCACTGCTTTTTTTTTATTATTTTTCTCTCAACTTTGTTTTATGATATTTTTTTTAACTCACAAATATCTTGCACAGGAAGAGTCCTCAATCGTGGTTAGTCTTTCTTGGGACTAGTAGTTTCTATTTGATCCAATCCATTCGGTCAACCATGTTGCAATTTTTCTATATTTTTACTTTTTTAAACAGTTTGACGGTAAAGAAAAAGTATGAATCGGTGTTTTTAGTTTTTTGTTTAATAACCTTAGTTGTTGTGAAAGAAAATTACATACAAACACTTGTTTAGTTGTAAGCAATTAGCTTTTGGGTGTTTTGTTTTAAGAAAAATTATTAAATTTAAAACACTTAAAAATATTATTTTTTATAATTTGAATATAATAAATATATTATTTTCAACAAAATTTCACTGTTTAATTTGAGAGGAAACAAGACCCTATATAAAATAAATGGGGTGATTAGATGGGGTTGGGTGTGTGTTACTGTCAAGGAACAGGAACAGGCACTTGAGTCTTTTGGCTTGGAATGACCTATAAAAGAAAAAGGCCTTTGGTTTCTAAGAGAAAGGTGAAAGGACGGTCCCCCACTTGAAGTAGAGAATCAGGGATTGGATTGAAAATGGAGTTTAATGGTGATTGGTCAACGTGGAAGAGCTATGGAGTGGTGGAGTGAAGCTTGGGGTGATGAAGATTAGGTGTGGGGATCAAACGGTGAGTGTTGATTAATCATGATTTATAGATAGATACAGATATAGCAAAGGGAAAAGAAAAGAGAAATTTGGTAGGGGATGATGTGGTCAAATGAAGATGAGAATGTCTTTAATGTGCGGCAAGGAAAGTCATTTTCGGTCCACTGACAGAAAAAAGGCTTGAAATGCAAAGCAAGAAAAGATTGGAACCCTTGAAGGGGTAATTATAATGCTACACTCATGCTAATTCCCTCCCCCCCCCCCCCCCCCCCCCCAAAAGGAAACAAGCCTGTTGGCGGCTATAAAACTTTTCATTTAGTTTGGTCAAGATTTCAATTCTTAACTCCTCCATCTACAATACTTTATAGTCCCACACTGCTATAAAACTTTACATTATTTCCTTCATACCAATGCAATCCAAAGTTCTATGCAAGTCCCTGTAAGAATATACAAAATCTTTTCATCAGCATTCAAATTAGACAACCAAATGTATGTTTAAATAACATAACTGTAAATATATTATTGTCAAAAATCAATACAATATTATATTTATTTTTCATTATTAATTTTTTTATATTTATATAATGCTGCGTGTAAGTAAAATTTTATTTATGTCTTTTAATCATACAATGTTTCTTTTTTAACATCATTTTTACATAAAAAAATATTTTAACCTAATAACTAAGGTTATTAAATAATTAACAATAACGCACAAATAATTAAATAATCAAACATTACCATATTTTTTAATTTTACTTATTTTTATCAATTTATAATTAAATGATGAATTTGATTACAACATGCTTAGTAAGGTAAAATAAGTATTTCGACTGTCAAGATTTTTTTTCCTATTATTTAAAAAAACGAAAATAAACAATCAAACAAACGACAAAAAAAAAATAGAATTCCCCCTTCACCCACTTCACTCTTTCTCTGATACGATAAAACAGAAATTTAAATTGCTATTTACGGAAATATCCCTGAATTCACGTTTTTATTCGTGAAATCCTCGTTGTCACTTTTCTTTGTTAACACAAACACCTATCCTTCCAAGTGACCCTCATTCCAGTACCTCTCCTTTCCGGGAAAAAATTACCGTGACTTATTATTATTATTATTATTTTATTTTATTTTATTTTATTTTTTAACATAGATAATTTTGAATAAATTTTTATAGTTAGAGATAATATTCTAAAAAGAAAAGAGTGTTATTTATTGGAGAATTTTTTTTATTTACATTATTAAAATTTGCTCTCAACTCTAATATAAGAAAAAATTAATCCTTAGTACATTTTAGTCAATTGAAGGCACTTTTTTAATAAAATTTTAAGTATTAATTTAATTTAAATAATTTCTTAAGATTTTATTTAGATTTTATACTAAGGAGAAGAGGAAAAGAGAAGAATTAGTGATCACTAACTCTTATTTAAAAGTTAATTAAACATAAACGAAAGAGTTAAGAGAATTTTTTAAATTTATTAGAATATTTTTAAGTTTTTTAAAATTTTCTTATTTTAGAGATTTTAGTGACTCACGCTGAGATTTATCATTTATATTTATATTTGTTAGATTAAATATTTAGTATAGCTTAGAGTTAAAATATAATATTTTTAAAGTAAATTTTTTTAAAAGATTATAAAAAATAGAAATAAATTTTTTTAAAATATTAAGTTCTAAAGAGAAAAAATTTTATAAATAAAAAATATGAAAGATAATAATGTTATTTTCATGTTAAATCATTCATTACTTTTCTCTCTCAATATTAAACATATAAGGGATGAGTTTAACCCTCATTCTCCTCTCTTCTCAAGCTCTTTGAACCATTTCCTTCTCTCTCTCTCCCTAAGACTTAGATTTTATGTTAAGGACGGGAAGAGAAAGTTTAGTAGTCATTAGCCCTTGTTTGGAAGTAAATTAAATATGAAGGAAAAGGTTAAGAGATTTTTCTAAACTCTCCAAAACTCTCTTAATCTTATTTTGTTGAGTTTACTTATTTTGGAGGATTTTAGTGACTCATGTAAAGGAATTTATCATTTATATTTATATTTGTTAGATTAAATATTTAGTATGGTCTAGAGTTAAAAAAGTAAGAAAATAAAAAAATTATTTTTTTTTCAAAAAATGTTAAATTTTAGTTATAATTTTTTAAATAATTATAAAAATAGAAATATAAATTTTAAAAATATTAATTTTTAGAGAGAAAAAAATTTTAAAAAAATAAAATAATATATAAATTAAAAATATAAAATAAGTAATAATGTCATTTATGTATTAAACTCTTCATTACCTTTCCTTCTCAATGTTAAACATCAAAACAAAGGAAGAATTTAACTCTCCTTCCCTTCTTTCTAAACTCCTAAACAAAGCATAAAGCTTTGTTGAATGTTGACAATATTCAAATTTGTTAGTCACTAGCTCTCTTGCAGTTATAGAATAATTATGGTAGGTGATTTAGTGATTCTCTACTATTGTGAGTGAGTAATGATTATAGCGACTTATTTTTATAATTATTATTTATCATGTATTATTGTCTACAAATTATTTGCTTGAAAAAACAAGTCTCAAAATTATTTCTTGATCATATGAAAGTTTATTGGAGTATGAATTTTGTTAAATTATATGAATTTATTTGTAAAATGTGAAGGAAGTAACTATTTTAATTTTATTTGATAGTATTTAATTATGAGACATATGCATTGATATTTTTATTGTTGAAAATAATTTGATTTGCGCATGAGAACAATATCTACAATAAATATTTTTTAGAGAAGTTATGTTAAAACAGTGTAATTGTTAGGAAAAATAACAATTTAGGTATATCTAGATATACTCTGTAATAAGAAAAGAGTTGCTTGTTAGATAGAGCTACCAATGTACAAATATAAATATCAACGAGTAAAATTGTCTTTGTTAAGATTAATTATGAATAATGTACACAAGAAGTGTATTACTTGTTAGATGGAGTTACCTAAGGGAGAAACTACCCTTAGGAAAAAAATGGCTATTAATAAGGTAGAATTGTCTTAAACTTTAATCCTTCATGAGTGACTCTTATGCGTACTTTATTATAGTACTTGTGATTGATTGATATTTTTATTTAATAATATAAATTTGTAAACTTTTGATCATGACCAAACTTTTGAAAGAACAATTAGAATGAATTTCTTTTGAAATGGTATATTTTAAGTAAGTTCTATAATTGCGAACAACTTATGATTTTCCTTTCTTGTTCATTGTGTTATTAGACCCTCATTGAATTTGTGTGACTCAACCCTCCAATTTATTTACAGATAAACTCCTACTTTAATCCCTAAAATATATAATTTGACTAAAGTTAGTTGTAACACCCTCAATTTTTTTGCCTTTGTACCGGAGAAATAGGAATTTTGGTGCAGGATTTCTCACTCAAGCAAGATAAAATAAAGTTGTCCCAATTGTCCTCTCATCCAGACAAGAAAGGGTCTTGCTCAGGCAAAAAACAGCTCGCTCAAATGAGATTGAGCTCGCTTAAGCAAGGAGTTGCAGGAAAAATAGAGAGCTCTATGGACCATCCTTGTCCAAGCAAGATGTTGCTTACTCAGGCGAGAATAACATAAAACTGAGTAGTTTTACTATCTAATTTTCTCGTCCAAGCAAAAGTTAGGCTTGCTTAAGCAAGAATTGGCTTGCTCAAGTGAGAACATGCAAGTTTGGAGGGGTATTTAAGGAATCTCAGATCTAAAAACATTTATTTCTCACCAAACAACCTTCTCTTCTCATTTTCTCTCTCTTCTCTCACCTTCCCTTCTTAAAGAAAACTCTTCCAAATCCTGAATCTCTTCCAAATCCAAGCTCGAACGTCTATTGTATTTAGATCCAAGTAAGTTTCTTAGAGTCTAGTTCTCCAACTTCATTCATATTTCTCAATTTTCTCTTAATCTAAAGTTTTTTACTCTCTAATACTCAAGGAAACCTTAACTCTTAAGATGATATCCTCCATCAGCACATTGTACCTCTCCATTCTCTAGGAAAACTCGGTCTGAGAGACCCATTTCTAGGTAAGCGGAGTTGATCCCAAATCCTAACCCCTTTTTGATATCTTAGTTTAAAAATATTAAGTTTTTCTATTAGAACCCTAAAATCCTAATGTTTCCTTAAAATCTCAAGTGCATGAATAGAGATTTTTGACATGAAAAACACATGATTATTTTCAAAACTAGTTAAATACAAGTTATAGTAAAAGCTATAAATAGAACTATTTTTGAGAAATATTATGATTTTCCTAGTGAACATTGTTTTGAGATATTTAAGATTACTATTTGATATTTTTGAATAATAAACATACTGTGAATATTGAATGATGTTATACTTTAGGAAGTATGACTTTATTAATACCAAAAAAGTGTGTATATTGAATTGTATGATTGGTCTAAGTCCAGAGATGATGTCTGACCTTCAACACATTGTATTAATCTATGTAGTGTGAAATTATTTGATGACTTTCTGTGCTAGACTAATACGATACAATAAATATGAATATTTGTATAATGGTTAATGTATATTGAAATGGATGGATTTATGTTATTGGTGAAAATTAAATAATATGATATGATTGTGGATTTGTGAGAGGTGTGATTATAATACGTAAATTATAACAGCTTGATGGATGTGATTATGATACAGGTATTGTGATTCATCGAAAGGTGTACCTATAATGCATGTATTATAATACATTGATTTATATAATCATAACTCACATATTATGACATGTTAATCTATGAAAAAGATGTATAAATGAAATGAGAAATGCTAATAATAAGTATAGATAGTCACAAAGATACACCAGAGATGTGAAAGACGAGGACAATTTAAAAAATCTAGAGGAAATGAGGGTGGTAGATGCTTTTCTATGATTGCGCACAATAAATAAAAATATAAGGAAAAGAAATCACATATCTCACACTCATTTCCTGACCTAAACTCCTTACTACACTTTTGTTAAAAGAGATCAGGTTGGTACATGTATAAGTGTGCAACGACTATCCAGTAACTATCTATACTATGAAGTCCTCAAGAGATCTCAAGGGCAATGATTATAAAAATATGATAAATGTAAAGTAGTATAGAAATTGTATGATTATAATATATGTATTATAACATATTGATTAATGTTGTTATAATATGTGTTATAATGCATCGGAAGGTGTGATTAGGACACATGTATTATATTAATTGATATGATATAATATAAATATTATGACATATAGATCAATATAGAAATGTATGTTATGAATTTTATAAATGTGATTAACTTAGTATATATGCTTTGCTACGATAATTGTTGTATGATATGTGTTATTATTAACCAATAGATATATTGAAATGTGTTAGATAACGTTTGCAATATAATTTTAATAATTCTATAGTCACTATAATATTCTCGCATATATCCATACACTACTTGAGAAATTAAAGCTCTATTGATAACAATTAAAGACAAAATAAAAAGAAACAAAAGATCATATCATTTCTCAATGTAGTCTTTATAAGCTGACTTGTTTCATAATCAAAATTAGAGGTGTTTTCAAAATATTAGCACAATAACTCAATTTTTGAATTTCAATAAAGGCAAGAGTAATTCCAAAAGCAATCTAAATTTGTGAGGTTGTGGAAGATCAAATCAAAGTGGTGACTGATCTTCTAAATAAACTTTGTGTCAAGTACATGACAAATTTGGACAAATAACCCTTAACTGTTGGCACTAATTAAATCCACAAGACTAAGATGACACCTGAGGAGACAACATTTAAATTGCTAAAATAATGGTAGTAGAGAATTCATAATTGAGAATCAGTTTATGTTTGCATTGATGGAAACTTCTAAAACTCTTTATGATCTAGCTTGGTACCCAGATTCGAGAGCAAAAAATTATGACTCCAAATCTTGTAAATCTTTGTGGTGAGATAGCATATAATTAAGAAAATTGAATTAGTACAGCCAATGGAAAAGCAACTAACATTTATTATGTCGATAATTCATTCTTTTTAACTCCATGTTATTTAAAACTTTTTTACTTAAATAATCTCTTGCATTTTTCAAATATCTCAAAGAATCTTTTAAGTTTGTCTCCTTTTGCTAAAGAAAATAATATTTATTTTGAATTTAATTTGATTGTTATTTTCAAGTTACAAAACAAATTATTCTTGAAAGAAACATTATAAATGGTTGTATGTGTTTGATAATATCTCATTATCTTATCATAATCTTTCTTTGGATGCAAAATGTAAAGAAAATTATTTTGATTGTAATAATATTTAATTGTGTATTCATTCCTCTAATAAAAATATAAATGATTCCATATTTCTACTCGGCACTTTAAGTTAATCCTCATATATTCTTGACCTATATCTATTCTTAGTATTTTGATTATACATCTATTTTGTTTTTCTATGAATGCCTTGGAAATCTTAAAGGCATCATAAGCTTCTGATTTTTGTTTCAAAAAATACACCTAAGTCTTTCTACTAAAATCATCAGTGAAAGTGATAAAATATTTGCTACCACAATGAGTTGATGCATCAACTGTGCAAAGATTTGAATGAATTATCTCTAGCCACTTTCTCACCCTCTAAGACTTGATATGAGTTTCTATTCTTTTTTCCAATCTCAAATGTCTCACACACGACATCAAGAATATTCACAACAAGAAAACTAGAAACAAACTCTTTTTTTATAAATAATTTAATCCAAAATATAAAAATGACTAAAAAGCATATATCATAACTATTCATCAATTTTTTTTGTAAGTGGGGAAGCTAGCAACCCAAAAACCAAAAATCACATAACTCTCACCAAGTCAACGGCTACAAATTATGAATGAAAATAGGAGGCGAATCATAAACAATTATATTCTCATCTAAGAAACGATGTTTAACTAACAAGTCTGCCACTAAGTTGCCTTCCATACCTATATGAATATATGAAACTTCTGCACATGAAGCCGTTAACTCATATATCTCTTGCACTAAATCAAAACAGGTGCTTTGATGGGGACATCCATTCTTCAGCAGAGTGATTGCCTCCAAGGAATTAGATTCTATCAAAATACGGGTACCTAAGTTTTTAAGATGAATTAGCATAAGGCCTTGTTTAATAGCCCACAACTCAGCTTGAGTGACACAACAATAGTGTAGTTTTCTTGAAAATGCTATAATAAATCTACCATTTGAATCCTGAATTATACCACCGCAAGAGCTTACTCCCGCATACGACACAACATCATCCCCATTGAATTTGATAAACACTGTAAGAGGACAACTCCATTTCCTTAGATTATGTGTGTACTCTAGGCCATCTTCTGCACCAAACAGAGAGTTGATATTGACTATTGACTTTGCACGACCCATTACTTCTGATACTATTTGATTTGTTGATGAGAATGAATGTTGAAACACCACTGTATTCCTTCTATGCCATAGTGCATCAATAGTGACAACAAAAATAAAGGGCCAATTTGTCCCTCCAGTACGACTTTTCCTTAGGTGGAACACCATCCATTCCTAAACATTACTTTCCATGGGCGGGTCAATAGTAATGCCACTAGGCATGTTGCTCCAAACTTCATGTGCAAAATTACAATATCGGAGAACATGCATGGTATCCTTGGAACCCTGCATGCAGATGGGACACGGGACTGCCTCTAAACCTCATTTAGTACGTGCACCATTCGTCATGAGACTTTCATGTGCAGCATGCCAAAGGAATAGCCTAATCCTTTGCGGGCCTTGTCATTTCCACAAGACTTTAAAAATTGGAGCACAGGGTACTGGTTCAGCTGATGACAAGCTTGCACAGACAGTTCTAATAGTGAACAAACCATTAGTAGTAAGTCCTCAACGAATTTCATCTGACCTGGCGTTTATTATAGGGGAGTTTGAGATGCAATACTATTAAAAAACTCCTGAGTTATTCATGATATAATATGATAAATATTCTACATTCCCTGTTGGTTACATAATCACGGACCTTCCAAAAGAGCTCATCAGGTGGGATAAAAGTAGTATCGTGTTGAATGAGAGGAGAACATTGTGGCAACCAGGTGTCAAACCAAAAACGTGTAGTACATTTGTCCTTCACCCGCCACTGGGCATGTTGAATAGTGTGTTTCCAGTTCAAATAAATACCTTTCCACAAATTAGACATACTAACTTTCTTCTCAACTCACGGTATTATACCTTCCAAGTTTATACTTCGAGAGTACTACTTTCACCCAAAGCTTATTAGATTTTGTAAGCAAGCTTCAACAATTTCTTATTATGAAAGAGTTGTTGACATCTCTCATAAATCGTAGTCATAATCTGCCACACTCCTTAGGCATGCATATAGTATCCCAACTGATGGTGTGAATTTTCTTCTGAGTCAGGCTATCATCCCATAGAAAATTGTGGCATAATTTACCCACTTCATCACATATACTCTGAGACATATGAAATGGATAAATTATAGAACTAAAGCATGATAATTTGTCATGATTAATTTTTAAAAGGAAGAAGTAATTGAAATTTATATTTACCTTGATAATAAATCTTCCATTTTTGTCAATCAATGTGCAGTAGCCATGATGCATTTGTATCTTGTATCCTTTCTCTAATAGTTGTCCTATACTTAATAAATTGTGACAAAGACTAGAAGCATATAAAACATCAAAGATGAAATTTTGAGAACCATCTTTCAACCTGATAGAAATTTGGCCTTTCCCTATAATAAGTATATTTGCGTTGTTGCCAAATCTCACAATAGATTTTACCATTTCATCCAATGAAGAAAATAATTATTTTTCCCACACATGTGATTACTATACCTAATATCCAAATACCAAATGTTTTTATCCTTTGAAAAATATTACTGATTAAAAGTAGACTTTGTTGATTATTAAAATTCTCACCAACATTTAAACTTCCCACTATGTTTACTTGTTGTTTGAATCTACAATCTGGAGCTTTATGTCTAAACTTTTCACAATAAAATCAACTAAAATTTGTATGACCTTGATAGTTGTTGCCTCGACCTTTTTCTCGGTTAGCAAAATCAAAATTTCCTTCACCTTTTTGTTGGTTAAATGCTCCAAAATTCTAATCTCTTCCTTGATTAACATTTCAATGTCCTTTGCTTCTCAAATTTCCTTGACATATACTTTTTTAATTTTTTCTTCTTCTTTTGTTGAAATTATCACGACCTTTACTTTTTGTACTTTGATTAGATTTGACTATACTGTTGAGATTCACTAGACTTTTCAAAGCTTCACTTACTTTTTTCATTTTCTCTAGAATTTTGATTACATGACTTTTAATGTTTCCCTACAATTATGTTATTGTAGTCACCATGATCATACTTAATTGACATTGTTTGAAGAATTTTGTCCACTTTTTTGTTAGGAATGTCTTCTCTTACACTCTCATCTTGTTTACTAGATTTGTAATCAACAAAATTTGTAATACATGAAAAATATTGTTTCATGGATTCAGAATTAGAGATTTTGTATCTTTCATATTCTTTTCATAAAGATTGCAGTTTAGACTTATGAATTTTCTTCACACTTTTGTATGATAACTTCAAAGTATCACATATTTCTTTAATTATTTTAGCATTTATAATTTTGCTGAAAATTGAATAATTAACACCTTGTTGAATTTGTAATAATGTTATATGATCTCTCTTATTATCATTTGCTCTTTGAGTTAATTCAAGTTCAATAAAGATTCAAAGATTATAAGCTCTAAAGCATGTGACTATCAAAACTTTCTAATAATAAAACTTTAATTTTTTATTTAACTTGAAACTAAATCAAATAATATTATAATTTATGATTATTTCTTTTTTTCTCTAAAGTGTATTAACTCTTACTTTTTACTAGAACACTCTTACTCTTCACACACTTAAAATGAAAAAATTATATATATATATATATATATATATATATTCTAAAATAAACTAAGCAACATTCACACATTTTCATTCATACATTTTCAATGCAAGTTGTATGTAGCCTTTTTATAGGCTTTTATAAAATAATATAATATTTTATTTAGGAAACCCAATTGAAAATGTTGGTCTTACAATTTTTGGTAAATTTTAATTTGTGGACTACAGTTAGCGGTGCCTACAATGTAATTTCAACTTTTTATTTCCCAGGTGCAGCTCTATTGGATCAAGCGGTGTAGCAACTACAATCTTGATTTAATCAATTCTGACATTACCTCTAATTTCTTATATAATTATGTAAATCATAGTAGATCGAATATATAAAGAAAGAAAGAAATATTGAGCAGAATTTTATTAAGCATAATAAGGTGTAAATATTACTTTAATACATATATGGGTAAGAGATTAAAGAAGTGAGACTTAGAGAGATAAAGAAAAGGTAAATATCTTTTTTTGGTATAAATAGAAAATGTTAAAATCTTAAAAATAAGAAATAATAGATAAATTATTATTAAATAAAAAGAAACTAATCTTAGGAGGATGAAAGGTGAATGATTTTTTACTTTTACAAAAATAAAAAATCTAAATTAATTTTTTTACAAAAATTAAGTTAAAAAATATTTCAAAATATAGTTAACCTAACATAGTTTAAGTTTATCCAGCCATCAACTTGAAAGCGACGAAACAGAGTACAAAAGAAGAAAGGCAACGCATTGGCATTTTCTGCCAGAACGAACGTTTCAAATTTTATTTACTCAAATCAATAAAAGAAACCTGAGATTGCAAGGTCATATACTTTCTTTTTAAAAAAAAAAAATTAAATTAAGAAACATCTCCTTTCTTAATCTTTTATTTATATTTTTAGTTAACTATAAAAGAGATCGAAGGAAATTTAGTAACCACTAGAGCCTTTGTTCTTTGTAAAATTCTTTTTAAGGATCCAATGTTTCCTCATTTGTTTTCTTTCAGCCATGTCAATGTTTGGGTTCTGAAAGTGACAAACCAAGTGAAATCTAAACATGCGAATAAAATCAGGTCACATTCATACACCCAAAGATTCTTTTAAATTTTGACATTTTATGGCGAACATGATTCATTTCTTTTGTAGCTGACCGTGTGAAATGTGCTCACTTTATAATTCAATTTGAATGCAAAGAAAGTGATAAGTGACAACAAAGGCATCGCATCGTCTTAGAACGAACCCTTGAAAGTTTAATTTTCATTCACTGATATGTTGCATTCTTCAAGACATTATAAATTTAAAAACAAGTTTAGTTTACACTTAACATTTTTAAAAATATTTAAAATTTAAAAATTGATGGGAGAAAAAAATATATGGTAACATGAAATGAGTGTATGAATTGATTATTAAATGATCAAATGAAGCATAACAGTTTGATAAGAATTACTAACGCTTAAAGAATATTTTTCTAAAACTTAAAAATTTTAAAAATGTGATATTCTCAAATTTATTTTTCAAAAATTATCTTGGCAATATACGCTTGAAACAAACACCCTCATAAAACGTGGTTTGTTTTTGGGCAAAACATGATTTCTTTTGGGATAAAAGAGAAAACAAATTAATAAAAGGAGCAAATGAAGTTGGCCCAACGAAAACTCTGGAATTACAAGTTTTAAGGTTTTGGATTCAATTCTTTCATCTTGCGAAATGTTGTAATCTTCAAATGAGAAAATCTCTTTCACCTTTTTTTTTTCTTTTTTATTTTTCTCAAAATGGGACAATAAATGTAATCCAAGAAAATTCAGTAATAATTAGCTTTTTCTTATAATTAAATTCTTAATCAGATATGCATCCACAGTTTTAATTTCAAAGATATTATTATTATTATTATTATTTATTTTTATTTTATCGACCTTACATTGTGACTTTAGTCACCAGATACCACCCACATTTTCATGATACAAGTCGACCACGAGGATGGCCCAATAAAAAAGTGCCCCATACAAACAAAAAAAACTGTTGACTAGAAAACAAATTTTGAAAGAGGGTGTTGGGGGGGGGGGGGTTCGAATTTTTTTTCTTTATATTTTAATTTACGTGTAATTTTAGTTATATTTAGTCTTTCTAATTTATCAATTATTTAAATCAGGTCACTTATATTAAAATCTCACTCTAGTAGTACCAAAAATATATAATAAAAATGATTATTATTTAATAATTTATATATTTTTTTGTAAACTTATATAAAGTAATAATATATTACATTTTACTATCTTAATTTAAGTTAAAAAAAAATACAATTTAAATAATTATAACACTAACTAAAAGCCATACCTAAACTAAAATATCAAGATAAAATGTAATTAAATCTATAAATTAATTCAATGAGATTTAACTGGATTAATTATAATAAACGGGAATTGCTGGATTCGGTTCATCATTCTGATTAACTGCGTCACTCAAATCTCTCAACAACCATTATTTGAAAGCGCAGAAAAACTTTTAATTTGTAGTGGATTTTTACTGAATCAAGCGCGTCAATACATATTGGACTAGACTTCTTAGCCTTGCTTCGTATGCAAGATAAACAGAAAAATAATCAAAGAAACTTAGTTTTAATTTGTATAAAGTCGTTGATACATTTTGTTTTAACTTACACAAGTCCTCCCCTTAGCTTATAAACACAATTCTTCAAAAGCACAGTATCAAAGAGAGGTGGGTTTATGTGCAAGAGGGATTCATTTTAACTATTAGGTATATGCCCTTCAATTATTATGTTCAAAGTTCTAAGTGAATAGCTATTATAAAAACTACAAGTTAAGTATATATGTCAATAAGCATTAAAATCATCGCTTTACAAAAATTATGTATTAGTAGTGGTTTAATTCTATAAATTTTAACCATATATCTTGTGAGTTATTATGTTTAGTGGTGATATGTGATACTAAAATATAGAAGAAAAAAGAGAAGATCAAAGAATACATAAATTTGCTAATTAAAAATTATTTTAAGGATCAAACTAGAGACTAATTTAATTTATCAGAATATAGTCAGCAAAAATAGGTCTATCCAACTAAATCCAGTTGATAAAATGTAGAGCTTGAGTTATAAATTTTGGACTTGAATTAAATTCATATTTTAGTTAACTTGATACAATTAAACTCGATGATAACAAAACCTGTAAAGACTCCAAAAGAATTAAGCTTTACAAAATTTGAACATCATTTGTACAAACTTAAATTAGATTTTGCTTTATAAATTCAACTTGCCAATTAAGGATTGCAACGAGTAAAGTGTCCGATGGCTAACTACAAAAGTTACCCTCAACAAATAGGTTATTTATCTGCTGGGTACAAGTATGAGAAAATATCCAAAAATTTCAATGGGATATGTACAGGTATGAGTACCTAAGTACTCACCGTGTTCCATACCCACATATATTATTATTATTATTATTATTATTATTATTATTATTATTATTATTATTATTATTATTATTATTTGTGTTATTTATGTGAAGGAGGCTTTAACCCAAAAGTCTATGATGGAAGGCAATTGGGATTAATGTTTTATATATTTAGCTAAGTCCTCTCTATAATCATTGACAATTTTGTAATCATATGAGTTGTTTCACAATTTGCCATATCGAGAGTTATGCATTAGTAGTGTGACTTATAGAGAAAGGTTTAATCTATCACTTCTCATAGAATTTAGAGATCAAATACAACAACTTTCATACAAAGATAAGTCTTTAATAAGTAAGCCTAAAACTCTATTATAATTATTATTGATATTTCTAATTATCTTTATTGTTCTCATTTCATATAATATCGTTTGAATAATTTTTTTACCTACAATGGAACAACTAAGAATTTAAAAAAATAAGAACATAATCTACTTTTAATTTTAAAAATTTTTTGTGGATGCTTTTATGAAATTTTAGTTCAAATAAAGATTTTACTATTTATTTTATATAATTTTATGTCTTATGTTTTTTACTGAGTTCAAAGTTCTTTTATAGGTCATAATTATTTTATTTTTTTGAATGAAAAAATTTTTTATTTTAAATTTTTGAGTAATATTTTCTTTCAAATTATAATGCTACATTTTTAAATTTTTCTAAGCTAAATAAAAGGTTGAGAAATTTAATATAAATATTTATGTCACTCAAATAAAGGAATGCATATATAAAGATATAAAAATCTATCTAATTAAATTTATTTTATAAGATTAACATAAAAATATATTTACTAATAAAGTAAATCATAAAAATAATTTTTTTATATTTTTAATAGAAAAATTTATTTACTATTTTATATCATTTAATTAGTTTAATACAATTTAATTATTACATGGTTGATATAAGATTGACTTTTTAAAAAAAAATTATTTATATATGACATTACAAAATGATTAGAAATTTAGTTATTAAAATTATGTGATATTATATTGACTAAGTTAAATAAAATTTTTTATTTAAGTTCTTGCTTTGATATAAGTAATAATAAATGAAAAATGTATGTGAAGTAACTCCTTCAAAGGAATTTGAAAGTAGCTCTTCTTCAATTATTTTCATTGCTCCTACACAAACTAAGAATGCTCCTAAAAGTTACTTAATGATTTTGGACAGAGTGACAGTTTCGATATTAGAGGTCAATCTCAATCTCAATATAATACACTTCCTATTTTGGTGGATAGAGATGATTGTGATGCAACTGATGATGAACAAAAAAGAGAAATATGTCAATTGTATGGAATTCCTTCAAGAAAAAATGTATTAATGTGGAAGAAAAAGCTATATGCAATTATTGCAACAAGCAACTGATAAGTAAAAGATCATATGGAACAAATCATTTGCACAAACACTTTCAAAATTGTAAGAGGAGGACATATAAGAATAAAAGAGAATTAATCTTATTGAGAGAACAAAAGAAAGTGGACAGATCATTTATTTATTTTAATAATTATTACTTTGATCCAAAACAATCTAGAAGAGATCTTTATTTAAGGTTCCTAGTAAGAACATAATAAAAGGTGACATTATCAAAATATATCAGAATAAAAAGTTGAAAATTATAGGACTCTTAGCGAAGATTGGAAGTAGAATTGCTTTAAGAATAGACATGTGGACAACTAGCAATAAAAAGAAAAGGTTTATAGCCATCACAACTCACTACATTACTAATGATTGAATATACAAAGTCACATATTGAGGTATAATTTTTGTAATCATTGTATGATATATTCATTTACTAATTATTTGCATATAATATTTTTCATTATTTTAATTTTTTTATATATGTATATAATTTACTTTTACATTAATAGGTTTTTATACTGGAATGTCCACATACAGTATAAGCTCTATCTAAAGTGTTGGTTGAATGCATGCTAAATTAGAATATTGATAGAAAGTTATCTACCATTACTTTAGATAATTATAGTACAAAGGACTCTCTTGTTAGTTTGTTACTAAACAAACTTGATTGTTCTTCTCTAATGCTTAATGACTAGTTGTTTCACATGAGGTGTTGTACACATATTTTTAATTTAATTGCTCAAGATGATTTAAATATTCTTGGAGATGGCATAGAGAACAAACCTTTAGGAAAGCAGCACGTCAAATCAAAGTTTGCATTACAAAAAACTTATACTTGATTGTAAAACAAGATGAAATTTTACTCATCACATGCTCGTTGTTGCAGTGACTTATAAAAATGTTTTTATTCATTTGAAAATAAGAGAGCATATGTATACATGTATTCTTACAACAAATGACTAGAAAATTGCTAAAAACATTTGTAGTAGGTTGAAAGTTTTTAATCGCGTGACTGAGATATTTTTTAGACACAATATCTAACAACAAATATTTTCTTCCCATTGGTTTGTGAAATAAAGTTATCTATGCAACAATGGCAAATTTGTTCAATTGAGACTATTAGAAATATGGCTACAAAAATGATAGCCAAATTTGAGAAATATTGGTATGTTATCCATGGAATCAATGGAATTGTCATTTTTTAGATCCAAGTTATAAATTAAAGTTGTTATAGTATTTTTTTTCTCAAGCTTTACGGAAATTCATCTTCTTTTGAAATTAACAATGTGAAAAAATTATGCTACTTGTTGTTTGAAGATTATCAAGCTAAAACTGTGGGAATAGTAAAAAGTTTAACTAAAAAGTCTAATGAGATGGAAATTAATTTGGATATGCTTAATGTTAACAATTTTCTAAGTGATTATGATTCATTTGTTAATAATACAAATGATATGCAATCAAAGTCTGAGTTGGATATATCTACTTGGAAGAAAATGTATTGCCTAGAAGTGCTAGTTTTAATATCCTTGGGTGGTAGAAATCAAATGCGATCAAATATCCAATATTGTAAAAAATTACCAATGATATTTTGGCCATCCCAATTTCAACCATTGCTTTAGAGTCTGCTTTTAGCATAGAAGGTAGATTGTTGAGTCCTTATCATTCTCAACTTCATGAGGATACTTTAACAGCACTTATGTGTGCACAAAGTTGGCTGAAACATAAAAATGAAGGTATTGAATACTCTATTAATATATTTATTCAATTAAATTTTTTTTGTTTTAATTTAACAACTTAATTATTGATTTTCTTATTATATACTTGTATATTTTAGTTTCTATTAGTATTGCTAAACCAAAACAATATGTAAACCTTAAAGATAAGTGTTTGCAGTCATTTGAAGAGTCTGATTTTGATGAAGAGGTAAACTAGCTTAACTATATATATTATTTTAATTTTATAATAAATAATTAATTAATGTTATTTTTTTTAGGTCTTGTAAAGTGACGGTATAAAACTTTCAAGTTTATGAATTGGTTATTTTAGAATATCTTAAAGATTATATGTGCAATTTTGCTTATAACTTTTAAGTATTTTAGTTTAGAAAGTTGATGTATTAAGATACATATATCACTTGTGATATTTGAATATTTATTTTCTATTTATGCTTGAATTTTGTTTGGTAAAATTATATAAGCATATTTTTTATAAGTGTTTTTTTTTTCTTAGACAAGCATGAGTAATAGGAGTGAGTATAGGTATGCAGGTACCCAAAAAATATGAGTATAGGAATTAAAAATACTACTAACGCAGATATAAGGTTGAGTATTAAAATACGGGTATGGAAATAACTACTACAATATCCTACCCATATCTTATCCATTACCAATTAGTATAGTCTTCACACTAAGTTAGTCCAAATGAGTTATATTTTGCTATATTTAAATATGAGATTTTTTGGAGACTAATTTAACTAATAAAAGATTCTCTGGAAATAAAAAAATTGACAAATTCTAATATTAGAGATTCTTTCATACCAAACTAACCAATTTTGAGAAAATTTATAAAATATCCTAGTCATGTCACATTGCCACATATTATATTTACATGTCAAACCGATATGTTCAAGCTTCTAATGATTAGATAATATTATGAATCAACCTGATTGACTATTGTAAATATTAAAACTTAATATGATTATTTACTTAATTTAGAGATTATTGTGAATTACCCTAAAATTGATGAGGACCAAATCAACGGTTTCCTCAAATATTATATAAAAAATCATTTAATTCTAGAAAACAAAAATTAATTTTATAATAAGTTAATGTTATATTGAGTAACACAGGCGTGTAACATTCTTAAGAGCTTATAACTTTTTTTTTTTATTTTTTATAAACAAACTAATAGATGTGTTAGATAAATAAAAGAATATTAAAACTTATAAATTTTAAGAGAAAGCTTGTAACTTTCAAAAGTTAAGTTGTAAAAAAGAATACTTCGAGTAGCTTTTAGTTTATCGAAAATTAACTTTCAATAATTTTTAAAATTTTAAAATAATTTATCCTCACAATAAATAATTTAACTAATTATTTAATATATTTTAATTGGTTAAAAAAGACCAATGCAAAACTATCAATATTCAAACCAAACAAACACATGCTAGATTTAAAGACTAGGCAAGAAGCCTATGAAACAATATCCATCCATATTCACATCACTTATCACGTATTAAAGAGTGAGTTTAGTTAGTTATTCTCGCTAAATTATTCAATATTTAATTAATTTATAAATTTATTTAAATAAACTAAATTTATTTCATTAATTCATAAAACTTTTACGGTGTTATTTTAAGTATTATATGGACTTTTTGATTTTCTTTTTCTTCTTCGCTTCTTCTTTAATTATTATTATTATTATCTTAATAAAGCTCATCATTTATTACCTCATTTAGAGTGTTACTATTTAATATTTAATAAAATATTATATCATCAAAAAATAATACTCAGAGTTCAAAATGAATTTAAAACTTATAAAAATAATAGACAAAACGTATATTTTTGGGTGTAAAATAAAAAGTATTTAAAGATATTATTTTATGTTTGTTTACATAGTTTGCTTGATTAACTATGCAGTCTATGCTTGCTAAACATAATCATATATATTAACTTTTCATGAGCATCTAAATTAGATGGGAGATGAATGTTTTCCCTAGCTGGTTTTCTCGTGATCATGAAATCTGGTTTAGCATCGTTTCTGTTTTTATGGAGATTGATTTTCCACCGTTAATAACATGAACATGAGCATGAACAAGAACCCAAGTTAGATGGGAAAAAGAAAATGGTGGAGTGACGTCGGAACCCATCAATTAAAAATTGTAAGCATTATATAGTAATATACAGAGCCAAACGTAAAGGCAGAACCAATGGCTCTTATGATTCGTCCTTTCTGGCCCTTTTAAATGAATGTATGTGTATAAAGAAGAGGCATCTACGTATATATTCATGGCGATTTGTCATTGTACAAAATAAACGAAACCTGACAAAAGTCTTATCCCCGTCGAATCCTTATCTCTAACACAAATACAATGGATTAGAGAAGTGGGGCCCACGTTATAATATCCCGTGTTACGACATGATAGATTGATAGGATCCTACCCACACGTGTCCATACCCAAATCATTAAATCCAAAACGTTTGGAATCACATTTTCGATAAGATATATTCATGCTAAATTCCTAATAATTAGCCATCTGTAACTACTAGCTACCAGCCGTAACCTGTTAGACATCCCAATGTTAAATTACCGTATTAAAGTTCCATAAGATATTAATAACCATCGTCAAAATGACAACTATGTATTATTTTAATTCTTAATTTTTGAAAGTTTTAACTTTTTTTTTTATGTTAGGATATATAACAATAATTATTTTATTTTACTAAATAAAATTAATTACATAAATCATACAAATTAAAAAAATAAAATATTTAATATATTATTTATAATTGAATTTTTTTAAATTTTCTAAAAGTATTTTAAGTTTTTTTATTAGATTAAAAGTTTATGTCCTTAAAAAAAATTAATGGGTTAAGAAACATTTTTTCTGTGTTGAGATTTGTAGTACGTTAATAGGAACAAAGATTCTTAAATATCCGCATAATTACAACAATTTCAAAGTATGTGTGCACAAATTCAATTTACAATTACTTAATACTGATAAATGTAATAATTACAATTGTGTCTTTCTAAATATCTATACAGATAAAATTGTTAAAATCTCTATTATTGCTATTTAATAGTTTCATAGGAGTGAGTGGAATCATACTTCTAAAGTTATGCATCTAATGCGCTCTTATAGAGTGAAATCCTGGTGAGTGTGATTCAACTATTAGGTTCATTAATTATGAGTAATAATTTTAATTCAATTAGAATATGATTTTTATAGTGAATTTGTTTTTGAATGATCTTATTTGTTCTTTTGATTTATAATATTAGAATATAAATTATTTATATTTAATATCATTAACAGTAAGTGACATATGAAAGTATATTATTATTTTCAAATATTAATAACATAATTAAAATCGATATAATTTATTTACGTGATAATATATATATATATATATAAATTATATGATTAATCTTTTTGTCCTTATATTTAGCTAAATACAAAGCATGAAATGTGTTATCTTACACCACGTCTAAAATGAGTTTTTAGCGGTTAATTGAAACTACTTTGTAATAATATACTTATAGAGCGAATAGCGAATCATTTCTAATTTATATTCCTAAGAGTAATTTTTTATTAATTGCTCTCTAAAATCATTTTTGAATACCGGTTAATAGAGAATTGTTCAAAATTTTTTTCTTACAAATTAAAATTTTAAAATGGCTAGCAATTTCTATTTTATAAATGAAGTACGATTAACTCACACCTTATGAATCTCTTTATCTTTCTTGAGCTAACAAAATTAGTCTTTTTTACTTATTTTCGTCTTTTCTACGTTAACAAAGTTGATCTTTTTTCATATTTGCATGTATCTTTATCACAGTTTTATTTATTCTCCCTATTAACAGCGAATCATCGTACTAATTTATTCTTTTTTTTTCTATTTATTAGTGTTTGGTTCATGTAGATGTGAATTGTTTAGTTTTTACAACATACAAACTCAAGTTTTAATGCATGAGACGAAGAATTAATTTTAATGTGATAAAAATAAAAAAAATTTGAATGTCAAATATATAAATTCAAATTTAAATATAACAATAAATTAATTTTAGTTTGTAACAAAAAAATTAATACAAAAAAATTTAAATTTCAGATTTGTGATTTATACTCATACTTTGGAGAGTAGTTATATGAATTGCCCTCTACATAACATTCACTTTTGATAACAACGCTTATTAGAGCGATTTGAAATACTCTTTAAAACAATGCAAAATCACTTTCTAATGTCTTTTTTGTTGTATTGTTATAGAGTTTCATTCAAAAATTTTGATACTTATGCAAACTATTCCAAGTAAATATCTCATATTTATTTCACTAAGCAAGATGTCTTATAAATATTACTTTGTTACATGGGAGAAACAAATTTTATATAGATCACTCACATTCCTTCATATGATTTATTGCATACCTAATCTCCAATTTTATAATCACCTTGTTATATATAATGTTTGATGAGAATAAAACATAGAACAAATCATTTAAGGCTCGTAGTGAATTTAGGTTGAAGGACTACTTATACTATTATTGCATTAAGAACAATATGACACTTATTTAATAATTCATGATATGTTTCTTTTGTGGATTAATTTAATTCATTATTATTCTTAGTGTGTATCTGTGTGATGATTTTATATTTCATATTCATGATTTGTGAAACTTGATTATTAATCCTTAACAATTAAATTATCTTAATAATAATACTTTACTATAAATATTTAAGAATAATACAAAGTAAAATCTTTTAATAAAGTTATTTACTTATATCATCAAAATTTTATTTACTATTAAAAAATATTATTATTCTTATAAAAATTTGAAATACGCTATTTATTAAAATAAACTTGAGATAAAAATAAAGTATTTTCATAACATAAAGTTTAATAGTGCATCTATTAATACTTTTCACATGTTAAACTCACCTTAATCAATTTATTATTATTATTTTTACCATAAATACTATTTTAAAATGTAATTAAAATTATTGATTAAGAAATCAACTATTATAATCACAATGAATGTGTATGAATTTATAACTACTAATATTGAGATTTATAACTATTTGATCATAAAGCATGCATCCTTGGCAAAGGCAAATTCACTTGATCTTGTTAGGAAACAACTTTTGATTTACATATATTAAAAAGCAAAGTTAAAAACAAGAGGCAGGAATAGAATCCAACAAGTGCTACGGGTGCGTTGCTGTCAAGTGTGTGGTTTCGTCATCTAAATATAGAAATTCTGGAAGGCACGATTCGCTAGCAGCGGTAGCAAACAAGAAGGACCCCATGAGCGTAGAAGAATATCACCGTTCGTCAAACGAGTTCTTAGTAGCCACGTGTTGTTATGGCGTTGGAGGTGACAGCGTTTTTGTAGTTTGCGAGAATCTTATTTTATTTGGAATTTTGAAATGAGAGATACACTCTCTGGAGAGAAGGTAAAATGATGAAAGAAAACTTGTTACTGAATAACGTCAAAACAATCCTCACATGACAACCATCATATGATTCATACCACACTATCTTTTGGCCTTGCCAGATAATTACAGTCGCATCCTTGAGAGGGAGCTAAGCTAAATCATTTTAGACTAATTGAACATCCAAATTTAAAGGACATTAGTATTTATCATAATATATTTTTGTTAATATTATTAATCAACTTATAATACTTTGTCCTTTAAAATAAGTATATATTTCGCTCAATTTATCTTTTAAAATAATTACTTTATTTTTAATACTCAAGCACGTATCTTTCCCACTTTGGGTGAATCGTAGTACTTTCTATATGAAACGTTCTTTTATCATCGGATCATTACAAAAGTAGTTTTCTTGTGACCTGTTAACCTCGTGAATCAAGTAAAATTAAAAAGAGTGAATATTTAAAATCATTTCTTATAATTTTGTATAGACACAATTTATATTTAAAAAGCAAACATATATTAAATAGTTTTTTAAACTCATTATTATGAGATATGCTAGTTTTTTTAAAAAAATATTCTTATTTAATTTAATAAACCTGTTTATGAGACCTGTTAAATAACTCATATGACATCATTAATTTTTATCAAATACATAATTTCTTATAAGCTTTTTTTTTAATTAATTTTGTCTCCAAAAACTAGCTCTGATAGCTAAATTATATAAATTGACTCTAATAATTTTTTAAGAATTATTGTGGTTTTAGAAAATAAAATTTTACAAAAATCATTTTATAAGATGATAATTTCCTTAGTACGTGAAATAAAAAAAAAATAGTACTTTTATTAATTTATCGATTAAAATTATTGTCTTTAGTCCCTGATATCGCTATTAAAAGTCAAATGTGACGAGAGAAGAAAAATTATAAGTTTATCGAGACAAGTTAAAAGATACGAAAATGTATTTTGGATTGATGTTTGGTATGATGTATCCTTAGCATATAGTTTTAAGAATATTTCACGAGAGGATGCTAAGTACATTATGCAATTGGTCGTTTGTGATTATCATCTATAACTAAATGACACTTTTCTTAATGATACATCTTTAATAATGTCTTTAATTGACCATTTTAAACCTAGTTTTTGCATCCGTGCAATACAATGACTGATTTTATTTTATTTTTTTATCCATAATGCCCAGATGTGATGATATGCACATTCTATTGAAAGTATTTCTATATGGTTGTTCATTTTAAATTTGATAGAATTATTTTTTGAAAGATTAATATTAAATGAATCCTCAATCAAATTAACATTTCCATGACTCTATATATATATATTTGTTAAAATAAAGCATAACTTTAACTACTAACATTTAAATGCGGACAATGAGATGTGACTCTTCTAAATGCTGAGTATACTTTAGATGGTAAAATTAATGCAAAGGAGTAGTCATTGACTGAGAATGATTGAAATTGGGATACAAAAATACATGCACATATCTATAAAGAATTATGAAGTTAATTTTTTGTGCATAAGTTGTATATACTAACACTTCTTCAGGTTAAGCAAAAGTTTATCTAATCCTTATTTTTTTAATTTGCATAAATTTCCTTCAATTTATGAAATAATATAATACCATGTATTTTTTTATTTTATTTTTCATCCAGTTTAATTCAAATCCAACATGACTCGCGCATCTGAATGTAATAGGTGAGTCTACTATTAGATGTTTTTTGCATATACAAAAACTCAAATTCAAATTCAAAACCTTGCTTAAGCACCTAAGATTTTACTTAAACGATATTGAACCGCTTGTTACTCAAATCAATTTTTGTTAGTACTGTACATTTTTTTTATATGATTACACAATCTATTCCTTAATTCTTATATAATTATATGAGTTAGGGAAGATAAAAATAATATAAGAAGGGAGAAGCATTAAAAAGATTATCATATCGAATTCTTGTATAATTGTCAATTTCTCAATCAACAATTATCCGTCCATGCTTTTGTATTTTAATTTTTTAAATAAATAAATTTAAAAATATTAATTATTTTTTAAATTTTCTAAAAAGAAAAAATTATACAAATGTTCTAAAAGTTCATATAATAGTGTTCAAACTTTAAAAACTTATTACATGAAAGTCAATTTTATTTTAATTTTAAATTTTTTTTACACAAAAACTGATTTAAATTGATTACAACTTTACTTTTAAAATTTTTTAAAAATTAATTTAAATCAATTTTTATTTTATTTTTAATTTTTTTTATATAGAAGTCAATTTTAACTTCTATTTTGATTTCAAAATTTACTTACGTAAAAGTCAATTTAAATATGATGTATTTTTATTAGGCTAGTGTAAGACTTGTAAATAGGGTATATTTTTCACTATGATTACGTTGTATTTAGTTTCAGTAGACGTGTTTTAGTGTAATTTAGTGGTAGATGTCTTTTAAATATGATCTATTTTTTCCTATTATTCCTATTGTATTTGGTTTCAACAAACTTGTGTTAGTTTAATTTGGTGATGTATTATTATGTACAATCTTATGTGAACGAGTTAAAATAAGTAAACATGTAATTAATATGCTCCTTTGAATTTATCATTTTTTATATTAAATACCATTTGATCTAATATCAATTGATATCTTATAAAATATTTTTGACACTTATATATTATTTTCTTGTACTTCTCTAATATTTGTCTATCTAATTGTAGTAATGTAATTGATTGACGCACAATCAACCATACTTGAGTTTCACTATAAAATGTCTCTCTTTTTACTGTATTTATAATCTCATTATTATAATATATAAAAACATGAATGTAATTTTTTTTATTTTACTTTAATTTTTACGCTTAATTTTAAAATTTTCTCATCTTTAAAATTTTCTAATATTTTTTAATTTATTTACGTAAAAAAGTCCAACTTTTATCACAATATTTAGCAACAGTATTAAATATAATTTTTTATTATTTAAATTTTAATTGATAAACAGTACTAACAACATATAAATTTTATCCTTTAAAACATAATAAACATTTTAGTAGAATCAAATTATATATGGTAATAAAGTCACTGTGTGTATAATTATATAAATATATAATTTAATAATTCAATAACAAATACAACACACGTATTAAGTATGTCATAGCGTTACTTTATTTTAATGACTGATATATTTTTAATCTATAGGTAGGTAAACATCAAATTTTAAATATCACAACTACAAATGTCCAAATGACATAACATTTGATGTACATCATTAAAAAAATAATATAAAATAATTCAATAATTAGTTTGATTAATTTTACATTTTATAAAAAATTATTAAATAATTCAAATTAAATAATTCAAATGTTTAAGTTTGATACTCTGTGTAAATGAATTACTCACATTTCTCAAATTATGGTTGGACTCTAAAGTTGTAAGTCCTATACTTAGTCAAGAGAAATTGTATGATGATTAACAAACGCTTATTAGTGTTCTCAGAGCTCAGTTAAGGATTTGAAAAAAAAAATTATTAAAAATGTTATTAAATGTACATCCAATATGATTTTTAGTTATGTTTTTTAAAAATTAATTTTGAATCGGTGCTATTTAAAAAAAGATAGAACAAAAAAAACATGGGAAATTGGTGATGAATGAGGTTATCCGGAATGACCAAACTATAGCATACATTAATTATTATGCAGCTGTATCCTGCATGTGTTGCTGGTCAACGTTGCCTCCTACTAAGCAAAGAATCTCCCAGAAACCACACCAATCCAAAACAATTTAATTTCGTCCAACCAATTAATATAACCATATTGCGCCGCGATAATTATAGAATCCAATGATTCCCACATCAACCACAAACCATTTCTTTTTTCTTTTCTACTTTCTTTCTTCTTCTTTTTTATTTTAAAAAAAAAAGAATAATTTGCTCCTAATTTGCAACTCTACCAACGGCTTTGCTTTGAGTCACAAAACACAAATGGTGTTACGCGACGACTCGAATACGGTCACTGAATCTTTATGTCCTGAATCACAAATTTCCTTATATATAGATAAATGAATCTCTCTCTTCTTCTCCCTCACTCTCTCAGTGTAATTGTAAAGAAATAATGAACGCTGTGGTACCCAAAGCATAAACACTCGACACCACAGTGAAACTGTCAACTTAACCATTTCTTTGTTCCTATACTCTATTACCCAAAGATGGAACCTAGCTTGGATTTGAGTTTGAGCTTTGTTCCCAGAAACGTTTCTGAGATTCTTGGCGAGGTTCCTAAGAGCAAAGAAGGGTCTCAGAAAATTTCCACGCTTGCGGACTTTGTCAAAAGGTTGGAAGATGAGATGAGGAAGATTGAGGCTTTCAAACGTGAGCTTCCTCTTTGCATGATCCTCGTTACCGATGGTGGGTTAATTAATTAATTTAAAATTAATTATTTTTATGTTATTATTGAGCGTGTAGTTCTGTACTTTTTGGTTGATTATTAATATGTTTTTGGGGGGCATGCATGCAGCTATTAGTAGATTGAAAGAGGAAATATATGGGGGTGTGAGAATGCAAGATGAACCCGTGGTTGAAGAATTGATGACACTTGTGAAATTGAAAAGCAATTCTGGGGGAAATGGGTCTTTGACTATGGAGAAGGGAAACGGTGATAAGAAGAATTGGATGAGTTCTGTTCAGCTATGGAACGCTAAAACCAAACAGGTAAATTTTGAGACCGTAGTTTTGGTAAAAAGGATTGCACTTTGTTGTAGTTTCCATAAAATTAAGACCATTTTTTTTATGTAATGGCAGAGGAGTGAAGAGGATGATTGGTTTGTGCCAGAAAAGCCAATTCAAGCACAGGACGAGACCAACAAGTGTGGAGGAGCATCATCACTAGCATTGAATGGAAACAAGTGTGTGTTGAAGACAGAGATGAGGGATGACAAGGAGGTGTCAAAGGTTCCTAGCCTTAGTTTGATGACTCCAACGTTTGAACTGAAACATAGAACCTCAAGAGGTGGTTCGCCTCTGATTTCCAGAACGGTTGAGATTAAGGGTCAGTCTCAACCGCAGCAGAATCCAAGGAAGCAAAGACGATGCTGGTCACCAGAGCTTCATCGGCGATTTGTTGATGCGCTTCAACGATTAGGAGGACCACAAGGTAGATTAAAGCTAACACTTAAGCATGATTAATTATGAGGGAAAAAGGTTTATTTATAATTGAATTCATTCCTTGTTTTGCAAATAGGGGTGGTTAAATGGATAAGTCTTTTTTCTTTTCAATCTAGAATTGAAAAATTGGGTCTTATTCCTTATTGGTTTATTTGTTCTGTTATGCAGTGGCCACTCCTAAACAGATTAGAGAACTGATGCAGGTGAGAGGCCTGACAAATGATGAAGTGAAAAGCCATTTGCAAGTGAGTGCTTGATTAACAACCTTTTCCTCTTTAATATTAACATTTCCTTTTGTTTTTTCATCCTTTAATGACCCAACCAAATCTATGGTGTATTCAGAAGTACAGGCTTCATTTTAGAAGACCTCAAGTTTCTTCAGTTGGGAAGGCTAATAGTGGCTTAAGCATGATGGCAAAAGATCAATATGTAGATAAAAAATCAAAGGGAAACATATCACAATCTAGCTCTCCACAAAGTCCTCTCTTTCTAGGAGGGTCTGGTAACAGCATGGACACAGAAGAAGATGAGCAATCAGATTGTCACAATTGGAAAGGTGGACTTCACCCCCCACAAGAAGCTGATGTTCTGTGAGATTCTGAAGTTCTCGTATACATAACAATAAAACATTATATAAATGAAGACTCAGAATTTGACAGCATAAAAATAAAAAATCTAACACACATATAATATAAGGGATCCAATCCAATCGGTGTTGTAATCATATGAGAGACTTCTAGAGTGAGTGGTTAGAGATTTTACAGTGTTTCAGAGTTCTCTGCCATCTGTATTTAAGAAGAGGTTTTTGTTATGACCAATAAAAATCGTTGGTAGCTGTAATTTTGTTCAATAAATTTCCAGGGTGTAACTCCCTTTCGCGGTTTGGCCTTTTTTATTCTCTGCTTTAATTTCTTGGGGTTTCCATGTTGAATTTTATGTAAATTCAGAATACTATGGAATCCACCTCTGAATTATCCATTTGGCTTCTTGTGGGTAATGATAATATTCCTTCCCTCAGGTCCATGCCGCCAATCAATCCTCCATTTAGACAATTCATTTCAATTCTCCCCCATATCTATTCCAATAGAAAACGATTTGTTTCTAATTATTATTTTGCTAGAAAAAGTATTTCCTATATTAAGATTATAAAAGTCATTTACTTCGTACTTTTTAAAAATAATTTTTTTAATAAAATATATTTCATACTTGGGTATTATATGTCCATAAAGTACATAATAATTTTATATAAAAAAGTCTATAAAAATAATTTCGAATAAATATATATCATTTTAATAAGAAATATTATTTTTTTAACATGAAATTGTCCTATATTCTATAATATGAGAGGAAGCATGTTGATGGAAAACATAAAATAGGCGTTCCGCCATGTTTGCTTCGTCATAAATTTTCTCAAGATATTAGTAAGACAAGGCAATATTATACTATTTACTCTCTCTCTCTGTATATATATATGTCGGATCACTTATTATGATTTTTTCTATTTTTTATTTCTCATATTTTGATCATTTTCTTTTGGGACAACTTGAGAACTCATCTTGAACTATTAGCGGCTGAATATTTAAAACATTTTATCTAAAGTTCATAATGGTTATACGCCCACTACTTCATACACAGTCAAATGCATTGAATCACAACCAAAAGGTTCATGATCTTCTACAGTTAAGCTACATTAGAGGATACTACGCAATTATGTTACATTACCTCGTTTGTGTGTGACTCCGCATCTAAATTCTATAATCAATGAATGTCACTATGTTACTATAAGTTTTATTAATATTTTCCATTTACTATGTAGTTTTACAATTTTTTTTTTAAAGCAAACACTTATAGAGTGAAATAACATGATCACTTCTTGAAAATGATTTTGAAAAGTCATTGATATACAACTATTTTTTAAAGTCAAGAAGAACAGTTGTGTGTCAACTGCCTTCAATTTAAAATTTTAAAAAATTTTAAAAAATTTTAATTTATAAACTTAAGTAAATATGGAGCGTTGAACTTATAATAGTTTTATGATTTTCTTCTTTTTTTTTCATACTAATAAAGATGACTTTTTTTTAAGTATCTTTTTCACATATTTTTTTTTCTTTTTCTCTCTCTATTAATAATAAAACTTCTTATTATTTTAATTTTTTATTTATTTATATTTTATTCATTTAAATATAAACTATTTAGTTAACACAACATATAAATTTAACTTTCAATAACATAAATAATTAATTTTAGTTTATGAAATAAAACTCAAACAAAAAATTTTAAATTTTAAATATACAAATTTAAAAATAACAATAAATTAATTTTATTTTATAAAAAAATTCACAAGAAAGTAAATTTCAATTTTATATCTGCAGTTCATATTTTGGAGAGTGTTATATTACTCTTTAAGTGATACTTTATATAGTAGTATTTGATAGAACATTTTTTTACAACGATTCAACATCATTTTTTAATATATTTTTTATTATAGTGAATTAAAATCAATTTTTTTTTATCTAAACGTGAAATAACCTTTAATATTAATATACTAATATTTATTATATATAAATTATTAAAATAAAACTTTAATTTTAATTAAACAATAACTCAAACAATTGTTACACTTTAATTTTTTCTTACGCTAACTAAAGTATCAAAGATTATTATTCTAGTTATTTTTGTTCATATACACTGTATCATTTTCAATTTCAATACCTTATATTTATTAATCTTTGAGTATTAGGGTTAAATCTCGATACCTTATATTTTTGTTTATATTTTTTTTATAGGCAAAATATATATTATTAGAGAGAGTTCAAAGGGAACTCAAAACTCATATACACAGAAAAAAAATTATTACTTTACAGAAATAAAAAGCAAAAATATACTTATACAAAATTAAGACAGATATAATTTCGTGGGTTCAAATATCAATCAGCTAATAAAATAGTTTCTCCCTTACTAACAAGTGATAGTCATTTTCAGGACATCAGAATAATAGAATCTAAAACTTTCCTCTCATCTAAAACACCATTGGAAAATATAATTCTATTTCTATGTAACCACAAAGACCACATTGTACTTACCCAAACAATTAATAAACATATCTCTTCTCTTTTACTACAGCTAGCACCAACCCAAGAAAGCAAGTGAGTCGATATATCTGAAGGCAAAACCAGTGAGAATCCAAGCCAACACGCAGTAAAGTACCAGATTTAAGATGAAACTGAACAGGTTAAAAATAAATGAGTTAGAAGTTTTTCCAAACCATGACAGAAGCAACAAGTTATATAATCAATTTGAACACCTCGATCAATCAATAAACCCTTACAAGAAAGTGCATTCAACAACAATTGCCAAGAAAATACCATACACTTAAGAGGGACCTTTCCTCTCCATAGCCTTTGCAAGGCATCTGCTATACACTGATTTACACTATTAAGACCACCAGAAAGTTCAAATAGCCATGAATACGCAGATTGTACTGAATAACAAGTCCTTCATACCCATTTATCTTCTTGTAGTAACTTAATAGAAACTCCATCCACAAGCTCCAACAAAAGATTAAAGCTTGAGATATCATGTTGAAAGAGTCCTCTTTGCCAACTAACATTCCAAACCCACTTAGTGCCATCATGAAAATCATTCTCCAATATACATGATTCAGCATTCCTCGCCACCGCAAACAATCGCGAAAATGCTTCACACAATCGCACCCCTTCTACCCACTTATCTCTCCAAAAAAAGAGTGTGTAAACCTACACCCACACTCCTATCAAACTTCTCATCGAGCCAAGAATTCCCTTGATTAATAACCTCCATCAAATCACGCCACCACAAAGAACATCTGTTGTGGACTGATGGATGCTGAATAGAAGAAGCTAATCTTCCATATCTAGATTCCAACATCCGCACCCACAATGAACTAGAACAATTAACACATCACCATAACCATTTACCAAGAAGTGCCCAGTTAAACCACTACACATTCTTAATGCCCAAGCCACCATTTTTCTATGGTCTACATACCGTTTCCCATTTCACCCAGAGAATTTTAGATCCATCCTTAACACCCTTCCATAAAAAATTCCGTTGGATAGTGACAATCTCCTTTATCATCAACTTCGGCACCTTAAAAAAGGATAATGAGTGCAATGTTATAGAATTAAGAACTGCATTAATCAAAGTCACCCTGCCTCCAATCGATAAATACCTATGCTTCCATGACGCTAACCTCTTTTTAAGGGCATCTAACACACCCTTCCATGCACTAGGATTTCTTGGGTTAACACTTAACTGTAGCCCAAGATACTTTAATGGGAAACTATCAATTTTACAATGCAAGAACTCCGTAGCCAAGTTTTCAAAGTCGTCACCAGTATTAATCCCCAATACACAACTTTTATTAAAGTTAATTTTCATAACTGACATTAATTCAAAGCTACACAATACTGCTTTCAAAGTCTACAAGTTCTGAACCGAAGTCTCTCCCATAATTATGTGTTATCTGCAAACTGCAGCAAAGAAATATCCGGTCCCTCTATCCCAATCTTCACACTAAAGAACAACCCACAAGCCACTACCTTCCGCATAAGAACTCCTAACCCTTCCACTGCCACAAGAAAAAGAAAAGGGGCAAGAGGATCCCCCTATTTTAGGCCACGCTCAATATGAACCTCTAATGTAGGACAACCATTAATCAAAGTTGATATGCTACCCCCACACACACAAGCTTTCATCCAATTGACCCATTTTTCTGAAAATCCAAAGCTATGTAACATAAACAAAAGATATCCCTACTCTACCGAATCATAAGCCTTATCATAATCAAGCTTTAACACAAAATATATCTTGTTATACCGCCACACATAATCAACTGCTTCATTAGCTGCAAGCACACTATCTAACATGTTCCTTCCTGAGATAAAGGCTGATTGTTCTTCTGAAATTATTGTATCCAAAACCCCTTTCAACCTATTTACCAAAAGCTTGAAAACAATCTTATAAAGACAACCTAACAATGAGATAGGCCAAAAATCAGATATCTGTTGTGGGCATGACACTCTTGGCACAAGTGCTACAAAGTAGGATAATAAAGACCTAGGTAGTTTCCCATTTCTAAAAAATTCAGTAAGCATACCCATCACTTTTTCCTTGATCACTCCCCAAAACCTCTTAAGGAACACAAAATTAAAACCATCAGGCCCCAGACTTTTATCTCCCTCACACTCCAAAATCATCCTTCCCACTTCCTCCTCCGAAAAAGCATTAACAAGCCCCTCATTCTGTAGAACAGAAACTCTCGATAAATTATTAACATCAATAGTAGGTCGAAACCAACCTCTACTACTAAAATGAGCCGTAAAATAGGACACCACACTTGCTTTAATCTCATCAACTTCTTCGATACATCTCTCCTCAATTTGAAGCGCATGTATATTATTTCGTCGCCTCCTCTCATTAACACACAAATGAAAGAACTTTGTATTTAAATCGCCCTCTTTCCCCCATCTCACCCGAGCTTTTTGGGCTATGAGACTCTCCCTATTCTTCCTAGCCTTCCAAATATCCCCCACTAATATCTGTGGACGCTTCTTCTCCACATTGGAAAATTCCATCACAAAATTTTTATCATCAATCAAACTCAACTCATTTGTCAAATCAGATATCACTTTATCAATATTTTCAAATACCTCAATATTCCATTTTTTCAATGTAATCTTAACACTCCTCAACCTCTGGCTAGCTCTCTGGGCAACCCATGAAAGATTAATATTTCTTTTCCATGCTTCCTCCACCACCTCCACAACTCCTTTATGAGTCAGCCAACAATTGTTAAATCGAAACAGCTTCGAACTCTAGTTAACCATTTTGTGCTTAAGAATAATGAGACAATGATTAGACACATCTCTGCTCAGAACCTGAATGAAACCATCTCTCCAGTAATCAAGCCAGGAACTAGAAACAAGGAATCTATCGAGTCTGCTCATCATAGAAGCATCTCTTTTTATCCACATAAATTTTTTACCCACAAGTGGAAGATCCACAAGTTTCATTTCCTGAATGAAAGAATTTAAGCCATCCATTTCAGAGATACCATAGTTTTTCTGACAACCCTTCCTCTCTTTCACCTGTCTCACAACATTGAAGTTACCCAATATACACCACATAAATTTGCCAAAACCCTTTCTTGTCATGAGCAAATCATCCCATAACTTTCTCTTCTCACTTCGTCTACACGATGTATAGACATTCACCACAACACATAGGTTTCCAGTAGCCAATACCTGCAAGCAAACGCTCAGGAATCTACTACCAGAAAAGGAGAAAAGTATTTTACCTTTGGAAGTATCCCAAATTGAAAGTATACCCCCACTTCTGCCAATGGAGGGCAAGGCACACCAATCAAAATCCACAGAACCCCGCAGACGCGCACATAAGTTACTATTACATGTCTCAAGTTTTGTTTCCTGAATCGCCAAGAACTCCAGACCTTCAGAGCGAACAATCTCACATACCTTCTTTTACTTTACCTCGCTCCCTAGCCCTCGACAATTAAATGAGTCAATCTTCATTTAGAATCAAAGCGAACCCCATGTTCTTTCACAATCATTCTATCACGTACCTCTATCTCAATCAATTTCTTTCAAACATGTCCATCGTTCCTATGTATAACCAAACAAACCTTCTTGTCAATGTCTAGTAATCTTGATGTCATTGCCTCATCATCACAATTTGTAGTAGTCATTCGCTCCCCCACCTCCACTGAAGGATTGAAAGGATGCAAGTCGTATGAGCTCTTGGAAGCATTAGCTGAGACTTCATCAGTTACCGATACCTATCTACTAAGTTGTGATGGCATTGACGCTTCTTTACTGTGATTCCTAGGGTTGTTTTGAGGGGGTTCTATGGAAATTACGCTCTTATGCCTTTTCCTTCCTTCATTACCTCGACTACCTTTTATAAAGCGTGCCCTTCGAAGGGATTCACACACATCTCAATTCTGGATTGAAAGGGGTCGATTTGTGCTGTTCTAATTGTCTTCATATCCTGTGATTCTGAATTTTCCTAAATCAATGTATCTAATTCAAACGAGTCTGATAAATTCAACCCATCTCTTACTATTGGGACTCCCCTCTCCACATTTTTAGAAGGCTCATTCACAGCATTACATATAGCCACCGTCAAACCTATAACATCCACACCATCAGCCCCCAAACCCTCATCCACCAAGCACCGCTGACACTTCACCCCTAATCATAGAATCAACCAGATGACCCTTACTTATGATATTACCTTGCAACATACCCTTCGCCTCACTAGAATAGTTATCCAACGCTTCCAACTCTATTGAACCAACCTCAGATGAGTCATTGCCATCCTCAGAAGAGTTAGCCACGTTTTCCTCTATTGCGGGTACTACAGCACAAGCATACTCTTCCAACATGGCTATTGAGTAAAAACAATCATTGACTTTCACTATAATGTTTTGCTTGATAAGCTCAGCAATGGTAATACCTAATTGTATCCTCCCATAATCTAATCGTCGCCTTTCTGCTATGACTTGGTCTATTTGGATAAAATCACCAAGCGAAGAAACCAACTTACGAAAGAATAATTTACTCAAAGCATGTAAAGGGACTCCATAACAACGTACCCAAGTCACCCTCCGCACAGCTACCATACTTGGGTGCCACTCTTGTAGATCATAGAACCATTTCTCCCACCATAATTTGTTGAGCGATACTATATCCTTTAAATCTACTCCTGCATCAGATTCCACCAATACCATATCATCACCTATGGTCGTGAGATTAATATCCAACATACCTTCTCACAGGAGAGCCTCTCACATATTTTTCAAATCCTATTTTCTATAAAGGCAATCGACCATAACACCTCTACACTCCTCAATTCGCCCCACATCCACCTCAAACTCAAGGTGAGCCCAAGGTTTCTTCTTTTCCACCCACTTCTGCCTTATTGGTGTCTCAACTAGACGAGGTGCTTTAAGCTTATCTGCATACGTATTCCCTAACATATTTGTAGCTCTTATGAAAAAGGAGTGTCTCGTTTCACTGCCCTCCACAGACACCTTTGTACCCACAGTTTTCTCCCTTGCATGCCTTGTCAAGTTGATAGACAAGCGCATTCTGCCAATAACAATAGATCTAAGCTTAGCCTCCAAACTCTTGGCATCCACCACATCCACAAAACACACAAAACCAAAGCGATGTCCTAATTTATCACTCTTTTGAGGTATGAAAATATCAACCACCTTCCCCACCGTTGAAATACTCGCCACAAGGCTGAGACACCGGTAATAAGTGAAAAATTCATAAAAAAGTAAGACGTGGAATTGCTAAGAACTTTTCCAAGATTCCCATCAAATTTACCCCTTTCCCTAAACCTCCATTCTACCATTGAATTCTCCAACTTCTCTTCTGTGTTTCAAATTAAGAAGAGACAAGAAAATTAGGTCTGTCGATGAAAGACTCAAACCGATGAACAAAGAGCAACAGCGTATTCAGATTCAAATATTCTCCGATCAGCAGCGACAAAAACAATTAACACTCCTCAAACCTTCCTTTTTCTCTCTGCAACCACGTCGCCATGGCTGAGCGCCGCAACTCCGAAGCTCTCCTAGCGGAAGCTCTGTAGCTCCATCCAAAACCAAACAATTCTCAAGATAAAGCGGAAAACACCAACGAATGATCCTTTGATTACAATTGTGTCAAATTGGATGGAATATAAGAATCTGTTGATTTTTCAAAAAAAAATTTAAGACTTTATTTAATAATTAAACAAACGACTAGAATCTTATACTATTTGAAAATTTTCATATAAGTTCTTATATTTTAATAGGGACCACTTTTTTTTTCAATTTGATAATAACATTGTCCTAACTTAGGAATTTAATTTTAAAAAGTTATATTTTAAGGATCCAAATCTAAACTTTTAAAATATATAAATTGATTTAAAATTTTAAAATAATTAAAACAAAAGAAATTTCAAAACATTTTGCATCATTTTTTCATACTCAAATATTCTTTGTTAAGTACCTATCGATGAAAATACGATGACATCAATTCTTATGTTAATACATATCAAACATATTATATTTAGACATAATCACATAATTAATAAAAAAATTAAACAAAAAGTGAAGCTGATAAATTTATATTTTAGCATATTTTTATCAGTTTAAATGACTTTAAGAGAATGTATTTTGTAAAAGTTCAATTATTTTTTTATAAAATTATGGGATGGTAGATAGTTAATTAAAAAATATTTTAATTGGACAGTTAATATTGCACGGTAGGGAAATGGATAATACATGTAAATCTTTGTAAAGTACATTTTCATGAATTTTTTTCATTCTTTTTCATCTCTTTCTTATATGTACCATTCAATTGATACCAACAATGTTGTTGTTGCTAAGAAAGACTCACAGGAAAAAAACACTTGATTAGTTACGAAATTTAGCAACTGAAAAAAATATGTAACAAACAACAACTAATTTAATAACTAAAAAAGATCTGTCGCAAATAGTAACTGAAAAAATATGTGACTAGCTACAAATTTTAGCAACCGAAACAAATATGTGACAAATAGCAACTTAACAAAAATCATGATAAATTATTACCAATTTTAACATCCAAAACAAATTTGTGACAAATAGGTACCGAATTTAGCAACCAACACAAATATGTGGCAAATTATCACCAAATTTAGAAACTTAAACAAATCCATGACAAGCGTTATTTACACACTAAATACAACAAATAATATAAAATTTATATTTTTTATAATAACAAATTAAAGTTGTTCTTAAATTTTATTATTTTTTAATTAAATATTTTGAATATAATAAAATATATGTTATTAAAAATAAAAAGTTTCTTAATTATTTTCAACTTTTATTTAAATTTTTTAATTTAAATACCTATAAATGTTTATATATTTTTCTATAATATTTTAAAAGATAAAAATTAATTTATACACATATATATGTAGAATTTTTTAAATGAAAAAATAATAATATTTTAAAAAAAATAAAAATATATTTGGTATATACAAAATGATATACAATTTATACTTTTTAATAATAACAAATTAAAACTATTGTAAAAAATAAATAAAGTACAATTATTAAATGTTACCTAAAATTAAAATAAACTATAATTATAAAATAAAAATTAGGTTTATAGTTATAACTATTGTTAGATAATTATTTTAAAATTTTTAATAACAACATTTAATTGTTGTTGGTCAATATTTAAAATATAGAATAACTATTGATTGATGTATAAAATCGTTTAAATTATTCTATTATCATCGTATTATTTATTTAGTAACATAAAAATTAATAATATTTTATAACTAACATAGTTATATTCTTAAAACTTAATAAATAATAATTATTAATTTATGTCTAAATTTTAAAATAATAATTATAAATGATTGTAATAAATTTAAAATATAATTTATAGTTGTGATTAGAATAATTAATACCCAAATGATTTTAAAGCAAGACAATATTTAATTTATGTTGTCTAATATTTAAATTATAAATACACATCTATATTTTTTTTATATAAACAAATAATTTCTAATTTTAATTTCTACTCTATTCATATAGTTATATTTTTTTCTTTATGGTTGATATAATAAAATATATACAAAAGAGATAAATTTAGTATAATTTATTTGTTTTAAAATAACTCAATTGTCATAGTATATAAAATCAAATATAAACATCATAATATTATTATAAAATTATAATACTAAATTAATTAAATAATTAGTTATTATATTGTTTCATTTTTTATAATTATTCAAATAAAAATTAATAAATAATATCCCAAAAATGATTACAGTAGTTTTAAATATAATTGTATTAATTCACTAAATATCACATGATTTTTTTAAATTTTAAATTAAAAGATTTATCTTAAAATTTTAATATAATAATATATTTAAATATTTAAAATATTTGCTATTTTTTATTTATAAATTTTATTTAATTTTAAAAGTATTTTCCAAACATGCTATCAAATATTATATGATAACCGTAAAAAATTCATATCATTGTGAATTTAATTCATATTAAACTATATTTCATTTTTAAATTTAATATATGATATTATAAACGATAGTATCTCTTAATTTGAATAATAATTTTTCAGATTTTTTCTTTAACGTTAATAATTTTATTTTTAATTCACTAACTATAATATAAAATATAATTTTATATAACAACATATTAATTATTAAAATAATAATATAACAACATATTAATTATTAAAATAAAAATATTTTCTTAAAATAATAAATTTTTATAATATTTTTAATATCACTAACTATAATATAAAATATAATATTAATATTTTAAAAAATAAAAATTGATATATATATATATATAATTTGTTAAATGAAAAAATAATATTTTTTTAAAAATATAAAAATATGGTAAGTTACAAAAAATTTCTCTCATAAAAAAAAGGAACTATGTCATTAGAGTGCATAAATTAAGAAGCTCCAATTCTAAACCAAAAACAAATTTCACTTTTCGCGCAAAGATCAAGCCCTTACAAAGTAAAGTTAGCGTGTCAGTTCAGCTTTCACTGATGAAGCCTTCATCAAATATCACATGGGTGGGACATTCATCATTTGAAAGGTTTGACGAGGTTAATCTGGATTATTATTATTTGCATACTCAGATGAAACTTGAATAAGAAGAAGCAAGTCTAGCTAATGGCACCCACCCTACCCTTTCTCATGCTAAGAAATCAGTAGCAAATTTGGGATTGGATTGTATAAAGATTAATTGTTGTGAAGATGGATGCATGTTATTTCGTAACGTCAATAAAGATGATAGTGTTACAACTTGTAAATATTATCACAAGGATCAATATAAAATAACTTGTAGAAGGGGTATTAAAAAAAATCTCTATTAAAAGAATGTGGTACTTTTCAATTACTCCAAGACTTCAAATATTATCACACATGAGATGGCATCGTAAGAATCATAGGGACCTTATTATGTTGTGTAATCCAACAGATGGAGAAGCTTGGAAGCATTTTTGATATTACGCATCTCTAATTTTTTGAAGATTCTCAAAATAGGTTATGTGCATATGAATTTAATCCTTTTGGTCAATATGGTAAAACTTACTCATATTGCCAATTAATCTTCCACCTATGATGTTTATAAAAAAAGAGTTTATGTTTCTTACAATCTTCATTCCTAGTCCAACAAATCTCAAAAGTAAGTCATTTAAATCATAGCTATAAGAACACATTCTTTTATTGTCACCATCAATTTCTTCTAAATGATCATCCATATAAAAGAAATAAAAATACTCTCAAAAGGCGTTGTGTTGAGATGTCTACTCTCCCCTGCTTGTTTGTGGAAAAGATATTTGGGAGAATTTCACACTTGCCATTTACATGGAAATCTTAAGGGAGGAAGCTACCTGAGTTTGGTAAACATCATAATTTGACTAAAAAATGTATATTTTGAAAGTTTCCTTATTGAAAAACACATCTCCTTCATCATAACATTGATGTCATGCATACTAAGAGAAATATGTTTATGAATATGTTTGACACTGTTATAGATATTAAGGGTAAGACAAAATATATAGTCAATGGAAGATTAGATTTAACAAAATTATGCAAAAGGAAGGATCTTGAATTAAAAGATTTTGGAGGTGGCAAATTTATGAAACCAAAAGCTAAATATGTTTTAATTAAGTAAAAAAGAATAAGTGTATGTCGGTGGATTACATATCTTAATTTTTTAGATGGTTATGCATCAAATTTAAATAGATGTGTTGATATGAAAGAAGCAAAGTTCATAAAATGAAAAGTCATAATAGTCATATATTCATGTAGCGATTGCTTCTCATTGCATTTGATAGTTTATCGAATATTATTTGGAAATCACTTGTTGAGCTTAACCACTTTTTCAAATAATTGACTTGCACTACATTATACATAGACAAGTTGATAGATGTGAAATGTGCTATCCTTGTGTTATTAGAACAAATATTTTTGCCATCTTTTTTTATTCAATAGAGCATCTTCCAATTCACTTGCCTTATGAAGCACGAGTTGGTGGTCCAGTTCAATATCATTGGATGTATCCATTCGAGAGGTATAAATTTTTAAACAAATTGAATATAAAGTTATTTTTTTTATCTTTATTAGTACATTTTTAATCAATTACAATGTATCCATTTAGGTTCTTGTAATCTTTGAAAGAAAAAGTGAAGAACAAGGACAGAATAGAGGGTTCTATTTGTGAAGCCTATTTAGTAGAAGAAACATCTACTTTTACTTCATTTTACTATTCATCAAACATAGATTCAAGAAGGACTATAATTACACATAATTTTGAAGGCAAAGGTTATTCATCTAGTCCTCTAATCGTTATTTTTAATTTCTAGGACACAGTTGTGGCAAATCCTATGAATATTACTTAGAAGAACATGAGTTGAAAGTTGCTCATCTATATGTTCTACAAAATTGTGAAGAAGTAGAGTCATATTTAGAGTAAGTTGATCAATGTCTTACTGTATTCAATTAGATAATTTTAGCTAAATATTTTTTATTTTTATTCCTAACATGTTTTGTCCAATATTTGTAATATTTATTTTGCACTCCTATGAAAGCTTCAACATGATATTTTAGACTTTCAAATTGACTAAAAAATTGCCTCTCATTTTCCTAGTTGGTTCAAAGGATATGTACATCCCTCTTTCTTTTAATATAATATTCAAGTAATGTTATACCTAATTTTTTATTATGTTTAATTTTATATTTGATAAATAGGTTCAAAATCTACAAAATCAAATTGAAGAACAACTACTGATTTTGTTGGCATGAGGACCATTAAGAAAGGTTGAGTCATGGCCTATTTACATCATAAATGGGTATAAATTTCACACAAAAGTATGAAAAATTCTAATTATAGCGTTTGTGTACGAGGAACACACGATGTATTAGAAGATGACTTTTATGAAATGTTGACTGATATTATTGAATTGGAGTATACTGGCATGCCCATTAAAAAGTTAGTATTCTTTAAGTGTGAGTGATTTGATAATACTCCTAATTAAAGGATAAAAGTAGATAATCAATATGAAATTGTTCAACTTAAGTAATCACAAAGATATAAAGTGTATAGCCTATTTTTCTTTGCATAACAAGTTGAACAAGTTTGTTACACACCATATCCATAAGGACACTATGATTGGGTAGTTGTCATTAAAACTAAGGTACGCAGTGCAATAAATAATAATTTGTTTGATCAAGTTGACATTGAAAATCCTTCTCAAGATGTACATGTTGTTGATGACCTTCATGTAATATGTTATTTAATTTTTTAGGTTCAGTTTATTCAACATTGAACTAAAGCCCATGCACATGACGATGATGATAATGGTGAAGAGGGTGCCTCAGGTGACCATTCTTTAGCTGTTGACAATGTCATTTTTTTTAAAAGTTGTTGAAAGAAGAAACAAGAAAGGTCGTGTATGGGTTAGCATAATTAGATGAAGAGTTGTAATCTTATCCTCTCCTTGTACGCATTCTAATCTTTGTTCTAGTATTAACTATCAGCAAATCATTGCTAACATTAATGCAAAATTAGCAACGAATGACACACACATTGATACTATGTAGTCTGAATAACAAAGGACCAATTCAAAACTACAGACAACTGAGGACATTCTCTATAACATGTTAAACACTTAGGAATTTCTACCAGTACTCAAGTGAATAATTCTCATATTGAGTGATGATGTTGGTTCTACTCATGATAACATTGATTTACTTTTATTATTTAGGACTTTATTTTATTTGTTATGTCAATGATTGTTGCCTTCATATTTTTTGAGCTATACTTTGTTATGGAGTTAAATATTTATTGTTATGGATTCTATAATTATTTTACTTCTTTAAATGTATTTTTTTTATCATGTTTGTAGTTTTGGACTATTAGCAAGTTTTGCTAAATATCACATCTTATATAAGCATGTTTTGTTAAAAAGTAATAGAAATAGGTGATCACAATTATAAACTGAAATAACAACCAAGTAGGTGATGACTAAATGGCAACCAAAATTTTTTGATTGTTAAATTTAAATTTCTGTAACCAAACATAATTGTGAGTTACTAAATGCATTTCTTCTTATTGTGACTCAAACACGACACAACTAATGGAACATGTTCTTGTCATTATCTCGAAAACGATTATACACTTCAAATAAAAGGATTCTAGCGTCCACCTTACTTCTAGGAACGTCACCATAGCGACACTCATGGAAGGGGAGAGGGTGGTAGCAATTTTGGTGCGCATTGACAATCAAATTTGATGGTCGTTGGCGAAAAACAAGTTAGTGATGAAACTAGATGAGTCTCATTGCTACTTTATGCTTAAGGATTCAAAAAAGCACGGGGAGAATGAGTTGAAAGTGTTGAATTATAGGTTCATGCTGGCGGTGAAAGGGCAAGAGAGGGTGCTTAAGGAACTGGATGAAGTTTTGTAGAAGTATTGCTTTGTATCAGAAGAGAGTGAAGGGTGTGTGTGGGTGGAAGGTGTTGGATGGGTCTGTTGAAGGAAACTTCATCTTAAATTTTAGTAATTTATTTACCATAAAATCATATCAATTATCATAATTCATCTACTACTTATTTAAACGTATTACTTTGCATACCACTTTGCTTATTCAAGTAAAATAAAGGAGGTTAAAATTCACCCATATCAATTACTTCGAGTGAACAAGAAATATGTGAATAATAAATAAGAAATTTTAACGTAAAATTTTAACTAAATCCAATTTAAACCAAAAATAAAACAAAATATATAGAAAAATCTTCGTTTATGTTTCAAAGTCAAAAACTTAAGCCAACAGGTAAGATAATATGTTTCACCTACTTTTTTATGACTATTGTGCCCCTTTACAATAGTGTTAGCATTATTAAGAAACGCTAAGCTATTACTAGATGAACAAATACAAGAACATAACATAAGAAAAAAATACTATGCGTATCACTCACAAGTCTCCCTATACGTCATCATTTCGAGGAAGTAATTCTGGTAAGATGAAGCTGCATGCCAAGAAAGTTTTACGTAGAAATTGCAGACATGCACGATATGAATCTAAAGTAAGATACATTCACGTAACTGGATTGCAAAAGTAGATATGACTATACAATCAGTAGTAAAATAAAGTGGACCTTCTTTAAATTGATTTTAATTATCTGGATTTTATAATATAATTTTGGATGTGGATTAGATTTGGGCCAGCAAATCCAATTATATTCAACATGCCTACAAATGACATGAAAGAATGAGAATACTAGCTAAAAAATGGTATAATTAGGGATAAAAGAAAGAAATTAAACTCATGTTAACTAATTACACAAATAAGAAAAGGAATAATTGTAAATGGCTTAGAAAGAGACTTGTGAGAGCATTTCAAGCAGGACAAATTAGTTCAATTAGTTGAAAGATAAATATAGTACGTGAAGAGCTCAAAAGAAATGAAATGGCATTTAATACATGAGTAACAGTCATTAAAATTTTCTGCTTATTAGTTTAATTCTTAAAATTAGTTAATGTAAAAAATCAGTCATTTAGAGTTTATTTATTTTCTGTTTTAAAAAATATTTTTTTATTTTTAAATGTAAAAAATAAATAAATTTGTTTGTTAACATAAGTTTTTTTATTTTCATTTTCTTCTTAAAAATAAATTTTTAAAAATATTTTAAAATATAATTTTTAAAAATTAAAAACTAAAATAGAACCAAACATATCCTTAAATTCTTAAAATTGTTAAAAAAAATATTTTGTCTCTAAATTATAAAAAATAATATAATTTATAAAATTATAAATATCTACCATTTTAGTCCTTAATATTGTGAAAAATAATTTTTAATCTCTAAAACTATTAGAAATTAAATCAAATTTATTAATTTTTGTTAAACTCATCCAACAACATATTTAATGTAATAAATTAAGGACTCATATATGATGTAAAATTATATGGGTCATTGAACAAAATTCTTGAAGTTTATTTCCAAGATATTAAACATGGAAAAAGGTTATTCGCACAAACCGGAAAACATTAAGCATTTACATTACTAGCATTTTTTAGTTAAGTATCTTGCACACTAGGGAATACATTTCGAGCATAGAACTAGCTCCCTTACATCGAATTTTTCTATTCACAAAATTAAAAAATGTATCACTTGATGATGCACACTATTAGCATTTTTTTCAACCATATATAATACTTAGAATTCTTAGAGTTTTTCATTTAGATAATCCTTCTTCTTTTGATGATTTTATTTTGAAAATTTTCAAGTCACGCATCGCATACGTCACCCAACACATTAGTACATAAAACAAAACGGAATACACGCATATATTTCAGATATATATATTACAAACCCAAATTCCATGGGAGATGCAGCGATAGAATAAACCATACTGTGAATGCAAAATCCATAAATTAAAGCTAAAGGAGCAAGGCACCTCCTATCCTCACATTAAGACTATGGTTTTGAGTTTGACTGATCCAGTAGTTGTTGTTGTGCCCCACTGTCATTGTGGGTAGCATGAGGAACACGATGTTCCCCTTGTTGCTGCTGCATCTGAGAAGTGTCAACAGAACCACCCACACCCACCACCTTATACACAGCATTGAACTTCATCTCTTGGTCTTGCCGCTGAGGGTCAAGAATCAAAAAAGGAGGTGCCATTTCGTGTCCACTGTAAGTAAAAACAGGTGGATACGAATGAGGCATGAGAATGCTTGTAGGATTCAGCAAAAACGCTTCCATAACATGAGGGCTAACGTAGGAGGATAGTTCCTTCTTCGCCTTTTCAAGATCCGTTTGGAGTTGATGGAGCTTGTTTTCAAACTCGGTGATTAAAGCGATGCAACCATGCACGGGGTCCCTCACACGTGCCTCCGCCTGGTACACGAGCGTCTTGATTATGTTCTCACGTGCCTCCTCCGGAACACGCTTCAGAATACTTGCCACGTGTCCCGATCCGAACACGTGGTGCATGCACTCGAACTGTTGCCGGTTTTCCACCGGAAAGTGCGGCGCGAACAGGCACTCTGCCACGCACTTTCGCCGCAAACTCTTGCATGCTCCACAGGGTGTACTCCTCGTTGTCATCTTCCTTTATCTTCTCCTAAATCAATAACTCCCAATAATCATTCAATTAGCCAAATGCTCACGGATTCAAAATCATTACATGTTACAAAATATAATGCACTAATAACAGAGTAAAATAAAAATGACTCCCGTAATGATAATTGATTGATAACAAAAATTCTTTGTTTAAATCATGATCGGGCGTGGAGATTGAGGAACTATTGAGATAAAATGATATTGAGGAGGATTATTCAACGGCGATGCACCGTTCTTGATGTGAAACTAACTTTCAAAAAGAGCTTAAAACATTAATTTCATTTGAAACGAAATTTTTCTTTCTTTTTTATCCCCTGTTTCGGGGAAAACTTGCACCAGTGAATTTAGATACGACACCTTTGCACTGCGATGAAACATGAAAACAAAGAGAGAGCGAGAGAGCTTACAATGGTGTGAAACCAAGGCCACAACGTTTAGCATAGAACTTTCAGTGTTGTGAGGTTAAATGCAATTATGTTCTTATTCCTCTTTTTATAACTTTTCATTTATGTACTGTTATGAGAAGATAGCACTAATATTAAATATTGATTTGACATGTATGGAAAAAAAATTAAGCATTTAATTAATTAAAAATTCATAAATATTTTGTAAATTTAATTATAAAACATTTCCCGATACGGTATCTGGCTTTGATTATCAAATCTAGTAATAATAATTATTCATGACAAATATACATTTTTATCTGGACACGCACGATAATAAAAGATAAACATGTTTGAGCAAATAAAAATATTATAAATGAAAAAATTTAAACCTAAATATTCGAGATCATAAATTAAATTATAATAATTTTATGTTAGCTTATTCACACCCATAAAAATAAATATCGTCGTTAAATATTTTCAATTAGTATATAAAAAAGAGCATATTTATTTACTCTAAACGTAAATTTTAGAAACTTAATTCATTCAATGAATATTTTATTTAAAATAAATCTAATAAATTAATTCTTTAATATTTTTATAATCATTTATGTTAAAGATTAGATATTTATAATTATGCAATCGTATAGTAAACATTTATTTATACTGTCACACACAGAGACACACGTATATATATTATAAATTAAAATAAAAGTAATTAATGATCATTTAATTTTAAAATAAAATAATTTAACAAAATATTAAATATTTTCAAAAACTTACTAAATGAAATAAAGTTAACAAAAAAAATTCAAAACAATGCATCCCCACCATAAATATTTCACGGTATAGTATGTAATTTTATTACCCCGAAATATTAATATAAACATTTCATTTAATGCACATGAAAATTAATTTTATAATAATGTAAAGCAAAATAAAAGTTTAATTATCTGTATTCTCAATATCGCATCTACGTTATTTTCCAAAAAAAATACTGACATTAGTTCCATTTATTAGTACGGGTAAAAAACAATCTAATAATTTGAAAAATATTAAAATCGTAAAAATCACATCTTATCATCTTTTTGTAGAACATCTCATTACATGTTTATGTTTTTTTTATCGTACAAACAACAAAACCATAAGATTGATCACGTAATTATAAGGTTTAGTTATTTTATATAAATTTTTAAAAAGTATTTATAAAAAAAATAAGGAGTAAAATAACTAATTTTTTCTCATGACTTAAAATTAATGATTTATACAATTCATATTTACTTCTTTACTTTTTGTATTCCAGGAGTACTCAGTAAAAGTTAATTCAAACTAGGTCTAATTGATTGAGAAGTTTGAACAATCATATGTTTTATCATTTGAACATTAAAAAATTGATAGTACATATATGTTGTATATAATTATTTTTATTTTTTTTTCTATACTCATATTTTAAAATGCATTACAAAATAAATAAAAATATTTATTGTTGTCTTACTTAAATGTAGAAAAACAAGATTTCTGAAATTTTGTTGTCTTAAAAAAATTATTTGTTTTAATGATTTAATATAAAAAATTTTGGAATATAAACTTTTCATCATTTTAGTGTGGATTATATGTGATTTTAATTTTTAAAATTTTAGTTAATTTATTAAGTTAAAATTGATTAAATGCAATTTTGTTATTACTTTTCTTCCATATGAAATCTTTAAATTATTATCTTTTGTTCAAATATTTTATAAATAAAATAATTAAATTATTTTAATTTTTTCTATCAAAATTTATTAAGTAAAACATTAATTTTGATGAGACTGTTCTTGAGCAACCTCTAATCTGACCAACAAAATTGCGACTAGCAGAAGAAGGAAGCTGTGTTTGGAGAATCAAGAGAGAGGCCTTTTGTTACTAAGGATAATACAGTAATATCAACATTTACACATGAAAGTAATTATACGCTCCATCCCATACTCCCCAATTTAGGAGAAATGAGATAACGATTGATTTAGAAGGCCATCATATTCTATTGCCTTTAATTTTATAATCTAAATAATGAAACTTAAGATTACTTTCTTTTTTTTTTTCATTTCTCTCTATGCCATTATCTTTCATTTATGTGAATATAACATTAAAAAATTAATAAAAATGCTTTCCTTTTCATTTTATTTCTTTCCATTCCATTATCTTCATCAATCTAAACAAAATCTGAAAAATTATGTTAACAATACTTAAAATACTGCATTTAAATTTTATTTCTTTAACGAACCTCTAAAAAGTACAGGAAAAAAAATTATAATAGAATGAATAAGATGAAGCTGGAAATGAACATAATAAAGCCTTAATTGAAAGCTATCTGAATTCTCATTTACAATTTTGTTTCAGCAAAAAGCAGACTAGCTGAGACATACAATATACTGCTATTTCCCAATATATGTCGGTATCTTACTTTTTAAAATGTAAGCACCTTGAAAATCTTATTTGATGTCAAAAACAACTGAACAATGAAGGATTTGTGAATCTCACATGGATGGTATACTCCTCAGGCTCTCTATCTATATATCCATTTGCATTCGACAGCAAACTGCGGAAGATCTGCAGAAGAAAGCCAAACAAAGGTATTAAGAAATGTCTCCTGCATCTAATGCCATCGATTACGTGACAATATCAATATAAAGGAATTAAATAAATACTGAAATACTACTTATTGATATTACCCACATAGTGATACAGCAATTTCATACATGTTTGTTTATCTTTTAAATAAATGGAAAATAAAGAATATGGTGTTCACCAATTACATGACTAAGAGTAACTCTCTACTTGACCCAAAAAAAAGTGTAATTAATGCTACATTGTTTGTCTCAGCACACTTTTTGAGTTTTCTTTCCTTTTTTCTTTTTATTTACACACAATTTAGTTATACATATATTTCATTGAAATAAAAAATTTTATTCGAATCCATCCGAAAATTGGACACATCTGACATCAACTAACATCTTTTGTACTAGCAAAGCCTTTTTTTCAATGAGACAAAACATAGACTTACTTGAAAGAATAAATATGTATGGCAAACCATGATTAGTGTCATGTAACTGTCTGATATTTCATTAACTCATAAAAGGAGTGGGTGTGTATAGGTCAAGATTTATGGATGCCACAGAAGCAGACAAAATCTGTTGAACCCACAATGGATTTATCTTGCACTTTACATCCCAACCTTTTGGCTGGCATATCGGTTTCCTCAAATTCTCTTTCACACAGCATATAATTTCATTAGGTAAAGAAGGACAATCTTATCGACGCTAATTAATAATATTAAAAAAAAGGAACTAATCTGACTGCATAGGATTGGTCTTATAAAAAGGAACCCCTGGTGACCATAATGCTTATGTTACTAAGTCACCATAACATTTTTCTTTGGGTATAAAAGAATGTGGAAGTTGTCAAACTTGTCATGTTCATGTTAGAGCATGTCTTACTGTTTTAAGCGAATGATTTCTAAAAAGACAACTGTATTTTGTCAACAAAAGGATGATTGATAAGAATCAAACACAATATTTTAACAGTTAGATCCTAAGTAGGGTTACGATTGATTAATACTCGTCATGGCATTTAATTAGCAGAACATAATATAAGTAGATTATATGATGGAAAATCCAAAGTGGCATTTATTACTCAAGTGATAGTTATGGATCAACCTCGGGAGAAATTCTCAAGCTTTTCTCTGAAATAAAGAGCTACTTTCATTATTTTATTTTATTTTTGGTAAATAAGTTATCTTTTGCTACTCATTATTAAATGTGTATCAACTAAATTATCGCTTTCTTGTATTTAATACCATAGCTAAGGTGGCACAGTTCAATTGCGGTTAAACACCTAACAATGTCTCCTGCTACGACCATCAATTAATCAATCTCGTTGTAAAAAGACCATTCCCCTATAGACTGTTTCAGTCATAACATTAAGCTAGCAAAGCAAACAATGGTATATTCGTTATTTTCTTTTATTAATAATGTTGTATATCTTATCGGTATTCTCCACAAAAAAGGTAAGATTTGAAGTGTTTTGTAGACCAAGAGAACGTGATTATAGGAATGCTTAAACGTTGAATATTATGATGAACCTATAATCTAAGTTGAAGTGCATACCTGTATTATATGTTTGAAGTAAGTGCATGATAGCTGCAAAATTGAGAAATCAAGCTGGACCAATACTCCTAGTATCCTCAGTTATTTCAGAGTGTTGCTGTGATTGCTGTGTATGTTGGTGCTGCGGTGAGTGAAGAAGCTGCGCCTCAATTGGATGGAGGTGAGAATGAGGAACATGGTGTTCCCCTTGTTGCTGCTGTTGCATCTGATAAGGAGCAACATTCTCGAAGGTTCCAAGAGCCAAAGAAGGAGACAACTCACCTCCAGTCCCGCCCATCTGGTTCCCGAACCCACCCACATGCTCCAACCCATTATTAAACTTCATAAACTCTTGTTGCTGCTCATAGTTCCGAAGCAAAACCTGTTGCTGATACTGATGCTGATACTGATGCTGATGCTGTTGCTCTCTATCTGCAGCTAACTGCTGAGCTTGTAGAAACTCCTGTTGCTGAGAGTCACGAATCATTAACTGGCCACCGCCATGGCCAACCAAAACGGGTTGCGGCACGTTGTTATCCCCAAAATTGTTGAAAACAGATTGATGCAAATGCGGCATGAGAACACCAGAGGATGATAACATTCCAGGATTGGCCAAGAGAACTTGCATTGCCTGGGGGCTAATGTAGCTGGCTAATTCCTTCTTGGCGTTGTACAGATCCGTTTGGATTTGACGGAGACGGTGTTGAAGCACTGAGATGAAGCCCACGCACCCGTACACGGGGTCCCTTACACGCGCCTCTGCCTCGTACGCCAGGGACTTAACGGCGTCGTCTCGCTGCGTGGCGCTTAGTTCTTTCAGCAGTTTTGTAACGTTGCTCGCCCCGAACACTCGGTGCACGCACTCGAACCGTTGCGGGTTGTCTGGTGGAAAATACGGCGCGAACACGCACTCCTGCGTGCACTTCCTCCGTAGAGACTTGCACGCGGCGCAAGGTGAATTCGACGACGACATCTTCTTCCTATCTCTCTCTCTCTCTCTCTCTCTCTCTCTCTCTCTCTCTCACCGTAACCTAAACCAATAATTACAAAATAATAAAAATAATTATTTATTATTGGCTATGGTCATGGTAATTAATAGTTTAATGAGAATGCATTGAAATTGGAGATAACGTTATGATAATTCAACGAAGTTCGCGTACAGATTATTGAATGAGAAGCAAACGATTCAAATTTAAAATAATCGAGGTCATAAGAACTATAAGAGCATCGCCATCATCAAGGCCAATACGTCCTTCATATGAAAAACGACACCGGAAGTGTCAAACCTGTTATTTTCATCAATTCCGTTTTTTGGGGCCTGGAAAGTTGCAGTGGTGAATCTCGATACGGCACCGTTTCCATGTTACGAATGATGAAGGCGAGAAAGAAGATTGGAATAGAGAGAGAGAGCTTACTGTGGGGTGAAATGGAGGCGAAAACGCGTGAGATGGAATATTCACAGCTTGGTTTGGTTGAGGCTGAGAATGAGGAAGCGATGAAAGAGAGAGGAGGCGATTCTAGTTTCTTCTTCAACGCTAGTGCCACAAGCGACCCTTCTTCGATCAATGTTAATTATTCTTATTTTCTTTTTCTTTTCTTTTTCTATTTATATGTGTGTAACTATTTTCAAAACTACCTGTATTACTTATTCATTTCATGCAATAAACGAAAATAAAACATGTAATACGATAAATATAATGACTTACATCTTAAAAATTATATTATATATTAAATTAAAATTAATTAATGACTGATTAACTAAATTTAAAACTATATAAAAATTTCTAGACTTTATTTCAACTCAATAAATAAATTTAAAAAATTAAACATGTATGAAAAGTTATTTAATAAAAAAATATTTATTAATACGATATCTAATTTTACTTTTAAAAAATTAATAATAAAGAATTCATACATATCAAAAAAATTAGTAATTTAAGAAAAATAAAGATAAAAGATTTACTTATAAATTTTTTTTAATATGATATTTATATAATTTGAACGAGAATTTTCTCAAGTGGAGTTTTTACATGAGTGGGTATAATGAATCCATCCAATCCATTTAATTTTTTAAAAACAAAATCAACAATTAGTATTAAAATATTTTAAAAGAGTTTGTTTTACGAATTTTGAAATTACATTTCTCTCTTTCTTACTTCTTTTTGCATTACAAACTTATGACTATAACTATATTAAAATGTCTCTTTTAAGTTTGAAATACGTGATAAGAAGGAAATTAAGGGTTAAAAAATGCTAATAACTCAATCTTTGTAATTGGTTCGGTTAAAACAAATTAAACCAATTTTTAAAGAGCAATTAATGTTTGAGGTAAGTACTTGACTTTTAAAATTTTCAACTAATAACAAAAAGTATATATATATATATATATATATATATAAAATAGTGTATTCAAAATAATATATTACTAGCAATTGTTATGAAAGGTAACAATGGACTAATTATAGTCGAATCTGTTTATTCCCTCATGTTTAATATCATTTGATTGAAATAATTGTTTTGATTGTGGTGGACACTATTGGTCTCAAATACTATTAATAAACAGTCATTTGTTGTCCATCACATACTTGATGTAAGGGAAAGAAAAATAAGATTACAACAAATGTATTATTTTAATGATTAATGTAGATTTAATATAATGATTATAGCTTCTTTTCTAGTAAAAAGGCTAGGAGAAAATGGTTTTTTCCAATACAAAAGGCCTGAAGGTTTAAATAATTCGATGGCTTTATATGCAACAATTATCTTATGAACATTTGAAACATGAGTTATTGGTACTGAACTCCTAGCCTTCAATTCAATCGTTACCTACACTCAAAATGTGAGATAAACTTATAGATAATAAATATCTAGAATGTTTAATTCTTCTAATTTGGGCTGGGTGCACGTATATGTAGTAAACTAATTAGAGTAACTAATTACTTAATTAAGCAATTAGTTTAGTAAGAATTGTAGTTAATTAATTATTAAAATATCATGGGTAAACAACTATATATTTATTTTTTGTATGATTCTTTGAAGACTTAAACGTTCCGGAAAAAATTGTAACGTAACAACAGACTAATTTCCTTTTTGAAAACATTCATGTATTATAAATAAAATATGCATTCAATTTTAAACATGCTATATAGCTATTGTGACAATTATGATTTTGAGAGGCATATATTATCCATAACACTTGAAGTATTATAGATATATTAAATTACATTTTAAAAAGTATAATATATATTAAATTAAAATTAATTAATGAAATATTAACTAAATTTAGACTAGATAAAAATTTATAAACTTCATTTAATTAGTAAGAACTTTCAACTTAATAAATAAATTCAAGAAATTCAATGTGTATGAAAAGTTGTTTAATAGAAATTTTTTTATAAGATTTACTTCTAGAGTAAGTAAGTCTTACACAAATATAAAAGATTTATTCATATGATATCAAATTTTATTTTTTCAAAAAAATTAATATTAATTATATAACTAATATATATGAAAAAATATCAATAACCTAATTTGACGCGTCTAAAATTTTGTGCTTCCATCTCTTGATGATGTCTCAAACCTTACACTCAAAAGTCTTATCATCCTATGAAGAGAAAATGTTACAATAAAGTTTGACAAAGGAAAGAAACTTGATGAATTGTAGTAAGAAGAAGGTGAAATGAATAAAGATATGATAAAGGATGGTGCGACAATAGTCATGGAAGAAAAACTTCCATTTGAAATTTTTATTTAACAAGTGATTTATAACTAATATGCACCTCCTTTAATATAATATGGAGCACAAGTTTTAGCCTTCTAAAAGTTAGATCTTATTTTAAGGATGATTGAATTGTTAAATTAATCTTAAAAGATTTTAATATTTGACAAAAATATATTAAAGTGACAAGTAACATAGTCTAGAACAGATAATATATAAAAATAATTGTATCTATAGAAGAATATAAGTGTTAGTATTCTCTTTAAAACTACTAGCAACATTTATTATTACAAAAAAATTTTGAAGTTATTGAAAATGTTGTTGTAAAAAGTTTTACAAATGTTGTTGCAATAATTTATATTAACACAACAATAATTTTTATTATCATATCATGATATATTTAACATATCAAAATAATCATAGTTGACATATTTAACATATCATAACAATAATTTGTATTTAACAATAATAATTATCGTTAACAATATATATATATATATATATATATATATATATATATTATATCATAGCAATAAAAGTTGTTGTTGTAAATTATTTTTTAAATAATATTTATTGTAGTCATATCCTGATTTTTCTCAAGTCTAAGTAATATATTATTATTTTATAGCAATTCAAATTGTTGAGAAAATATTTAACTATATAATTTTTTATTAATTTTTGTCATTATAAAAAATTTATGCATATTTAATTTTGTTATAATAAAAATTATATTTTTATAATTAAAATTATTAATACCAATTAGTTTAATTGTTATAATTATTTAAAATTATATAATAAAATTGAGTTAAACAAATGCCTATTTTTTTTATATCAAAACATGCAAATTTCAATCATTTTTCAATATACAAACAAATTTTTATAAGAAAAATATTAGGCCAAAAATTTAACAATCAAGTTAACTTTGTTACATTAATTATTATTTGAAAATTATTCTATTCACATGGTGCATGTCATTAATTAGTTTATGTCATTAGATTAGATGTCTTATTTCTCTAATAAGCCACCAAAATTAATATTAATCCTTATTCTTTTCATAAATTGCAATACTAACATAAGTCACACTTTAATGGAAAAAAAAAAAAACATGTAATAAAATGTAGTTTCAAAGTAAAATATATAATTCTAATGCTAAGTTTGTAACTAGACCCTATTTTATAGTCCATATATTTATATTTGACTTATATTTTATTTGAAGTTTACACTAATTTATATATTAATTATGCAGTTTGGTGTAAAAATGCTGCAAGTGGACTTTAGATGCGTTTTGGGTCCAAAACAACGGAAGATTAGAGTTTTGCAGCAGTTAGCACACCTAGACTCTTTCAACAAGCACGGGAGTGCTTCGAGCTTATACACGATCATGCTTAAGGCCTTGCACGGCTATGCTCGTCTGCAAGAAGCCCAATTATGAAGAGTCTTTAGGGTTTTCAAACCCTATTAAAAGAGGACCTCATGCCTCACGCAGGACACCGTTTTTACCTTGGCTTTTGCTTTGGGATACATCTCATCTCGTCTCTCTTGCACGGGATCTTTGGCACATTCTTGGCGGGACTTGGAGCTTTGAACGACCGTACTTGAAGACTGAGAACTCATCTCATTCTAGTTTGTTATTTCTTTTAATTATGGCTTTTGTTTATGATTGTTTTAGTTCTTTTCTTTAGCATGAATAACTAAGTTCATAGTTAGGGTTATGAGAACTATTGTTCATAAATTTATAGAGTTTTGACGTTTGAATCTAAATTTGATTTCCATTTCATAATTAAATTTTATCCTATTGCGCTTCTCTCTTAATCTTAATTAATTATATTGTCAGGCGACCGTACCTCAGTTAATTAATAGATCTATAGAGTAAAATGAGACAAAGGTTAGGTGGACCAAACCAATCTTTCTCTTCTAATCGTTATTAAATTAACAAGTTCATATGTTCCTTAAGCTTTCTTAAATTAATGTCTTGCATGATTATTAAAGATGTTAATTTAGAGAAAAGAATATTAATATTACATGACTATTGGATATTAATAGTATTCATATGAATGATCAGTAATTACAAGAAAATCAGATTTAGAATTAAACAAAAAAATAACATAAATGATTGAATGAGAAAACTCATATACCATAGGTTCTTCTCTGATAAGTTTAACCAAGACGTGCATTGTATTTCTTACTCTTAGTTTTATAATAGATTTTATAAATTCTTATTTTAATTAATTTCGTATCTTTGAAACTTAAACAATTGAATAGAAAAATTCTTAGTAATTGAAAAATAATTCTTGTGGGACGATATTTCAGGAACTTAATTTAAGAAACCTTTATTACTTCTTGATGGGTATACTTGTCCTCCGAAGTCACACTTTAATGAAAAAAAAAAACTTTTAATCAAATGTAGTTTCAAAGTAAAATATATAATTCTAACATTAATTTCTTTATCAAATTTCACTTTGAAATTCTTGTAATATACTTAAAACAACATTAGTAGACTTGCAAAACATAAATATAAATATAAATTTTATTATCGAAACATGTATTTTATTATGAAACTAATAAAAAAAAGATTAAATGATAAGATTAATTACTAAATTTTATAACATAATTAAATATGAAAACTCTAATTGGCAACATATTTAAGACATAAACACATATTCTAATAAAACAAAAAATAAATAAATTTACTTACTTGCAATAACGTTTTTTATGTTTCAACTCCATCAACATTAAAAAAAAATTCTCTATTATTAATAATTTTAAATCTTCTAACGTGGATGTATTACATTTTTTTCAAATATTAGTGAAATATTTTAAAGTTAAATATTTTTAAATTTGCTAAGAACATCTTTGAGAAGCTCTAAAATATTCAAAGACTTAATCAAAACATTTTAACTTTATACCTACAATTGAAAATCATGAACAAAAAAATTATTTTAGAACATTTTTTTATATAATATTAATTATAAAATTGTTACTAAAATTATGGCTGGTAAAATAAAGGATTTTCTTTTTTATTTAATCTCTAAAATCAATTTAGATTTATTTTTGATAAACAAGGTATGCTAATTTTATTATTTTCAAGAACTAATTCGTTCATTTAGTAAACTTAAAGGTAAAACAACTATATGATTTTAAAACTTGATTAAAAAAGTTTATGACATAATAAATTGAAACATTATTTTTTATACTCTTATTAGGACCAGTTTGTAAGTCTAATTTGCTAAATTTGATTTATTATTGTATTTTTTTTTCTTCTCTAACAAGTATTAATTGGAATATTTGTCTATTGAATAAATTGAAGCCATTTAGAGGAATTATGCAGAGAGATTATATCTCTTCCTATATTTTTATCTAACATATTGAGAATTCAATTCACTTAATTAAAGATAAAATATAAATTAATGCATAGATCCTTTTATTTTTTATAAACAAGGTCAAAAAATTTATTACTTACTCTTTGTAAATGATATCATTTTAGTTGCTTAAGTTAATTTACAACAAGCTAATTTTATTAACCAAGTCATGAATAACTTCTGCTCTATTTCAAGTTAAAAAGTTAATAAGGAGAAATTTAACTTGTTTTTCTTTAATAATATCAACTTTGATTCAATTAAAGATATTAGTGATTCTATAGTAATTAATCCCTCTAAGAATTTTGGTTCTTATATAAGAATTCTCATCCATGCACATGTGAGATTTCTAGCAAAAATTCTTTAGTCTAATTGATAAAATTAGAAAAAAATTATTTTATGAAAAATTAATTTTTTTGTTTATGTTGGTAAAGTGGCTCTAACTCAATTTAGCTTTTTTAGTATTTCTAATTATAGTATGCTATTGCTTAATTCTGTGTGTGATGAAAATAATTGGTTTTTTACGTGATTTATTTGAACTTTTTAGATTCTATCTTATATGTTAGGAAAAAATTGTACTTTCATATATGACTAAGGGTCAGGATTTAGAGATATATATTCTTTAAATTTAACTTTCATGATGGAAGTTAGCTAGAGATTAATTACATCTTAAAATGACTTAAGGACCAAAGTGTTTTGTACTAAATATAAATTTAAACTAGGGAAGGATCTATATATGATAAATATCAACATGTATTTTATATATAGATACATATTCTTTCTAAATGACTTGATCTTTTCAAAGTCCTGCTTTGGAATCTTGGAAGTGGTTTAACTGCAAAATTATGAACTAATAATTGAATCTATGATTTGGACAAGTTAATTCATTGTGCAAAAATTCCTATTTTTAAAGTATAGCAAGATTTACCTTATAGTTATCTTGCTTCCAATAAATAATGGAATTGGAATAAATTTACCCTATATTTTTATTGGTATTTGTAACATTATTACTATTATTAAACCTCTTGATGTCTTATTTGAACTTACACCGTAAGTGTTTTTCCTGAAACAATCATGGAAGTTTTTATGATACTATTTATATGCTAATGATGTTTGAAAATCAAAATCAATGAAATAAAATTTTTTTAGTACTAGTCTTAATGATTGGATAAGTATAATATGCAAGAGAAGAATAAAAATGGCTTATGTAATTGAAATATTATCTTTAGGTTTATTATATGATTTCTTTGGAATGACATAAATATTTTTATTCTTAGAAAAGAACTATTTATCGCTTCATGCTTTAATCTACAATATTACATGTGGCTAGTATATCATATGTTTTTACATAAAATCGAATGCTAACCTTTCCACTCTTTAAGAGATTAATAAATTATTCATTGGATTCTTCCAAATGCATGACAATTCAAACTCAATGTAGATGGCTCCTTTGCTCATATTATCAATAATGTTACTTGTAGGGGTCTGATAAGGAATGTAAATGGTAATTTCTTTACGGGGTACGTTAGCATATTAGGTTCATAGTCTACTTTTGAAGCTTAATTATAGGTAGTATTTTTGGAAGTCTAACCAGTAGTAAAGAATTGCATCCATTGTATTTGGAATAAGAATGATTCTAAGAAAACTCTTAATCTCATTTTGAATGTTCAAGCTTAGTTTTATCCTCTATATCATGTTATTTAGTTTATTCAATATTTACTGATGTACAAGTTGTTAAATTTGCTCATATTCGTAGGAAAACAAATTAATGTTTTGATAGACTAGCTAAATTGGCTCATAAAGACCTCATAGACTATTTTAGCATAGACCAAGCTCCTTTGCCCTTATCTTGTTCTTCAAGCTTGATGTTTTGGGCATTGGATTCTTAGGTTTGGTGGCTAGTTTTTGCTTTTTGGACTTTAAGAGGAAAAAATAAAAGGATATAGATTTAATTATAAACTATTTTTTAATATCGTATTTATATAAATTGGACAAGAATTTCATGTGGATCTTTCATGTGAAGGGGTATAATGAATCCATTTTATCCATTCAATTTTTTTAAAAAAATTAGTATTAAAATATTCCAAAAGAGTTTGTTTTACAAAATTTGAAATTATTCTCCTTTCTTTCTTCTTTTGGCATAACAAGACTCTGAGAAAATAGTTGTATTAAAATTTATCTCTTCTTTTTTCTACTATTGTTTCTCAACTTTTATTTTGATCTCCTATTTACATTTCAACATCTTATTGTTTCACCTACAATTGGGTTTGTAATTGTTTCACCCTAAATTCACTTGCTTTTATCTTTATGTGTTTGAATAATTATTTAATATTATTTATGTTACCTTCATGTCTATAAAATGGATCCACTTGGTCTTCTTTGAGAGAAAGATTTACAATAATGGTTTTTAATTTGATTGAGACTTCTTTTTCACTTTTTGATGAAAAAGTGATGTTGAATGATGATATTTGTTACATTTGGGGTTTAGAGTTGAATTGGAAGAGGGGAAATTGATATTTTATGGAAATAGTTGGGAAGTTGAAGTGTTTAGTGAAGATTTGTTTTATGGAGACGAAGAATCGAAATTGAAATATGGGTAAAAGGAGAGAGAAATGATAAATAGTTTAGGGTTGGTTGATATTCACTTATGACATTGTTTTGTTGTGGTGATGAAATTTACAATGTCATTTAACGATCCAATTCATTACTTCATTTCTTTTTAATGTCACTTAATGATAAGTAATAATATGAATAACAACAACTAAACTTAAGGACTAATATAATATTTTTAAAATTTAGGAATGAAAATTATGGAAGTCCACAATTTTTTTGGTAGCCAACCTTTCGAGAATGACCACAATGCATATAAGATTGAAGATTTTGTTTTTTCTTATTTATTAAGTGAACTTGCAAAAAATATTTTATAAAAAAAAAATTAGTATAAAAATTAAATAAAACATCTCTCATAATTTAAAAATAATATATCTCTTCAAATTTTAAAAAAATTAAATAAGAAAATTTCTCAGAACTTTCAAAATAATAGAAACGTATAAGTTATTTTTAATTTAAGAGAACAGTTTTATTTATTTTTATATTAATTTTTTTATAAGGACTTTTCAAAAAGTTTGTCCAAATATAGTCTAAAACTCTTTTCATAAACTAAAAATAACTTTTATTATTTTTAAAAAAATTAAATTAAATTAAAGAGCTTCTAAAAAATTTAGAGAAAATTAAGTTATTTTTAATTTATAAAAACAATTTTATTCATTTTACTATTTTTTTACTTCTTTAAGTATTTAATAAAAAGTTTATTCAAATTACACTATAGTGTATATCTTAATGTAAAATTACATAACTTCCATTATTATTTAGAATAAAAACTTAGGTGTAATATTATAGGTATTTTTTTTTAACATTATTTCTGAGTCAAAATTAAAATTTTATATCATTAATATATGTCAATATTTATTGTGTAGATTATCAATATAAAGTTTTAATCTTAATTTAAAGAACAACATTAAAAACAATTATAGTTCTACACCTAAGTTTTATTCTATCATTTATTGTCTAGAGAAAGAATACAATTTAATCTTATTTATCAATCCATATAAAAAGTTTAAAATAAAATTAATTACTATATTTTTATTAACACCCTTTATTCATATAAATATTAATAATATTTGAGTAATTTAAAAGTAAAAAAGGCACTTACTAATTAGTTTTAATAAAATGATTAAATTTTTTATTTGTCTAATTTTTTTCCCCCGTATGAATAGATAAATAGAAATAGGAATAATAGTTTGTAAGATGTAAATTTGCTTCAATGCCATGAATCAAATTTGGTTTTATTTTTTGGTGAAATCGAATTCTATTGCTTATTGTCATTGTATAGTGGTCCCCGGCAAGCTAAGGCCCAGCTTAAAGAAGCCCAAACAGGCCCAGAAGCTAAAACCCCTAATCTCAAAACCCCATTTTGCACTGCAGCTGCAGGGAAGGGAGGGACAGTCAAAAGAATGATGGTGCAGTGGTGGCGCTCCGCCGGCGGCCACCTCCGAAGAGTGGGAGAGAGCCGTTGGTCCTCGTCAGGATTCCGTTGTAGTCATTACCACACGATCCAAGCCATTCCAAGAGAGTGCAGTGGCAGCAGAGTCTCAGCCAGAGACAGAATGCAAGGTCGAATACCGGTCGTCGTTTTCTTCCAGAACCTTCTAGAAAAAAACCCCGAAGCTCGATCGGCGTCGAAGAAGCACTTGCTCACCGTCGAGAAGAAGCAGATTAAGGCAATTTTCAACTCCGTCGAAGCTCCTTTCTTCTGCTCCACACGTTTTCCGCTCCAGATCCGTGCCGGATCCGGTTCCTCTCATTTGCTTGAATCCGGAACCGTGTTACCTATCAAGGTTTTCTTTATTCTTTTTATATATTTTTTCGATTTAATTTGAATATTTAAATTGTGATATTGGGTTTTGTAGATTCATAGGGACGAAGAGAGTGGACAGATTCTGAATATGGTGTTTGTTTGGGCTGAAGACGGAATGGATTTGAAGGTTGATGTGCCTATTGTTTTCAGAGGGGAAGATACTTGTCCTGGTCTCCAGAAAGGTAAATCCTTTGATTTGATTGTTTTGGAACTCCTATTTTAAGCTTCATTAGAAGGTGCTTTGGTTTTAGGAGTGAATGAAATGAAATATGCAATGCAATTCAATTGTAAAGAATTATGAGCTGCTTCTGTTTGAACTTTGAAATGCTATGCTGGAAGTTTGGTTCTCATAATCATCACATCGTCAAATTCACAATGCTAATACCAAAGTTATTATGCCTTAAACGAAACAACAGAGAGGTCGCTTTGGTAGCTCCCAAAATTCTATTACCTTTTCTTTCTTCTAACAACAAAAGCAAAATGAAAACCAGGGATCTTTATGGATTTTCTCCATCAAGAAATTCAGAATGATTGTTTTTAGTAATTAACTTCATGAGGCAATCACTTCAAAGAATTTGTCGATGCTTGCCCCAAGCAAAAATATGGGCAAGATAGTCATATTTGGTTAGAGATTAGTTAAATCTGACATCTATAACTGACAAGTGGTACTGGTTTGTTATAATTTTTAAGATTGTATGAAATATTTTTTCTGTTCATCTCTCACTGGCATTTATGGTCTTTGTGGTGATTGTTGGAATACAACTACCCAATGTTCATTGGCTTTTATTACTTCTATTATCTTGCTGTTGCAAGGCAGTTAAGTTTTTTGTTGATTGTTATCTTGCTGTGTACATCTATGTCTTCTCAAACATTTTCAAAGATCATTCTCAAACATGTGCAATTTAAGTGCAGGAGTTGGCTGTCCTATGAAGTGTGTACTTGTTTTCTTAACCTTTTGTCTTTTGTTCTCTTGCTCTTCTGTTTTGCTTATGGTGGACTGAGAAAAGTAATAACCCACAGAGGCTATGTAACAGCTGTTGGTTAAACACACTGTTTAATATGCACGTATTGTTTCTTCTTTGAATGGGCAATCTTTCCAAGAGCTTTAAAAGACAAGCAATCCTGATAAGTAATTTCAGTTTAGAAAACATGGAAAAAAACTGGAGGGAAAATATTGACTATGAAAAACTACTATTAATTACTAAAGTATTTTTTTGACAGTATTCGTTGAAGATCAGTGTTCAGTTTTCCGACTTTCAATGGTCCATGACTTTTGCTTGTTATGCCTTGGGAAGACTGCTGTTATGTTGGGTCAAAATTGACTTACACTCCATGCTTTTCTAAAATGTTGCGCTGTCTTCAAACATCATGCATAATTCATGCCAAATATCAGTGGGAATTTAATGTGGTTCTAATGCTAAATATGGTTTAAACTTTTTGTGCCATTACAGGGGGAATTTTGAATAAGATCAGAACTAGTCTAAAGTATTGTTGTCCATCTGAACACATTCCTTCAAAAATTGTTGTGGACGTGAGCAATCTTGATATTGAAGATAGGATATTCACGCGTGACATTGAGGTTCATCCATCCTTGAAGCTTCTGAGTAAGAATGAAAACATGCCCATATGTAAAATAGTTCCAACAAGCTTGGGAAACAAAGAACCTGTTTGCGAGTGATCACCAAAGCAATATGCTAGATTTGATAAATTGACATTCATTGGGAGAAATGAGGAACCAGAGATGCAATTTCCTAATAAACAGGGTTAACACCCAAATTTGGTTATACGTTGTAGCAGTGATGACTGCAAACACATTAGATGTAACAACTGTTTAATGTGTTAGCCTTTATTGGCATTCCAATACGAGTGACTCTTGATTTCTAATGGATTAATGATTTCCTGCATGTTCGAGTTAGATATTACATTTTTTCACATGGCACCGTTTGTAAGTGGCATGTCACTTGGATGATGTTTTGGAAGGGCAAACTTAGATTGACCCAATTCCCTATGTACTGCTTTCTTTATGATCGCAAAAGTTACTTTGACAATAAAGATATCAGTCTAAACATACATGCCGTGTAGACGCGGTTTACTTTTATGGATGAATCCTTGAATCTCAATTATTGAAACAGTTGATAGTTCAGATATTAGGTGTAATTAGAACTGGTCTCGGTAAATTCTGGAATGTCTTGGGTTTCGATTCTTCGAGGATTAACCAATGTTCTACAAGACTTGGTCATTTTCCTAATAACGATCTTTCCTTTTCACATTCTAATTTGCAATGGTAATTCATTTGGTCAGCAGCATAAGCATCCATTTCTTGTGTCCTTAAAATACATACCCGATATCAATAGCAGCTGTCGTTGGGCCTTGTTACTATCAATCTTTGACAAGAGGGTACAGAACAAAATTGACAAAGTCCTTCAGCATCATGTCTCTGTTTTGTACTTTCTTTTACGAACCCACGCTGCTAAGCATATTTAATAATACGTTGAATAGATTGAAATAAATGTTTTATTTTTCGAAAATAAGATCCAGGCCTCTTAAATTTATAAGATAAAAAAGTACTAAATACAAGAAAAGCGTCATCATGAACTGTCTTATAATAAGAATCGTTAATTTCTATCATAACTGATATAAAAATCATATTAACGATGTATTTTAATCGGTTGACAATGTAACGAAGAAAATGTTATATTTTCTTTATGCACCTATTTAAAAAAAAAACTTCAATTTTTATTTAATACCATAATATTTCCTCCCGATGTAAGAAAAGTTTTAGTAACCCTGTTTATTTAACAACTTATAATTTTAGAAGCATTTAACTTATATTTATATTTATTCATTGTCATAAATGATCGTTTATTAGACAACATATACGAATTATTTTATAAATAAGAGGGGAGGGACTATCTTTGTTTCTTTGTCATCAATCACTCCAAACACCCGTTCTCCCCAAAACAACGAAAAGGACGAATAAACAACTAATAGGTTCGTGCAATTGAGTGAATCAAAGAGGCTCAATTAAAGGAAAGAATTTAAGTGGGGTATTGGTCAAGCTGGGTAACCTTTGACTGAGTCTAGCCTAGACGCGTTAATACTTAAAAGAGTATATTGATATGTTAATTGTTAGTTAACGTTTGAAGTATCCTCTCTTTCTCGCGCTTTGATTATGTGAAAGCTAATAGGCTATCTTTATGGACCTGCTGTTGTAGTAATCATATCTTGTGATGGCTTTCGTTGACATGGAGGCCTAGTATTAGTCAAAAGCAATGTTTCTAATTTCAAAACATGCAAATAAATAAATTATGTGCTATCAAATTTGGATCCTCTATTGTAATCAAGAATATTTTTTATTTTATTGAATTTTTTTAATTATTTATTAAACAAAAAAATTATTAAATATATTTATATTTTCAAAATAATATATAAGAAAATAACTTCTACCATCATTATATAGTTATTATTTTTATTTTATTGAGAAGTGAGAATAAGAGAAGAAGAGAATACGAGAAGATTTAACACATTTGTATCCTATCCTTGTAAACCGGACTTGAATAATCTTTCGAACTTCATAAATGCTGCTGTTTTTTGAATCAGTCCTATAACAAATACTGTTATTATTTAATTTTTTAAAGGAGTAAAAAGAAATAGTTCTATCAAAGACTAAATCTTTTCAAAAATTAATAATACATTTTTATTTATAATTGTAAATTCAACTTATTTTAAGAGTTTGTTTATTTTTCAGTTAGAAAAATATTTTTTTGAAATTTTTTGTGCACATATATTAATTATATTTGATATTTCAAAATTAATTAAAAAATTATTTGCTTAACTTTAAATTAAATAAATACTAAGAGTAAATCTTTGAGACTTATTGGTTAATAAAGTATTAACTCTCTCTTAAATTGTATAAAATTTTATATTCTTAATTTACTTAATAATTTTTTTATTTAGTAGTTAGATGAACCCTCCTCCCTATTTTATAAAATGAGCATTCTCATGTAATAAAGATTAAGGATTTTGAATTGTAATGAAAATATTTTGTTTAATGTAAAAATAAGAACAATTATTTAATCAAAATGTATGACTAAGATTAAAATGCTTAATTAAAAGTTCACATGACTTCACTATCCTAATTAGAGTTTAAAATCCTTAATATTCTTCACAAAATGCTAGCATTTTTTTCTCTAAGTAATCCCTTCTTTTAAGAAACTTGCACATCTTCAATCCAATAAGTAATTGAAAATTATTTTCTTATGTAAATTATTAATTTTGACTTTTTTAGTTAAATTTCATAATTAATAATAGTAAATTTTAATTAAAAAGAGATGTACTTATTATACTTTTTAAATTTAACATGTAATAAATATTTTATTACATTCATTTATTTTGTAGTCAAACTCTGCCTCTAATCTCAAGTATGGATAAAAGAAAGAAAATATGTTGAGCGTTCGACAGTCAATATAAAACTTATCAAAGTGGTTATTGTTAAACATGAATTATAGGAAAAGATTTTAAAATTTAAGCGTTTTTACTTGAATAAAAGTAATGCAAAGTATTATTATTTTAATTCTAGCAAAAGAAAAAAAAATGAAGATAAGATCACATGCTGGAAGTTAGAATTAAAAACGATATTATACTATAGGTCCTTATGTTCAAGTTCGTGGAATTAATTCTACAAAATGAAAGAGAAAATTAATAAAGATAATATTGATAGAATATAAGTTAGACAACTATTGTATATGGTAGTAAATATTATATTTTGAAAGAATAACATAAAAAAAATAATTAAAAGCCATTGAAGATAGTTTGATAGCGTGCAAAGAAGACTGTTAAGGTAAAAGAAAGTAAATGACATAATTTTTGGCTAAATAAAAAGAGACACAAAAAATATATTTATAAAAATTAATTTTTGACTGAAGACAATAGTTATGATTCTTTAATTATCCTACAGACTAAAAGATATTTAATTTTTTTAAAAAAAAATAACTATTAACTCTACTATCTATTTATACAAAATAAATTATCATACTTGATCCACATGTAAAAAAATATAAAATGTCTTCTTAATTTACAGAACACTATAATTTTTTTATAATTTTTAATTATAAAAACACATTTAATATATTTTAAAAAATCATAATAATAATTTAGTAATATATTTTTTCTAATAAAAGAAATTGTAATTTGATTAACAAAACTCAAAATTAAAAGCCAAAAATATAATTTTGTCATGTGCGCACTAAACTACATGTTGTTATGACATGACGCATTTAATGTAGTTTGATTTATTAAACGTTGTTGCCCGGAGTCAATGACTCAAAAAGAGTCCATGCAATGAAAACCAGTTGTCGAATCTATTATTATACTACTAATGAAAAACGACTCTTTAACACTTGAATGAGAAGTCAAACGAACAGAAAAAAGAAAAATGAGAAGAAAAAAATGTGAAAAAATAATAATTGTGTATTAATCTCAATGTATCTAGAAGAGAATTAGTAGTATTTATGAAATAGAAAAACGCGCAATGATTCAATAACAAAGTATTGAAATCAACATCGGTTGGGCACTTACATCAACTCCAATCCAATAATGGAATAAAAGGATGGTTTTGCATTAGTAACCGTCTTCCGACTCCGTCATGAATGTCAAATTCAAAAGCCCCAAAAATCACTACAATAATGTTTTTGCGAACAATTATAGTGGCGAATTAGATAAATAGAGTAAATGATGATACAGCTTAAACATGGTAAGCAATGAAACTGAAAACTAACACGAGTGTTAATTAATTAAGGGTGGTGTTGGCTCATTATCTGGCAGAACCTAAGCACATAATTACCATATCGAAAATAGCACAACTACCATATTTCACACTCCTTTCTGTTTGTAAAATAACTGTTAGATTAAAAAAGGGAGAAAAAAACAAACAAAACAAGCTTCAACTTTATATTCTCTTGCTGTACCAACAGAGAACAGAGACCTTGACTTAGTTAGAGAAAAGGAAAGGATGAAACATTTTGACTTTATGGGAAAGAGGCTTTTATTTTAAGTCTTCTTCTTCTTCATCATCTTCATCTTCATTGCCACAAAGTAAACAATTGAAAAAAGAATAAGAAACGCAAAAGATGGCTCTGCTTTACAATTTACGTTGTGCCCCTAACACGGCGTCGTCTTCTCGAACCGCATTGTGAGCGTTTTATTCCTTTGACACAGCCATGCGGTGGTTACCTACACTTCCCTTCTCCGCCTCCAATTCCTCCTCGTCCTCCTCTTCCTCCGCCGACCATCGCAGGAAGGCCTGGCTCTTTGGAAACTCCTCCAAGAAGTGCACGCGCCACGTCGCCGACCACGATGCCAGGTGGCACGACGAAGACGCCATCGTCCTGCCTCAGCCGTTGCCCTTGCCGGAGCTCTCTTCCGCCGCCGTACTCCGTCAGCCAGACGGTGACCGCCGTCTTCCCTCGCCCATGAAGGTTGCACCGTGCGCCACCGGCAATCGGATGCGGAGGTCAATTTCTTTTTTTGTTTTAATTTTTCCTTCGAACGGTTTCTTTGCCTTCCAATTATGTTAGACAAGTTGATTAATGAATTCAATTAGCAACTTATCACTAATTAGTTACCATAATTCATGCATTTTTTTTTATCGTTTCAGATTAGATCATGAGATTTATATATTCAATATTTTTGTGGTTGTGAATTTTATCTTATGAAAGTTTACTCTTAATTATGCATTTGTGTAAGATATTTTAATTTAGTTAACTTACTCCAATGATGAATTTGTTAACATGCTTGGCTGAATCTTGAATTGTGACAGTGTTTTTGCTAGCCAAGAGACAAGAAGGAATATAGAGCAGGCTGAAACTAGGTCATCAAGGATGGTGCATCAAGATGGGAGTGGTTGTTGTGAGAGCACTAGGGATAATAGCAATAATAACAATAACTTGATGAGTGTCCCTGGTAGGAGGAGTATTTCAAGCATTCCCTTTACAAGTCCCTCAATTAGTCCAAAGAAAACAAGGAATGGTGATTTTGTGCCATACTGTTATGCAAGTCCTAAAGGAAACCAATTCTGGTCTGCACCAGAGTTGCCTACTTTTGAAGCAGGGTTGCCACCTCCTGCCTTCTTTGATTTATCAGCATTAGGCACTGACGCTTCTCCTTCTTCCTCTTCCCATCAAAGTCCACAAGGAAGGAGTCCTCCGCAACACTTCAGAACCTTGAGTGGACCTCCATCACCCATACACACCATGTTTTCCCTTGAAATCTCAACGCCGCAACGCGAAAGTAATGCTCCTCCTCCTGTCAGTGTTCACCCGTTGCCTCTGCCGCCAGGGGCTGCCTTGCCTTCGCCATCTGCTGCAGCCACCTTTTCCCATGCCGTGGCTAAATCAGAATCATTGCCAATGAAAAACCAATGGAAAAAGGGGAAGCTTATTGGGCGTGGCACGTTTGGAAGTGTTTATGTAGCAACCAACAGGTACATAAATTTTGAAGTATTAATTTAGGCTCTTCTACTGTCTCTTTTCAAACTCTGAAACAGATGTTGCTTCCTGACAGAGAAACTGGCGCATTATGTGCAATGAAGGAAGTAGAATTATTTCCTGATGATCCAAAATCTGCAGAATCCATGAAGCAGTTAGAGCAGGTTGGTTATCCATTACTTGTTGGATATCACTGTCTATTTGCCAGCTGTGTAAGATGTACAGATTGCTTAGTGTTGTATGTCTGTGTTTTGTGTTGGTATTATTGTACATATCTGTTATTAGAACTTTGGGATTTCACTATTGATGTCTGTGTGGCAAATGTCTGACAATTTCTTTGGAATAGTTATCCTCATTCCAATACTTAGTAAGAACACATTTCCAGTTGCTTTGAATTCTCTTATTATATACGTGAACATTGGGAACTGATGGCCGATGGTGTGTGATTAAGAATAACTTATTCTGCTTATCAAATTTGCTTCTGAAATGCTTTTATCATGAAACTTCTAGTAGCTTGGTGCAGCTGCATTATAATTGTAATTGAAAATAATTTTTCTTGTTTAACAGTGAAGAATCTCAGCCCAAGTAAACCACTCTATCATTTTACCTTTATACTTTCTTCCATTCCTTGGCTGATGTAGTACATTTTGCATCAACAACTCCTAAATTTCATTGTAGTGTTGATTATACTTGATGAGATTGCTTTGTATTTTTACTGTCATCTTCTTTTTCTGCAGGAAATTAAAGTTCTTAGCCATCTAAAACATTCAAACATTGTGCAGTATTATGGTAGTGAAATAGTAAGCAATCTCCTATTTCATAGTTAGGTGCTCAACATTAATCATTTATTTCTATAAAATCCTCAAAAATTTCTGACATCTTTTGGTTACGTGTTTGCAGGTTGAGGGCCGGTTTTATATTTATCTGGAATATGTTCATCCTGGTTCAATTAATAAATATGTCCGTGAACATTGTGGTGCCATAACAGAATCTGTCATTCGGAATTTCACTAGGCATATTCTTTCAGGGTTGGCTTATTTACATAGCAAAAAAACAATTCATAGGTACATTAGTGCTCCATACTAACTTCAGCTCAAAAGCTTTAGATTGATTAGCATTACAAATACTTTGTTTGTGGTGGAAAAATTATTGGTTTCCAGAATTGTAATTCATTTTGGATTTGTACCTTTTGATTACATGTTTATTTTTTATTTTTTTATGTATTTAGGGACATCAAAGGAGCTAACTTGCTTGTGGATTCTGCTGGAGTAGTTAAGCTTGCTGATTTTGGGATGGCTAAGCATGTGAGTTTGGCCTCTGCCTCTCTCTATGACTTAACTTCTTTCTGGTCTGAGTCCTTGTGTCATGCAGAGAATGGTTCTCTTATTTCATTGATTCTTAGTATTTCTAGCTGTTAATGTGATTGTCTATTCACTGTTGAGAAATTCGCGGAGAAAAAATTGATATTTCAAATACAAGCTTTAAGTTTAAAAGACCAAACTTGTTGCTATCAAAATTCCTTTCTCTTGGTTGAGATCAGCAGTTTTATCTATTTTTAAAGCTGATGTAGTTGTTTCTGAGTAAACTTCTTGCATGATAATCAGGTGTTTCATGCGTTAATTTGCAATATCATTGTTTGAATATGTATCTCAGACTTTGGTGCTTATTATGTTCAGTTGAAGTGAGGTGCTTGTTTTAGTTTAATCTGAACGAGTTCAAATATTTGGTGACGTAGAATTATTTGTGGACCACTGAATACTTCTGATATGATCATATAATCCTTAAATTTTGGGTAGAATAACTTGGAAGCTCTATGTTCCACAGCTAACTGGACATGAAGCAAACCTTTCTTTGAGGGGAAGTCCATACTGGATGGCTCCAGAGGTATATTCTTACTCTACATTACCCTATAATGTCTCATGCATTCCTTACTAAATTAAATTCTCATACAGCTTTTTCAGGCTATGATGCAAAAGGATAACAGCTCTGATCTTGCTTTTGCTATTGATATTTGGAGTTTGGGTTGTACGATCATTGAAATGTTCACAGGGAAGCCTCCTTGGAGCGAATATGAAGGAGTAAGCACCTCAAGAAATTCTCGATTGACTCTTTCCAATTTTGTTATTCTCAGGCTACTTCAGTAACCATAGTATAAGATCTCTCATAGGTAATAGAGTCCCAATAATATCCAACATATTATTTTAGGATTTGGTAACGTTTAGAACTTCTTATTTAGACATGGTTATAAATATGTTTGTATTAGATTCTGAAATTTGGTAGTGGAGGATAATGCATCAACATTTTACTTGTTTGGGTAAGCCTCAATTTAACAACCAGCTCAAGGCATCTTTGAGCCAACTTTTTTCTGTTTGCAGCTTGTGGATTCGGCCAAGATGCTGTATGTATGCTGGTCCTTCATATGTTAACTAGCTAAATTTCTTATCTATTTATGCAGGCTGCAGCTATGTTTAAGGTGATGAAGGATACCCCTCCTATACCTGAAACATTGTCATCTGAGGGTAAAGATTTCTTGAGGTGCTGCTTTAAAAGAAATCCAGCAGAGCGGCCAACGGCTGCGGTGTTACTAGAACATCGGTTTTTGAAAAGTTCACATCAGCCGGATGTTTTATCTTCCACCCAGCTGCATAACGGTACATGCTTCATGGTAAATATAACCGTTATGCCACTTTTATATTTGTTAAAACCATGCTATGCAATTTGCTATTAATTTCTTTTTTGTTGGCAGGATAAACCACTTAGTCCCAGAAAATATTCTGAAAATAAGTCTGATCAGTTGTCTGTACCCAGTACAAATATTGCGAAAGGGAAAGCGGCTGAGAGGCGAGGATTTTTCCTTCCTTCAATAGATATTCTCCCTGCACATTGGGACCAATGACTCAATCTTGTTATCAAGTCTGTTTTATAGCCTTGGCATGATCTATTGCCCAACCTTGATGAGCCATTTTTCTCTGCTGATATTGGACACTGGGCAGTCATCTCAGAATAACTTCCACGTAGCAGAGGCGTCACAGTGCTCTTTTTCTTCCCTCCACTCTTGAAGCACTTCCTACACTGTATATTGGCTTGCAAGTTACAACACACACGGTCCAATACCTCTGGTTGTTTGTCTGTGACTCTGTCAAAAGAACAAAAAAATGACATTTTCAAATGATTGAGCTGAGGGAAGTTTTCAATATTTATGCCGATGACTGGGGCCCATTGTGGAACTATAATTTACTGAAGCCTCATGTACTGACTTGCAGCTGTTGCCGTCATATGTTCTTTGCTTAGTTTATCATTGATAAAAGTGAAGAGCTTCTACAATATGTAATTTATGCTGCACGAGTATATAGCAGCAGCTTTTTTGTATAATATTATTAAAACTTAGAGCGCTGCAGCAATTAACCTTCTAAAGGTGTATATTTCTACCTCCATCTACATTAGGTTGAATTCAATATTATGTAGATATTAGTATGCATCCCTCTCCGTTTCATGGGGATTCTGATCCTCCAGATGTGTTGTAGTAACGAGTGTCTCAAAATCTTCAGTTTTGGATTATAAAAAATTATGCTCCCACGTGAATTGCCACATGTTAATGCCCATAGGATGGAATAGATTGTAGATGCCTTTTTTTCAGAACTGTATTTGATGCTCCTCTTTCCAACTTCCTCTGGTCAAGAAGGCGTAGACAATGATGACACGAGAGTAATAAACAAGGTTTTCTCTTTTTGTTAAGCCAAAAAGTTGAGATGTTCACCCAAAAAATGATTTTGGGTGATTTTTGTAGGGATAACAGAATTACTATCAAATAAAAGTAATTAAATAACTTGTTATATCAGTAACCATAATTGAATGATATTTCAATTTAGACTTTAAATTTCGGACCTCCAACATGTATGCTAGTCCAAACCATCACAAAATCCAAGAAGTGATAAAATGGAAACAAGGTGAATCAAAAGAAACACAGGAAATGACAAATTTTTTTATACATGATTATATTGTTAGCTATGAAAATTTGTACGAAAAGATATAAATAATACCGAGCTAACGAAATGTAGGCAAGAAATTTATAGGATTTTTTCCCCCTGCTTTTCTTATTTCCTTTTGAATTAAATGCAGATTTGTTCGTTGTATAGACCAATCTTCCATTTACAACGTAAAACATGAAAGCATAGAATTCAGAAAGAAATCTATGTCCTAACTATTGATGAACGGCGTAGATAATATATGTTTATATTTTACATTTGAAGTATTCTTAAATGAGAGTTTTGTTCAAAATTATCTTAGACGTGAACATTTTTAAAAGCTTTTTATTATGTTAAGTATTTGATTTTTTATTGAAGCACTTAGAATTTATCTTATATTGAGCATTTGATTTTTTTTGGTTAATATTGAGCACTTAGACCAGTCTTTATTTAATTTGATTTAAATTTTAAATCGTGATATATAATAAAAAAAATTAAAGATATTTTTTATAACTTAAGTTTTAAGATTATTAATTTTAGTTTGAATTTAATTTTTATATTTTCCATTATTTTTTAATTTATATTTTAATCTCTTTAAAATAGTTTTATTAAAAATTATTTTTTATAATTTATATAATTCATTAAATTTTAAAATAATCATACAATAAATATTTAATGTATTATATTAATTTAATAATATTTGTGTAATGCAAGGATTACTAATTAATTTATATAAGTTTTGAGTAAATCTCTAAATTTGATTCTTGACATTACTAAGTCGAAATTAAAATTCTTAAGAATTTAAATGTTTTTTATAGTCTGAGGGAGTTTTGATGGTTGTCCGTCAAGTCCTAAAGCTTAATTTGACGCACAAAAGAGCAATTTGAAAAACTATCAAGACAATTTAAATTAAAATGTTTAATTCTAACGATCTTAACGAATGAGAAGCGTGAGATTTGCTACTCACAAGGTTGGTTGAAAGATTTATTTAAGCAATTAGAAAATAATGATACACCGAACTTAGATAACTAGTCCTCCGCTTAAACACGAAATAAAGTAACACTTTATGGTCCTCTCGAATCTGATTCAGTTTGCGTTGGCGAATAGATGCGCTACTTGTTCAGCTTATGTTGATGACAAGCATTCTCGTTTCATTTTCTGGAAAATATTAAAACCCACAATACTACATTTGTTCTATCTTAAATGATGATTATTAATACTTCTTGGCATCAGAAATTGATCGATGATGTTATTTTCCTCTGATTCTTTTCCATTTTCATCCCGAGAAAGAGACACTGAATGAACGATCTATGGAAAGTTCCACCACGAGCTATCATGCATCGTAGGACAATTAATGAGAGTTCATTTGCTATTTGATTTATGTCTTATAATTTACTGAAATAATCTATGCAACTCTTTATTATATAATAAACAACTCTTCTATTCTATGAAATATTTGTGTAATGGGAAACAAAAAAACGAAAAGAACTATGTGACAAGAACATATAATGTGTCAATTAAATAAGTGGAATGAAATTAAAAGATACGTGGAAGCCACGTAAGTCCATTAATTTGGCATATGCAATTTTTCCATTTTCACCTCTTCATCCTCTAGATGTCGTCGTTTCCCACAAAATGCCATACTAATTCTTCCTTTGTTAGCTGTTACATGAATTCAACACATACTCAACCATACGATAGATCCACAACTCATTCAAATGGCACTCACTTTCACTCTATATTTAGAATTTTCTGCTTTGACTTCTTCTTCCCTGTAATTTACACCATTTATCTTCAAAGTGCAAGTGTCTTACCATCGTGGCGGAACAGGACAGGTAGCAAAGAAAAGGAAAGAAAAAAGGTACTAAGGTATTGATTACACTATCATTCAATTTCTCCTAATCCTAGTCAAGTGAGAGTGTATATGTTACTGTTTCAAGAGTGTTCTTTATTAGATTTAGACATACATTTCATTATAACAAATCACTCAACGGAAATGTAGATTTATTGCATCAAACGCAAGTGATCTCCAGCGTTGCCACCTTCTACAAAAAAACAAGTTATTTTAATAAGGATGAACATTTTCATTTTCGAAGTTAAAGAATACAAGATGCCCTTCAAGTTTAAAGAGTAAAACTAATCTTTACTCACATTATAGTTACTGTTAGCACAAAAAAATTTATACACAATAAGATTGAAACACGATATCTTATTAAATAGATTGACTTTACACATATAACCACAACGGAGCCATTGGACTAACCCTAATTAACACCTTGTTTGATGTTATATATAATTATTTTTATTTACTTTTTTTATATTTATACATTTCAAAAATACATCTAAAAGATCAAACATTTTCGAAACAAGCAGGTGCCTTTTTCTTCTATAAATCGATTCATTGTGCAAGGCAATTGTAATTGAGCTGCTTTCAAATTTCCAACTTATGGAGGGTACCTCAAATAAGCATTCTTTTATTCTCTTGATTTTGGTTTTGCAAGTACTCCTTAGTCCTCGAGTACTTTGTCAACTTAGATATGACTTTTATCATGCAACTTGTCCAACCCTGCCTTTAATTGTTCGAAGCACACTCTTGTCAGCAATGGCCCATGATCCAAGGATTGCAGCTTCTATCTTGCGCCTTCATTTCCATGATTGTTTCGCCAATGTAAATTAATAACCTATCTTATATTTAGTTATTGTTTTAACTTGGTTATTTTTTCATGTATATATGTGTTTCCATACCCTCTAATATGCTTTACTTTTACGTTTTTCTTCCACAGGGATGTGATGGATCAGTGTTACTTGATGATACCAGCACTTTTACTGGGGAGAAAAACGCATTGCCTAATCGAAATTCTATCAGAGGATTTGAGCTAATTGACAGAATTAAGTATGCAATCGAGTGTGTATGCCCATCCACCGTATCATGTGCTGATATACTAGCTCTAGCAGCTAGAGAAGCTGTTAATCTAGTAAGAAACCCCAGCACCGCCTTATTAAGATTCAGCATTAACTAACATATGCTATGGGCAAAATCAATAAATAATACCTTTTTATTAAAAATATATAACAGTTAATATTATGAATACATAAAATATTATAATGTCTTATGATTTTAAATAAAAAAATATTATTTTTAAGTTTTTATTGTGTTTAGAGAAACTGAATTCATAACACAATATACTGTATAAACTAGAGATATTAATTCCTGGTGTAATTTTGTCAGAGTAGTTTTAGACTATACTGGGGGGCACCAGCACTTCTTGGTCGTAGAGATGGCACAACAGCAAGCCTGAGTGAGGCTAATCAGTTGCCTTCACCCTTTGACTCCCTAGAAAACATTACCAACAAGTTCATTTCTAAGGGTCTTGAAATTAAGGATGTAGTAGTGCTCTCAGGTTTGTTTTCTTTACTTCTAGTTTTGGTAATTTAGGAGTTCTCACAGCTTGTAACTTTGATTTGATTGCCATCAATAGCATTAAGAAGTTAGTAATACGTTTGACTAATATTAACCGCTTACATGTATTCTATTTTCCAACTCAATTGTGATTGTAGAATAGCTAGCAAAATAAAAACAGGATGAGAGGTAAATATTAATTGAAGAAGTATCGTTAGATTTATATGGAGACATGGTACAACAGCTTTGTTTGGAGCAAGGTTCATGTTTTTCTTCAGCTTTATATGTCCTCTAGCTAGCTTCTCCCTTTCCGTCAAACTTAAACAGGAAAAAGGAACATAATTTTGCTCAAAGCTAACAAATAAAATACTCCCACTAGGCCTAACTTACATCACATCACATCACATCACAACATAATTGAGATGTGGCACAATTAATTTAAATTGTAAAATTTTATAAAAATTTGTGTTTTTTATTAAAATTTTTGAAATACTTTGTCTAAAAAAATGTTATCTGTGCAATTTTTGTTACAATACAAAGAAATAGAAAGAGGAAAGAAAAAGAATAAGATGAGTAATCTGATCAAGAAAAATAAATAGAAATTTGTTGTAAGAATTTATCATGAAAATACTGTAACCCTTTTATCACTATGGGATGAATGCAGGAGCCCATACCATAGGCTTTGCTCAGTGCTTTACATTCAAGCAAAGGCTTTTCAACTATAAAGGCACTGGTAAATCCGATCCATCACTTGATGATTCACTTCTACAATATTTACGGGAACTGTGTCCAAATAATGATTCGGACACCCATTTGGCTCCCTTGGATACCATGACTCCCCACTTTTTTGATAACATGTATTACAGAAACCTTGTGAAGAACTTAGGACTACTTCAGACAGATCAAGCTCTTATGCATGACAAAACCACTGCTTCATTGGTCATCAAGTATAGTGACTGGCCTGGTCAACTTGACTTCTACCATGACTTTGATGCATCTCTTGGGAAAATGAGTCTTATTGGTGTACTCACAGGACAACAAGGGGAGATAAGGAAAAATTGCAGGGTGGTGAACTAGAAATCTATTTGTATGTGCTCTGTTATCCTTTTTCTATAAACCAAATAGAGTTCATATATCAACATTCTCTCCAAGTTTGTATAAGAGCTAGAAAAGAGAATAGGTTTGTTGTATCCTTGAAGTTCAGATTGATGAATTAAGAGTTTGGTGACTTTTTGTTACTATGGAAGCAATTTTATTCTAAATTTTAAAATTATCTTATCCCATATTTTTTAATTTGACTCTGATTCCGCAAAAATTAATTTTACTTTAAAATTAAAATTTATCTTATCCAGAAACATTTGTATTTTATAGAATAAATTTTAAATTGGTTTCCCACGAATTTTACTAGATTTTGATCTAATCTTTAAATGGTTAATTATTTCCCTCAGCCTCAAAATATTAAGCAATGGCTTAAAGGGCTTAAAGCAACAATTAACTATAAGTAACAGTTATAATGTTATATCACTTAGCCTAAAAATTGTTATGGTCGTTGAAGGACTATTAGAACAACAAAAACATACGAACAATTAACTGACGAATATTACCTTACAGTCGTCGATCATCTTCCTTAAAATCGATTTTCTCTGTCTTAACACCTGTCTATACAGGTTGAAAAGGCTACAAAGGCAATAGCTTCAAGGGTAAATTTAGTGCAAACAACTCTATCAGAAGGAGATACAATATTAAAACTTGACTAATATATTATTTTAATTCTTAAGATTATAGGTATTTGTTAATTTAGTCTTTAATATTTTTAAAAATTAATCACTTTTGCTCCTAAAATTATGAAATTCGACACTTTTGCTCATGAAATTATGAAATTGGTCATTTAATTCCTAAATTATACATATCTATCAACTTATTGTCTGAAATTATAAAAAGAAAATTTAAATCCCTAAAATTAAAAAAAATAAGTCATTTTTAACTAAAATTATAAGTAACGTTAAATTTAGTTATTGAAACTATAAGTACTATTCAATTTAGTGTTTAAAATTTTGAAATATAATTTTTAATCCCTCAAAAGCTAATTATTTTAACTCCTAAAATCATAGACACATTAATTTTGTCTTTGAATTATGACAGAAATTTTAGTTTTTAAATATAAATAACAAAATATTAATCTATTTTGCTAACTTATGTTAAATTTGTCTAACAACGTATAAATTAAGTGTTCGTATCTGATTATGCTATTAAATAACACAATTGTATTTTATAATTAGTTTAATTAAACAATTAGTTCTTAAAAATATTATACTTTTTGTTTTAGTTTTTATAAAATTATATTTAGTTTGAGACTAAAATCACGTGTTTTTTTTTTTTTTTGTTCAATTTTTATAAAGACTAAAAAAATGATATGTTAGAAACTAATTACTTAATTAAACCTTTATAATTTAAAAAACTAAATTGAACTTTACTTATAATTTTAGGAATTAAATTAAATATATAATTTTACAAACTAAAATGAATAATTTTTCATAATTTTATAGACTAAACTGATATATATCCATAATTTTAGGATATTGTTCTCCCATATAGACTAAATTAATAGATAATTATAATTTTAAAGTCTAAAATGATGTATTACTTTAAAAAAATTTATCATGTGTTCAAAGTTTTGAATTTCACTTTATTCAAAATTTATATATATATATATATATATACCAAAAGTCAAGTCATCATTCATCAATATATCTAGGATTTGGCTCAAACTCTGAAAAATATCATATGTGATGCATTTACATTCTTTATATTAACCTAAGAAATTTTTTTCCCAAGTGTCAATGTTTTATAAAATCCCTTTAAAATATTGATTGATACTATTTTCATTAAAAATATTATATAAAATTAAATAAATACTAGGTAATTTAAATTATTTCATATTTTTAGAGACAATAATGCCAAATTAAGTATTATGCATACACTACATTAACTATGAATGAAAAAGAATTAAAAAGAGGTTAAAGATTGATTGATTATTATTATTAATTAAATACACAAAATAAAATAAACAAATTAACAATGATAACTAATAGATTAATTATCCATTCAATTTAATATAAAGCTATCATAGATTACTAATAATTAAATCTAAATTTTATTTATACTCTTAGTTTGATCTAAGATAATTAATTAAACACTATTCATATTAAAAAAATCTACTATAAATAATACATAGAATATTCATCGAATTTAAGTTAAGCAATCAAGTGTTTTCTAATCTTAATTCGTTTGTCATGGACTAAATTTCATTCATATTCATATATGAAGATAAGCAACACAAATATGATATTTAGTCATAATTTAATCTATAGAATTAAGCATTATTGTTATTAGAGAATTAAGCATTAAGGTTATTAGAAGTTCTTTGTTAATTATATATCAAAGATAAAAATATAATTCAAATATCATAAAACATGCATATTTAAAAATATACAAAACCTAAGAACACAATCAAGAATAAGAGATAAACATTCAATTTTGATTAAAAACAAAATCTAAAACTTCAATTATAACACTTGAATTAAAGAATTAATCCTAAAAAAAATTAGGCTTCTATATTCAGATCCACAAGTAGAGAGAAATAGAACATAAAAGGAGAACCCCAACAAGAATAGGAACGAATTGAAAATTAAACTTGAATCTGAAAATAACAAAAAAAAATTGAAGGAAATTCAATTTGCTAAGGAGAAGAAAACTAAGCTATTTATAGTGCTAATAATTAAGTATCGTATGATTAATACAAATTTAAATTGTATAAACTCCTAATAAAATAAATTAGGCTCAATAAAATTGTAATCTAATGATTTTTGCATGCAACTGATTATTTGGACATATACTTCATGAAATGGTTCATGTATGTCTTTTGCTTAGTGCAATAAGATCAAGTTAGTAAAGATAAAAAATTCTCTTTATTTTTTATTCATTTTTATTATCAGCAATTATAGAGGAGTTTCTTTAATATTATGTACAAATAATTTATTTTATTTGTACCTATATGGTAGAGGGACACATTCAATCTTTAATTTTGTCCATTAATTATCAATTGCTCTATTTATCATAGAGTATAGAAACTTGGTAGACCTCAAGGCTCATGACCTTAGGTTCATAGACAATATCTCTTAATTAATAGAGTTCAATTTCTATGAAGTAACCCATCAAATTGAAATCAAAAGGATGCAATTGCTTTTAGGACCAATATTTTATAACTAAATTGTTGAGAAACCATATTATATTAAAGTAGTAAAATATAAACAATTAAAGATAGTAAATTTACATGTGTTGCTTACAGGGTAAATAAACTTTTCCACCATGCATTATTTTAGTTTTTATTTTATTAAAATAAAATTTATTTTATAACAGAAGGAATTGAACTAAAATTTTATAAAATTAAAATGATAAAATAATTATTTACTTGTAAGTTAAAAAAGTCATTACTATCTTGTTCTATATTTTAAAATATTATTTTATAGTTATATATTAATCTAATGTTTACATCATCTTCTTTTTAATTAGATATAAAGTATATTATTGTTAATGTTTAGTTGAATACATATAAAATCATACTTACACATGTTTACAATAAGATATGTATAATTTTTTTATTTATTTACAATACCATTAAACAAAGCTAAAAAGTAGAATTTATATATATTTATATAATTTTTTATTTTGATAAATGATACTAAAAGGTGCTTTCTTGTAATGTGTTTATAGTAAATATGTTAGTTTGTTTCACATAAATTTGCTGATATATAAAATAAAAAAAATATTTATTAGACTACTTTTTTGAAATATAGAATTTTATTATGAAGTTTGTAAATTTACTTATGAATGTGAAAGATGAAGTTATTTCTAAAACTCCAGTTATTTTTTTTGCAAAACACTAAGTGAACAAAAAAAGAGACTTTAAATGTGTGGAAATTTTTTTCAAAAATTGGTAAAGATAAGGATAGTGTGAAAAAATATTATGTGTAATTTTTGTAAATGTGATTATTCAATGGTAAAAGTCTAAAGTAAAAAAATAAGATATGAAACTTCACATTTAAGTTGTTATATTTCTGTTTATAAAGAAATTTTAAACTAGAATTTAAATGCTAATGATATGTTATCTATCCAAATGTTGAACACTGCAAAAGTGATAATTTAACATGATCTTTCTTTTAATTTTGTGGAATATAAGAGTATAAAGGAATAGATAAACTGTCTAAATTTAAGTGTTGTGATGTACTTTAGGAACATTGTTGTGTTATGTATTAAAAAAGTTTATACAATATAAAAAGATAAACACAAGTAACTTTTATTTAAAATTTTCAATAGAATATGTTTAACTTCTAATGTATGGACAACTTTTATCACTAATAGATATATTATATGAGAATACACTTTGAATATTTACCAATTAGTGTCTCTAGGTCTTGAGACACTAGCAACCCTTCTTGTAGAAGAAAATGATACTATTGAAGAAAATACTTATAATGAAAATTTGAAGAAGAATACTATGTTCCTAATTAACCAATATGACCTAGACATCAAGAGTTTTTTATGCAATATTATAGCATACCTTGGATGATATTTGCCACTGAAAATGAGAAATCAGTACATCAACAAGTTAAAGATTTATCACAAATTCTCTCTAAAAAGCTATAACATCAATAACAATGTTAATTTATAAATATTCTAATTTTAGTATGTATATATAAACGTGTTTCTAATATAGTGGGCTAACCCTCAAAAATAGCTTAAGATCAATTCATTTAAAAAGTAGGTCGAAGATATTTCTTTACAAGTGGACTTATCCATAGGTTAACTCTAGCTTATTAGGCCTATGAGCTTTTTAAGTTATGGCGTATTTGGCTCTATGGGATTTTAAGCCCTAGCCCATATGGATTAGGGTTAAATGGGTGAGAGCTGACCCATTTGCCAACTCTAACAACTAATGATGGTAAAAAAGAAGATATCAATAATAACAAAACAGTAAGCTTAAACGGTTAACAGAACAGTAGACAAGAAAGAAAACATTAATGCTAGTTTAAAAAGTGAAAATAATAATGATGAGAATATTAAGAATGTACATTTTGAAGATCGTAAAAAAAGGAAGAGACTTGAGATATGATGATAGGTTTAACATTGGTATAAATAATAAAAGTGAAAGTGAGAGATATATCAAAAAACAAAAGAAAGAAGTAAACTCTAAAACAAAGACCAATGATGAAGTTTATAATAAGAAAATAAAATAAATAAATAAGTTAATAACAATGAGGGTGCAAGAGGTTGTGAGATACCAATTTCAGTTGAAGTTAATATTAATTCAGTCCAAAATGATGATGTTGATGAATATGTGAATGAAAAGTTGGAAAGTGATGAAGATTTTTCATGCTATGAGAACTAATCTAAACCAAGATATCCCAAACATAAAGCAAAGGATATGTGTAAGAACTTTAAGTTCCAATTAGGAATAAAGTTCTTATCTCTAAACCAATTTAAAGAATAAATTCTAAAGCATTTGATGCTAAATGAAAGGCAAATTAGATTTAAGAATAATGATGTATGCAAAGAGAATTGTGATTTATAACTCATTAGTAGGAATAAGAAAAGTCACACCTAGATGAAAACTCTTGTGGACAAGTATACTTGTAGGAGAGCCTATGATAATAATTGTTTAAAATATAAATGGTTGTGAAAATCATAGTGAACAAGTTCAAGATTAGAAACAAGGTTACTGTGAATGAAATTACAGATGATATTAAGTAATTTACATTCAAGGCACAACAAATTACAAGGGAATTAGTTGAAAGGGTTATAATGCAAAATTAAGAAAGTCAACAAGTGAAAATACAAGCAAGTTATAATTAGACATTCATGCACCTACATGACAACCTGCATTTGGTAGCTTTTACATGTTCCTAGAAAGGTGCAAAAAAAGATTTATTGTTGGATTTGTAAGTGTGGACAATTGTAGAAAAAAATATGGTGACACATTGTTGATTGTTGTGGGCAGAGATCCCAATAACCAAATTATTTTTCTTGCATATGTTGTGGTTGAGACAAAGTTTAAGAAGAGTTAGAGGTGGATTCTTACTCTACTTTTAGAATATATTAAATATATATTCATAGATAGATGAGTTTTTATTTTTGACTGTTAGGAGATTATCATTTTATTTACTTAATTTACCATTAAGTTAATAAATATAGTTAATTTATTTTTTAAGGGTCTAATACTTTTGTTTGGGGGTTGTTAAATGGCGTTAAACATAAAACTTGCATAATACATTTGTATAACAACTTAAAGGAAAAATTTATTGAAAGAACATTATTTAGAGATCTAATGATAGAAACAACAAAAGTAATTTATTTTGTGGCATAAAAGGAGAAAAAGATTAAATTGAAGGTGCTTGATGAGAAACCACATGAGTGGCACACTTTTAGTTATCAAAATGTGATGTCCTAATGATTTATAAGTAAGACCTTTAATAACACAATATTATTAGCTAGGATGAGCTAGTCATAACCATGTTTGAGAGATTAGAACATATCTTATAAGAAAGTTTGAATTACTTAAGGATAAATTAGTCTATTACCTTGAAAATATTATGTCAAAACTTAGGAAGATGTTAGACAAAGAATTAAAGTTAAGTGACAATTGTTTATAATATCGGTGAGGACTTAAATTTTGATGCAACAAATAAGATATTAATGATAAGTTTATTGTTAACCTTAACACACATTCTTATTCATGTAAATTTTAGGATTTAGTAGGAATCTCTTATAGACACGTTGTGGCTGCAATTTGTTACAAGAGAAATGACTTTAAAAACATGTATATAACTACTAAAACAAAACTTGAGTTATGTTATGAACAAATCATTAATGGTCAAAATAAGTGGCAACAAAATAATGAAGAAAACATTTTTTCACCTTACTTTAAACAAGGTCCTAGTAGGTCAAAGAAATTACAAAGTAAGAAACCTGATGAAGACTTAAATCTATCAAAGCTAAAATATCTCACACATCTAATAGATGTGTAAGGTGCCATAATATGAGTATAATAGTAAAAGTTACAAAAATCCAAGATAATGCTTCAAAGTGATAAATAAAGTTAGCCCAATACATAAAGCTTTATATCCATTCCCAATAATACAAATTTTGTTATTACTAAGATTTGTTTTTTTTTTTTTTAATTTTATAATTTCTATTTTTTAATAATTATATGAGTTATAAATGAGTAAAAAAAGATAAAAGGTTCATAACCAAAATCAATCACTGGGTCCAAATCAACAACATTAAAGGAAAGTAATAATGTGTTATTCACATAAGTAGTATTTTATTATTTGTCTTTAAATAACCTAGTCTTTGAAATGTGTCATGGAGGTAATAAAGGCAATGACAATGTAATAGTGTGCAAATTGGAAAATTTGCCCTTCAATTTAATAAAAATGCTACAATTAGTATAAAAATTAGTTTGAATGCTAATGATCTTATTAATTTGGACCGTAAAATTTGAGTTAAGACTGCAAATTCTATGTTGCCTAACAAATTATATTATTAGGTTAATCTTACACTACATTATTGAACTAATATATGGGCTGCTAAGTAACACTTTATTTTTCTCGTCAACACTTAATAACAACGATTTAACAATAGAAACTAAATAAGAATTAATTTTAAAAATAAAGATGAAAAGATAAAAATCTTTTATAAGGGATCAAAATAAAAAAGATGAAAAATTTTGTAGGGATAAAAAATATATTTAGATTTTTTTATTGAATAAAATATGTAATTTATAGAAAAAGTATTATAAAAATCAACTAATGAGATTTTAAATTAATATAATGAGAATTATTTACTTATATCATGATAGAAAAATTACAAATTTACTTATGTAATGAATTTAATTCTCTAAAATTTTTAATAATGGTATAACTTCACATCTCAAATATAATAAATATTTTATTTTTTATACTAAAAATATTTTTCAAAAGTTCTATAAAAATTAATATTAAAAAATTATATATATAATATATATATATATTCAATAGTTATATATTCAAAAAAATTATAATAAAAATGCTACTATTCATATTTTATTCATTTCCATAAAAGTAGAATAATATATAAATTTAATTAAAATTCTTTAATAGTCAATAATTAAGGGTTATAAAGATAAAATTGAATTATAATATAATTTTTTAAACTAAGTTTGATGTCATCTATTCTTTTAAAACTAAAATAGATTAAAATACACATTTTTTCATATCTTTAATATATTTATAAATTAATCTATGTATTTTAAAAAATATATTTGTTTAATTTTTATATGAGTATATTATTTATTTTTTTTGCTCATTCTATCATTAACAATATCATAACATTAAAAATTAAAATATAACAAAATGCTTGTAAATATACTTAAATGAATTTTTTTAAAATATAAAAATTAATTCATAAATTAATATGAATTAAATATATAATTATAAATTCAAAAAAACTCCTAAAACACAATAAAATAAAATGGTAACTAAAACAGTAATTTTCCATGTAGAAAAATCTTAACATCGTCATTGGAGAAAAAAAGCTTCTTTTTTTTTTTTTTTTTAAATTAACGTAAAGCTAAACAATTATTAGGGACCAAAAATAACATAAAAATATAGATTACACTTATCGATTAGAACTACTACAATTATTTAGGTGAATGATAGAAAGACATAACAGAGAAATTATAAAAATAAGCTTTTTGTCAAACTACAAGGTGATCATTTTAGCTCTACAGATTCAACTACGGATCCATTACGTTCTCAATCAAATTTAAGCCCACTAGTTGAGATGTCCCGTCATGACGTGCACAATTTACATAATGAGGTAGGTTCTCCAAGTTTTGAATATTTTGTTAGATAGATTGAAAAATCACTATCACTAAATCCACATGAGATGACACAAGGTAACTTGGTCAAAGATTTTGATTTTATTGTGGCACAACAGGATGATAAAAATGATGAAGAGTAGAACTTCAATGGTGAATAAGATGAGCAGTTGTTTAATGTGCAAAATTTGGATGAACATTTGATGTCGTGATATCAATCCCCATCTCAATCTCGACAACATCCTAGTTATTACTCAACGGTTAATTTAGATGCAATGTATTGTAATATGAGTTAGTTTGGTTCAAGTTCAAGCATAGGGGGAGAGAATGATTTGTCACTAGGCCAATTATTTTGCACTAAAGATGAAGTGACGTTTGTTTTTAAACATTACAACATTCGAAGAGGTGTTCAATATAAAATTTATGAATCTAACCACATAAATTTTCATTGCAACTATGTGAAGTTTGACATTGACTATAATTGGAGCATATGTGTCACTCTCTGTCAAAAATTGCAGTTATGGGAAGTGCAAAAATTGACAAAACTACACACATGTGTCTTTCCAGAATCTATAAATCAGCATGCTCATATGGATTATAATATTATTTGTGCCCACATATAGCATAATGCAAGCATATCCTACAACAAAAATAAAATCTCTACAAGCATTATAGAGATAGAGTTGAGGTTCAAAACAACATATAGAAATGTGTGACTCACCAAATAGAAAGGTATTGCTATTAAATATGAAGATTGAAAAGAATCGTATAATAAACTTCTTAGATGGTTGGGTGGCTTGTAGTCTTATATGCTAGATACTATTGTCCAAATGAAATTGGACCATACTATATTGGTGATGTTGTAAAATAGGGTTGCTTTATGTTTCATCTTCTTTTCTAGACCTATCCACTGTGTATAGAGGCATTCAAATATTGTGTAAAAAATTGATTTCAATTTATGGAATACACTTGTATGACAAGTATACTGGAACATTGTTGATGACAATTGTCCAAGATAACAACTCAGATATCTTGCCAGTTGCATTTGAAATGATTGAGGGAGAGATAAAAGAAACATAGTCATTTTTTTTATAGAAATATTTGTCAATATTTAACATCTTAAGAGGGCATTCTTGTCATATTTGATAGGGAGTGGGTGGCATCCCTCTTCAGCTTATCATGTACACTGTTCATGACATATTACGTCAAATTTTGTTGTAAAGTTCAAGAACAAAAGTGCAAAGCGATTAGTAATAAATGCAACATATGTAAAGACTAAGCATACTTTTTTGTACCAGTTTAAAGCGTTGGGCAATTTGGATCCCGCGATGTGTGCATGCACTAACAACATATCGTGTGCAAAGTGGGCTCAATATGTTGATGAGGGTCTTGGTTTAGGTACATGACTACTAATTTATCTGAGTGTATGAATGTTGTCATGAAAGGCACTTACAATCTTCCCATTATAGCCATAGTTAAGTCAACATATTATCTTCTTATTGAGTTGTTCGTACAAAAGGGCATAAAGGCAAAGCCGAAGCTTGCAAGTGGCAATAAATTTTCACAGACCTTGTTAAATGCAATTGAGGAGCATAGACAACACTCTGGTAACATAAGTAACACTCGAGTGTCTCACGATTCTCTAGAATACTTAATGTTTGAATGTGACAACATAAGAAGTCATGGTCAACGAGAATTCTAGGTGCATTTAACAGAGTGATGTGTGACTATGGGGAATTCCAAAAATTGCATTATCCATGTTGTCATGCACTTGTTGCGTGCTCTGACGCTCAAAGAAATTAGACCTCTTTTGTTCATAAGGTTTACACCATAAAGCCAGTGTTTAATGTGTATAAAACATAATTCTCTTTGATTTCTTATAAAGATATGTAGCCGCCATACATAGGGCTTCTTAAGCAAAATGGACAAGAATGGTCTAAGCTAGAGAAAATGATACGGATTGTGTAGAGATACCGATCACACTAGACAGACATGCCCACATGCTCTATCCTCTAGCCAACATAATTGATTCACTGTGTTATATAGTAAAAATAATATTGTTAAGTTTAATTTGTTGTAATATATATGTTGTTTATTGTCTTATTTCCTCCTATACTAAGAGTAATATTATCTAGTTTATGTAACTACTTTCTTAAGAAAAATTTGTTATTTATCGCCTTATTGTCTACCATATTTTGATGCATTTAACCAAGCTAAGCTAAAATACATAATTCATATATTTCAAAGTGCATATAATTTAAAGTCGATTAAAATTAAATATCTTACACCACTATGCTTTGATAATTAAAAATCAAAGTCCATAAAATTAAAAGTCCTAAACCACCATGCTCTAATAATTAAAACTCTTACAAAAACTAAATTAAAAGTCTATCATACATAGCCATTTGAATCACTGTGGGCCACGCCTATTGCGTCTAGAGCTAGCAATGTGACTCTTTATTGTATAACGACAATATACAATCTATCGTACGGGTCTATGATGTCCGTGCTCCTTCTACCGTTCCTCCTCTTGCTGATTCGCTTCTTCATCTTAGTCATCCACTTCATCCTCTTCCTCCTCTTGACGTGAGCCTTGAACAGAGGAAATTTGGATATGCATTGGTGATGATCGATAAAAATGATCTGGTGGTTGAACCTCTTGCATAGGTGCACGTGTACCACATGATTATAACCATGCTATAACGTCAGCATCTGACATGAAGATGTACTAAAAGATATCTGTCGTGCAATATCACTATGACCTAAACTTGTGACGGATTGCTACATTGGACTAGGAGTAATAAAAGAATATAACATGAACTGATAACTAAGGCATGCCATAAACTACTAGTTTGGGGTCATACATGGTTGGCTAGAGCTCGACATGAACTAGTGCTGAGAAGGGCCAGCCATTTACTGTTGGTGACTATGTCCTGACATGAAGTATTGACTAGGATACATAGGTTTAGGCTGGTATACATGATATGACTAAGGCTCAGTTCTGTGGCTATGTTGTGCTTGAGGCTGAAGGTTGGGTTCTGCATTATGTTGTACATAATCATCATCATCACGTGCCTTATCTAGGTACTGATATATGCTAACACGTGTACCAGTATGTAAATAACGCCTAAAAGATCGTTTATTTGGGACTTTAGTAGGCTGTGTTATGTCTGGTGCTAGGGGCATGAGGTGCTACACTATCAGGTAAATCCCTAAGCTTTAGATCCTGTGGGGTCCATCCAACGACAAAAATTTATTAGCTACTGACAAGTACCACTGAAAATACTCGACAGAAGGATGATTATCATCAGCCAACAAATATTGAACTTGCCACTCCCTACATGTCTCTTATGCAGCATGTCATATTACATGATCCAACATGTCTTTTTATGAAATAAAAAAAAAATACCCTCGATTCATGCCTTAAAAGGGGTAATAATAAATTATAAAAAAATCAATGGATTTGTAATAAAACCCTTCATAATGAGTATTTTTTTACAATTTTTTTTTGTAGATAAAGGGATCAAGAGATGGGGGACAAACGGTATAGTTCTTTTGTTGGTAAATTCGAGGATTAGAAACATGACTATTGCTTTCCAATTAGTTGCATTAATTGCTATTTCATTCATTTTATTGATTAGTGTACCTATTGTATTTGCTTCTCTTGATGGTTGGGCGAGTAACAAAAATGTTGTATTCTTCGATACATCCTTATGGATGTGATTAGTATTTCTAGTGTGTATTCTTAATTCTCTCATTTCTTGAAGCTATTTATTCTAAATTGAAAAACAAAATGACCCCTCCCCCGAAATTATTTCGAATTCTGAGGCACATTAAAAAAAATGGAATATATAAGCTCCTAAAAATAAAGAAAACTAAAACATTACATTATAAGGAGGGATCAAACTTCTTCTATTGGAAAAATATTATATCTTATACTTATATGATGGTAAATTGTAAAACTAAAAAAGCTTATCACCGACAGTCTGCTCAAGGTTCCAAACTTAACGTTAACAACTAAACACGAGAGTTGCGCTCGTTGCAAAATTTAACCCAACATCTTACGTCACAAGCTGATGACACCCATGCACCACCTATGTCCGCGTTCCCGAAGGCACCCCTCTCTTTCAAGAGAATTTGCAGCATGTCAAGCCCTAGTAAGGTTCTTCGCTTTGCATCGAATTAAACCACATGCTCTACTGTGCAGGCCTCGTCAATTCCTTTGAGTTTTATTCTTGCTAACGTACTCCCCAGATGGAATACTTAACACGTTAGCTACAGTATTACACGGGTCGATACGTACAACGCCTAATATTCATCGTTTACTGCTAGGACTACTGGGGTATCTAATCTCATTCGCTCCCTTAGTTTTCATCTCTTAGTGTCAATGTTGGCCAAGCAGATTGCTTTCACCGTTGGTGTTCTTTCTGATCTCTACGCATTTCACTGCTCCACTGAAAATTTCCTCTGCCCCTACCATACTTCAGCTTAGTAGTTTTCACTGCCTGTCCAAGGTTGAGCCCTGGGATTTGACGGCAAACTTAAAAAGCCACCAACAGACGCTTTACGCCCAATCATTCTGGATAACGCTTGCATCCTCTATCATACCTCGACTGCTGGCACAAAGTTAGCCAATGCTTATTCCTCAGATACTGTCATTACTTCTTCTCCAAGAAAAGAAGTTCATGACCTGTGGGCCTTCTACCTCCACATGGCATTGCTCTGTCAGATTTTTGCCCATTGCAAAAAAGTTTCCACTGCTGCCTCCTATAGGAATCTAGGCTGCATCTCAGTCTTAATGTGCCAAGATCAAACTCTGGCGGCATGCCTTACACATGCAAGTCAGACAAGAAGTGGTGTTTCCAGTGGCAGACGGGTGAGTAACGCGTAAGAACCTGCCCTTGAAAGGAGAATAACAACTGGAAACGACTCCTAATACCCCATAAGCTAAGGAGCAAAAAGAGGAATCCGCCTAAGGAGGGACTCGCGTTTGATTAGCTAGTTAGTGAGGCAATAGCTTACCAAGGCAATGATCGGTAGCTGGTCCGAGAGGATGATCAGCCACACTGGGACTAAAACACAACCCAGACTCCTACGGGAGGCAGTAGTGAGGAATTTTCTGCAATTTGCGAAAGCTCGAAGGAGCAATGTCGCATGGAGGCAGAAGGTCCACAAGTCATGAACTTATTTTTTCAAAGATGAAGCAATGCCGATATATGGGGAATAAGCATCGGCTAACTCTGTACCAGCAGACGCAGTAAGACAGAGGATGCAAGCGTTATCCGGAATGACCTTTATTTTATTTGAGTTTTACATTAATTTATATATTAATTGTGCAGTTTGATATAAAGAGGCCACAAGTGAATTTTAGGTGCAGTCTGGGCCCAAATTGATGGAAGATTAGAGCTTCCCAGCAGTTAGCACACCCAGACCCATTCAATAAGCACGAGGGTGCTTCAAGCCCAAGCACGGTCGTACTTAATGCCTTGCACGACCGTGCTCATCTGCGGGAAGCCCAATTATGAAGAATCTTTAGAGTTTTCAAACCCTATTAAAAGGGAGAGCTCAGGCATCATAAAAGAAACCAGTTTTTACATATTGGCTTTGACTCTAGAATACATCTGATTTCGTCTCTCTTGCACGGGATCCTTGGCACATACTTGGCAACACTTGGAGTTTTGAGCGATCGTACTTGAATACCGGGAGCACATCTCACACTCTAATTTGCTATTTCTTTTGATTATGGATTTGTTTATGATTATTTTAGTTCTTTTCTTTAGCATGAGTAACTAAGTCCATAGCTAGGGCTATGAGAACTATTGTTCATGAATTTATGAAATTTTGATATTTGAATCTAAATTTGATTTTCGCTTTGTGATTATATTTTATCCTACTGCACTTCTTTCTTAATCTTAATTAGTTATATCGTCAGACGATCGTACTTCAGTTAATTAATAGATCTATAGGGTAAAGAGAGACAAAGGATTAGGTGGACCAAACCAATCTTTCTCTTCTAATCGTTATTAAATTAACAACTTCGTAAGCTTCTAAAGCTTTCTTAAATTAATGTCTTACATGACCATTGGGTATTAATAATATTTGTATGAATGATTGCTTTTTCAATATTAAGAAAATCTTAAATTTAATTGATTTAAGCAATTTGTGTTTTATTTTTTTTTTGTTATTGTTAAATTTTTCTTTTATATTTTATAATTTTTATTTTTATTTTATTTTAATTTTTTTATTATTTCACAATTTTTTTTAATATATGCTCACTCGTTCTAAGTGCTCTACAACTTGTTTATTTGATCTGAAGATTGAGTGAACAGCGCGTAGACAAAGAAAAGAAATGAGAGAGCAAAGAATGGCAGAGGGAAGGAGATCAATTCAAGATTACATCACACCCACTGCTAGAGGCACTCTTGGAAGCATTGCAGCACTTAATGTGGAGGCCAAAAATTTTGAATTGAAACCAGCACTCATAACCATGGTCTAGAACTCCATATAGTTTGGAGGCATACCTAATGAAGACCCTAATTTACATCTGACAAAGTTTCTCTGATTGACAGATACTATAAAATACAATGGAGTCTTCAACAATGCTATTCGACTCTGTCTTTTCCCATTCTTAGTATCTTAAAAGGTGAATGCATGGTTTTCCTCACTCCCAGCCAACTCCATCAAAACTTGGGAGGATCTCACTCAACAATTCTCGGGAAAGTACTTTCCCTCATCAAGGTCCTTTAAGCTTATGACGGAGATATGTTGCTTCCAACAATATGAAACAAAATCCTTATTCGAAGCATGGGAGCGATTTGGAGAGCTTTTGAGAAGATGTTCTCATCATGATTTTTTGACATGGAGAAAGGTACAATTGATGCCTATCAATCACTACTAGGGCTACAATTGATGCCGTAGCAGGAGGGTCTCTCATTAGAAAAGATCAAGATGATGCATACAAGTTGATAGATGAGATGACATCTTCTAACTTTGAGCGACACACTACTGACTCTTATGACATCAAGAGGAAAGAGACTGCCCCAGTTTACCAAGTAGAGAGTAGCAGCTCACTAATGAACCAAATTGCAGCCCTTACAAAGCAACTAAAATCTTTAATGAAGGCTCAAGACCAACCTGTAAGAGTTCTTGCAAGCCCAGAATCTAAGCAAGAGGAGGCAAATTTCATGGGCAATCACAGTTCAGGATGGAGGAGTAATCCTCCTAACTCTTGGGGGAATGGCTTTGGAAGTCAAAATTCAAGTGTTTATCGCCCTCCTCATATGCAAAGTCAGGGAGCAAGACCTGAAGGAAAAAAAGTTCCTAGATCTCAGTCTAACTTTCAAGAACAGATGATTCAATATGTGTATTACTCTTATAAGAGGATGACAAAGCTTGAATCCAAGTTAGACCAACATATTGAGAAAACTGATAAGAGGTTCGCAAAGGTTAAATATGAAATACAAGCCAATTCTTCTAAGATGAGTGCACAATTGGAGCAAATTATGAACCTTTTAAGTCAAAGACTGATGGGAACACTACCATCTCAGCTTGAACCTAATCTAAGGGAGCAATGCAATGTCATCACCCTTAGAAGTGGGAAGAAACTACAAGAATTGCAGAACAGAGGCACATGCACACCCATGCTTATTGAGAAGCACGCCCATGTTGATTCTATATGCACGCTCGTGCTTACTAATGAGCACGCCTCTGCTGAAATAGAATCACGACCGTGATTATACAAGCACGCCCATGACAGTGATAAAAGTACGGTCGTGCATCACTATGAGCAAGACCGTGCTTCAAGCGAGAAGCCTAGAAAAGAAAAGAAGGAAGAACCTCTTGTTCAACCAAGGCCCTATGAGCCTAAGATACATTTCCCACAGCGGCTGCAAGGTCACCCTCCTTATGATGAAGAGTTCCACAAGTTCTTAGACTTATTGGGCAAAGTGCACATCAATATGCCTTTCATTGATGCTATCTCCAAAATGCCCAAATATGCTAAATTTTTAAAGGAGATTTTGACCAATAAAAAAAAGTTGAAAGCACATGAAACAAGCGCTCCCAGGAGGCAACTTGTGTCTTTTATTTTATTTTATTTTATTTAAATTTTATTTCTTTTTGTTTATTTTAATTTTTCTATTGTTATTTTATTTTTAGAATAAAGAATAAGCATATTGAAAGATTGCAAGAACGGAGTTGATTGTTTCTGCACACACTTTTGAGCTCTGATATGAAAGCACGCTTGTGCTCATCCCATAAACGGCCGTGCATCCAGTCGCATTTATGAGAGAAAGGTTTACATCATAAGCATGAGCATGCTCAAGATTTCAGCATAGCCATGCTCCCTTTCCTGAAGTTGTCGTGCCAAGAATTATAAGGAAACCTCTTTCTTTTTTATTCAATTCCCTCTTTGCTTGCTTTTAAGTTAATTGCTTTCAAATATTGAGGATAATATTTGACTTTAAGTATGGGGGAGTAGTTCCTAATTATATAATTGTTATTGCATGTTATTAAGTAAAGTGCCTATGTTATTTTTTTATGATAATTGTTCCTGGATATGAGAACACCCCTTAGTCTTTGGACTCCGGAATGGGTTGTAAAAGCAGTCTTCGGTCTTCTTGTCTTGGAAGTATTCGGTCTGTCAGAGATGTGATCAATCAAGGGTGAGGAGGGTACCTGCAAAGGCACTCCAATGGTAAAGTAAGTGTTCGGTATTACGTAAGCGAGATTACTATATTTAGTAAGAATGACATCAGAATCCATAATGTACTGTGTACTTCCCTTTTTATAGCCACTGTTTTGGGCTGATGGGCCTGGATAACTTAGGCCTTATTGACTATCCTCTTGATTAAGTATAATCCTCGTTATTACTTCAGATTAGTGCATATTAATTATTTAATGCACGTGGTAAATGGTGACTATTCGATCGAGACACGAGAACCTTAAGGAATATCTGGTTTGGAGGGTACTCGGTACCGAATACCTAAGAGGTACTCGGTACCGGGTACCCTAATAGGTACACTAGCCCTCGAAGCCTCAAAAATTGTAGAAATTTTTGAAGAGGCTTATCATCCAGATCTCGGTCTCGGTGCAATGAGCGGGAAATATGATTTTGGCGGGAAGTTGGGGATGCTTTTAGGGTTTTGCATTTACTGTTCACCAAGATCTGACAAGTTACTCTTTTGATAACCGTTGATCTATTGATGATCTTAACGGCTGAAATTGGGCGCGACTCTTCATTTACCCGAAACCCTTTGCTCTATAAAAGGGGAGTGTGGTCCCTGCTTGCTTCTACCTTTTGCTCTGTACCGAAGTGTTATAATTTTCTTGTGCGCCAAGCTCTCTATCTTTAAAACCGAGCTTTTCTTTTCAAAGTAAACTTCTCTCAAGGTATAAATCTTTTTATCCGAGATGGTGAATTCAATAGAATGGGAAGATTCACTGTCAGATAGGGCCGATGACCGGGATAGGGTTGAGTCTGTTAGAATTGTAGTGGACGAGGCCGAGGAGCCCATTAGGGCTGTAGGTGAATCTAATGAACCTGCCGAATCCTCTGCCTCCGCCGAAGGGATGGTACTCATCGTCAGTCCAATTAGGGAGAGGCCGAAATGTCCACCATGTACAATTCCTGGTTATGAATGGGTGGACAGAGAGGTGGTATCATACTTCTCCAATTACCAAAGGAATGCCGACCTGAAGCGGTTCTTAAGGCTGAATAGGGTTTGCTTATTTGAAAACGAGGATCCTTATCCCATGGAAGTCGAATGCTGCCGAGGGGATGGCACGCCGAATCCTGACCTAGTATGCCTAGGCGCCGAGTTCAGCTTGGAAAGGGGATTTTATGTTTATGATTGCATTTTCAAAGAGTTAGGAGTAGTTTTTCCTTTAGATGACTTCCAAATGGGGGTTTTACGTGTTTTAAACGTAGCCCCTACTCAACTTCATCCGAATGGGTGGGCAGCAATGCAAGCCTTTAGGATTCTTTGTAAATTCCATTATATAGAGCCAACCACAAACCTTTTTCTTCATTTTTTTAGTACACGTCCTTCGGACAAAGCTCGGTGGATTTCCTTGTTCCGCCAGCCCGATTTTCCTATTTTTAAACCTTACACTTCCTCCTTCAAAGGTTTTAAGACCGGGTTTTTTAAGGTCTTTATTCATCCTGAGGGGGGAAAAAATTATTTTTACGACCGAGAAGGGACTCCTCTGTTCCCTTTTCACTGGACTCGGGTACCTCGCCGATATGATGTGGTGCCCGAGGATATGCTGACAGCCGAGGAGCTGTCAGCTCTTCAATATATAAAGACCATTCCTTGGGAAATTCCTGCCCGAGGACTGATTTTGCTGCTCAAGTCCCCAAATCCTCGGATGGACTTGAATGGTAGGTAATTTTCCTAAGTATATTTTTCTAAGATATCTTGAATTAATTTGACTTTTCTTTTTTGATGCAGCTCTTATGGCACATCTCGGCTCCAGAATGGGATATCGTCAGGCTTTAAAGCAAAGAATGCCGGAGGGGATGACGGTTGATCAACATCGTCATCCCGAGGTGGATCGCTTGGCCGAGAGGGCCACTGCTCGATCTCCTCCCCGAGATCACAGTGAAGCTGAAGGGGACCTTCGAAAAAGAAAAAGCAAGGGCAAGGCAAAGGAAGCTGAATCGAGGCCAAAGAAAAAGCAGGCACGTGCCCAACCTGCTGCCGGACCGGGAGAGACTTCTCGGGGGGTAACCATTCCTCCCGAGGTTATGTCCGAGAAGTTCTTCGCCGAAGGGGTGAATCCTTCTCGTCTACTCCCACCTCGTCTTCTTTCAGAATCAGGGAAGAAGATAGTAAATGAACAAGATAAGGGGGCGAGGTGGGATTGGTTCTACGAGTTCTTCTCCTGAGCCGGGATCATGGCTCGATCTTTGGCGCTTGAGCCTATGCTTGAGCTTGAGAAGGTGAAAGAAGAATTGGCCAAGTGCCAAGAGGTACAGCTGAACCTCTCCGAGACCAACAAAGCACTGGAAACCGAAGTGGGTCAGCTTAAAGAACATCTTCGTATCCGAGATACACGTGTTGAGGATATGGAGAAAAAGCTGAAAACTGCTGAGGCCGACAGGAAGGCTAAAGGTCTGGAGTTAGCTGATGCCTTGGCGCGGGAGAGGAGGACTAAGGAGCGGTGTGAGGCCGAAATGAAGGCCTTGGAAGTCAAAAGTAACGAACTGATCTATGCCGAGCATGAAGCAGGTTTCTACCATGCTGTCCAGCAGGCTAGACAGTTCGGGAAAATTCCTTCAAGTTTTCAGTTTGATACAGCGAGGGATTTTTTCCAAGGAAAATTCCTTCGTTACGATGAGGTAGCCGACGACCTTGAGCCGGATCTCCTCGCTCCTCGCCAAGTGGAATCGGGTGAAGCCGAGGACACTGGTACTCCTGAAACTTCTCCTCCCGCCGACGCCCCCGAAGAGTCCCTTAATATTGTTGATTAATAAATGTATTTTGTTTTTCTTTTGTTGTATTTTAATATCAATAAATGATGAAGTATTCATGGGAACTCTGTGTTTGACCTTTAATTTTCTGTAGTCGATCGAAATACCTTATAGACTGACTGAAAAAAGGTAATAAGATTTGAAGTGATTAACCGAACAGTGAGATAAACTTGAATAACTTGGATAAATTAAATTCAACCTTGGCCGAGATGTAACTCGGGAGGGAATCGCTTTAAATAAATTGAATTCAACCTTGGCCGAGATGTGACTCGGGAGGGAGTAACTTGGATAAATTAAATTCAACCTTGGCCGAGATGTGACTCGGAAGGGAGTAACTTGGATAAATTAAATTCAACCTTGGCCGAGATGTAACTCGGGAGGGAATCGCTTAAATAAATTGAATTCAACCTTGGCCGAGATGTGACTCGGGAGGGAATTGCTTTAATAATATTAATAATTCGTCCTTAACCAAGATGTAACTCGGGAGGGAATAGTTTGGATAAATTGATTTCAATCTTGGCCGAGATACGACTCGGGAGGGAATAACTTGGATAAATTAAATTCAACCTTGGCCGAGATGTAACTCGGGAGGGAATCGCTTAAATAAATTGAATTCAACCTTGGCCGAGATGTGACTCGGGAGGGAATTGCTTTAATAATATTAATAATTCATCCTTAACCGAGATGTAACTCGGGAGGGAATAGTTTGGATAAATTGATTTCAACCTTGGCCGAGATACGACTCGGGAGGGAATAACTTGGATAAATTAAATTCAACCTTGGCCGAGATGTAACTCGGGAGGGAATCGCTTAAATAAATTGAATTCAACCTTGGCCGAGATGTGACTCGGGAGGAAATTGCTTTAATAAATTGAATTCAACCTTGGCCGAGATGTGACTCGGGAGGGAATTGCCTTAATAATATTAATAATTCGTCCTTAACCGAGATGTAACTCGGGAGGGAATAGTTTGGATAAATTGATTTCAACCTTGGCCGAGATACGACTCGGGAGGGAATAAATTTAACAGACCGAATAAATAGTTGCCTCGAACAGACGAATTTCATTAAAATAGTGCCTCATTAAAAACCTTCTTGGGAAAACCCCTTTTCACGTTTTTATAAGGGGAGAAAACCCAAGCGAGGAAAAGAGTGCACTTGAATTTACATTTACATTCATATAATCAACTGTAGTAACGTTTGAGATGAGAAATGTTCCATGTTCTCGGAATTGGATCTCCTTCCAATGTTTCCAAGCGGTATGATCCATTTTTCAAGTTTTCCCTTATTCTGAAGGGTCCGTCCCAGTTGGCCGAGAATTTACCATGTCTCTTATCTCGTCTGGCTTCTCCAGTTGCTCGCCAAACGAGGTCGCCTTGAATGAAATGCCTAGGCCGAATGCCCGAGTTAAATTTCTTTGTCATTATTTGTCTGCTTGCTTCGTTCATTATGGCTGCATGTTCCCGGATTTCTTCGATGGTATCAAGGCTGATTGTCAAAGCTTCCGAATTATTTTCTTCATTAAATTGCTGCCTTCTAAGGGATAGCTCGCCGATTTCGACAGGTACCATGGCCTCGGCACCATATGTTAGCCGAAATGGTGTTTCCTTAGTTGAGGATTGAGGGGTACACCGATATCCCCAAAGGATCTCAGGGAGTTTTTCGGCCCATTCACCTTTTGCTGAGCCTAGACGTCGTCTTAGTTCCTTGAGAATAACCTTGTTAGCGGCTTCGGCTTGGCCGTTAGCTTGGGGATGTTCGACTGACGCTAGTCGATGCTTGATATGTAACCCTTCTAGGAACTCGTTAAAGCGTCGATCCGTAAATTGGAGGCCATTATCGGTGACTTTGGCATGGGGGATGCCGAAACGGGTGATGATATTTTTCCATGTGAACTTCTGAACATTATTGGCCGTTATAGTTGCAAGGGGCTCGGCTTCGATCCATTTAGTGAAGTAATCAATGGCAACGATTAAGAACTTGCATTGCCCCTTTGCTATGGGGAAGGGTCCGAGCAGATCCATCCCCCAAATGGCAAAGGGCCAAGGTGTGACAACCGAATGGAGGTTTTCAGCTGGTTGATGAATCAAGGGACCATGTTGTTGGCAGGGTATGCATTTCTTCACAAATTGATCTGCATCTTGGAGGAGTGTCGGCCAATAATATCCGGCCCTAATAATCTTCGAGTTTGTTGTTCGTCGTAGGAATGTGTACTACATATTCCTTCATGTATTTCTTTTAATACATATTCGGCCTGATCCTTGCCGAGACATTTGAGTAAAGGGATGGAAATTCCCCTTTTATATAGCTCTTGGCCGATCATGGTGTACTTCGCAGATTGAGTTCTTATCTTTTTTGCCTTATCCGGGTCTGTAGGAAGCTCATTAGCGCTGAGATATTGGATAATATCTTTTCTCCAATCGGCCGGATTATCTATGAAAAAACATTCTTTCTTCAATATACTTGGCTCAGCTATTTCCTGCTGGATGATACTCTGAAGTTGTCCAGGCCGACGAGTGCTTGCTAGCTTAGCTAGTCGATCGGCCTCTTCATTAGAGGATCTCGGTGTGTGCTGGACTGCTATTTCATCAAAGGTTGCGCGCAATTTCTGGTATTCCTGGAAGTAACATAGCAGTGTATTATCCTTGATTTGATAATTCCCTGAAATTTGGGAAGTTATCACCTGAGAGTCACTGAGGCAGGTTATTCTCTTAATCCCTATTTCTTGAGCCAAACGAAGTCCGGCCAGCAGTGCTTCATATTCAGCTTGATTGTTGGAGGTCTTGAAGCCGAAACGTAGCGATTGTTCCAAGGTGACCCCATTTGGTCATTTTAGGACGATTCCGGCTCCACTTCCATGTTGGTTTGATGATCCATCTACGTATAAAGTCCATTGATCAGTACTCATCTTTTGGTCCGGATGTAACTCATTAATGAATTCGACCAAATTTTGATTTTTGATAGCGCCCCTTGCTTCAAAACGTATGTCAAATTGGGATAATTCAACCGCCCATGCCATCATTCTTCCTACCAGCTCAGGTTTTCTCAGCATTTTACCGATTGGGCAATCGGTTCTGACGACAATTCGGTATCCTTGAAAGTAATGTCGAAGACGCCGAGATGTATGTACCAAGGCTAAGACTGCCTTCTCAATTATTTGATACCTAGTCTCTGCACCGAGTAGTGTACGACTGGTAAAATATAGGAGGATGGGGTCAGGAGTTTCTTGCATTAATCTGGTGATGGCCATTGGTGATCTTGCAAGATAAACAATGATATCTTCTTGACTAATTGGTTTAGATAGGATTGGCGGTGTTGCTAGTATGGACTTGAAATGTTGGAAAGCCTTCTCGCATTCGTCGGTCCATTGGAATTTCTGTGCCCTTTTCAGTAATGTAGTGAATGGATGAGCTATTTCGGCTAATTTAGGTAGAAACCGAGATAGGGCTGCCATTCGTCCTACTAATCTTTGGACTTCTTTGGTAGAGCTCGGCCTTTTCATACTTATTACGGCCTGACACTTGTCCGGATTGGCCTGGATTCCTCTTTCTGATAACATAAAGCCAAGGAACTTTCCCCACGATACACCGAAATCACATTTTTACGGATTAAACACGAGGTTATACTGCGTGCTTCGGCAAATACCTCGGCAAGGTGTGCTTGGTGTTCTTGTATGGTGGCGGATTTTATCACCATGTCATCAACATAAACTTCCATACATCTGCCAATCTGTTTACTGAATATTTTATCCATTAAGCGTTGGTATGTAGCTCCAGCGTTTTTCAAACCGAACGGCATCACCTTATAGCAGTAATTTGCTGATTCCGTAATGAAGGCTGTTTTTTCTTCATCTAGCCGATACATCCGAATTTGATTATATCCGGAGTACGCGTCCAGAAAGCTCAAGAATTTATTTCCTGCTGCTCCGTCAACCAATTTGTCAATGTTTGGTAAAGGATAGGCATCTTTTGGGCAAGCTTTATTTAAATCCGTGAAGTCCGTGCACATCCGCCATTTTCCATTTGCTTTCTTTACCATGACTACATTCGCTAGCCAGGTAGAGTACGTCACTTCTCGGATAAAATTTGCTTTCAATAATTTGCCGGTCTCCTTTTTAATTGCCTTGGCTCTTTCTCCCCCGACTTTTCTCTTTTTTTGTGCTATCGGGCGAGAATTTTTGTATACAGATAGGTGATGGCACATAAAACTTGAATTAATGCCAGGCATGTCGGCAGCGGTCCATGCAAAGAGTTCTTTATTTTTCACAAAACTTCTTGAATGATATCTTGTTCTGGATCAGTTAAACCGATGCCGAGGTATGTGTTCTGTCCTTGAAGGACGCCTAGCTGTATTGATTTCTTTTCTTCATTCGGTTCTACTCGGGGGCCTTCATCGATCCTAGGATCAAGCTCTATATCTTTCATATCATTGTTGAGTTCAGGGGATACTATATTCACATCCCCCTGAGGTGTCGGTCTGACCCGAAGACTTGCAAAGTAACATTCTCGGGCGGTTTTTTGATCGGCATGAATAGTTACAATCCGACCTTGGTCTGATGGAAACTTCATAGCCAAATGTGGAGTCGAAACTATAGCCTTTAATTTGTTGAGAGAAGGGCGTCCGAGGAGTATGTTGTAGGAAGTGTTGGCTTCCACCACCAGGTAAGTTATTTTGATGCATTTCTCTTCTCGTTCAGACCCGAACAAAGTGTATAAGTCAATGCATCCTCGTGTTTCGACTCTCTCCCCTGCAAACCCGACCAGAGGTTCATGGTATTCTCTGAGTTCTTCCTCTGGTATGCCCATTTGTTGGAAAGTTTTCCAATACAAAATGTCGGCAGAACTACCTTGGTCTATCAATGTTTTCTTGACTGTACAATTATTAATATCTACACTTATGACCATAGGATCATCTTGTACGGGATCTACTCTTTGAAAATCCTGGTCAGTAAATGTGATTGGGGGGATGCGGACCCGACTACCTAAAGAGATGTGATTTACTGATCTCACATTTCTTAGGTGTCGTCTTCTAGCCGAGTTGGTGGCGCCTCCACCTGCAAAGCCACCGGCTATTGTGTTAATAATTCGGCGAGGTTGGTTCTCTGGTTCGTATGGCCGCCTTTGAGGTTCTCTAGACCTACTTCTTTGTCTTTCATGTCTGGGACCTCGATGATTATCTCCTCTGGAAGGGGGATGGGCCACGAAATTATGAAGATGACCGGCTTTAATTAAATCCTCAATCCGATCTTGGAGTGCTGCACATTCTTCAGTATTATGACCCCTGTTTTGGTGATATTTACATACTTTCGTCTTGTCGGCTACGGGAGGGGTATTTGCTCTTCTTGGCATGGTCATTATTTCTGTGTTAAGTGCTTGGTCTAGCACTTTTGCCCTGTTAGTATTTAAGGTAGTGTAACTTGTATACCGAGGTCCTCTGTTGACCCTGTCAATGACAAGTCCTTTTTCTTTTTCTTTATTTTTTAGGTTATTTCTTTCACTTTCTCTTCGGCTGGAGCCTTGATCAGTTCTCATCTGGCTTCGGTATTCGGCTAGTTCCTCCATCTGCATGTATTTGGTTGCCCGGACCCTGAGTTCATCTAAGTCCGACGGAGGCTTTTTGCAGATACTATTAACGAAGGGTCCTGGCCTAAGGGCTGTGGATAGGTGATGCATAGCCACAGCTGGCTCAAGATTTCAAATGGAGAGGGCAACTTTACCAAATCTGTCCATGAATGCCCTAAGAGTTTCTCCTCTTTCTTGACGAATATTCACCAATGCTATAGAGGTCAACTGATGTGGCCGACTTGTAGCAAATTGAAGCTTAAAGCGTGTGACAAGAGTTGTGAATGAGTCAATCGAAGAGGGTGGAAGTCGGGTGAACCAACTTAGTGCTGGTCCCCTGAGAGATGTCGGGAATAGTCTACACATGAGTGCATCCTCGTCAGTGTAGAGACCAACTTGCGTCGAAAAAATGTCTACATGTTCTTCGGGATCAGTCGTGCCATCGTACTTCTCTAACACTAGACCTTTCCAGGCCTCGGGCAGTCTTGCCTCCATGATAGAGCTGATGAAGGGATTTCGGCCAGACACTGTCTCGAGTCGGAATCGGTGGTGGGGCTTTTGTTTTTGTAGCTTGCAGAGCAGAGGAATCCCCTTGTTCTTGAGAAATCGGAGCTGTATGAGTTGGTATGTACGATCTGATCTCACTTCTCAGATTAGCATTTTCTCTCTTTAATGCTGATAACTCAAGTGCATCTCTCTCTCTTTGTTTCTGCAGCTCAGTTATTTCAGCTTTCATTTGCCTCATGACAGAAGAGAGGTCTTCCTGGCTCATCCTTTCTACTACCACTTCGGGTTGTTGGTTGGGGGTAGTATCACCGTCATACATTTCTCTCGTCCTGATAGGTCCTTCTTGTTGACTTCTTGTATGCACCATAATATCTTTACTGTTGGTTGAATCGAGCCCCACGGTGGGCGCCAAAATGTTCCTGGATATGAGAACACCCCATAGTCTTCGGACTCCGGAATGGGTTGTAAAAGCAGTCTTCGGTCTTCTTGTCTTGGAAGTATTCGGTCTGTCCGAGATGTGATCAATCGAGGGTGAGGAGGGTACCTGCAAAGGCACTCCAATGGTAAAGTAAGTGTTCGGTATTACGTAAGCGAGATTACTATATTTAGTAAGAATGACATCAGAATCCATAATGTACTGTGTACTTCCCTTTTTATAGCCACTGTTTTGGGCTGATGGGCCTGGATAACTTAGGCCTTATTGACTATCCTCTTGATTAAGTATAATCCTCGTTATTACTTCAGATTAGTGCATATTAATTATTTAATGCACGTGGTAAATGGTGACTATTCGGTACCGAGACCTGAGAACCTTAAGGAATATCTGGTTTGGAGGGTACTCGGTACCGAATACCTAAGAGGTACTCGGTACAGGGTACCCTAATAGGTATAATAATTTAAAACTTTTTCCCTCGTAGAATTCAATTTTTCCAAATAGAAGAGCATGTTGAGTGATTATTATTGGCATTATACTTTCATTTTGAAACTAATAATTAGCTAAGTTCCTTACTTTTATGCTCTACATTAAATTTTAACCCACAGATGTGAGTTTTGAGCCTTAAAGGAAATTTTTTTATCTTAATTTAATTAATTGTACCTCTTTCCTCATTATTTTGTGTGATTATCTCCTTAAGATTTGTGCTCTAGAACTTGACTTGAAACTGACTTAAGACTTCTCTTTTTAATTATATGTTTTTAATGTAATTGAGGCATAATATGATTTTTATTCTTAGCCATTAGCATGTTTGAGATACACTTAGTTACCCACCTTGAGCTTTATTGATTTTCTTGGTCCCTTGCATTAAATTTATAAAATATTTTGATGACCTTGAGTTTATGAATAGAGCAATTAAGTTGTTGAATTGCTTGATAAATTCTCTTCTATATCTCTCATGTGCAAAAAGAAAGAAAGAAAGTATGAAAAAGAAAATAAAAAAAGAAAAAAGGGTTATATATGATTGAAAGGAGAGAGAAGTAAAGATATTCTTTATATTCAAAAATATAAAAATTACTCCAAGAGCTTCATTTGTAAACTTAGGGGATGTTTATAATTTTTATAATTTATTACTTTTTTGTATATCCCTTTCTTTCATTTATCTCACCTCAATTATTATAACTCCTTGGCCACATTATAATAAGAAAAAGATCTCATGATTTTTACTTGCATTTAATTTATTTAGTAGAGAGTCAGTTTATAGTCAAGCCTATGGTAGTACACTTCTCTTTAGGAGAACTGAGTGATATCTTATTTTATCCCTTAGTGAGAGAGAAAAGTAGAGTACCTCAGTTTGATGTTTGAGTTAAAAGTATGGAAATATAAGATTTTAATTGGGAATCCCTTTGATTGCTTATACTCAGTTATATTACTATTGTTGCTCTTTTTATCTCCTCATCTCGGGTTCCTTGTGTGATATTATGTTTTAAGTTATTATGTTACTCTTAACTAGTACTATGCTTAAGGACAAGCAAACAGATAAGTATGGGGAAGTTGATAAGTCTGTAATTGGACCCTCTTTTACAGTCCATATACTCATATTTGACCTTTATTTTATTTGAGTTTTACATTAATTTATATATTAATTGTGCAGTTTGGTATAAAGAGGCCGCAAGTGGATTTTGGGTGCATTCTGGGCTCAAATTGATGAAAGATTAGAGCTTCGCAGCAGTCAACATGCCCAGACCCATTCAATAAATACGAGGGTACTTCGAGCCCAAGCACGGTCGTGCTTAATGTCTTGCACGGCCATACTCATCTGCGGGAAGTCCAATTATGAAGAATCTTTAGGATTTTCAAACCCTATTAAAAGGGAGATCTCAGGCATCGTAAAAGAAAGCAGTTTTTACATCTTGACTTTGGCTCTAGAATACATCTGATCTCGTCTCTCTTGCACAGGATCTTTGGCACATGCTTGGTGACACTTGGAGCTTAGAACAATCGTACTTGAATACCGGGAACACATCTCACACTCTAGTTTGCTATATCTTTTGATTATGAATTTGTTTATGATTGTTTTAGTTCTTTTCTTTAGCATGAGTAACTAAGTCCACAGCTAGGGCTATGGGAACTATTGTTCATGAATTTATGAAATTTTGATATTTGAATCTAAATTTGATTTTTGCTTTGTGATTAGATTTTATCCTATTGCACTCCTTTCTTAATCTTAATTAATTATATCGTCAGACGACCGTACCTCGGTTAATTAATAGATCTATAGGGTAAAACGAGAAAAAGAATTAGGTGGACCAAACCAATCTTTCTCTTCTAATCGTTATTAAATTAACAACTTCGTAAGCTCCTAAAGCTTTCTTAAATTAATGTCTTGCATGACTATTGGAAATGTTAATTTAAAGAAAAGAATATTAATATTGCATGATCATTGGGTATTAATAATATTCGTATGAATGATTGGTAATACAAGGAAATTGAATTTAGAGTTAAATAAAGAAATAACATAAAGGATTGAATTAGAAAGCTCATATGCCCTAGGTTCCTCTCCGATAAGTTTAACCACGACGTGCATTATATTCCTTGCTCTTAGTTTTATAATTGATTTTATAAATTCTTGTTTTTAATTAATTTCGTATCTTTGAAGCTTAAACGATTGAATTAGGAAATTCTTAGTAATTGAAATCAATCCTTGTGGGATGATATTTCAGGAACTTAAGTTAAGAACCCTTTATTACGTCTTGATGGGTACACTTGCCCTCCGAACAGCTGCGTCTCAGTCCTAGTATGCCAGGATCAAACTCTGGCGGCATGCCTTACACATGCAAGTCAGACAAGAAGTGGTGTTTCTAGTGGCAGACTGGTGAGTAACGCGTAAGTACCTGTCCTTGGAAGGAGAATAACAACTGGAAACGACTACTAATACCCCATAGGCTAAGGAGCAAAAGGAGGAATCTGCCCAAGGAGGGGCTCGCGTTTGATTAGCTAGTTGGTGAGGTAATAGCTTACCAAGGCAATGATCGGTAGCTAGTCCGAGAGGATGATCAGCCATACTGGGACTAAGACACAGCCCAGACTCCTACGGGAGGCAGCAGTGAGGAATTTTCTGCAATGTGCGAAAGTCTGAGGGAGCAATGTCACATGGAGGCAGAAGGCCCACAAGTCATGAACTTATTTTTTCAGAGACAAAGCAATGCCGATATCTGGGGAATAAGCATCGGCTAACTCTGTACCAGCAGCCACAGTAAGACAGAGGATGCAAGCGTTATCTGGAATGATTGGGCGTAAAACATCTATAAGTGACTTTTTGAGTTCACCGTCAAATCCCAGGGCTCAACCCTAGATAAGCGATGGAAACTACTAAGTTGGAGCATGGTAGGGGCAGAGGGAATTTTTGGCGGAGTGGTGAAATGCGTAGAGATCAAAGAGAACACCAATGGTGAAAGCATTGTGCTGGGCTGACACTAACACTAAGAGACAAAAGCTAAGGGAGCGAATGAGATTAGATACCCCTATAGTCCTAGTCGTAAACGATGGATACTAGGTGCTATGTGTATCGACTCGTGCAATGCTGTAGATAACGCATTAAGTATCCCGCCTGGGGAGTATGTTCGCAAGAATAAAACTAAAAGGAATTGACGAGGGCCCACACAAGCGGTGGAGCATGTGGTTTAATTTGTTGCAAAGTGAAGAACCTTATTAGGGCTTGACATGCCGTGAATCCTCTTGAAAGAGAGGGGTGCCTTTGGGAAAGAGGACACAGGTGGTGCATGGCTGTCGTCAGCTCGTGCCGTAAGGTTAGCAATTCTGACTTCATGTAGGCGAGTTGCAGCCTACAATCCAAACTAAGGACAAGTTTTTGGAGTTAACTCACCCTCAAGGGATCACTATCCTTTGTCCCGGCCATTCTAACACGTGTCAAATTTTGAATGAAAGGGTTCGCTTTGATTGTTAAGAGTAGGTAACCCTTTTCCCTTGTCTTTGTTTCTATTGCATTCCATCTCATCATATCTCATTATGTTTTGTGATATTTGATTTGAGAATCGCCGTCAATACCTCGGTGTAGGTTCAGGATACTCCTTTGTTCCACAATTTGGGGCTATTCAAACTAACTAATTAAGAATTTTTAGATGTACTAGTACTAGCAATTGCAAGTGCATCTTTGATGCATTCATTGATTCTCTCGAGAGGCCAGAATTACCGCGAGTAAACATATTAATGACGAGAAATGCATGCTAGGCTACTAATATTTTACTTGCTCTACTATTCTGCCTAAGCGTAGCTGAGGAAGAATTACTAGGCATAAAACAAAAAAAATGCGGATTAAAAGATTAGGGCATACTGTATTTATATTTTTTTGTTTATAATATCCATCATTTATTAATATTTTTGTGTTTTTTTAAATAAACAGAAAATAGTAAGATAAGGCCATTCCATTTCCATAGTGTGCAAACAATCAATGTTTATAAGAACGATTGATATGTGTTGCGTTCCACCAAATTGTCGAACCACACGATTAGCAGGGTGCCACTTAATCATAACAAATTGAATAAAAGTAGTCACAAATGCCCATACATTGGCCTCATCATAAAAAAAATGTGTAACATTCCTCACCTCATTGTTATTGTAGGGTGTCCACCTAAATTAAAACAATGAATAGGAAATATTAGATTGATAAATTATATAATTTAATATAAGAGTTGGTACCATATGCCATATTTTTACTTACTCTATTAATGCCAATTAAATCAATGATCCTCTTGTATTGCAACAACTTATTCATGTGTGATTTTATCGATGAGGTAAAACTTTTTCACCTAAAATGAATATAATTAATTTTCATACTTGCAAATTTAACATATATAAATATAATTTTAAAATAACAAATAAATATACCTTAATGCTAGTGGAAAAGTGAGTGGATGATGATGTTTATGGGCCAATTAAGATATTTTATACCATGCCCAAGATTATAGAAGAGATAAACAACCTGCAATCTTAGTAACATTATATTTCATCATACGACAAAGCTCATGATAAAGAGATCCTAGAATAGCAAACCCCCCAACTCTAGTTTGTAGTCCTAACAAAATCAATAAGAGGAGGAAGTCACTTCATATGAACCTTAAATCCGGATTCATCTAGGAATAATACTCTACCTAATAGAACCATTATGTATTCTATGGGGTAACATATAATAGTCTGCTTATCAACATCATGGGGTAATGCTCCAAATGTATCTGTGAACCAATGTAGATTTACAGAGAATCCTTTTATGTTTGTCTCATCTGGAATTGCTCCAAATAAATTTTTACACAATGCCCATATATCTCGATCATAAAATTTCTCCAACGCTCTAATGCACCCACTCACAAGCCTAGTTGACATATAACATCTTCCAAAGTTATCGTACATTCTCCATATGGAAGATAAAATGTATGTGACCTAGGCTTCAAACGCTCCACAAGTGCACTAATGAGTGCCCTATCATAATCAAATATAAGCACTATTTGCACAACATGCCAAAAATTAATTTGTCTAAAAAATGATTCCATCCTCAGATCTGGAGCGACCATCATATTATAGTATTTATTTTGTAAAATTTCAACTTCTTATAAGATAACAAAAAATTTATACATTAGGTATTGTTCATCAAAACTAAAAGAAAATACAAAAATGTTGTTTACTATTTTGTTTATATACAACATGATATCAGATATAAATATATTACAACAAAATCATATTGAAATTAACTATCTCATAAAATAAATTTAACAAATAGTATAATTTAATTAATATTATCTTAATATATAACCTCTATTAAAATAAATAAATAAATTATTACAATACGAATCAATAGTTAAAACTCTTTAAATATATTTAACACCCACTGAATATAAATTTATTTTAATTCACCACGTTATAATTTCAATGTTTATTCTTAAAACTATAATTATTTAATTTATTTTAACAAATAGTAAAAATTTTAATAAAAAATATACTAAGAGTTTTTTTAACTAACAATTGATTAAATATGTAATAAACATTATGTGTTATAAATGCAATATACAACATATAAAATATTACCATAAAAAATAAATATATAACAGATAAACAATTAAACATACAATAATTAAATTAATTTTTACAATTCTTTTTAATTAGATACTAAAAAAATTTATATAAAATTAAATAATATTTTTAAATATTTACATGTACTGACAATTTATTTGTAATATGATCAATAAAATTAAGTTAGTTGAGATCATTATTAATTTTCATTGAAGTAACACTAGACTTCTTTCTCTCGGAGGATTATTTTGAAAGGAGCTTCTTCTTCCTTCCTGGTTAGCCATGGCAGCGGAGGCCTTCCAAAGTCGATTCAAGCCGATTCCTACCCTTTCACCAAAGTTGATTTAAGTCAGTTTCTTTTGTAAACTAAAGTTGATTGAAATCAATTTTTACACAGTAGAAATTATAGTTAAAATTGATTCAAATTAACTTCCATAGAAACATATTGCAGCATCAAGTTCTTAAATTAAAGTTGATTGAAATTGACTTTTACACAATAATCAAAATCGATTTAAATCAACTTTTGTAGGAACAACTTTTGATATAGTGTAGTTTATTCAAACTATATTTTTATTTTTAAAAAAATTTACTTAAATTGCCAACTAAACATGATATTTATGTAGTTTTTTTAATATAAGATATTTTTGTAATTTTCTTTTACTTTTATTTTATTCTTGTAAAAAAGTTAAAATAGAACTAACTAACCATAACCCTTAAAAAAAAATTATAGGTGAGCCCATAAAAAGAGAGGAAGAAGTCCCTCGCGCTGCAGCTTTGAGGCCGTTGCTAAAGTTTTACTGTATCATATCATCATAGGAAAAGTAGAAAAACTCTATTCCTAAATGAAACTGGATGCTAAAAGAAAAAATTTACAAATTCTTTTATAACATTTTATTAATTCATACATGTTTCATGCTCTAATCTGTTTCTATTTATTTTATTAAAGATTTAAAATAAATCTTATTTTTTATATTGTTGTGTATTTGAAATTTTTAACTCGCACACATAAAAGTATTCTTTTATTTAAAAAATAACTACTCTACTCATTAATTAAGAAAATTGAGTGTGTATTTGACATATTATATTAAAAAAATCACTTAATTTTATTAGACATTTTTTAAATATCATTTTCTGAAAATATAACAAACTCCAGCCATGCACTAATCATTTTATTAGTCATTATTTTGATATTGCTAAGCAATTAACGAATCAGTGATTTGTTTCTAAATTAATTTTTTTTAATTTAAAACTTCAGTATTGAAATATTATTTTTCAATCTCTAAACTCATGTAGCATATAGACAGCTTATTGCAATTAATCGTGTAATTAATTTTAAGTGTCACTTTAACTTCTTTTTTTTTTAACATTTACACTACGCAAATAATTATATTTTATAATTTAAATAAAAATAAGTATTTTAAACCTAATTTAAAATATCATTTTCAATGTAAAAAAAATAAAATTTGAATTCTTCTATGTACATAAATAGACAATAATGCATTATATTCAATAAGAGGACATTGACAGAATGCTGGATCCTGCATATGATCCAGTATAAATTAAACAGTTAGCAGCTATGCTATAGCTATGACATCGATTGCATTCATTGAATTTAAGAGGAGTCTATTCACGAATCAGATCTTCCTTTACCTGTTTTGAACTTTTGGAGGGACTCTGTATGTCTGGTGGTGACTGGTGACACACGACAAAGAATCTGACAAATATAAAAGGTCATCAAAATGAAAATTTGTTAACATCAATTCTTACTCCTTAAAAATAGCATTTTTACTAAAAAAAAATTTCATAATAAATTATAAATAAATTCAATTTTGAGATATTGTAGAACGAAATTTTAAGGTTAAAAACTTAATCTGAATAATTTAAATTGAAAAGAAAATATAAATAATTAAAAATAAAATAATTTAAATCATGTATAAATTAAAATATAAACACTAAAATTAAATTAAGCTCAAATAAAATATTCATACTATTCAAAAAAATTATAAAAGTACCAACGAAAAATAATTATAATTTTCACATGATAGTGTTTGAATAATTTACGGTAATTACTAAGTATGTGAATTAGTCCGTAAACAACTGATTACTAATAAAAATAAATATGTTTTATAATTTTTTTGAGCAAATTACAATCTTGTTCTTGAAAGGCGTTTTAATTAATTTTTTTCTCTTATTTTAAAATTAAAATGTAAATTTTTTTTTCTTTTAAGTAAATAAACATTTTAATTTTTCCCTGATTAGTTATTTTTAATATAGTTAATAGATTTGTTTAATATTGTTGCCAATTCTATCACTATAAGATGAAATAAAAATTCAAGAAAAATCAAAGTCAACATTGAGACACTTTAAATTAACTGACTGTGATACTAAAATTAAAGAAAGGATAAAATATTATTGAGAGATACTTTTATAATTATTTACCATTATGATGAGATATGTTTATATTGAAAGATTAAAGTATAACATAGTTTTTTCATGGAATGAGAATGTATATTTTAAAATAAAGGAAAAGAAGAGTGTTATTCAAACAATTTTTTTAGCAAAATTATAAATTTAATCTCTATTAAATAAAATTAGTCTAAGTTTATTAATATGAAACTAAGTTAAAATTCACAACTTGTAGCTAAATACTTAAAGCTAAGTAGCTAACTGATTGAATCTAACTATTTAGTTATCTAAAATATGTAAAATAATTTATAAAGTTATACAGTATTTTGTTAATATAATATCTAGAATAAATATAATTTAGTTTATTTATTTATTATCATCCAATTAAATAAATAGAAGGCGGTGGTGATCCGTAATGTGATGAAAGTGAGTGGAGTGTTTTTTTTTTTTTTTTTTAGAGTTTTGCTATATTTTAGTTTTTAAATATAAATTTTAAAATAAAATATGTTTAATTAAAAAAATTAAGATAATTTTTAACTTAATTTTAAAATAATTTTACCTCAATTTTTAAAATAAAAAAGTAATCTTAATTTTTTATTGTACTTTTTTAAAAATATATATAATAATTAATTCTATAATTATTAGTTATCATTATCATCATTAATTAATTGTCATCTTAATAGTCATATTAATAATCAATGTTACAACCATTATTATTACTGTTATTGTATGCATTTTATCTGCTGCCATAATTTTCACTATAATTATTATTATTGTTATTTTTACAATTATTACTCTTTGTCATTTTTATAATTACTAAACATCTTATAATTAAAATGTAAAAGTGGTAAATAATTTAAATTTAATGTGAAAATTAAAAAATTATAGAAAATTTTAAATTAAAATTTTAAATTTAATTTTTATTTTTAAAAATTTTAAAACTTCAAACTAATAACCACTTCAAATAAGACTCTGATTGGAATGATTTATAAATATAAAAGGTAAGAAGAACTAAAATTATTCTTGAAATAAGGTTATAATTATCATATGAGTATAACTTAATTAAAAAAGTTATCGATAACTATTTTTCAAAAACTAAACTCTACTTCATATAGTTTTAAAAAAATTATATATATATTTTTATTATATAGTTCTACTAATTTATTCTAGAAATCAATAAACTCCAGAATTCTATACAAATAAATGATACCTTAGTTTGTAAACAAAAGAATGACACCTTAACAGAAAAAGGGGTGACAAAATAACTAATTATTTTGGTAGACATAAAACATAACTAATTTAAAGTAAAATAAATAAAATAAAAAAATTCCAATTTTCTTTTGTTTTTGTGCAGACAGGGGAAAAAAGAAAAGGCGTGATTAGCGACACGTGTCGAGGTTAACCGTAGAAGTTTTGTCGAGGCACGATAATAGAGGAGTTTGAAATTGAAAAGCGGGATTAGGGTTTTGCAGTGTCTGAACTTCACTACTTCTTCTTCTTCTTCTTCTTCTTCTTCTTCTTCTTTCTCAATCCTTCTTTTTCCGTACCAAAATGGTGAACCCAAGATGTTTCCTAGACGTAAGCATTGGCGGTGAACTAGAAGGCCGAATCGTCATTGAGCTCTTCAACGACGTCGTTCCAAAAACCGCCGAAAATTTCAGAGCCCTCTGCACCGGAGAAAAGGGCATCGGTCCCAACACCGGCGTTCCCCTCCACTACAAGGGGATGCGTTTTCATCGCGTCATCAAAGGATTCATGATCCAAGGCGGTGACATCTCCGCCGGCGACGGAACCGGAGGGGAATCCATCTACGGTTCCAAGTTCGAGGACGAGAACTTCGACCTCAAGCACGAGCGCAAAGGCACGCTTTCCATGGCCAATGCGGGTCCCAACACCAACGGTTCTCAGTTCTTCATCACCACCACGCGCACCCCTCACTTGGACGGAAAACACGTCGTTTTCGGGAGAGTAGCCAAAGGCATGGGCGTCGTTCGTTCTGTCGAGCACATCGTCACTGGCGACGATGACCGTCCCACGCAAGACGCCGTCGTCGTGGATTGCGGGGAAATTCCCGAAGGCGAAGACGACGGCGTCGTTAACTTCTTCAAAGACGGTGATACTTTTCCTGATTGGCCCGCTGATCTTGATGTCAAACCTGATGAAATTTCTTGGTGGATGAGTGCAGTCGACACTATCAAAAGCCTTGGCAATGAACAGTACAAGGTGAAATCGTTTTTCTTCTCTTTTCTTATTTGTGATGGTTTTTATAATAATTCGATTTTTAGGTATATACTAAGTTTTCATTCAAAATCAAATATTACAAGATTTAATGTATTAATAAATTAAATGATACAATTTTTAATTAAAAAATTACTATTTATAGTTTCATATTATGTACTCTACGTCACATGTTAGAAAATTCATTTATAATAAATAATAACTAGATAAAGCATGGTGTTTTACTATTGTTTTGTCATTTCTTGCAAAACAGAAGCAAGATTATAAGATGGCTCTCAGAAAGTATCGCAAAGCCTTGCGATATTTGGATGTGTGTTGGGAGAAGGATGACATTGACCAAGGTCCACCTCTCTAGTTTCTTGCTCTATAGTTGAATTCTTTTTGTCTTATTTGTTGTCCTTTAGTGTCTTATATATTGCTTCGTTTATTTCTTTCTGACTTGGCAGAGAAGAGTGCTGCTTTACGGAAGACGAAATCTCAAATCTTCACCAACAGTTCTGTAAGTGTCTTGCAATTATACTTCTGCCACCAATTATTGACATCAAGTATCATTATTTATTGTCATGGGCCATCTCTGCTCAAAGCTTGGGTTATTTAGGTAGAGGCTTGGATGTCATTTTTTGGATTCGGACTCCAAGTCCAATAAGTCATCCACTTCTAAATCATCAGCACTAGATGAAATTTCATTATCCATAATTCATTCATCATCAAAATGAAAGATCATCAAGATTAGATTCCATAGCTTTCTTGGCCAATTTTGTGTTAGCCATCACATAAACAACATCATCATTCATAGTTTGTTGTTTCAAATGGTTCTGTCTCTGTAAACTTACAAATTATATAAATGCAATTAATTAATTGCAAGTGCAATATGTAAAGAATGAAATACAACTTCTCATAGTTATAAATTTTACAAACTCAAAAGCATTCCAATTACACTCACATCCAGAGGAGTTACATGTTAAGCTCCATATACGAATAGAAAATCTTTGAAACTATGGATGTTCATCTCCATAAGATTCCCTCTTTTGTGTTGGAGTTTTGATATTAGTTTTAAGTGCATTTAGGGCTGCTTTGTTGCCAAAAACTTATTCTTTACCTTAATATCTTCAAGTTGAGCAGCAATCTTAGTCTTTTCTTCATCATTTTCTACTATCTTTTCTATTCAGTTATATAATCCATGTTTAACTTCAAAATCAGCTTTAAAATCAAGACTTTAGTGTAAAATAGGGTTGAGGTAATAGGCAACAACATGCAATGGCCTATGGAGTTGGTTGTCTCACTCTCATTTTTCATTAATGGCATTCCATAGAGGGGGATAATAGATGAAAAAAATAAATTTTCAAACAAAGATAATCAATCAAAATTTTAAATTCAACATAATAATTTATTTACCCTCTTTACTATCATTGAAGGCCTTTGCTATCTTTTTGTTAGTTCAGTCCATTTTCTCATAAATTAACTCCATAGCTGGTATCGCATTCAAATAAACCAAACATAGAACTTTGATTAGATGATATGCACCCTTTAAGCAAACAACAGTGGCTTTACAAATTTTTGTACCATAATCACATCATCAATAAACTTCCCAAATGTTGATTTAGCAAACTGACTAGTCTTCCATTGATTAGATGTGAACATTCTAACCAATGCTCTCTTATGCTCTTGAAGGCATTCCTAACTAAGGTAAGACATGGCAAAGTGAGTAATGCCTGGTCTCACCAAATCTCTTTCTTTTGTGAAGTATTGCAATAAAGAAATTAAGGAAGTCATTGATTAAATATTAGTAGTAATTTTTTTCCCTTTGAGATTGTCTCTTGATGAATGTGTCTTCTTCAAATCCTCCAATATCAAATCTATGAAGTGAGGGACACATGTTATCCAATACAATTTCTTCCTTTTCTTTATCAACAATTCACTTGCAACTTTGTAATTTGTTGCATTGTCTGTCATAATTTAGACCACATTATCTTCACCAACTTCCTTCATCATCTTAAACAACTTGTCAATTGTTTTAAATATATGAGATGCACCAATTGAAGTAAAAAAAATTGTACAGGGATGTTCACTAAAATTGTGCAAACCCACCAAAACAAGCACAACCTAGGATCAGGATTGCTTCACCGACAATTGATTGTAAGAAATTTGACTGCCATGATTTTTTCTATAGTAGCTACCCACCTTGGGAATAGTTATTTCCCTAATTGTATGTGGCTTTTTACAACTTGCAGAGAGAGAAGAAAAGTAATGTCCTATTTCTAGATGGTATTATTTTTGTGAAAAAAATATGATTTTCTCTTTGTTTTGTTAAACTTGTAAAATTGGGGGTAAATTGACAAGTTTACCTAAGTTCATCCGAGTTTACATAAAAATGAGTTTACATGCGATTTGACATGATTTCTATGGATATGATCATGAAACTGCATTTAAGTTATTCCCCTCTTATGACATGAAAATTTTATCAGTACTCTTTGTCTTGGAGTACATGCTCCTTCCTTTAAAATAGCAATAGCCACCTTTGTATCATAGTAGTACTGGAAATATACTCCTATGACTGGGTCTGCTAGAATCAACATCAATTTTTTTTTTTTCATGGCTGTTATAACTTTTGTCATATTCTTATATTCTGCAGTGATCTTATTTTTTTCAATCAGTTGATTTAAACTAATAACTTGAATCCTGTTTGAATTTTTAGGCTTGTAAATTGAAATTGGGTGACCTAAAAGGAGCGTTGCTGGATTCAGACTTTGCAATGCATGATGGAGATAATGCGAAAGCTCTATTTCGCAAAGGCCAGGTTGACATCTTCCAATGAACAAAATAGGATGATGATGAAAGAGCTTCACACTGGCTAGTAAATTGTGTGCTCTGAGTCATTTTAATCTGTCATTGTGCTTTTGAATTTAATATATAGCTTCCTATAATTCTATTGTGTAATATTCTAATTTTTGTTAAACCTATGCCAAGGTTTTGGGACCGTGTTCACGTCCTTGTTTTGTCTGCTTATGTGACTTGTTAATTACCAACTCCATATGGGATACATCATTCTTGTACTTTGCAAGCTGAACCGTTTTTGTGTATTATATTTGGTAATCTGGTAATTTTTTATTTATGTTTGGTCTGCTTAATCTCAGGCATATATGGCACTCAATGACCTAGATGCTGCTGTTGAAAGTTTTAAGAAAGCATTAGAGTTGGAGCCAAATGATGGTAGGTGGCTATTTAAATACTTTGAACTCTTATTTCATTCCTGGCTTGTGCTCATGTCATGGATGCTTTTTAGAATTTGTTTTCCTTGAAGGAAAATGTTAATATCATCTCTATGGGCTGGTTTTAAGTATCCAAAAGTTGTAAGGTTTTATTGGAAAATTAAGTATTCATTATATCAGAAATACAAAAGTGTATTACATATTTTCTTTTCCAATAAAATCTTATCACTTTTGGATGATAAGATTATAACAAAATTGTTTCTTAAATAATGGCTTCCTTTATCTTCATGTGGGAAGGTGTTATTGACTATTGAGGAGTGAACTTCCTGGGAAGTTGTGAGGACAGAGGAGATTTTCTCATTTAGGACCATAGTTTTGTCTTACTAGGGTTGTGGACTTGTTGTCTGTTCATATGGTAAGTCACTGGAAATGAGTGTAGTGTATATTCTAGCTAATAAATTAATCTTTCCACTTTCATTATGTTTGCCATTAATCCTATTTCAGTTTTCAGTGATATAAAATCATCCTGTTTGGGCAAATAAATCATCTGAAGCACGTGATTTCTGCAATCACTCTGAATTCTGAAATTTCTTGAAAGGAAACTAATTATATCTTATGGGTGTGAATGAAATAAATGTTCGTTTTTGAAAAAATCTTATCTTACAGGTGTATTACAATATGAAATAGATGTGACTATATTGAGATCCTACTAGTCATTAGACCATGACTCTTGGATATTTAAATTTTACTGGTGTTGCGAAGTTTAACTCATGGCATTTTTAATAAAGCTTAACTCACACCTTGCTCTGTTCCATAGGAGGTATTAAAAAAGAGTATGCCACTGCCAGGAGGAAGGTCAGTTATTTCACCTTTTGTTTTCTTCTATCATTTTACATGCCATTTCTTTCATTTTGACAAAATAAAGTTATTCTGATTGTTGATTTTGGATACAGGTTGCTGATAGACGCGATCAAGAGAAAAAAGCTTATTCTAAAATGTTCAAATAGAGTTCTTGCAGTAATGATTCGTGGCTGCATGGTCTGAAAATTAGATATTATGGGGGTCAAGCGACTCATGCCAATTACATAGTCTACAGTTACTACTTTTTGTTTGCTGGTTGTTTATGAAAACATCAGATATAGTGTATCTTCCTGAATTTATGCTTTCCAGATTGTGAAGTTGTGATAGAGCATCATCATACTTTTATCTTCTGTCAAACTCTGGTCATCAACCACTAACTGGTGATTTTTTATAAAAGAGAGAGGCAGATTGAGACATATCTCAGAATGAGGCTTCCAACATGGTTGACCCAAATTTCTTTGCTTTTATCCTCCGATGGTATTTAGTCTAATCAGAACGGTTTTTGACTGCAAGTTAATCTGAAGACAAAAAATCAGTAAAACTGAACTTTTGTTGATTTGAATTTAAGTGATATTAGTTTTATTAAAATTTAAACATGGCATCTTGCAGTCTGCAGCTTGGATGTTGCTGTATGATTCATTTAAGTATGTGTGGAGTCATCCACCAGATTTCCTTGACTTCCATGAAAGACAGTTCATTTTATACAAAATGGATGACTTTTTCTTTGTTGTTTTCGCATTGCTTCCTGATCTTCTGGACTGGCGTAGTTTTCCCCCTTTGGATTTAGTTAATGATACTTCGGCAGCAGACTTGGGTGTAGCTCTTGTTATTTTAGTTATGACTCCCACTTCAACAATTTCGTCTTGGCTTTTTGCATTCTTCTCTGTGTACTGGTGGCCTATTGTGTCTCTTCTGTTTAATCTTGATAATGCTAAGTCACGGCTAGCCCTGGCTGCAAGCTTTTGGTCTCTGGAAACAGAAACATGCCAATTTGCCTGGGAAATCTTTTCTTTTCCTCTTGTTAGGGCGTTGTAGTTTTCACGAGTAAGCTGGACAACATCTCTGTGATTTTCCGAATGCTTGATCTGTAGAAGAGCCTTGGCGGAAGATTCTTCCGCAGCATCCGACTCCAGTAGTACAGCTCGAAGAGTGAGCTGCAAGGTTTGAATTGTCTGCTTTCTTAGTTGCAGGGTTTGCCTAAGTTTTGCCAGTGTGTGCTTTTCCTTTTTATTCTCTAATTTGAGCCTTTCCATGTCGTTGCGTGCTTGATCCAAAGCATGATTGATTTCGTGAATCATCAATTCTGTCTTGAGTTGTTCCTCTCGCTTGAACTTGATGCTCTTGTGGATGATCTCTAGCTGGGATTCCATCTCTGCGATGGCAGTTTTTGTTGTATTTGAACTTTGTTGAGCATCAGCAAGATTGGATTTCTGCTTTTCAAGTTCATCTATGAGAGGCTTAGAGTCGAGCCAGGATTGCATGGCACTCTCTTTGGCTCTACTCAGCTCTTGTTTTGCATTGGCTAGTTCTGCTTTTGCGGCCTCCAGTATAATTCTGTGGTTGTCTTCCTCTTCTCGTTCTTTGTACATTACTCTCTCCGCTGTTTCCTCGTTTGACTCCATGGAGTCTTGGATAGACATTTTGTTCAAATCATGAATTGGGTCCGTTTAAGTTGGTGCCTCCTGGGTAATGATCCTTTATGGAGTGTGTTGTCAGTAGTTAAAATATTAATCGCGACTGTTCTGTTGAAATCAAACTGTCATTTGAGATTTCCTAAGACAATGTCGATAAGTTGCATGCTCACGGGAGATACCTATGAAGCATGTTGTTTATAACGGTTCCCTTTGTCTTGTATGTTTTGTATTGTACAGTATTTTAGCATAATTCAAATATATTGCAGTCACGTTACGCAAAAGTTATTATTGGATAAATATGCGTTCTATATTATTTTGGTAAAGATTCCAACAAGAAGGTTGACTTTGCATTGGCCTCAAAGTACTTGTATACTAATTATTAGCGCAGATTCTCTTTTTTTCCTATAAATATTATAACTATTAACTAGTTAATAGGTTGCGTATTTTATGGTTATTATATTTTAAAATGTTTTATTTTGTCATGAATAATTAGAAAATCACTTATTTTATGAAAAATTGCGTATAAAGAATTACGTAAATGTTGCTTTATTGTAATTTTAAGAATTTATAAATTATCTATAATATATACCTTTAAGACTTTTTATCTGTGAATTTTGTGTATTATATAAATATTATTAAATAAAAAATTATTACGTCTTTTCAAATATAATAAGTTTTAAAAGAGCGAATACTAAATTCACAAATTGTTTTTTTTAAAGAATTTAGAAAAAAATATAAAAATTATAAAGTGATTTCATGAAAGAACTTTATTGTACGATATAGGATTTTAGTCATTAATGTTCATTTTAAAATTAGTAAACAAAGAATTTGACAAGTTATTATTCCAAGAGTAATAGTTACTTAAAGGTAAGAAACAATTAAAGTTTCAGAAGTATTTAGAAGGAGAGGTTAGTTATTATGCACAAAGTATTTTTATCATTTGAAAAAAAAATGAATACAAAGGTCAAAGAACTTGTCAAGGCAATTCTAGGTGAATTTAGAGGTCTTGAACCAAAAGATAAAGAATCATGGTGGTGGAATGAAAGTGTGCAGAATATTAGAGCAAAAGAGATGTGTTTTAAAAGTTTGCAAGTATACAACAATGTCAAAAATTGAGTGAGGTATCAAAATGCAAGAAATGAGATAAGAAAAGTAGTGAGTAAACTATATTTTAAGGCTTTTAAAGGTTTTTATCAAGATCTTGGGACAAAGTATGATGACAAAAAGATTTATAAGCTTGCCAAAAGTAAGAAAAAATCTAAAGATTTGGATCAAATTAGATATATTAAGGATGAAGAATTTTTTTTTTTATTTTAGACTAAGACATCAAAAATATGTGGGAGAATTATTTCTATACATATGGAGCAAATGGAAATATAGTATGATTAGAAATGTAAGTGAATGATCTAAATTTAACATATTATTGTCGAATTCAATTTGGAGAAATAAAAAAAAAACTTCTTAAGAGAATAGATAATGGTAAAACAATTGGTTCAATAATATATATTAAAGTGAAAAAATTTAAAAAAATAACAAATTGAATGACTTACTAAGCTCTTTAATAAAATTTTGTTTAAAGCTATTAAAGATGAGTCTATCATTTGATGGAAGCATCATGTGGCTGGACACTTGTAACTTAACATGGATGTATATGTGCATTTTAGTTTTGCTACATGTAGAAGTCTAGTCAAGGATACTCATGGAGAATTTATTGTTGAGTTCACATTTAAACTAAGTTATCCTTCTTCTATATTGGTTGAATGTTTAATTATATTTTTTTATTTCTATAAAAACAGTGTTATTTAAAATTAGTTCTTAAAAAAATTTGTTAAGATTTAATTTCTATTATTTTCAAAAATTTTAGAATTTCTTTACCGTCAATTATCTTTTGTTAAGTGATAAGTTAGATGATGAAAATTTAGTTCATTAATGTCATATCATTGTCATATGATATCTATTTTTAATATTTTACTATTCAAGTATTAATATTTGTAAAAAAGTTTCTAAACACTTTTTGTTCTTCCACTACTATCTTCGTCAATCTCCTTTCTATCTTTAGGTGCCGAACATTGTTATCCCAACTCATAATATTTGCAAAAACGAGGATTTTCAATTGAAGAAAATGATAATAGCAAGAATAGGGTCGCTGATCCAAGGACATCAATGGCATGACTATCGTCTTTTGCTTCACAACACCTGCTTAGGTTCACCACCCTCCCATTTTCCTCAACCTCAAACAACCATGTCCACTAAAATGAAAAATGTGTAAAAAAAGAAACAAGCTCTTGAAAGTAAGTAATGTATGATGTAATAAAGAACACACATTTATCTCAACAGATATGCAGGAGATAGATCTTGGGTTACTTGAAATGAAGTTATTGCTTGTATAAGCTATGGAAGATGAAGACATAGTTCATATAATTAATTTTCAAATTGTTTAAGGAAGTCAATGGATCACTTTAATTCAGAAGGAAACAAATATAGTTTTCTTTTGTGAATCTCTTAAAAGATTATTTGAACAAAAATTGTACTTGTGGGTGTTTAATCCTAACATATATTTAAAAAGTAAAAACACAAATTTAGGTATTTTGTCATAAAAAAATTGTTGATTATTCTATATGTATGGACCGACATAAATTATTTTTGTTATAATTATAATTTCAATTCAGATTAGTTGAATATCAAAATATTAAACGAAGGTATATATATCATTTTCTAATTAATTTTTATTATGGAACTTATTTATGATAGTTTTATTATTAAGAAAGAATATGATTTTTTTTTTGTTATTATTATTGGACTAAGCCATAATAATAGATTTGGTCCATTACTCATTAAGAGGTCCATATTCTTAACCACTTCAAAACAACTATTGCACCTTTGAGACAAAACAAGTATTGAAACTCAACAGTGATAAAAGAAGTTTCTTTTGATATTCTATTTACTAGTCAGTTTTAGACACTAGTTTATGATCCATCTCTGTCTAATTCTAATATTTAATCTTAATTATAGTATTTAATTACTATTTATTGTATTGATAATTAATTAGATTAAAAGTTTCTTAAAAAATATCAATAATTTAACATAAGTATTTGAAAAAAACTTACTTTTCATTCATCTTTTCTTTACTAAACATTTGTTGATTTTACTAACGTCAACGCTATTTTAAAGCACTAGACAAGGAAAACTTTAATAGAAAAAAAGTGACATTTTTATATTTCTTAAATAATCAATATTTTTTAATAAAAATAATTATACTTTTGATTAACCCAGCTTTTATAGTAGAAGTGGCAGGACGAAACTCACTTTAAATATATGAAACCGTTCAGCCAGGAATGGGCCAAATAATATTAGCTACATATTCCAACCAAGTCGGAGACTGAAAGGAGCTGAAATCTCAAACGAAACATAACATTCTGATCGAGATCGCCTTGTCCCATCTTCCCTTCTTCTTTGTAACAAGGACACAACTACCATATGAAGAAATAATAATGTTTTATCCAACATTCAATAAAGAAATAATATTCATTCATTCACCCACGATGTTAGTCGTTATATAATGAGACATATGCAGAACACTATTGTAAACGAAACAACGAGGAAATAAAAGTGATGTGATGTGATGTTATAAAAAATCATATAAAAAATAATTGATATTAAAAGAGTGATTATTATAAATTAAGATTGTTAACTTTACATCCCTTTATTTTTTCTCCTCTTGCTCTTCTTCTTTCTCTTTAGCTCGAAATTCTTATACAGTTGCGCTAATCAAAGCACGCATGGCTGAGTCTTGCATCACCCGTTCCCTTCCCAGGTTCCTTCTCTTTTTCTTTCCTCAAAATTTCACTTGGGTTTATATATCACTCTACTATGCTTCTCAAGCATGTGCTTGCATCTATAAACGAAACATGGCAATAATTGAATGAAGCTAATCTTGGGATGATAATTGCAAACTTTATTTTGCTCTTCCTATTTCTAATTTCATCTTCCTTAGACATCCTCAAACTAATGGCTTAGATGATGCTGGTGTTATAGCTATCCCCGTCCAGATTATGCCGAGATTGTTGTGGTGCGCCATGGTGAAACAGCATGGAATAATGAGGGAAGAATTCAGGTACTTCTTTTCTTCTCTATATTTTTGCTCCATCGTGTGTGTGTATATATATATATAGAAAGATCGGTTGAACCTATCTTTGCATAGTATATTTGAGCGCCACAACAGAACAAAATACATAAATAAAAAACAAACAAACTTAACAATCATAAAATTTTCAAACACAACGAAGCATCCCTTGCAGCCAATGCATATCCAACCTACTAGTCTATCATCTTGAACCCAAAAGACTCTGAATCTTGTTATCTTTCTACACAATAAACTTGGGAGTTTATTTGGGGCTTGGAGTTATATTGCATCCCTTGCCACCGATGCATTCCTCATTATTTGGACCAATTTTAGGATTTTGATTTGGGCTCATTTTTATCAGCTTCTAAACATCTGTTGAGAATGACTTTGAAGTACTTTACCGCTTATTTCTTAGAAGTCAAATCATAGCTAATTCTTGACAAAAAGAAAGAAAGAAAGAAAGAAAAAACTAGCAAATTAAATGCATCCCAATCACCTTTCCATTCTGAGCTGCTACAACATGCACACAAATCCAATTTGAAGGATTACTATAATATAGCCTAACAACAATAGGTCTAGCATGAATGCTGGAACGGTCTCTATTGCAGAGATGCCTAAAAAGTACTTTATGTTCAAAGATTCAAAAGGTCAACTTCGGCTGTAATCTAATAGCGCATACGTATTAGCCATGTGATTTCGATCCATAACTAACGTGCACAATCCTTTTTGTAATTTTATTTTAGCCTTCACAGGGATGTTAAATGGATGGTGTGAATAAATTTTAAATTCAATCATAATGAATGGATAAAAAATTAACCGTTAGTTTATTTTGATTCATTAAAAATTTTCAAATAAATAAATAATTCATCTATAACCTTTTTAATGAAAACCTATCAATCATTTTTTATGGACAGATATCTATCCAATTCTTCCATTTAAAATCAATTATATTTTATTTTTAAAAATAATTTTATAAAATAAAGTTTAATATTTATATACAATTGATATGATAAAAGAAAGATTAATTTTTATGCTATTTTGATATATATTATGATAGTCAAGTAAATAACATTAAATCAATCATCATGTTTAATGTTTGAAATAAACAAAAATAATAATAAAATAAGATGTAAAAATATTTAAATGACAATATTTAATCCTTTATCAAAATTAATATATATTTTTAAAATATTTTTATTACTTGAATCTTCTATATATATATATATATTAAAAATTTAAAAATATTTTTATGTACATACAATATTAAATTTTGATATCAAATTATAATATTTTTCCAATTTTTTACAATTAAAATTTATTTTTTTGGTAATAAAATATAAGTAAAACAAAAATAAATTATAAAAATTAAAAATCATATTTCATAAAATGAGTAAAATATTTCCTATCTAAAATATTTTTATTTTTATAAAAATAATTAAAATTATAGTTTTAAATAATCATTTTTATAAATATTAAAAAGGTATAAAAATTATTAAAAATAAAAGAAAGTTTTCTTATCATATATTTTTAAGCCATCACCTATTAAGTATAAAATTTTTAATTATGATAATATGATATAATAACTGAATAGTATAAGCTATCCTAACATATTATGTTTTCAACAAATACTAAAGTAAAATAGAATAAAATAAACTATCCTATCACCTCATCTTATCTTAATCGTCAAAAGGGTTCTTAACATAGAGTTTGGAGCTCATTTTATAAAATTTATGTTCAACTAATAGAGTTTGAATTACTTAGTCAATTGAAAAATGTCGTGGATAGTTCATTATCTATTAAGTAATAAATGGTGATCCAATCTAACTCATCCGTTGATTATTTTATAATTGAATAAATTAGTGAAATTTATGCATGAATGGATCGGGTGGTTAGTAAATAAATGGATTAAATGGCTACCCCTGGACTTGTGCATGCTCAAGATTAAAATATACGCTATAGAAGCTAATGAATTGAGAAAACGGTATATTGTTGGTCATTTACAGCATTCTCCAAACAAGTTACAAAGTTCTGAAATTTCATAAAAGAAATTTTGTATCACATTTGCGAGTCCGAGGAGTGTAACTTTTGCTACTTCTTTATATAAATCAAGCCAAATATTTTCATCTCCAAGAGTTAGAGACTTTTTTATTCGTAAGTAACAGGGTCTTTTATGCACTTCTAAAAATACTTCTACAAATAGTTTACATAGAAACATCAATATTTTGTAACATTTTTGTGGCAAATTTTGCAAGTGACATACCAATATATTGATTTTCCGATGGTCAACCTTAGAAAGAGTAAGTAGTGTTATTGTTTTTAATCCTTTTCATGCATGCCTATGACAAGATGCTTTCAAACTATTTCTCCTTGTCCCTGTACACAAATATGAAATCTATGACTTAATTAACAATTTATTTTCTCATTCATTCTCTCTTATATATGGGATTCCTTTGAGTTATCGTTTCAATTTTCACTAATATATGTAAACAGGGACAAATGGAAGTTGAATTAAATGAAGCTGGAAAACAGCAAGCTGCTGCAGTAAGTTGTGTTAATTGCATTCTCTCTTATACGCGTGTTTATTACCTTACATTACATCTTTGTCTATGGATGCTTTCATGACTCTTATTCATGTTCATTTTACAATGAAGGTGGCTGATAGACTATCCAGGGAACCTAAGATCTCTGCTATATATTCTTCTGACTTGCAACGTGCTTTTGAAACTGCACAGATAATTGCAGTCAAATGTGGAGTGCTAGAGGTTTGAAGATTAGTCGATAATCTTCAATATGTTGCATTTTATTGATTCAGTTGTCAGTGTTAATAGCCTAATCATGATTGGTTTCCATTTTAACATGTTCAGTGCTTCACGTTATTTGGTTCCTTTTGTTTAATGACATTCCAACACTCTCTCTTGGAGTGCCTTTCTACCATTGCATGGACTACACTTGGTTATGCATAAAGTAATCTTACTGTTTCTAAGTATTGATGAAATAGACAGTCATGAATTATTCCTCTTCTTAGATGGTAACAAAAGAATGTCTTAATTCTTTCTTTAATAGAATAGGTAGTGCCATACCCTTTACAAAATTATAAGCGTACCCTTTCTTGAGTTTTACCTTCTATCTTCCTTCATGATTGAGTTAAAGTTGAAGGTATGTTTTCAATAATGTGCTTTATTTTAATTCTACTCTCATTTGTTTATTTGATCTAGCTAGCACCACCAATTCTATGTTTTAACGATACTTACCTTTGTTTGAAACTCCAGCTTGTCAAGGATTTTGACCTTCGGGAAAGACACAAGGGGAATCTTGAAGGCCTTTTTTATCGTGAAATAGCTAAGACTAATCCCATGGGTCACAAGGCTTTGATGTCTAAGAATGATGATCAACAACTCCCAGTAAGTACTGTGGAAGCCAAATTGTTAGAATTAAATCCCTCGATAATAAGTAATATCATCATTTGAACAACTCTAATGCTATATGAATCGTTAGATAAGTCTAGCAAATCTTGTTGAGTTTGCATGCTCTAATTATCATACTTGTTTTACGTAGCAACTAAATCATTGTAACTGCGTGCAGAGTGATGGCAAAATTCTCTTTATGTATGCTTAATGAATATATAATTATAATACGGAAGACTTAAATTTTGCATATAACGATAGGGTGGTGGAGAAAGTTATGCGCAACTATTTGAACGCTGCAAATCTGCATTGCTGAGAATTGGAAGAAAACATAAAGGTAAGGCTAACAGTGAAAGTCCTTCAATATGACACATCGTGAAAATTACGTTTTTGGTGATTAATTATTGATTTGATTGGAGATCTTCTGGTGCATGTTGGTTTAAAGTTGAGCAAAATTGATTTTAAAGAAATTGATTTTGATTCATTGATAAATTAATCTAAACCACATTTTTATTGATATATTTTTTATTAAAAAATGGGGGAATTAATTTTTCGACTATAAAACAATCAATCCATTAGTATTCAATCTCTATTTCACTTGTAGTAAGCACTATATGGCAACTTTGGGAAAACATTTTTTTCTTTTCCTCCGTAATCTTAAAATATCATATGGATGCATCTCTTTGAAAAGTCCCTCAAATCACAGGTGATGTTGGGTGTGTAAATTGCAGGGCAGCGAGTTGTTGTAGTGACTCATGGAGGATCAATTGAAACACTTTACAAGTGGGCCAATGCAAATGGAAGTTATGCAGGGAAAATAGACAATGCATCCATCGCTATTTTTCACTTGGATGGTGAGGATAACTGGGCCTTAAAAAAGTGGGGTGATGTTAGCCACCTGAGCCAGAATGGTAGAGCTTCTGGTTAGGGTTAGGGTATAATTTGTGTTGTTTCCCTTTAAATTAATAAATATTTGGAGGAAGGAGAAGGGATATAAACTGATGTTACCACATGATTTTGGCCTCTACCATGCTAAGTTATTTATATTTTATATCTTAGCATGTATCATCACTATTTAAGCAAGTGTAAAGATGTCAAACTTTTCTAATGTTCATCAATCTTAAATAATAATATTCTTAAAAGTTAATTTTCTTTCTCATTATATCTTTTAGTTTCTTCTTCATTAAATATTTTATTTTTCATTTCATTTTATTTTTTAATTTTCCATAACTTTTTTAGACAGATTACCTTCACCCTTTTTGAGGTTTAACGAAATTTTACTTAATACTTCTCTATGTTTTATCTTATACAAACATTCCTTAATTTATCTAATAACACAACATTTCATCTCTTTCGATTACACATGTCACCCTAATTTCTTAAGCAGTTATGTAAATCCTGTACGATTAAAGTAATGTAAAGAAAAGGCAATTAGGTGGAACTCTGCTTAATCTCAAGAGATGTAAATGTAATTTATCTTTTATTTTTTAATTTAAAAATATTTATCTATTTAATTTATTAATATATTAAAATATTTATCATTAACAATTGTTATTTTTAATTATTAAATTAAAAATAATAATATAATATAATTGTTATTTTTATTTCAAAAAAATTTAATTTAATAATATCTACAATATACATGAATAATTCACTATTTAATATAGAATTATTTCTCTTTTATACAATATTTTTTCTGTTTAATGTGATGATGAATAATATTAAGTTTGTTGTACTATAATCCAAAAAAGTTTTACATTTACATTTATTTCTTAACTGTGAAGTGAAAGTGTTTAACATTACATAACGTTGAGTAAAATTTAAATTCACATTTGAAAGTTGAATTTATTCACTTATTAAAATTTTGAAAGTATACAAAAATATATAAAATTCAAAAACTAATTAGCACTCTTCATTTGATAACTTTATTTTAGAGAATATTTATTCCTTCAATAAACAAATCTCTCTCTAAATATAAGTAAATGGTAATTATAATACTATTTAATTTATCTAAAATTTAATATATTCAATCATAACACATTAATTAATGGTTGAATTAATATATAATTTAACATTATTAAAAAGTTAATAAGTAAGTAATTATTGTCAAAGTTATTCTTGAAGTAACTTAATCTTCACCCATATATTATACTCACACAAATAGTAGTAAGTCTTTTCTAACTTGTTTTACTTAATAACTTTGTGCAAACATTAAATTTTATTAATTCAATCATTGAAAAGTTTTTATATAATTTAAAAATTATTTTTAAAATTTTTTAAAAGAGTGGAAACTTAGATTTGAGAAGTTATTTTTTTAAAAAAATTTTATGTAGTCGATTTCCATTCTCTCTCCAAAATTCTATTTTTGTACAATATTAGAGTTGATAGATATTTAACTTTGAAGAATCCAGATGTAAATTCATCAAATCTTAATAGAGTTTTATTTTTTTTCTTCTTATGATTTTTATTTTTTCTATTATGTGTAATTAGTTTGTGTGCAAGGAAATGATGAATCTCAGTATAAACTTCTAATTGAATTCTTATATCTTAATTTTAGTTTCTTTCTTTCCTTCATTCTTTCTTTCTTTTTTGCTTTTTTGCTGATAGTTTCTTTCTTTTAATTAAATATTTGCTTCTATTTTTAATATTTCTATGGATTGATTAATCGTATATTCACTATTATGATTAAAAAATTAGTTAGTGAATTTATGATTAGAAAAATTCATCATATATAGTTGTTGAGATTCTAAGAAATAAAAATTTATCTGATCTTATAAATATTTGAATTTAAAGCTTGTTTCAAGTAAAAAAAAAATCTAAGAAATTAGAAATTTTAACGTGAAAGAAATGAGCTAATTATTAAGTAATTGAAATTAGTTTATTCTAATAAATTTGATCTTTAATAATATTAAAACTTAAATTGAGAAGAAATTTAATTGCTTGAAGTGAAGTTTAGAAGAATTCTACCAGACTCTCTTATATTCTTGAATTTTACTGTTTTTTTTTTTTACTTTGTTCTTGTTATAATAACTATGTCCATCATTATCAATTCAAAATTAAGTATAAATAGTAATGGTTTTATGAGTCATTCCTTGTAATTTCACTTTATTATTTGGTACAACCTTAAGCACTTACTAACTTTTTCCTATCAAATATGTTTGTCAAATTATTAGTAAATTAGACTATAACATTACATAAGTATGAACGGTGAATTTGTCTAATATTTCATATGCATAATCTTAAAAATGATATCACATAATTCAATGGTTGTATTTATTAAATATGTAATCTAATAGAATTGGGAGAGTGTCTAAGACTTTTTATCATGGATGAGAATGAGAATAGATAATATGGGTTATGAATTATTCAAATTAAATAAAATCACATAATTATTTTTAAAAGTTACTTGACTTTTTAAAAATGTCATAAATTTTCACAACTAGGAAAAAGTGAATTAACAACTGAAGTAAAATAATAGCTAAAACACTAGTTGCAAATTTTATTTTAGGGATAGAATATTCAATCGTTAAAATTTTAAATTAATGACCAAATTAGTCACTAAATAATTTGGATTTGGATTTGAATTCTTTGCAGTTTGGCTGGAATTACACCCTACAGTGCGTTTTTACTTAAGTAAAAATTGTTCGTTTAAGTGAATATGAAGTGCGTTTGCTTAAGCACGGGCAATGGCTTAAGTGAATAGGGAGAAGGCTTGCGAAGCAAGCCACAAGAAACCAGAAACATATTTCGCTTAAGCACACGCTTTAACTTAAGCCTCTCCAAGTGAAATTAAATAAACCTAAGTAAAAATGGAACAGAGAGGTATGTATTTGAGTCATTCTTTTTGCTTCAGCAAATTACAAATCGGTCAAGCTATTGCGGATTCGCTTAAGTCTTGACAAGCGATTTTGATTAATATTAAGCAAATTTAAGGTAGAGAGCAATGGTTTCAGACATAAAATTGGCTTAAGCGAAAATGAAATGGCCTAAGTGAATGCAAGTAAGGCTTGAGCCCAAATTTAAATTTCTCAATGAATCAAGATCCGCTTAAGCAAATATATTAGAAATTAGAAAAATTATGCAGACATAGACAACATGCAAAGAGGGCCAAAGAAACTTGATTACATAAGTTTTTCAACCTTCATTCTTACACAAAAAAAAAAAAGTTTATAATATAAGGCACCATAAAGGATAAATATTAAAATTCATCAATTAAAACTATATAATTCAGCATTGAAAAGCTAAAAATAAAATCCATTACATAATAGAAAATATTGAATCATTAAAATCCATTACAATAAAATCCTAATTGTAATTATGGGTCTCTTACATTCTCCTCCTCTTGCATAGATTATGGCTCATATCCCTCATCATGTCCCCCTTCTTCTTCTAAGTATTCACCTTGTTGAACATCTTCCCCTTCATTCTTATCAATGTCCTAAACGTCCTTGTTGGCTCTTTCATCTGGCTGTGACACATAATCCTATGGAGTTTCTTCTTGAGCTAGAAAGGTAAGGTTATCTCCAGGCCATGATATAGCTGCTATAAAAACCTCTTATATGGGCCATGAGAAAGCAGATGTCTCACCATGATGTTGATGTAGAGTGAACTTGTGGAAAGAGAAAATCAAGGTAATATCTTGCATAAATGATTAGATATTTTAAACTATTAAATGAGAGAAGGGCTGACTTGTAAAAGGACTCGTTCAGCTGAGTGTAAGTGCGATTATTTGTTGCCAATTGTTGCTCTATGTGATTTAGATGACATAGGATTTGGTGGTTGTCTTAGCTGTGATGTAGGTGGCACAGATGAGGACGTTTGAGAGGAAGGTCCTACAGGCTATTCCAATGGATTGATATAATAATATTTTATGAACTAGGAATTGATTAGTTTCTTTAAAATGATAGTTTGGTTGGAGATATTTGGGATGGTAATGCTTTGGGAAGCACATAAAGCAGTGATGAGTGCTGGAAATCCCAAAGGTTTTGTTGCTAATGCAATACTAGAAGTGTTAGAGATTACAAATTGGTGCAACTCATCTAAAATGATTGTTGATATGTCAACAGATATCTCTTGTATGATGTTGTATATGAGATATGCTCGAGGCATCCGAATATTTGAGGTGTGTGTGGTTAGAGCTATATTGGCAAAGAAAAATGATGTCCAGATTTGGGCAAAAGTATTCAAAGATTGTCTCTTGAACCTCATTGGCTTCCCAGCTACATTTGTTTCATAGGATTTTCTAGGGATGCATAAGGCCTCAGCTACCCTATGATCCAAAGAACTTGAGATTTTCTTTCGGCATTGCTGATATTGGCATAGCTCCCCTTCTTTTAAGGTCAGAAGGTTACCTAACAAGACTGAAATTACATCTCTATCATAAGCTACTGGGTGCCTTCAAACCCAAGACCTTCTTTTTGACTTGTCTGGTATCAATGGTCATGCATTTACATAAAATTCTGTGATAATTACCTCATGAATTTGGTTGGAGAGATTTGCCAAGAATTTCCATTTTCTTCTCCTTATCTCTTGCATAAAATCTTTATACTCTCTTTCTTCTGAAGCCATCTCCTCTAAAGTAGCAAGTCCCTAGCCTGTAAGTCAAGAAATCTCTGAGCCTTGGCCTTGGTTTTGAACCCATATCTATCTCATGATATAATTTATGTTTGTGTTTGAGTTTCAGCTGGTGATTGTTCTTGTTGATCAATAAGTTCATTATGCTACTGTGAAGTTTGGCCAACTTCTACCCTTTGCCTTTTTCTTTGAGGAATAGATTTATTTGGTGCCATCTTGCAACCAAAACCAGAAAATTATTTTCAGTTATACTCACCTAAGTGAGTATTTTTGCTTAAGCAAAAATTACAGCATAAAACATAGAGGATAAAAGGCATTTAATCCAACGACAATGTTTTCAATCAGTCCAACATGAAAATAAAAGTTTAAAAATGCATATATTACAATTCCCTTGCTTGAAAGGTTATAACCCCGTGCAAATAATACATGTCTATCAACAATCTAACACCATACACCCCAATTAAAACAATATCAATCAAATAGAGGTACAAGAAATACAGAAGGGTTTAGGGTTGCATATTGTACCTAAGGAAACAAATTTTTGAAGGCTTTGAAGCTTTGGAAGAAGGGACAGAGATTTTCAATGTTGAAGCGAGTAGACAGAGAGCTGAAGCGAGTAGACAGAGAGAGAGAAAGTTGAAGCATGAAAATGAAAATGAAAGGAGAAGATTCAATTTTATAAAATTCCAAACACCGCCAAATTAGCTTAAGCAAATGTCTTCGTTTAAGTGATTTTAGCTTAAGCAAAGTATCAAGCGAATGGACGCTTAAGCGAATATCTGTGCTTAAGCAAGTTTAGCAGATGTTTTGGCACCAAATATATGTGTAGTGATGTATTTCTGAAGAAAGAAACTTTCCTTAATCTTGTGATTAATGAAACACTGAAGTAACAAATCTTATGAGAAACTTTGATGAAGGAAGTTCATTGGTGAGGAAAATCTTTGACAAGTTCATAGCATTTGACATCATTCTCTCCTACTTCTTTGGCAAACATCATCTTCAAATAGAGAAAGTGTAAACATACACATGTATTCCATAATAAGTAAAATTTAATATTACTAGAATCAATAGTTATCATGTTTATTATCATGTTATTAAAGTATAGGAATAGTTACAAATATGGATGTCGAAAAGAAACCAAGTGTCGGGTTAGAGTTTGAGAGTCTTGAGCAAGCATGACAATTTTGGTGTGAATATGTAAGGCTAACAAGATTTAGAGTGAGAAAATAATATTTTAACAAGCGAAAGGTAGACGGTATAATTACGGGTTGCAAGTATGTTTATTGCAAAGAAGGACACCGTAAAAAAGATAAAAAGAATGCACAAGTCACAAAGCATCGACCAGAATCTAGAACTGAATATCTTGCAAAAATAGCATTGTTTTTGGCAAAAAAAAAATAACAAATATGTCATTCATCAGTTTGTTGAAGAGCATAATCATCCATTACAACTTCCAGAAACAACACACATGTTTGCTTCTTATCGTAATATAACTAAAATCCAAGTTGTTGAGACTTTTCCTTCAAACACGGCAAGTATATTGGATTGTTGCAAGTAATAACTAGTAGAGTACCAAAGTAGCGTCCTCAGAGAGCAATTTAAATGTATTAATTATTAAGATACAAATTAATTGAGGTTATATATAATAGAATTGATAGATGATTTTCATGAAATTTTTGGCAATAATTAAAATGCAAAATAATAATGTAAAATATAGTAAAATTCAAGTTTAAGAAGCTGGGATTGAATTTCATTTATTTCCTTCTCTATATTCTAATAATTCAGTGATAAATATAACAATAATTTCCAACGAATTTGATACAAAATATGAAAGTCATATATTTCAATTCCTTAAAAATATATTTCTAAGATAGTTTCTTAAATGTTGATTTCTTAAACAGTTAATAAACTATCCAGCATTAAATAAGGATTTAAAATCAATCAATAACTTAAAATCTATTCATAGAGTAACCAGTTATTGAGTAATCTCAATCAGATTTGGATCTAAGTAATACTTTTCCAAATATAACTCAGATTTGAGTTCCAGAAACTATCAAATAGACAGATTCAAATATTAAAACAAATTGAAATCACCAAATCAATAGAAATGAAGAAGAAACAACTATATTTATATAAATTACTGAGAATATATCAAGTTTGAAGATTTACATTCAATTCCATACAAATTATAATTGCTTATTGCAACCATAATACCAAGATTTGAGATACAAACAGATATAACATCAACAATCAAGTATTCCTACTCTTTTCTTATGCCCTGCGCCGCTCTCCCTCTCTGAAAATGTAAATGAAATAGTAACCCTTTTCAAAAACATAAAAGTCTCCTTTTATACTAATCTGCATAAACTTATCTTTCTACAACGACACCTCCTCGCTGTTGCGAGACATGGAGATAGAAATTAAGTCATTCTGTTTGCCTCTCGTTGCAACGACACAAGGGACTCTCGCTATAGCGACACATTCTCACTATAGCGAGAGGAACACAAAATCACCCTCTTCATAATTAAGCATTCTCGCTGTAGCGAGGGTGTATCGTTATAGTGAGAAATCTCTAGAAGTTTGAAGATTTTTTGTAACTTCATGCTTTATATGCTCTTTTTTTTACTTTTTCCAATCTTCTTTAACTTTAAATAATATCTCTCATTTAATTCCAGCTACAAAATAGATCAAAAGGGAATCAAAACACTAAAAATTACATTCTTTTCCTAAAATATAAAAGTAATTGTAAAAGTTCAAAGTTTAAGGAGAATTTAACAAAATAATCCAACTTTTAACATGAAAAGTGCTCAAGTCATCATCTCAAATCACTTATTTTATACAATTATCACAAGCGCATGACAACAAGCTAATCTTAGGTATACTCGCTTGGATGCAAAAAATTACTTGAAGGCAAAGAGACAAAGGGGAATGGTATAGTGAGAAGTCAGTTGTCTAATGCAATACTTCTAACGGCAATTAATAGACAACCCATATCTTTTCATGTGTACTAAATGGATGCAGAGGAGTAAATAACAAATGTTTTTTTGGGCGGATGCAAAGATGGTAATTGATTATGGGTTTTTTGGTGAAGTTGTATCAATAGACACTACATGTTACACCAATTGGGCTAATAGACCTCTAGCATTATTTTCCAATTTTAACCATTATAAAAGTGTTGTTATCTTTGGAGCAGCCTTGTTGTATGATGAAACAACTGAATCATTTCAATGGTTATTTAAGACTTTTTTGGAAGCACACAACAAAAAAAAAAACCTCAATTACAAACTAAGATCAAGCAATGGCCAAGGCACTTGTACAAGTAATACATGAGAATAAAGCATCTAGGCAATTTGATGAAGAGAGGGAGTAATTTCTTAAGAGATTTGAAAAGATGCATGTATGACTTCGATACTTCAATTGACTTTAAGGAGGCTTAGACAAAGTTGATTACAGAATACAATGTCGAAAAACATACTTGGATTACTTTATTGTATTTCATAAAGAAGAAATGGACATCATGTTATCTCAAGGATTGTTTAACCCTTGGAATGCGAAATACTCAGTTAAATGAAAGTTTAAATTCTGACTTCAAGACATGTATGAAACCTAGTGTTGACATCAAGCAATTCTTTGGACACTTTGAACGGATGGTTAAAGATAAACATTACAACGAGCTCAAGTGTGAATATGACTCCCATCACAAACTAGCCATGTTACGATATAAGGTATCACTAATACTAATACAAATGGCTAAGGTTTATATACATACAATGTATAATTTATTTCAACAAGAGTTTTCTTAATTCTTGGCTTGTTGCATATCACAAAGGATTGAAACTCCTCCTTTGATTCAATACGTAATTATTATAGTCAATCAACAAAGATCATTGATCGTTCCTCAATTACTATAAATTGCTCTTGTAAAAATTTTGAAACATTTGGCATACTTGTTGTCATGCTTTGAAAGTGTTTGAAGCCAATGATGTAAAGGTTATTCTAGACAAATACATACTAAAGATATGGACAACACAAGGCCATTGTGGAAAAATTCATAATGTAAAAGGAATAGAAGTGGAAAGAGATCCTAAACTGAGTACTACACGTAGATACTGACACCTAGCATGTAAAATGATTAGGTTGGCCTCTGAAGTTTATAGTTCAAAAGAATATTGTCAATTAGTGGATGATAGTATTAATACTTTAATCAATCAAATCACAAACATTCGCTTACAAGCACAAGATAATGACAACAATAACGATGATGGTGTAAATAAGGTCAATATTCATGGTACACAACCTAAGGAATTCAAACAATGACTTATGACCAAGAGGAAATGTTATAAAAGATTTAAAGGTTAGGATGAGCTACAAGCAAAAAATAATAATAATAATAATAAAACTCCAACTTTAGATCAATCAGCATCTCAAGTACTTTGTTATAATGACTATTTTTTAATCAATGAATGCATTTTTTTTAATCAATGAATGCATTTATCAATGCTCTGTGTTTCATTTAAAGTACATTGTTAAGCACCTCCATGTTATCCCCCTCAATCATTATTCAATTAATTAAGTTTCACAGATTTGTTGACAATAAGACTATTCAACTTACATCAAACCAATTCATTTATTTTTTTTATTTCATCTATTCTTGCTCGTAATGTCTCTTATTATATCTCTTCTTATTTTGTAAGGACAACTTGATGATACTAATGCTTCAATACTTGATGAAATTTGATTACGCAATTGTCAAAACTTCTTTTGTTTCTAAGCTAAATATGTATTTATACATTCTTTTTTGGTGTAAGAATGAAGGTTGAAAAACTTACGTAATCAAGTTTCTTTGGCCCCCCTTCCATGCTATCTGTGTTTGCATAATTTTTTCAATTTCTGATATATTCGCTTAAACAAACAAAAATCACTTAAGCAGATCTTGATTCGTTGAGAAATTTAAATATGGGCTCAAGCCTTACTCGCATTCACTTAAGCTATTTCATTTTCGCTTAAGCTATTTTTATGTCTGAAATTATTGCTCTCTATCTTAAATTCACTTAATATTAATCAAAATTGCTTGTCACGGCTTAAGCGAATCAACAATAGCTTGATCGATTCATAATTTATTGAAGCAAAAAGAATGACTCAAACACATGTCTCTCTGGTCCATTTTCGCTTAGGTTTATTTAATTTCGCTTGGAGAGGCTTAAGCTAAATTGGATTTGCTTAAGTTAAAGTGTGTGCTTAAGCAAAACATGTTTCTGGTTTCTTGTGCTCGCTTGGGCATGCTTTCAATCCTTCTCCCCATTTTCTTAAGCCATTGTCCATGCTTAAGTGAATGAATGCACTTCATATTCACTTAAACGAACAATTTTTGTTTAAGCAAAAACGCACTTGGCTCTTGCCAAAATTGCAAAGGATCCAGATCCAAATAATTCAGTCACTGAAGTTAGTCACTACAAATTAGATCTAAGTGCGTGAAGAGGGGAGAAGAAAAATGAGTTCAATATTGGCATGGTAAATGAAGTAGTCGTCAAAAAACAAGGACTACTAAAGGCTCAAATCCATTAGGAAGAGAGAGTGGTCTTGAAGACTTCATCCGCGAGCAACATTGCCACTGCCCAAGGCTCTATTTTCCTTACCCGCCGCAAGGTTTCCCTGTCCAAACTAGATTTGCCGCCATGAGCTCCCTCCTCCTGTTGTCAGTGACGCCATAGTGTTAATAATATGCTTTTGAAACTGTTGTCAGTTATTTTCAGTTATTTCAATTTATTATATTAGTATCATAGTCAATAAGTCGATATTTTATGAATAATTTAGTTTGTTATCAAATCTTTCAATTACGTAATTAGTTTAAGTTTCTTTGACTTATTGTAAATGCATTGTTGCTATTGAATAAAAGTTGAGTTCTTTCTCCATTCATTCTTCTCACATTTCTGCGCATTTCCTTTTCTTTATGGTATCAGAGCTATTTTTTTATGGACCTATGAAAATGGATGCTAAATTAAATTTCTCACAAGTTGCTCCTCCTATCTTTGACAGAGAAAATTATAATCTTTGGGCTATCAAAATGGAGACTTACCTAGAAGATTTAAATATTTGGAAAGCTGTTGAAGATGATTACGAAGTTCTTCCACTGCCGCATGATCCTACCATAGCCCAAATAAAAAGTCACAAAGAGAGAAAACACAAAGGCAAAGGCAAAATCATGTCTTTTTGCTAGTGTTTCAACAACTAACTTCACCATAATCATGACTTTAAAACAGCAAAGGCAATTTAGAATTATCTTAAGAAAGAATATGTTGAGAACGAAAGAATTTGAGGTATGCAATTTTTGAATTTGGTGAGAGAATTTGAACTCCAAAGAATGAAATAGTCTGAGACAATCAAAGTATACTCAGACAGATTGCTTAGCATAGCTAACAAGGTAAAATTACTAAGTACTGATTTTCTTGATTCTAGAATTGTTGAAAAAATTCTTGTAACAGTGCCTGAAAGATTCGAGGCTATAATCACCACCTTAGAGAATACTAAATACTTGTCTAAAATCACACTGGTAGAACTCTTAAATGCCTTACAAGCACAAGAAAAGAGGCGTGCAATGAAACAAGAATGTGCTATTGAAGGAACCTTACATATCATGCATCATGAAAGTGCAAGATACAACAAGAAGAAATGTTATCCTCCATGTCATTATTGTCGAAAAAATGGTCATCCTCCTTTTAAATGTTAGAGAAGGTCAAATGCACAATGCAGTAAATGAAACCAAATGGGACATGAAGAAGTTATATGCAAAAATCAAAATCAACACCAAGATGAAGAGACTAAGATTGCTCATCACGAGGAAGAATATCATTTATTTGTTGCTACTTGCCTCTCCGACTTTAAATCAAATAAAGATTAGCTAATTGACAGTAGTTGTATTAACCACATGACTAATAATAGAAAATTCTTTAGAGATTTGATATCGACTAACATCACTAAGGTCAAAATAGGTAATGGTGATTTCATCCCAGTCAAAGATAAGGGAACAATTGCAATAGCAAACTATTCATGCACGAAGTTAATTCATGATGTTCTTTGGGTTCTTAAAATTGACTAAAATTTGTAAAGTGTTAGTCAACTGATTGAAGGGGAGTTTAAAGTTATTTTTGAAGATAAACATTGTTTGATTAAAGATGAAGTTGGTCAAGATATTTTTAAAGTAAAAATAGCATGAAAAAATTTTACTCTGAATCTATGGAAGCAGGAGCAAACAACTTTCTCATGCAACGAAAATACCACAATATTTTATCATAATATCTTGAGTGTTGAAAGTAAATTTTCTAGTTTCATCTATAATGCAAATGAAAGACATTCCAAGGTTGCAAAGAGAATGGTTAAATAGTTCAAAGACACTTGTAACTCAAGCATTAACTTCAAAAGGAGTAAAAAATTTAAGTTGATTAATTTCTTTAATAGTAATCTAAGTGACTCAATTAATTACTTCTCTTTTCTATGATAAAAGAAAATTTTCTTTAATTCTAATGTGAAGCAGAAAGAGAACACAAAATTCTTATTAATAACAAATTTACTTTCTGTTAATAAATTTAAATTGCAAAAAGATAAAATTTACAGTTTAAAAAATAAAAAAATGTTAATAATATACTTTTAAAACTGTTGTTAATTATTTTTTATTATTTCAATTTATTAAATTAATACGATAATTATTAACTTAATTTTATAAATAATTTAATTTGTTATTAAATCTTTTAGTTACGTAATCAGTTTAAGTTTCTTTAATCTAATATAAATATATTGTTACTTTTAAATATAAGTTAAATTTTCTCTCCATTCATTCTTTTTATATTTTTGCATTTTTTTTTATTTTATATTACTTTTTTATCATAAAACCAACACATAATCATTCTCTCTCCTCCTTTCATTTTAGCTTTCTCTATCCTACTCTCCGAATCAAGGCATTGAAGCTACCCTCAGCCACCGCGAGCCAAATCGTCATATCCTCCACCGCGAATCACATCTACTTCAATCCTCAAATCTAAACGTAAAATGAGAGGGCTCTAGACCACTCGTTCCTTTTAGCTTTTCGATATATTTTTTTAATTTTAATAATAATTATTTTGCGACTAATTAATTTGATCGCTAATTCAATGGCTAGAAGAAATTTAATGACTGACTCAATATTTTAGTTTCATGACTGATTAATTTGGTTGCTAATTTAGTGATTAAATTTTAAAAAAAATTAATGACTAGATTAGCAATCAATTTTGTATTTAAAATTTTTCAACCGATTCTTTTTGTGATTAATTTGATCAATAAATTTTATATTATTAAAATTATCTGTTGTTAGATTTAATTTCTTTGTCAATTTTTTTTCAAAATACTCAAATTTTTATTTTTTATTTAAAATATTAATAAATTAAATTGCTTAACATCTTGTTTTCTTCAAAATATATCAATTCAAACATTAAATTTCAGTCAAAATATAAAAATAAAACAAAATTATAATTTTTCAAACGATCCCAAATCTTATCAAAATTTTACTAAATTTTTAAATATTTAGAATTGTTGAATATAACAAATTTATTGTAAACTCCTTTGATATTTGGACAGAAAATAATATTTTGAGAATTTGAAGTAACATAAAATAATGAATGGGAATTTGCACTATATTAAAAGTAAAAATATACATGTAATTGGTTCGAGAAGAAAAATTAAAAGAATGAATTTATACATAGATTTAACTTAAAAGACTAAAAATATAATAACTTTTTTATATAGCTTTAGAGGATATATCCTTCAATCCATACCGTAAGGAGAAATTAACAAAGAAATAAAAATAAGTGATGAATATAGTTAATAATATGTAAAAGAAGAGAGATTAAAAAGAAAAATAAGCGATAAGCCCTAGATATGTATAAAATTTAGAGTGTGATAGCAGAAAATTCTTCTTTACTTTCTTCATATGATTTTCTTCGTATTGTGTCTATGCCGGGTGATTCTGAGTAGTGAAAACAGGGCAAACATAACATTCATTTCCGTTAACGTTTTCCAATTGAATGATAGTTATCGTACATAACTGTTTTGTCAGTTTCTCTTATCAGTTATGGAAACGGAATCTGATTGACTAATATAAACCCGTCGTTATAACGCAAGAAAACGAAGCAACGAGGAAACAACAGTTACGTACCTCATTCGTTCTCCATTGCGCTCAAAATTGGCAAAATCAAACACCTTCATTGATTGACTCTCTGACTCGCTCAGAATGGCCGAGTTTTCCATCAACAGCGATTCCCATTCCAGGTTTACGCCTGTGCTTGTGAATGTGATTCTCAACACACAACGCGATAAATGAAAAATACTTCATTTACATCACTATTTTTCCCAATTGAGTGAAATTCCAAGTTTTCTTCTCTCTTCTTAATCATTCTCAAACTAATTGTTAACATTATGATGCTGCTTATAACAGCTCCCTTCCAGATTATGCTGAGATTGTTGTGGTGCGTCATGGCGAAACAGCTTGGAATGCTAATGGAAAAATCCAGGTGCTTTTTGTTTTCTCTTTTCGCCTTCAACATACGAAATTGTTTTAATTGAATATTGCATTTGTTGTATAAAGAAAATAGGAAGATTATTTCATGAGGTTTTGAAACTTCTATTCTTTTTGTGTTATCCATAACCTATTCCAAAGAAATAGGGATGTTCGTTATATAGACAATTAAATCTATAAACTGTAGATTCTCAATAAATTGGACAATATGGCTTTTATTTTATTGAATTTTGGTAATGTAGAGTGTTCTTCCTTCTTGAACTGCAGTATATGTTTATTACTTCATTATGGATTTTGGTGATGTAAAGTGTTCTACCTATCTTGAGTTGCTATTTTTTTTTTCTTGGCTTCTACAGTATGTGTTTTAGTAGATTAAGTACCTTATTTTATTTCTAAACAGTTACAGTAATGTGTAAAGTATTCATTAGATTTCAACCTCTATAGCGGATTTTACATTACACTAAGGCAGTTTAATATATTCATTTCTTCATTTGCCATCTGTGGGTCTATTTTCTGGTGACTATATGATTTGGGTAAAAGCATTGATGAATCATGAAATTGAAAGGGGAACGGATGGGGGGTCTTCCCCCACTAACCTGTACATCCACAACTAGCACAACTCATCCTCTTTTATGTCATACTTGGCCTGAAAATACTTCATATTGAAACAGTCAAAAAGCTGTTTTGGCTGTAATCTAATTGCCCATACTTTTCTTTCCTGTAATTTCTATCACTTAACTTTAGGGGCTTACTACGGTAGATTATTGAGATGGTAGTGTATGGGTAGCTTATTTACAACTTACAGCATTATCAAAACAAATTACAATTTTCTGGTGTTTCACTAAAATTGTTGTATCTCTTTTGTATAAAAACAAAGATACGATGTTTATATCCATAGTTACAAACTTTTGCATTTGCAGGGAACAATCAAAGTTATAAACTTGTAAAAGATTTTTTCAATAAAATTGTTACTTTTTATTTTTTAAACAAATGTTGAAAGTGACTTGTGCATGTGCCAGTTTTTCAATGCTGAACCTTAGAAACGGTCAATTAATATAGCTTGTTTATTCTTTTCATGCATACAAATGACAAGATGCTTTCTAAGTCTCCTAGTCCTTCTATAGAATTATAAATATACCATCTATGTGTTTACATTTAATAATATTTTTCTTGTGAATTATTTCTTATATTTGGAGTTTCGTTTTAAGTTTTCTGGCCTTGATATATTCAAATTTCACTCATATATGTAAACAGGGACACCTTGATATTGAATTAAATGAAGCTGGAAGAGAGCAAGCAGTTGCAGTAAGTTGTGCTTTTTACATTCTTTTCATTTATATACAAACCAAGAACGGAGGCTTGCATTACAGTTTTTGTTTATCTATGCCTTTGTGACCCTAATTTCTGCAAATTTTACAATTCAGGTGGGCGATAGACTATCTAGGGAATCGAAGGTCTGTGTTATATATACTTCTGACTTGCAACGAGCTTTTGAAACTGCACAGATAATTGCATCCAAGTGTGGAGGGCTAGAGGTTTGAACTTAAAGCCTTCTTCATGTTGCATATTATTGATTCAATTGTAACAAGTTGAAAACTTAGTTATGATTTCCATTTTACCATGTTCAATGCTTTAAGTCTTTGGCTCCTTTGGTATATAGGTTTTCAAACATTCTTGCCTTGTATCATTGTCTGGACTGGATTACGATTGACTATGCTAAGTAATCTTTCTGTTTCTAGTAATTATGAAGTACACAGATGAATCATTCTTTTTCCTTATATTGAAATTATGGGAGTTTAACTTATCTAAATTAAGATTGTGTGACTTGAGAAAGTAAGGGCTTGTCCATCCTTGAATTGAAGTTGATTAAATTTATGAGGTACTTTATTTCAAATCAAGGGTGAATACATTCTTACTTTTCCACTTTACAGGAATTAAATCCTAGACGCAGTAAGGAAGAAAAGAGAATAGGATGTATGATTAATATATGGTGTGTTATAAAATACTACTCTGAAGGTTCTATTTTTACTCATAATTTGATCAAGTCTTAATGTAGTCTGGTACAAGCCCAAACTCACTAGTATAGTAAGACTAAGGTTCTTAAACCCGAGAGTTAATGTAAATTGGAATCATAAACTCATAAGAGTTTACCTTATACAAAAGTAATATTTAAAAAGCTATAATAATGAAATAGAACATAGGAATAAACTTAAAATCATACTAAAATAACCAAATCATATAATGACAATGTGATTTTGGTATCCAAATTCTAAATTTGGTGTTTTGCAACTTGCGACAAGGGAAGATAAGTGGTGGTCGAATTCAAAATGTTATTTTTTGTGAGAAAATGTAATTTCCTTTGTTTTGTTAAACTCGTAAAATTAGGTATAAACTCTTGAGTTTACTTGAGTTGACCTAAAAACAAGTTTACATGCGAGTTGACACAATTTCCTTACCTGGAATCGTGAACTCATAATGAGTATACAAGTTAAAACGTGAGTTTAACCATGAGTAACACTACAAATCTTAATTAAATAAGGAAATAAGAGTGGAAACAAAATGAACAGGGAAAATTCCTAAAGATGCTTTATAAATTAGATTATTAATTGATTCCACTATATAAAGATGATGTTGCAAACTCTAAAGATATTTTAAAATATTCTCTGATTTAGTAAAGATATTCCGAAATATTTTGTAGGCATTCTTTCCAATATCAGCAAAAAAGAATCTTAACTCTTACTCAATTGAATATTAGGGTATCGGCATATCTCTTCTAAAACTTGTGTTTCTTTCTCTACCTTCATGATTAACTGAAAATTTTAAGTAAAATTATGTTTAGATTTTTATCCTTTTTTTTTTGTTAATTCTAAACACATTTAGTACTTATGATCCTTCATCTATTCTTTTTCCTAACAATATGTACCTCTGGTTGAAATTTTAGGTTATCAAGGATTCTGACCTACGGGAAAGACACCTAGGGGATCTTCAAGGCCATGTTTTTAATGATATAGCAAAAACTAATCTTACAGCTTACAAGGCCTTTGTATCTAAGAATGAAGATCAAGAAATACCAGTAAGTTTCATAGAAACCAACTTGTAAGCATGGCATTCCTTGACAAGAAATTAATAACCTAAAAAGTTTAAATTTGGAGCAGGCTGCCTAAGAAAGTTCTTCAAGTTTAATAGGACATGTCCAAAGAATTTGGAAGATGAGTGTAACTGATGACTCCCTGTAATTGCATTTAGTTGGCCGCATGTGGAACATGAAAAACAAGCCAAAAGATGTCATATCATGTCATTCCAAAAAAAGAATAAGAGATGATTGGTTAGAGAACTCAGACAATGGTTGTTTAAAGATTGGTTAGATCATCATCCAATGTAAAAATTCTAGACATGCTAAGAATGAACTGTCAGACACCTCTAGCAAATCTCGTGGAGTCTGACTTGTATTTAGATTATAATTTGCTTATTTATCCATGTTCTAGTTGTCTCATTTGTTTTATATCATAACTTCATCTTTGTCAAGTAGTCTTGCTTGTATCTTGGAATTGCCATCTCCAAAGTGTTTCTGATTGTGTCATGGCCTCAGTTATGACTGTCGAGAGAATTGAGATTATAAAAGAAAAACATTAAAATATACTGCTTAATGCAGAAACGAGGGTACATACATGATATACCTGTTTATGATTTTTATGAATATGTGCCTTAAATTTTGCAAATGCATAACATTGTTCCATACACCATTATGTGCAGGGTGGTGGAGAAAGTTTTGTTCAGCTTTACGATCGCTGCACGTCTGCATTGCTTAGAATTGGCTTAAAGCATAAAGGTAGGCTACCCGCCATGACATAACGTGGAAATAATATTTCTCGAATTTGGATGTCATGTTATTAACTAACATGATATGGTCATGTTGAAAATAGAAAAACATTTTTAAGTAAGGATATGCTGTGATTGGTTGTAGGACCCACTAATTAAATTTGATAAAAAATGTGTCTCTCTCTCTGCAACAAGATCATATCATGTTATTCCATAAAACGAGAGGATCCAAACTCATGTTTTTCCTAATTAATCATTGGTTTGACATGAGATCTTTTTAGTTCATGCAATAGTCTCAGTACATAACACCCTTTCTTGCCATTTGCTACCCAACTTGTCTGGCTAGATTGTTATGAACGGCAAGCAATAATCTCATTCAGACAACGTTGGCATAACATTTTTTTGGTGAAAAAAGCTACATTAGGTTGATATTATCCGTGTTAATTGCAGGGGAGCGAGTAGTTGTTGTCACTCATGGAGGATTCATCAGAGCACTTCACAGGTGGGCCTGTCCAAATGGAAGGTCTGCTGGGAAGGTACTCAATACAAGTGTCAATGTTTTTCACTTGTATGGTGAGGACAAATGCACCTTAAAAGTGTGGGGTGATGTCAGCCATCTTAGCAAAACTGGATTTCTACAGTCTGGTTTTGGGGGTGACAGAACTTCTGGTTAGGCCATTGTTTCCCATTAAAGATAATAAATGTTTGATTATTTCCCGTCCAAAATTAACAAAAGATTCAGGAAGAAGAGTGGAAAGGGGTATTAAGAGGTGATGATAATTATTATTTTGACCTCAATTTTATATTTGGTGCTTGTTATGATACTTTAAAACTTGGCTGGACATTAAATACTCTTTTTAAATTATATTAAAATATTAAAAGATATTTATGTCTTTTTTAAATACACTACTAACTCTACCACTAAAATCAATAGTTACGATTGTTTCACATTTAAAAGAGAATACTCTCTTATTTCTCAGTGCACCGTAGAATTTACCTTTATATTTTTGGCTGTGATGTATTAATCTGCATTACAGAAATTTTGCTTTTAAAATCTTTACGACTGCATAATGTACTGATAAATGTTATGGTGCGCATTCCATGGTAGTATTTTTATTTACCGGTAGGCCCTTTAAACTTCGATAGCATATGATTAATGTAGACAATGGAAGTCGAAAAGTTTGACATTTTAAAGTATGAATTGCAAGCTAGGGGTTTCACAGTGATTCATTGAATCCATTAGTAATCCTTGTTTATTGGGGAGTGGAAAATAGATCATCTCATAATAGATCTTTACATTATTTTATTGTGTGAAATTTTGATGTCCATTTCATTTTTTGTTGACATTCATAAATTTTGATAGGGAACTACCTAATTAATGTCTATAAAGAAAGAAATAGACAATTTTTATGACATAATTTGTAAAAAGAAAATTCATTCTCCAGGTATGCTTGTCCAAAATGAGTGAAAATGTTTGGCATAGAGAAGTAAGATGATTTTCTGGAATAACTCTTACCGAGTAAAAGAGTAAATCACACAACTTTAAAAACTTAATTAATAATATTTAAAGTTGAGAAAAATTCAATGTTTCAATAGAATTATAAAACAGCATAAACTTTCCATTGGTGTACGCTAAGCATATTTTCAGTTGATGACTGAAGATTAGTCTCTTCTGAGACGTAAACATTCACCGAAATGAACTTTTTTTATTTTTCAACAAAGCATATTTTGTTAATAGGTCAGGAATCGACTTATAAACATGTAAAAATTCAATAATTCTGATGAAGAAAAATAAATGTCATTTTATTTAATTCTACAATTCTCACAATCCTTTTAAACACCTGCAATTATTGATTTTCATAAAATATTAAGGGATTTTTATCCCTTTAAAATTCAACATAAAATTACAGATATAGATTTTCATGCATATATATGGGTGTGTAAGTTGCACGTAATTAAATATTATAAGCAAAGAACCTGGAAAAAGTAAGATATATTCACGGTATTTGGTAAGCTTGTTAGATTGAAGGATTTTCAATATTGCCAAAAAAACGGGATAACCTGCTTCGCCGAATTTCTAAAAGTAAATTAATTTTTTTAACCTGTCTCATTTAAGAGTAAACTGACAAACTAATGGGAAAAAAAAATATAAAACACCAATCTGCCTAAAATTAACATAAAATTAAAAAAATAATAAAAACTTATAAAAATATTTAAATAATATTTTTATATTAATAAAAATTAATATTTAACCAGTAAGTAATTATATTTTATTTTTTAAAAATTTTAAAAATCAGTCTAACGGATTGACCCGCTCCAGCCCATCATTAGCCCATTTTTCAGCAGTAGGTCCAATATCCAAATGTATGAAAGTATGAGTCAACTTGAAGTCTATATGCTGATTTCAACCAATATATTATGGACCCATAAAAAGGTCTTAATGCATTCGTTTACTATGAACCAAAACAATATAAAAAATATTTTAGCTTCTTCAGTTGTCCAAGAAAATATGGCTTCCTTGAACTTGAACTATAATAATGACTTGGTGATTCACGAGACAAACTACATTGATTCATCAGATTCGCAAGTTCTAAGAGCAGAATTCGAAACATTTTAGCTCTGCAAACAAAATGATTTTTCTGTATTACATTATCCACTGTATTAAGCAAGTAATAAGTTAAACATAAAAGTTTTTCATCCTTTCTTTGTTCTTTCTAGTTTTACAATTATTCCAATTTTTTTTTTTATTTTGTCCTTTTCACTTTCATTCCTTCTTCCACTATTTATTTATCAATAAATAAAAACATGTAAATTACACTTTTCAAAATATTTACATAAACTAAGACTTGAAAAGATAAACACAACTTATGGTTTTATTGTGAATCTGCAGAAGAAAGTATTCAAACTATCAGCTACTAGTTGTAGGGTAGTGTGAGACCTGATTGCATTCAAAATACTCTCCATACAAACTTTCGATTTTTGACTATGATTGGTCATAGGAAGGAATTGAAAACTAAAATGAATAATGACAAAAAATTATATCTTCGCAGGGCTTTGTGTTTTCTCCTTTTAACATTCAGATATACATTTTGTCAGTGTTGTCTAATGTATAGGATATGTGGAAGGAAAGTTAGAAAGAAAAGAGTGAAGAAACGGTTGTTGTGGTTGTGGTTGTGGGTGCAAATATTTATTATTACGTTTCTTTCATGATGTGGTGTTGGAGAGTGGAAGAGGAAGAAGCGTGCGCTTTAATAGTGGGGCACTTCATAGGTGGCCATGGATACGTGTGTGTGTGTTTGATGGATCACTTTGTCTGCTTCGTACACACCTCACTTACTCTCTTTGTTCCCTAATTCCTATCACTTTTCTTTTTCATCAAAGGTTTCTGAGTTGGATCTCATCATATGATTACCACAGCTCCTTTGTTTATGCTTCCATCATTAATCTTTTAATGGTCAACCTTTATATTCAACTAACTAAAGTGAATTGAAATTTAAGAAAAGCTTATAATGCTAATTTCAACATTGTATATGTAAGCTGTTGATCATATCGCTATAAACTAAATTAACATTATACTAGTAAAAATATTACTGAATATTGAGTTAATGATTTAGAAATTTAGCAAAGAACTAGTGTGTTGGATATGCACATTATATTCAGAATCATGCTAATTAATTGTGAAATTATCGCCTTCGTTTCATTTATAAATATAATTTTTTATTTTTTAAAGAGAATACTTTCAATATATATATATATATATATATTGAAAGTATTCTCTTTAAAAAATAAAAAAATTATATATATATATATATATATATATTAGTTTGTTAAAAAGAAATAGGTTCACCAAATTTGATGCTAACACAAATGTTAATGTGTTCATTATACAGTTTAAGAAGATAATTTAACAATAAAATGCAGGTGAAATATCTTCATTTATTATATTACTCTATCAGGTGACATACAATGTTTATTAAACCTTAACTAATGAAACGGTGGTTATTTGCTTGTTTAGAATCTCTCTCAAGAAACAAAGTCAAAATCAGTGCCGAACTAAAAATTAAACGAATGCTGATGCTATGGTAGATTTTCAAAATTAATTATATTATTTGTTATCAAAAAATTGTTGCATTGGTAGCAGGAAATCGATTTTTCATGTTATAATTTCTTAACAGTTGCATCATTAAATTCATAATTAAAAAATGTAGTGTATATGCCCATGTAAGGGTCATGCGAGTAAACAAAAAATAGAAATCAATGTCATGGTATACCGACTTCAGTTGTATGTAATTCATGGGTCTGCATGCATGTTATCAAAAAATTTAAAACTCAATAATTAAACTCCTTAGAAAATATGACCTGAAATTTAATTAACCTACAATATTAGACAGCATATTATATAAACAAGAGAGTAATATATTCAATTAGTTTCTAAAATTATAAAAGTTAATTAATTTGATTGTTAAAATTATAAAAATATGATTTTTGTTTATAAAATTACCATACATCGATGGGTTTAATTTTCATTAAAATAAATAAATTAAAATATCTATCATTAAATAATTTTAACAATCAAAACTTTTTTATAATTTTAAAATTAAAATAATTAATGGTTATAATTTTGGGAATGAATTTGATGGATTGGCAAGGAAGTAAACGGTGCAAAAATGACAATTTATTCATGCCTGATCTGGCTCCAAATACTATATGACACACGGTTCTTTCAGCTAGTCATTTTCAGCATCATCATGAAACGCAAGTCAAAACCAGAAATCACAAGTGCAGCAAATAGCATAATCATATTGTGCAGAACTTGTACAGTTAAAAGTATGATAATACTTATCACTGCTTTAGTGGTGGATAACAACTTTTTGGGTTTCCGATTTCTGTGACAGTGTTATATTTGCAAATGAACTCACAACAACTGATCATGACAACATGGACACCCTTTCATCTTTGATTCGATTTATAGCTATGTATTGTTGTAATCAAGTATAATGTTTAAAGTGAATTTATGCTTAACATGATTTTAAATTATGCTTAAAGAAATAATTATTTATATTTTCAGGTTTTTGAAAAAAGAATATGTCAAACATGTACTAAGTCTGCAATTAAAATATTTTTACCTAAGGTTATTTGAGCTCCCTATAGACCAGCACCAGCATTGCCAAGGTGATGATTAGAAAGTGACAAAACCACTATATTAATACATGTCTAACATACATAGAAGACATTAATTAGAGATAGTTGAAGCAGAGGTTTTGTTGTTTTGATAAAAATGGTGCCACTTCATATTCAAATAACTATCTGTAGTCTATTTTTAAAAAACTACAACAATGTGTGTAATCAGAGGAAGCAAACAAATGGCGACTGAAAAAACAAATGACGAAAGAAATGTTAGTTGGTCATCAAGTAATGCAACATATATGAGGCACATTTATGTGGGGAGCTAAATTATGATCATGGCATGGTGAGTGGGTAGCAAGGAGAATACACAATGAATCTTCAGTTCTTCATTGAGTCGCCACACGAAATTTCAATTCAAAATAAAGGAACAAATAATTAATAATAATAATACTCAGGGGACCAATCACATAGTAACATTTAGTTGTATACCAATGCCTTTTTTATTTCAAGAATAAATATATTGTTTATATCTTGAAATTCGGAAAGTGGTAGCGGGAACCAATGAATTCTTCTGATTTAAAAGGGTGATCGATTCCACATAATATCAGATTCAGACAACAAAAAAGGTATGGATAATTTCCATTTGGTTAATATAATGTGTAAATTCTCCATCATGAAAGAAAGCGATTTCACGTTCTTTATTTTATTTGCTGTTGCTTTGTTATTATTTTTTCATTTTCGGTACGTTTATTTATGTCTCTTATACTAGACTGAGAATCCAAGTTCAAGTTTGGTTTGGTTTTAAAAGTAAGTTCAAATTTCTGCATATCCCCAACACAGAAACATCTTCCATCTCATCTATAAATAAATACCAGAAGCTCTTAACTTACATGCAAAAGTGACATTGCTACACTGGAAAAGCAATTCACAAATTTCTCACATACAAGATATAAGTGATTGAGAATTTTAAAATAAATTATCACATGTATATGATTTAATTTTTATTTGAGAAGGGCTTAAATTGTTATTTTAATATTCATCAAAGAATAATATGTATTTTAATTTTTTATTTTAAAAAATCAAACTCTCTTGCAGTTTAACAATATCCCCTTTCAGTTTCAAATAACTTTTATTGTAATTAGTTTGTAATTTCCTAATTTATACTCATTTTTAAGCCACAAAATACACAATAAAAATCTGAGAGAAAGACTTGTTTTATAAATATACATATATAAAATTTTAATTATTATTTTAATAATACGTATGCTGTAAAAATGATATTATAAAATATTTAATTCGATTCATATAATATTAATATATTATGCTCTTTAACAAAAGTATGAATAAGAAAACTTATTATAAATTTTAGTGCATCAGAAAGAAAAATTAACAATATAAATCATTAGTGAAGATGAATTTGAGGAAAATTTTGAAGACAGAGAGGGAAGAAAAATATGCAGATAAAGATGGGCAATAAGGAAAAGGCAAGAGAGGAAGAAGGGGACAAAGAAAGCCTCTCCTTAATAATATGACATTTCAAGAGTTTCTCATCACTCTTACATTAATTTTTCATACAGCTTTTGGAAAATTTTCTATATGTTTATGTTAGATTTTCATTAGAGAAGTTCCATATCTTTTGCAATATATTGGCAACTCGTTATGGTAAAAACATTGCAACCTAAATAGATTATTATTTTGGTTCTACAATTCAGCACTGATGATTAAGTTGCATATATTGTCAATATTATGGAGCTAACTTTTCATTTCTCGTGGACAAAGCATGCATTTAATTAGTTTACATTCCATTCATTTTCAACAAAACATTACCACTAATATCAATTTTATTTTGCTTGAACCAACTTTTATCCCAGACCAAATCTTGCGGCTTACTTCATTCACTTTCGGTTTATTAAAATAAATAATTAAAATTTGGATAAAGACAAAAGGAAAATTAAAAATAATTTACTGATAATGACATAAGACCGCAATGAGTTTTCTTTGTCTCCTCTATTCTATACCTTATTTAAAAATAAAAATAAAAACTACTTTGCGTCTTTTCTTGCATTAGGGTGCTATTTTTTCAGTAATTTTTTTTCACTCTAATCAAATATCTGTTTTTTCATTTTAATAACACTTTTTTAAAGGTTAAACAAATGTCGTTAAAATAAATATTTAGCAACAATTTTCATATTGTGATAATTTTTATTGTCAATAATTATAAAATTGTTTCTAAAATATAATATTATAATATTTTTAATCATTTAATACATTTTAACTCATTGTTCAACTATTTTATTAAATAATTTTAATTTAATCAAATAACTTATCAATTATAACCTGTAAATTTTCAGCTAATTTTATTAAAGAGTCTGGACCCGTAACCTATTAGGCATAAGACTATAACATAACCTCACTTTTCATCCATGTACCACAAGATAATCAATTATTATTAATGGATAAAATTTATTACTATTTTTCTCATCAATACATAAATGAGTATAACTAAATTAATGAATTCAAACGAAATATAATATGAGAAAGTGCATTTTATTTTGTTAAGAGCATAACATTTTTCATAAAAAAATAATAATCATCTTTAAGCTGAATAAGAATATTATAAACTATGAAAGTGCCTTTTTAAATATTTAATACAATTGTATTTTTTAAAATTCAAATTAATTTAAAACCATTACATTAGTTAACCAACTCACTTTGATAATAGAGTGCATTAAGTACATCTTATTCATTCATTATTTTTAAACATGAATTTATACTATTTTTATAAAATAAATTAAACATTTTAATAACTTTGATCTTGTTTAGTAAAAATGTGACTGTGAGAATTAGAACGTCATTCTTCCGTTCTTTTTATTTGTTACCTTTTTAAAATAATATTTTTATAAGTATTTTTATGTTTGACACTTGCATTTTCAATATCGAAAGATAAATATTAGACAAACAATTCCTATAATAAAATTATTAAACATATATAATAATTATTATATTAAAATTATAAAAATATAAATAAATATTTCTCTTTTTAATAAAATTTTATAACTAAAAATAAAGAAATAATCAAGACCTTCGGTCACCGATGATAAGAACATCACGGAACAAATTAAATTTAGTTGTTTCCGTTGGTTGCAACAAAAAACAAATAAATATACGAAACTCTTGTTTTTATTATCACAGTCTACGTCTCTCTCTCTCTCTCTCTCTCTCTCACTCTCGTTTAACTTGTTCGCAAACCAAACCATTTGTTATGCTTGAACTCTCTTCCACTTCCCCCATCAACCTTAATTCTCCAAAACTCAATCTTCCAAATCTGCTTCAACTATTTGTTTGACTCTAACACTTCACTTCACATTGACACAGATTCCATTCCAAAATGGGTCTGTGCAATTCGAAACCTCGTGCAAACCCCACTCTTTCTTCTTCTCCCACTCACACACCCACTAATGCCAATGCCAATGCACAAAACCCAAACCCCATCCCCAAAAAATCCCCTCTTTTCCCCTTTTACACTCCCAGCCCCGCCCACCACTTCTTCTCCGGCAAGTCTCCGGCGCCGACCACCCCTCGCCGCTTCTTCAGGCCGCCGTCACCGGCGAAGCACATTCGGGCCGTCCTTGCTCGCCGTCAGGGTTCCGTTAAACCAAACGAGGCCACAATCCCCGAAGGCTCCGCAGCAGAGGTTGTTGCTCTCGACAAGAACTTTGGATTCTCGAAACAGTTTAAGCACAAGTTTGAGCTTGGCGATGAGGTTGGAAGAGGACACTTTGGTTACACTTGTTCTGCCAAGTTTCTCAAGGCCCAATTCAAACCCCAACGAGTGGCTGTCAAGGTCATCCCCAAAGCCAAGGTTCCGTAAACATTCTCTCTCACTCTCACTCTCACTCTCTTTGTGATTTGCAAGCTCAAAGTTTGTGTAGTTAATGCTTGATTTGATTGGTGCGTTTCAATTGTAGATGACCACTGCCATTGCCATTGAGGATGTGAGAAGGGAAGTGAAGATTTTGAGGGCTTTGACTGGACATAAGAATCTAATTCAGTTTCATGATGCATATGAGGACAATGATAATGTCTACATAGTAATGGAGTATGGTTTGATTCACGTGTCTTCTTTGTTAAGCTTGTTTTAGTGAAGGTTATAATTGTCTTTTTCTTCAACTCTTTGTGTCTTAGGTTGTGTGAAGGAGGGGAGCTTTTGGACAGAATATTGTCTAGGTATTTGTTTATTGAATATTTATTCATTTGAGTTTATGCTGTTTGGATGCTAGTGGGGGTAAAGTTATGATTGGAAGAGGAACGTGTAATGATTTGTGGCTATGAGGTGTGTGTATGGTTTTGCAGAGGTGGGAAATACACGGAGGAAGATGCAAAGGCTGTCATGATACAAATACTGAATGTTGTTGCATTTTGCCATCTACAGGGTGTTGTCCATCGCGATCTTAAACCGGAGGTGAAGTTAGTAGTTGCAATTTGTTTTTTCGGAGTCATAAGATTGAGAGATCCCCTCCCATGTAAAATAGGGGAAAGAAAAAGGAAGAAGTAGGACAGTATGCAAAATAAATTTCTGTTTGAGAAGAAAGATAGAGAAACATAAGGACATTTCATCATTAATTAGGATGCTCTTTTATAACCTTCTTAATAAAATGGTTGCTGACATGTGTAATGTTTTGTTTGGTTCATGGGTCTTGTCTTATAATTCTTATCTAAGTATAACTTCTAAGGGTGGGTAGTTTCTGGATCAGAACTTCTTGTTCACATCCAAAGACGAGAACTCAGATCTGAAGGCCATAGACTTTGGGTTGTCAGATTTTGTCAAACTAGGTATGTTTTGTGTCCTTTTATGCATGCTGCATGTTGAGTCCTCGTTTGTTTGGGATATGTTTTGACTTTTCGTTATGCTTAACAGATGAAAGGCTCAATGATATTGTTGGTAGCGCATACTATGTGGCTCCTGAAGTTCTGCATAGAGCATACAGTACAGAGGCTGATGTCTGGAGTATTGGTGTGATTGCATATATTTTATTATGTGGCAGCCGTCCATTTTGGGCACGGACTGAATCTGGGATCTTTCGTGCTGTATTGAAAGCTGATCCAAGTTTTGATGAACCACCTTGGCCTTCTTTATCAGATGAGGCAAAGGATTTTGTAAAGCGACTTCTAAATAAAGATCCAAGGAAAAGAATGACCGCAGCACAGGCATTAGGTGAGTGTCTCATCTATCATTTGACGGTCTTGGACTTTCTTATATTCTATTCTATTCCTTACAGGGGTATACTGCAGGTCATCCATGGATTAAAAATTATAAGGATGTAAAAGTACCCGTGGATATTCTAGTGTTCAAACTCATGAAGTCATACATGCGTTCCTCTTCTCTACGAAAAGCAGCTTTAAGGGTATGTATATTTATTTTTGAACTTGCTTTAAACATCTTAATATTGAATAGAAAAGAACCTTTTGGTAAACTACATAACCTTCGGTTCTTCCCTTTTGATTTTTACTACTGGATGGAACCATTCTCTCATTTGGTTTCATACTCTTCAACTTATTAATAGGTGTACTACTTATGCAAGAGTTTATTTAACTGAATGTTTAAAATCAAGCTGAGTTGGTCGTTGCATGAATAATCTGAGTAATAATAAACCAATCTAAGTAGAGATGGAAAAAAGAAAGCTACACATGCATTGATTATCTTTAGAACTGTTAGGGATGACTTGAACATCGTTTTTCAGTTGATTTTTTTCTCTAATTTTATTGGTACTGTTCCTCATTCCTTTTGTTGATCACGCTACCTGTATGTTTCCCAATAACTTAGTAGTATTTTATTTTCATGGGCATTGGGACAGGCTTTGTCTAAGACATTAGCTATTGAAGAGCAGCAATATTTGAAGGAGCAGTTTGCGCTATTAGAGCCAAACAAAAATAACACCATTAGCTTGGAAAATATCAAAGCGGTTTGTTTCTTTCCAATTCTTTTTATACACTATATTGAGAGGATGATGTTTGAAATCTCATAAATTTGAGCTGGCCAGGCCTTGATGAAGAATGCAACTGATGCTATGAAGGAGTCACGCATTCCTGATTTTCTGGCATCAGTAAGTGCTTTGATTGGACTTTGGAATGCCTCTACACATGATTCAAATGATATTTTAAATTTTTCGCATATACTGGTTAATGGTTATTGATACAAGTGATTTTGGGTGGCAGCTTAAAGCATTGCAATATAGAAGAATGGCTTTTGACGAGTTCTGTGCAGCTGCACTTAGTGTTCATCAACTTGAAGCACTTGACCGGTGGGAGCAACATGCACGCTGTGCCTATGAACTTTTTGAAAAAGATGGAAACAGGGCTATAGTCATTGAGGAACTAGCTTCGGTATGCTTGATTTGACTATAACTATGATGATAGTTTATGCATACATGCCATAGGAATTCTTAGTATTAATAATATTACTGTGTCGACCTTTTTTTTTAAAGATATCTGACAATTTCCAACTTTAGTGGGTTACAATATCCAGCAGCCTAGTAATCTTTAAATTGATTAAAGCTTAAATCACAACGGTGGAGTGGATATATTGGAAGAAATTAGCTTCAGTTGATGCAATATTTTATGGTTAATCTATTTTGGCTTTTTATTAACAGTTATTTATTATATTAGTTTGAGTTTCAATTTATCTAAAACCAACTTTTATAGTTTGGAAATTCGATTCTCATGTATGGTCTTGACTAAATAATTAGGAGCTTGGCCTTGGTCCGTCTGTCCCTGTTCATGCCGTTCTTCATGACTGGATTAGGCACACCGATGGAAAGTTGAGCTTCCTTGGGTTTGTTAAATTGTTGCATGGTCCATCTCGAAGTCTTGCAAAACCTCACTAGTAAGTTTGGAAACCCTGTGTCAAAAGATTCAAGTGTGCTCAATTATACTTACGATTATGATAATCTGGCCGATAAAATGCTGTCCAACATCACAGTCCTATCATCAAGGGATCTTCGCCACTGTCGAATTATACTCAACATAAATATTTCATCAGGGATTCTGCCCCACGTTTTATACTAGGGCTCTTGTACATTTGGAACAGGTCAAACCTGCTCCTACAGGCATTTATATTTTCCACTGTAAAGTTGTAGTGTGCTAAGGTGCAAATCATAGTATTTTGTGATTGTTACTTAATATTCCAACGTGTTCAGAGATTCACGATTGAGGAGTATCATTCTTGTCCAAATACAAATTCATTGCATTGCATCCCAGAGTTGAATGAAAGACGTTTCTACTTTCTAGAGTTCTCTAGCTTTGTTTGATCGTGTACAGGTGCTGAATAGTATGTAGTTGCTAATGTATTAAGGAACTAGCAGGAGCAGCAGATTAGCTATATGATTCCTGAACTGAAAATTGCTAATAATAACAGGTGTCTTAAAAAAAATGAACACTTTATGTAGCTGTCTTCACCAATAGTGAGACAAAGGTTTGTTGCTGTATCTTAAAAAAATGGGCAAAGGAAGTGAGAACCATATATATACACAAAGCCTTCGCACGTTAATATGAGGGAAACTTCAAACTTAGATGTAAAACAAAACTAGATACTGAATGTTTTGTAATGTTTACAGCAGATATAATGACTTGGACAAAACTTAGATGCAGTATCATAGATAGATACTTTGTGTTGTTTTTCAATTAATATTTAAGTTTCCTCTCAATAATTTATAAACATTAAAAGTTGACAAACATTATTAGAGTGAAACTTCATTTTTAATTTGAGAACAACACTAGAAACTCTTATAATATTACACTTAAAAGTAGAGGGCTAGTGGGGCGTACAAAATGTTAATGGGATCACTCCCACTGACAATTCTCGTATCTAAAATAAGATCGTTAGTATCAGCATAGTTTTGGAAAACTACATCACTAGCTGGTATGGTCTAGGTTCTTAAACTAATTGATTGAAACTAAAAACTGTTGAATTGGATGTGATCATATGATAAACTGGTTTGATCAGTAAAGGTTCAAAGTCAGAACTTGGGCACGTTTAACAAAAAATCAATACTCCACTGGTCTTATTTGATGGGCACCGTTACCCTTTTTATGGCTCGAGTTCGGAATAGACTTCACCATTACTTGTGAATAACTCCTTAAATTTCACACATCATAGTTCAGTTTGGATAAATACTTAAGCAAACACTAAGAAAGAAATAAGAAAATAAAATTGATAGAATTTTTTTCATAAAGTAAAATCAGCTTATGCATTTCATGTTTTAGAAAAGTTAAATAAGAGAATTTTCAAAAATATAGAGAATCACAAGTTTATTTTAAATTATAAAATAGTTTAATTATTTTGATTTTTTATTTTAGTCTCCTGTAAATACTTATTAAATACTTAATCTAAATTAAGCCTATTTCAATAATCCCTAGTGTTATTTCAAACAGTAGGAAAAAGTTGATATAAAAAAAACTGAGCATAATTCCTTTGGAACGATGGGTGTCGAAGGTTTCCTTTCCTCTCTCTCTCTCTCTCTCTCTCTCTCTCTCTCTCTCTCTCTCTCTCTCTCCCTCTCCCCCCCCCCAAAAAAGAACCCATTCAAAGCCAAGTTATGCATTTGCAACCACCTATGCCATCAAAGCCAAGTTCTTCCAACTCTCCTTTTCTTCCTTATGTTTAATGTCACTTTCCACTGCTGTTAGCACATGCATGCCTATGCATCATACCTTAAATTTAAAACTATTTACATGATATTATATAAAATTAAATTATTAAAGATAATTATAATAAAATTTTAAGCTTATTTGACAATGACATAATGCTAAAATATCTTGATAATTTTTCATGTGTTTCTTTGATCAGAATGTATCTATATATATACACATTAGTGAGGAGACGATATTACAATCTCTTCTTATTCCTAAAATACACCTATAACTATCCTATTTTAATTCATATATTAGCGAATCAAATATATACATATATTCTTTCACTCATTATAACATACACATAAATATTGTCCCAGAATATAATAATGTCATATATTTTTGCAATAATGTTAAATGTAAAGTTGATATACTCGTATCAGGTCAGATTTGAATTTGATATACCCGTATCACATGAACTTTGTCATGAAAGTCATTGTATCCTAATTCTAATTTATGTGAGAATTAATTGATTAGATCAAATTATAATTTAAGTCATAATTTTTGGAGTAGATATACAATAAGTAACAAATCTACACAATTCTCATTGACTACAAGGATAAGAGTTAAGATAGTCATAATCATCTTATAAGTTAGCTCTTAAAAGTGAATTAAGCTTAAAATTTTTAACATGATATCATGGTGTATCTAGTCTAAATGTTGAGTTATCTACATATATTTTGTTGAGTCACTCGTGTAAATGTCTAAATGTTCAATCTTAAATATAAGAGTTGTGTTAAAATATCTTATATTGACAATAGAATCAAAATATTTTTTATAAAAGTTAAGGTAGTTTGAACTAACTTTTAAAAGTCAATTAAATATATGAAGTACTAACTTTAGTTATTTTCTAGTATGCTCTTTTAGATTAAGGCCTTGAGTAGAAACTTATATTTTAATTCAGACTAATTAATTAGGTCTTTGAAAAATTTTATTTATTTCATAATTATATTTATACTTTTTTAATTTATAAAAAATATTAAAAAATATATTTTATTTAATTAGTAAGAAATTGTTCTATTTTAATTTTAAAAATTAGATGCTCAACAAATATTAAAAAAAAAATTTAAAGTGATTACCTAGCAAGTATACAAAAAAGTCATAAATAGTTTTAAAAATAAAAAATAAGAATCAACTTGCATTACTACCTACCTATTGCCATCTCTAGGCACCAACAATGAATATTTAAGCAATTAAAAGCAGTCTCTGAATGACTTAGCATTTGAAATCACCATTCAAATATTGAAATGGCTACAACATTAACGGTTGCATGCTTTGGGGTGAGAGGCTCCAAATTGGTAGAACGAATGGCCATGAACGTCCGTCTCATCACGACCCACTACATATAGCACGGTCTCTGTCAATAAATGTCTCTGCCAGTTAGTTTTCAAAGCAGTAGCCCATTCCAAGAAACCCCACAAAAAGGAACCCCGTCTTTGGTGGGGCCTTCAACTTTCCTCTTTTACTCCATAATTGTTGCCCCTTCCATTTCCGTGTCTCCTCTGTAACTTATAATATTAATCATAATCACACTATAATTTATGACCCCAAGAATGGGAAAGTCATCTCAGCTGGTTGATATAAACTGTGTAAATTCATATTTAGTTTCACTTGTTTTTAAAAATTAAATCCTTTATTTCTTTTAACTTGAAAAAAAAATATTATTGCTATAAATTAAAGTTGAACCAAACATGTTATAATATTTATCTTTCCTGTTATATCCCCAATCTGAAAATGGCAAATATTGATGTACTGTTTATGATTCTCCGTATATCTAATTTGAACTCCATACCTTGTGATGTATCTATACTTGTATCCATGAAATTAGAGAAGAGGAAATATTTTTCCTCGGAACACTCTAGACTCTAGTTAACCACAAGCAGCTACTCTCTTTCATGCCCAACAATTATTCTCGAAATTAGCCTTCTTTTGCCAGCATAGAAGTATTCTTGGCTTTAACATCTTTGAATCTCAAACCGCCTTTTATTATTGTTTATATACAGAGCAGAGATTCTTCCAATTGAGCCAAGGAATAGCGATACTATTGAAGCTTTTCCCTCACGAAAAATACGGATTAGATTCTGAATTTCATAACACGATCCATCTGGAAAGGGCTGGGGAAGCAAGCCTTCACATCACAGGGTATATATATCCCCAAGAAAGTTGAATCGATAAATTTCAGCGTTGTACTCGCATGCATATCTTGGTTTTGGAGCGCAAGAGGCAGAAAATTGAGGGGTGAAAAATGAAAAGAAAGAGAGGAACGAGATGAATATGCTAAGTAATCCTGTAATATGATTTAAAAAAGAAAGAAAGATACTATATAAGGAAGTGCTATTTTTAATTCTATATAAGAAATAAATAACTAATTTATTAAGATTATTAATAATAGTTATACGTTATTAATTTATATTTTCAATGTTTATCTAAAAGTATATAATAAAAACTTATATAGTAAAATAAAATGTATTGGTAAAATTAAATGTTATAACAAAAAATTATAATTTATAATTTATTAATATTAACAAAAATGCCATTGATATCGTACACATAATATTGGTTATTATTATCTCTAATTCTAACTTATTTTAATTTTTTTCATATGTATATCTCTCTAAATTATACTTCAAAATAAAAGAAAAGAAAATTTATGGTCAATCCTCAAGAAACATTTTCCCATATATATATATATATATATATATATATATATATATATATATATATATATATATATATATATATATTAACTACCTCTACCTTTAATAATAATAAAAATATAGGTCTAATTTGGATTTTTTTTACTTATAAAAGTTTTAAAAAAATAGTAAAATAAAACAAATTTATTTATAAATTAAAATTAATTATTTTTTATTCTTTTATTTTATTTCTTTAAAATTTGAGGAGTATAAATTATTTTTAGTTTATAAAAAATTTCATTTTTTATATTAGTTTTTCTTCTATAATTATTTATTTAAAAGTTTATCTAAACGGAATTATAGTTTATCATAGGTAAGCATGTGGATTGAGATTTGTGATTGAGTTATTACCATGAATAATGAGATTGATAAAAAAATAAAAAATACCAAAATATCTATCAAGATATTCTAGTTTTTTTTTTATTAGTTGATGTTAATATATTTTTTTTCTCAGAAATATTAGTGTGCATGTAAACAAGGAAACAAAAGTCAACTCAGAAGTCTCATTCTTAATGGGACAAGTTTTAATTGCGGTGTAGTTTTTTTGCCAAAAAAGAATTATTTTTGTGTGGCAGAGCAGTTGTTTGTAATGAAAACAGGAGCTAAGATATGGGAGAAGTCAACAGAGGCATTAATGAGTGATTGTGGAGACGTTGCTGTAATTAAACTTTTCAGATACGAGTTGGGACCTGTCTATGCAGATATGAATCATAGCTTCCCAATCATGATATGGTTGTATGAACTACAAATAAAGAAATAAGCAATCATACAACACACCCATTGCGCCAACCATTTCATGTGGTGGAACCGACTTTCTTATTCACTGTAGCTGTCACCGCACCTCCTATGCCCCAACATATATGACGCCTCCTCCAATGCTTGACGCATTCGTCGCTTTTTGACCCCTCACCTATCACCCTTCTGTCACCCATTGCTTCCCTTCACCTTTTTCTCTCTTCCAATTTCCATTCTTTTTCCAAAATCAAAGAAACCTAATCCATATTTCTATTTTCTTATACTTGTTTTAGAATTTTTAAAACACTTAGAATCTACCCAAATCAATGGATAAATTTACACACTTGTAAATTTTTTACAGATAGATAAAGTTTATAAAAAATAAAATTAATAAGTATTTTAGATAAATTTATTATTAAAATTTTTTTATATACACAAGTATTTGAATTTGAGATTTTACTTACTACTCAAACTAATCTTTGTCGATAAATTAATAAGTATTTTATCACATTATTTTATTTAAATAGGTATAATGTTTTTAAAATACAAATAATTATTAAATTTTAGATGACATATAATTCTATAAAATTTGATATATATAATTATAAAAATAATATAAAATAATTTAATAGACAGGTTAACTAATTTTAAAATGTATTTTTTTTTCTAATATTAGATTTTAGGTGTGATTTTTTATTTTTTGAGTGATAGAATGAGCTATTTGGCATTAATTAATTAAATTGTCAAAAATTATGTATTATTTAAAAATTACAAAGTGAAGTACAAAAGTTTGTTTTTTTTTCATAATTTAAACTCACAATTCTCTACTAATTCTTTTAAGTCTATCTAACTTGACCCAACTGTAATTTGTTTCAAAAATTTTAGTTTAGACTTCTAGTTTAATTCTGAGCCTTGGAGGCCACGTATCTTACTTTTGTTTATTGCATCTTTAAATTTATTTATTTTTTATCTTTATTTCTTTGAGCTTCAAGGAGTCCTTGAATGTATGCCCAAAATCATATAATCAAAATCTAACTTGTCTCACTATAAGCTATCATGAACGATTGTTTTGAAATTTGAAAACTGAATTTTTCATATAATTGAATACCCAAAACCATAAAACAACTTCATCGATCTAAGATAAATGGAGCTTTGCATGATTATAATGATTTTGACGAAGAACAAAAGACACTAACCATGATGCTATTTTGATTTAATGAATAGCTTGAGTAATTCACTCAAAAACATCCAAGAAACATCTCATGTTGATTAATGGATAAAAAATAAGATTCATATTTTAGATTTAAGTTTTGAAATCCCTAGGTTCGATAGAGTAAAAATAAATTCTTTCCATTGTGACATGATTCAATCAATTTTAATGTTAAAATGTTTCTTTTATCAAGATCGATAAAAGCCTTAATCAAATTTGCACGAGAAACCAAGTTTTATAGCTTGAAACAAACATTCATAATAGATCTAATAAAAGGTAACTAATCCAAGTTACGTCAAGATTCCAGCCCACTAATGAAGAAATTTAACATCATTATAACAAAAGTAAACGAAAAACTAAACTTGACACAAAATAAAAAAAAATGAAAAAACATAAAAAATAAAGAGATAAAAAATAAAGAATTATAATACTAATTTCATTTTATTGAATCCTGTATGTATAAGTATTGAATCTCATGAATGATTGAATCTGTCATGTTGACCACAATGAAGGGTCTATATATACAGAAGAAGAATAAAAATGATAGATAACGTATAAACGAAAAATAACTAAGAACGAACATAAAGTTAACTCCTAATAATAAGAAGCAACAGAACACGAACTGATTATCATAAAGAAATAGCATGAAAATAACAACAGAGAAAGTTGAATACTTTAGGAGATTCAAGCAAGTACACATAGTTTTTGTGTCCAAAATTAGAACACGAATTCCTGCTTTTATCCATGCATCAATTTCCCCATCCCACTCCTTCGCTCCCCTTAACTTTTCCACCGCTGGGCCCACAGTGTTGTTCGACGCCCACTCCCTTCCAAACCAACTTGACCCATTGCCGACAAGTTAGTCATTAATCATGATTTTGTAAAATCCAACCATATTTGGACAAGAGAGAATAATCCAAATCAATACACAAATGGATCATATGATATTCTTTTCTTTTAGTAATTTCAGTGTCTAAAAATTGGAAAACAGTAATTACTGGACACAAACGCACCGTATAACCTTTAATTTATACACAATATTTAGCGCACACACCTCCAAGTCCCAACCCAACATCATCATTTGATTGGAAACATCATTAATTCTTTGTTCATGTCCTGACGTCAGAGTTGATTCATAATTGAGGAAAACTAGAAGAATCTAGCAGAAGAGGAACGAAGATCCATCTCCTGGGTCCAAGCGTTTCGGTCTTGAACGTGCAAGTGCCAGAAAGTTTGAGCCAATGCGTCTGGATCCATTGTACCCTCACCTCCTCCTCCTCCCACCACTCCACTGCTTTGCTCCCCCACCGAATTACCTCTCTGCCACGACGTCGTTAACGTTGTTCCTCTGCGCCCCACAACATGCAAATCATCTTCTTCTTCTTCTTTTCATTTTCATTTTTTACTCATTAATAATCGAATACCATTTAATCAGTAATTAAGCATGATACACGCTGATTAATTAGCTTAGCATTATTTTAATTTAATTATACGAGGATAAGGGGAAGGATCTGTGGAGGAAGAAATTAACGAATTTAATTACCTGGGTGGGCCAATGAGACCGTCGATGATAACATGGGCTACGTGCACTCCTTGAGGTTGAAATTCCCTTGCAAGGCATTGCGATAGTGCTCTCAAAGCGAATTTCCCACAGCCTGTCTCATCCCCCCCATTGGATTGGGTGCAGTGTTCTCACAAATTAATTTCATTAACCTCAATTTAATCATATCACTAATTAACAAATAAAAGAAAATCCATTTTAAAAAGAAACGAATTAAACAGAATCGTATTTACATAGTTCAGCGTGTCCAGCAATGCCATTCAGCGAAGCGGAACAACCAGTAAAGAGAATCGTTCCTTTTCCTCTTTCAACCATCCCCGGCAGCACCTTATTTCATTCATTTCACCATCAAACATAAACGATCGTTATTAATTACTATCAACAAAAAAGTAGTAAGATTATTCACTCATTCATGAATACATAAAAAATATCTCCATATAATAAGGTTTGATACATTATTTATTGAAGGGGTGAGGACAGGTACCTGTTGAGCGCAGTGGAAAGCGCCGACGGATGAAACGGCAAGGGATTTTTCGAAGGAATGAAGGCGAATGTCTTGGAAGGAGGTTGGATACCAAGGGAGTGGTTGGTAAGCATTGTACACCAAAACTTCCACGAATCCTAGAGATAGCACTCCTTCGAATGCTTCCCTCACGCTTCTCGAATCCGAACAGTCTATTCGTATCGCGAACACCTGTGCCTTCTCCTCCCGAGCTATTTCGTCCGCGAATCTCGACAACCGCCCTGTTAATCAATTTTCATCGATCATACCATACTACACTGTAGATTGCATAATCAAACATAAAAACTAATAAAAGAGATAGGCTTTTTATTTTGTTGTATTGTATGAATTAACAAGTGCGTGGTAGTATTAATTGATTTTACCCAAGTCACGAGCGAGGATGGCAACGGTGTAGCCTTCGTGAGCGAACTTGCGAGCGATGGAGAGGCCGAGATTGGGGCCCACACCAACGATGGCTGCAATGCCTCGTGGAGAAGGCGAGCTTGCCATGCTTCGCATCTCTCTCTCTCTCTCTTTCGAGTAGAAGAAGAAGAAGAAGAGAGGAATTAACAAATTGAATTTGGGAGGGTGAATATGAATTCTTAAAGAGGTGAGAGAGAGTAATTAAGAAGTGGAGATGGTTGGAGTTTGGGAGAGGGTGAGATGTCGTGGGGGTGTCTGAATCATTGCCTCCCTTGCACCAGGCATTTCTCTTCCTCTCCAGTTCAACTTCAACTTCCTCTCTTGCGTCTCTTTTCTCTCCTCAATGAATCTCACGTCACCTTATTTTACCCTCTTTTCCTCGTTAATTTTCCTGTTCAAATTTATCTTCTCACGTTGGTACCACATTTCTTCCACGCATCTTATGCTCTTTTCTCTTTTTCTTTTTTATTACTATTATTTATTACCTTTATTGTCTTTCTCTCCCTTCAAAACATATCGACGCTCTCCCACTGTTAAATTATGACCGACCAAGGCCTACTCCACCTTAATACAAAAAATCCCTAGTTTCAGTTTTAAAGAATACAATTACATTAAAACTTTATCTCCCATATATTATAGTTTGACAAATTTTGACATAGGGAATTATTGTTCATATGGATGGTTATTATAATTATTTAATTTTACTAATTTTTTTAAAATAATTAAAATAATATATAATTATAATTTAAAATTTAATTTAGTTAATTAAATTATATTTTATGTAAAAATATTGATGGTATAAAAACATTGCTAACATGAATATAAATTCACACACATATTATATATAAGAAATAATTTTTTTATATTAATATAAGTTTAAAAATTCTTACACTTAATCTAAGCCTTTCATTTAACTTAAATATAATAGTTAGTGAAGTAATAAATTATAATTCATTAGATTTAAGTTAAATAAAAAACTCAGACTAAGTATAAGAATTTTTAGACTTATACAAGATCCTACCCCTATATATATATATTGAGAATAATTTTTATTTTAGAAATATGATAATTATAAACTTAAGAATGATATATATATATATATATATATATGAATGATTAAATTAAAATCTAATTAATAGTCACACAATTATTTAAAATTGTGTAATTATCATTTAAATAAAATTTAATAATTTATATTTATTATTTTTACTTGAGTAATTAATATTGCATGTGTTACTTTTAAAAAATTATTATAATTTATTAAAAATATTTATTTAATATAACATATTTTATACTATAAATTTATAAAATAAAATAAAATTTCTTAAAAATAAATAAAAAATAATTAAATTTTTATATTATTAATATTTATAATGAATTATCATTATAATAATATTAAATAAACTATTATAATTTATTATAATATTAAATTACATATTTTTTAATTTTTTATATTATTGATGATTATTAAATTATAGTAATTATTTTTATTCATATAATTTTATAAATATATTTTATATATAAAATATAAATTTAATTAATTTTAAATAAAATAATTTAATGAAAAAATAAACAAGCATATGTGTTTTTATTAAAATAATAATATAATAATTAGTAATTATTCTCTAAAAAATAGACTAATCTACCTCAAATCCTGACCTAACTTACTTTTTTTTTTTCCCATATATTATGGCCTAATACTAAAGTAAGCTTATTAAATATAAAGTTTTGAAAAAATAGAATTGTGTAATAAATTTTATGCGTGAGCTATAGTCCATATTCACAGCGTTAGTTTGTGTTTCATAAATAATATATGCAGAAGGATTTTAATTGATTTTTTTATTAATTTTACCTATTTAAAAATAAGTAAACATTTCTAGTTAATTAGGTGTTTAGTTATGTATGATTGGAGTAGTTAGTCCTGTTGCTTTAGTCCATAAACAAATCGTGTTTTCGTTTTTATTTTTTATTTTTTTGAAAAAAGACAAATTTTAACTAATTATTATGTAAGGAAAATGATAACCAGAAAAGACAAAAAAAAAAGTTTCCATGAAATGAGCTGAGAATGACAATGCAGGCAGAGTCAAATTGATTATTATGAGGGTTATTGAGATTGATTATGCTTAGTCTCGTTAGAAAAGTATACGTTGAAAAAAATAGTGCCAAATATTATTCGTATAAATTTTTCATTGAAACTATTTTTGTGCCATAGCGCACGACTTAATATGTAAATATAATACGATAAACCCTAAATCCTAAACCTTCTGATTTGTTTTTTATTTTAAAAAATTATTTAGATATAAAATAATAGGTTGTTCAGTTTTATTTATTAATTTATTTTTAAATTCAAATACAAAAATAAGTGATTCAACGAGTTCAAAAATTCAAGTAGACTTATTGAAGCAAACCTCTTTAAGTTGAAAATATTCACATTACGATGGAGTATCTCTTTCGGCGATAATTTTTTTCATTCATAAAGTTTGAATTCCAAATATATTAATTTTTATTATTTGTTCATATATATGTTAAAATATTTTAATATATTTTGATAGTAAAACAAGTTGACCTGGTAACTTGTAGGTCAAAGTGGGCTTATGTACCCATTTATTTTGTGGGCCAACTGGATTTGATTTGTTTAATGACTGTCTATCACGACTAATCTTATATTAGTTGGGTTGGCCTGTTTACTTACCTTTATTATTAATGATGGATGTATTAAATTACATGTATAAAGTGGGATTCTCACTTTACTACTTAAGATTCCATTACAGTGAGAGTTGTACTAAAAGAAAAATATGTGAAGACGACTTTGTTCCTGAGATATGCGTTTAGGTATGTAATTTCGAGAAAAGTCTCATCCAAAAATAATAATTTTTAAAATTACGCAATTAATTTAATTTACATCAACATTGTATGTTTTATATTTTGAAATTAATCCAATTACATTTTTTTATAATATTATATATTAATATAATCGGTGTTCACAAAATAAAGTGACATCTCAAGCTATAAAGTAATATTGGAGTCAACAGAATATTAATCATACACTTAGGTTATTTTGTCAATAGTTTATATATAATTATCTGTCAAGTTTTATAAATAAATTTTTCAAAATTAGAAATCAATTTTCTAAATTTAAATAAACTATTTGAAATGTAGTGCATTCCCTTATGTAGCATGTAGTGCATTCCCAGGAACACCTAAGCCAAAATTGTCAAAGAGATTTGTACGTTATCAATTTTATATTATTTTTAGTTTTTTAAGCTGCAAAATTATTTATCAAAATTTTACAAGTGAGTAATTCTTTTGTTGATTTAAAAATAAAAGGATAAAAAATAATTATGTTATCCTATTCTTTTATTCTATTCATCAAGCGAGACTTATAAGATTTTCCAAGTCAAATATCTCGAAAAAAAAATACTATATGTAATTATTGTTGCCGTAAATAATTACGTTTGAATGAATGGTGTGCACTATAATGTTTAATAAATATAATATCTATGAAATTGGATATGAAATATTTCGACTAAAAAATTATTTAAATTAAATTGTTTTCAATTATAATCCCAAGCATAACATATATATTCGGTAAACATGTATATATGTGGGTCATGAAAATGACATTGGACATATAATATCTTAAATATAGAATCCCGGATATGTATATGTTTCATATTCAGTTCAATTAAGATATGAGATGATTCATGAGTTTGTTGGAATTATACCAACCTTGTTTTCTTATTTACTTTTCTTTTATCTCTCGTTGATAGAATAAAACAATTCAATTTTTTAAATAATTAGGTGATATATTTATTATTTTTACGAGAAAAAACAAAGAAGGTAGAAATAACATAAAAATTTTGTTATTTAAATAAAAAAAGATTTTTTTTTAAATTAATATATATGATTGTCTAATTAAAAATTATTATATTATTATAAATATTATTTTAATAATAATCACTTTAAAAGTTATATTTATAATAATTTTTAATTAGTAGATAGCGTAAATTTTTTTTATATAAAATATATTTAAATAAATTAAGCAATAAAATCATTGTATAATTTTTTTCTTAAATTGTGTAATCATTATCCTTAACACGTATACAAGCATTTGTGAATGAAAAAGGAATGGATAAAAAATGATTGACAACATTTATTTGGGTGGATTGGAAAATTTGGACTTTGAAAGTGCATGCGTGACACGTTTACGATAGCACAAATAATTCCCCACCACTTGTATTTCCAGCTCGGTAGTAGGAACATTGCAGATGTAGTGTTCGCTTCAAGACATGAGTTTTGCGTCAGTTCAATAATTTCTTACAACAGAATATCCTTCATGTTTCGTAAATGAAAGACAATTATAAAAGTGTTACATATATTATTATATGTCCGTTTATGGCCTCCTTAGATCTCTGCCCACATCACGATCTTTCCTTAGCTATGAAATTGCAAAACCACAAAATATGCAAGTGCTGCAAATTGGACAAACACAAATGTTGCTGCGCGTTCCCGTTATGTGTTGATGATTGATAGATGAGGTCTTTCATTATATTATTGAAGTGGATGTGGCATAAACAGATAAGCCTCATTGCTTTTATTATAATGAGCGGTGCTTCCCGTCTAGCGCATTTTTCGATTATGACCCATCTAAATCCAATCCATTGATCGGTTCGAATAGCAATTATTTTGGCTTTTTGGTATATTGTTCTAAATTACAGTTGGAAAACCTTCATTTTGAGGATTTCTTTAACTACTCATGCGGCTTCCTTTCGTTTTGTGCTGATCGAATAATGTTTGTATCTTCTACATGAAGCTTTAGGAGAAAATTGGCTAGAATTTATGACTGGGTTGTGACAATACTGAAGACTGATTTCAAGTCCCACACACAGAGAGAGAGAGAGACTCACTTTAATTAAGTTTTTAGATCTATATGAATAAATAAATGGTGAATATAATGGTTTTTTAAACTCTGCGTCAATTTTTTAATAAATAAGATAGTAAATAAAAAGGATGATTAGTAAAATTATCCTTTTTTCAACTTTTGTGGTAAAACCTTAAATGGCAATCAATTTGAATTGAATGGTATAATTTTAATAAAATGATTGAATATTTTTGTTTGAGTAATTTTTGGTGTTGCTTTTAATTAAAATTAGAAATTTGCTTTTGTAATTTATGAAATAAATGTTGATACACGTTGTTGAGATAAAATTTTAATTTTATTGAAAAATAACAAAAAAGCACTTATAGTATTAAACAAAATTGTTTCATATTTATTAACTTAATTTTTTAGAGTTAATTTTATGAAATTAAAAAATATTCAGTTATTATATTAAAATTATAAAAATATAATAAATAGTTTTTTAATAAAATTTTATTATTATTATTATTTATTTATCTTTCGTCCTAAAGTTAATGTTAACAAAATTTTAATTTTATTAATGCAATAAATATTTTTTTAAGAAACTTATCGCTGTTTGAGATTTGAAATCTACCTTCTTATACACATGATTTTATTTTTTCAAAATAATTTTTTAGTTAATAATGAACTTTAAATATTTAAAAATAATTAACAAAAATATACTACTCATATAAAATATAATTAAAATTAGTTATATTTATTTAGATTCTTATAAAAGTATTAATTTAGTTAAAAAGTTGCAGCATTTTATATTAAAAAAATTCCTTTTTATGTTTTTCTTTTCTCTTAACAACTTCCATAATAAATTCTTAGATATCCGGAAATGGCTACGGATACCCATTATCCATAAAAATGATAAATAGATATCCAACAGGATTAAGATTCCACGCACCAACCTGCGCACGTGTCTATATATATATATATACTTTTTGCATCATAACCTTTCAAGTTTTAAAGGGTTAAAGCATGGAGCTCAAAAATCACCGAGGTATCTCTAGTCAACTATTAAAATATATGAATTTTGTTAAAAATTAAAAATAAATAATTAATAATAGTAAAATTTTATTAAAAAAGTATTTATTATATTTTTATAATTTTAATATAATAATTATATAATTTTTATAATTTTTTTTATTTGTAGATATTTAAATTCAGATTAACAAAATTATATATATATATAAATAAAATATTTTTATCTTAGTATAAATATTTAAATTTTTAATTTAACTTATATTTAACAATTAATAAAATAATAAATTATAATCTGTTAAATATAAATTAAATAAAATTTTTAAATTAAATATAAAAATTTTTAAACTTAAATTATTGTAAAAAAATCTTTCCTACGTATATTTTTATATTTTTATTATTTTTGTGTAGAGAAGGGCCAGGTGGAGTGTATGTGGAAGGCGTGTTACCTTACCATATATTTGATTCAGATATTTCAATGTGTGCAGAGGACTTTATCTGTTAAGAATCAGCATGCTTATTTCACACCGGGTTTGTTCCTGGTAATAATAGAACCAACTACACGGATAAGGACTAGCATTCAGAATCCATGATGGCATGAAGAGGAAAAAGACATGCATTCAATCATTATGATTTGGCACCCAACAAAACCTTCCCTGCCCAATCTCCCAGCGCCATTCCATTATTGTGCTGAAGGTTCGAGACTTTCGGCATATACTACGTTAAAACCCAAAATAAAAAAATAAAAAGCTTAGGATAATTGTTGCTGGAACTTGCGTGCAAAGTTTCATATGTAGATCCTGAAATCACATCACACGAATAAATTGATACTCAAAAAATGTTGAAACTTTCTTTTTCTTGGCAATCATTTGCGAACTTGGAATCGAATTTCGTAATTTTAGAAGTTAAATATGCTTTCTAGAGTGCTTTCCAGTTTAGTGCTCTGGTAGGAAAGTAAGAAAGGAGAGAAGACTAAGATAAAGAAGAAAAAGATTGTCAACTGGGCCGTGTCATTTTCATCACATTCTATCAACATGGTTAGCTAAAATCCATTATATTCCATATCTTCATTCTCCATGGATCAACTTTTGTAAGAATTTGTCAAAAAATTCCAAGTTATAGCAGAAAGTCACCATAACCATTGAAATGACGTGTAAAGTTGCCTCTTAAAACATATGCATTTTTAGTAGAGTTTATACAACTTTAGATATATATATATTATTTAAAAATATTCATGATAAATAGTTATGATTTAAGAATTTTTTTCGCAGAGTTTAATGAAAAAATTTGTGGTTGGATGTAGCTTGGAGGGAAGGGAAAAGGCAATTAAATGTTCTCACATGTACGTGTCTGTGACATTTCATACATTCACTTGGTCCCTTGGCCTTCAATTGAATGACTGAGATGTTACCTGTTTGTTGTTTCTCCCTTTTGATTGGGAATTTAAGTTAAATGGAGTCACGTGAATAAGGAAGCATGTTAGCCTAAAGTGTACTGTTTATCAAGTTTTACATCGATTAACTTGAAAAAAGAAAAAAGAAAAATAAAAAATTTTATTTTATATTTATCCATCACAATAATTATGTGTGAGACGAGAATTTATAATTTTATTCAGAGTTTATAAAAGATGAGATGCTAAACAAAGAAGGATGCACTCTCCCAAGCAGAGAATGTAAAAACCTTTTTTTCCTCCTTTGTTTTTGTTGACTTTCTTTTCTTATGTTTTCCTTGCTGTTCTAGACATATGTTAGGTTGTAGTTTTTGGCTTTAGGCCTCTCTTTTATTAAAAATAAAAATAAAAAACTGTTTGTGTATTTGTCTCAGTGAGAATTAATGAGGGAGCTTATTGCATAAACGTTGTGTGGAGTACATGCACGGAGTGATCTATGGAATTATTATGGCCTTGAATCATTGTAAATTTGTAACACTAAAACTTAAGGCTTCTTTCTAGACAAGAACGGTAGGGACATAAGTAACAGCCAGACCGAGACACTTGAGGGTAATACTCTTTATAAATATTAATTTTTATTACTTTAACTATTAAATATAGTTATAAGTTATTAATTAACATTTATCTTACTTTAAAAATATAGTTATTATATCACTTACATGTAAAACAATTGATGGAGAATTATTTTAGCTTAACTTGTTGTTTTGACCTTTAGTTTAGATAAAAAAAAAAGTTATTATATGAATTATTAATTAATTTTTGTTTTATATAACCTTTTTGTAACCGTAATTTAGTTAAGAAGATTTTTTAAATTAATGATTAAATTTTTTATTTATAAAAAATTATTAAGTGCAGGAGCATGTATGTATGTATAATACCCAGATACTATTAAATGCTACAATTTTTTTTTAAAAAAAATTACTATAATTAACTTGTTATCATTTGTAAAAGAATTCATACACATGTAAACATATTCTTACACACAAATAATTTATTTTATTTAGGACTTGATTTTCATAATTTTAAGGTAAAATCATCTAATTTGATTATAAAAAATTTAATTGTCCGATGCAGATTTTTAAACTCTACCTCTATTATGAATTTATAAGTTTCTCACCTTAAAAGTAAAATGTTTTTTTAAAAAATATTTCTAATAATATCACATTATTATTTTAAAATGAAATATCTTTTCTTACTTCTCTTACATTAAAAATTGTATTTTACTCATTTAGACAGTATGCAAGTTTATTAATTTCCATGCTTTATTTTGTATGATAAATTAACAAAATTTTATATATTTAATTTATTTATATTTAATATAATAAAATTAGTATTGTTAATAATAAAAAATATTTACTCTTTTAAAATTATAAAAATATATTAAAATTAAATTTGTTAAAATTTATAAAATCATGTAATATACTTTTATATTTTTATTCAATATTTTTATTTTAGTTTAATATATGAGTATTGTATAAAATTTCACTAATATGAAGTTTGAAATGTATATATATTATAAATTATTGACGATAAAATAATTTCACATTAATTTATTGTGTTTAATTTATCATAAATAAAAATTATCATTCTATAAATATTCTTTATAGAATTAAATTTTTTAAATATTATTATTTAAATAATTAATAATCACCTAACAAAGTTGTAAGGTTGAGAATTTTTTGTACATGTATATTGTGAATACTATTTTTTTTTCTTTCAGTTGCTTTCAAATTTTTATAAAATAGAATAAAATGTTTTTACAAAAGTAATATATAAAAACTTGGAAAATAAATTTTGGCCCCCATAAACAAAAATTTTGCAATGTATACGTTTATTTTCAGCACCCACAATGAACTTTAAGTTTAAGAAAGAAAAAAAAAACAGAAATTTTATCCTCATAAATGGACCGATACTAAGGTACAAGTAAAGGATCTAAGAGAGGACAAGCTTCCAGAGAGAAAGAAATTTAAAGAGCAGCAAAATTAAAAAAAAAAAAAAGATTTTTAAGAGATTTGAGAGAAGAGAGAAAGAAAGCAGAATTTTAAAGGGAGAGATATAAGAAAAGATTTGAAGGAAGAAAAAAATGTATCAAAGATAAAAAAACAAAAGAGAAAAGAAAATATCAGAAAAAAAAAAGAAAAAAAGAAAAACTCATTACCTATTTTAAGTTTTATTTTCTTATTACTTTATCCATCATCAAATGCCTCTAAATAATAATGCATGATAAAAATGAAATGCTTCGAGAAGATTGCGTGAATGAAAAATGAATGTGAAGTAATGAAAGTGAAGTAAGTGTTTAGGACGATTCTTGCTTTTGTTATTATAAGTATTTTTTAATAATATAATATAGTACTATTTGATATAATGTTGATTTGGAATGGTTTATAGACTCTGAAGTATGAAATTACAACACTCTACCTATGCAGCGCCGATTTTTCGTCAACTTTTTCTTTTTCTTTTTTCTTTTTTCTTCTTCTATTCTTTTAGATTTTTTAATCTGAAATGTTTTGTTTCTTTCTATTCGGTTACGCTAACTTTGCAGCATTTCTTTCATCCACTTTTACATTTTTTTTCCCTTTTCTTTTAGATTTTTTCATCTTAAATGTTTTTATTTCTTCTTTCTCTTTTCTGAAAAATGAAGGTTATTATTTTTATTATTTTTATGTAGGATTATCTCATTATTTATGCCTTAATTATTATGTTGAAAATTTACCATTTAGAAGTGTTATCTCTTTAATTTTTTGTATATTTATAAAATATAGATGATGATTTAATTTTATATTTATGTTTTATCTTTTCTTATATTATAATTTTTTATAATAATAACGTATAACTTATTTATTATGATATATTATAAATTGACAAAGTCTAAGTGTATCTACATTATTTTGGCTTTATATAATAAAAATTTATTGTATATTAACTTTAATTAATTAAATAATTATTTTAATAATTAATCAAGATGTGTTTGTTTTCTAATTATTAATTTATTAATTGATTAATTTAAATTATTTTATTAATATAATAATTTATAATGTTAATGTGTAGTAACTTTACCTTTATATAAAATAAATTGTTAAAACTTATGTGTACTAACATTAGATTTTATACACCATTAATATATTAAAACAATTTTATTTGATTTCTAAAATTAATCAATTATGTTTGTATTCAATTAAAATATATCATTTAGAATATTTTCATGGTATTAATGCAATGATTTATAAGATTATAGTGTAGCGTATCTATTTTTATATGCTTTAAATCGTTAAGGCTCATGTGTACTAATATTATCTTGAGTCTTGTGTAATATAAATTTATCAAATAGAGTTTTAATTTTTTATTAAATAAATATTTTCTTTAATCAATTTAAATATATTTATTTGTTTCATTTAATGAAATTAATTCTATATTTTAATTTTTCTTAAGTCATATTTTTAATTTTGATAAATTAAATAACTAATTTTTTTTGCAATATCAATATGTGATTTATATGCCTTCGATTGTCCAATAAATTATAAAAGATTTATGTATAACTTACGCTATCTTAAATTCTCTTTTAACATGAATTATAATTAAATATAAATTAAAATATTTTATTTACAAATAAATTTTGTTAACGATTTGTAATATAGTTGTGTGATCTTTCTTCCTTTACCTTTTATATTATTTCTCGTAGAATATATGTATAACTGTGTTATCTTGTATCTTAAACATTATAATTTTATAAAAATAATTTTAATTTTAAAATAAACTTTCTTTTACTAAATTTAATTTTTAATCAACCAACTTTGTAATTTTTAGATAAACTACGTAGCTTTGACTTTCTAATTGCACTTGGAGATATGTAAGAGCGAAACCGAACCGTCAAGTCAAAATATTTTTTTTTTAAGATACTAATTAATATTTCAATAAATAATTTATCTTCTTTTAAAATAAAAATTATTATTATTATTATTTAGAAATTAAATAAATATCTTTCAAAATTAAAATAAATTTACATAATTAATTTAAGGTAATTGTTATTTAAACTAATATTATAGAGTGTTAATACTTTTCTTATTAATAAATGACTTCCAAACTCATTAATTTCAAACATCATATTATTTCAAAATTATATATAATTACTAAAACACAAATATTAAGTTAAAGTTTATGAGAATTTTATATTAAGCTAACTTTAAATGTCAGAGTTCTATTGGTTTTGCTTTGTTATTGTTCTATTATTTGAATTAACTAATTAATTAAATATTATCAACCTCGTTATTGATCATTAAAAAAAAATTGTTTAATAACAAAAACTAATGTTTTGATTGTGAAATATATGACACTCTATTCCTTTAGTGTATAACATTAATTTCAATTGTTTAAAATTTTATTAATTACATACGATAATTTATTTTAATATAAAATAATGAATTTAAAATTAATGTAATATCTAAACGCATAATTTTAAAATTCAAAAACAAAATTTTTAAATTGCATCATACATGTATACCTAGATGATTGTGATTGTTTTAAAAAATTGATCATAATAATAGAAAGGATCAAATAGTCTTTATACATAAAATGAATAACTGTGAGAATTTTATCGTAACTTTTAAATCAAATAATGAGATAATGTGAATTTCTTAATTATGTTTTTTTTGAAAAATTGTTTTTTTTTTGTTTTTATAAGTATCAAATATAAATATTTTGTAATTTTTTATTATTCTTATAAATTTTTTTTATTAAGATTTAATTTCTATAAAGTCAAAAAGTTAAGATTTAGCAACATGAATATATTTTAATTTATTAATATTTTATAAAATAATTTTTTAATAATTTTTTATTAAAATTATATATCTTAATTTATCTTTATTTTTATATTTTATATCATGTTTTTATCTAAAAAATTATTTATTTTATTTTAGTTGTAAATTTAAATATTTTTATTTTTTTAAAATAATAGAATAAATGAGTTCATTAATTTACAAAAATTAAAATGATACATTTATTATTTTATAATTTTTATTTTGATATTTTCATTCAATTTTCTAAATTTCATTTAGTTAATAATCTTAATATTTCTCTGACTAGATTATAAGTTTTAGTCTTTACAAATGGTAAAAGTCATAATAAAAATAGTTAAAAAGGATAGATATAAGAATAATTATGATAATAATAAAAAATAAAAATAAATATTGACTTATTTAGATGTTTTCTCTTTATTTTATGTTTAACAAATTATAAATTTTTTTAAAAATTGTATAATAAAATAATAAATAAATAAAATATTTATATATTTTTAATACTAACTTGTAATTTATTTATTGTCATGCGTTATAAATTAAGAAAAATTACATATATTTATATTTTCTTAAGTCTTATACAATATATGTTTATTATATTCTAATTTTAATTAATTAAATAATTATTTTATTAATTAATCAAATTATATTGTTTCAATAAGATAATCACTTTGTAATAATAAAGAATAACCTACTTTAATGCATTAAAAATTGTCAAAGTCTATATATAATTATGTTACATTAAATCTCATACAATATAAATTTATATTATAAATTATATTTCAACTTTATTTTATTAAATAATTATTTTTACTAAGTAATTTCTATATATTTTTCTTTCTTTTCCTTAAATATTTATCTTCTTATTAAATAAATGATCAATTTTGTATTTTAAAATTTAAGTCCTATTTTAAACTAAATAATCAAATATTTAAATATTTATTTTTTCGTTTTCTTTTTCTTATTTTTTCTTTAAAATATGATTTTGTTTTAATTAAAATACTTATTCAAATATTTTAAATTAAGTTACTTTATTTTCATTATTAATCTCCTTTTTTTCATAATGATTTACAACATAAGTGTGTGATCTTTTTTCATTTACTGTGTTGTTTATTATATGATGTATATATATTTTTACATTATTTTGTATACTAAATATTATAAATTTATAAAAATAATTTTAATATTAAAATAATTCTCTTTTACTAAAATTTAAACGAATTAACAGTTCCATACACGTAAATAGATATTGTAGAGTGTTAATATATTTTCTATATTTAAACGAATCTTAAACTTATTTTTTTATTAATTCAAAGATCATCTTGTTTTTTTAAAAAAATTTAAGATTTTTTAAAAATAAATTTTAGATTTTTAAACCTATGATTTTCAGAAAACATTTATTCATAATCAATATTTTTTAAAACACTCGTCATCCCATTATGACCCATGTTGCAACATAGGATCTTTATTAGTTTCCTTGTTTATACCTTTAATATCTTTGTAAAACTTTCTTGAATCTTTCACTACAAAAAGAAAGTAAAATAATAAATGTTTTTTAAAATTAAAATTAATAACCATATTTTTTTTATTTCAAACACAAATGAATTCTTACACAAATTTTTCTGAAATTTCATCTCTCCATATTTCATTGCATGCGAGTCATTTATCATAACTCTAAAAATTGACTCCTTTACAGTTTTAAAATCTCTCTAAAATTAATTTGTTTTATTAAAAAATATATAATTATTATATATTTTTATTTTAACAAATAATATGTAGTTACATAATATCATATGTATTATATTTTTTTTATATTAGATCATAATAATAGAGGATGATACTTTTCTTTCACTTTATTACATAGATCAACATAATACATTTATTTTGTGTTAATACATGTAATCAAGGAAGTAAGTTATAAGAAATATAAATAGAGATTGCATACTATAATAATTATTCAACGTGCCACAAGAATTGAAACCACTTGATGTTATACCAAGTCTTACACTACCAGTACTTATAGAGAAAAATCTATTATCATCAAAAACTTTTTCATGTGAAAGATACAATATCTTATTTGATTGTTATCTTTTTTGACTTCAGATCTCAGAAGAAAGTATTTTGACTTGTCATTTAGGTAAGCAAATTATTTTCAGATTTTCAAGCAAACCTTTTATTAAAAATATTAATTTTATTCAAAATAAGATTAATCAAATTAATTTTCTAAAAGAAGAAGTTTCTTTTGCTAACATGCTCAGCTGAAAAATCTATCACTTCAGAAAAAAAATCCAATCTCTTTTAGAATCTATTCAATTTTCTATATGTTCTTATCTTCCTCATGCATTCTTGAATAGAAAGAAGCATATAGTAAGCCTTCTATATGAAAAAGACTTTAAAGAAAGTCAAATCCTTACTAAGACTAGACCCATTCAGATGAATGAGGAACTCTTTCAATATTGTCAAAAAGAGAACAAAAAATCTTTTAGACAAAAACCTAATAAAAAAAAGTAAGAGTCTTTGACCGTATTCTGCGTTTTATGTTAATAAACATGCAGAATTAGAATGAGGAACTCCTAGGTTAGTTATCAACCATAAGCCTCTTAATCAAGCTCTTAAATGGATTAGTTATCTTATTCCTAACAAGAAAGATCTTCTTAACAGGCTCAACTCTGCTAAAATCTTCTTTAAATTTGACATGAAGTCAGTATTCTGGCAAATCCAGATTCTACCTTCAGATATAGGATATGGTGGTTTTCTTAAATAGAGGATTGACTCCCATGAACATATAATTGCATATACTTCTAAACATTGAAATTATGGATAACAAAATTATTCAACTGTTAAAAAAAAGTTTTAGCAATTGTTTTATGTGTTTTATGTGTTTTAAAATTTCAATCAGACTCATTAAATCAAAATTTTTTTATTAGAGTTGATTGCAAATTTGTTAAAGAAATTTTGCGAAAAGATGTTAAAAACCTTGCTCCTAAACAAATTTTTGCTAGATGACAAGCAATCTTAAGTGTTTTTTTTTTTAATTTTGAAATAGAATATCTCAAAGGCACGTCAAAATAAACAAAGTTATGAATTAAATCAAATAATCATTTAATCTAATATGAGGTGTGCTCTATGGAGGAATAAATATGACAGTCTCTGGTCATCCTTTCTTGTGGAACAGTTTGTTGTGCAACAGCTAGCTGTCTCACAAAAGTAGTGACCTCTTCAATTTTGCTCTCAAGTCTGCTGAAATTTGCTGTCATATGGGTAGGTTGTTGCACATTATGCACCTCTCTCAGTGGTGCCATGACTCTTGTATTAAACTGCTGGGAGTTCTCTGCCATGTTGTCAATTAGTGCTCTACTTGTAGATGGTGTCTTGTCCTTGAAAGCTCCACCACTTGCAGCATCAAGCATACTCCTCTCTATCGAAGCAAAGCTTTCATAGAAGTACTAAGTGAGCAGCTAGTCATTGATCTGATGGTGTGGACAAGTTACACATAGCTTCTTGAATCTCTCCAGTACTCATAGAGGCTTTCTTAGCTGAACTGTCTGATGCCAATGATCAATTTTCTAACTGTGGTTGCTCTGAAAGCAGGGAAGAACTTCTCCAAGAACATCCTCTTCATGTTTATCCAACAAGTGACAGACCTTGGCTGCAGGTAATATAACCAATATTTCACTGCACCATCCAAGGAGAATGGAAAAGCCTTCAGCTTGTTATGGTCTTTTGGAACTCCTTGAGGCCTAATTGTTAAGCAGACTATGTGAAATTCCTTCAGATACTTGTAAGGGTCCTCACCTGCACTACCATTAAACTTAGGCAACAAATGAATTAGACCAGACTTTAACTCAAATGGAGCATTTACATCAAAATAGTGGATGTTGAAAGGTTGGTAGGTAACATCTGGTGCAGTCAATTCTTTAAGAGTTCTTTCGTGTTGATTATTAGCCATAATATTAGAATGCACAGATATACTATCAAAATGATCACAATTAGAATGTTCAATATTAGAGTGCACACCAACACTATCAAGAGTATCACTACAATGACTATGCGTACTACCTTCCAATTTAAGTCTATTCAACTTGTTTCAAGTGCGTTTAATCTCAGGATCAAATGCAAGTAATTGACTAGAATTAGTTCTAGTCATGCACCAAAAAGCAGATATGTCGAAGTCAATAGGATCAATAAAGTCAAAGTCAAAGTCAACCTAATTATTCTATTTTCTATTTTAAAAAATTATTTATTTATATTTTTTTTTGTGATTCTTTTAAGATATCAAAATTCAAAAAATAAAAATAAATAAATAAATATTAAAAAATATATTCTAAACTATGAAATTTGAGATATTGAGCATCGCGCGTAAAATGAATAAAATAATATCAATAATTTTTACAACTCATAAAATACTAATAAAAAAATTGTAGCGAGACAATAAAAAAATATGTTCCCATAGTGTTCTATCAGGGTTTCTAGAGTTCTAACCTATTGATCTATGACATGTATTCTCACCTTGGGTAGTTTGTAAGCTTAAGGATAAAATGTCATTAGAATTAAAATCTATTTCATAAAGTCATTATCAATCAATAGGTATCTAGGGACTTATATAGATAAGATAAGTTCTAGCTGAAGTTCTCATGATAGATAAACAGGATATAAATTCAAATTGCTATCACTATATAACTCCTCTAAACCTAAATTTTACTCAAACTAAGGTATAGAGCCTCACTCATGTTATACATGATTAGTGGTGTGTGGGTGAACAAACAAACCTTATACAAATAAAATAATAAAAATGTGCAAGAAAAAAATTAACCAACTAAATTACAATAGGAAGTGCGATAAAAAAATAGAAATAGAAATTATTTTAATTCTTTTAAAGAAAATTATTAACTTTTATTTTTAAAAAATTTAAATTTAAATTTAAATTTAAATTTAAATTAGTAAATTGGTTGGACAAATTTTTTTTTTTCTCAAAATTTTAATTCAAAACTAATCTATCTAAAAAAAAACTAATCCTATCTTTAAAACCAAAACAAACTAGATCTAATCTAATCAAATCTTAACTATAATTTAAAATTTAAATTTTAAAAATAATTTAAAATTTAAATTTATTTTTTTAAAATCCAATCTAAACTAAATCCGAGGAATCATTGTTTGTTGCTCCTCAATCTCTGCAAAATTTATGTAAAATCTACGCAAAATCTTTGCAAAATCTTTGCAAGTCTGGGACAATACCTTATTAATCCAATCTTTAAAAATATAAAATATGAATCTAAATTCAAATTTCAAATTTCAAAATAAAAAAAATATGAAATTCAAAATGCACTAAAATAGCAAAATTTTACAAAATTAAAATAGACTAACCAAAATTGAAATTAAACACTCCTATCAAATGAACAAAATAAGAATATCAAATCACAGCAATAGAGATAGAAACGAAACAAAGACAAACAAAAATTACAAATTAGAAAGTGAAAAACGCAATAATAAACCTTAAACGAATCAAAATTGATAACACGTTCCCAGCAACGACGCCAATTTGATATACGATGCTGAATTGCTATCAAAATAACTAGTTTTTTTTTTAAATTTTGTAGTATAGGGCTAAACTTAGGTCGATTCACGGAAATACATTCTCAGTCAAATTCAATTGTAGGTTTTCTTTTAAAAAATGCAAATAAGGTTTTTTGGATTTTGAAAATTACAAATTAATCGAATTGAAATAAGTATAGAATAAAATTGAGTAAAAATGAATTAAGAAACATCAATCCACATAATGTCAAATGCATGTAACTCCGACTATCACAATATCTAAAGATTTAAATCAGAGTTTGAACAATCACCTAATTCAATTATTAATTCAATCGAATAATCTAATTAAATAGAATTACGAATTAAATTAAATAATCATTTAATCTAATCCATATTAATTTTCAAATCTAGCATCAATCGAGTCCTAATTTGAATTCTAATAACAGAAAAGTTAATCACAATCGCAATACACAATTCTGAGATTAGAAAGAAAAAGAGAACAAACTCAGAGCAATTTAGCGTAGAACTCAAGTAGAAATTACAATGTTTGGATTCCGCGGATTAATCGAGAGGTTTAGCCTTCTATCGAAACATTTAACCCACACAAGTATGAGAAAAGAACGAGAAAGTTCGAGAGAAAGTAAAAACAAGAATTCTTATTTTGGTCAAGTCTCATTATTAGTCTTTTTAGTCTTTTTATTAGCTCTGATTAGGGTAAACTAAATGGCCAAAATTTAGGCCTTAATTATAACTACAAGTCCAAATACAATTATCTAATAACAAAAGGTTCAAATGAAATCTTGCAACAATATTCAGGAAATCTGCTCAACTTCAAAAATAATAAAAAATCAAAATCAACTCCAAATCTAATGATCCATATATGTATTTTGAAGTCCTGAATGTGTAGAATCCAATGCAACTAGAATCAACCAAAAATGATATCTGTAGAAAAATTTATGACCAAAAGAGTAGTTAGTGGTCAGAATTACCAAAAAAATACATAATTAAAATATTTATTTGTAATAGGCCAAATTTATTCCAATAAGTAGAAAATGGTAAAAAGTATAAAAACAAAGCATATTAAAAGTGTTTATAAACCAAAATTAAAGATGATTCAGACTTGCTCTAACTCTAAACAAATCAAAATTTGCCTTGGCAGAATCAATCTCAATTTCTTTGGGGTCATCCACTCCGGCTGGGACATCTACCCAAAAAGCCATCCATATTATTGAGTCATCAACCCAATAATTTATGATTCCAAAATAGGGTCATCCAATAAAAATGATTCATCCTCTTCCCAAACAGTAAAACAAACTAAAACATACTATGCTTTACCCATTAGCACTCTCCTAGCTATCCAACAAAGTAGTTTGAGTCAATTACATAATAAATCCTGAGCAGATATTGTCTCTAAAGAAAATTCATATTATGAAATGCAATTGGATTTAACAAGCCTAAATTCACTAATTCAATCTTTGAAATAACCTTAGAAAGTTATCAACTCTCTTGAAGGAACCAATAAGTCTATCAGTCTCACAAATGATAAACAAATTATTAAATCCTCACAAAATCCATCTCAATATACTTTAAAAGGAAAGAACCAGAATTTTGGAATAAAAATTCCTATAAAGCAATTTCAAAAATCTTTCCACTTGAATTTCATTTTAGACCTTCAGCTCTAAACAGAACCAGACAATTTTATGAATTTATACTAATGGATTCAGATTCTGTATCTATCAAACATTATAAAGATAAAAAAAAAAAGGTCCCTCCATAATTACACACTTAACTATCCAAATCATCAAAGTCGTATCTCTTGAAAGATTTTAGGAAAAACCTGATTTCTTACAAAAAAATTTATCAACCTTTTGATCCATCTGGTTATAATTATTAGGATTATATAGATGCCTGGACCAGAGTGTTCTGGCAAAAAAATAAACTCAATCGACATTCTTGGCTGATTTACTCTTGTAAAGGTCGGGATGAGAGAACTTTATCAAACTAATTTCTACAATAGTGGGACCTTTTTGGACCAATCAAATCAATCTTTCCCTCTCTTGTGAAAGAAAGATATGACTAATTCAAAAAGAGGTATACATCAGAATCAAGAATTCTAGCTGACCTTAAATATTTTTCATGCTTTACATTAGCCTAGACATTCTCATGGCAATATAGGTACAACAAACAAGAAAATTAAGAGATTCTCCAAGTTTTGTAGAGACATACATTTGTTAAATGGTGGAATCAATTTGATGCATCTCATGCCAAACCGCCTCAAACAAATAATTAGTTTCATGTAAACCCTCAATGTCTCAAGTTAGCTGATCCAAATACTTCAAGATTTCTCAATCAGAAATCCCAAATTGTAGCTTTCTTGGCTGAATGTAGTTCAAAAGAAAATTTGAAGAGTAATTTAAAAGATGTTCTTCAAATACTTCAAAAAGAAGATAAAGTAGAATCATCATCAAAGAAAGAATCAGAAATTTTCATCAAAATGAAGATGATTGCTTTTATTAGAATGAAGATGATTGCTTTGACATTAATTTAGAAAATCTATAACTTCTAATGTAGAAATAGTTCCTGTAAAATAACTGGAACTGTAGAAACAATATCTTTCAATTTCTTTATAAGGAGCCCTCGACTCTGGTGTGAGGAACCCTTTCATTTAATAAGTTTAGAGAGTGTTAGAGAGAGAGACTCTAAGATATTCTTTGTAAGCTTTTCTTTGATGTTTTAATAAAATTCTATCTTTTCTGTATTTAATTTTCTCTTTTCTCCCTCTTAAGCTGATCTTGTTTAGATTACTGTCATTCAGCTTTCTTCTCTTCTCCCTTCACTGGTCCTATGCTGGTTTTACTGACATTTCAATTGCTTATGTTTTAAATTTCTGCATTTATTTTTTACATTTTACATTACTGCATCTTACTTAGTAGTCTTTCTATTGCCTATTTTCCTTTAAGTTTTTATTATTCCTTGATCCAAGTTCAAGTTCTTTGATATATATATATATATATATATATATATATATATATATATATTGTAGGAATATAACTGTTGATTGTTTATAACTATATTCTTCTGGATCTAGACTTTATTATTCATTTGGATAGGTCTAGCTTAGTAGGAATCTGGCTATCTTTGAAACCTGACTCGTAATAAAGACTAACAATGTGTTTCTTGCTATTTCAAAAAGCGTTAGGCAGGTCGGAACAAATAGAAGACTGAATATGTTTTAAAAGAGATTGGATCTTCTTCTGTAGTGAAGGATTTCGTAATTATTTTTCAATGTTGGCAAAAGAAACTTCTTCCTTCAGAAAGTTAATTTGATTGATTTTATTTTGAATAAAATTAATATTTTTAGTAAATGGTTTACTAGAAAATTTGAAAGTTATTTGTTTTCCCAAATGATAAGTCAAAATTCCATCTTTTGAAATTTGTAGCGGGAAAATGGCTTTTCTAAAAGGTGTTCTTAGAATAACCTTGTTTTTCAGATTTTTTACAAGGAAAAAGTTTATTTCAATCTTAAATCCTTGATTTTCAATCACAACTTTAGAAAGCTTATAATTAATTATGAGCTTCGAACCACTAGCAGTGCTGAGTTTTTCAGAAGTTTTCTCAAAATACTTTGTAGGAATTAAACATTCTAAAATACAGTTTGAATCAGCACCTGTGTCAAAGCGAGCTAAAGTATCAAGAACAAAATCATCAATAATGATTCTGATATTAATATAAAATTTTTGAATTTTGACCTTGTTGATCAAACACATAAAAGTTTCTTCTAGATTGAAAGAATCGACCTTTACAGAATCATCATCTTTAAGAAGTTCTTCTTTCTCAATGTCAGATTTATCATCTAATTGGGAAAGAATAACTTGATGAATTTGTTGTTGTTCTTTAATCTCTTTGATCTCTTTTTTGAGACTGTTAATCTCAATCTGGAGATCCTGAATAGTGGTTAGTTTAATATTAGAATTCTTTTCTAATCTTTTGAAAATATCTGTTATATCAAACTTATTTGTAGTAAAATATTCTTTTGGTTTAGGTTTAATTTCTAAAACTTCTTTGAATTTATTTAAAAATTCTTTTTTTTTCTTGAGAATCAGTAATGGAGCTTATAGCTTTCGAAAAGAAGATCTTGCTCTTTTGTCAAAACATTGATTTCTGAAGTATCATCACTATCAGAAGAAGAAATTTGATCATCATCTTGGATTTGGTTAACAACCTCATCCGATTCTTTTGTGAAAACATTGATTTCTGGAGTATCATCACTATCGGAAGAAGAAATTTGATCATCATCTTGGATTTGGTTAACAACCTCATCCGATTCTTTGACAGATTCTTCATCAGAGGTTTCGATAAGAAGATTGTTGATTTGGTCTTTTAAAAAAGGCTCTAGGTTGAGACTACTAATTTTTTTTTTGGCCTACAGTATTTACTGATATGACCAGGTTTTCTGCAGTTGTAACAAGTTACACCTATTCTGGGTTTCTTGGGAACATTGGTGGGGATAACACTTTTCCCTTGCTTCTTAGGAGGAGGTTTCCTATTGTACTTACGTTTGTAAGACTTTTTATAGGGTTCTACAGTTTCTTTCTTGAGAGCCTGTTTCTTCTTTTTGATGGAGCAAGATAGAAGACCAAACTGCTCGCAGAAGGACCCTAATTCTTTCTTACTCAAGGCTTTTTCTTTGGCAAGCTATTTCTGAAGTTTGTCCTTTTGACAAGCTTTGATGCCATTATGGATAATAATAGAAGTAAGCTGACCATAATCATAACTGTTATAATTTATTTCTCTAGTAGGAGAATAACTTCGGAGCTTACTTCTAATAAGATCTCCGAAAGCTTTAGGAAGCCTATCAAGATAGTTTTCTTTCCAATAGGCTTGGTTGCAGTCTTCCCTGGTTAAAACTCTAGACATGAAGGTATCCTTATACCATTTGAAATGTTCTAAAGATTCGCACTTAAAGTTTGAAAGGAGTTCACCGGATCTCTCTCTCCAAAGAGAAGGGTCTCTAAGAAAGTGCTAGGATATAGTGTATAATAAAGTATACACAGCATCAGGAAGACGCTCATTGTCACTAACAATGATTTTTCCTTTATCATCAATTTTTAATGCAGAGAGGATATTTTCTCTATCAGTTTCAGTAAGATAATTATCCCACCATCCTTTAAGCTACGTAATAAAATCTGCAACTAGAATATAAACAATGGTGTCTTCAGGCATATTTTGATTGGTAAAATAGCCCATAGCGACAACTGACATATTTTGGAGTTTGGCAATGATATTATATTCAGACAATCCGTCAATATTCCAAATATAAATATCGTTAGAATTAAAACTTTGAATAAAATCTTATTTTTCTTCAAGAATAAGATCAGAAGCAGTAGCTCTATTGTAATAAAGTTTGGAGGAATTTTTTCAATTATTGATGGGATTGATAGCAAGGACAGAATCAGTTTCAGAACAATGTTCTGAATCGATCTTAGAAATGGTATTGACAGTTTTGGTAAGGGATCTAGTTCTCGGTTTGGGACTAGATTCTTCAGAAGCCTGAGGAGTCTCAAGGACAGTAGTAAGAAGACTAGTAATCTTACTAAGTAATTCATTTTGGTTGTCCTCATTCACTCTGGTTTTTTTTCCTTTGTCTAAGTTCTAAGATTTTTTGCTTAGCTTTGGCACTAATCTTAAAAAGTTTAAACAAAGGCTTTTCTAGTTAAGGTTGGGTAGATAAAGAAGCTATTTCTTCAACTTTTGGTTTAGCAGATTTGTTAGAGACCTTTTCTCCTAAGATTGGGAGGTATTTATTGGTATAATTGGCCTGTTCCATGAGGCCTTGGATGTCGTTGGGAGTGATGGTCTCATTAGAGTTTTTGGTTTTGAAAGGGGTAGCAGTAACAGAATTACTGCTTTTGTCTTTTAAATTTGGTAATTGGTATTGGGTAGTGGGTGGCAGATCACTTTGAACAATTTGTCCATCTTTAATCTGTCAGGATATAACATTCGTAGAGGAAGCACTAATAACGTCCTCTTGCCATGGGTAATCAATATTATTGTGAATGGTATAAGCATGGTACCAATCAAAGAATGGGATATTCTGTTTGATAAAATTGATAAAATTCTTCTTGAATATCAGACCTGTCTTTTCTCCTATACTTCTGAAAGAACCACTCTCTTTGAGGTTTCCATTCCTCAGAGTAGAAATATTTTCTAAGGGTTTCCTTATCAATAATGAATTTATGAGATAACATTATAAGACTCATTAAGCGAGGAATAGGTTGGAGATTGGATATTCTGATTCTCTTCTTCTTTTTCAGAAGTTTGGTAGACATTTCTGGGAATCCTGCAAGAAGTGTCTAAACCCTGTAAGTTTATAGAAGGGTCATGGTTAATGGATCTAGGAATATCAGTCCTAGAAGATTGGGATCTGTAAGAGAAAAATCTCCTAATAGAAGCAAAACTAGAACGTCCGCTATAAGCATCAACTCTAGAAGAGAATGATTTTTTCCTATCAAAGGTTATTTTAACTTTCCCAGAATTGTCCTGAGAAATGTTTTCGATTTGAGGAGCAGGCCTAGGGACACAAGGCGAAGCCTTGTCTAAGACCCATTTCTTGGGAAGGGAAACTTCATCCCATTTGATTATCCTAGGAAGAGACACATTAGCCTTTTGTCATATCAGTAATAAACAAAGTAGTCTTAGCTCTTTGGGGTTTTAGAAGGACACGAGAAGTACAAGAGTTCATGGCCTTGTACTGAATCCTATAGATTAAGGCTGCGAGAATAGATCCTTCTTTCATGTTTAACCCATGAAAGCATATATTGAGGAATAGAGAGTCAAGAATATGATCATCTAAAAGACTCATTGTTTTATTAGGAAAACAATTGAAATATATTGGTCCTTGGCCAAGACTGGTTTCGATAGTACCTATAAGGGAGTCATTAAAGTCATTATGGCAAGCATCTCTAAGACACATTAGGATAGCAGCATCTATACCTATGTCTATGAGAGGCTTAATAGCTACCTAGACACATCCTATGTGGTTGTATTTGTATTTACGCTTATGCTCATTAATGGATGATTTGGATAGGAGATGAAATTCTTCTCCTAGATCTTTCCCTAAAGGAATATTGTTCTCAACAGTCTTAATAATGTAATCAAAATTGTTTTTCTTAGATTGTTCTTCAGGAACATATAATGTGTCCTGAGGGATTTCTGGAATGGTCCAGTCATCCATACTTTGATTGATTTCTTCGAAGCGAACTTCTTCATCGAAGAGGTTATGTTTGGGTGTAATCTTAAGAGAATATTTCTCCTGATCATTAAAAAGATTATTTTTAGTTAGAGAGGAGGAAGATGAACTAGAGCCAGAGCAAAAAGAAATGCGAGAGAAAGAGCGTAACAGTCTAGACATTATAAAAATACTTCTGGCACATCACATTCATCTAGTTTCGTAACAATACACTTGTTAATTATTTATAACTTACTCGACTGGATCTGGTTATTTCTGAAATTGTTTTACCATAGCCACCAGCTTCTTATGTTCTTTGTTTCTTTTGAATACAGCACTGTCGAATTAGCCTTACTACCCTTTCACCATTACTGCTACAACTTTATTCAAAAGAACTAAGAACTGTTGTACTTCCAGTAAAGGATTTTCATAAACAAAGAATTGTACAAAAGTAATTTTTCAGAACCATTAGTTCGTGGCGTTGTTACAGACAGGGACGACCATTATAAGTCTCACCCGAAAGGCCTGTTAGCTGTCTAGTCTATAAACCATGGTTACAGAAATTTCATAAAAGAATAATAAAGTCCAGATCTAGAAGAATATAGTTATAAACAATCAAGGAAGATAAAGTGAATCAAGGAAGATAAAAAGCTGAAAGGAAAGTAGGCAATAACAAGACTACTAAATGGAAATGCAGAAATGTTAGATACAAAAATTTTAAAACATAAGAAATTAAAACGACGGTAGAACCAGCACAAAACCAGTGGAGGGAGAAAAGAAGAAAATTAGACGATGGTAGTCCAAACAGAACCAGCTAAGAGGAAGAAGAGAGAAAAATACAGAAAATAAAGACTTTTAGTAAAACTTTGAAAGAAATCTTACAAAGAATATTGTTTCTACAATTTCAGTTGATTACAGGAATTATTTACTACAGTACCAGTCAAAGTTCTTGAACATCTATACCAAAATAATCATTTTCATTCTGGTATATATCTTCAGATTCCTTTTTGGATGAAGTTTCTGCCTCATCTTGTTTTTAAGGTAGTTGAAGAACATCCTTTAGATCACTTTTTAGAATGCTGACAGAAATGCTGCAATTCGAGATTTCTAGTTAAGAAATTGAGAAGTTTCTGGATCAATAATCTTTAACTATTGAGGATTAACTCCAAAGAATTTAATAACTCCTAAAAGTCCTACATGATCAGCATTAAATTAATTCCACCATTTGACAAAAGAATATCTTTGTAATATGGGAAGAATCTCTTGATTATCTATCTTGCTATATCTGTACTGCCATGAGAATACCCAAGCTAAAACAAAAATCGAGAAATATTTAAGATCATCTACAATTCTTAATTCAGAAGCATATCTCTTCTTGAAATGTTAATATATTTCTTTTATTGGAGGTGGAAGGATAGCTTCAATTGGTCCAAAGAAGCCCCACCATTGAAGGAACCAGTTTAGAAAGTTGAAATGTTTATCATAGTTTTGTGTTTTCTTAAAATAAACTAACCATCAATGACGGTTAAGCTTATTTTGAAACCAAAACACCATTGTCCAAGCATCAATGTAATCCTAGTAGTTGTATCCTGTAGGATCAAAGGGTTGAGAAAATTTTTATAAGAATTTAAATTCTTATATATTAATTGTGCAGTTTGGTATAAAAAAACTGCAAGTAAATTTTTGGTGCATTTTGGGCCCAAATTGATGGAAGATTAGAGTTTCGCAATAGTCAGCACGCCAAAATCCATTCAATAAGCACAGGGAGTGCTTCGAGCCTATGCACGGTCGTGCTTAAGGCCTTGCATGGCTGTGCTCATCTGCGGGAAGGCCAATTATGAAGAGTTTTTAGGGTTTTTAAATTCTATAAAAGGGAAGATCTTAAGCATCGTAAGGACACCGTTTTTACATCTTGGCTTTGGCTCTAGAATATATTTGATCTCGTCTCTCTTACATGGGATCCATGGCACATGCTTGGTGAGACTTGTAGCATCAAGCAATCGTACTTGAAGACTGAGAACACATCTCATACTATAGTTTGCTATTTCTTTTGATTATGACTTTGTTTATGATTGTTTTAGTTCTTTTCTTTAGCATGAGTAACTAAGTCCATAGCTAGGGTTATGGGAACTATTGTTCATGAATTTATGGAATTTTGATATTTGAATCTGAATTTGATTTTTTTTTTGTAATTAGATTTTATCCTATTGCGCTTCTTTCTTAATCCTAATTAATTATATCGTCAGGCGACCGTACCTCGGTTAATTAATAGATCTGTAGGGTAAAACGAGACAAAAGATTAGGTGAAACAAATCAATCTTTCTCTTCTAATCGTTATTAAATTAACAAGTTTGTAGGCTCCTAAAGTTTTCTTAAATTAATGTCTTGCATGACCATTGGGGATGTTGATTTAGAGAAAAAAAAATATTAATATTGTATGACCATTGGGTATTAATAGTATTAATATGAATGATTGGTAATCACAAGAAAATTGAATTTAGAGTTAAATAGAAAAATAACATAAGGGATTGAATGATAAAACCCATATGCCGTAGATTCCTCTCCGATAAGTTTAACCAAGACGTGCATTGTATTCCTTACTCTTAGTTTTATAATTGATTTTATAAATTCTTGTTTTTAATTAATTTCGTATCTTTGAAGCTTAAACAATTAAATTAAGAAATTCTTAGTAATTGGAAAACAATCCTTGTGGGACGATATTTTGAGAACTTAATTTAAGAACCCTTTATTACTTCTCGATGGATACACTTGTCCTCTGAACATCCACTAAGATGAATTCGTAGAATTGCCTGCATCTATTTAAGGCTGAGGGCCTAAAATGAAATCTAGGAGAAAAAACTTTGGATATAGCTTTATAAGGGTTCTTATCCCAGAATTTTGGCTCCATTTGAATGACTGAAATTTTTTTTCCCTTTATCCATATAATGAGTTATGTTTTGAGATATTTGCTTGTCTTTTGGGAGGCTGATAGTTTTGCTAGTTTCTCCTGCAAGACTGACTATTTTTTGGGATTGGTGGATTATAGTGTTTAGGCTTGCTAAGTCTATATTCATCTTATTTTCAGAGGCAATATTTGCCCATGATTTTTTTGGGTAAAAAGCTCAAACTTCCTTTTTGGAGAGCTAGAAAGGTGCTAACAGGTAAAGCATAGTCGAGTTTTTCCTGTTTAACTATTTTGGACTGCGATTGAGAAGAATCGACCTTGTTAGATGACTTTTCTTTAGAGACTCCAAATTGTTGAGTGGATGACTTAACAATTTGAATAACTTTCTGGGTTGATGACCCAGTCGAGGTGAATGACTCGAGGAAGTTGAATTAGATTCTGCCTAGATAGATTTTGATTTTAATTTATTCAAAGTCAGAGCAAGTCTGACCCTTCCTTTGCTGTTGGCTCCTCCTCTAGAGGAGCTTGTTACCTTCGTACGCATCTTAATTGTTTTGTAAATATTCATGAGTAAAATAATTAGGGAGAGAATTTAAAGTGCCTTTGAAATACTCAATTTTGAAACAAAAAACACTTAAAATTGCTTGCCATCTTACAAAAATTTGTTTACTGGCAAGATTTTTTAAAATTTCTTTAGCAGATTTACAATATACTCCTATAAGAAATTTTTGGTTTAGTAAATCATATTGAAAATTTGAAACACATAAAACAATTGCCAAAACTTCTTTTTGGACAGTTGAATAATTCTGTTGTGCATAATTCTAATATTTTGATGTGTATGCAATGATATACTCATGAGAGTCAACTCTTTGTTTGAGAATGCCTCCATAACCTATGTCAAAGGCATCAGTCTTAACTATTTTAAAGGCTTGAGGGATAGGAGATAAAGACATTTTATCTCTCTAACTTTGGTTTTGATTTTTTTGACGCCATTAGTATGAACATCAGTTCAAGAAAGAAGATTCTTTTTAAGCCTGTTATGCAAAGAGTTAATAATGTTATTGAGGTGAGGAATAAATTCACCTACATAATTGAGACATCCTAAAACCCTTTATAGTTGGATTTTGTCAAGAATTCTATCTGGAAACTTGTTAGAAAATTCAATAGATCTGCTAATTGGAATAATAGTTACTTGATTAATATTATAATCAAAGAATATGACCTTGGTTTGAAAAAGATTGATCTTTGATTTGGAAACAACAAGATCATTCTGTTTGACAACATTAATAAAGACATTTATATGCTTAAAATGTTGGTCAATAGATTAGGAAAAGATTAAAACGTCATCAATGTAAACAATGACAATTTTGGAATAAGGATTAAAGATGCTATTCATGATCTTCTGAAATTCAGAAGGAGCATTTTTCAAACCAAAGGACATTACATTCCATTCGTATTGCCCAAAGAGAACAGTAAAGACAGTTTTGTATCTATCTGCTTCATTGATCTGGATCTACCAGAATCCTGATTTCATATATGATGAATCCACATTTTATTAGATTTTAACTTGTTCTTTTAGTGTTCTTTAATAGAAAAAGTAGACTTAGGGAGTGTAAATAACATAGAAACATCATTTTGGTCAAATATCATAGGTTTCTTAATTTTTGGCTAATTTACATTGATTTACGTAGATATAATTTGCAATTTTGATCATTTGAATAATTAAGCAAGAATTTTTAGGCTTATTCCATGGATTTTTAGCTTTTGAGAAATTTTGAGTTGAAAGTGACCACTTTCAGAAGTGATAGTAAACACTATAGAGACTCCAGTTTGAAGAGGGCATGCGCGTAACTACTTTGAGTTCCATAGTGGACACTCTAGAGAGGGCCAAATTGACCCAGTGCTGTATGTAGCCGCTTCCATTTCCATAATAGCTACGCACGCTACGTGTAGTCACTTTGAACTTCATAGTGGACACTCTAGAGAGGAATGGTAGGATGAAAGGCGGTGCGTAACTATTATGACTTTCATAGTAGCTACTATGAGCGACGACCACTGCACTATAAATATAATTTTAGAAATTAGGGTTAGAATCTTTATTTACAATTTTAAATTTTTGCCATTTTGGGAACACTTGTAGAGCTTAGGTTAGCCTTGGGTGACAGCCAAGGACTCAATCTAGGGTTTCATTCATATTTCTCTTTACTTTCCTTTGATTTTACATCTATATCATTGAATTCTCTTCATTTCTCTTTTGTATTTGTGAGACCCATCCTCATGGAGTGCTAGATCCTTTGTAATCCTAAATGAGTTCACTTAGATTCTTGAATTCCTGGGTTATGAATGTTAGAATAATTCCTTTTCCTTCATGAATTTCTTTTTCCCAAACCCTTGAATTGAATTAATGGTTGAATAAGGGGGACATTGCTTAATTAACCCTAATTCTTTTTTCCAAACCCTTGAATTGAATTAATGCTACTATTTTCCTTTACTTAAATATATTATATAAATGTATAATTTTTTACTCATTTCTAAAACAATTATAAAAAATTACTAATTATTTTTTTCCTTCTTAAAAACTATTTTTGAAAATTGGTTAACAAAATAGTTTTTAAAAACCAAAAGATAAAAACTCAATCAAACAAGCCTTAAGAAATTGACTACTATCTAAGAAATTTTTTCTTAATTTTTCAATAATTATGAAAAAAAAAGAAATGTAGAGATAAGAAGAACAATCATAACACATCCAAAGGAGACAAAATCAAGAATAAACATCTTGAATTTCTTAATTAGCCTTATGAACATAATATTAAACTTTTTTTTACTTATAGACCTCCTTTTTAGTGTAAATATTTGTTTTGTGTAACTAGAGTTTGGTAAAAATCAATAATCTAATTGATGAAAAGACTGTCAGGCAACCAATATCAGAACATAATCCAATCTACAATGAGAATATTATTGTTGAATAATTATTATGATATTTTGGCTATTAAGTATACGCTGTTATTTGTGTTGATATGTAGGAGTATTTTGAGTAGAGCCGGTAAAATGGGATGGCCCAATAGATTAGACTCAAAAAACTCGTTAAATGGGTGAGTTTGAGCTCTAAAAAATAGGCCCAAAATTACCTTGGGCCATTTTGGTCCGGTCCGAATAAGCCCGGTACCTGATAGGAGTTTAACTGGGTTGGCCCATGCGGGTCCGGGCAGCCCGTATATATATATTGAGATTAAACCCTGAGTTTTAAGGAGTTTGAAAGGGAATATATTTTAGTTTCAAAACTCTAAAATTATAAGTCTAAATTATATATTTTTGCACCGCTACAAAAATAATAAATAAATAGTATAATACAAAAATTTGACATAAAAAATAAGTGGTCTATTAAGTTCTTGCAAAAATAGATTAACATGGTATGTTACAAACACTAAAAATGGCAATAAAAACAATGATTTGTTGTTATAAAAACAGTAAAAAAAATAATATGTTACAAAAATTAAAAAAAAAATTTATTTAAGTTGTCGGGCTAGCCCGCAAAAGCCCGTAGCCCGCATAGGGTAAGGCTTAAACAGTAAAAATATAAGCTCATTTTTACCTTAGACTAATTAAACTAACTCGTTTGAGCCCATTACTCGTATCGGGCCGGGTCGGGTTGGGCTGTCTGTTTTGACAGCTCTAGTTTTGAGGGATTTTATATTGAATTGTAAGTGTTATATAATAGAGAATAGACATCAGGATATGACACATTGGTCTAGCCCTTCCTCTCCTATTATTCTTTCATGGTATCCAGAGCATAATTGGTTTACACCTGATCCTCGTAAAATACCGTCTTCTGTTGCTACCTTTGTTCCCCGAAATAATCTCCAACAATACGTTTCAGTGAGACTTGAGGGACTTGTTTCTTATTTAAATTGGTCATCTCAAGTTGAAGATGCCCTTAGTATTCACGATCTTTTGGGCTATGTGGATGATACAGAACCATGCTCAAATGAATTTCTACTTGTTGCTGAAGGTAGGACCACTCGTGAAACCAACACCGATTTCACTTTATGGAATCGTAAGCACCGGTTTGTCTTGGTTTGAATGAAATCTACCCTATTGGAGAAGGTGCTATCTATGGTCTATGGTCTGAAGACTGCTTGACTAGTGTGGGTTGCTTTAGCACAACGCTTTGCATCTCTTTCAGCCTCCAATGTCAATCAATTAAAGCGTCAGATGAAAATTTGCAGCAAGAAGGGAAAAATTGCTCTGATTTCATTGTACAAACCAAAGCCCTTGCTGATCAATTAGCGGCAATAGGAAAGCTTGTGGCTGAAGAAGATTTAATTTTTCATATCCTTGGTTGTCTTAACACTGCTTCAACTCCATTAATCTCAAATTGCTATTTTGCTTAGTAGGAGAAATCTCTATCCTTGTCTGATTTCCAATCTGAATTATTTGCTTTTGAAGCCCTCCTCGAAAATCAACATCGTAGTGTACAAACTAATAGTTTTGCAATGGTTGCCAATAAACTTGGAGGAAGGGAAGAAAGAAATTAGCAAAAAAATAAAAATTGGCAACACCAATGTGCACCTCCCTCAATTCAGAAACCTATTCAAGGTAATAAAAGTGAGAATGTTGTCTCTACCAAAACTGGGCATATACCCAACAATACTGGGCATGTACCTGCGTGGGCAAGTAACCTGTCCTTTGACCTATATTCTTGTCAAATATGTGGCAAGAAGAACCACGTGGCATTTGACTGCTTCTATAGGTATGATTATAATTATCAAGGGCGACACCTATCTTAACAGTTAGCAGCCATAGTTGCACATTTTAATTCTCTTCGTAATGAGGATACTTGGTATGTTGATAGTGGTGCAAACCAACATGTCACTGCTGATATTGGTAATCTTCACTTGGTTGAACCCTATATAGGGGATGACAAAGTAATTGTTGGTAATGGTAATGGTTTATAAATTAAACATACTGGCAAACTTACCTTACATGCATCTAAATCCATTTTCAATGTGAAACATGTTCTTCATTGTCTGCAAGTAGCAGTAAATCTTTTATCTATTAATCATTTTTGTATAGACAATGATTGCTACTTTATTCTTACTATTTCTAATTTATTTGTGAAGGACAACCTCATGGGATGGACATTGCTGACAGGCAGGAGTGAAGGTGAACTATACCCTATTCAGTTGATAGGAAATTAATAAATAAATTTAGATCAAATGCTGCTCTTATAGGAGTCTGCACTACTCTTGATGTTTGACATGCTAGATTAGGCCATCCATCCTCACATATCACCAAAAGTGTTGTTAAGTCTTTTGATTTGCCTGTTTTCAGCTCCTCTAATTTGAATTCTGCGTGTCAACCATGTTTAATGGTAAAATATAAGCAATTACCATTTGAGGATTCCTCACGTATGGTGTTGTCTATCTTGGATCTTTTTCATTCCGATGTTTGGGTTTCACTTATTATTTCTTCTGTGGGTCATCAATATTATGTTCTCTTCATAGATGACTACTCACGTTTTACATGGTTATACCCTATCCATAACAAATATGATTTTTTCTTTTGTTTTGTGAAGTTTAAATCCTTGGTTGAAAATCGATTTTCCTAAAAAATTAAACAACTACAATGTGACAATGGCGGTGAGTACATTTCTCATCAATTCCAAAAATTTTTATGTCAAAATAGAATTCAACAGCGATTATCTTGTCCTCACACCTCTCAACAAAATAGTTTAGCTGAGAGAAAACTTACATATTATGAGTTGTTGGCACAATCAATTTGCCTACAAAGTATTAGGTTGAAGCTTTTATAACTGCCATTTATCTTATCAATTACATTCCCACACCTACTCTCGATCATATATCCTCGTACTTTAAATTGTTTATTCAAATACCTAATTACTCTTTTTTACGCACTTTTGATTATGCTTGCTATCCATTATTGAGGCCTTATACAAAAAATAAACTAGCTTTTTGTAGTAAACAATGCATATTTTTTGGGTATTCATCTCAGCATCATGGCTACCACTGTCTAGATCTCGTGTCTCAAATCTCGTAATGTTGTTTTCTTGATGAACTTAATTTTTCAGCTAAGGTATGGTCCTCTTCCATCTCTACTATTACTACGGGTGATTCTCTACAAGGTATGTCCTTTGATCTCACTCCTTTTTATTCTCAACTTAAGTAAAAAAAAGTGCCAATATATGATACTTCTATACATGATACTACCATGTCTCTCTCACTAGCCATAATATCCTCAAGTCCTAGATAGCAACATCTAAGTCCAATATATGAAGCATCTCAAAACCCAATACAACCACCACAAAGTCCTATACTTGAACCACCTCAAAGTCCTCATATTCAACCAACCCCAAGTCCAATGCAACCACCTCATAGTCCAACACCTGGGCCATCATCACCTAATGTAGACTTACCTTCACCACCTCCTTCCATACGTCTTTCTTCCCCACACAATATAATGACACGCTCATGAACTGGTAATTTTAAGCCAAAATAGTTTTTGGATTTTCATCTTTTCTATGCTTCTAACCATCCAATTTGCATATTTACTAGTGTACTTAATTGTGTAGAACCAAGCAATTTCTCTCAAGCTATTTTGTCACAGGAATGGAAGCATGCTATGCAGGTGGAGTATGATGCACTTATAGCCAATGACACATGGGACCTTGTCCCACAACCTGTTAACCAAAATATTATTTGAACCAAATGGGTTTATAAGGTTAAACAAAAGGCAAATGGTAGCATCAACCGTTATAAGGCGAGACTAGTTGCGCGTGATTTTCAACAAGAGGATGGTGTTGATTTTACAGAGACATTCATTCCAGTTATTAAACCAGCTACTATGAGAGTGGTGTTACCTAGATTGGCCCATTTTGCAATTTGATGTTTCTGTTCAAAGGGCAAGTGCACCTATCGAGAAGTAATAAAGGATTCTTAAATTAAGTTCCCAAAATATCATCGCACAAGGATTGATTTTCAATTGTTAAGAATTTTTTGATTTAATTGTTTAAGCTTCAAAGATATGTGATCAATTAAAACAAGAATTTATAAAATCAACTATAAAACTAATAGCGATAAATACAATGCACGTCGTGGTTAAACATATCGGAGAGAAACATAGGGCATGAGTTTTCTCATTCAATCCTTTATATTATTTTTCTGTTTAACTCTAAATTTGATTTTCTTGTGATTACTAATCATTCATACAAATACTATTAATACCCAATGATTATGCAATATTATTATTCTTTTCTTTAAATTAACATATCCATTGGTCATTCAAGACATCAATTTAAGAAAGCTTAAGAAACCTATGAACTTGTTAATTTAATAATGATTAGAAGAGAAAGATTAGTTTAGTTTACCTCATTCTTTGTCTCGTTTTACCATATAGATCTATTAATTAAATGAGGTACGGTTGCCTAACGATATAATTAATTAAAATTAAGAGAGAAGCACAATAGGAGAAAATTTAATCACAAAACAGAAATTAAATTTAGATTCAAACATCAAAACTCTATAAATTCATGAACAATAGTTCCCATAACCCTAAACATGGACTTAGTTACTCATGCTAAAGAAAAGAACTAAAACAATCATAAATGAAGCTATAATTAAAAGAAATAGCAAACTAGAGTGAGATGAGTTCCCAGTCTTCAAGTACGGTCGCTCGAAGCTCCAAGTCCCACCAAGAGTGTGGTAAAGATCCTGTGCAAGAGAGACGAGATAAGATGTATCATAGAGCAAAAGCCAAGATAAAAACGGTGTCCCTATGATGCCTGAGGTCTCCCTTTTAATAGGGTTTGAAAACCCTAAAGACTTTTTATAATTGAGTTTCCCATAAATGAGCACGATCGTGCAAGGCCTTAAGCACGACCGTGGATGGGGCTCAAAGCACTCCCGTACTTATTGAAAGGGTCTGGGCGTATTGACTGCTGCGAAGCTCTAATCTTTCACTAATTTGGGCCCATAATGGACCCAAAATTCACTTGCGACCTCTTTATACCAAACTGCATAAGTAATATATAAATTAGTGTAAAACCCAAATAAAATAAAGGTTAGATATAAATATATGGACTGTAAAAGAGGGCCTAATTACATATTTATTAGTTTCCAATGCCTTTTTGCATGAAGCACTTGAAGAAGAAGTTTTTATTGAACAACCCCGTGGTTTTATTAACCTTGCATATCCTACTCATGTTTGTCGCCTTAAAAAGGCTCTTTATGACCTTAAGCAAGTACCACGAGCATGGTTCCTTTGTCTTTTCAATAGCTTACTTGATCTTGGTTTTGTTGGCTCCTCGACTAACACTTTGTTGTTCACTTTTCACAATGACAAAATTCATGTCTTTGTTCTCATTTATGTAGATGATTTACTTATGACAAGATAATGTCTTCACTTTATCCAAACTCTTGCTGCCCAGCTAAAGCAGGAATTTGCCTTGAAGGCCCTTGGTGATCTAGGATATTTCTTGGGCATTGAAGCATCACGTGATGCTAATGGGTTACATCTCCAACAAAGCAAATACATCCTTGATGTTCTTCATCGTGCACGAATAGTGGGTGCAAAACCATATCCAGCACCTAGCGTTTCTGACAGCAAACTTTGTAGTGTACTTGGTGAACCTACCCACGATGCCACTAGTTACAAGCTGATTGTTGGGGCTCTTCAGTATTGTACTCTAACTCGTCCTAAAATTGTCTTTACAGTAAATCAGCTATGTCAACATTTCCATTCCCCTACTACTATTCATTGGAAGTCTATAAAGCGTGTTTTACAATATCTTACAGGAACCATTGGTCATGGTTTATACTTCACAAAATTTTCACTTAGCCTTCACGCTTATTGTATTCTAATTGGGCAGGGGATCTTGTTGATAGGCGATCCACGACTGGGTATGGAATTTTCTTGGGTCCAAGTATAATCTCTTGGTGTGCAAAAAAGTAAAATGTTGTCTCTCGCTCAAGCATAGAGGCTGAATACCGAGCATTAGCTACGATTTTTGCTGAATTGTACTAGATTCGGATGTTATCTAAGGACCTACGTGTACCTCTCTCTTCCCTCCCTATGATTTGGTGTGATAACCAAAGTGCAATTGCACTTGCTGCTAATCCTGCTTACCATGCTCGCACTAAACATATCAAAGTTGACTATCATTTTATTCGTGAGAAGATGATTAACAAATTATTTTGGCTATTAATTATACGCTATTATTTGTGCTAATATATAGGAGTGTTTTGAGGAATTTTATTGAATTGTAAATGTGTATATAACAGAGAATATACATCAGGCTACAACATATTGGTCTAGCCCTTTCTCTCCTATTATTCTTTCAAAGACAATGTGTCCTTTTTATTTATATCATTTTATTTTCTCTTACTCTTATCTTTAAACAACACATACACTAAGAATGTATAATTAATTATATTTGATATTTTATTTTAGGTTGTAACTTGAGGAAGATGAAGTAAAAAATGATGAATAAAAGACAACAATGGAGGATTTAGAAGATTAAACCATTTTTATTATAATATCGTACAAATACTTTTAATATTGTGTAGAATCTGAAAAGTAAAATGTCACTAAACATTTAAGTCTTTTATAAAATAATTTTATTATTTTATCATATATATATATATCTCTCTCTTATTTTATTATTATATATATTATGTATTGATTTTGTTCTAGACAAATCTTATATGTGATTCATATATTTTATATTATATCAACATCTATAAATTTAATTAATATAAATATTAATTTTAAATTAAATACAACAAATCTTCTTTTTTAGTTTCTACCTAAATCTTAATTGAAAATTTTTAACTACTCTTTTTTTCTCTTTTTCTATTATTTTAATTTTTTTAGAAAATAATTTAATAAGAATTAATATATCATAATTATGTATAACATATTAACATAGATAATATTTTATTTATATTTTACATTATAATAATTATGATGACAAATTTAATTTTTTTTTAAATTAAAAAGTTAATAATATTTATACTTAATGATTTTGTTGCAATATTTTTTTTTATAAAATGCTATAATGATAACGACAAATTTAAAATTCTCCAATTAAAATTAATTAATTATAATAATTGAAATAAATTAAAAATTATTAAATATCATAACAATGAAAATGAATATGATTTAACTGTTCTATTTTTATATTTAATAATTTTATATTATAATAAATGAATAAATAAAGAAAGTATAACATTTTGACTCTGAATTAAGTTTAAATGTTATATTTAATTTCTATATATATCATTTGTCTTAAAATTTCATCAAAATAAAGTCTAAATCTTTACAACTATTGAAAATTTTAAATCCGAGAAAGATAAAAGTTAGTGATTAAAATTTTATAAATTTTTTTTATCTTAATATATCAAATTATATGTATTTATTAAAATTTCATATTCTAACTATGTGATTATTCAAAATTTTTAGATTGAAATATAAATTCTAATACTTTTAAAATTTTTATAATAGCATTTAATTACAAACACAAAGAAGGGTGCTTTTTAATAAAAAAATTTTAGTCATTTTATGAACTTACAATTAGTTTCCAAGATATAAATCAAAATACAAATATTATACATAAAAATATGAAATTAATACAATTTTTTATTAATATATTTATTTATTATATTCTTAAAATTATATAATTTTTAATTTTTAAAAAAATAAATTAGATTCATTGAATATTGATATCTTTTTGTAGAACTAAATAATATAGGAGAGAAACAAACAAAAAATATATTTAAAAATGAAAATTAAATATTTAATTCACCGTATCTGTGTCAAAATAATTAAAAAACATATATTTTTTTAATAGCAATATAATATTTTAATATATTTATATTGAAGTTATATTTATATATTTTAAAAATAATTAAAGATCTAATAATAATATACTTTTGTTTACTTATTTTTAGTTTAATTTATATATTTTATTTTATATAGAATTTTAAATTTTATTTAAATTAATATTTATTCTTTCAATAAAATTTTTAAAATATTAGTTCATTATTAAATTAGTTTATAGATACATTTATTTTTATTAATCATTAATTAAAATAATAAATAATGAATAAACCATATTAATTATTTTCAAAAATTAAAAAATAATTATATAAGAAAAATTAATAAATTTATTATTTTAATTTTATGACCTAAATAATATAAAATAATTCTATTAATTTATTTATAATGTCAATTAATATTAATTCTATTAAGTTATCAAAAAATATAAAATAATTTAATTATTAAAAAAATCAATTATATTTTTTTAATCAAAAAATAAAATTTTAAATTCAATATATATATATATATTATATTATTATAAATTTTTATTTACAATAATTTTGTATGATAATTTTATTTATATATAAAAAATTTAATTTAATTTTTTAAATATTAATTAATAGTTTTGTATATTTTGATATTCAAAGCAAATTTTTAAAATTTTATACATTAATTGAATAAATAATTTATTTTTATATATATTAGTTTGATAAGTTATTTTTAAAAAAATATGATATCATGTTTTAATAATTATATAGTAAAATTTTATTAATAATTTTAAATTATAATTATAAATAGATAGTTTATCATTTAAATTTAATTGAAAAAATATAAATAAATATATAAATAAAAATTTATAAGAATTGTTATTTAAATTTTATAATTTATATTAAAAAGTTCATTATATTAAATATTTTATTATTATAATTATTTATGTAAAATTTTATAATAATAAATAATTTATGATATTATAAAACAATATAAATTTTATTTTTATATTTAAAAATAAAATATTTATATGCTATTTTGTTTTATACCAAAAAAATATACATATTTTAAATGATTTTAAATAATAATTTATTTTAACAAATAATATTTGTATTATATTTATATACTTTTTTATTTAAATTAAATTTTTATATTTTAAAATAAATTAATTTAATAAAAAATAAACCGGCATATTTTGTAATTTTTTTTGTAATGTATTGCATTGGTGTTTATTTGTATAAGCTTTTAGAATATTACTTTTTAAACTACTTATTTTTGGTAGTTACACTATTTTTCTTTGTTTTTAAATTTATTTTTTAAATATATTTTTTAAAAATAAAATTTGAAAATAATAAAAAAACACAGTACAAACAGTAAATAAGCTGATACAAATCGTAATTGCAAGATTTTAATAACCTTTTTTTAATAAAATATTTTATATAAGCTAAAATAATTAGTTAATTTGTATGTATACCTTAACTAATTAGTTTAGCTTTGATGTATAGATAGATAGCTGAACTAATTAGTCATTTAACATCCTCAGCTATCGTGAGCCCGTTATTTTTTTTTTGTCAAAATGGGGCCATTTCAAATTGACCGAATTATTTTCTATTGGGCCTTCTACACAAGAGTCAGGCCCAGTAAAGAAATTCACTTGACCCCAAAAGAAAAACAAAATAACACTCGTCCTCCCTCTTTCTTCGGTCTTGATCTCTCAGTTTCTGACCAAAGTAACAAGTCATTCCTTCAATTCCGCGATCTTGCAATCCCTCTCTCTTTGGAATCAACGCAGTCCATAACACATCGGCAATAGCAGCACTAAATAGCACAGTTCATTTTCGTAGCACTCAAACTGCGAACAAGATCTGAATGCGTTGAGGTTGAGTTCGAGAAACGCGATTTCATGGAGTGGACGACGCTGCAGCACCTCGATCTGCGCCACGTAGGGCGTGGCGTTAGGCCTTTGCAGCCTCACGCTGCTTCCTTCCATCCTCATCAAGCACTTGTAGCAGTCGCCATCGGAACTTACATCGTCGGTGAGCCACCTCTCTCTCTCTCTCAGCTTTCGATTCCGCAAACTAACCTCACTGTGTTTCGTAACATCGAATGATTTACTGTACTTCTGTGCTACTTTGCAATTCGGTTCTTGTAATTGACAAAAGGAAAATGAAAAGTAGAATTAGTTTTGCTATGCTTGTTAATTGTTGCTTAACTTACACTTGAAGCCGTTTTTCTGATGGCATGCAAATTTGTGTGTTGATTTGATCCATGACATGTGAGCTGTTGGTGATTAACTTGGGAGTTTATGTATAATTACAATCAACTAGTTGCGAACTATGAAGGAGATGCTCAGAGACGTACACACATAACATATATTACATATATATAAGCTCTAAGATTTACAATATCTTGGTATATGTCATGTGTGCTGATACCTGCTCTTTTGTAAGCCTTCTGGAACAACATAGAGCATCAATTCTATTAACATTGTCCAAAAAGAAGTTCCCAAACTACCTATATTAGTAGAACTACTAGCCAACAACATCAATAACTAAGTCTTATCCCACTATGTGAGGTTGGTTACACTGTTACATGGATTACATGATGCCATTGAGCTCGGTAAAATACTAAATTTTCAGAAATCTGATTAATTAAAATATCTCTTTTAATAACTTCATCTAAGGTTCTTTTGAGTCTCTCAACCTTTTTTTACCGGACTAAAAGTTATGCAATTCATTCTTTTTCCTAGTGCCTCTAATGTTTTTTTCTGCATGTGACCAAACCACTTTAGACAATTTTCAGTTCTTCAATATTCTCCCATATATTATTATTTTATATCCTATCTTTTTTCGTGTGTCTAATCATCTACCTTAGTATTCTCACTTTGTCACTTCCACTTTCTTCTCGTGGTGTTCCTTTAAGGCCCAACATTCACTACATATAAGGTAGCTGATTGTATTGCATTATGGTAAAACTTTTCTTTTAGCTTAATAGGTAATTTACAGTCACAAATAACTCTTGATGCCTTTCTTTACTTTAATCACGAAGCTTGTATTTTAAGTAACATCTTTTTTAGTTTCTCCATCATTCTGTATAATCGATCTCAAGTACTTAAATTTGGAAACTTGTGATATAAAATCATTTCTAATTTTAATTCCCAATGCATGATCCTCATCTTATTTTTTTTGCTAAACTTATAATGCATATAATCTATCTTACTTTTGTATGTCACTTGTAAGTACATCTAAGATTAGATTAAACAAGTAAGGGTTCAAAGTAAAATCTTAATTTAAATCTATTCCTATTGGAAAGTCCTTAGATATGCCTCTAGAAGTTTTCACACATGTAGTTACCCTCTCATAATGTCTTGTATACCCCAAATATATGCTACATGGACCCCTATCTTTTCTAAATCCTTCCATAGCACTTTTCTTGCTACCTGATCATATGTCTTTTCTAAGTCAATAAAAATCATATGTAAGTCCTTTTCTTTGTAGTTTTTAACAGTACTTTTCTATCATCTTTTGTAAAAGATATAGAGCTTTTGTTGTAGACCTTTTTGGCATAAAACCAAATTGATTTTTTGCAATCTTAGTTTCTTCCCGCCTATGTCTAATTACCTTTTCCTACAACTTTATAGTGTGACTCATAAATTTAATCTTTCTATAGTTTGTACAATTTTGGATATCACCCTTATTCTTGTATATATAAGAATCAAATTGTTCTTCCTCCATTCATTTGACATATTTTTAGATCTCAAAATCTCATTAAAGAGCTTAGTGAACCACTCATATCCTTGTTTTCCCAAACTTTTCCAAACTTCTATAGGATGATGTACATAAAAAAATTATTAAGTGGAAGGACAAAAGCACCTGAATTTTTTTTGGTTATAAAAATTGTTTATACTAGTTAGAACTGTGAAATATACTGAACCTCTATTTTTTTTTGTCAAATTTTATATGGACTGATATGTCTATGCCATGTCATAATCATTTTTTTTTTTTTATAAACATAGAATTTATTAATGTTGAGATCCCATGTCGACTACAGCATGTCCAAATTAGACTCTTATAAAGGTTAAGGTGAGCTAGCTTTTGGACTAAAGCTCAAATTCAAAATGGTATCAAGGCTAGTCATGTATTCAACGCTGGGCCACCCTTGATTGTGAAAAAAAAAAGGGGTCTATAAATTTTTCCAGTGCAATTTACTTGGCTCCATGACTTTTTCAGCACATTTTACCTCATCCTGCAGCTTTCCTCAAGGAAAAAGATTACAGAAAAAAAGAAAAGAAAACACCAAACCAAATTATTCTAGAGAAATGAAGTTTCCAAAGAATGCAGGAACAAATTAGATCTAGTTTTAGAACTTGAATTGCACATTACATAACAATCAGAGATAAAGAAGCTAGGGATCTTTGATTATAAATTCTGAAGTAAATCATTTGTTTTAATCCTATCAAGAACGGCAGTCCAAACAAATGATTTGACCTGGAGGGAGCACAGGATTTCCAAAAGAACTTATTCAGAGGGAAGCAAGCTTGCTGTTAGAGAAGTGAGAAACTGAAAATAGGATTTGTGAGAAAATAAACCTAAAGTGTCTAGAGACCAAATCCTCTTATCCAGATTAGAAGGCAAATAGATTGAGTCCAGTAGCACTGCCAGAGACTAAACTACTGTTAATAGCTTTATAGGTTATTAATAACTCTGGTATTGTCAACTACTGTTAAAAACTATGGCTTTAGTAATGTATCTGTTGTCTTTTTTTTTTTTTTATGGTTTTAAATTTGGACGGGGACTCTTAATTGATCTATTGTCTTATATATATAAAGTGGTTTACCACATTTAGAAATCTTGTAAATTTCTATCTTGAGTGGACTTAGTCAGTTTTGCAGGATGCATTTGTTTGAGTGTTGACTTGATTTTGGCTCAATTGTTTGTTGTTGGTTTGTTTCAATGTATGCAGAATTTGATGCACTAACAGGAAGCAAGATTTCCGCTCTTGACATTGGTGCACCTGTTGTTCGAATGTCTTACAGTCCTACAAGTGGGCATACTGTGATTGCAATCCTCCAGGTTGACCATACCTGAACTTTTCATCTGCCCTTATCCCCCCTCCCCAAAATAATCCTTTTGCTGTATCTCAAAGTATTTTTGATGGAAAGCCTTGACATGTTTTCTCATTGAAGGATATTGCAAAAGATTCTGGTTTTCTTCAGAAACCTAGTTTTCTCTCTCTTGATGTTGATGCTAGAGCTGGCACAATGGGCTAGTTTGACTGAGTTACTCATTTAAGCTTTGCCAGTTTGACTGGGCTTAGCCTTTAAATTTTAAGCTGAAATTAATTCTGGGCTTTTTGGGTCTGACTCATCCAGACTTTTCCTTAATTGAATTCAGGCCAGACCCATTTAAGTGTAAATTACAGGTTTAGATCAGGCTTGAACTTTTATTTTAAGGCCCAAATAGGACTGATGAAGTTTGTGAATGAGAGAGAATTTGAGCAAAAGTAAATTTGAGAATTGAATTACTATCAAAATGCAATTAGCAGAATACAAGAGAACCAATATTTGGTTAAGCGGTACAGCAATGCAACTGTCATGTGACATCTGTTGAGTGTTGATAACTAGCTAACTAAACATAAAGACCAATGTTTTTAAAACCGGAGCAGTGATTGGACCAGTGAAGGCACTGTTTCAAGGTTTAATAATTCAACCATGGTCGAATTGGTGATAATTAAATAATAAATTTTAATAATATACAATAAATTCAATAAAAAATTTAGTGTAAAATTAAAAAAAAAAGAAGCAAAAATTGAATTTAATATAAAGGATTATATTGTATGTTTTATTAGAAAAAAATTCATAACAAATAATTATAAAATTGAAATTCATATATACATCTTATATATGAGATTTTATTTATTTTAAAAATATTTTAGTATTATTAAAGGAACAAATTGAAGAAAATGTATAAAATATTGTTTTGGAAAAGATCAGTTCGAACTGGTTTTTGGTACTGGTTCATAGCCAGTTTTGACTGGTTCTTAACCAATTTGACCGGTTGTTTGCTCCACCAGTTTTTTGGGTATTCCGGACCAGTGACCTGACCAGTTTCCTGTTGACCCGTCCCGTCCATTCGGGTTTTTTAAAACCATGATAAAGACCAAACTAAATCTAACTGTAGGCTAGTTACAAGTTTACAGCATAACTCTAACATTCCCCCTTTAAAATTCAAAGAATTTAAAGAAATGGAAGAATTGCAATTTGGCTCTCCTCTTAAGTCAGTTCAAACTGACTGGGGAGGTGAACTTAGACCATTCACCCTATGGATTTGATACCATGATGAAGTTTGTGAATGAGAAAAAAAACGAGAAGAGGAATGTTAGCAATACACTCTTAACTATTGGCTAAAATTTATTGAAAACTACAAAAATTGTTTGGGTCCCACTCTTTTTCACATCTAAATTAATATGTTTCTCTCATACTTTTGTAATTTTTAATAAATTATAGTCAATAGTTAGGAGTGTGTTGCTAGCATTCCTCTTTGAGAGAACAGTAAATTTGAGAATTAAATTAATGTGGAATGCAATAAACAAGGAGACAGTCTTTTTTACCCAACCCAAACTGGACCAACTTGAATCTGAATAGGTAGCTTGTTTTGCCACCTCTACTTTATAAACACAAATGTTTGGGAGATGTTTTCTGTAGTTTTGGCTATAGAGTACTAATATGCAAATAAATTCCTGACAGGATCTTATTGAAGTGTTTTACTTAATTAAGTCCAGAAAAAAATTAAAATTAGGAAGCTATGTTGGAAAAATGCTTATATTTGTTCTTTGATTCTGATATAATTTGTTCTTTTAGCTACGAAGATGCATGGTTATCATATCGTGAATTGGAGAGGCTACTTTCCAAATTACAAATAAAAAAATGTATTGTAAATTGTGAGGTTCATGAACAATAATAAAAAATGGCATATATGGCTAACAAAGACATATTCATGATCAATAACATAACTAAAGAACACAAATTTAGGAGCATTTTAACTGTAAGAAACATATCAAAACATATTTATTAGCATTTGGAGTCAGCAGAAGCAATGGACCTCTGAACTGCACCAATACTGGGAGTCAGAGAAGCAGCAGCATTAAAATAGTGTGCTGGAGCAGAAGCAAGGACATAGCGCATGTACTGTTGGAGGATGTAGAGACTAGAGAAGAGAAAACAAATTATGCTGAGAGGGAAATAAACGGCTAGTTCCCTCTGTTTGCAACATATTTTTTTTTAAATTTAGGGTTTCTTAAATTGGGTTGCACATGACCTGACCTGGTTTGGACAGAATTGCATGATGCAGTTATAGAACTGCAATTCATGGTGTGATTTGTCTGATTCATGTTCAATATGCACAGTTATGTTGTGACCAGGGAATACAACACGGCATGATTTGTATCACTGCTGCCCCATATCGTATTGAATTGCATGAATTGTATCATGATTCATGTAATACTGTTCATAATGCAAAGGTGGACTGGCACAGATTCTCTTGTTCTGTTGAACTTTTTTTTTTGTTTATTTATTTTGATTACTATTTTTTTCATTTGTCAATTTAATTTGGTTGTATTTATTCATTTTCTGTTACTTAAGTAGAAGTATTCAGTTGCTGTGTCCATTTAATGAAGTAATTCCCTTCTATTGTATTCTATATTAGTTTATATATTGTGATTGGGTAGTTTTGTTATTCTTATTATACCTTTTCCTTTTACATCTGTAGGATTGTACAATACGGTCTTGTGATTTTGACTTAGAGCAAACATTTGTATTGCATTCACCAGAGAAGAAGACAGAGCAAATTTCTTCTGACACAGAAGTTCATATGGCTTTGACCCCACTACAACCTGTTGTGTTTTTTGGGTTTCATAAACGAATGAGTGTTACAGGTTGGATCTGGCATATCATGTATGTAGATAAATGTGTTTGTAGTAGTTTGATTACTAACGGTGATGATTTCTGTTCTTTGTCTGTTTTTGCATAAATGAAGTTGTTGGAACTGTTGAAGGTGGTAGAACACCCACAAAAATCAAGACAGACTTGAAGAAGCCTATTGTCAATCTTGCTTGTCATCCTCGCCTCCCTGTACTGGTAATGTTTTCAGTGTACTACTTTTTGTGATTACATTTTCCAGTAAGTTCATGGGATGCCTGTTTCTGCTGTAAGGCATGTCTATGGTTGAGTCTCTGTTGTTAATATTTGAGCCCTATCTTTCTTGAATTTGACTTCATTGTTTCTCCATCCCAGTATGTTGCTTATGCAGAAGGTTTGATTCGAGCATATAATATTCATACCTATGCTGTTCATTACACCTTACAACGTAAGATTGTTTCTGATTGATCGGCTTTATTTCTCTTATAAGTCCTATTTGTAGTATTCTTTATATTTGTATTATGTTTCCTATTCAGTTGACAACACCATAAAGCTTGTTGGTGCTGGTGCATTTGCATTTCATCCTACTCTGGAATGGATTTTTGTTGGGGATCGACGAGGTGCACTTCTGGCATGGGATGTCTCAACGGAGAGACCTAGTATGATTGGAATGTGAGTGTAATTTATTTATGATATAGTTTTTCTTATTCTTTGACGATGACCTAGTATGTCACCTATTGTTTTATGTATTATTATCTTGCAGTCATTCATTAATATTTGGCTTTAGGCCTTCTTATTTTGGTCAGATCTGATCATTTTGTTGTTAATGAAATTTCAGAAAACAAGTGGGCTCACAACCAATAACATCAGTTGCTTGGCTCCCCATGTTGCATTTACTCGTAACTCTATCTAAGGACGGAAATCTTCATGTTTGGGAAACACACGTTACAGTCAATCCTAATAGACCTCCTACACAGGCTAATTTTTTTGAGCCTGCAGGTTAGCTGTATTGACTCTCTCTAATTTTATCTGGTTTTGAATTTTGATAGCTTACATTCATTATATTGAAGAATATTTTTGCTACTACTTTTCCTCCTTAGTTGTGGTTAAGAGAGAAAGAGAGAGAGAGAGAAGAAAAGTCCTTACATTTTTTTGTGCTTCACTATTGTACTATTTCTTTTCATAAGTGTTTGGCTAATATGTATCTCATTATGATGCAGCAATTGAATCAATTGATATCCCTCGCATCCTTTCTCAACAGGGTGGAGAAGCAGTTTATCCATTGCCACGAATCAAAGCTTTAGAGTTTCATCCAAAATCTAATTTAGCAGCACTAGTGTTTGCAGTTATGTGCTACCTTATATTGTTTATACCTAGCTTGTCAATGAATATGGAAAGATAAATTGGTGTTCATTTTAACAGAACGTAATAGGTCCAAGCACTTCAAAAAATAAGGCCTCACATAGTAGAGAAGGGAGAAAGCAACTTTTTGCAGTTTTACAAAGTGCACGGGGATCTTCAGGTGATCGTTTTCATTTTGCATTGAGTCAAGGTTAAAGAGCCCTTATATCATGCTTGATAACAGCATTGGAGAAATAATCTTTTTGTTTTTCTTGTGCAAGAGCTCTCTCAGCATGCTGCCCAAAAAATCAATTTTGGTCCCAGAATAGGCTAATCCAAGCACATACTAATTATTTTAGGATATTTGCTATCTAAATAAATGAAATTTTTCATCTTTTGTGTCTGTATTTATGTTGGCTTCTATACTTCCAGCCATCACCCAAAAGCTTGAGTTTTATAAAAAGATCTTTTAAGCTTTTATGTTTGTTGTCATGTTGCAAGTGATTGATTTACTTCTCTGCACTGTCCAATGTGGAAAACATTACTCTTTTTAACAACTCTTTTTGTAGCTATCTTGCTTAATGTTCCATGATTGTCTATAGTTGGTGATTTTCCACTACAATGTTTTAGAATATCTTCAAAATATTTTAGAAGGATAGAATGATGCAAAATAGATTAGGACCATTTTTATTATTTTGAGGATAATTATGTTACCTAATTTTTAGGATTCTTATCTTGTAGGAACCTTATCTTATTCTTGGGAATTTTATCTCATCTTTAATTGTTTGTTCCCTTAATATAGTTACTTTAGATTAGGAGTCTAGTTTTTTTTTTTTTTTTAATAAACAAATAATTCATTTTTTAAGATAGAAAAGAGGGGTACAAATGCAAAATAAGAAATCCTCAAGAACTATACCAGGAATAAAAGGAAAAAAAACTAAGATATAGGGTAAAATTTGAGGATTATGGTGGCAAAAAAAACCTAAGAAATATCCTCAACAATTATTTTCTCTACCTTCAAGATATTTTGTAGAAATTTGAGGATTTTGGTGCCCATAATGGCTCACAAATCGTGTGGTTGTTGGCTGGAAAAGTTACCAAAATAGTGCACTGGCAGTAGAAGGTAGCAGAGAAGATTGGAAACTAGAGATGAAGTTGGTTTTTGGTTAAAAAAAAATGACCAATGACAGTGGGCCCATTGGGGATGTACAGATTACAGTTCATCTCTAGATATTGTGTTGAAAGACAGAAAAGTGAGAGAACATGTGGATGAATCTGTGCGTATAAACTGCACAGCAGAACATATATTTATATTGATAATAATAACAGTTATAGAATATTCAGTTACCTAATTATAAAGATAAATTTTTCGATTATTATAATTACACATATTTGACAAGAATAGTAATGGAACATGTAATGCATGATGGTACCTTCAAATAGTGACAGATCCAATTATTTGGATTGTATTAATGTTTTAGTAATATATTCATTTGTTTTATGCATTGTTGTACATTGTATCTTACACTATTCCTTTTACACGTGTCTTTCGCGTTGTATTTGCATATATATATTTTTTGTTTCCACCCATCTCTTTAATCAGACATGCTGATGGTAGAGGTGTTATGCAGCGTCTGTTTTAAAGGAAAAACTTTCAGCCTTGGGTTCATCAGGAGTGTTAGCGGACCATCAGCTTCAAGCTCAACTACAAGAGCATCATCTGAAAGGGTGAGTAAGTATTTGCTGTTACTTAGAGGAACAAATGTTACTAGCCTTTTAATGGGAACCATGATGGTTAGAAACCCCTTTTTCTGTTTGGTTTGCAATTTCTTTTGGTTTCATTTCTTGTTTTTACTAATAATATAAAAAATATCACTTTGTTTTCACTTTCTTGTTTTCAAAGTCCAATTTGTTTTCACCATTTCTTGTTCGAAAACAGGAAATAAGTGAAAACAAGTTACATTTTTGTTATTATTAGTGAAAATAGGAATGAAAATGCTAAACATTTTCTCAAACCAATCAAGCCTGAATCTCCTACAATTCTTCTACTGAGATTTTGGTCTTGATTGGTTAGTGCTGCCTTGTATCTAAATTTGTGCATTATACCTGCATATTGGGTTTAGTTGCTATAATTTAATAAAAGTCTCAGGTGCAGTACATTAGCCTGGATATGAGGACCGTAGTAACATTCTGGGTGGTGCTTGACTCTGAAGGGGGTCTGTGTCATTCCAACTATGTCATTGATTTGTCATTTAGTAGCTCCAGATTGAAAAGTGTAGTGACTTTTTTTCTGTAGGTTCCATAAAACCTTTTCTTTAGGTTTTTTTATACTGTGAGGATCCAATTGCAAGGTATGAGATTTTTGTCTCACATTGGAAGTATGGGAGATCAAAAAGTTTAGTGACTTTTTCTGCAGGTTTCATAAAACCTTTTCCGAAGGTTTTTAACTGTTAGGATCCAATTGCAAGATCAGACTTTAGTCTCACATTGGAAGTATAGGATTGTAATATGGGGTTTATTAGGCTTGGGCTCTCCAACTACAATAAATAGCTTTTGTGGTGTGGTTCTCCCAGAGAACTTTTCAGTTGGTATTTGAGTCTTCCACCTTGTCTCCCACTTGCAAATGAGTGGCGTGTAGATGGTGACATCACCATTGCAGTGCTTGTCCAGGGCTACTGGGCACTGTAGCTGTGGGGACGGGGGCGTGATGGGATGTTAGGATCCAGCAAGATATGACACTTAAGTCTCAGATTAGAAGTTTGGGATTTTATTGCAGGGGTTGATAAGGTCCTGGGTTCTCCAACTACAATTGATAGCTTTTGTACTCTGGTTCTTCCAAGATACTTATCATTGAGCCTTTGACCTCTGAGGGCAGGTGTAGAAATGGCACAACTTGGTTCCACAGAAAAAAAAAGAAGAAGTGGTAATTAAACAGGACAGAACCAGTCTATTAATTATTTTGCATTGAATAAAATACCATCAGATTTTGTTTCTCTTTTCCTCTTCCCTTCATTTCAAGACTACTTGAGAATGGCTGAGACTCTTGAGTTTTTTCTTCTCTAGGATTGCTTTACAAATCCTTAGTGGTGTTAATTGGGGATTGAAATTTACTTTATTAAATTTTACAGCGTTCAGAAACACAAATCTGGTAGATAAGTTTTACTACCCGCCTTAGAGCCAAGCCTCTCCTCTGAGAAAGAGTTCTCAGCCCTACTAAACAGAAAGATTCTACAGCAGAAACTACCCATTCACATTCCTATAACTACACATCGTACAAATAAATAACTGTTACATAACTTCCCTATTACAAATAAATAATTGCTGCTGCACCAATAACAGTTCCATAAGTGCTTAATTACACAATTACATAATTGATGTATAATTGCTCTACCATATAACTACACAAAACGTACCATCAATGAAGAATTAAATCTATATTGATGGCAATGGGGAATCCAATTATAAAACAAATAAATGAATTGGACAGAATCATTTGGAGGAACAGGATATAAGGGCTTAGCAGAGTCAACCTATGCAATTGGATGTTTGAAGTTAAGCCTCGTTGTAATTGTTGATAATGGAATACTTTTAGGATTCAATTGCAAGGTATGAGATTTGAGTCTCACATTGGAAGTATGAGATTCTAATGTGGGGTTTTAGGGCCTTGGACTCTCCAACTATAATAGCTAGCTTTTGTGGTGTGGTTCTCCCAAGTTTCTTACCAATTGGTATTATAGTCTTCCACCATGTCTCTCAGCTGCAAATGAGCAGTGCGGCTGGTGGCACTAGCATCTCAGTGTTCGACTGGGACTAGTCAAAGGGGCTAGTGCGCAGCCAGCCATTGGGAGTGCTGGGGCTGTGTAGCATTGTGAGATGTTAGGGTCCAATTGCAAGGTATGAGAGAAGTATAGGATTCTGATGTGGGGTTTATAAGGCCTTGTGCTCTTCAACTGCAATAGCTAGCTTTTGTATTGTGGTTCTCCCTTCTCCCAAGGTTTTTATCAAAGACTCTCTCTCAGCATGGACAATGCCAACAGATAACTTATATGGAAAAGTTATCATTATATTTGTACATAAATTTTTATAAGTATTGCATGATGATTATTATAAAATGACACACCAAAGAAGTGTCTTGTTCTATTCAATTGTCAAATACTCAACCAAACATTAAATAAGATGCGGATATACGTGTTAAAAGCAATGTTTTGTTCTATTTTATAAGCCACACCAAACACAAAACAGTACACGGGGTCCAGTTTCATTTTATAGTTACCAAACATTGTACACAGAACAATGTCTTATTCCATTCTATTCCATTTTGTTCCATTTTTTTACTGTTCAAACTACTTTAGAGATCACATGGTGAAATGAGTTGTCTGCTCCAATCAATTTGTATGGTCCAAGATAATCCATTATTAGATAATCACTAGACACCAGATTTAGATATGTCATATGTGGAAAAAAAAACATTGTTGAGATTAAGTTTTACGTTAGTAGTTTTAGATTTTACACTGGTCAGATTCCTTTGTAAATCGTGCTAGATTATTTTATCCATTATTTTGTTGTTCTGTTGATGCGATTTGTGCATTTAGCAATTATCTTATGTCATTGTTAACATCTGCACTATCTCTTGCAGCCACGGTCATCTTACAATATCAGATATTGCAAGAAAGGCTTTTCTTTACAGTGTATGTTTCTTTCTTCTTTTATTTATTTATTTCTTTGTTACTATATAGGAGTTTATTGTTGCATATGGAACTCATCATATGCTGATGTAAGATTGAATATCGAAACAAGACACAGTGGTTACTCAAATCACCTTACTACACCTCATTCAATCTCCTTAGAAAGTTTTTGAAAAATTTTATACCCTAGAAGCTAGTTTAGCATTCTAGCCTTTGCATGTTCTTATAATTTCTTTTGATAGAAAAAGATGTTCCATTAAAGAAGGAAAAAAAGTACCAAAATGGAGGATAAAACATATTCTCAAGAAAATAACAAAAGAAACATCTACAAACTGAGTTTGAGTCATGTAAGTGTTATCTAGAGATGACAAAGTGTCCTGAAAACTCTTGTATTCCTTTTCAGCCATAGACACCAGAGAACAGCAAAGACAGAGCCCTGCTGCAGAATTTTAGGTTCTTTACAAAAGCCAAAACCTCTAAATTGAACTAGGCGAAACTAAAATGAGTCCTTATAGAGATGACCCAATTTTCATTGAAAATTCCAAAAACAATGCAAGAAAAGATTATTGCCAGTTTCTAAACAGAACAGCACACTACACATTAGGAGACAAAGAAGTGAGAGGTCTTCACTTTTGCCTCTTATCAGTTCTTTCTAAATGGTACCTTTGCATGGTTTTTGTAGCATTTTATGGAAGGCCATGCAAAAATTTCTCCTATATCACGGTTGCCGCTCATCACTGTTCTAGATACCAAGCATCATCTGAAGGATTTTCCAGTTTGCGAGGTATGGTCCATGTGACAATTTGTTTTGAGTCATTTATTTTCTGTTCAAACAACTGACATCACTTATCCACTGCCAGCCATTTCATTTGGAGCTGAATTTCTTTAATAAAGCAAACCGAGTTCTTCATTACCCTGTCAGGGCATTCTACATGGATGGACTGAACCTTATGGCACATAATCTTTCATCTGGATCTGACAGTATCTACAGGAAGCTATATAATTCGGTAATGTAGAGAGAGCAGTAATTTTGACAAATATCCTGCTGTATTTGTGATTTTTTATTGAGACTTTCATTTTACATAATATTGGTATGTTGAAAGTACTTGTATACAGTAAGTGGAAGTTGTGCCAATATAGCAAATTCAACCTTCTAATGTTATTATTTTATTTTTCTAAAGATTCCTGGAAATGTGGAGTACCGAGCAAAATACTTGATACACAGTAAAAAGCAGCGATTATTTCTTGTAGTTTATGAATTTAGTGGTGCTACAAATGAAGTTGTGCTGTACAGGGAAAATACTGATGCACAGACAGCAAACAGTAAAAGCAGCACAGTAAAAGGTATGTCTTTCTGGAGCTTATTTTTCTCTCTCTGGTAGGGTTTTGTCATGCACTGTGTAATTTAACTAAACATCTTGTAGGTCGAGATGCAGCATTTATTGGTCCCAATGAAAATCAGTTTGCAATACTTGAGGATGACAAAACAGGATTGGCTGTGTATACTCTGCCAGGAGGGGCCTCTCAAGAAGCTAAGGACAATGATAATGTTTTTGAAGAAAACAATCCTGCTGAGCCTAGTGTCAGTTCAATACGCGGCCCAACACCATTTATGTTTGAAAATGAAGTTGATCGTATTTTTTCTACACCATTAGGTGCTTGAATTATTTACGCATATATATTTATATTTATCAATCCATCAACACACACACTTGCCCCTTTTCCTAATGATTAGCATTAGCTTATCTATAGCATAAAGTATTGAAAATGGTTTCTCTGATTGTAGATTCAACTTTGATGTTTGCTTCTTATGGGAACCAAATTGGACTGGTAAAGCTCATACAAGGGTACCGCCTATCAACTTCAACTGCCAATGGCCATTATATATCTACCAACAGTGAGGGGAAAAAGTCAATTAAGTTGAAAAGAAATGAGATTGTACTTCAGGTATCATTTAGATGTGTGCTTTGTAATTATACTAGAAAATTGCACGAACATGCATCTCTGCGGTTAAGCGAAATAATTGGAACATAAGAGTAAAGGAAAAAAGAGGAAAATGGATAGTAAAACCAGAATACTTTGCTTGGTGCTGTTGGTGAAGATTGGGTTTGCCCCAATGATCTCCAAAAGTCCTTGTCTGTTAATTTTAGATGTTTTGGCACCAATTAAGATGCTAAAAGGCTTTTTTCATTGAGCTCAATATGTTGTTTGGGATATTTGGTTGGAAAGATATGCACGAATTTTCTGTGGTTGATTGATGCCTTTGGAGTTTGTTTGGGACAGAGCAGTGCACTTAGCTTCTATGTGGTGTTATGCTAAAGGACTTTCTAGGGCTGTGTCTGTGGTAGATCTTCAGACATTGGTGTGCAATGTTACATATTTCCTGCTATTAATTTTTATGCTATTTTTTCCTTTTTTCTTGGATTTGATTTTTGAGGATATCTTATTTTTTTATATTTGTATCTCCCTTCTTTCTTAATTCTTCGTATATATAAAAATTGGGTGGGTGGTTGTGTGTGTATAATTTCATGTAAAAGAAATTTTTACATTTATATAACCATAAAATTTATAATGAATGAGCTTTTAGCTTCACCTGGCACTAGGTAGAGTCTATAAGATGTGTAATGATGTCCATGGTATGATCATCTGTAACCCACCTATTCTTCTTCTGTTTTGCATCTCCAATGTATCATCAAAAGAAAAAATAGTTTTATTTAGAAAATATATGTTATATAATATGTGAGGAACTTCTGGGACGAATAATGATGAAAAATTACTTCCCTGTTCTCTTTATCAGTAGTAGGGTTACATTTGCTTATAAAAGTTTAAAACCTTTTGACTTACTTTCGTCAGCTTAAAGTTGCCTCTCTTTTAATTTTAATTTTTAAGAATGGGGACAACAAGGATTTAACATATTTAGAGTTTGTTTCTTGGTATTATGGGTTGTTATAACTCAGCCTTTTCGATCCTTCCTCACCCTCTCAAAATGAACTTTTTGGTCCTTCATTTTCATTTTTCTTTTCAATGGGTAAAATTCATTGATTATTGGGCTCCTTGTTTATGGGAATATTATCAAATCACCTTGCACTATGGTTCTTCTTGGCAACTAATCCATATTTCTTCCAATTTGACAGGTGCACTGGCAAGAAACTCTTAGGGGCTATGTTGCTGGAATTTTAACAACACAGAGAGTCCTTATCGTTTCAGCAGCCCTTGATATACTTGCAGGCACTTCTGCCAATTTTGACAAGGGACTTCCTTCAATATCCTTTGAATTTGTTTCTCTGTAAAATCAAGAAACCATTTGTTAGCTAATGGACTGATTGGTTCTAAGGAGGGAATGGGACGGAAAATAAAATCTTTCTAATATTGGAGGGGAGGGTTCTTTGGCCCCTCATTTTCCCTTATCTCCCCTGCAAAGTTCTGAATCAAACAAATGTTTTCTATCAAAATTCCTTTCATCCCTTCCATTTCCCTCCAACCATACAGTGTTTAAATTCTTGGGTCACATATATTCTCTTTTTGTAAATCATAACTCATTCTCACTTTAGATCTCTCATGTGGGTTGGGCCAGCCCTTCTTTTTTCTACTGCTACTGCAATCAGTATACTTGGTTGGGATGGAAAAGTAAGGCCTGTCCTCTCGATCAGTATGCCTTATGCAGGTAATTTTCTTGCTGCAACTGGGATGTCATAACATTTTAAACCATCCATTGTAGATGCATTCTATTTTTCCATCTACTGTACTTTTTTTGGCACTGTCCTACTGACATGTTTAATGCGAATTTCTTTTGCAGTCTTGGTTGGTGCTTTGAATGACCGATTGTTGCTTGCTAGCCCAACAGAAATAAATCCCAGACAGAAGAAGGGGGTGGAGATCAAAAGCTGTCTTGTTGGCCTTCTTGAACCAATTCTTATTGGATTTGCCACAATGCAGCTAAGTTTTGAGCAGAAGCTTGACCTGTCAGAAACATTATACCAAATAACATCAAGGTTTCCTTTTCTACCTTTGAAATATAATATCTAAGAAAAATTCAACTTATGTTTATATAACTGAAATATTTTGGGATTTTTACCTAACTGATGGAATCTGATCATACTTCCGATTTGCTGAAAGTTAAAAGATTATTACCAAGATGGTATAAAATAAATAGTTGTTAAGTGCAAGTCATGGCTTCACAGCACGACTTGGTGCTTGTAATTTTTAAATATTTTGTTGAAGTTGTTAAGATGTCCCACAGTGGCTAGGGATAAAGCCAAAATATTCCTTATAAGGACTTGAGTAGTTCTCTTCTTAAGAGCTAGCTTTTAGGAGTTAGTTAGGTCTAATTTTCTTAATAGAAGTCATGACTAAAAGTCATCCCGCATGGCTTTGGTACAATCCATTTCTTTTTAAATATTATGACATGAAATTCATGATTGAGAGGAGGGGAGGGGAGGGGAGGGTTTAACCCTTGTTTGAGAGTTACTTAAATAGGAGGGGAAGGATTTGAAGGTTTTTCTAAACTTTCCAAAACCCTCCGAACGCTAGTTTTCAGTTTTTTCATTTGGAGATTTTTTTTCTTTCCCACTCTTTCTCGTATTCTTTCACAACGAGGATTCTAATTTGTTTTTTCAAAAATGTTAGTTTTTCAAGAATTTTTTTAAAAAATTTATAAAAAATAAAAATATTAATTTTAAAAGTATTATTTTTAGAAAAAGAAAAATATTTATTTTTTTTATTTTTTGAACAAATAAAAAAATATAAATAAAAGATATAAAATACAATAATATTATTTATATAATTAAACTCCTCATCATTTTCCTTTCCCAATATTAAACATTCAAACAAAGGAAGGGTCTAACCTTCTTCACCCTCCATTCCCTTCCCCTCCTCCTTTATTCAAACCCTTTCCCTTTCTCCTCTTCCAAACTCTCAAACAAAGCCTAAATTATATTCTTCCTTGTTACATACCCCTCTATGTAATCTTAAGTTATTATGTAAATAACCAATAAACGGAATGTCTCGAAGGAGGCAGATGTAATGTGCCATCCACAAGGCAATCTACACATAATGTTCATTGGCTAAAACACCTTTATTTACATTGCATATTGTATAATTAAGAGAGAGAGAGAGCATTGCGAGAGAGAGAGAGAGAGAGAGAGATTAGTATGCTGAAATTGGATGCTCTACAATGTGTAGAGACCCTTATATTTATAAAGATACATATGTAACATTACTGTGCAAAGCCCGTTATTATAATACTAACATAAACTTTAATCCTAATACATCTATTATAGCTATTCATAACACTTCTCCTCAAGTTGGAGCATAGATATTAATCATGTCCAGCTTGTTACAAATATAATTGCTACGTGTCTTATTTAAAGCCTTTGTAAACACATCTGCTAGTTGATTGTCTGTCCTAACATGAGAGATGGATATAAGCTTTTGCTGAACTTTTTCTCGAATATAGTGATAGTCTATCACAATATATTTCGTCTGTTCATGAAAAACTAGATTTAAGGCAATGTGTATCGCTACCTGGTTATCAAACTAAAGTTGCATAGGCTTAGTGCTACCAACCACATTAACTCACAAGTAGTTTGAGCAATTGTTCTGTATTCTAATTCCATACTCAATCTCGATACAACGTTCTGTATCTTACTTTTTCACAAAATTAAATTACCTCCCAAGAACATACAATATCCGGTACTAGATTTTCTGTCCATATATCCCTCCCAATCAGCATTAGAAAATGCCTCTATCTGGGCATGTCCATGATATTTGTACACAATTCTTTTTTTCGTTGCTTTCACTTCAAATACTTCATAATGCGCATTAGTGCTTCCTAATGAGTATTCGTCGGAGATGACATGAACTGGCTAACAACACCCACTGGAAAAATAATATTCGGCCTTGTGATAGTCAAGTAATTTAGTTTGCTTACTAAGGGTTAGGAGGGTTAGGATAGTTCTCTTATGAGCTAGCTTTTAGGAGTAAGTTAGGTCCAAGTTTCTAAAGAATTACTATGCGCTATACAATTTTGCCCCTCATGGCTATCCACAATTATTTTAATTTGTTCTTCTACATTTCAATGTATTGGAATGGTTTCATTGTTGTTTATTGCACAATATAGCTGTCCACTCATCATTCATAGGTGGACCAATGGTTACCAATTATCATTCCACTATGCCTTCACAAAACAAGAAGAAAAATAAGGATGATTAATTCACACCATTATGATAGATACTAAGAATTAGGGTTGACCTGATTGGAACAAAGGGTAGCAGCTCCCTAAGTTGTGGCCTGGAGTCACAACTCACAACCTGAGTAATATTAAAAACTGAATACACACGTTGTGGTTTTTGCTGCTAAAACTTCAACAAATATTACCCCATATTGTGAAATGATTTTTAACTTTAATCAAACATCTAATGTACACATTGAATTGCACCTGTTGGGTGTAACAGCTAGGCTTTGGACTTAAAGAACACTTTTCATATTTTTAATCAATTTATATTAAAGCTGGTAGCATTGACATTATAAATTTTTATCTGATTGAAGGTTTGACAGCTTGCGCATAACACCAAGGTCTCTGGACATTCTTGCTAGAGGATCTCCTGTGTGTGGAGATTTAGCAGTGTCCTTATCACAATCAAGCCCACAGTTCACCCAAGTAAGAGATATAATTCTTTGTCTTAGCATTTTAGTTTTGGTTTATCTGATCTTCTGTGCATGTGAATAATTTGATCTTAGGTGATGCGGGGTGTTTATGCTGTGAAAGCTCTTCGTTTTTCCACTGCTTTGTCTATTTTGAGAGATGAATTTCTGCGTTCCAGAGATTATCCAAGATGTCCTCCCACATCTCATTTATTTCATCGGTTCAGGCAGTTGGGTTATGCCTGTATCAGGTAGGCAAACTGGGAAATTTGATTGGGAATATGCTTTTACCATTGTACTTATACGAATTGTTGAACTGGGATTCATGTTCCATTTATTTTTAATTTGCTTAAAGTATTTCTTTCTTGAGGATTTTAATCTTTGTTAATATGTTAAGGTTTTTCTTTTGTTAGAATATATGAAAAATATCTTATAATGTTTCATATTTTCATGATTATATCATAGAGTAATTTAGAATTTCTTAGATTATCTTTCAGGATAGTTTTCATATTTCCTTTCTTATAATCTCTAAGGATTGGTTTCCATATTTTCTTATATTTTATGATTTACTTTCTTATTTAACTGGGGTTAAGAAATGAGTACAAATATGAACAGTGATTAGGTTTTGTCTTTTGTAACTCATTATATCATGCTAAGTCAATTTTAATGTTGGAATATTCAGCCTCTATTTTCTCCTACTCCTGCATTCCCTAAAAAACCATACAATTTCAATGTGGTATCAAAGCATGCCATTCTCCATGACCTGCCTTGTCACTATTCACTGCCAATTTCCCTAAAACCCAAAGCTCCACCTTGTTTCCATGGTCATTTTGTTCCATCAAACTAATTTTCCCTCATACATGTTTTCCTCGGCATTCTTCTCTCTGATTCACCTTTGTGCACTTTTCTGCATATCACTTCTAGTGTTTTGTCCAGGTCTCGTCTCCATATAAATCAATCCAGTGTCTGTCAGACTTTCTTTCTTTCCATTCACTAACCATCATTTCATTGACTTTTCCATAAATGATAGTGTTGTATTGACTCTGATTCATACAAACTTTCCATTGTAAATTATATCAATGGTGATTTCCCTTATCTTGTTGATGAGTCATACGAACAATGAAATTCTGTTTGTGATGCATATCAACCATAGTTTTAATTTCTAATTTTTTCTTTTTAGTTTCCTAACTTGTCGTTTGAAGCTTCCAGATATTGTTCATAACTTAGAGGGAGTTGTATTTCTTACTGTGTATATTTGCTTGCCATGATATTTTTGCAAATGATCATTATGTCGGTCAATGCCTCTATGGTCATGCAACATTCCATTGTTTCAGCCATTTTGTTGTGTTGTGTTTCTGGCAATGCTTGTCTCTCCAACATCTCTAGCATCCCTGAGTTGTCTTTCCAGCCATGTTTTTTGAAGCCCTTATTTTATTTTTATTTTCTTTTGAAAGGGTTTATTTGTATCAAGTGTAAAGGTTTTTTAGTTTAAACTTTAGGGGGATTTTAGAATTTATGAAAACTATCTAATAATGTGTTGGTTATATCTTAAGAGTAATTTAGAATATAGTAGATTATCTCTTTGGATTAGTTTTCATATTTTCTTATATTTCATGATTTGTTTCCTCATTTGGCTAGGTTTAAGAGTCAAATACAAATATAAATAGGAATTAATGTTTTGTGTTTTCTAACGCATCTAAAACATCATATCAAATCAATTTCAAGTTTATAATAGTCTGCCTTTATTTTGTTCTTTTCCTCCTTCAATACCTTAAACCCAATAACTTCAACAACATGGTGCAAGGTTTGTTGCTTGAGGAAGCCTTTTGGCTTTGGCTGTCATCTTCACAATTCTCTATGGCCTCAAACAGTCACTTTGAGGATGTTTTCCTTAAAATTTCAATGCATTACAATTTTTACATGTATATATAGGGGTCTAATTCTAATATTTACATAGCAGAATATCCCAGAATATCTTCTAATAATCAGAGATATTAACAAATAATTATTAAGATAATGACAATAAATATTTACAATAATTTGTAATCCTTATGATATATTCTCAACAATTTTTAATGTGGTTTGGAGTGAAGTTGACCTCTCTTAAAGTAGCACACTCACCGGGACTGTATCTATTTGATTTTGTATGCGGATGATATTGTTAACATTGGCAACAATATCCATGATGATAGAACCAGGATAAAGGTCCCAGGCCCAAGTAAATAAAATGTGTAAGTTGGTTATAATTAGGAAAGTTGCATCTTTGTAAATTGTATTTACTGTGTTCATATAAATAGTCTGTATTATGGTTGTGAGTTGTGACACATGATTTTCAACATATGCTTCCATTTTTTCTCTATCTCAACTGATTCAACCTGTCCATGTGTGTAGATGAGTAGCATCATGGAAAAGGAAAGAATTTGTGTATGATATGATAAATGATATTACCCTTTTTTTGTTCTTTTCATATCTAGCTACATTTTTTTTCCCATTTTGTGATTGATTGCACCCTGCCCCTTGCATATTTCTACAAATTAGTTTTGACTGGCTATTTGTGGGTTTATATGTGAATAATGCTTTTGTCAGTAACAATTGGTATTATTTTATTACATTGCTTTCTAGCTTCTTATGTATGACTGTGATTTATGACATGTATGTGTGACTGTTGGACCTTGGAGCTCCAACAATTGATGCTTTGGCATGTGGCTGGTACTGTAGTTATTTGACTCGCATAATCTACTAGTTTGTAGTTGCTTTTATAATTGAAGGTCACTTGCAGGTTTGGTCAATTTGATAGTGCAAAAGAAACATTTGAAGTTATAGCGGACTACGAAAGTATGCTTGATCTTTTTATATGTCACCTTAATCCCAGCGCCATGCGGCGTCTCGCTCAGAAGTTGGAAGAGGAAGGTCTTGACTCAGAAATGAGGCGATATTGTGATAGAATATTACGAGTTCGATCTACTGGATGGACACAAGGTATATTTGCCAACTTTGCTGCTGAGAGTATGGTTCCAAAAGGACCTGAATGGGGTGGTGGAAACTGGGAAATTAAAACCCCTATTGCTGTGAAGGATATACCTCAGTGGGAGCTTGCTGCAGAGGTGACACCATACATGAAGACTGATGAGGGTACAATTCCATCCATTATTGTAGATCATATTGGTGTGTATTTAGGTTCAATCAAAGGAAGGGGCAATATTGTAGAGGTGAGGGAAGATAGCTTGGTTAAGGCCTACATGCCTACTGGTAATGATAATAAAGTAAACGGTCTCGACATGTCTTCAATTAAATCCATAACTAATCAGTCAAATGTGGGTAATCCCAGAGGTGATTCATTGATGGGTCTGGAAAGCCTTAATAAACAGCCTTCCATTTCCTCTGCCGATGAACAGGCTAAAGCAGAAGAAGAATTTAAAAAATCCATGTATGGAGCTGCTGATGATGGCAGCAGTAGTGATGAAGAAGGAGTATCCAAAGTCAAAAAACTACACATAAAAATACGGGACAAGCCAGTTGCTTCTTCTACTGTGGATGTGAATAAGATTAAAGAAGCTACTAGACAGTTTAAACTTGGTGAAGGGTTACCTCCACCAATGAGGACCAGGTCGTTAACCAGTGGAAACCAGGATCTTGGCCAGAGTTTGCCCATGCCACAAGCAACTACAGGAACAGCCGCTACTGTTTCAACTCCTGGTGACCTTTTTGGTACAGATGCATTGACTCAACCAGAACCCATTTTGCACCCAACTGCTGGGTTTGTAGGTGGGGGATTGAAAGCAGCTCCTATTCCAGAGGATTTCTTTCAGAATACAATTCCATCCCTTCAAGTGGCTGCATCATTGCCTCCTGCCGGAACTTTTCTCTCCAAATACACTCCTGGGGTTGAAATTAGTCAGACAAATCCTAGTCAGGTTAGTGCTTCTCAAGGTGATGTTGGTCTTCAAGGTGGTATTCCCCCTCAAACCATTCAACAACCTGTTGTTCCAATTGAGTCCATTGGACTTCCTGATGGTGGTGTCCCACCACAATCCTCAGCTCAGGCTGTGGTCATGCCCCAATCTCAGTTACCTTCTGCTCAGGCTCAAATTTCTAGCCAGCCTCTTGATCTCAGTGTACTTGGTGTACCAGATTCTACCGATTCAGGGAAGCTTCCACAAACCGGTTCTCCACAAATTTCTGTGCATCCTGGACAGGTATAAATAAATAAATACGTGTACACACACATGGTGCTAATATATGTTTTGAGGTTCTGTATATGGTTCACATATTTTTCTATTGTTTTCTATGGGTGTTAGGGAAGAATATGGGAAGGAATGCAAGAATTAGTTGTTCTGGATTGAACTGACACTAAATATAACAAATGAGTAATCCCTGTTCATTTTTCCTGTCATAAAAGATCTTGATTTAGCCAAGTGTACTTAGTTGTGGATGCTTGTGAAGAAATTAGGGAAATCTCCTTAATAAAAGATCTTGATTTAGCCAAGTGTACTTATGAAAAAGTTAGGATTATTTCTTTTGATAATTACACTGCAAAGAAGTTAGCTTTTTTCTGAGTTTGCTGGACATGTATCTTCCTTCACTGTTTTCAATCCCATCTCATGGATCTTCTTATAACAGGTTCCACGTGGAGCTGCTGCATCTGTATGTTTCAAGACTGGACTTGCTCACCTTGAGCTAAATAATCTTTCAGATGCATTGTCTTGCTTTGATGAAGCTTTTCTTGCATTAGCTAAGGAACAATCTCGTGGAATTGATATAAAAGCTCAAGCAACAATCTGTGCTCAATACAAGATTGCAGTCACTCTTCTTCGGGTACTATTACCAATTTTCCCTTTTAAACAACATAGGTAGAATGAACTTATCTCCAGAAAAATTAAATTAGCTACATGAGTTTTTATTTCTGGTCATTAGCTAGCTGTATCACAGAATAAGATGTCTTGTGCGTTGTCAAAATTTGTTGGATGGTAAGAGATGTCATCTGTTTCATGAGATAGAAAGCTCTATAGAAACAGGAAAACTAGTGATCTCTGCTACTATCGTTTATCTTAATGTATTTGAAATGTTCTTTCCTTATTAAAATGAGACCTAGGCTCCTATTTTTATTTCATTTCAGTTAACATCACAAATGACAAGTTTCTGTTTGTTGAGACTGGATACTTGGGGGGATCTAAGCTGCAAGCAGAAAATAAACCATTGTCTACACTAAAAATTGAGCTGAAACTATTGTTTGTATATGCCTTGTTCTGTTTAGACACGAACCTCCAAACTTGTTTTCACTTTTGATTTTGAAAATCTTCATTTCCTTCATTATTGCAGGAAATTGGACGTTTGCAAAAAGTCCATGGTCCAAGTGCAATCAGTGCAAAAGATGAGATGGCAAGACTTTCACGTCATCTTGGTTCATTGCCTCTTCTGGCTAAGCACAGAATAAATTGCATTCGAACTGCCATCAAAAGAAACATGGATGTCCAAAATTATGCATATTCGAAGCAAATGCTTGAACTACTATTATCTAAAGCACCTCCGGGCAAGCAGGAGGAATTTAGGAGCCTGATTGACCTGTGTGTGCAGAGGGGTTTGACTAACAAGTCCATTGATCCTTTGGAAGATCCCTCACAATTCTGTGCTGCAACCTTAAGCAGGCTGTCAACCATTGGATATGATGTCTGCGATCTCTGTGGAGCCAAATTTTCTGCCGTGACTGCACCTGGATGCATCGTCTGTGGAATGGGAAGCATCAAGAGATCAGATGCTCTTGCAGGACCAGTTCCTTCTCCATTTGGTTGAATCTCAAAGATGGAGATGGACGGATACTAATTCTTGCTATAACATTTCTTTCCCCTACGGAATTGTTGTAAAGAGACAATTTTGTAAAGAAAATATACGAGATTACAGGGTAACAAATAGTGCACCAAATCTGAAGACATTATAGGGCTTGTGTTGTGCCCACTTTGAGTTTTGCTGCGATTGTGATGGCTTCCTTGGCTTTGCCCCATCCCCCTTCCATGATGACATAAACTGTGTTGTTCGTCTGTAATTTTGTAATTATATTGAGCCTTTGCCAAGATAGAAAGACGAGGTTACAGAGTCTGATTGTATTCGTAAATAATTGATCATGTAAAAGACTTGTCTGCGTCATATTTCATTTCTCTTCATTCTGAATCTGCATGCCTATCAGTTATGCATGTACATTTACGACAGTTATTATTATTATTAGTTTTTGGTCGTGTGATAGGTCTTATTTGACAAAGACAACTTTTACTAGGCATATCTTGATGTTCTAATTCAATTTGATATTTGGAAAATTTACTCTATTTTAGTTGGAATAAAATTTGTAGAAAGAAAATAGATAGAGAAAAATAAGAAAGAAAAATATATTTTTTAGCGTTTAGTAAAGAGAAAATGAAGGAAAGTAAAAAATCAAGTCAAACTTGGAAAAAAACAGTCTCCTTAGGTAGAGAAAAAATAAGAAAGGCAAACAAGAAATAACTGTTGAAATAAGAAATTTATCCATTTATCATCATATTAAGATGTAAAAATTATTTAATATTATATATTTCTTCTTTTACCTATTATTTAATTTTTTTTTCTCCTTTTTCTTCCTTCTGTTTATTTTCTTTCGTTCTATTTTTTTAATCTAATTGAAAAAAAAAAACAGAAAATATCCACGAATCATTGCAGTGTGTAACGAGTTACCTTCCACTTAAAGATAATTGATTTGGTATCGTTCTATTGGGCTAAAAATGATGAACCTAATATAGATTGTTATGATGCTAGTGAACATGGGATTGAAACAATATGATAGAGCACACTGCAATGAACACACCAATGTTTAAGTCGGTGAGTATTCATAATAATGGGTGATAAATCTTGTATCTCATGCAATGACCTGCAGTTTATGTTGTGCATAAGTGAAGGTAAAATACAACCAATCATTGAGGGCTGACCTGCATAGTACAAGTGAGTATGGTCTAATTGTTGTGTCAGGTTTGGATGGATTCCAAACCTTGAATGCACTCTCTCACTCACTTTTCGTGTCAAAACTAGATTTGTTTGTGCTTTTACGTTATATTAACGACTTAATAATAGGATTAATCTTATTCCTATCTTTTTATTATTATAATTTCTCCCCCTTTCACAACAGGACTAGTCCCCAAGGCCTTTATACTACTCTCCACTCAAAATCTGGATATTGAGTTTGTAACTCATGTAATTCCTTCCATGTTGCATCCTTTGGATTGGTGTGTTCCCACTGCACTAACATTTTGGTAATGGCTTTGTCGTTCTTTTGTTTAATTCTTCTGTTCAATATGGCTAGTGGTCTGATCAGCAAGTCCCCTTCCTCATTGAACTTCGGTAACTGTTCGGAAACCACATGGCTGCCATGATGCTTCTTTAAAAGGGACACATGGAAGACATTGTGAATTTTAGTGTCTGCAGGGAGGTCCAACCGATATGCTACTCTGTCAATTCGTTTGATGATCTTGTAGGGGCCATAGTATCAAGCTGATAGCTTGTGAAAGGATGTGTTAGCTAAGGAATATTGCTTGTAAGGTTGAATCTTCAAGTACACCAAATCACCACAATTATACTCTTTGTCTGACCTCTTCTTATCTGCATACTTCCTCATTCTCTCCTGAGCCTTGTAGAGATTTTCCTGCAACATTTTTCCAATATGAGTTCTAGTCTTCACAGTGTAATCAACAACTGATGAATCCATATTTTTATTAATATTTTAGTGTATTTATAACCCATTTGATAAGGAAAATATATAAGAAAAGCAGAAAAATTCAAAAAAATAGAATGATTAAAAGTTTTCTTTTAATATGTAGTTATTTTAGCATTTGTGGAATTTCTGATTAGATCTTAAGAAATTAATCTTGTTTTTGTAGGAATAATCTGAGCAAAAGTCGTGGAAATGGAAGATCAATGGAAAGGAAGAGGAAAAATAGCAATTTTAGACTCCAAAACGCAAGAACAATAGAATGCAAGCTGGACGTGATCACTATTGTCAGTGAAAGTGATCACTCCAGACATCAAAGAGGAATACACACTAGGCTTTAACACTTTTCTCAGTGAAAGTGATCGTTCCAGAGCTTAAAAGAAGAAAAGAGTCTGAGCATGGTCACTCTTACCAGTGAAAGTGAGTGTTCCAGAGAGTTACTCAGAAGAACAAGTTCTGCGTTAACACTCTTGCTGGCAAAAGTGAGTGTTCCAGAGAAAGAAAAATTTCAGCAAGCTTTGTGTTAATACTCTTACCAACAAAAGTAGATGTTCTAGAGAGGAGTGAATCAAGGCAAATTGTGCGTGGTCACTCTTGCTCTTGAAAGTGATCACGTGCAACTACTCAACCTCCTGTGTTGCAACTCTTAGCATCAAAAGTGATAGTTCCAGTTTCTAGAAACTACATGAGCTTCTGCGTGGCCACTCTTATCAGCAAGAGTAATAACGCACAGAATCAGAATTTCTATAAATACATGTTTTAAGCTTAGAACTCGGGACTTTTTGTTTATTTTCTGTTTTTTCTATTAGATTCTCGTTGAGAGAGTGAGAGAGAGGATTGGAATCGAATTTCGAAGCTCCAAGAGGCATTGGATTGGAGCTCGTGGAGATGGCTTCTCTGCAATTCTTCTCTTCTTCTCCTTTTTTCTCTTTCTCTGTTACAATGTTTGCTTAATTCTCCATAGTTAGGAGTTTATGGAACTTGAATTGATGTATTGATTCGATATTTGCTTCTGAAATTTGAGTTTTTGGATTAATTGAATTGTTAATTATGTTGTTATTGCACTTTGTGAATGGAAATTCGTATAGTTAATCAAGGAGGAACATTTACCAATGGAAGTTGGATTTGCTTATCTGATCTAAGTTAGCAATCAGAATTGGAGATTTCTTAGGGATAAAGAGACCTAATACTGTAATCATACGGTTCTAAGTCTTAATGCAACTTAAAATTGAACTTTACCTAAGGAATTAGGGGGTTTAGTTGCTTGTTAGGGTCAATGATTTAAGGAATTACACTTTGACTATTAATAAGAGAAACTGATTGACAATTAACCAATTACTTGAATATTCAGAGGCATGATTGAATTGATATTGACATTTTTGTGAAATAAATTCCTAACTATTCTTCATTCCTATCTCATTTCATCACAAAAAGTTTCTTATTTTTTAATTGTGCTTGTTCTTGACTTCTGAATGTTATAAATCTTCCAAATTCGTATGGCTCAAATAGTTATAGTTCTGTGAAGTGATAATTAATTTTCTAATTCCCTGTGGAGACGATATTTTGATCTTAAAAATTACTCATTACTTATTGCAATTCCTAGTGCACTTGCTAGTATTCAGAATTGTAAACAACAACAACCTCAATTAGAGTTTTTCCATTGTCTATCAAATTAGGAATTGTAGGCACATGACAATATAAAGCCTCAAAAGGTGTCATTTGAGTGGTTATGTGAAACTTAGTATTGTACCATAACTTTGCCATTGCCAAATGATTTGTCCACCATTTGGGCATGCATCCTATAACATAGTGCAAGTAGGCCTCTAAAGATTTGTTAAAGTTTTCCGTTTGTCATCAGTTTAGGGATGGAAGGCTCTAGATTTTAACAACTTAACACCTTATGACTGCATCATCCCAGTCTAAAAAGTGCTTAGAAAAATGATATCTCTATCTAAGATAATTTACATTGGACAACCATGTAATCTTACAATAGTGTTCATGAATAACTCTGCTACCTTTGCTGCACTGAATGGATGTTCAAGGGTTATGAAATGAGCATACTTAGTTAGCCGATCGATGACCACCAATATGACACTCATCCCATAAGACTGAGGCAAACCTATGATAAAGTCCATAGCAATTGACTTCCATGCTTTATTAGGTATAGGCAAAGGTTGGAGAAGACCTGCATGTAACTGATTCATTGATTTAAATCGTTGGCAAGTTACACATTCCTTAATCCATTTGGTTACATCCTTTTGTAAGCCTTTCCAATAAAAATGGCCTGTAATCCTGCGGTGAGTTCAGTTCCCGAGTGGCCGCCAATGGGTGAATCATGAAAATGACTTAAAATTTTGTTTCTTAAATCCGGTTGAGCACTTATAACCACTTTACCCTTCCTTTTCAACAATGATCCATTAAATTGATACTGATAATGCTTATGAGGCTGTTGTGTCAGCCGAATTTTATCCACCGCAGTTTTGGATTTGTCTTCCAAGACCCAATAGTGTCAGCCATTATCTGAGAAGAAAAATGTAGTATGGCAGCTAAACTGCCACTATGTCCAGCCCTTGACAATGCATCTGCCACCAGATTCTCCTTGCCCTTTTTGTATTCGATGCTAAAATCCAAACCCATAAGCTTCTCCAATCTCCAATTTTGCATCAGAGTGGTTAGAGGCTGTAATAATAAATGCTAAAGAGCTTTTTGATCGGTCTTGATGATGAAATGTTGTCCCCATAAGTAGTGCTGCCATTTTTTGACTGCAAACAAAACTGCATAGAGTTCCTTCTCATAGGCTGAAAGCAACTTGTACTTTGGTCCCATAGCCTTGCTAATATAAGCAATAGGGTGGCCATTTTGCAATATAACAGCCCCAATTCCTCCTTCAGAAGCATCTGTCTCAATGGTAAAGGGTTGTTGGAAGTTTGGTAACCTCAGTACTGGTGCAGACATGAGTGCCTCCTTAAGCTTCTGAAATGCAGCTGCAATGTCTTCATTCCATTTGAACTCTCTCTTTGTGAAGTAAGGCTGTTAGCGGAGCTACAATATTTCCATAATTCAAAATGAATCTGCAGTAATAACTGGAAAGCCCTAAAAACCCTCTTAGCTCCTTCATTGTCGTTGGTGCTGGCCATTGTTGAATTGCTGAAATCTTATCATTATCTAGTTGCACCCCTTGGACAGAAATCACATGGCCTAAATACTCTATTTTCCTTTTTCCAAAACTACACTTCTTAAAGTTGACAGCCAAGCCATTTTCTTCCAATATCTGCAGCGTGGTTGTCAAGCATTCTAAATGATCATTCCAAGTCTTTGTATAGACGAGGATGTCATCAAAGAAGACTAAAATAAACTTCCGTAAATAGTTTATGAAGATATTATTCATGAGTGATTGGAATGTGGCTGGGGCAATACACAATCCAAAAGGCAAAACAACCCACTCATAATGCCCACTGTTTGTTCTAAAGGCTGTGTTATGTATATTTTCCTCTGCCATTCTTATTTAGTTATACCCACTTCTGAGATCCAGTTTGGAAAAGTAACATGCCCCATGTAATTCATCTAACAAATCTTCTATTAGTGGCATATGAAACTTATTTTTTATGGTGAATGCATTTGAGTTTTCTAAAATCTGTGCAACATCTCCATGAATCATCTTTCTTTTTTACCAACACCAAGGGAGAAGTAAAAGAACTAGCATTTTCCCTTATAAAACCAATAGCCAATAATCCCTGCACTCGTCGTTCAATTTCCTCTTTTTGAACATAGGGGTATCTATAGGGTTTGGAACAAACTGGTGTCTCATTTATCAACTGAATTTTATGATCACATTTTCTCATAGGTGGCAGTTGTGTGGATTCTACAAATAATTGTTGGAATTGCTGCAGAATGGTTGTGAGCACTTATTGTTGTTATGTTGTTAATGCCTCCTGATCCCTTGTATCAGTAACAATAAGAAAAACTGAATCGTGGAATGCCAAGAACATGCAAGTACCTTGTACCAGTTTTAATTTCCCTGTCAATTCTTGAATCTCTGAACAAGGTTGCTCTCCTTGTAATATTATCCTCTGGCCATGATGATCAAAACGCATTGTAAGAGTAGCACAATTCCAATAAATTTCTCTAAGTGTCCTGAACCATTGCATGCCTAGGATGACCCCAAATGTGCTGCTCGGTAATACTAAAAAATCAGCTTCAAATGTATGAACACCAAACCTCCATGTTATCTACTCACACTTCCTAGTGTTCAGTAATTTTTTATCTGGAGCAACCATTACTGGAAAATCCTTGACAAACTGTGTTTTTAACCCAAGCACTTTTATCCACTTGTCACTAATAAAATTATTAGTACTTCCTGTATCCATAAAAAAAGGCACATACTGCTTCTTGACTAAACCTTTAAGCTGCAATGTATTACCACCTGCTATGCCTTGGAGAGCATTGAGGGAAATATGCACATCGTTATCTTGAATCATGGCTATGCTACTATCCACTAATGTTTATTCCTCCTCGCAATCAGTAGCTTGCATGATAGCATCATCTATTTCCTCTTGAGCAGTGAAAATTGCATTCAATTTACCCCATACCTTACATTGCATCCTATGATTTTTATCCCATTTATCACCACAGAATCTACACAATCCTTTAGCAATTCCTTCACTAACTTCCTTCCGAGAGATAGAAGTTGGAGTGGGTACCTTAGAATCTGCAGTTGCTGGAGAAGAATTGTAAACTGAAGAATGATGCTGTTGCAGACTTGTGATGGAATGACCCCTCTGTGAACCAACAGGTGTAGACCAAGACTTTGTGTATCGTGATTGTGTTTCAAGACTACCAATCCGTCTCTATTGCATCTTCTTTTCCATTTCTTTGAGGATTTTTTCTTGAAGTCTTACAATATGCACAACCTTCGACAAAGACAGTGGTTTATGAACCCGTACTGATTTTTCCAACTCAATTTTCAACCCAGACAAAAAAAAAACTTAATGCCATGGATTCTGAAATAGCTACACGTGCCAATAGGGAATCAAAAGCTTCCAAATATTCAAGCAAATCTCCTTCTTATTTCAATCTGGATAACTCTACAACAGGATCATCAAATCACTGTCATCAAACCATAATGCCATGTCATGTAAAATTTGTTCCCAAGATTTATCCTTAAAGCTAGGTTGCTGCAAGTAATGTCGTTGCCATGAGAAGGCTTTGTCATCCATGGATAGAAGTAACAATCGTCCACATTGAACAGCAAGTATACCCTCTAATTCAAAAAATTGTTCAACCTTTACCCTCCAATCACGAAAATTGGTACCATCGAATGTAGGAAATTGAATTTGTGCACGTCCAATTACAGATTGACCAGAATCTTGTGTTTGTCCAATATCGCCCTCAATTGTCACAATTTTCTTGCCGTTATTTAATGATGCTATAGAGGAAACAAGACTCTCAATTGCTTGCTGCAATGAATCCAATGTGTTCCTTGTCAAAATTTGTGCATCTCCAAACGTCGTCTCAAAAGACTCCAAACGGGTTTCAAGTTCTTTTGTGGTCACTATTGTTCCAAACGTCACAAGCTAACTGATACCAATGTTTCCATCCAAACCTTGAATGCACCTTCTCACTCACAATTTCTCAAGAATTGTAGAGGAACTAATAACAAAATTCTCATTCATTACCTTTAATTCTGTACAAAGTGGTCTTATTATTAATCTTGTCTTTCAATGATACAACCACTTCTCGCGCCAAAACTAGATTTGTTTGTGCTTTTACGTTATATTAACGATTTAATAACAGAATTAATCTTATTCCTATCTTTCTATTATTACATGTTGAATATTTTGAAGTTTTAGGCCAGAAAGTATAATCCCCTATATTGAGGGCGTAGGGAATGTTGGCTGTGTAAGTGACGATTTCGTGTTAAGCTCCGAATGAGATTTCTAGCCAAAATTAGGTTATAGAACCGTTGGAGTTTAGGCCTTCAGGAGTAGATCCAGGTCAATAATAATAACATCGCACAAGTTGAAATCAAAATTTTCCATTGGTTGAGAAATGAAAATTATGAAAACCTTTCATTGTTTAAACGAAGGATCGAACTCTTTTGTCACGTAAGATCATATCAATTTATTTAATCTTAGAAGTATACTAGTCCTACTATTTGACTGTTATATAGAAGCAAGCTCAGAGTAAATGGTTGCTAGTGCATTTAAGTGCCTGTTTATGTACACTTCTTTTTCATAAACCCCTATTGAATTATTAGCAAGTTATGAACATAGCCGCCACTACTCTATTTAGAATTTATACCTTTCCACTGTGTTTCAAATTTCTAGGATTTTAGTAATGATCATTTAGGTCTTCAGAGTGCTTTGTCAGTTCAAATCCACTAGGCAGAACGCATGCCGCTGGCTCCTTTTAAAATGCTTAGAATGAAGCTTAAGCATGATCCAAGGTACGTTGAGCTTTACTCTATGAATTAGCTGTATTGCCACTTGGTGCCTTGGGCTCGGGTGGAAGCAATTTATGAGATGATGATGATGATTATTATTATTATTATTATAAGCCCAAAATGTTTGCACTCAAGTGAATGTCCAAGAAACCCCCATTCCTAGTATATTTGCTAAAAGCATAACTAACCAGCAATGACCCTATTACATGCTCTGGCTTATGTACTTTCTATGTTGAACTATCCAATGTACAAAAAACCCACCACACCAAAGTTGAGGAGACTGATGGTTTGAGTGATAAAACAACACCTCTCAGTAACTTACTGATGCAAAAGCAACCTGAAACTGAAATCATAGGGCATCATTTGTACAATATGTGAAAGAGATTCTCTTCCCCTTCTTTCAAGGCATTCAACTGCTTGGCTTCTTGTTTCATCGGGTAGTTGGAGACACACCCAATCCAATAAAGAATCCAAGTCCTTTGCAAAGTCCAGTAAATACCAGTCCAGCAACTTTGGGATTATTAACTTGTTTGTTTTTGTAATGCCAACCGAAGCCTGTAAATAATCTCTCTTTGCTGCTTCTAACTCTTCATCAACTTGTGATGCAGTATACACCCTCACCTTCAAAAGGAAAAAAAAAAGGGAAATTTGTTGCATCAATTCAACCAATCAAAGGAAATATATAGATACCACGAAAAAGAAAATCTCTAGATCTAACTGTTAAATATAAGGCAAATGCTATGTGACACTAGTTAAGGAAATGAAAATAAGAAAATTTTATTGATTATTCCATCTAAAATTGATAAAACATCTGATACTTGTTTTTACAAGTAATGATAAATATTTAATAAACTAATTAAAAATTCTTTAAAAAGTCATTGATTAGCAGGTTCTTACATATAAAATTTAATTTAAATGAGTTTTTGATCCCTATAATAATATTGCTTTTAAAATTAAGCTCTAAAAATTATGTTCATATTTAGTTTCTGATATTTTAAAGGGACAAAAAAAAACTAGTTCTTATTAGAGAATAAATACTAACAATTTTTTATAGAAACTATTTTAAAAATGTTAACATTTATACGAACTAAACTTATCTATGCCCAAAATCTAGAAGTGATTCACAATAACATTTACAATAGTCAACACTGTTATTTATCCTAGTAGTACAATATGAAATAGTGGAAACTCAAAAGCTTTCTAATATTTTTTTAATGCTGTACTATAATGCTCTGTAGACTCTCCCAGCTTAACTACTATACATGCATTCTTAGTTTCTGCCAGCAATGTGGAATTAATTTCAAATTTCTCACGATCAAATTAACGCCCCTCATAATGTTAAGCTGTACGAATGGATTTTCAATCCAAAATAATTTAAGAAAAATTGGATGCGGAATACGTCACATGACATGTCTAGTTCGGTCATACATTTCAAGACCCATTGGTAACATTAACATATCCTAAAACGGTATTAGCTGAAAAATAATAATCAAGCAGGGCCCACACAATAATATTATCTTCTAAATTAAGATTAAAAAACATACTGCAGGCGAAGACCAGCTTCCACAGGAAAGTGCAAATGTTACTAAGGGTTCAGACCATTCCAGCCCGAATATGCTCCTAGCTTTCACCTCTTCATTTTTTGCTGCTTTTGGACAGGTCTGTCGCAACATCAAAATTAAGGGATTGATGTTATAATAAGTTGTTATTAGAAATTAAATTATATATTAATAACATTGAATACTATAAATTTTAATAACAATTTATGATTTTTGTCTTTTTTTAATATCTATGTATCCTTGAACACATCAAAAAAATTGTTAATAATTTTAGAACATTGAAATAAAACACAAAAAAGAGAAAAATTTAACTTCATTATATCCAAACGCTAAATTCAACAAAGTAAGATTATGGTACTTACAAACTTGAGGTGATAAGGCAGTCTCAAGATAAAATGTTCTATCGTAATTGCATTGAGCAGCTGGCCCCCCACTACTATTGTTGCCTGACACATGCATTGCAATGTCTCAGTAAACTCGCATGTTTATCTAGAGATATATCTTGATAGAGATAGAGCATTACATAAGTGTTTGTTGGAAATAGGTATAAGAAGCTCAGAACTGAAGTTGAAATGGCTTTTAGCATTACAATAATTTAGCAATATAATCATGTTGAGAATATTGCACAAATCATCGTACCTTCTGCATTAGTGCTACAACCATTTCTGGACTCTCAGGTATGCCGTGCTCTAAATATGCCTACAATATTGAAACCAAAATCTTATGAGGTGTTGACTCTTGGTATATTAAGCAAACTAAGGAGACATCAAATTCATTTCAAATATAGAACTAAAAGACCCAATTTTCATTCTAGAATTGTAATTAGTAAACTAATGGCAAAAAGGTGTCTTACATTCATCATGCAGGAATTGTAAGTGTTAATCCAGAATGCAAGTTTTTCCTGATGGGTAAGACCCTTCAAGTTTAGAGAGGCCATTTTTCCAAGTAGAAACCTGAATATGTGTGCAAGATTAGATTTATACACTTAGTATCATCAAACCAAAATAGTTACTAACTGTCCATAACTTACTTTAGTCTGTGGATCAAAATTACTGCATTTGTTGTTCGGTTGAGATCAATTGTGGAGGCTTTAACTTCCAATAAATTATTGTATGGACCAATTTCTCTTGTTTTGGACTCTGAACAGATACCATAAGGATCGCACAACTGATCCTTTTCTTTGTTGCATTGATTGAAAGCTGATGCAGAACGGGAAGGCGTTTTTGGTTCCCCAAGTTTGTCCTTGGATGAACCAATTCTCACAACTATGCTACACAAGCATTTGACAATATCCTCTGAAACTCTATTGGGTGTGCTATCAAATTCTGATACTCTTTCATCAGATGAACTTGAGGAACTTTGGGCCCTTTCATGATCTGCTAATCTCCAGTCCAACTAGACAAGCAAAAACGGCTTGTGAGGAAAAAAACCGGCTATTTCTCAGAAATAAACAATTCCAAACAGGCATTAAACTAGTACTGTTGAAAATTGTGTTTGTGGGGTTACTATCTAACTAATTACCTGTAACTTCAAGTGATCCATGCACTTGTTAGGTGATTCTTGTTTGAGTGGAGATTTCTTTACTGAAGTAATGACTTTGGTAGTTTTCTTCTCTGGTGATTGCTTATCCTTCACAAAGTTACAAAATAATCTATTCTCTTTTCCCCTTCCATCTTCTGGAATAGATGAGCATGAATCTTGTTTTCTGTGCAAATGCAATTGTTTCCCTTGGACTAGCTTCGCGGTGTGATCAGCGACAGTGTCAGCTGAGAACAATAGCTTTCTGCTGGAAGCACTTCTGGCAAGAGAAGGCTGAGTCCTTCCCATAATAGCTGAATTGAACTCACTTTGAGAGAAAGATTTTGATCTCTGATGCTTGGAACTTCTGATTGCATTTTGGTCATTAGGGTCATTCAAATTCTCTGCATTCCTCTTGGAGGAAATGTACACAGCTTCCTGATATAAACCTTGCCGAAAATTCACAACCTGTTCTTCAAGCCTAACCACCTCCTCCTCCAACACTGCCACTTCAGCTAAAAGCTCCAATGTCTAAAACAAGTACACACATTCCTCATTATTCTCCTTCTATCCAAAAAATAAAAAACACTAAAATTGAATACTAATATTATAATTAAAGAATGATTTATCTGTAATTTTTTTATTGGGTGGCCTTAAAGTCCACGCTAAACAAAAAAAAAACAGCAATAATACTATTTCTCAGAAACAATGAACTAACTCATTGCCTGAAGCTGCAACACAGAAGAGAGGAAGACACTAACATATGGAGGAAGATAAGGAGGAAGACGAGGTAGAGATCCCAAGGGTCTTGTGAATGCTCTTTCTAAAGCCCTGTGAACATTCTCTTCATGTCTGAGCTTTCTCTTCAACTTATCTACCTGCATTTGCACCAAACATGAATCACTAGTGATTTTATAGAACGAATAAAAAACTTAGAAAAAGAACGAAATGAAAATGAACAAAATGTGTTGTGGTTTGAGGAAGATTGAAATACATCTTGAATCAAAGCCATTTTCCTTTCTCGATTGGATCGACGCCCATTTTTGTGGCCACCCATTGTTCTGCTCCCTCCAGTTTCCATCTTCCTCTGCTTTCCACATTCACCAATAAACTTATCATTAACATAAAAACTTGATTTTCCTTCTTCACCATAAAGTGGAATATAAAAATTAATTAAATTATTTGTTTCTTAAGAGAAGTTAAAGAACCCATTTTAGATTTGGATCAAAAGCAAACCCCTTTTCTCACTTAACTCCCAAATGGGAAGAAAAATTCCATTCTTTGAAATCAAGCTTTATTATTTTATTTTATTTTTCAGAATTCAGAAACAGTTTTTTGAGCCTCACAGGCTCGTCTCCTGAGGAACTAACAATGCAATCAAATAGAGATAGAGAAAAAAAAACAAAGAAAAAATATAAAATATTCAGTTTTGAAATTAAAAAAAGAGAGAGAGAGAGAGAGAGAGAATGTGGAAGAAGAAGCAGAAGAAGTTACTTTGGCATCATTTAAAGGAGGTTTCATTGAGTGAAGAGTGGTGCGTGCTCTGCTATTCATCTGTTATTCAACTTTCCCTTAAAACGAGAAAGAGAATAAGGCAATCTGCTTCAGATTAAAGAAAAAATAATTAAAAAAATAGAGTTATGAAAATGTAAAAGCGGGAAGCATAATTGTGAGACAGAGAAGTGAAGGTTTCATACAATCGAAGAAGCGGGAAACTTAGCAGAATGCAAGCTTCTGCAAAAAGAAAAGTTTAATGTTTTTGGGTATATTAATATTAATATGGTGTTTGTTGTTATTGTTATGACAAATCTCGAACAGAGTGAAAGACAGTAACAAAAGCCCACAGCGAACAGAGCAGCAGAAGAAGAAGCAAAACGACGAGGTTGTCAAGTTTCTTGCTTCCTCCCTGTAAGTAAAGCCTTCCACTTGTTTAGAGTACCTACCACCAACTATGCACCTTTCACTTAACCATCGAATAAAATATGGTCTCAAATTTTTAATAAATAAATACTTTTTATTAATCATTATAATAAAAGTACATTAACAATATTTTAATAAAAAAAACTTTTTTATTATTTTCAAAGTACTTCTTAGCAATAACAGTAACAAATAACCACAAAACGTTATATTATTAAGTGAAATGATGGATCATGCAATAGCACTGAACTAAAAATAATGACTAACTGTTGCCATAAATTAAAGACCAATCTAAAAACTGAACTAGTTACTCATATTTTATTCTTAATTTAAGTAGTGACGAATTTATTTTTATAAGTCAGATTTTAGATTTAAATTTTATAAATACAAAAATTAGACATAAATTTTTTAGTCTCTTAAATAAACTATTTAACTTAATTTGAATTAGATGCAATTTGACATAATATTTTAATATTGAGGGTTTTGAACGAAAAGTATTTTCTCTTCTACGATGCTTCACTGTGGTACTCACGCTAGTTCATTTAGAGAAGAATTTTCACTGTGACGCTTTATTTTGCAACAGTTAGTAAGTGCAACAAATTATGTCATGATTTTAATGAAATTTCTTGACTCCGCTGTGTTAATTATTTGTCACGGTTTTTTGTGGTGAATTAAGCATTATTTCTATCATATTATTATATATTGTGGTTTTAAATCAGAATATTTGTAATTTACTTTATGAGCATGCTTTCAGAATGGGCATGGAATTGGATGCATTTGTGAACTATACAGATATTATGTGAGTGAAGAGAGAGAGAGAGAGAGAGAGAGAGAGAGAGAAGAATGTGATTACCTGTGAGTGTGCACTTTTTGCCTTTGGCGTTGTGTGTGAATCGTGAAAGTGAGTGTGACAACCGCTTTCATAATGAATTAACGTGCGACCCACCTTACACCCTATTCTCTCTCTATTTTTCTTTCTTTTTCATTCCATTCCCACATTCCACACATTAAGTGGTGCTACTGAAATTCTAAATATCAATAATACTGTGCCCTCTTCCACTTTCTTGCTCCTTATGAAAACTTCGTTTTGGAGTAGGTTAATAAAATTAAAAAATGTTAATCAATATTTTTAGAATGTAAATCAAATTTTAAATTTAAATTATTTTTAAAATGTAATATTATAGCTTTTAGTAACTTCTAATGTTCTTTTCAGCATATATTTTAATGATAAAATCATTTATTAATACTTTTCAATGCTTGTTAGGGGTATCTTAAACTAAACATTTGAATCGTTATATATATATTTTTATTATAATTATAATAAAAATAATTGATATTTATTGTAATGATAATTCATGATGGGATGATATCATAAAAATATATATTTTTTAAAATTCTAAAATATATAGTTATATTATCCCCCCCCCCCCCATGAATTCCGAAACTAAGATATATCAATGATTTTACTAAAGATATATTCTTCACTATTTTATTATATTTATTGGTGTATAAAGTAAGAAATTAATACATTAAGGAACACAGAGGCGAGTTGCCACTGAAATCCAAGTCAATGATTTAATCAATGTCAAGTTTAGAACTTAAAAGAAGAACTTTAATCACTCAAAGACACTTGGCTCTTCTAGTTTTCAATTTTAGGGTTTTTTCATTTTTCCACTTTTGTTGCTGAAAGATGAAAATTCCCTACTTTCACTTTACCTTTGTTAAAAAAACAATAATTTCAAAGAAATAAAAAGGTGAAAGAAGTGAATGAACTTTGTCAGGGCATGTGATAACAACTTAACTTTGAAAGGCATCGTCTACCTTAAGTACCACCAGCCAAAAAGTATTGAGGGTCCATCAAAATAAAAAAAATCTACTCAATTAATGTCCATATTAATTAATCATAAGCAGATCATTAGTTGAAGCTCATACATATACATTTCTATTTCCTTATCGATATCAAGGATCTGCTTCATAGCTTATTCCAAAGCATTAACTAATTAAAATGCCTTTTGGATTTAAAGAGCCACGTGCTATTTAATAAGAGAAAAATTCTTTAGTGATCATAATCTTTTAGTACAATACAAATGCTTAATAATTACTTAAGATTAGAGAAAGAAATAATGTTTTTTTTTCATCTGTTGTTTTTTATGAAAAAATTACTCTTGTTTGGCATTAGTTTTAAAATGTAAAGATGGCATTAAATATTAATTTCATAATTATTCTCTTATCGAAAAAAATAATGATGCATAAATATCAAAATAATAAATAAAAGAGATAAAAGATATATTAAGGTATTATAAAAATAAAGAAATTAATTACTTTTCTTGCTCTATATGATATAACAAAAACAATTAATGACAGATACAAAAAATAAGTGTAAATTAAAAATTATGTAAAAACAAATAAAATATCATAAATTATTTTTATTCATTTAAATAAACTGTTTTACAAAACTTGTTATTTTGTGTAGAGCTACAGATATCGTCCGTTCTGTTTAAATTAAAAATATCTATAGCATAGATAAATTAAGTTTATTAACAAGTTATATATATATATACACACACATACACTTAAAATTTCAATTCAAAATCTTTAAAAAAAATAAATTTATACTATTTTACTTAACGATTCACTATTTTACATAAACTTATTGGTATTATTTAATCTTTTTAATTTAACGATAAATTATGAGCCAAACCAAGGTCCAGATTTTCTCAGGCGCGAGTGTCTTGTACTATTTTTTTTTTTCTCTGTCTCTTTAAATAAGTAACCAGTGCAATAAGTTTAAAGTACAAAATAACGATCACAACACAATATCTCGTTTGTTTCTTTTTTGGTAGAGAATATATAGTACAATTTGCGAATTATGAATATATCAACATTTTATTTCTTAAAGTGGAGACTGGACCAACATTTAAGATTGCAAATATTTGATTTATTAAAAAAGAATTACTGAGTAGTACCAAATATATGTATATATATGCTAAAAGAAAGTGAAAATTATCAATATATCATCCTTAGTTTCTGTCCAAGACAATTCTATTTTCTTAACGAACTTATATCACCTTAAACCAATAAAACCCAATTCTTTAAGGCTTTTGTATAAAATATGTTTGTATGTACCATATAATAAAACTGTTTAATATTCTCAACATTATATGTAGATACATATTAATAATCTCAGTATTAAAGAAGAATCTGCAGTTCTTGATATATTTATTTGTTTATTACCTTGCAAGTAGTGAGTGAAATATAAGGTGTCAATCCATTTGATTATAATGGCGCATATATAACTCTTATTCGACAATGCAAATTTGAAAATAATTTGTGGATCAGATTGGAGACATGTGATTAAGATTGGAGACATGAGTAAGAAGCAAACAACGTGGTCAGTAAAATCTGCTTAGATGCTGCAATATTTTGCTTTTGAAATGATTAATACATTTCACGATTAATTAATATTAATATCATGAATTAACTATAGACACGATCTGGCACAAAATGTTTCTTGCTTCTGCAAATGTTTTATGTCAACTTATCGATGACCTGTATTGATTTGTTCATTTGAAAAGACTATGAACGACACACAATGAACAGGAAATTTTCTTTTTAAAATAAAAAAGGAGATAACCATGTCATAGACTGCTTCCAAGAATATAGACATAAGCTATTCATCTTCTTGCTCATATAAACTACAACCCATTTAGGAAAATAAATAGTTTTTGGATAACCATGTCTTGTAGCCATAGTTTATATTTATATATACCATGATAATAAATACAATTATATAATTAGAGTAAATTATTTCGTGTATCTTTACATGTGACCTTTTAATCCTTAAATTCCATACTTGATACAGTTTTATCATGAATCAAATCTAATTTATAAATATTTGAAATTAAGATTTTATTTTACTCTCAATTATATATATATATATGATTAAAATTTCTAATTTTTAATAATTATTTTTATGATTTAATTATTTAATAAAAATATTAAATTGTGTAAAAGCAAGTGTGAGTATTAATACCTATGTAATTTGATCACTAATCTTTATATCTATATATACAACTCATGTCATGGGAATTAGGTTTTTATCAGTCATCAAAAGTTTGATTAATATCTTTAAAACAAATTTATTCTTTAGATATTATCTCTCGGGTAAAACAGTGCTTTTATAACTAGTTTGTGGAACAAAATAGACTAGAGAAAAGTTTTTGTTGAGTGAACATAGAGCCAAATATGTTTTTGGAAAAATAAAATTATTATCATTATTATTGATTAAAGAATTTATAATATTTTTTTTATTAAAAATTACACTTAAAATGTATTAAAAATCATGATAAACTTGTTTTAAAAATAGTTTTGAATAAAAAATTATTTTAAATTATTTAATTATAATTTACATCAATGCCCTAAGGATATACTAGTTAATATTTGTAATTATCTCTTTTATTTTATTTTACCTATCTCATAATTTTTTTTATATTATTTGGCCAGCTTATCAGCCCCAGTAAAAAAGTAAATATTTAATGGTTTTTTTAAGCAAACATACTAGATAGTAGAGGTTGTAGAGAGAACAGCATGTATCCACTGTATATTAAACAATGAAAAGTAGCTCAAAAGTGTGGCTTGGAGAGGCAATCTCAATTCATTTGGGACAAGTCAATGAATGATAATTAACAACTGCAATATGGCCAAGAAAACAACTACAACAAGACAAACAGAACATATAGGTAGGTGCGAGGATTTAATGATGCTACTTAATTTACACATTATTTTACTAGCAAATAGGAAAGGCACGTGGTTTGAGCATGCATTTCCGGTAACAGACTCACGATTCTATGTGTGCATGATTCAATCTCACGCTTATTTGAAAGTTTTACGCTTTAAATTAAATAGAGCAGAGGAATCCACCCAAGTTCCACGTTGTATTATCTTCTCTCTGTCTCATCATCATAGAGTTACCCAAGACGTACACATGTAACTCTCTCAGCTTTACCTACTCATGAAACATCATTTGGGTTACCCTTTTGGTCGGGTGTAAGAGAATTTACGTCAAGAATATTGTCTCAACTACTTATATGGTGTATCGTCTGCTCAATAATCACAAAAATTGTAACAAACATGTGAAGACATTACCAAAGGTAATATTTGATTTAGACGTTGGAAAGCAGAAGGTGGTAATTAATTAGTCAAGATTTACTAAACGTATTTGACTAAGTAATTTTCTCTAAATTTTTGGGGAGGGAAAGAGGTAAAAAAAAATATTATGGTGGGAGGTTGCCTGCAGTCCTAATTAATGTCCCAAAAATTATAAGTTTGTGAGAACTATTAGTACATGGGTGGGTGTATCTGTACCATGGGGAACATCCCATCTTCATTTTCATGATCTGTTTTGTGAAAATGAAATTTGTAGCCGATTTATTTGCATTGCCCTTAATTATGTCAAGTATCGTGTTCATATTCACATTCCCTTTAGTCAACGATGAACCTATAAATTTTAAATGGTAGGAATAACATGTAATTATGTATATAAATTTGTGGACACGATATAAATATATGCTTCCATACACAAATAAAAGTAGAAAATAAAATTACAAAAAATATGGGGTGAGTAAGTCTGCCGCTACATTCAGTTCTTCCCTTATATATTTTTCTGGATCTATAAAATGACTGAAAATGATTTTCTGCTTATAAAATGGAAGCTTTTAATTTGTTGTAAAAATTTCAATGTGGATCAATATATATTGCACATGATTTACAATATATAAGCATTGTTAAGGAAGAGTTCTCAGACAGATTCAGCACTAGGTGGCGAATTAGCTCTGGGACCAGGAGTTATTGGTCGAGCTATCATTAATTGAGGATGACATTGCCAACATGAGAGTTGATCAACTTGAGGAAAATTCTTGGGTAGGCAACTTTGGATATCAGAAAGTCTTTGTGTGTAGTTTGCGGAGTGATTAGTGACATGTAAAGATAAAGAGGATTGGCTAAGCCTAGCTGGTGAAATACTATATAGTCCTGAAGTGCATCATTTTCATGCAGTTCATCAAAGAATACAGAAAACGACTTCAAAAGGTCAAGAGATTTTTATGAACGGAATAGTGACCTTAATTAAGAGTAAAGAGAAGAAAACAAAACACCGAAAACAAAGAGGGTTTGTTTGATTATCTTCTCTACTTTTTTTATTTTAAAAACTATAATCTAAAACATCTTTTGGAACTTGTTTTGAAAAAGAAAAGAAAAGGAAAATTTGTTTGATGCATATTTTCGGACGCTATTTCTGAAGTCTGTTTCCATTACCTTTTCTTCTTCTTTTTTTAATAATTTTATTACAAGACTATTATTAATGAAATGACATATTTATATCCTATCGCATAAATAATAAATAGATTTTTAAAAAAATGCAAGAGCTAATTCTGATTTTTAGGCTTTAGAAACACTGCTTTCAAAACAATTTTTAAAACTTAAACTGAAAATAGACCCTATCAAACAATTTATTTTCTGAATTTTTTATAACATAAAATAATCTTTAAAAACAAAATAAATCCTGTTTTTTTTAACAGTAACATGTTTGAATAAAAAAAATCTCTTTTGTCAAATTTAAAACTAATTTCCGTACATTTGAAAAAAGTGTTAATAAAATAAATCATTATTAAGAAAAGGTTTATAAATATAATGCTATGTAATAAAAGAAAAAATTATTAAATTTTAATCTTATTTTGTTAAGGTTTAATGGTGGTTTTTAATTAATAAATAAAAGTGGTGAGAACTATTTATCTATTTCAGACTAGAAAATAATGCAAATCTATTTTCTTTATTTCAACAGGGAAAAAATTCAAATCTTTTAATTTTGATCTCTTTCAAATAGACATTCTTAATTTTCAATTTGTCCTAATTGAGTTTTACATGAATTGTTTTCCAATAAGTCATTTTATAACTTAATTGGGGTTAAATGACTATCAACAAAATGACCGTCACTGTTGATTTAAGTTAAATCTTGGTTGTTTATTATTTTCTATTTTTAAATCTTTTTCCTTATTTTTTAGGTTTTTAAATTAAAAAGTAAAAAAGATAGAAATAACATGAAGAGTCTTCTTCCTCTTTAGTCCTCATATTCGACCAAAGCGAACCACACTGTTCAAAAGCAAAGTTATATTGCTCAACCCAAAATGCCACTATTAATTCATCTACGTGGAATCGCAATCCCTGTCAAACCTCTATGCCCAATGTCATTTGAAAGTTATCATATCATTTGCTGATGATATGATAACTTGAAGTCTTTAATGACTGAAATGATATAAACGCATGGCTTTGCGCTTGGAATGTGTTTATAGTTCTGGTAAACAACAGTGCTTTGCATGGATCACTAACACCCGCTTGTGTCTGTGATTTTGTCAAATCAATTTGTTATGAGAAATGTTATTTACAGAGAGGATGTGTATAACTTTTGTTACAACTCAGAAGAATATAAAGAAAAGAAGTGATAAGATGATTGCTATAATAAAGAGAGAGAAAAATATTGTTGTAAAAATATTATAATCCATTTGTTAACGTTGTCTTCACGATCGACCAATGCAAAGCCTTCCGTTTCTTTCTTTTTTATTTTAATTTAGAACTTGAAAATAAAGGAAAAAAGTTATTCATAATTTTAAAAAATAAGTGGACAACATTTCTAAATAAATGAACAGAAACGTTTACCCGTTAGTGTTTAATTCCAGGTTAAAAGAAATATTTATTGAAACATTACTTTGAACTTAAGTATCAATTATAATAAATTAAAAATTAAGAACATCTATTTTTAAAAGAAATAAAATTTCAGAAATTTGTTTACTCTATTTTCCTTTCAAGAAAACTCTAATAATCTAATATTTGTTAGATAAAAAGGAAATACAGTAAATTGAATGTACAAATGAAAAGAAGTTAAGAGGATACACTTTAAAGTCGTATATGTGTTGCCTTAGGCTTTTAAAATGATGAAGTTAACTTGTCTTGTTTTAGCTAACAATATCTACTTGAACAGTAAATTCTAATATTAGTACATGACAGTACACATGATTAAAGGATGAGGCTATGAAGTCATTTAAGGTAGTTGTAATTGTATTTATTAATTTAAAGTGTATCATGATTGTAATTAATTAGAATTTAAAAACAAATATACTATTACTTAATCATTTTAAACTAGAGGAGGGGTTTACTATGAATATCAGATAAATTCAAATAATCAATAAAATGATGCCGCGCGCATCCGGCATAAACTAAAAAAAGTCTTCAATGGGTTTCTTTATTTGGTTCATAATCTACAATGATTAAAAGGATTACCAAAACAAGTTGCGATGGTCCCACCCTTTATACTGTAATATGGATGGCGATTGGCGTGTGCCAAAAATAATCCACTCCCATAAAATTCTGGGCTTATTCGACAAGGGTATAGTGACCAATGAACAATGAGGCCATAGCTGAGCCAAGAGCATAAAGTTCAATCACGACATGAGTTAATTCGATGTCATTCGTGAAAAGGGAAAAGATAGCAAATGATCAACATCATTAGGACATTTACTCGTAACTTTTTCTAAAGAACTTAATAACCCTTAATTAAATTTTAATTTCTTCCCTTTAACTCTTTTAGTGTTGAAATAATAAAGCGGTTTCCAAAATCAAATAATGTCTATAATAAAAGCAAAGAATATAGATACAAATACTAAAAAGCAAAAGTTCTTTCATTTAATATCGCACCCACTCATTCTTGGATTTGCACCACTTTTGGGGGGTGTGCCTGTGAAGTTACTCGTGTTATCATTTTAAATATCTAAGACTTACTATAATCAATCCCTTCACATGAAAACTACAGGAAAATGATTATTGCACCTTTTCTTTTTCTCGCATCTATTTTTACACTTTGTTTTGATTTCCTCAATTTTTTTCTACATTATGTATTCACATGTGTGCTATTTTATTTTATTTCCTAAAAGACATTAAAAAATGTTATAAAAAAACAAAACAAATAATATGTAAACAATATGTACGAGTTAATTTAGATAATTAAAAATAGCAGCTTCGATCGATTGATGGAAAATATCCCAATGCTCAAAAACTTTCAACACCTACAGAGATAGAGAATTCCTGTTGGATAATTGTCATCTTCCTATAGTTGTGGGGGAAATGATTAAACACACGTGATACACACGTTACCTTATCATTGTATATGCGACCACGTCTTAACTTTAAACGTGCATTTTCCTAATTTTACCACTTAATAATGATACAAGTGTCTATTAATCGCTATCTTTTCAAGAACTAAAAATACATTCAAGTTACTAAGTAATTATCTACGAGAGAATTGATTATAGACACATACTTTTTCTACTCTCATGCGTGTCTTTGCATCGATTCGCAATGGGCTTTCGCTACATATGTTTTCCCCCAGGATCTAATATCGTAAGTGATCCATAGATCAAACAACATGTACAACTTGTCAACTTGGCTTGTTCTATTCAGCCTTCGAAAGACGATTATGAGTGTAAAAAGCCTTAAAATACCAACCTCGGTGTGTCATTGTTTACAGTTAAAATTCGTAGAAAGTAAATAAATAAATTTAAGAGTGATCTGGAGATTAGATTTTAAGTCCTCTTGAATTATTTTAAATGTGTTATTAACGTGTTAACAAATAAGATGTCATAAAGCAAATAATAGAGCATAAATACTAACCAAATGATAATAAAGTATTGAATTGAATGTAAAAAGTTTACACCAACATCCTGAATCAAGGATGTTATTATAGGAAACTAAAAGTGCAAAACAAACGAGAAATAAACAAATTGAAATTAAAGTGCAGAAAGATAAACGTACAATTCTTTACAATGAATGACAACGGTGAAATTCTGGGTAACTGGTGTCTGGTGCAGTGCATAATTTAGTATGCAGTGAATTTTAAGTACAGTATCTAAGTGTAAAAAGTCGTTTCCAAAATATAAAGTTTTGTAGTATATATAGGCAAATGGACCACCATTGTCTCCTATTTTTGCGGGCACTTTTTAGTAACTACCTTCTACACGTGCTTATCTTCAACCGCTACTGCCCATTATTCACGTTTGCTATTGATCGTGTTGACAGTTGTGACTTCTTCCATAATTGCTATCGTCCACAATCTTTTTTCGTATCTTAGGCCTTCATCTGATGGTACTCACTGGCAACCATTGATAACTATTTTAAACCTTGTAATTCTTTCGATATCACTTTTTGAGCCCTATAATGTCTCTTGGACTTAGAATAATTCCCTGTTTAACTCATTTTTTAACCAATTCTGGGAGTTTATTTAGTTTTATGGACTTAGAATAATTTTTTTGTCAGTTCTCACTTTCGACCAATTTTGAGGGAAATCTGAGATCTCATTTAGTCTTGTGGACTTAGAATATTTTTCTTATCAGTCCCTATGTTTTTTACCAGTTATGAGGGATGTCTGAGAACTCATTTAGTTTTATGGACTTAAAATATTTTTCATGTCAATCCCTATTTTTCAATCAATTTTGGTTATTTTTAGTCTGGAGACTAGAAAATCTTCATAAACTCCTCAAAAAACCACTCTCTTTTTAACCAAAAATGGGTCTTTTTATGTTTTGTCACAACTGCTCAAAATATGACCTTATTGATGAGGCTCTATGTGATTCTTTAAATCTCCTCGAAATGCAGCCTTCTGTTAAAGAATAAGACTCTTTCCCTAGTCTTCATAGAAATAAGTTGAAAAGTAGTTCTTTCGACCAGTTTTGCACTTATATTTTTACAGTCTCCTAACTCATTATGGTGATGGAACTTATGATTCTCTTTGATTTTTTAGTTGAAAGCTATGTCTATGCCACTAAACTTTGAGGTGTGTGTTTTTCTTGAAAGAACGTAGTCTATTTTCTACCACGAAAGTATGTTAGGGGTTTTATAACTTAGAAAAATTTTCTTTTTTCAAATAGTCATGCAGAGAAACCTGCTTTTTTGCAGCACTTCTCATCGCTATTTGTCCAATATCTTTATCTAAAGTCAATTTTTCACTTTTTTGAATACAGTGAACAATGATTCCTAATCCAATACATAATCTATTTAGCATACAACTAAAAAAAGAAGGGTGAAATATCATAATTTCATTTTAGAATATATGTACGATTCAATATATAGATTTTTTTCTTAATTTAAATATTGTTAATCGTATCCTTAGGACATTAATTAAAAAAAATAGAAGTAAAAACTATTTTATGAAAAATTGTATTAAACTACATTAAAAATTATAGAAGTATATTTATTATATTTTTAAGAAAGAAAAAAAATACTTTTAGTTTTTTAACCCGTCCCCTATGCCTTTTACTCTCTAAATACAAAAAAAAAAAAAAAAAGAGCAATATATGGATTAATTTAGGGATGACAATGAGTAGGGTATAGGTAGGGTATTATAGTACCCATCCTCATACCCTTATTTTAAAAAAAATACTCGTACTTAACTCCATATCCGCGTGGGTATAAACATTAATTCTCATACCCGTACCCTCTGGATACTCACATACACATCTTATACCTATTACCTGTACTTGGTTGAGAAAAAAATATTTATAAAGAAAAATATATTTATATAACTTCACGTAAGAGCATAATAATACAAAAATTCAATAAGTAGTTATTAAACAAGATACAAACATTGATAAAAAAAAATATTCATAGATCACAAGTGCTAAATGTATCTTAATACAATAATTTTCTAAACTAAAATTCTTAGAAACAATAAGCGAAACTAAACACACAAATTATTTATTGGCGATAATCCTATCTTGTGTGAGATTCGATTGATTGACAACATCAGAGCAACAACGAAATAGATCTGCACAATAGGTGGCCCTTCGTGTGGGATCACTTGGTGATATTTTGTGATGGCATTGACAACTAACTCTAATGAATAATGTTTCATAGTTGCTAGATTTTAATGAGACAAAAATTGAGAATTAGAGTAAAATTATGGCAGAGAAGAAGTACTAAACGACAACGAAAAGTGGATACATAAACTATATTTTTTTAACTTTTAAATCTGAAATTGTAAAAAAATAACATATTTAATTAAAATATAATATATATATATATTTATATTAATATTAGTATTTTTAATTTATGTACTATATAAAAGTATTTTGTCAAAAATATAAATTTTTTAAAAATTATTTTAATGAAATAAATATTTGTAATATATATATATATATATATATATTTTTTAAAAGAAAGAATTTGAATAAAAAATAAATGGTCACAATAAAATTTTTATAATAAAAAAGTATACGTGTATATCAAAAAAATTATACTTTTTTATCCAAAGAAAAATTAACAAATAAGAATTAACAATATTTTTTTTATATTTTATATCTTTTTAAAAACTTCTTTAAACGTAAATAAATGGTAAAAATAATATTATTTAGATTCAATAAATTATAGTTGTGCTTGTAATTCACATGTTGTATAAGAAAATATTATTTTAAATTAAAATATAAAAATAAAATTTAAATATTATCAATAAATAATAAGTTTATAGTAATAATAAGTGATTGTAAAATTTATAAAATATTTATAATATTTTTATTATTTATCATTCACTTTATGATTTAAATATTAATATAATTTTATTAACAAAAATATTTGTTTAAAAAATATTGTATATGTGTGTCATATATAAATAATATATTTTTAAAAAGTCTATCTCATGTCAACTGTAATAATTAAATTATATTAACTTAATTAAACGATATAAAATAGTAAATAAATTTTTTTATTAAAAATATAAACTAAAATAAATTTTTTAATTTACTTTATTATTAAATATATTTTTATATTAATCTTATATAACTTCATATAAGTATTATAATAATATAAAAATTTAATATATAATTTTAAAATAAAGTTAAGCATATATATATATATATATATATATATATACTCATATTCGTATTTATCTTTATTAAAATTTGTGACTATTTATCTGTACCTATATCTATATCTATATAGTAAGTAAATACCTTACTCATAAATTTTGTAAATGTTTATTAAGTAATTTATCCATTATCACCCTATATTAATTTTAGCACACAGTGATAGCACAAGTCGTAGTCTAGGCATGCTGTCAAGATGGTCCTAACGAAGAAGTTGGACCATTGCCTAAATAATCGAACTTTTGCATGGACCAATTGAATGGACTGACCCATCGTTAGCTTCCTACCTGTGTAGAGTCTTGGACAAACAACGACACTTTTACCGTTTCACGAAAACTAGGAACATGCATACGTGCAGAGCCAACATATAGAAGTCTGCCACACAAATGGAAGTTACTAGTATCTATGCTTACCAACAAGATGTTAACCTGTGTGTACAACACCACACGAATGCTAAAAATTTGGATTTAGTTGTTTGGTTGCTGAGCTGGCAAGGTCAATGTCTCAGTACTATATTATGGCCGTACATGACAAATCAATTTGCCAATTGGGAAGGGAAATGGATCAATGGTCCCAAAACTTACTTGAATGATGAGAGACATTGTTAACCACTATACTAATACCATAAACGCATGCATGCTCTTTCCTCTATCGTCCCCATCACCCTGCAGGCTTTCGAACACTCTTATCTTCATTTGTCCTTGTTTTGATGAAATTCAGTTATTGCATGCAAGAGTCCTAACTCATACGGCAGCCAAATAGCCAATGTATTTATTGGATAAAGTTACGGCATTTAATAATCTTTTCACATCCAATGTTTATTAATCCAAATAGATTTCACGATTTTTTATACCAATTAATGATGTGGCAATTATACTAATAGAATACACATCAGTTGAATTTATCTCGCATTTCAGTTGGTTAACGGCTGTAATCCGTTCGTAGCAATTTCATATAAAATTTTCCTAGTATTTATATTTTCTCAGGGAAATATTAAAAATGTATTTTTTTTTACTATTAATTTCTTTCTTCCTTCAGCACGGTAGCCCCTAGCCCATTTAGATTGCAAAAAGTAAATAGGAACAGTACACCGTTTGCCCAAAAAAAAGCATGGCAATGGAAGCTTCTTAGGTCATCTCTTTTGAGAATACAATTCAACAATAAGGATTAATTTTTTTCCCTCTTTTTTTATGGTTTTTTTAAATTACAGAAATATAAATTTTTTATGATAAAATTACATAAATATAATTTTTTGTAAAAATTGTCATTAACAACTTTTGGTTATAAGTTGTCATCGAGAACTTTTGATTATAAATTGCCGATAATGATTTTGGCAGTTTTTTTATACTTTTTAAATATTTTATTATTATTTTAAATTGTTATTGAAAAAATTTTAATTTTTTAATTTTTTTAAAAATAAACATCACTAATAATTTTTTAGACTTTATCACTTTTTATTTTTTATTTTCAAATTTTTGTATTTACATCAGAAATTACCATTAATTTTTAAATTTTAAATTTTGTAATTTTTCAAAAAATACAATATTTCAATTTATAAGATCTAAATATCATACATAAAAAAAATGCGGAGGGGTCTCGATAATATTATTTGTCAAGAAGTCAATTTTTTTATTATTTAGTTTTAGTCTTTAACCTTTCTCTTCTGTAATCTAGGATTGGAAATCAAACGAGGAAAACAGCAAAACGTTAACTGTTAAGACCAAAGACATGAACGCCCAGCAAAGCATCGAGACAGACAGGCTTACCTAACGAGTCAACTAAAATATATGAGAAATTTCTTTTTATACCCTCTATTTTTTCTATTTCCACCTTTTTTTAGTATGTTTTTGCTCTACAAGTTATTTGAAACAAATTTACTTTCAAATTTTAATTTTAGAAAAAAAAAGTAAATTTGTTTGTTTTCATTTTTAAAAATATTTTTTAAAAAATTTAAAAAATGTATTTTTTAATTTTTTTTAAAAAAAGCCTTTTAAAAATCTAAACAAACATACAAATTTAATTTTAAAAAAGTAATTTATAAATCACTTTCGAAATTAAATTTCTGAAAAATTATTAAACTCTCTTTTAAAATTTGTAAATTTCCAAATAAAAGAAAAAAGGGTGTAAAAAGAAATTGCCAATGCCATACGAAAATCATTCCACCTTAAGCCTACTAATCCAATCCAAAGTTGTCCCAACCTAGAGATTAGCCAAAAAAATTTAAAAAAATAAAAAAGATAAAACAACTATGGTACTTTGTCCCCAAATATATATACATGTGAAAACATTAGCAGGTAACCACTCTCGCCGTCTCACGTCAATCGTTTGGCATTGAGGGGGTAGCAAGTACAAATAATTTCCCAACTGCTGGGACTTCAGAGTGCACATCTCTCTATGAGCCAAAAGGAGGACAATTAAAAAGCGGAAAGAGACTTATCACTTTCCCTTTTTCTTTGTCAATCCAAATATTATTTTGTATCTAAACTTTCAGCCAACTTAACCTCCGAAGAACACTACCATTACAAGTACACTAATGTTCTCGAGATGGGCAAAACATAAAAACTAGCCCAAGTTAATATTTTTGGACCAAAAACAAAAAAGACTCATGTTCCAACACACAATCCTCACGACCAAAAACAAAAAAACCATCAAACCGCACAGTTGGTTTTTCTTTTCCTTTTTGCTTCTTTTACTTTTAACTTTATTAAGCCAGAATCATAGATAATTCTTTCGGGTGTTTCTGATGTCTTCTCTTCTTTTTTTAAGTAAAATTTTTCTATCATTTCTAATTGTCAATATTATGTGTTTTTCATCCTATAGTTAGAAATAATTATGATACAATCAAGAGTAAAAAGGTAAATATTGAATAAAGTTCTTCTTTTCTTAATACTTCTATTTGATGGCAAGATTCTTGTTATTTGCAATGTCTATCCCATTTATTGAAATACACCATAACTTCCTTCCTCTAGTGGAATAGAATAAAGAAGAAGAAAGAAAGACATGCACCTAAGTTCAAGCCACACTTCTTCTTCATTAAAGACCAATAAAAAGAAGGCTCATCCGTAAATAAAATTGAAAGTGATTGTAATCTTAAAAGTTGTTGTCAGTCATGCATGCAAATTTTCAGAGAGCTACGCTTCCTTTTCATTAAAGATGAGACTTTTCTGTAAAATAAATTTAAGAGATTTGTGATCAAGTTGTTAGCAAGAGATATGTAAACTTTCTCTTTGTAAGAAAAAGGAGGTTCTTCTAGAGATTTGTGGTCAAAAAGTCATTGCTGCTAAAAAAGTTTACTTCCTTTTCATTAAAGACGAAAAAAGAAAGGAGACTTTTCTAATAGATTTACGATTTGAGTCAGCGCTTGCACTCAAGTTCTTAAAGCTACACTTCCTCTGTCACAGAAAGAGGAGAAAAAGGAAGCTTCGCAAAAGAAGAGATTCATGATCTGAAAAGCCGACTAACGATGACAAACATAGTTGTTTAGCAACAAAGGAATGTGAGAAATGAATTATTAATATCTCCACAATTATGCAAGAAGTAACGAGAGTTATGATAATTATAACCATTTGTAAGTGGTATGAATCTTGTGAAGTGGAAGGTTCACGCATGAAGGGATGAGATAGGAGTGAGCAAAGAAAAGATAGGAGTAGATAGTGAGCAAGGAAGATTGGAGCGAGTGTTAGTATTTACCTTTTTACTCTTCATTAATGAGTTATCATCTAAAATGCTTCTAATTTTTTGTGTCAAATCTTAGTCATTAATTCGAAAGCATATGACATCAATGGTTAAAAATGATTAAAAAAATTTTGTTAGCAAAAGAAGGAAGGATATTAGACATCCCCAATTCTTATTTGTAAGTAATTCTTTCCAAATATTTTATGCAGATACTGAGTATGCCAATATGGTGTGTCGGTGATGAGAAAAGTATCAAGACCTATAGTAATAGTTACATAAATTTTAAAGATATAATAATATGCTTCAAAAATATAGTAAAAAGTTTATTAATAGTTTTTTTAATAAATATTGATGAATTGATTAAGTTAATAAATTTGTTTTTTGAACATTTTTATCAAGGGAAATATTAAACAAGTTATAGAATAAAAATATGAGGGCACTTTGATTCTTAAAAAAATTGGATTATATAATTTCTAAAGATTACAAATATGAGATATTTTTTTTTCCATTTTTAGCTTACAATTATTTAGGTCAATTGTATACTAATTTAATTTTTTATCAAATTATTAGTAATTTAAACTAGTCTCTACTAAAAATATAAAAATATTTTATGTTAATAATTCCAATAAATTAAATAAGTAATTTAATTTTTTTAGAGATCAAATTAGCTAAGAATGCAGATAATAAATAAAATATTAAAATTTTATTATTTTTATTTGTAAAGTTTATAATATGATAAGAAAGAACTTTATTTTTATTATTTGATTTTTGCACCTAAAAAAGGAAGATAATTTAAACAATGTAAGTATCAAAACAAATAAAAATAAATTTAAAATAATAAATTTTTTGAGTGAATTTTCAACCATAGAAACACTAAATTTCAAAAAGAAAAAGAAAGAAAATTAAATGTGCAATATAATTTGTACATTACTTTTTAGGTTACAACTTGAAGAAAAAGAAAAAAAATTAAATAATATGAATATCAATTTTTGTAAAAAAAAGTTTTAATTTTAATGATTATATTTTTTGGTCCTATTTTACAAAACTAAAAAAAAATTAAAAATAATAAGAATTGGGTGAAAAAAAAATAGATCTAGCTTTCTAAAATAAAAATAGAACATTGCAAGAAAATAAATCAAAAAACTAAAATCTACTTTATTCATGAAAAAGGAAGCATATCAAAAATTTGTTCATTTATAATATCATAAGCATAAAAAAAGAATGAGAACATGGGGATGGGAGAAAAAATAGAACATATGAAAAAAAAAAAGATAGAATAAAGAAAGAGAACTTGAAATGAAAATTTTTTTTAAAGAGATCATGGAAAAACATAGAGAAACACAAAGAAAAGAGAGGTATAAACTGAAAAAGGAAGAACAAGAAAATAAAATGTTTAAAAGGATGACTGTGCATATCATTAAGCATAACCGTGCTTATTGTTGAAGCATCCTAAGTTGGCTTTTAAGTAATCATGCTGAGTGTGACCTTGCTTTCCATCAAATTTTCTTCAATTGTGACAAAAATGTTTTCTTAATTTGCTAGTGACTGATAAATTTGTATTTTAACATATTTTTATAGTCTATATATTTATGTATGACTATTATTTTATTTGAATTTTATGGTTATTTATATATTAATTGTGCAGTTTAGTATTAAAAAACATAATTAGATTTTTTAGTACATTTTGAGCCCAAATTGGATGGAAAGTAGGACTTTACAACAACCAGCACACCCATACCCTATCAGTAAGCATGGGGGTTGCTTCGATCCACAAACACGATCGTACTTATGGTCTTGCATGACTATGTTTACTTGTAAGAAGTCCAATCATAAAAATATATTAGGGTTTTGAAACTCTATAAAAGGAACTCAAGGGACAGGGACTTAGAAACCATTTTCCCACATCTCACACCTTTTTACTTATTCAATCTTGGTGTTGGCCAATTGCTAACGACTACTGGACCTTTGAAAGTGTGTCTTGGGATCAAAAACTCTCATCATCTTTTTTCTAAAGAAGACTCATCTAGTTTGCATTTACTTTTTAATTATCTATGAATTTGTTTAATATTATTTTGGTTTTTTTATATTATGTCTAGCTAAATTTATAGCTAGAACTATGGTGGATTATTTGCATGACTCTATGAGATCTTTATGATTAATAATAATTTCATGTTTCCTTTTTTAATTGGTGTTTACCTTATTGCACTATATTTGTATGTTCAGAATTGACAACTCTCAAACATATCATAATTAATTATATCGTAGGTGACCGTACCACATGTAGTTAATGAATCTATAGGCTAAAATGAGACAAAGAAATAGGTGGACCAAGCTTAGTTCTTCTCTTTTGATAAGTTTATATTTTAATATATTTTATGACTTATATTTATACAATTAAACTCTATTTTATATATATTTACACTAATTATGTTATTAATTATTACAATTTAGCTAGAAGTTGTTATTAGTGCATTATGGAGATATTCTGAATAAAAATTAAATATTTTTAGTCCTTGGCAGTGCTATGTGAAGTTGAGTTTGAATTTTGAATTTAAAATTTAAACTTAGATATGAAAATTTGGAGCGATTCTAATTGTGGATAAAACTGATTTGAAAAGATAGAGTTCAACTGACTGGAAACTCAGGACACAACTTATATAAAGAGGTCTTATGCTCCACACTAGAGACACTTTCACTTCTCTACACAGCTTCTTCCCCTTCTTAGTTCTATCCAAACTCATCTTTGAGAGTCATTGGAGACTATTGGCAAAGACGACAAGCTTCCCCTTGGAATCCAAGCAAGTGATTGAGCGCTCCTTCAAAGAACGAGAACTCTCGTCGTCTTCTATCTTTCTGGGTTTCTTTTGTTTGAGTTTTTCTTTGTGATTATGGGGTTTATTTATCACATTATTCATAGTTCATTTTGTTATGAGTAACTAAACTTATAGTTAGGGCTACAAACTTTTATGTGATTTTTACTTTAATGTTGGTATTAATTTTCCTTTAATGTTTGGTTTTATTGTATTAGATTATATTGTGTATGTTAAGATTTGATCACCCTTAGCATCTTATAGCTAGTTGCATTATAGGCGATCGTACTATAAGGATTGGTAAAACTGTGTTTGTGCAATTTTTATTTCACTATGGACAGAGTACAATAAATAGAGATTACAATATGTCTAGATCCTACAATTAAGGAATAAACGACTCAATCACACCAAGAATGAATCAATCGTATCATCTATATAAGGTAATATACAATCTGATATATTATTTCCTAACATCCCCCCTCAAGCTAAGAGTGGGATTTGGGCCAACACGTAGCTTGGAACGAAAGAACTGAAACAGAGGATGAGGCAAGCTTTTGGTGAAGACATCTACAATTTGAAGATGAGAAGGAATGAACTGAGTGATAACCTTCTTTGATAACACTAATTCTCGAACAAAATGGTAGTCAATGTCAATGTGCTTGGCGCGCTTATGAGCAACTGGATTTTGAGACAAAAATATGGCACTTTTGTTATCACAAAGTAGAGTTGAGGTTGACACAAAAATGTGCAGATCACGCAGCAGATAGAAGAATCATATGAGTTCGGCTGCTGTATTTGCCATAGCCCAATACTTAGATTCACAGCTTGATCGTGCAACGGTGGGTTGCTTTTAGCACTCCAAGACACAAGATTTCCTCCTAAGTAGATAGAGTATCCATAGGTCGAGTGGTGAGTATCAATGCAGCGAGCCCAATCAGCATTGGAGTATCCAAGAACAGTGAGAGGAGACCCACGGCTAAAGGTTAAACCAAAGGACAATGTTCCCTGAACATACCGCAATGTTCGCTTCACAGATTGGAAGTGATCAATAGTTGGAGCTTGGAGGAACTGGCTGACACTATTGACAGCAAAAGAAAGATCTGGGCGAGTGATTGTGAGGTACTGAAGAGCGCCCACCAAAGATCGATAAAGAGTTGGATCATGAAACGGATCACCATTGCTTGTTAATTGAATATCAAAGGCAAGAGGTGTGGCTTTGGCATCTAACATTTGCGCCCTGCTCAAAATATCATTTGCATATTTAGCTTGACTAAGAAAAATACCAGTAGGAGTGTAATGTACCTCGAGACTCAGAAAGTAACTCAGTCTTTTGAGATCTTTGACAGCAAATTCTGTATTAATTTTGGTCAGAATGTTATTGATGGCCGATTGATTACTGCCAGTTAATATAATATCATCCACATATACAAGGAGATATAGGGTGACAGATTTTTTTATGAAAGACAAAGAGTGATGGATCTGCCTTGTTGCCATGAAAACCAAGTTTGAGAATGAAGGCACTGAATCTCTGGAACCATGCTAGAAGAGCCTGTTTAAGGCCATAAAGAGCTTTGCGCAAGCGGCAAACATGGTTAGGGAATCGAGGATCTATGAAGCCAAGAGGTTGCTCCATATACACTTGATTTGATAGGTATCCATTTAGGAAGGCATTGTTGACATCTAGTTGATGTAGAGGCCAATTTTTTTATCACTGCGAGGGTGTGAGAATAACTCGTATAGTAGCTGCTTTTACGACGAGATTGAAGGTGTGACTATAATCTAAGCTCGGTGTATAGCCTTGTGCCACTAAGCGAGCTTTGAGATTAGCGATGGAGCCATCAGACAAATATTTCGTTCGAAATACCCATTTGGATCCAACAATGTTGTGATTTGGTGGGTGCGGAACAAGATCCCATGTTTTGTTGGAATGTAATGCTGTTAGCTCCTCATGCATGACAGCTAACCAACCTGGATCTTTGGTAGCAGATTTAAAACCTTTTGGCTCATTAGTAGAAAGTAATGCATACAATAGAGGGGAAGACTCATATGTTGAAATGTCTGCAAAGTAGTGAGGTCAGAAGATACCTGCCTTAGAACGAGTAACCATGGGATGGCTTGGAGGGGTAGGCACAACCAATGGAGATTCAACCAGTGGAGGTGCTTGAGATGCTATTGGTGATGTATCTTCTGAGGGACATAATCCACATGGTCGAGGCACAGGGTTTGGAGGCAGTTGTTGTTCTTGTTGAGACTCAGCAGTGGATGAATTGGTAGTGGCTTGAGAGGGTTCATCAAATAGCGAATAACCCAAGGCAGAAATTGAAGAAACAGTCTCTGTTTTTTAGAGTGGGAAGTAAAGCTCATCAATTTGGCATGACGGATAATATATAGATGGGAGGTTGGAACATAGAGGCATCGAAAACCTTTATGTGAGCTACTATATCCAAGAAAGATATAGGGAGTGTTGCGAGGAGACAATTTATTAAAGACATAATCTCGCAAACAAAGGTAGACTCTACAACCAAAGGGATGAAAGTTGGTGTAATTTGGCTTGGTAGTGTAAAGAACTTCAAATGGGGAAATGCCTTGAAGCAATGTGGTGAGGAGCCGATTAATGGTGTACACAACACAACAAAAGGCATCAAACCAGTAAGTGATGGGTAAATGTGATTGAAAGAGCATGGCAAGACCCGTCTCTGTGATATGGCAATGCTTGCGTTCTGCCTGGCCATTTTTGAGCTGGTGTATAGGGACATGACATGGTGTGAAGAATACCACTCTTTTGGAACAATTCTTGGAGTCTTTTGTTTGTAAATTCAATACCACCATCACTTTGAAAAGCCTTAATTGAGGTGTTGAGTTGATTTTCTGCAAAGGTTTTAAATCGAATAAAGATATAAAAAAATTCTGATTTTAAGCGCAACGAATATATCCAAGTAAACTTCGAGTGGTCATCCACAAATATGACATAGTATCGAAAACCAGAATTAGAACACACAGGTGCTGGTCCCCATAAGTCACAATGAACCAAATCTAATGGTTGTAAGGCACGGTTTTCATTTATGTTAAATGGTAATCTTTTGCTTTTGCCTAGTTCACAAGAATCACAAACAGAAGGATTTGGTAGAATGAAAGATACTGTCAAATGACCAGCCTTATTTAATTGAGAAATAATATCATAGTTGACATGTCCTAAACGAGAATGCCATAAATCAAAGGATCCTCGTAATTTATTTGAATTCAAAACAGAAAGAAAAGCAGCTTGGCCATGCTCCAAAACATAGAGATTTTGTTCACGCCTCCCTCTTGCTAGAATTTCCCTTGTGCCCTTTTTCTGAAGCATAAAGGATTTGTCAGAAAAAATAGCATCAACAGGATAATCATGAGTAAGTTTGCTAATAGATATAAGATTCTTTTGTAGTCCAGGCACCACCAAAATATCTAGGAGACTTAAATCTGAGGCCAAACGGCAAGAACCAATATAGGATATGGGCAAAGTATTACCATTTCTAACATAAACGGTGTGATTACCTGAGTATGGCTCCATAGAGTCCAGCAGCGAGGAACTTGGTGTCATATGTGCTGAGGCACAAATGTCTAGATACCAATCTAATTTTTCAGAGGAGGAAACATTGCATGTTGTAGCAAAGGACTCTGGAAGATTTGCAGAGTGAGGAGGAGCTCTTTTATAGCATTGATGACATGTGGTGGCATAATGCTCCTCTCCTCGACAGATTTGGCAAATAATGATTTGATTGTTTCGACCACGACTCCCACGTCTTGCAGAATTCTATCCACGCCCTCGTCGACTATGAGAGGAAGCACGTGAAGCATTCGAATAACGTGAATTAGAGTTTTGGTGGGAACGATGATTGGAAAGAAAAGCAGTTTGAGGTGGAGTATCTTCTACAGCAGATATATATAACTCAAATCCTTCTGCAGCAGCAACCAAATCTCTAAAAGTAGGCAGTGAGCGCATTATTAGCTGCGATGCACCAAAGCTAGTAAAAGTCAGACCCAATCCTCAGAGAAACCAATGTAATTTATCAAGATCATTGACAGGTCTGCCCATGAGGCTAAGTTGATCACAAAGTGTTCGAAAAGATTTTAAAAATTCTCGAACAGAGGATGAACCTCTTTTGAGATGTAATAATTGGTCACGAATATTGATTTCTCTTTGTTTAGAGTCTCCACCATAAAGGGACTAAAAAGTAGACCAGATCTATTGAGCAGTATCACACTTGAGAACCTCAGCCAAGGTTTCCTCTGTGAGAAAGGCTTGAAGAAGACTAACAAGTCGCTGATCTTATTATTTCCAAGAGATGAAGGCTGGATTAGTGGGGGGCACAGAGGCATCAGTGGTTGGTAGCGTAGGGGAAGGAGCAGGAGTGCTTCCATCAATGTGATCATAAAGCGCTTGTCCTTGTAGGAGAGGAAGAAGTTGACGATGCCATAGGATGAAGTTTGTGGATATGAGGTGAATGTTTAGCATATGGATCATAGTGTTGAAGGATAAAGCACCTTCGAATGATAGAGCAGGAGTGGCCATGAAGCAAGACAAGGAAAAGAAAGGATAAAAGAATTTCAGAACCAAAGATAGGTTGATACCATCTAAGGATTGGTAAAACTGTGTTTGTGCAATTTTCATTTCACTATGGACAGAGTACAATAAATAGAGATTACAATATGTCTAGATCCTATAATTAAGGAATAAACGACTCAATCAAACTAAGACTGAATCAATCGTATCATCTATATAAGGTAATATACAATCTGATATATTATTTTCTAACACATACCATGTGTAATTGACAGAACTATAGAATAAAACAAGATAAAGGGTTAGGTTAATCACACTTATTTCTTTTCTTTCACCCACTATTGAATTAACAAACTCATAGGAGCTTCATACTTTCTTAACAAATTACCTTGCATGATAATTGGAGCGTTTGCTTAGGAAAAAGAATATTGACATTGCATAATCATTGGGTGTTAATATAACTAATTATGAGTGGTTGGCAAATATTTGAATACTAATATCATGATTAAATTAATTAGAACATAAATAAGTACAGTAGGTGAACCCATAAGTTCTAGGATCATCTCATATGATCTCTCTCATATATTCTATTATTATTTTTTTAATTTATTGTTAAAATTTAGTTCTGTTTTTGATCTGTTACAATTCTGTTATGTTTAAATAATCAAATTAAGTTATTTTTTGTACTTGAAAATAATCTCTGTAGGATGATAACTTGGGAACTCTTAATTCAAAATCATTTTATTATTTTTTGATAGGTACACTTGCCTACGAACAAGTTTTTTCAATCCTTATTAAATTAATAGCTCATAGGCACTTTGTATTTTCTCTTCTTTTTACCTTGCATAATCATTGAGCGTAATAGCTTAAGAAAAAGATTGTTAATATTGTATTACTATTGGGTATTAATAAAATTAGTATAAGTGGTTGGCAATCATAGAGAAACTAAGATTACAATTAATCTAAAAGTAAACATAAAGAATTGCAAACGTGAAACCATACGTCCTAGTTTTTTTCTCAATTAGTTTATTATTAGAGGTTGCGTTATTTTTAATTTTATTTTAATTATTTTCAAATTTGAATCCTTGTATTATTTAATTGCATATCCTTTAAGTTCAAACAATTGAATTAAGACGTTTTTAATACTTGAAAACAATCTTTGTAAGATAATATTTTGGAAACTTAATTTAAATTTTTTTATTACTTTTCGATGGCATACTTACCCTCAAATAGTGAATAATTCATGATAAATTGGAACAATTAATGAATAAATCAATATAAAATTCTCATCAAATAAGAGTCGAGCATAAAAAAAAATAAGATATAAAAAATACTATAAAATACATACTTATTTGGGAGTCCTATTTGAGGCCATAAATCTTTTCTTGAAGCTCAACAATGTGAAGAAGTTCTCCTTGAGAGCATTGCTCCTTAAGATTGTTCCAAATATCAATAGCACGATCAAAGTATATTACACTTTAAGAAATAAATTGAGAAGTGAAGTTGACGAACCATAACAATATGAGAGCATTGCAATATTTCCACACAACATATGTGGGGTTTGTGTTTAGTGGTGTAGTAATGGAACTCGTGAGAAAACCCATTTTGTTTTGTAAATGAGGATCATTCCAAACAATCTTGACCAAAAATGATAGTTATTTCTTGATAAGGTTGAGGTTATAATAATAGAGGAAAGACTCTCACTAAGGTGTGTAATAAGTACTTAATGGATTTTGCTCTATGAGAATGATGTGATTTTCTGGCATTTCAAAGGTGAGACAATATCTGCAGAGCTCTAAGGAGGAGTTATGATACTATTAAAAGATTTGGATGTTTAGAGATCTAATGGCGTAAAGAGCAAACCATAATAATGAAAAAGAGCTAAAAGTTGTCTTTTATATATATATATATATATATATATATATATATATATATATATATCCAAATGATTACCACAAAAATACATATAAGCAAGTTTTTGGAGGATGAGAAAGAATCTTGCAATGCAAACAAAATAAAATAATAATTCAACATAAAAACAAACATTTAGAAGTTGTTCGAGAATGACAATTTTGGAGGAAGAGACATGTAACGTCCCTAACATAGACTCAATGGCTCACACCTCTATACACGAAGTAACACGATTCACCTCTATTCATACTTAGACGTGTGTTCTTAGGTATATCTTTACATGAGAGAGTTAACATCTACTATGCATTTATAGTTTGTAAACACATTCATATTTATATATGCAAATCATACTTCAGCCATGTAGTACACAACACTTGATCATCAATTATAATTATACAAGTATAAAATAACTTTTGTCACTTTACTAAGACTTAATAAGAAATTCTTTTATTCCCAACATAAACTATAGCTTGAAATAATATTGTTTCAAAAAAATTACACATGTGATCATTTAATATGAAACATTCTTAATTTTAATACACCTATAATGACTAATACAAGTAGAATACAAAATAAATCTCAAAATAGTCATTAACTTTGTTTAAACATAAGAGCAGTCCCCACACTATATCTATACATAGGCGACAATTACAAGTTAATCAGTCAGATGAAGTGAGCCCCTTTGAAGAGTCCAACCATGTGCCTCAGAGGACTCCATAAGTTGAACTCAAGGTCATCAACATACAAGAGATACATTGTCATAAGGTTGAACTGTAAAACCATATGTCCTTTAATAATAAGATTCGCACCTTGATTATGTGTTGGTTCCTTTACATACACACACGCAACAAACAAGCAAACAAGAAAAAAACACAGAACATACAAGAGGGTGAGTCCATGTAGTAGATAGAACAAGTCAAGTCACATAACAATCCGTATAATGGATTTACTTTTAATCAAATTCATCATGGTCATCAAATAATTAGTTTGGCAAGGAAATTTTGTCAATAGTCACACTTATAACACCTAAATTTCAACAAGGCAAAGAACATAACACAATCACATATATGTTGGATGATGTATGATGTAAGTTTCTTATGAAGTTCTCTCTTTATTAAGTCAAATTATGCAATGCCTGGAGATCCTAATAACTTGGAACATCGTCATAATCTTTTAACATCAAAGGCAGTCGAAAGACTGCGTTCCCTACTTCACATTATATTACAGCATGTGTATTTCATAAAAATGGTTTGTCAACAGCCCATGCTTAAAAAACATCATTTAGAAATGGACCTACCACGACCTTAGAAATGCTTGCTTACGTCAAAATTAGCGAGTATTTGCTAGCAACGTGACCCAATTATGGTAAGCTACTCTATGCCATTGAACCTGAACACAGGCATCCTGCAGTTGTGCCAAACTAACCTCGATAACTTCCTTTTTACATGTTATGATGCATGATAAATAATTTAGTTATTATGTTTTCTACTCGTCTTTTTTACTGCCACTTAATTCAGTTTCTTCTTTCTTTTGGAGGATATCATATTCAAGAACATAACTACACGTGTGTGCCAATTACGACACACTCCTTTGTCAATAATCACACACATTCTGCAATACATAGAATGACTTAACAAGAATACAATACCTTTAACATCTCCATTGAGTGCTGAGTCACATACAAGCAGAAAGGGACCAATCATTCCAAAATTAAACTATGACTCAATAGTCACACACACACATACGTGCACGTGTGTTTGTTCACAACTCATTCAATGACACTAGGTTTATAATATTCCGTATTATTCCTCAGTTAAAACACTTGGTAAGAATTTAGCAAATTAAAATACATCCAGCAAAATTTGACAAACAAAACACATTTAACACAGTTCACCAACCAAATACATTCTACATAACTTGGCAACCAAATAAACACTGCACGAGATATACACCTTGCATAATCATTTAATATAAACATATTTTGTATGGTCAATTACGTAAAATCTATTATGCATTATCAACTAGCCAAGACACATTTCACATTAGCATACAATTCTGCACAATTATCTAGTTAAGTCATGCATTGTATAATGTGTCAAAATGCACACATGTGTTTGTTTCAGTATATGTCTCACACTAAATCATACGCACAATTTAAAATATTCTTCAATTTGGTTATTGCATCATATATTTGTAGTTTTAATATAATTTTGTATAGATATCAAATTGTCTTTGCATTGATGGTTTAAAAATCAAAGGACTCTTTTCGTTTGAAGATTTATACATTTTCATTTAAACACACTGGCACATGTACATATACACTCATATTAGAATCCATACTAAGGTCAACAATCATACATCATAATAGGGTAACATACACACAGTCATTCATTATGCAGACTTTGTGAGCTAGAGATGTATCAAATAGCCACATTAGGCCAATCAAACGAAGAACAACAACCAAGTAACCTATATGCAATGGAGTGTAGAAAATTCTTTCCTTAATGTAGACAATTATATATGCAATAGAGTATGAAAAATACTTTTGTCAATATGAAATTGTGTGTATGATTGGTTTCATGAATTTGTCTCTTTTAATGCAAAATTTGTATGCAATTAAATGCAAAAAAATGCCTTTTTATGCAAAAACAAGTTGTTGTACTAACATGCAAAAAATGCTCTCTTTTGGTAGAATTTGACTTATAACATGTACTAAAAATATCTTCTCTTAAGGTAGAATTACGTATATACAAAATGTAGAAAAATAAAAGTACAAGTCATTTGATGCGAAAACAATTGCGTAACAGGGTGTAGCATGCAGATTGATATTCCTTTTAATGTAACGTTAAGTAGGTACAAGAATATAGAATAATATTTTTTTTTATGCAGAAAGGTTATACAGCAAAAAGTAGTGTAAGGGTCCTTTTTTGTACAAAAATGATCATACAACCAAATTTTGTGTGGTGTTTTCTTTCACATAAAATGATTTACTTTGAAGCAAAGATAATTATGCAATAAATGCAGACTATAGAAGCATACAAAATAATGTTTCTCTTCATGCAATTTCTCATATAGCAGAGATGTATAATGCGAATTATAGCAAGTATAGAATAACATTTGCTATAATGCAACATTATTATGCAGCAGAGGTGTAGAATAACATTTTCAATTCAAAATAGTTATGCAACAGATTTTCAAAAATTAAAGTGCAGTATGCAAGATAGTGTATATTCATTTGTTGTAAAAACACTTATATAGCAAAGTGTAAAGTACACAATACAGAAGAATGTGAGGGTATGTCTCTCTAAAATGCAAAATTGATTATATAGTGAGATATAGAAGTAATATGCAGTTCATAATGTGATTTTTCTTGGTGCAAAAACTAATTGTATAACGAGTGCAAAATGCAATAAAACACAAAATAACCTATTCTTTGATGTTAATTAGACAGTAAAGTAAAACATAATCTTGGTCAAACTCCATTTCCTTCAAGTTCAGCCATTAGTTTGTAGGCAACTGTTGGTAATCAATTACTTCGCAGCCTCTATTATCCTATTGACTGTATCACATTACTAAATTGTCAATTTTTATCTATTTCTCCTTTCTTATTTGGTCCTTCTTCTTAGTCAGCATTTGTGTTTAGGATTAGTATGAATTTGTTTCACAATGCCACTTGTTCCTTTTTCTTTCAATCTACAGCCTTGACATTTTACTAAGTCTGAATTAATTGATTTAAGTAGTTAGTAAATTCTCTTTTATACTAGTAATTCCTAAGTCTCTCTTCATGGTCATTTACCTAGTTGTCTCACATTTCTGATTAATATATTCTTACTTTATTATGAGACATTTCACTAATAGTGTAACACATTATTTTATTTTGAAAGTTACTTTCTCTATTGTCTTGCATGTACACTTACCTCTCCTGATTGTCTAGGTACTAGAACTCTCGTGAGACTAAGCCTAGTTATAGTTTGAAATTAATTTAAAGATCTCAAATTTTTGTTATAGAGTGATCAACTAAGCAAACAAAATGAATAATAACACACACTCATGCTAAACTTCATACAATCCAATTTACTTTCTAGTTCACAGGAACAATATTTCAGCATACATCATATATACACCTCATAATTTCATTTTACTTAATTCACCCCGCTAATCATAACAACACTGCTCCTACACCACATATACATCAGGCCTTCACCCAATGTACTCTACTTACTAGCCACTACTGCATCATTTCCACACACGACACATACATATATTCATATAAAAGTATCCAATTATTTATACAATATCCCACCCAAGTATAGAGTATAGACCTAAAACAAAATGGGAAGTTTAATTGCTAGAAAATTATTCGGTTACAGTGAGTGCAAGATTCAAAGATTACATAAGTTCTAACTTTTAATGCAATTACATCAATCATATAGAACAGAGATAGAAGGTCTCATCATATACAAAATTCCTTATCATCCAGCTTAAATACATCTCATGATATAGATGGTGGTGTGTGTTTGACAATAAATACACAATCGTCATATAGAAATAAAATGTTACCTTTTTTGCATTCTACATACATCGATTAAACAGAATATCCATAGAACAATTAAGGCAATTGTAGTGACAGAGGTGTTATAGTGTGCAATAAAGTATGTCGCATTTCAAAATATTAAGAGAATAGAACATTTAGTAAATAGAATAAATTTCAGGATGGTAATCTTAACAAGTGAATTGAATAAGAATATTAAGTTTTCAAAATCAATAAAGTCTCCCTACACATATTTCATGTTAGGATTAAGTATCACACATTCATATTAAAGGAAACATCACAAATATGACATAAACATAAGGTGCAAAAGTGACTTCTTTCTCAAAACTTATTTGACAACTAATTAGAACTGTGAGTGAGACATCAAGTTAGAATACATGCAAGAGGTCACCTTCCTGACTTGACAAAAAAAAGGAAAAATTAGAAAGGGATGTTATTAGTCCTATTAGATATAAGAAAAAGTAATGTAGAAATGCAGTCTCAGTATTATTGAATATTCATGATACAATTAAGGTTTGTCTAAATTTGTCAAAATACGTAGTATAAATTAAATTTAAATCGAAGGGGTCTTTATCGCTTAAGAGGATTTTCTATTAATTCAAGTTAGACATTGCATTATGCAGATCTTAGTGGAATAAACAATTGCTCACTTTTCAGACAAAGAGGAAACATTATGCTTTGAATTCCATATACACAGTTCCAGCCGAAAGTTTACATGCAATTAAGGTAGCTATAGTAAGTACGGTACAATGATATCCTATGAAGTATGCCATGTACAAAGCATCCAAAGGCAAGAATTTAATAATCAAAATAGGTTGCAGGGAGATACAATTCGTCAAGCAAAAGTGTGTACGTGTTTCTTATTTAAGAGGTGGAAAAATAGCAACATTGAATATAGTAATTTTACACGAATAAATAGGGACCAATTCAATTCAGTAAGCTTGAAAAATAATGCAATTTGTTGATGTATAGTTTACATCAAAATCAAGCATCATTCTTTTATATTAAAAAATTACAATAAGTATTATACAACGTAAAGTGTGGATAATAATCTTAATCCTTAAATATATTTAATTGACAACTCTATCCACTCAACCAACAATTAAAACCATGAATGAGGTGTTACTTTGAAATGCATACAGGTCATGATTCTAATTTGATAGAAATAGACAAACAAAATATCACTAATCTTATTAAGTACAAGGAAAAGTAATGCGAATAATTAATTCTAACTCATTAAAATATCCAATATTAGATTCACAAAATTTCATACAATTCCATTCTCCGGTTACGAATATGTAAGGATGGGGGTATCTCCTATTTGTGATAATAATGTAAGTGTCATAACACAGTCAAGTAATAATAATCAAAATAGAACCATATGCATCAGAATTTGCATCATGATGTGACATATTTTATGTTTATATTTATAATTTTATTTTGATTAATAAACACTTTTCATATGCTTTATTTTTAGATTTTTTTATCATTTTTGAGTTATTTGAATAAGTTGGACTTGTTACAAATAAATACTTTAATTTTGTAATTTCGATTATTCTAACCTCTAACTACTTTTTTAGCTATAACTTTTTCTATAAATATTTTTTTTTGCTGATTTTAGTTGCGTTGGATTCTACGCATCCAGAGCTTCAAAATGAATATATGGATCACTAGATTTGGAGTTGTTTTCAAGTTTTTATGATTTTTTGAAGTTAAAGCATATTTGTTGAATATTGTTGCAGGATTGCATTTGGACCCTAATAATTGTATTTGGGCTTTTAGATGTTATTGAAGCCCGCATTTTGGCCACTTAATTTACCCTAATCAGAACCTATAAATAGACTAATAAGGTTCTAAATTGAGAAAGATTAGACACTTTAAGATTTTGAGACTTGGTTAAAATAAGAATATTTTTTTTTTACTTTCTCTCGAACTCTCTTGTTCTTTTCTCATTCTTGCGTGGGGTAAGCATTTCAATAGAAGGTTAAAGCTCTCATTCAATCCGTGGAATCCAAATGCCGTAATTCTAACTTGAGTTCTGCTCTAAATTGCTTTGAGTTTGTTAACTTTTCTCTCTAATATCAGAATTGTATATTGCAATCATAATTGACTTTTCTGTTGTTAGAATTCAAATTAGGACTCGATTGATGCTTTGATTTGATAGTTAATGCAGATTAGGTTAAATGATTATTTGATTTAATTTGTAATTCTATTCAATTAGGATATTCGATTGAATTAATAATTGAATTGGGTGATTGTTCAAACGTGAATTTTAATCTTTAGATACTATGATAGTCAGAGTTACACGTAATTGGTATTCTGTGGATTGATGTTTCTTATTTCATTTTTACTCACTTTAATTATATCTGTAATTTAATTTAATTAATTTATAATTTTTAAAACCCCAAAAAACCTTATTTGCATTCTTTAAAACAAAACCTAAAATTGATTTTGGCTGAAAATGTGTTTCTTTGAATCGACCTAGGTTTGGCTCTATATTACAAAACTTTTAGAAAATTTAGTTGTTTTGATAGCGACTCGGCATCGTCTATCACACCACATTTATGACATATGATTATACCAACTTTTATTACATGCAATCGGTTCTAGTCAATGGTCATGCAAAATGGCAGGCACACAAGAGTCGCTAACTATTATTTCATCACACATTCAACAAATACAGTTTAGGTATTGAAGAATCATGCACACATACTCAAAGCATTCTTTATCAGACAAGTTCAGGAAATTAGGAGTAAAAACCTATATTTCACCATTTATTTCACTTAACACCCACGAGATTCAGCATGTCGATCACTAAAAAAGAAAAAGAGGAAAACAGATAAGGCAATATCAACATGCAACAGGGATATAGTATGATTGCACTCTCCATAAATCATCAGGACTCATTTCATTCATAATCTACACAGAAAAAAGGGGAGTAAAATAAAACATAATGCATGCAATTAATCTAAATCTTAGAGAGGAGAGAATAATAAAAAAAAAACACACTCACATGCAAGGCGCATCATCTATTCATAACTAACAGCATTTGGACCCCCTTATCTCGGCTTGATCATGAGAAATAAGAAGAGCGCAGGGAGTTTTCTCTTAATGAAGCAATGTCCTGGACGAACAACTCGTGGACTGATGGTGTAGGTAACAAGAGGGTATGATGATGAATTAGGTGCAATCTAAAGAGTATTATTCAGTCTCTCTGTTCTCTCAATGTTTTATCTCATACAATGCTTCTTTTTTTTTTTTTAAGCTATAAGGCAAAGAGTAATGAGTCCCTCTTTATAGGTGTTCAAGGCGCAAGGCAAAGTGGAAGATTAGATGTTGACAGTTAGGTTTTCTCTTCCACACACGATTTCTGCATTACGTGCCATTAAGGGAGGTAGTCAGTGAATGGGTTGACATGCATTAAAAAGAAATTGAGGTTACCACAATAAGTTTCATACTCCTTTTTAAATTCTAAGTACTACTCTTATGCGAGCATAGAGAAAAAATTAACAAATATAATAATATGGACAAGAAAGAGAAAACAAAGTTCAACTCTTTCACTTTAAATGAAATGAGATACATATAACTATACTATAATATCTACATAGCAACGTGTAACAATTGAATTGTACATGAATGCATGAAAACAATCACAATTCACACATAAAAAGGTAGAAACATAAGTCTAAAAAAGACTACCAAAGAGAAATAAGCAAGAGTGGACCAAAGTAAAAGCAAAAAAAATTCCTCTACAAAAAAATACTCATTATCACTTGCCAGAATTTAGGTATTAGCTAAAATTTGAGGATTTTATAGGACAAAATTTATATTTTAAATAAATATATTTAAAATTAATATTTTTTAAAAATAAAAGATATAATTAACAAAGGACAACAATAATAGAGGACAATATTATAAATAATATATAATTCTTTTAATTTAGCATTAAAAAATATATATATCTTCCCCTCCCTTCCCTTCCAAAAACCTTCTTCCAAACATATTCTTAGTGACTATAATTGACAAAGGATAACAACAAAGAGAAAAAACTAATGGAGAATTCTAAAAGTAGTGGTTGTAGTTTGCAAAGGAAAACAAAACTGATGAGACAACTCTACCAAACCTCAATCAATTTGGTATTAAGTCACACTTAAATCATGTGTATTCTAATTTATTTTTGAAAGGACAGATGGAATAAGGTACCTTAATATGCATCAATTTAAGAAAAGGAAACATTTTTACTACAACACTCTATTGGTGTCCCAAGTTATGACATGAATTTCATAACAAAGATTAAAACTTAGCATTTGAGAGAATGTTAAGAAGTCATATAAGAAATTATGTTACGAGCCTTAAGAAGTTGCTCTACTTCAAAAGATAATGGTCAACTACACTTAGTTGAAGAAGTTATAGAGAAAAAAGAGTGTCAAGAGTGTAATTGAATTTGCACTTTCATTAGTGTAAATTTTGTATGTGCCTAATTTAACCCTAAGACTTTGTCTTTTGAAAACTAAATTGACTTTTAATCATTTTTAAAATTTAAATTTTTAAAAATACAAAATTACTTTTAAAATTAATTTTATAAATCATTTATAAACCACTTCTAAAATTTATTTTTTGAAAAATATTTAATATTTTATCAACAATTAAATTTTGAATATCATAATAATTTTTTTTTTTGTCGCACTATAGGTCTTGTTGTGAACCTCTTTTGGTCAACTAAATATACTAGTTTCAAATTGGGCTCTTGTGAACACCTTTAAAATGCAAATACTAAACATTATTAAATTGGGCTCTTTGCGTGATGTAAACAGTGAATACATTTAAAATGGGCTTTATTGTTAAACTTTTGTAGAAAACTGAAGGCAATGATCCATCTCGAGGATCATTTCTCTCCTCTTTCTTAAATTTTGCGGCCCATATAATTTATCATCCAAATCTTTACTTTATTCCTTTTCTTGGGTAATAAATGAGAACCTTACCTTTTCTTAGCCTATTTAGGAAGCAAAAATGTGACTACAAAAACCAATAGATACCTGGACAAGGTTTAAGTGCATCTTTAGTTTAACTTATTTATTTTAAGAAAATAATTTTGATAATTTTTTGACGAGTTTTTAAAAAGTAAACTTTTCCCACAGGTAAACTTACAAACAAAAATTCGATACTCAAGTAATCATCGGCTTTTGATTATACGTTGTGGATTGATCTCTTGTTTTTCAATGAAGGGTAGTGATCAGTTTCAACATTATCAAAATGGTCCAAGAGGTGACAATTAAAAACAATTCCCTAGCATCAAGAACAAGAATGTTTGGTTAAATTTAGGCCTAAATGATATGGCATTGTTAGGTGAGATGCTCGGGCAATTAGCTTAATATAGGTGGATATTATTGATTCAGTTTTATCCGTCACTTACAATCATGGCTTGTATATTATTCCTAAGAAACTTTGTTTCTCACATTTTTATTTTTATTTGAAACCTACAGAATATTGCTATCTAGATTCGGTATATATTCTTAAAACAATATGCTTAAAAAAAAGGAATTAAAATTGAGATTATGGCCATGTATATAATTTACTAGCCTAGCTAGAAACAAAGTCATTCAATAGAATACTAGTGATAATGATAATTAAATGACATGAGATTGCTCTAGCTTTAACATTAGTTTTGATTTCAAGTTTCAGAAAATACAACTATGCATTGTTTTATTAAATTCCGTAAAAGATACATGTAATTTAGAAATCAAAACAAAAAAAGTACTCACTATAATTAATTTTATAACACTATCAAGACAGTGCTAGAATTTAGTTAAGATCTGATTTAAAGCATACAATTTAGTTCTGATTATGGTTATTTTATATTTCAAATTAATGAGTAATAAAAATAAACTATATCGATCTTGCTTATAACGGAACATTAAAAAAATAATGAGGGCCCTTGATTACCTTCCGAGTGCCTGAAGAATCTTGCAAAGTGATCAGTCACTCGTACTAGCCGTGTGAGTTGGATCGGAGCTGCTAAACATATTGATAAATAAAATCATAAACGTACTAATATAAAAATTAATTAATAGTGAAAAGCAGAAAATCATAATTAAGTTATTAGAGTATAGTAATGTAAGCAAATCATAAGCCGTACAGAGCGCATGTTGCAACTTGTGAATTTTATAAGTAGAAGGCACACGAGTGCTCTTCCTCGTGGTGATGGACAACCAAACTCTAAAAATAGAATAGAGTAGGGTTTAAGAACTTACCTGACAGCCTTCCACTTTGGAAAAGCCATGTTTCGATATGAAGTTTAGAAGTAGTGAATGCAAAATATGTTGAAAAAGAGGAACACATGTGGGGTTGGATTCTACAGGTACGTGTTTGGCTTTAACTTAAACTATCATAGCGCCAATGGGTCTTGTATGCGATCGAAGGGAAGGTATCTTGCACAAATTGTGGCCTCACATGTCTCATCTTCAACTTCAAGTGGATTCATCGCTAGCATTTGCCACACATGTTCATTGGACCTAATTTGTTTTCTCCAACCTGCATTTGGTTGCCTTCTTTCTGGGAATTCTTTTTTTTTCATTTTGGAAGAAAATTAATCCATATTTTACATAAAAATACTTCTGAAAATGCTCATTAATGTGGAACTTTTTTTTTGGAATAAAAATTATTGAATTTCTTCGATCTATCGATGTAAAATCTATGTGGAGTTACTCATTGTATCTTTTAGTTGAGAGAGACTATGATTTACTACGACATTATTATTGAACCAAGAGATACGAGAGTTTGGACATCTACAAGCCAATCCTTTTAGAATTTATCAGAACAAGATTGTAAAAATGTTTGCCAGGATCAAAATGCTCAATCACGATACATTATCCACGTATATATATTGGTATCATTAAGGAGTTTTCTTTCTTTTATTAATATAAAATAAATAATATATATATATTATAAAATAATTGTTACGCATTAATTATTTTTCCTTCAATTCTATTTAACAATGCTAATTTCGGCCTTGAAAGTATAATTTAAACAATTAATAATAACAAAATTATAATATTTTTATAAATTTAATGTAAGAAATATTTTTAATAAAATTTATTATTTTTAGAAGTTTAAGTTCTCAAGAATTATATGTAAAATTTTATTGAGCAAGATTAAGTTTAACCATCTAAAAATAGTAAATATTTTTATTAGAAAACGGCTTCATTAGAACGATAAATGTTTTTTTTAATAAAAAAAACATTATTTTTAGATACCTAAACTCAATTGGAAAAGATAAGGTTAATATTTTCTTTATATATAATATGAATTACAAGTTTGAATCATAAAATAATTAATTAAAAAATATCTTTCAATGTCGAATTTAAGTCAAAATTAGAATAAGTTGTGCATGGTAATGGATCACAACTTTGTAGTTACCCAAGTTTAAAATAATTTTGCATTTAGTAAGAATAATATATTAGTTACCTTGTAAAATTTGGCCATTAAAATAATAGAGTAATGCACTAGAGAATTATATGTTCTTATAGAATTTACGTTTTTTCATACACTTCTCACTTTATCCATTAACAACCTTAGATAAACAATGCACAATATCATTCTTACCTTTTGTCTTTAGGGTAAGCTTGAAATTTTTTTAAAATTTATAAAATAAAACAACGACTTATATAATTTTTTACTTATTTTAATAAAATTTTAAATTATTATGATACATTTTATAAATTAAGTTTATGACATTATAAAATTTTATGCGATAATTTTTTTCAACGATCTGTCTTCTGATGACATGAAGTGCAAGATATGTAAATGCAACACAAAACTCATGGTGTGATTTTAGGACTCTGATGCAATACTGAATTTATGACCCTTTGCTACAATTTACCATGACTCACACTAAAAATTATGGTGATTGTCAGATAACTCGAAGTATAAAATTCGTGGTTTATACTTCACTTTAAAATAAGTCATTGTCTTAGTTCACTATTTCACTAAATTAATATAAAAAATAAATTTATCCTATAACACGTCAAGTAAACAACTTAATAAAACTAATATTAGAAAATCGACTTTACATGTAATTTTCCATTTTATTAAAGTGTTATAACCAACTATTTATAAATCGTGGTTTAAATCCGTAACCTTTTTTTTTAATAATTCGAACCCTTTTTTAAAATAATTTTTCATCAAATTAATAATATTAAAATATAATCAGACCAATACAGTTTAAAATAATAGCCCACGTCATGAATTAAGTAATGATGTAACCCAAGATTGTGATGGAATTACAGCGTTGGGTTATACCAGAATTGGTCACATTGATAACTGTTGACTTTGATAGTTGGTGAATAATTGATCATCTCATCCCACTCGGTTGCTTTTGTACCTAGTAAACTTTTTAAAAAGTGCATACTTTTCTAACATTAGTTTACTTTCATTAATGAAAAGAGGTTCCCCTTTCATTTGCAAGATTCTATTTAAGGAAGGAATGACTTCGTTTTGATATATTTTAGTTTTTAATTTAGCATATAAATTTCTAATATATTTTACTTTTCATTTTAATCGTGATTTTTTTAAAATTTTGGTAAAAATTTATAGATAAGTGTCATATGTAAGAATTATAAATATTATATTATTTTCTTACATGCAAATGTTATTTTTAATTAATTTGATTTTTATACTTCACAATAAGTTCATACAAATCTCACAATAATAATTTTTTAACCTTACGATATCTTTACATTGAATAATAATAATAATAATATATCACCGTTATCATAAACATATCAGAGCAAACCAATCGGCAGTGATTGAATATGTATGCTAAAATATGTTTCTTTTTCTTTTCTGATTCATTTTCTTTTAAAGATCGGAATATAAGAAAATGTTCGGCAAATATTTTTTGAGATATTTATATTTAGAGAAAAATAAAAAGAAGGTAACATATCCAACAAATAATGTGATATAAATGGAAAAAAAAAAGAAAAAAAATATTAAATTTTTTACATAAATTAAATTTGCCAAATATACGAAGGAAAGCCTAATTAATTAATTTAACTGCATAGAGTGAATAAAAAATCAAGAGCGAGACACGATACAACTAGTGCTACTCTCTATTTTCTTCACAGCTAGCTAGCTATAACTAGTGTAAAGAGAAAATACACACCGAACTACCCTAAGATTAAGAGTACAGAGTAGTAACTAAAACACAATTATAACTTCAGCTTATCGCAACTACTCCAATGCAGATTCGAACACTTTCTTTGTTTTATTTTTTCCCCCCTTTTTAACTGAGTTGTTAAGTCCCATCAACTATCAACTAATTAGCTTCTAATAAATAAAATGTTAGTGTTTATTCCACGCGCGCGCTTAAGAAGCGTTGCTGGTTAATTGTTGATGGAGTGACCAACACCTGGGCTATGACCTGGCGATGTGGGCCTAAAATCGTCCACTTCATATTCTACACGTCTTGACCCTTCTTGTTGCACCCTATTATGATCACTCATCCCTCGAACACCACCCACATCAGTTTTGACATTCATTGTGTTTTCTTGAGGTTTGGAGCACTCATTGCACAACTGAGACCTCAAGTGCCTGCCTTGGACTGAGGGAGCTTGGCGGTGCAACAACATAAAAAGGAGGAGAACCAAGGTAATAATATTTCTGAGCATAGTGTTTTCCATGTTAATGTGGGTTGGTGAAAGAGAATGATATATGTGCTACGAGAGAAAATTAAGGAGGGGAGATAGATGGTTGATACTGAAAAAGTTGCTCCATGAAGGTTGGTATTTATATACGAGGGTTGAAAACCGAAATTGGAATTTAAATAAACTCTTAAGGTTTGGACGACCAGCGCATGTGAAGTCTTTCGCTCCTCATGGTTGGGAAAAAGATTCCAGAGAGACATCCTGTGAACTATATTAACTGTGTAAGCCTAACCTCTCGAGTAAAAGGACTCGTATCTTGTTTGCTTTGTCTAGTTGTATTGTTCTTCTTGTCTCTCTCTCCAAATCATGCAAATAAACAAGCATAATGGTACTCACCCTATTTTTGGAGTGCAGGGGTTGAAAAGAAAGGGAAAAATAAGAGGGAAAAAAAAATAAAACACAGAATATCATGTGACTTACAAGAAAGGATAAATAAATAAATAAAATGAATTAGAGATATGTTTGGAGTAAGAAAAATTTTCTAAGTTAAAAATCATGTTGAGGAAACTACATTTCGACAAAATATTGAGAATGAGGAAGGAACTTAAAAATACGTCTAAACTTGAGAAGTATTGAAAAGTTATCCAAGGCCTTTTTGTTTCATATCAAAAAGGACACATTTCGAGCTATTTTAGAGGTTTTTGTCACTTTGTTGATTTTTCTCTAAAACTGCTCAAAAAATAAGACTGACAAGAAAATATTTTAAGTTCACAAACTAGAGGCTTTTTCAAGGAATTTTGAGGAGTTTTCAAGTCATTGACACTTAAAACTACTCAAAAAATAGAACTGACAAAAAAATATTTTAAGCCCACAAAATTGATGGCCTTTTTGAAGAGTTTTGAGGAGTTTTCAAGTTCCTGACACCAAAAACTGTTCGAAAAATAAGAAGTAGTCAGAAAATAGTCTAAGTCTGTCAGTCTAGTTGGCTCCAAAGTCTCTCTAAAATTGCTTGAAAAATAAAAATGAACAAAGAAAATATTCTAAGTCCACAATACCAAGACAAGCTCTCAAAACTCCAAAATTGCTCGAAAAGAGAAGTCAAGGAGAAATTATTCTAAGGCCATAACACTAAATGAGCCTCTTATATTTCTCCCAGAAACACTCGAAAGATAGAAAAACAAAAGTTGATAGGTCAAGTCATTGCAAAATCCAAAAGCGGTTACCAGTAGTCATTAACATTCACCACTACGCAAAGGAGATCGTGAGCGATAGCGGTTATGAAAGAAGCCCTAACCAACAACACGATCATAAGCAATCGTGGATAATAGGCATCAACAGTTGAAGGTAGTTACTAAAAAGTACCCGCAAAAGGAGGAGAACGGTGGTGGTCTTCCTGCCTATAAATACTCCAAAGCACTATTTTACAGAAGACGACTTTTTGCACCCTGACACCGCACCTAAATTCTCTGAAACATTGAAAACCTGCACTGCACCGGACACCAGCTACCAGGAGACTCACGGTGGCCGTTGTTCGCTGTTGTGAGGAGTCGTACATTTGCATTCCCGCATATTTACATTCCTGCACATTTACCTTTCTGCATTTTAATTCCAGTTTGTTGCTTATTTCCTTGTCTGCAATTTAGTTCCTATTTTTGCAATTTGTTTCCTATTTAGCTTTTTTTCTGTAAGGAACCTCTACGTTGTGATTCAGTTTTACGCGTTCATATTCACTATTCTTGCTAAATTATTCATTCTGAAACATCCATTTTACTGTACGTTAACAACACACTTAAAAGAACCCAAAGAAGACCTAATCCAGTCTCCAAATTGATCTTGGATTATTTGTTTACAGATTGTAATTTTTTTTTACTGTAAACAAGATCATTATTAAATTAACAATTAAAATTCATAAACTTTAAATATTGTTAATCTTTATTTAAATTTTTTATATTTTTTCTTTTTATTATATCATATTACTCATTATATTTATCAATTTTTTTCTATTTGAATATAGACACTGACATGAGTGTCTATAAAACATTTTTCTTAGATTAATAACAACACATCACTTTTTTTTTTCTCTTTCTCACACATAGGCAGAGACAGAAGTTCGTATTTTTAGGTTAAGTTCAGGAGTGATATATACATATAGGAATGAAAATAGGCTTGATAAGGGTCTGCAGCCTGACTTGGTTTATGTTTGACTTTTTTAATAAACAAATAAACCTTAGACTTTTTTTAAGGCCTCACTAAGTAAACAAGTCAAGTTTGAACTATTTACAAAGTAGTCTGTTAAGCACGACGGACAGTCTATATATATATATATATATATATATATATATATATATATATATATATATATATATATATATATATATATAAAATTAAAAATAGAACTGTCAAAACAGTTTCAATAATAAATTTATTTAATAATAAATTATTATATTTATTACATTTAAACAAGTTAAAAAGTGGTTAAGTCTTTCAATAAGAATAAGATGTAATAAAAACTAAACGAAATAAAATTTAAAAATAAAATAATAATATTATATTTATATTTTTATATTTTTAATTTTATTATTATTAATATTTAATTATTTAATTATTATATTAATATATTATATTTAATTTTTTTATAATAAATAAATATTATTTAAATATAAATTATAATTTATTCAAAACTAAAATTTTATTAAAAAAATAATAAAAAATAAAATAAAAAATTCAATATATAATATATATATATATATATATATATAATAGGACCATATATTAAATAGTATAAATAATATAATTTAAATAAATTATATATAATGATATATACTTTTTGTAACTTACTACATATTTTATTTTTATTGGTATAAATTTTTTGAATAAGGTACATATAAAAAAATTTTAGAAACTAAATCTATAGCACACAATCACACACTTAAATATAAATATGTCAAATTTTAAATAATTATTTTTAATAAATTTAACATAAATGTAGATAAATTTTTTTAAAAAAATATAGTTGTTAATATATATTTGAAATTGAATAATTAATAAATATTTACATAAACAAAAAAATATAAATAAAAAATTATATTATTAATTAATTTATCAATTTATATATAATATATAAATATATGTTTTAATGTATTTATCAATAATATTTTTTTATATTATATTAAAGATAGTATAGTTAATTTTATGTATATTTGTTAATTTAAAATAAAAAATTAATAAAATAAATAAAATTAAATATTTTATAATTATTTTTTTAATATAATGTATTGAGTTTAAATTTTTATATTAAATTTTATTACATATTTTTTTATTAAGATAAAAATTTAGAAATATAAGTTATTTTAATTTAAATATAAATTTTATTAATTTTTGTTATGCTTATATGTTATTTTTCTGCATTTATAAATTTTATAATATAAATATTTTTTATCTATAATTTTTATAATGATGATATTTATTTAATTTTTTAAATATAATAATTAATCAAATTTTGTGAATATTATTTTTTATAATTAATTTTATCAATTTACTGTAATTTTATTTATTGAATATAAGATATCTTTATGTAAATAAAATATAATTATCATAAAAATAATTAAAATAATTAATATTTTAATAATTTTATAAAATTAAATTAAGAAAAATAAAAATATAATAATTTTATAATATAAAAATATTTATAATTAATGTTTAAATGATATTTTTTATATTATTTATAAAATTATATAAAATTTTTTATTTTAATAATTATCAATAACACATAAAAATTTAAAAATTTATAAACTAATTTGATAATAAAATAATTATATTTTTATTAATATTAAACAAATTTTTTGTAACTGGCTTCAAACTTTTAACATGTAACAGGTCAAATTCAAACCTAATAATTATATTACAAGTTGGATCTATTTAGAGTAAAATCTGACCTGACTTAGCTTATTTCTATTCCTATATACATAATTATAACTAAGTTTAAAATTAATCTATTAATTGTACTTTAAGAAGTAGAGGTATTAGTTATGGGCTTCAAAAGTGTCTTTTGCCTTTCATACAACTCAAGGGTTGCTTATGAACTCTAAATTTTGAAAGATTATGGGTACTTTTGTCACTTTTCCGTCCACATGCACCTTCCCACCACTAAGGATTCCACTTGCAAAGCCATTTACTAGGCCGTTTCATGTGTGATTCGCTGTATACTCCTCCCAATATGTTAATTTTATAATTTTCTTTTGGAAATTAATGCACTCATAACTAAGTATTATTTGTGACCTACCTTTTATTTTGGTTGACTTGTGACAACCGTGCCCTCACTACTGCGCTGGCAAACATACATAACCTAAAATTGCAACCAGAGGATGCAAATGAAGTACCTAAAAAAGAATATAAACAAGAAGAAACAAAAGAAAACTCAAAGATTCCCATATGTTCAATAAAAAAACGAAGAAGTGGCTCCTCACACTTTGGATGATCATTGGGTCTCAACTACTCGCATGCATAGTTGAATGAAAGTGCTTTGGAATAATAAATCAGATAGCCATGATATTGTTGTTATACAACAGCCACCTGCAACAAGTACTAGAAAGAATATGCCAGGTTGGTGAGATGTATCGCTGTTTTACGCACGCATTTCCATTTCCTTGTCGAAGTGTTTCACAATGTTTCATTAAGTTGCTTCTTGATTTTCTGGATTCTTGTGAGTAATAATACATGGCAAACAGATACTACACTATTTCAGCCATGGAAATGTATTTAGTATTAATCACATTTGCGATGAAACTTTTAAAGTCGATCGGAAAAAGAAATCTCTCCGTAATATGATTTGAGTGAGTTTCTATATTTGAAATCTCAATAGCAATCTGCTATATATGTTCGTGATTCATGAAGATAATTGATATGGATTTGAGCTGTTTGGAATAAAAATAAATAAATCTAGCCACATATATTTATTTAATAATCAAAATTTATTAAAATTATAAAAGTTGTAAAAATTATATTTTTTTTCTTATTCTTAATTCAACGTTTCTTTTTTTGCTTAGAATTCAACGTTTCTTTATCATAATTTTTCACGCTTTGATAACTTTATACAATAACTAAACGTGTTAAAAAAATTATATTGAAGTGTGTGGTTAACATTTCTTTTTAAGAAAAGTATAAAATATGATAAAGAGTATAATTCAGGAAAAAAAAGAGTATAAAAAATTATTGTAAAAATACAAAAATTATTATAAAAATAGTATTACTCTCATACATAATATTGTGTATTCACCTGAAAAGTTTTACAATAATTAGATTGTAATATCTCATAATCTTTATGACTATGGTTTAAAAGTTCGATCCAAATCATATGGCATATATTAATTCCACCGTTGATTTATGCATTTTAGTTAGCCTAAAAATGTGGGATATGGTTGAGGTACGTAGTTTCTAACACAAATATATTTTCGATACAGATACCTTTTCACAAATCACAACATGTTTTTCCCCATTTTGACGGCACAAGGATATCCGAAACGATTTGCCATTTTTTATGCATTTTCCGTTTCTTTTGTCCGAAGTCTTCTGGGAAAATTAGTGAAGTAAGACACTGAATTAGTCTATGTACTCATGATGTAACTTTCAAAACCTGGCTAATTGCTGACTCTCTTCTTCCCACATAGTTTGAATATTCCTAGGGTTTGGTTAATTGAGTTTGCGAAAGGAACGAAATTGTTATTGATTGTCATTTGCTGATTCTCTTGTTTATGTTTATAGAAATGCTCCAACATTATTTTTATCTCAACATAATTAAAATTTTTGTAGAAATTTAAAAATTCTTCCCAAATATGTTTCAACCTACAAATTGAGTATCTCCGTTCAAGAATTATAACTAATGATAAACACTAACTTTCACTTCAAAATTGACTCTTCACTACTCATGCTTAAGGTTTGTTTACTCTTTTTTCGCATCTGTATTGATGCTTCTTCATAAGCTCCCTACATACAGTGGTGATATGACTTACTTTCAAATTGGATCAGTTAATTACTCTTCACTTTTCAAAACCACCCTACCTTGCAAATATCAAATATGTTCTTATCAAGCATTATACTCCATAGAAATTTGCCGTGCATTGAAACACTAACTTAATCGTTATTTTTTATTTATTTATTTAAAATTTAATTTACTATTCTCATTAAAAAAAATATCATATATGAGCTCGTACTTAATAGTTAATTATATGGTGTGCGTTCTATTCCCTGCCATGTTATTTTCCAATTGAATAGTTCCAAACCCTTTACTGAATGCATAAAATATTAAATAAATTTTATATTTTAAAATAATAAAATATATATACTTTTATTTAATATTTTGCTTATAAAGTAAGAGGATGATTATTAAAAATTATGTAAAGGAATATAATAAAACTCTTTGCAATTAGTTTTTAGGGTTTCCCTTTTTCGTCGCTGCATTGTAGGTTTTCATTCTTCCTGTATCAAACCATCAGAATGAGCATGCAACGGATACTTCTATTCAATTTTCTTATCACACATACATTAAAAATTTTGTTCTTATACATTTAGTTCTTTGTATTTATACGTAGCTAGCCAGTTATTTTCGGACGTTGCGAAAAAAGAAAAAGATTTAGAAATGCAGCCTTGCCACGCAATGACATTGACGTTTGATAGTTAGACTTTGCATTTTTCTTTGAGGTTTATTTTGCCTCTTTTTACGATATAAAGATATGGTATTTGGAAAACAAACTCTTTCTTTGATAAGCAACACACACACACACACACACACACATATAAAGTAAATTATATTAATTGTACAGTTACTGTTATACTCTGCAGCACGGTGAACCTTAGCAGCTGATATATGTAGGAACATGTAGCTAAACTTGATCAGCTATTTCAGAAGCAAATTTAATTAGCTTGGTAGTTATAATGGATGAAAAGGTGGTACGATATCGACGGTTGATGAAAACCTTGTATATGTATATCTATCATGTGAGAATATTAATTTTTACTTTCAACAAAATTTCATGCATTATTCATTTCCAAAAACATCCTAAAATTAGTTGTTCTCTTTCATCCTTGAAAAGGTTTTGGGGATAGTCTGGGTAGAAGAAGCGGATCGGAGACTCGCAACGTTCCAACTATTTCTTTTTGTTTGTTGATCATTGATTTTCTTTCTAAATAATAATCTGTATCAGAAGCCTGATTTTGATAATTTTTAACATAAAGCTATATAGTGCGTAATTTGAAATTAATTAATTGGTTCTTTTAACGTGTGTTCAGGGCCACATGTTAAAAGACATCAAATATACCCCATTAAATGCTTAGTGTTACTGTAAAAATTATATATTGAATTTTTATTATTATTTTAAGGTAATAAATATTCTCATTTTCAATAATTATTTTTTTATTTTATTTTTAACCATATATTGGTAAAAGAGAATGGATGCACATAACGTACTTTCAGTGATTAAAAGGTATATACTTTGCGCAGAAACTATGCTACAATAGGTATATATAAACACACAACAGATGAGTGCGAAGTACATATATATACCTATTACCAATGCATGGTTATTTTTAGAATACCTACTACCAATTCATGAATTTTTCTGTGTGGTAACTTCATATTTCACAAAGTTTATTTACACCAACAGGTTAAACTTTAGCACGCAACAACAGACTGGGCAAGAGATAATGAGCTAGAGAGATGACAATTTTTGTAGAGAATATAACATACTAATCGATCAATTATAGTACAACATAGAAAGTTTATCACAAACTTCGCTAATGCATGCATGCATAACAATAACCTAAACTTAGAATATATGGATATTGGATAGGGCTAGCTTACAGAAAACCTCCTAATTGCAATTAACGGAACACACACAACAAATAATATAACTATGACGGTTACATGATATTTTTGGATGACACAAACTCATGTAATTTGTTGCATTGCATATTACCAATTTATTAATTGTTAATAGAATGGCCAACCCCAGGACTGTGACCAGGAGTTGTGGGCCTAAAAGCTTCAGCATCTCCCTCAAGATTTCTAATGCTACGGTCCATCTGGCTTGGGCTGACAATAGCACTTTTCGTTGTGCTAGTGGCAATGTTCGTTGCATTGGCAGGGGCAACGCCCGGTGACTGAATGCTTTGTCTCAAATTTCTACCCTCACAACTGAGTAGTTCATGAGACAAAAACATTAGTACAAAGAGGAAGCAAATGCGAGTGGAATGAGCCATGGATATAATGAGAGGAGGATGAGAGAGTAGAGAACTAAGGAAAAAGAATATGAGTTAAAGGGGGTAAAGGTGTCAGGGGTGGAAAAGATGGGTGTTTGAGCAATGAATTGAAGGAAGATTGATGTTTGAAAGGCCACCTCCCAAAGAGTATTTATAGACCCCAAAAGGAGTCTCCAAACTCACGGTCGAAATAAATAAATAACTAAAAGCTACTAAAGCATCAAGGTAGATTCCATATAATGACTAAAGTTTCAACTGCAAATATATATGCGAGTATGCTTATGGAAAAAGGAAGGTAAAAAGCTAATACTCTCATATAATATGAGATAAAATAAGGAAGGTAAAAAGCCGATACTCTCATACAACATGAGATAAAATAAGTCATTATGTAATAGAGAAAAATATAAAAATAACAAAAATTGTAAAAATTATTGTAAATGTAATATTATTCAAAAGTTAAAAACTAAACTGAAAAAGTAAAAGGTCTTGATTCATTGTTCGGGTGAAGCGAAAGTGTTTCATGGGACACAATTAATTTGTCCACACATGCAACTTTATTATCCCATGGACGTTATACGGGAGAAATCAGAAAGAATATGCAGGTTATATGGACTTAGGGGCCATCTTATTTTGACAAAATTTAAGTGGGATTGAAGTTAGATATATCAAACAATTCTGATTATTATATACCTAAACAGGGTTAATATCCGTTTAATATATTTTTTTCTTTACTATTTTTCTTCCCTTATCACCTCATTTTTGTACCTATTATTTTTCTTTCTTTTATTTTTAACCATATCATAGTGTATATAGTTCAACATGTATCTACCAAACATTTTCTTTAATCAAACTGTAACACTTTTCTATTGAACAAAGTAAAAGAAAAAAACTTGTCTTACCTGCATAAGATAAAAAAGTAAATATATACATATAAAGAATGTATAAAAAGAGTTTAAGAAATTCAAAATTCAGGTAAAAGATGTTAACCAAAGCTCAAGTATATCCTTTCGGTAGCTGGTACACCAATCCTCTGGCGTGCATGACATGTTCCTAGATGTGATTCTTTGGAGCATAGAAACAAAAGCAAAGGTGGAGAACTTTGACTGTATTCCGAGGCATGTCATAGTGGTGAATTTCGGTCACAAATGTATTCTAAGGAATTGGGAAACATACAATGAGTAATAAGTAGGTAGTTGTGGTTAAGTAGTTTCACTATTTAAGAGTTTTGTATTTATGTGAATACTTCTAATACTCTTTTTAATAAAAAAAATGTTTTAATTAATTAAAAATTCACTGCTTGTTAATCATTGTTTTAGAGAGCTTTTTATTGAAAATTGCATGTAACTAAAAATATCAACACATCTTCACATTTTTTTGTGATTTTAAATTAAAAAATATTTATTAACATTTTAATTATTGTTTTAACGATAATGTTTAATAAAAAGATTATGTTAAGAGTTGAAGATAAATAACTAATAATATTAAAATTTTATTTAAAAAATATTTATTATATTTTTATAACTTTATTATAATAAATACGTATTTTTTAATTTTCATAAAAATTTCTATTTATTGATACTAAAAGGCTTAACAAAAAAAGAAAGCCTCACTAAAAACATCATTATTAATTTTAACTTTTGACGTATTTAACTGTAAACATTCGATCTATTAGAATTAAAATTGGAATAAAAAAAATAACTTAATTAAGCACTCATACAATAACTTATTTTTAGATGAAAATTTATATTATAAATTTAATAATAAAATTTATTAAAATAAATATAAAAATTATAGGCTATTATTTTATAACTATGTTGAACAACTTCATTTTTGCTCATTCTCTGCTGCCAATAATTGCACAACTGTAAGCGGACATTTACGCACAAAAAGCATAACTAAAACCATGAGTTGTCCTAAAACCGTAGAGTGGTCATATTTGTGAATAATAATAACAACTCGGCTTTATTAAGAACAATCATTATGAAAATAAAAACCTTTTCTCTAAATGAATACATACATACATATATATATATATATATATTCTTATCCACTATTTTAGGACGATGGATAATAACACCAATAATAAATACATGATCAGCATTATCTAACGTTAGCCCAACTATATGCATTTCTTGTGTTTGCCTAATTTGAAGAGAGACAAGCTAGTTCATTACCTCTGGGTGTGTGTGTGTTAGTAAATGGACTTTAATGTGTCATTCGACACTTGAAGCCTAAAAGGCAAAGCTTTTGCATGAGGGAGTCGAGTAGTCGTATGACGAGTATTCTACATCTTAAACATGAGTTTGGTCCTTAATTACAAATCTGAAAAAGAAAATTTTGCACGTGCATGAGGTTACCAATTTTATATACTGATACTAAATACCCTCTGTGGCTGCACAGAGAAGAGGGTGTTTTGTCGTATGCTGAGTTATAAAAAAAATTACAATGGAGAGAGCATCGGTCTTAGAATATTCGCATTTAAATACGAACACAGAAGAAGCTCTGATGAGTCAGTGGTGCAAGTTGCAGTGTCTCAACTGCTACTATGCAAAGACAGATCACACAGAAGAGAGCAGTGAAGCACATGGTGGTGGATTTGACACTTTTGATCATCTACACATTGTCGTTCTTTTGATTCCTTTTGTCTTTGAACATGACGCTTTTTAAAGGTCGATGCAACTGTTAAAGCTTGACAATTTATAAATTAAGTAATCATCACAGTACAATATTTAACTCAATCAATTAATTAATGAGGAATCTAGCTTATACCGCAGGCTACAACATAGGATCCTCAAGGATTCCCTCTCAGATTTGCGGCTGCTCGATATTACCACATTAACTATCTCAACCATTTCATTAGCCTGCGGACATGAGAGCATTACTTCAATCTTATTCAATCAAATAAATAAATAATTTATTCAAATTAATAAAGATAACTATGTATTAAACTTTTATTATGTTCCCAAAATATCTATAGTATTAAATAAGTAATTTCTTTTTCATAAAAATATTTCAACTGAAATACATATTAATTTTTTTTATCAAATGTATTCAAGTTTTTTCTGATTAAAGTCAAATCTTATTATTATATCAATTATTTATGTTAAAAAATATAATGATAAAAATTAACTGTGTAAAAAATAATATTTTATAAATTTTATAAAATATTTTATATTAAAAATAAATATAAAAGATTTCTATACAAACAACTAAGAAATATATTAACTTATATATTAAATAAAACAATATATCCACCAACGAATATTTTATTAAAATAAATTTAATAAATAAAAATATAAAAAATTAACTGTTCAAAAATAAATTTTAATTTTATAATCAAAATTGAAAATTAAAATTTTAAAAGATCATACTTTCACTTTTCTTGTAACGCGTGATCATACCTTGATTTGACAAACAGTATAATTGCTTACAAAATACCGTATCTAATTCGATTGGAAAAAATACATAAAGCGAAAAATATAATTATTTTAATAAAAATAATTATTGAATTTATTAACTTATTTTTATAAAGATATTTTAAAAATTTTTAATTACTTAAACAATATAAATATTTTATGCAAATAAAATAATTTCATTAAAAATTGTTATTATTGTTGTATTAAATTTTATGCAAATAGATAAATAAAAATATTTTTTTCTCTTTTTAGATAAATCAATAAAAACAAAAATCACACTTCTTTTTTCTTTCTATTTATAAAATTTTTGTAATTAAATTATATAAACTAAAAAACCTGTTAATCAATGTTTAAAAAAATTGATTGAAGACAAGAATAAAAGGAAATGAAAATAGTTTATAAATATTTTACTTAACATGTTTTTATAAATATTAAATTAAAAACTTTTAAAAATATAAATTAAATTTTACTGATAATTTTATTTTGAATTCAATATATATTTTTAAAATTTAAAATATAATACGTGTAATCAATATAAATACGTGTAACTCTTAAACAAAATAAATATTTTAAAATTTAATATATATTGAGTATGAACAATTAATTATTTTAAAATTTAATACGTGTAATCAATATAAATATATAATTTTATTTCATGGTTTGATTTAAACAAGATAATGTTAATAGAGTAGTTTTTAGTGTAACTCTTGTTAAAATCATTCTTACAATAACCTGATGTTCCTCTTAATAATAATAATATTTAATTTTTTATTTTTAAAAATTATACTAACAAAATATTTTATTTATTGTAATTAGAACTTTATATCAACATAAATATATAAAAAATTAATTAATTTTGTCTTAAAATTCTATATAGAAAGATAAACAGTAACAAATTAATTTTCCTCTTTTAAAAATAAGTAAATTAAAAGTAATAAGTTCTTATAAAAAAATTACATCTTACGTTGAAAATAATAAAAATATGCATATATTTTTTTTAAAAGAACTAGTGGTTTTTCTTCCAATTTAAAAGTTAAATTTAATTTTGTTCTTTAATTTTATTTTGATTTATTTTAGTCCTTTAACTTTTAAAAACATTTTAAATAAGTTATTTTTCATTAAAAATATTAACCTTGTTGATATTTTGTATCTTCTTTTGCCATGAACACTTTTCATACATTATTTATTGTCTTCTTTTTCAAGCCCTTCGTGCATTGCTTCCTTCATGCATTGTTTCTTTATGGGCTTGCAAGAAAGCAAGGAAATGTTATTTAGGAAGGTCAGCAATTTAATATACATGGGTCATTATGTTTTCCATGTTTGTCAAAGACAAATCCCTGGCCATGTGTTTCTGAACAATCATAAAAGATTTCGACCATTAAGACCAATACCACCGTAAGAGAGTCCTTATAAATCATTTTATAAAGATGAGGTTTTTGGGACTAAACAAATTGAGAGAAGCCATAAGATGAAGTACAATGAGAGGGCGGGAATAATTGGTCATTTTATGTTTTTAATGACTTGATATATTTTACCTATTTTCTTGTTAGTACAATAATTGGCCATTTTGATTGAATCTTATTTTTTCCTCATTTTACTATGATTGTGTATAGATTGTACAACCAAATGCACTGATATTCATCATTTTGTATAAGTGATTGTGTGATATTTCTACCAAAAGAAACCTCATTTAGCACAATCTTTCCTTTAATTGAATCATAAAAATTTTCAACTCAATTTGCAATTGCACTTTACATAAAATTAGAAAGTTAAAATCAGAACTCTAAAGAAAAAGATAATAAATAGTACAAAAGGCTTGAAGAAGAAGAAAATAAATAGTGTATGAATAACAGAGAAAGATAAAAGATATTAACGGAATAAGAGTTAACGTTTTTAATAAAATATAAATTATTTTAAAATATTTTTAAAAGTTAGTAAACCAAAATGAATTAAAATAAAATTGGAGGATAAAATCAAATTTAACTCTTAAGCTAGAGGATGAAAACATTAATTTTATCTATTTTTTATAATTTTCAATTAAAATTTTTTAACTAATATTCTTATACAACTTAGCTTTTTCCATTAAAAAAATTATTAAAATTTACTTATATCTTAAATTTTGTAAAATTAGTTATAAAATTCATATAATTATTTATTGAAGTTCAAACTTTATTGCAATATTAATTATTAAAAATTTTAAAATATTTAATATTTATGATTATCATGGGACAATAAAAAAACTTTAAGACTTTGTAAAAATTTTCATATTTAAAATTATTAAAATTCTTTTTGAAAAAAACAAAAGCATTAAAATTCCTTATAAGGTTGTATAAAAAAAAAACTCAAAGAAAATAAGGCTTAAGATTTTGTTAACTAATAAATCAATGGCAGTTTGATGCACCCATTATATATTGTTTTGTTCTAGAAGTTTTTCAAGATCCTAGAAAAATCTCTACTATTAATGATACAATAATTACTCTTATTTCCAAAGTTAAAAATTCAGAAGGAATAAAAAATTTTAGGTCCATATCTCTTTATAATATTAGTTGTAAGATTGTTACTAAACTTCTTACTAATAGGATTAAGGATTTTCTGCTCTACTTAATTTCTGCTAATTAGTTCAATTTTATCCCTAAGAGACAGGGTATAGCTGATGTCATAATTTTGTAAGAATTGGTCCATTCTTTTCAAAATCTTAGGAGGAAGACTAATTTTATTATTATTAAGCTTGATTTGGAAAAAACCTATTATAAGCTTAGGTGGAATTTTGTTTTTGACACTCTCCATAAAATAGGCCTTAATGCTTGTTTGGTTAGCCTAATCCAATTAGGGATAAGGTTTCTTTTACTCCTTTTAGGGGCATCCATCAAGGTGACCCCATTTCTCCTTATATTTTTGTCCTCTGCATAGAAAGGTTAGTCCATCTAATTAAGGATAAGGTTTCTAAGGAAGAATAAGACCCATTTCCTTTTAGTTTCCAAGGACCTAAAATTTCACGTATCTTCTTTGCTGATGACTTAATTCTGGTCACTAAAGTAACTATTCAGCGAGCTAACATTGTTAAAAATGTTCTGTCAGACTTCTATTCTGCCTCAAGTTTATATGTAAATCATGAGAAGTCTTTTCTATTGTTCTCTAAGAACATTGATCCCTCTCTATCTAATTCCATAAGTGATTGTTTTGATATTAGACCTATTAGTTAACTTGGAAAGTATCTTGGTATCCCTATACTCCATTAAAAGCCCTCTAAAATCTATTTTACTCAGATTCTGGATAAAATTAGGAAGAAATTAGCTATTTGGAAGATGAACTCTCTTTCTCTATCTGGTAGGGTTACTTTGGCTCAAGCTTGTCTTATAGTTATTCCTTCTTATGTGATGTAGTTCTTTATCCTTCCTTCCTCTATATTTGCAATGAAATTGAGAGCTTATGCAGGAAATTTATTTGGGGATCTGTGGGTAAAATTAAATGTCACCTTATTAGATGACAGCATATTTATAAACCAAAAAATTAGGAAAGATTAGGCTTTAAAGATCTCCACATGTTGAATTAAGCCTATATAATGAAACTTTGTTGGAGGATGACTTCAGCCCCTTTTGCTTTATGGACTTAGGTCTTTAGTCACAAATATAACTTTAGTCCTGTCCTAACCTTGGGTGGCAACAGAATCATCAAGCAGTCTTACCTTTAGAAAAAATCTCATGAATGTCTGGCCTCAATTCTCCCAGGGTCTAGGTTGGTTTGTTAGTGATGATATGTCTATAAAATTTTGGACTGATAAATGGATTTATATTTTTTACCTAGATCTTGATTCCCCTGTTGCTTTATTTGCGGACCAAAATAGTTAGGATTGGAGTAAAATATCTACCTTTCTACCTAAGCATGTAGGAAATTCTATTATGTTGCTTCCTGCCCCTGCTAGGTCTAGAGGGCCTGATGTGGCTTTCTAGGATCCTTCAAGTAAATAGATGTTCACCATAAAATCTGCTTACCAATTGTTGGATAAGTCCATAAATAACTATAATCCTAATTCTGACATGTTCAAAATAATTTAGAACTGGAAAGATCCTCTTATGACTGCTTTTCTTTGGTGGAAAATTGCTCATAAAGATTATTTACAAATGAAAAAAGATTCAATAGTGGAATGACCAGTTCTCCTATTTGCTCTAGGTGTGGAGATGGTTCTAAAACTATTATACATGCTCTAAGAGACTGTTCTTTTTACTAGAAAGGTTTGGGATCAGTTTATTTTTTCTAATCTTTGGGTGCAATTTTTCAAACTCTAATGTTTTTCACTAAGTTATTGTCTAATCTTTCCAAATCTTGCCTTAAGAATTTGCATCATTGGCCTATATTATTTGATATTGTTATGTGGTTCATTTGGCAAGATAGAAACTAGTTTATATTTCAAAATTCATCTGTCCAGCTTCTTATTTTAGCTAGGAAAGCTCTGGATGATGTTGATATGTTCTTCTATTGTGGCAAGTTTGATTCTAGATCCCACTCTCAACTGGTGTCTACCCATGGTATGACTAAATGGTCTCCCTTCCTGTTGGCTAGTTAAAATTAAATATGGATGGAGCTATTTCAAAGATCATTGGAGTTGCTGCTTGTTAAGGTATAATCTGTGACAACCATGGCAAGTTTATTATAAGATTCTGCATGCAACAGCCTTGATCCTTACACTTCTCTCTTAGCTGAACTTTAGTGGTATCTACATAAACATTCAATTCAATTGGTTGTTCAGAAAAGGATCCCTTTCATTTGGATTAAGAGTGACTCTAAAGATGTAATTACTTTAATCCTAAAACTCTTACTCTCCTTTCACTCTCCATTTCCTCTTCTTTGTACTATTAGAAATGCTCTTATAGCCATTGATTTTGTTAGATTTATTTATATATGCTGGGAAGCTAACCAATATGCTGACTCCCTAGCCAAATTAGGTCTTGAGCTCCTTTTTCCTCTATCTTAATTTGAGAATTACTCTTCCTTTCTTTTATCTTTCCTAAGTTTGGATTCTAGCTTCATGTGGCTGTCTATGCCTATTGACTAATTTATTTTGTTTGTTTTTTAACTTTTAAGTCTTTTCTATTAAAAAAATAAAAATTACTATCAATATATTTAAATTTAATTATTTTTTATTTATAAAATTCAATTAATAATTTAATTAAAAAAAATTTCTATCTACCTAGCCTAAGAGTAAAGAAAATAAATTAATTGTAAGTACTTTAATTTATACATTATTTTTAATTAATTTTAATTACATAAAAAATTACAAAATAAAGTAGTCATTCCTACAAAGAGTAGATATTCATTTATAATGTAGAGATTGATAGTTAAAAGTGGTAATGAGTTCAAGCTTAATTAAATAAATTATTTAATGTTTAAGTTTGACTTCTAAAAATAGAATTTCTTAATTTTAACACTTTTATTTAAATTAGTCAAATTAAAATTAAAATTTAATTTCACTAAATTTTGAGTTTGATTTGTTTGTATGCTTATGAATTTTTTATTTTTTCCTTATCAAGGTTTTTTAAAATATTTTTTTATTAATTTAATATTTAACGTATATGTTTATGATAAAAGGTAAAATAATATTATAGTAAAATATAATTATATAATTAAATATACAACTTATAATTGAAGATAAAATCTTTGTTAAGATGAAAAATAGTTTTTAAAAAATTATAATAGTATATTTAAAATATAATTTATTTAAAATTAAAACACTAAAATATATTTAGATTACTCACAAGATTTAGTTTTCATCTTCAAATTTAATTTCAAAACACGTCATATTTTACTGAAATTTTGTTGAATTGATTTTAACTCAATTTTAAAAATAAAATTATTTTTTAATTTAAAAATAAAATATTATCATTATTATTATTATTATCGCTTATAAAATGACATTATCATTTACAATTGTTATCATATTTTTATCATGACTGTTGCCACTGTTAAGGATGTAAATAAGTCCTGTTGAGTATTTAAAATTTAAATTTGAATTATGAAAAACAATTAACTTATTTATTTAATTGAGTCAGATTTAAAATTTGAACTTTACTGAATATTTAAATTTTATACTTGACTTATTAATTTGTTCATGGCTTGTTTTTATTTTTACAAGTTTTGAATTTTTTATTAATTAGTTATTTTATAAATATTTTTATGCTATATTTCTTTAAAAAAAATGAGCACTTGTTTAAAAAAGAACTCTTAAAAATTAAAATTAAATAAATGATAAACACACAATAATAATAACAAAAGTACATAAATTTTAAGCAAATATAATAAATAAAATTATAATTACATATAAATGAATTTGAACTTATGTATGTAAATAGACAATATTAGTCATGTATTTAATGAGTTAAATTCAAATAGTTTATGGTTAGATTAACTTATTTAAACTCTTAATCACCACTAAAATATTATTATAATAATAATAGTAATTATTATTAATTTCTCTATTATTATAGCTTATGTAATTATTATTATTAAATTATTTTTATTACCAATTTATTTATTATTATTATCACTATTGTTATAATCGCTGATATTATTTCTTGTTATATATTATTATTATCTTTATCTATTTTTTTTCTTTTTTCTCTTGTTTTATACTTTCATGGTCACTTATTTATCAAATAAAATTAAGTTTTTAAAAAATAATTTATGTAATTTAAATTTAAGATTTGATATTAACATTTAAAAATTTAAAATATTTAAATATTTAAAATTAAAAATTAATTTCAATTTTTTAAAAATTCGAGAAAATCACATCACACAAAACTTAAATCGATAGTATTTTATAATATGATGATAAAATAATATTTTTAAAATAAATATAATAAATAAAATGTAATTATTTTAAAATAATATATGTATATAATTATTCATAAATTACTAATATCAAGCCTACTAAATAACTAAATGATAAGTTTGAGCTTGAATATGCGCCATTAAAATCATTGCATAATAAAATCTTTTGATCGTGAAAATAACCACACATTCACGGTATCAACGGTTTTCACGGATTCATTGATATGAATTTTAAATTTAAGTCGAATTTGAAATCTTCATATATTTTATGTAAAAACAAAATTTAAGTGTTACTAGTTATTAATTAAAAATTTATCTGGATAATATACGATAATATTAAATATAAATATTTTAATATAATACTTTTAAATTTAATTAATAAATAATATAAATAATATTTAAAGGATATCTTATAAATTTAATCATGAATGTTGCAGGACTGAATATCTTTTGATTGAGAATTCGATTCAACAAAATAATCAAGAAATTATTGATATCACTTTGCAAATAATTCACTGAATTTGAACCTTCCAAGTTCCTCCTTATACATATAATCGCCGCTTTATTAGTGTGCCAAACGTGTCCTATCATTGTCGGGCGTTGGCCTCCATGCTGCCGCACCCATCACACTTTTTTTTACCTGAGCTTTTTGAACAAATTTATTTAAAAATTATTTATTAAAAATATAAAATAAATTATTAATTTAGGATATTTTTAACTATCCACTAAATTTTACTCATATATGAAGCAAAACAATAAAATATATTTAAAAAGTAAATAAAATTAGTTTTGTATTTAAAATAGGCAAAACTTTCTCATGTTGACGAGTAAAGCATATGCTGAGAATTCTGCTCATTCAATGAACGAAATATGCTTTGAGGAAAAAATTAGACAAAAAGAAAAGAATAACACATGATGCACGCAAAACAAGTTTGGCCAATTTAACTAAAAAACCTAGTACAATACAAGTTGAAAACATTTCACGCTTATCATTTTCACACAAAAGGCTTAATTTACATATATTTTTTTAAAAATTAATATAAAAATAATAAAATGACCTTTCACACAGATATTAATTTCCTCCAAAAATCAAAGGGGTAGCTGTATTCACCTAAATGAAACACCCAAACAAATTTGCAAGGTATGCAAATAACTTTGAGTTCCATGCATGATTGTAAATGAATCTTTCGAATTTTTTACCAAACGAAAAATCCCACGAGCTTATCCATTAAAACATTTCCTTCACAAACTCAATACCATAATAGTCATTTATATTAAACTCAATACACATTACATTAATATTTATATTGAATAAAACCAAAAATAAAAATAAAAATTGAAAGACTTGGTTGGATTTTTTTAATACTTTAATTTATGTGCAATTTTAATTCTTTTAATTTTAATCACTTTATTTATTCTTTTTAATTTTCCAATCAATTAAATTAAGTTTTAATTCCAATATTTTATTTTAATAATTAACAATAATATAATGAAAATGTGGCATATAATTGATTTGTATAAATTAGTAAAATGATAATAAAATATTTAAATAAAAATACTAATAAAATTTACAAAACATAATAAGTTTTTTATTTTTATTTAATTATTTTATATAATTTTATCTTTGTAGTCCTTACAAATCAATAATATGTTACAATTTTGTTATACTTTTTATAACTAAAAATGTTTAGTTACATATAACAACACAAAAGAAAATTATATATATATATATATATATATATATATTTATTTATTTATTTTGCAAAGATTAAGTTGATGAAGTAAACGCTTATTTTTCAAAGAAATGACTTCACTACTCTAAAAGGGAGAAAAAGGGAGAAATTTTTAAAGATAAAGACACTACTAGAAAACTCAAAAATATAGACGGATTTATAGATGAAATTTTTCACTATTATAGACGGATTTTAGCATTACAGATGGATTTACTAACGACTACAGTCTGTCTATAATATGCGCGTCGGTAAAAAATTACAGATGAAAAAAAATTCATCTATAATTCACAGACAGAAAAATTTGTCTGTATTACAGATGGAAACATACGTCTTATTACAGATAGAAACATTCGTCTGTATTACAAACAGAAAAATCCGTCTGTATTACATTTATTTATGAAATTTTAAAAAAATTATTTCATTTTTTTTATAAACATAATTATTTCTCATTGTTCCTAATTATCACAATTTATAAACATAATAAAAACTACAAAACTATAAATTTAAAATTAAAAGTTATTTATAAAATGTAAAATTAAAATTTCATTATAAAGAAAGAAGTAAACATCTAGAAAAATAATATGAAAAATAAAATAACATTGTAGATCACTAATAATCGGCGTGATCATCTTCTGAAAAGGTATCGCCATTAGTTGAGGAGGAGTCAGAGGAGGAATGACACATAGAGCTGAAGATTGGTGGTGTTGGAGTTGGTGGAGGAGGAGGAAGAGGTGTAGAGGTACTTGCTTTCATGAGCTCAAAGTATGCATGCATCTGCTGCATCTGCATATGTTGTTGCTGCACCTCCCTCTGCATCCTCGATGCCACCTTCTTCTCTATCTTCTTCTCCATTTTCTTCGCTCACTTCTTCTTCCATGCACTTTCCTTACTCTTCCACATCTCTTCATTTTGCTTCTGCAGTTCTTCATTGAGGGCATGGACCTGAGTACGGACCATCTCCTTCACTTCTTCAGGTACAAGAGAAGAGGCATTTCCGGTGACAGATGCATGGGACATAGAGTCTGCAAAGCGACTCCCCATACCATAAATTCGGCCTTTATAAAGCCCACCCACCATCTCTGACCATATAGTATCATGGTCAACTGACTCTGGATCTTGAGAAGATGCCTCCTCAAGCCTTTGAACATAGTCATCCTATAATTCAATGCAGATAATTATATATTAGTCTCAAATACTATATAATAAATCATTAATAATAACATATAGTGTCAATAAGGATAACTTACATATGTGGCCTAAGATCGTGTATCAACCCACAAGATTTTGTCTCCCTTGCGAGTATGTGTCTCCTTGAACATCTCTCCATGTATAGGTGGTCTCTTTAGTGACTTTTCCTGCAATTTCAATTAAATCACCGTGTCACTCATATATATTAGATTGAATAACATAAATTTTAAAAGAAAATTAAAAATCACATACCAAGTTCGCTTTAGTGCCAGCCAAAGTCGTAGAACCACCAGTATGCAATGATCCTCCTTTCAAGGATGCCCTGTTTGTTTTATTCTTTACAGAGAGATTTTTAAACTCATCTATACCCCAATACTCCTGCAAGACATGAAGGAAGTTGGGTGCTATCCAATCAGCAGATGATGGATCTTGACTGGCCTCAGTGTACATCTGTCTTAAGCGCTTTGCAGTGCGACTCTTTCATGCCTTAAAAATCATCTTTTCATCCTGGGGGGAATGGAGAAGTTTCTCTACATAAATACAATTTCATTAGAAGAATTACAAGAAATAATATCTAATTACACTTAGCTGGAATTAATTATCTGTTATTACCTTCCAATCTTTGAACCATTCCATCTTTGTATACTTAAGCACCTCTGCAAAACTTGTGTAAGGCACATCAAACATCTTTTTAATGGTATCTGTCACTTGGTGGAGACCCTTCTGTGGTAGAATCCAACTTAACACACAATAAAATAATACAATTATTATAATTTGTTTAAAACAAATAGAGTTATTATTCATATTTTAAATTTAACTTACCAAGTAGACCCATCCCATATTAAAGTTGGAAGCGATATAGATGATGCTTGGGTCTGTGATGATTGCTGTCCACTTACAGCTGGGACAGCAGTGGATCCCTCACATGTGCCTTGTGTAAAAGGAGGTTGTGTGGCATGTGTAGTCGGCGGTGAAGGGGGAGGAGCAACATACCCAGGGTTGGGCACCATGATAAACTGTTCCTGTCCCCTATCCTGCGAGATCTGCATAGTAGCTGGTGTAGAAGTAGAAGTGGGAGCGGTGGGTGAAGCAGTGTTGCCACGATTAGGACCCTGCGTAACACCTTTCTTACCTTTACCTGCCATATCTGAAACAAATATAATACATGTTTAAAGACCAAATACGCAAATACACAATATTGTATCGACCTTTTATTTTACATTACACAAATTTCTAATGTAAATTTTGACATAATCTCCCCCCTAATATATGAAAATTTTATTATATTTATTTACACTTAGTAAAACATGTATCTATTGTAAATTTTGGCAGAATCTCCCCTAATATATGAATATTTTCTTATATTTGTTTACACTTAATAAAACAAATTTCTAATGTAAATTTTGACATAATCTCCCCTAATATATGAATATTTTCCTATATTTGTTTACACGTACTTAATACAAAAATCTAAATTTTCTTTACACATAATCTATATATTATATAATAATATATTAATCAATGCATCAAAAACATACACATTACAATCCTAAACTATTCTAGAGCACATCCCCTTATAACTCCACAATATGTATATTTCACAAACTCTGCAAACACAAACTATCCAACAGCACACAATAATCAGGTTCAGAGAAGGACCTCTACACCCTTCCCCCCATGCCAGTCATACAATCTCCAATCCTACAACTCTATCTTAGAAATTTTAAGTCTCTAAAATATATCAAAAATAAAAAAAACTAAACCGATTAAAAGTTAGAGTATCGTACCAGGAACACAATGATGCAAATTATCTTTCAAATGGATGCTCCAATCACTCGCAAAGGCAAAAAACTGAAGCTCTTTGAGAAAGAGACAGAGAGAGGCGAGAGAGAGAGAGATTTATGAAAAATGAGGAATGGGAAGGGGGTGGCGCGAATTTATGGGTTTCAGATATTATAGACGAAAAAATTCGTCTATAAATAGTTTAATGAAACGGTGCGTTTTAAAGATCTCGGTACAGACGGATATTTTTGTCTGTAAATTCGTCAAGTCGATTTACAGACGGAAAAATCCATTTGTAAATTGCCACATGAAAATTCGGTTAAAAAGGACAATATTTACAGACAGATTTTTCTGTTTGTAACTCCCGCTCCAAATTTCCCTTCCTTTTTCAAATTACAGACGGAAAAATCTGTCTGTAATTCCTGTCTATATTGTTTCGCGTCAAATGGCGGGTAAACTGCAGACAGATATTACAGATAGATAAAAATCTGTCTATATTACAGACAGATTTGTCAGAAAATTAAAAAAAAAATTGCAAATCCGTCTGTCAATCCGTCTGTAATACAAACAAATTTTTATCCATCTGTAATCAACGCTTTTCTAGTAGTGAGATGTTAACGGTTAAAAACATTGTAGATATGAAATTTTTATGTCATTAATAGCTTTTATAAATATTTTAATATTAATAACGCGAATTGGAGTGTGATCATATTCTACATTGACACCATTCTGATTTAAATCATAATGAGCAATTAAATATGATTAAATTTATATAATAAATACTTTTATAATAATATAAAATTATTAATTCATTTATTTTTTACATTCAAGAAAACATCATGACTTATCAAGGATTATTCTGTATTGGATACATCCTCGTTGGACCCATTATTGAATCGGGTCCAATAATTTTATCACGAGCTCTTCATTTTTTGAAGCTTCAAATATTTATATCATAAGATGTGCTCCAAATCCCACATCCCACAAATCGTTATAAATACGAGCCTTACAACATTGAAGCCACACGTTTACAGTAAGAAGAAGCAATAACCTAAGACCCAAATTAAAATAGCTCCTTCCGATTCTTGTTCGTTTTCCATCACTTTAGCCTACCTTGTCCTTCTTTTCTTACATCAATTCCCAACCTACTTTATATGTTAAAAAGAAAGGGACTAACCTTAATAGGTCAATTTATGAAGAGCCGAGCTATGCATTTAATTTTCACAATCTTACTGACCATTTAGTTTAAATAATTTAATACAAATAAATAAATCTCGCATGTATATTCTCAATAATATAATTGTTACAAAGGGCTTACTCTAATAACGAACAAGTATCCTATATATTTTATATATTTTTAAAATTTAGATAAAAGTTTAAAAATATAAATTAAAATATTTAAAGTTATGAAGTTGCCATGTAAAATTTTTCAAAATAATGAAACTTAAATTTGGAAAGAAGAGATAACGTTAAAAATAACATGTCTTGCTTGAAAATATCAATTAAAAATAACGTTTTTAAAAACTAACCAAAAAATATAAATATTTTAATTTTTTTAATATAGATAAAATTTTAATACACAAAAAAATAGATAAAAATATGTGAGTTATTTTTAAAAATAAATAGTAGGGAAAAGGCATATCTCAAGCATGAAAATAGTATATAAAAAAGTTCACATAATTAAGAGAAATTACTTTAACTTATAATATAGAAATAGATATTTCAGTTCCATACTTTTTTTTAAAAATTTTTTATTTTTTTAAGAGTTTTGTTAATCTCAATTTTTAAAGTTAGGTTGAAATATCCATAAATAAATTTTTTTTATAAAAAAATACATAATTATTATATTATAAAAATATAATAAATACTTATTTTTTTAATAAAATTTTACTATTATTAACTACTTATCTTCAACTCTTAAAGATTCAAAATTCTTCTTTATCCTACTGAGTAATAATTAAGAGTATTTGCTTTGAAAATACAAACACCAATTAAAGGTTATCGGCATTCACGTCACATAGATAGTTGCTTGGAATTTACCAAATTCTGTACGCTTAACCCTTTATTTATGTTGGAAAGTGCTTAATTGGCTCTTTCTGGTGTCATGTTTTTATGTTTGGCCAACTGTAACCAACTACATATATTAAGATTAAGGTTATATATATATATATATATTTATATATATATATATATATATATATATATATATATATATATATAAATGATGTCTTTCATTTAAAGAGTAAAACTGTATTATGAATTTATATTGATTAAAAATTATTTATATTGTTTTATAATAAAAAGAGCGTATGCTAGAGATAACGTAAAGATAATTATACATGTTTAATCTTGGTGATGATTATGTGTAATGTCTTAGTTTGAACTTGTGAAATAGTATATATTGCTTGCGCAGAGAGTGATGCGTACACTGAATATATAAGATAAAACAAAAGGAAAGTGACATATACATATATATAACTTTTTCATTTTCTTTTCTCGTAGAGCAAGATTCTTTAAGAAAAAAATCTATTTATAAAATAAATTTATTATATATTTTTTACAAATTTAAAAAGGACAAGAGAAGAGAGAGAAAGGGATTATTAGAAGGTGCTGATAAGTATGAAAATAACATAATTTTTTTTTAAAAAAAAGGAGATGTGCATAAATAATATCCTTTATTTATTTTTCAATTTGCTTTACATTAAACAGCAAATATTAACCTTTTGTTTGGTACACTGAAGAGACTTTAAGACGACTTAAATTTTGGCTTTCAAATAAAACCCTAATGATCCTAATCAATAATAAAAACCAAGCCCTTTCCATGCCAGATGCATATGGTTTGGCATGCAAGAATACAGAGTCTCTGCTATGCAGCTGAATGAAACTGATATATAGAGAGATAAATAATGCAGTTTTGGGATCCATAAGGTATTGCATGTTTATGTAACTAAGTCATCTGTCCAATTTTGTTATGCTTAGCATGACAACACCAGGACTGTGACCTGGGTCAGTTAGGTCTAAAATTATTTTTCGATCCCTCAGTCACAGAAACTTTAACATCAGGACTTTGAACTTTCATCATTGCTTTCATAACTTTATCTTGTACCTCAAATGCAAATTTGCTGTGACCAACACTAGGACTGTTCCCTGGTGTTGTGGGTCGGAAAGCATTTGTAGCTGCAACTGAAGCTCCGAAACTTGCAACACCATATTTTGGTATCACGTTTGAGTCATCTTTCTTCTCTGATGATGGAGTAGTAACATTATTAACGTTGCCTTTGTTTAGTGAAGAATCTAATTGGTTCAGTGGCTTTATTTGACAGCCATGAGTTAGGAGGGAATCATGGCATGCAACTAGTGCCAGAAAACCGACGAAATATTTGTGCAAGGCCTGAAGTTTACCCTTGATCACTAGAGAAGCAAAAGGGTATATGGAGAATAGTTTTTGGTACAAAGTAGATGATGTTTTAGCTAGCTAAGATGATAAGAGCGCAATGCGATGGGAGATGTTGTGTGATGTTCTGAGATGCTAACCGTTAATTATGTCATTTAGTTTGATTTGATTAAACATGTGGAGTGTACTGCATGGTCTTTGATTGGGGACGCCTCTCACTTTATCAGCTGCGTGGGCCAACATGCCCTTTTGTTTAAATGAAAATATTAAAAAACCAAAAAACACTTATATTGTTTATATGTGGATAAAGAAAACAAAGATTATTTAAATAATAATTTATATATTTTTTTTATAATTATTTTTTTCCTTTCTCTATCACAACATCTATCTTATTTCCTATTTGTTTTTCCTTTATACAAAATGTGGTGCAAAAAAGTTGCATAACTAATGAAAAACAATTGGGCTCATATGTTTTAATTTCTAAATTATTTGCACTTCACCTTTAATTTGCCAAACGTCTCGATCTTTTAATAATCTTCACCTTCATCGGTATGTGCCTATTAATTCAACTGTTAAATTATATTTTCTGAAACTAAGACTGTATATTTAATAAATCAAATTTATAACATTTTATACAATTTGAAGTGTAACTGAAACTTCCTGTATATATGTGTCTGTATTTCATAATTTGTTATTTATTATGATATAAAATATGAAAGTTACATTATATATATATATATATATATATATATATATATATATATATATATATATATATACATGCTCAGATTTACCGAATATATATAATGAAGAACTTTAATGGTGATTCTTGAGTTATGTTATCCATTACTCTTTCCCAACTGAAGGGGAAAGCTTGAAGCTTATTTGGTTTTTGACTAGTTTTTTCTTTAAATAAAAATTATTTAAAGGTTATATAAGAATTTTAAAATTTATTGAATATTTAACATATATTGTACTTTTGAGAAACATTAGCAATTAATACATTTGTTTTAACATACTCTTAATTATTGATTAAAGTTTATTAAAAACTAAAAAATATAAAAATAAAACATTAAACTAGATGAAAAATGTCAGACTCAAATAAATTTTAACTAATAAATGAGTGTATTAAAAAGAGTATGTTAGATAATACGTTACTAGCATTTTTCTTCTACTTTTTTGTTAGCCCACTCTAAATGTTAAAACTTTAGGCTTAAATTTTCATGAATTTATTTTCAAAATAATTATTCTTTAAAATTTAGTACAAAATTTTTAAAGACAAAATGTTGTAAAAACAAAATTTTTCTTAGAAAGCATTTTTCTTTAAAACATGCTTAATTTATATAATATAATATAATATAATATATATTAATAAATATATTTGAATTTATCTATTTTTACTAGTTAAATAGGATAAGAGAACATTATCAGAATGAGAAGGTGAGATAATAAAATGAACTTTAATTTTCTTAAAATATATTATTGTTTAAATCATGGTAGACAGAAGTAAAAATTTGTTGAGTCATATAAAAAAATTTAATAAAAAAAGTTAAAAATATATTATAAATATGAAAATTTATTTTGTATTTATTTACTATGATAATATATAGTTCTTTTTGTTTTAAGTGTGTTAGAGTTTGGGTAGTTATGTTTTAGATTAGAGTTTATAATTTTGTTCATCCAAAAATTTTAAAAGTGAGTGTTTGTAATATTATCCTTTTAAAAATTATAAATGATTAAGTTTGTATTTTATTTGGTCAAAATTATATTGAGTTCCTAAATGTAAAGTTTTTCAAAGCATCTATAAAATCATCAATAATTTCTTTTCTAAAAAAGTAATATGCATAAACTTTTCTATAATCATATTTCTGTTATTATAAATTCTAAATGCATTATTATACAATGAATAACCAAAAATTATTCCTTCATTGAATTTAGTATAAAATATGCCAAAGTTATCCTTTCTATTGATCAAAACAAAATATTTACATCCAAAGATATAAAAGTAAGAAATGTTAGATTTCTTCCTTCCTATATTTTATAGGAGTTTTCCTTTAATATTGGTCTTATTAAGGCTCTATTTACAATGTAACAAGCAACATCTATTGCATTTGCCTAGAAATATTATGGGAGATTTGAGTCATTGAGCATAGTTCTTACTATTTCTTCTAAAAACTAAGAGTATGTTTGATTTTTATATTTAAAAACTAAAAATTGTTTTTAAAATGGAAATGAAATATGTTCTAATTTTTTTTTTCAACAACTCTATTTTATTGTAGAGTTCTTAAATAAAAAAGTTATGCTAAATTTCATGTTCATCACAAAAATTTTTAAAAGATACATTTTTAAAATTTTCACTATGATCACTTTTTAGGCTATGTTTGGATTTTATATTGAGGAGAGAAGGGGAGGGAAAGGTATGAGTTTGTGATCACTAACCCTTATTTGAAAATTAATTAAATATGAGAGGAAGGATTAAATATTTGTTAGATTAAATATTTACCATAGTTTAGAGTTATAATAACAAGAAAATTAAAAAAATCCAAAAAATATTAGTTTTTAGAGTGAAAATTTTTTTAAAAAAATTTAAAATATTAATTTTAGATAAAGATAAATATTTAATTAATGTATTTTTAAAAAAAATAAAAAAGACAAAAAATATAAAAAAATAATAATAACATTTACATGTTAAACTCATTATTATCCTTTCTTCTCAATATTAAATATCTAAATAAAAGAGATGTTTAACTCTCCTTTCTTCCTTCCCCTCTACTACTAAAACTTTCAAACTCTTTCTTTTTTTTCCTTCAGAACTTTTAAACAAAACCTTATAAATACAATATTAAGATTTTTCTCATTTAATTTTTTTTTAGGTTTTCTAAATGCATGAAATGCATCACTCTTATGAGGTAGAAATAAGGTCTATGGATATCTAAAATAATCATCCACAACTATTAAAGCATAATAACCTCCAAAACTAATAGCACTAGATGGATAACAAATTTAAATTAGGCTCAATAAATATATATATATATATATATATATATATATATATAATTCTATATCATATAAAACTTTACTTGTCTATTTTATAAAGTGAATCAAATAATACTTAATATCTTTTATCACATAATAGACTATATTTATATTTAAGACCATTAATAAGTAAATTTTTTTTTATCAAGGTAGAAAGAACTTTATTGACTTTACTAACTCGAATGATATTTCCCTTATTGTTCCATGTTCACTTTTCTTGAGAGTAACTTGTGTAAACCACTGCACTTCACACATAAAATTTTAAAATACAATTTTATTGAGTCTAATTTATTCTATTAGGAGATCGTTACATTTAAAATTTGTATTAATAAGATTAAATCTTATTAGAATTACTATAAATACCTTAGTTTTTTTTCTCTCTTTTAGTATTTTTATTTGTTAATTTTGGATTTAAGAATTGAATTTTTAGCTTACTTTCCATTTTTTTTCTTCTTGTAGTTTTCTCTTTCTTTATTTTATCTTTCTGGGTTTGTGGATTTGAACATAGAAGGTTGAACACTTCAGGATTGATTCAGTTCTTAGATTTTGTATGATTTCTTATATGTATGTTTTATAAAAATTTAAATTATTACTCTTAATATATAATTAACAAGAATTTGTAATAACAACATATTTAATTCTACATACTATATTATGATTGAGAATCATATTTGAGTTGCTTTATTTTAATGATTTTGAATGAACGATAATTAATGATAATTGAAGTAAGATTGTAGATGTGCACATATTACATGTGGGTAGATTCAGTTTGTAGAAAGAAGAAAGGAAAAAACTTTAATTTTGGATCTATAAGCAAGACTTTAGTTGTATTTTCAAGTCAACCAACAAACTTAAAGGATGATGATGTAATTAGAAGTCAAGTTCAAGCTCTAAATAAAATTAGAAGTTAAGTTTAAACTTTAAATGAGTCACTACAAAGGTAAGAGCAAGAGAAATTAAAAATGAAAAAAAAATTGAGCAAAACTAGAGAAATAAAGAAAGAGTTAAGTAATACTAAAAAATAATTAACGATTTGATTGTAATAATTATGATAATATTTGATTGTAATGATCATAATAGTTTTAAGAATTGCATTTGATATAACATGTGATTATTTTTTTATTTACGTTTTTTTATACTATATATAAACATATACAAAAGTAAACATTATAGAAATTTGTTTTAGATTTTAGCAAATTAATAGTTTATAAGATTTTTATAAAAATTATTAAAAATTTGCTTTAAATATTTTATCCATTTTTTGTGAATTAATTTAGATTTATATTAATTTGATGACAACAAAATAAAGTTACAAAATTTTTCTACAAATTTATTTATAAAATTAGTTGTATAAAAATTATTTTCTTTTTATAAATTTTTCTTTTTTCTTAAGAAATTTTTCATTGATAAATTTGTAAGAAATTTACTTGTGAATTTTGTTGCAAATTCTTTTAGAAAATTAAAAATACTTGCAAAATTTCTTGATGTTTTTTTACAATTTTTTTTTATAAATAAATTTACATGCATATTTTTCTACAAATTTTTCTTAGGATTTATCTACAGATTTATTTGAATATTTTTTTTAGAGATTTTATTTCAAATCATTTTTGCAGAAAATTATCTACAAATTTATTCCTATTAAAATTTGTAGAAAAATTATTTTAGATTTTATTTTTACAGAAATAATTACCCACAAAGATTTTGGCTATGACAACTAATTTGCAGCAAAATTTGTATGAAATATGTTTTTGGGCAAATTTTTCATAACTATTTGCAGAAAATTTTGAGAAAAAAAAAAACCCTAAAATTCTTAGTTGTGCATGCTTTAACACTGACTTTTTAAGTATTGCTATAGTAAACTTGATCTTTCAATTTCTAGAAATAAGGTTAAGAAGATAGAGAAAAAGTTTAGGGAGATTTTTTTTTAGAACATGCAAGAAATTTCACTAGTCCGAGTGATTCTTTTTCTTAATCATCCATTGAATTTAATCCATTGCCTAAAGCAAGTGAAGAGGGGAATAAGCCTAAGAGATAAAAAAAAAATTGTAAGTGTAAGTTTCTTATGCTAAATTAGTCATTATTTTATTTACTGTGTTTAGACAGCTAATATAATATATATTGTTAGCCTTTTAAATGTATAAGAATGAAATAAAGTCTAGTATTGATAAAAGTGACTTGGATGTGTATTTGAGTAAGTTAGCAATTGATAATATTGAAGACTTTTATATATTTTATTATTAGAGGAATAATGAAAAATATTTTCTACACTTTCTATAATGCATGAGATGTGTTAGTGATCATATTACCATAGTAGCATCAGAATCAACATTTAGTACTAGAGAACGAGTTTTCACCTAATATAAAAGTTCTATTCTTTTAAAATATATCCAAATGTTGATTTGCACATAAAATTGGTTGCTTAATTTTGCTCAAAATTTTAGTGATAATAATTTATATAATGAAATTTTAGAGTTATGTGCTATATTTCTAAATATCTTAATATTAGTTTGTAATTAAATTCCAGTTGATTAAGTTTTAGATGAAGAAAAATGTGCCACATTTTGTTATAAGGAAACAATAAGAAAGTAATTTGTGCTTCATGCCATTGAAGAATAATTATAAGAATTGAAATCTTATTTTATCTAGTGTGTTATGTACAATGGCTTTATTGTTTATATTTTGTTTTGTAAGTAATTTTAATTTATAACATTATCTAACGTTATAGATTTTAGTGTTTTCCAATTTGTGTCTTTTTATGAATATGGATGTTAGAAAATGTTGGAGACTTTATTGGAGTTAATTTTAATGTTGTATGTTGTATGCTATATCTCGTATAATTATATTTTTCAAATCAATTGATTGGATTTTATTGAGTTCATTTATTGTTACAGTAGTTGTTAAAGATGTTAAAATGATGTATGTAATTGCTTAATGTATCTTGCTTTCATGCCAATTTGTAATATGTGAAATGGCTATTTATATTTAATCAAATTCTTCTTCCAATAGTCATGGAATATACCGGGGACGGAGAACTATTCAAAAGAATATGTATTGTTGATAAATTTAGTAAGAACAAGTTATTTTAAATTTATAGATAATTTTTTATAATAGATAACAAAAAAAAGTTAAAAAAAAAGAACTTTATGATAGTATGTTTTTCTATGAGGCCATTACATTTATTAACTTTTTAAATTCCAAAACAATAATAAATTAAGATTGCTTCAACTGTACATTCTGCATGAAACAAAATAGGAATAGTGTTTCTTCTTTAATTAAATATTTTTTTTATCTAATGTAAATCTAAATTGTTCCTTTTTATTAAGGGTAATGTTGGATCAAATGGGCTTATTGATAGCTTTAGTTATATTTAGTTGCCTATTTGTCTTTACAAACAAGTTAAAATGATTTGTGTAGGAAAATAAATTATTTTCAATCCATGTATGACATCAAATTTTGCTAGTTGGTGAGTTTTATTTTATTTTATTTTGTTGATGAGTTTTTTTAAGGATTTCATATTAATTTTTTTAAGTCTTTGACACGTATATATGATTCATTTCCTTTATGTTTTAATTTTCTTTATTATAAATTGTAAGTACATCAATGTTTTATAATAAATATAGTGTTTGTTGAGATAGTCTTTGTAAGATAATATAAAAGTTTTAAACATTTATTTTTACTACTTTAAATCATGCAACACGTAATTGTCTTAATTTTAAAAATATTTGAATTTTTTTATTTCAAAATAATGAAACTTTCCCCCTCCTCCCCTCCCCCCAATATTTTGGCTTACGTATGATATTATATATTTTTTAGTTTTAACTAAGATGCGATACATTTTAATTTTTATAAATTCACAAAGAAAAAGAATTAACAAAATAACAAAATATTTTTTTATTATATTTAATACATGTTATTTATTATAATAAAAATTTTGGTTACAGTAAATTATACAAAATGTATTATTCTAAACTACATTATTCAGTGATATTTCTAGGTTCTAATAATTTATTTAAGCTTAATCTTAAAATAGGAAAGCATTTCATACTTTCCTTATTTACTTGCTAAGCGAGTGGATTAGTAAAAGAAATGTTATACAATAATTTATAATTATTCTGTTAAAACATTGTTAGTTATGATTTTGCACTAAATCAATTAAAAAAAGTTGCAATATCTATAATCTAAGAAATAAAAGAGAGGCTCCTCTCGTGTATGTGCATCTATAAATTTTCAACTAACTCGTCAGATCTATTATTATTATTCATCAGATCCATATAACATAAATTTCAGTAATTATTATTATTAAAATAATAATTAACAAATAAACGATGAAAAGTTTTAGTTAACAGTTGAGATGTATGTGAAACTAAAATACGCTCATGAAATCGATATATGTTGCAAACTTGCCTTCGTTCCTTAACCATTACCAATAATTTGAAGAACAGATATTATATTATCGTGACCTTTCATGGTGTCCAAGCGCTACAATCAATACGTTAAGTCTTATAATTTGAAGGTTCCGACGGCGGCAACTAATAATGAAGTCCTTGATTATTTTCTTTTTCTTTTTCCCTCAAACAAATTCGAATTGAAGAATTAAGATCTTTTCAAAAGAAAAAAATTATGGCAAACCAATAAAGAATGGTTGATCGAGTTGAGCACAATCAAAATGGACCCTGCAAAAAGATACGGGGATTCTCCATGCTTCCCTCCACTTAGAGATCGTGTAGTATTTATAATAATTATACTATATATAAGTGAATGGCCTCTGTTCAATCTTAGAAATGGTCGACAATTTCAAGTGAAACAAATCTTATGTACTGGATCCTCTGTTGTGTAAAACTTGTATCTTTGTTTATGGGACACTAACTTTCAAATGGGTTGCGTGATTGCACAGCCGTAGGTTCAAAGCTAAAGCATGAGAAAGATTCTTCTAGGCTTCCCGTATAGTCGTATTTATGTTTGACCTGCATTAAGAACTGGTAACATCGCATTTATGGTTCATTTGATTGGGTAGCGGGGAGACTAGGATTTACAATTGAACTTGAAGCCACTTCATGGTTTGATCGAATCACAATTTGGTATTTGTGACTTGAGACTGCCCTTTAATGTACCTGTTTTCAACATCGTCAAACAATGCAAAAAAACTATGAATACTCATATATATGATATCAGCTAAAAGGAATTAATATGGGCACTTCACTTTCTAGTTGCTAGTTTTGTAATGATGCAATGTATATATCTATCATTTCGTCAAGAAAATTTTGGTTGCTTTCGGAACTAGAACGAGCCGACAAGTAATATAGTATCGTACAAGCAAAGGTAAATGATCAAAATCATAGCACGATGTCCTTACGTGAATCATGAAAACACAATCACCAATTACAAAATGGATGGTTCACATGAGAACCACGATTTGGGCGACTTTCATTATGTCATTACGCGTACTAATGATGCCGGAGGAGACATGCCTTCAAGTTTTGAATTATTTTTTAGGGTCACTTTCTGAATCCTCAAACGGTAAGATTTTAATAAGGAGATGAAGTGTATGTATTCGTAACTTTCGATCATCATGACAGACAACGAGTTTCAAGATTTTGAACGTGTTACACGCCCGAACCGATTTTCTTGAATTTGATCCTTGTTTTCCCTATTATCATTTTTCAAAATTATAAAACTGTTTAACTTTTTCATTACGGTAAACTAGTTTCTCATGTCGATGGTTTAAATTTGCAGAAAAGTGTTTGTGACGAAAAGTAATCTCAGTATTCATTCTTTGAAATTTTAAATTTGTGAAGAAAATTTTTAAGATACAACAATAGTATTAATAAAATTTAGACTTCAATATAAAATTAATCTATGCGTTCGAGTATTTTCGTCTTTTGATTTTTCCAAATTATATATTTAGCTCTGGTTCTTATACTTTTGTGATTTTATTTTTATCTTTAATTAACTTGATGTGATCAAAAGGTGACATATAACCCTCTTTTAGTGAACTAAATTAGTAAAAATAATTAAAATAAAAGCTCATAAAATATAATAATTAAAACAAAAAGAATAAAAGAACTAAAAAATTAAAATTTAAGCAAACTGAAATATAAAGGCCATTTTCGTATTAAAATCTAAAACTTTTTTTATTATGATCAACGACATAATTCGTTTTAAGACTTTAGAGATTCTACTGAAATATCTTGCACTAGGTTGGTACTAAGCACGTTTTCATCACTATTTCAGACACTTTTTTTCTAGTTAGTACTTAATATCTCCCTCCATTCTTTTATTTTTCTGTTTCTAAGTTTATTTATATTTTTAAACATTTTTATTTATAAATTTAAAGTAAATTTAATTTTTTAACATATCCCTATTAATATATAGACAATAAATTTTAACCAACTATTTTAACTACACTAGTTAGTAGCTTATGCATACATGTATTTTATTTTAAAATAAATATATATTTTAATAAGTAAAAAATAAAATTATATAATTTTTATAAATAATTATATACATAATAAAATTATTTTAACAACAACTTTGTTCAAAAACTACTTTAATTTAGCTTTATAACCATAAAATACAAGGTAATAAAGATTTCATATAAATTTAAATATTAGTATTTTAGAAAAAATTAAAAATATATATAACGTAATAAGAATAAATAAATAATAGTTTTTATCTCTAAAATTTAGAATATAATTAAAAAATAGTTAAAAGCTAAACTAATTGTAACAAGAGTGATTATACTTTACACAACATTGTCAATTAATTTTAATTTTAAAAAATATACATAATTAACTGTGAATAAGAATAATTTTAATTAATATCTCATTTCTCAAATAAAGTACTTTTAATTACATTATAAAACTTAATTTTTTGTCAACTTTTTTACTATTATCATAATACTACTAGTAAAAGTTATCGTTTATTATTTAAAAAAATTAATAATGTTATAAAAACTTAAACTATAATGATTTGTACAAGGAATATAACATTAGTCTTGTAAATACAAATATTAATTTGTAAATATGTTCAAACAAATTTATCAACAGCTTACAATATAGAGTATTAAAATAAGTTATTTTAACATATAAATAAATTTTATTGTTAATTTTTATGAGACAAGATATTATTTTTAAAATATTAAATAAATTGTATATTCAAACACCTCTTAAAATATAATGTTATTTGAATATTTCTTAATCTTTTATATAACCTTAAATAACATAGAGATTGAAGGAGTATATTTTAATAGCATTGCATTTTGAGGGATATAGCGAAGGGGGGGGGAGGGGGGGTTGGGTGCTAATTATTTGGGATTCTACAAAACATATAGAAACCTTAAAACGAATCATTCCATTCTGGGTAAATTAGTAATTGTACGATTGTGAATAATAACTACTCAACTCAGCTAATAAACTTCGTTACAAATGTTAAGCAGATTATGTTTGAACCACGTACTTCACCTAACATATAGGCATATTTATTTTATGGATCTGGCTGGTTAAAGAATTGAAAATATTTTTTAAAAATACATATTTTAGATTTTATTTAAAATTCTGAAAAGATATTTATTAATTATATTTTCTATGATTAATTATATTTTTATTAATTATATTTTCTATGATTAATTATATTTTGAGTCTTTGCATTTTAATGTATATGTAATTTTAATCTCTTTAATTTTTAATTACTCACATTTAGTCTTTTATTTTTCTACAATACTCAAATTAAATCCTTCACCGGAAAATTTTATCTAATAATTAATAAAAATATAAAATAAAGCATACAAAGCATAATAAAAATCTTAATTTTAAGGTGAAAGACTTAATTTCAACATTTAAAAAATTAGGAAGACTAAATATAAACAATTAAAACTAAAAAAAACTAAAATTTTACATATATTAAAATATATGAAAAAAATGCAAATAACTTATTTTTTATTTTTAATTCCTTAATTAATGCTCTAAAGTATTAGTCTATATTTATCTTATTTTATACTACTAAATTGGAAAAATAAAATAACATTATTCATGTTACCAAAACATTATTTATTTTATCTCAATAATTAATGCAAATTTTATTTACCGAATACAAGTGACTTATTAAAAACGCTAATTTTAATCATAAAACTTCATTAACAATATTTAAAATATTATATTGAAGTGTGATTTACAGGAATCGCATGAGTCTTCTAAGCTTTTTTGTGGTGAAAGATTTATGGAGTGAAAGTAACAATCATATTATAGGCATTATTGATGAGAACAAATTTCTTTTTTTAACATAAATATGTTTTTGCAGCAAATGTGTTCACATATCAACTGCGAGTGTGCCGTAATTAAAGAAATAAAGAAATTATGTTGAAGAGAGGGAAGAAACAAGTCAAGTCAAAAGCAGCATGGCCTCACAGTCCCTACCACTTGAACTTGTCAGGTGAAGCTGCCACTCATTCTTTTAATCAATAATCCCTCAAACAAGCCAAGAATGAATACACCAAATAAATAATGTTTCAAAGGAAGTGGAGAATCTTCCAAATGGTTGGCTCCAGAGATTGAGGAACCCTCACTTCTGGGCCTTTACCTAAACAACTAGTTAAAGTACGTCACAGATATTCATATAATATAAGTTAAAGTGACTGGTGTAATTTATAAAAAAATATTCTTAACTTTTTATTTAATAATCTGCTTAATTTTAAGTATTCTTTTAATGGTACATAATTTAAAATTTTAAAATAATAATTTCTATTAAAATAATATATTTAACGTTATTAATATATTTCATTTATAATATTTTCTAATTGTTAATAAAAATTTTAATCATATATTTTTTAAAAACACATAAACAAATCGTATAGAAAAATATAGTACAACTCATTTACTAATTCTCAACTTGTCTTTATTTGAAAAAAATAATAATCAGAAGAAGCAAAGTGCAATAGCCGCATTAGGGTATTTGTTTGTGGCGGCTACCAGGCTTTAAAGCCTTCAAAACTATAATCAGTGTTATTAAATTTGGACTAATTAGTTGGACTTAGGAATCTATTTTTAAATCAATGTTAACAAGACTGGTTTATCACCAATCAACTTAAAATTGGTGACCCAGTCGAACCAAGCCACTTCATAATGATTTTAATTGGTAAAAACTTCTACTTGAACTCTATTTGCCTCCACACAGAAAAGAGACGAAGTACTAACTGCTAAACCATTACTTACGAATAATGCAACGATATTCATGAAATAATATCTATCTATATTAAATTTAGTTAATTCAATTAATAATTCATCGATTCAACGAGTAATTTAATAATCTAGTATTTTATCGAATGAATCCAAATTTAATAACATTCACTGTAATGCACGATCAGTCTTTGTTTAGTTATTTTATTTACTAATATGGTTAAGCAAATAAGAATAATTTACAGTTGTGTTTGTGAAATGTGATATTTGTATTGGGCCATACATGTATATAAGATGCAGGAAAGAGTAAAGCATCTAATTGTTTTATAATATTAGTTAATTTAGTTCTAAATATTATGAGAATATATTTAGTCCTTTATTGTATAACTATCAATTAACATAATTGTTCGGAGGACAAGTGTACCCACCGAGAAGTAATAAAGAATTTTTAAATTAAGTTCTCGAAATATCGTCCCACAAGAATTAATTTTCAATTACTAAGAATTTCCTAATTCAATTATTTAAGCTTCAAAGATACGAGATTGATTAAAAATAAGAATTTATAAAATCAATTATAAAACTAAGAGCAAGGAATACATTGCACACCTTGGTTAAACTTACCGGAGAGAAACCTAGGGCATATGAATTTTCTCATTCAATACTTTGTGTTATTTTTCTATTTAACTCTAAATTCAATTTTCTTGTGATTACCAATCATTCATACGAATACTATTAATATCTAATGGTCATGCAATATTAATATTCTTTTCTCTAAATTGACATCTCCAATGATCATGCAAGACATTAATTTAAGAAAGCTTTAGGAGCCTACGAATTTGTTAATTTAATAACGATTAGAAGAGAAAAATTGGTTTGGTCCACCTAATCCTTTGTCTCGTTTTATCCTATAGATTTATTAATTAACCGAGGTACGGTCGCCTGACGATATAATTAATTAGGATTAAGAAAGAAACGCAATATAATAAAATCTAATCACAAGACGGAAATCAAATTTAAATTCAAATATCAAAATTTCATAAATTCATGAACAATAGTTCTCATAGCCCTAACTATGGATTTAGTTACTTATGCTAAAGAAAAGAACTAAAACAATCATAAACAAAGCCATAATCAAAAGAAATAGCAAACTAGAGTGTGAGATGTGTTACCGGTCTTCAAGTATGATCGCTTGAAGCTCCAAGTATCGCCAAGCATATGCCAAAGATCCTGTGCAAGAGAGACGAGATCAAATGTATTCTAGAGCCAAAGCCAAAATGTAAAAACAGTGTTCCTAATGGTGACTCAGGCTTCTTTTTAATAGGGTTTGAAAACCCTAAAAATTCTTTATAATTAGGCTTCTCGCAGATGAGCACGGCCATGCAAGGCCTTAAGCACGACCGTGCATGGGCTCGAAGCACCCCCATGCTTATTGAATGAGTCTGGGCGTGCTGACTGCTGTGAAACTCTAATTTTTCATCAATTTTGGCCCAGAATGCACCCAAAATCTACTTGCAGTCTCTTTATACCAAACTGCACAATTAATATATAAATTAATATAAAATTCAAATAAAATAAAAATTAAATATGAATATATGAGCTGTAAAAGAGAACCTAATTACAAACTTATCAATAACATCTCTAAAATTGAAACCATCAGTCAAATTGGTTATAACAGTACAGTCTTGAAGATTCTTTAGAAGTGACCTTTTTTTAAGTTTGAACCTAAGCTTTTAATTTATTTTATCCTGTTATTAGACTAAAATGATTAATAGCACTAATAAAACAAGTTAATCTAATATTTGATTTGACAATCATTATTAATTTAATTTATAATTTTGACAAGTATAAGTCAATTTACTCAGTATCCAAATTAACTCTTGTATGATAAAATTAGAGATTCAAATGATTGACACATGACAATGTTAATGGGAAAAATAATTTAAAATTATTAAAGTCAGAGATCAAATTAATTATAAATGTTAAGTATTGGGAATTAAAATGACCAATAATTTTTAATTTTGAGAATTCAAATATCTTTTTTATGGTATAATTTTAGAACTTAAAATGACTTCTATTAATTATAATTTTAGGAATTAATTTAATAATTTACTTTAATAAAAAAAATTATAATGGTTGAATATAAATTAAACAAGTGGAATTGAAGATAAAATCACCTTGCTGCCCCCTTTCCTGCCCCCTCCCAGAAGAAGAAGTTTATATATATAGCATGTTTATTTTCAATAGAAAAATATTGCTATCCTTTATTGTTTCGAACATGTTCCTATTTTAATTTTCAATATGAGCGTTTTGTTTATTAACTTCTTAAACTATCAGTCAATTACCGTGAAATTAAAGGATAGCAATTCCATTTAGGCAAAATACAAGTATAGGCCATAAACAACTAAATTTACATTTCGAGGAAAAAAAAAATTCTTTTTAAAGCCAAATCAACTTAAAGAGACTCTTACACGAAAAACTTCAAGATTATAGTTGCACAATTAACAACGGAGCTTTATTACATTCCGGACGATGAATGCACCTATCAAGGGAAGATTATTACTCAAATGAGATGAAATCGTGTCCACCACGTAAAAAATAACTAAGTTTAGAAGACCAATGATATTATCAAAATTTTTTAAAAATTTAATTATTCATATAACATATAATTTTATAATATCCTTTTAAACAAAATTAGGAATTTGGCCTTGTAACTTTATTTTTAGTTTTAAATTTTTCTCTAACTTTTTTTAGTTTAATTTTGTCCTCTAACTTTTGTTTTATTTTTAATCCTAATTAATCTTCTATTTAAGTTTAATTTTAATTTAATTATTTTGTAATATTAATGTTAAATCTTATTGAATTATATTTTGAATTGAGTCATCTTGGCTTGTCTAACTCTCTGTATATATGCCACAAAATGCAATATGATTTTAGAATAAAGATTATATGTTAATAATGAGAAAAGTCTTTAAAGAAAATTGATGAATCAATGTCAAAATGTAAAAGATTTGATAATTGAAGTAAAATGAGTTTAGAACAAACTGATTCAATCACTTATTTTAGTTAATAAAAATCATGCAAACAGTTAATATGTTACCAGTAACTTCATCGTTTAAAATAACCCTCCATCAATTTCAATAACCATTGAAACATAAATAAGTAAAATAATTGTTCAATATCATGGTTTGTTGAAAAGATAACCAATCTCTATGCTTAAATATTTCATTTAAATAAAAAAATATTTTTTTTATATATTAGTATAATATAATATAATTTTGTAATAAACTCCTTGATCAATTTTAACAATCATTTAAAAATATATATAATTTCCGTTGAGATTCTAATGAAATTTAATATTGTTATACAACAAAAAGCCTAATTTAAGATAGATTCTAAAGTTAAACGACTAAATTGAATTTTAAAAAATTTGAAACGAAAATATAAAAAAAATAATTTAAAAATCAAATAACTTTTTTAGCTATTTTATTATATTAGTTTTTATCTTTATTTATCTTCATTATATTAATTAATTTTTATTTTATTTATGTTCTCTTACATTCTTAAATGATTTTTGTTGTACATGAATAATTTCTCTTCTAAAAATTTTGCCATTAAATTTTTTATAGTAAAAACAAGCCTGATTATGATGTAATGTAGTAGGCCCAATGACTGCATATGCCAAAAATAAACCAGCTTGTTGATAAAAAAAAAATAAATTATTTTTTTAAAAGTTGTTAACAACTTAAGGTGTAAGAAGGGCAGGCTGGTAAAATCGAACTCGAGCCCTGCTTACTTCATCGATACCATTTTATATTAACAAGAAAACAAATTTATTTTTAACTCATACCCATTCATCAGGACATGAAATTTATATACTCTGGCATTATAATGAGGCAAATTTTAACCAATCAAGCACATTATGGTTCTTACAGGAAGATTTAAAAAATTCTGGATTTATTAGCCTTCATGCGATTTCTCTTTTAATAGTTTTGATATCTTAAGATCTTTCACAATTCTTCTTTCATTCTTTAATTTCTTCTAATGATTGGAAGAAGGTAGGAGATTATTGTAAAATCATAAAAAATATAAAATAATTAACCTTTATGTTAATAATTGCTCTTATATTTACTTGAAACAAGTGGAGAGAGTTTTTTTTTTAATTGTATTAATAGTTATACTTCTATTAAATTTATTTTTTATAATTAACAATTATCACATTAAATATTTTAATTAGAACTAAACTATAAATTAGACACACCACTTGTTAAATTGCTACAATATATAAATTATCTAACGCATAAAACAACTACAAAGATTTCAATGAAAACAGTGTTTATTAGATGAACAAATTAGTGACTACAGATATTTCAAACTTCAAGGGAAATTGAACCACATTACAAAAATAGAGACCATTGATTATTACTGCCATTGTCTTTTTGTCCTTCCATTTTTTCCGAATAAGATACATATACAGTGAACAATCAAACCATATGGGTGATGACACCGTTGAATTTTAGCACATGCATGCCCTAGTTGTTAATGGAGTGACCTACACCAGGGCTATGCCCCGGGGTTGTGGGTCTAAAATCATCGACATCATGACCATGAGGCGGTGCCGCCCCAGTTGCACCAACCATTGTTGATGGCGCTGGTGAAGACACGTTTCCCGATGTGGCCGCATTTGTAGCTGAATTGCCACCATGCATCTCATCATGGTCCTTATACCCTTTGTCATACTTTAGATACCGTCCTTCAATGGACTGGAATTGCTGAGAGAAAATGATCAGTGCTAGGAAAATCATAGAGAAAATGAACTTGTTTTGTGCCATGATGAAAAATTAAAAGGAGAGTAGTTACGCTAAGTAACAAACAATAACCAATGATTTTCTAATGAAGAAATGAAGTGTGCCTAGATTTCAACTACGAACCAAGAATCTAGAATTGAGTTGTGTAGCAAGAATTCCACGCCGGCCTTTTATAGAGCTGAAGGAGCATGGGCTTGTGGACCCTTTATGTCCCTATACTCCTAGTCCTAGGTTCAGAAATAATGAAAATCTTTTACCTTTTAATTCTCTATCTTCGAAAAAATGCTCGGGCATATACCATTATACCTTTCGATTGAGTGCATTTTTTAATATACTTCCCATATAGCTTTCCTGTTACCGCGGAATAAAGGAAAGACATGCATCTGTATATACCTAAAAGAGGTATAGGAAATGTGAATTAAGAGAGTGTAAAGTGTTTTTAGCCTCTCGCATAGGGTAAGTTCAATGGGCGGAAAAACATAGATATGATTTTTTATTTTTAATAAAAAGTATCGTTTTAAAATTGTTTCTTTCAAAAATTACTAGCTAAGTTTGATAGCATTGGTGACAAGAAAAATTATTGAATCATCTCATCTACACTCATAATTTCGACAACTCAGGTTAGATTATGTATTAAAAGTTTATAATTTATGTGTGTATGTATGGCAACGTGAGTTACCGAGATCACGTCGTGCAAGAAAAAGACTTTCCCTAATGACAAAAACATTTTTGCATTCCCAATATATACCCGACCATAAAGTCTGCCATCAACAGTCAATTTGCATGCAAATTCGAAAGTGGTTTTGCACCAATGCTCTCTTTGCACTTCATAGTTTGTAGTATATAGAAAATCACATTAATTGAAAGCAATTCTTGGTCTCGGGCACTGAACTGATTTTATCGCCTCCAAGTTGTTCAGGTTGGACATCATTACCACTAAGGGACCACAGCTGGAAAAGTGTACCTTAAGCATTCCATCATGGAGAGTGCATGCGTGATGTCAGCTTTCCATTCAATAATAAAATGGCTAATCGTAAGACCATTTCTAAGTATGGAATCCAACTTGATATTCTTATTACTTATTTTTCTGTTTTATAAATTAGTGGCTTAATATTTTTTTTAATTTTATTATTTTAGAATATTAAAAAATTTATTTTTTCTTTATTAGAGATAATTTTAACGAATTAACTAATATAATTATTATAAAATTTATTTTTAAAAATTAACTAACTATTATGACATTTTTAATAAAACATAAGATTTTTCTTAAAATAAAAAGGCTAAGAATATATTCTTTAATATATATTTTTAATATACTCTAAATTATTAAATAAAATTTATTAAAAATACAAATAGAAATATGATAAGAAATCAATAAATAATAGATTTTTATATAAAAAGTTGTACTAATTAATGTTATTGATACATTAAATTGGGTGATAAAACGTGATATGTAATAATAATTTATATTTCCTCAAACTCGTTTGGACCGACTTATTTTGCCACATCTAATACGTAGCTAGTGTCGTCTTATACCGAAAGTCAAGGAATCTTTGGGGTTTCTTTCATGGAATCTGAATGGCACGCCGTATGAGTTTGGTAGACCACTCAAGACTTTAAAATATCTGGATTCATACACCTTTGATATTAATTTGGTAGTATTTCGTGTATATAACTAGAGTTTAATCTAAATAAAATATGAATTATATATATATATATATATATATATATATATATATTTGTGTGTGTATGCGTAATAACAAATGATAGGATTCCAAAAGAATTTATGCCAATATAAAAAGAAAAATTAATGTCAGTTATGATTTTTTTAAATCTTACTGGTATAATTTTTTATTGCACAAAAGAATTTATAAATATAGTATATTTTTTTAAAATGTCTTTTTTATTCTTATATCTTGAAGTCTCATTTGTTTGACTTCTTTTCTTTTATTTTATTTTAGTGTTGAACTTTTTTAGAATCAATACTCTTAACAACCATTAAATAATAACATGACTAATTAAGAGATTACTTTATTAATGTTAATTATTTGTGTATTTACGTTAGTGTGAGAGGGATTAAAATACTTAGCCATGAAAAGGACTTTCAAAAAATTAAAAACAAAAAATTCACAAAATCATAAGAACTAATTAAAATCATATTTAAGCTAACTAATTGTAAAAGAATAAATATTTCTATACAAAATAGGATAAAATTATGAAATAAAAAAAAATTTTCTATCTAAAATAATTTTAAATCGATTCAAATTTTATTCTAGGTAGAAAATTTCTAACAATCTTCAACGAAACAATTCCTAACCAAACCTAATACCCTCTGCATAGATATTTCAACTTACTTGTAAAGGGTTCAAAGTTAAATTTAAATGACCTTTTTGTTAAGATATGCATGCCAATTATTGTGTTATTTTAACTAGTAACATAAATGAGCTATACTCGAACTATTTAAGTTCGACTTGTTAAATGTTTAACTAAATTTATTTATTTAGTTAAATAAATCAGCTCAAAATTTGTAAGTTTGATTAAAATTTATATTTATATTTATTATTATTATTATTATTTATCTATAATTAATTTTAAAAGTTGTATTTCAAACAATTGATCATAATTTTTTTTAAAATTATTACTTTAGTCTTAAGTCATTTTCATATAAATAAAATAATATTTATTACTATTTTACTTACTTTTTAGCATTAAAAAATTTATTAATACTAAATTAACAAAAAAATTATTTAAAATTTATATAACAAATCATAAACAAGTTAAGATCCAAATTTAAAGATTTATTTATTTTTAATAATTCAAGCTTAAACTTTAAATACTTAAATCCACTTCATTCGTTATACTCATGATTGCAACAAATGACATAACATTATACTCCATCGTCGAGCTCCTTTACAACGAAATGTCTATCAATTTTCTCATATTTAGTTTGTTCATGCTCTAATGGATTTTGGGCACTACTTATTGGAGGCCTTTTCATTTTACAAGCAAAAATAATAATTCTCCATTTACATTTATTTGAACATGGCGACCAATTTGTCTGGGCAATATTTTCTATAGCACTTTACTCCGTGCCCAATCCTGTTACATGGATAAGAGGGATTTGATAACAATATATCTTGGATTGGGTATTGATACAATCCTTGGAGACTCTTGATATTGACTAAACAATGGTTGTACGTAGATTTTTAATGTGCACACATGCAAAGACTCCTGTGGGTTTAAGCACCATGTATCAAAGGATATATATGAATGTATATTAAGTCTCCCTATTTGAACCAAGTCCAAGTTTTAACCTTAATAAGATCCAAACCAAACGAGGATCAACTAAGGAATATTAGAGAAAAATAACTTGATTTCTATGGAACCATATTGACCGTAAGACATATATAGATCCATAACAATTTCCATTTCTCTTTTACATTCTTGTTATCATTTCATATTGACCTTTTAGGGAAGCACCATCAGATTACTGATGTCCAAGACACGCATATATAAGAAATGTGGCAAATGAACTGAAAAATTTTACATTTAGAGAATCAATCCTATGATGTTTCATATTCATTCTGATATAGAGTACATTTCATTGAATCATTTTGATCAAGGATGTTCCGTTAGAATGGATTTGTTTTTGTATCTCGTTTTGCTAGTTTACCAAGCAAAAGCCTTCAATTTTGTTGGAGCCAACTTCGACCACAATGGGTTAAAGAAAAATGTGGCATGCTTAATAATTGTCTTGCTGTTGCATTAAGGTATAAGCTGGCCTATAACTCAAAAGGACTTAGAAAGTTCAGCTCTCCAAGATCACGAATCATAAATATTTTCCTTGAATTCCGTTCTCTTTCTCAAAACAAGTGTTTTCTATAGAGAATTGAGTTTGAAGCTTAACTTTATTCATTATACATCAGTAGTATACATAGATTACAACATGAATAGAATAGTTGGTATCCTGTACCAGAATGATAACAAAACTTTGTTAAGATAATGTTGAGGATAACACACACCGTTACAGACTCATGCAAGATGGAGGCGGCTTTAATAACTTCAATCTTGCTGATAGTGCCATAAAAAATGCGTTGTTAACATTCATTTAGCATAAAAACTAGTTGAAAGAGTGCAAGACATACGACTAGTTTGATACATTTTCTCCGTCTAAAATTAAATTCCCATATATCATCTTCCACTTTTTGTTATATTACCTCCTTACTTTCTAAATTTTGATAATCTATTATTTTAAACACCAGGAACTATAGAATCATCCACGTACATATTTTTCTCCATACAATTGCTCTATTTGTAATCTAAAGACCAATTCAATTGCTCTCCGTGCTCTTTTCTTGACCAATTATTTTATGAACTTCCTTCCCCAATAACTACAGCATCACCCGCATATTTAATGGAGAGATGTCTAAATTTCCATTCCTAGCAATAGAATAAATTTTTGTGACTGTATTATTAACTAGATCATTTATACCCTTTCCTGCAACGTAAAAAATAAAGAAAGAAAGATCTTTTGATAATGTATCTCTTATTTGAGAAGGTTATCCTCACATTTTTTTTTTAAATTGTATAATTGAATCTTTTGTTTAAAAAAGAAAAAAAGAGAAGGAGATATCATTTCTATAATAAATATATTTCATTTATTTGTATTTTGCGACACAAATTAACCCAATATGCAAGAAAATGCTTAATAACATTATGAATGATACAATACGGAGACCTAAACATGTCCTAATTTTGTGATCGACTTTCACATAACAAGATGCTGACCCAGATCAATAATAAAAGCAAAGCTAATGCAATTATGGCTGCATGATTCGGGGATTGGCATGCAAGGCAAGAATACAGACTCTGAAATGCAGAATGAAACTGAGAACATTATTATACGTACACATGCAGTTGAACTACTATAGTTTTGTGACCGTTATTATAAGGAAATAAATTGCTTAATTACATGACTAATTTAGCTGTCCAATTTTGTTTTGCTGAGAATGGCCCACTCCAGGGCTGTGACCTGGATCTGTAGGTTTGAAACCATTTGTTGTGGCCCCAGCTGCATAAACTTTAACATCAGGACTCTGAACTGCCACCATTGCTTTCACATCTTTATCTTCAAATTTTCGGTGACCAACGCCAGGGCTGCTTCCAGGTGTTGTTGGTCGGAAAGCATTTGTGTCAGCCGAATCATCAAAACTTGCAACACCATGTTTTGGTATCGCAGATGAATCTACTTTCTTGTTCTCTGATGATGGTGTAGGAACATTGCTAACTCTGGCTTTAAGAGGCTTTAAAGTGCCTTTGTTTAGCGAGGAATGCTGGTTTAATGGCTTTATTTGCCTGCCATGAGTTAGAAGCAAATCATTGCAGGCAACTAGTAATAGAAAAACTGCTAAATGTTTTCGTGTGGCCTGAAATGCACCCATGACTATGACTAGAGAAGTATGTAATAAGTAAACGGCTCTTAGTTTAAGTAGAGATTATAGGGAATGACCTATATAGGATATTCAATTACTTAGCATAAGTAAATGCCAAGACAGATGATATGTCGGGTTCGGTATCCTCAGGTATTTATAATCTTCTTGTGTCAATATTCTGACGGCTAATTATGTCATTTGATTTGACTAATTATGTGGAGGCCTAGGGTGTACTCTTTAAATGGGAGTGTTTGATGTTTGTATATTAAATAACCAAATCTCTAGGGTACGGTGGGCCAACATGTCCCTTTGAGGAAATAATAATAATAATTTAAAAATGTTTGGTGGTGTTTATATAAACCATTTGGTATTTGTTTTTAATTTTTTATTAATTTTAATCTTAATAAATTATATTTTTTTAAATACTTGTACGTCATTATTTAATGATGATGTGGTATATATTTAATCATATAATTATCTGAATAACTATTTTAAAATATGATACAATATATCATGTTTAGATCTATTATGACATAAAATTATTATTATGTGACAAGAACAATAAGTTTTCAATTGAAGTTAACAAAAATTTTTAGAGAATTAAAAGTATACTAATTATTTTAAAGGACGTCAAAAATATTTTTATTTGAAATGAATTAGACTTAACCTTTTTTAAATGATTTATAATATACTTTGATATACTTCTCTTTCGATGCTCACCTCTTATTCTGCCGGATATATCTTGCATGATTTGATACCCAAGTATTGGGGCCTAATTAGAACAGAAAAATTTAATACTTAGATTCGTTCAATAAAATACAAATATGTAATGGACACAAAAGCGAAAATTTCCGGGGAATGGGATGATCGAAATAAAAATTATCATCAACTAGCATACTATTTACATGAGGGAAATGAACGTATGCGAAGGAATGGAGAAATTTTAATAGAAATCCTTAAATCGATTCAGAGGTTGGAGCGAGAGGAGCAAAATTAGAGCGCCAATCTCTCACTTTCAACTTTTGTCTATCCTACTATGTTAGGAATTTTCATTTTTTTCATGTCCTTCTTTGTGTTAAGTTTTTTCCCCTTTTCCTAAACAATTCATAAAAACTTATACAAAATTATTATTTTTTTCATAATAAAAAAATTAGTTTTGTTAATCTCAGCATTATAGCTGAGTTTAATTCATAAAGAGAAAATTTTTATAAAAAAATAGACAATTATTGTATTAAAATTATAAAAATATAATAAATACTTTTTTTAATAAAATTTTACTATTATTAATTATTTATCATCAAATTTAAGAGTTAAGATTAACAAAAAAAAATTATTCCTTATTTAGGTCTTAAAATAGAGACTTAAATTTTATCTAACCTCATATTTTACATTTAAATATGTATCAATCCAAATTCAATTAAGAAAAGTCAAGATAGGTCAATAAAAATTTAAAATTAATTTGCATTTAAAAAATAAAGCTCAACTCCTATAATTTAATAATTTTAGGTGAATTAACACTATATTCAATTTTACTTTATAATTTATCAACTAAAAAAATAGTTAATAAAAAATTACTTTCTAAAATATATTTTGAGAGCGGTTACTTTAAAACTATTTTCTAAGAAAGTTTTTGAAGAACAACTATCTTTTAAATATTTTTTAAAAAGACTTGGATTAACTGATTTCTAAAGAATGATTTTAGAAAGCAATTATATATTAATCACTCTTTAAAGTTATGCTTATTATATTAATTATTTTTTAGAGAGATGCGTCAACATTCTCATAGATTAAAATTTAAAAATGTCCAATAACTTTTATTGCTTAAATGAAACATGTTCAACTCACAACTTATAAATATCTTCTTTTTCTCTACATTAATAAAGTTAATCTTTTTCATATATATAAGTTTTCTTCAATTTTTTTGTGCTAAAAAAGTTAATTTTTTTTATAATTATAAATATCTTTTTTACAGTTTTGTCCATTCTTTCTTTCTTTCTTTTTTCTTTCTATTAATAATAAAATTTATTATTAATTTATTTCTTTTTCTATGTTTACTAATATTTAGTTCAAGCATACGTAAACTATTTAGTTAATGTAGTGTGACATAAATCATGTTTCATATTGATTTAATAGTTAGAACTACTAACCAATTAAAGGTAATAAACTTAATATTAGGATTCTTTATTTTAAAAAAATTAAAGACTTGAGTTGAAACTTCATTACAGGTTGAATTAATATAATTTGCAAATTGAGTTAGTCAAGTCATGCTAACTTGGCCAATATTTTTTAACTAAAATCTGCTACAACAGAGAACTTGTTTTTCAATATGCTATACAACTTGGGAAAACTGAGTTTTAAGGAATAGGACCAGCCCAAGAATTGTGCCAGAATTTTACACTAGAACCATCACTAATTTTTCTAATAAGACACTATCTTGCCAAGAGAATATATTGTTATGTTCTAAAAACTAGATAAATTGATAAAATCAATGTTCCCGTATTTAGCCTTAATAAGATCTACCTATATTGAATCTTTTTCAACAAGCAAACTCCATTAGACCTAAAGCTTTTTAACATGAGTCGCTTAGGCAAAAAAAAAAAAAAAAAGATTTTTCTAGTGAAAAAGGATATGAAATATATAGACAAAATTTATCAGGCTAGATATAGGAACATTGATTTTATCAGTTTATCTAGTTTTCAGAACATAAAAATTTATCGTCCTTGGTGGCGGGATATTGTAATATTGACTCTAGCCATGATCCTGTCGCTTCATGGTTTCAACACAATATTATTAGAAAAGTACGTGACATTTAAAATTTTGGCACGATCGATCCTTGGGATGGTTCCAATCCTTTAAAGCTCAGTTTTCCTAAGATGTATAGTGTATCAGAAGATAAGTTCCCTATTGTAGCAGATTTATAGCCACTAAACTGGAGAAGGAACTTATTTGTATTTGTATAAGAAGAAAGACAATGAGAACTTTTGTTATCTCTCATCATTTCTGTATCTTTATCTAGCAGAAAAGTGATGGTTGGGTTTGGAATATTGATCTTTCTAAGACCTATTTAGCTAGCTCAACTTATAAATTTTGCTTTCCCAATCCTCTCCTAGTTGTTTACTTGACCTAAGCTTATCTCACAAACTTTGGAGACGGGAAACTCCAAGAGAAATTACTACTCTTGTTTGGCAATTGCTTTTCATAAGTTAGACCAAAAATAATTATAACCGTGAGATCTATAATGAAAAAATAATAAAAATTATATAAGGTAATTTAATCACATGTATAAATTACTTTTAGAGATACTATATAAGAGTAAATATGTAATCGGGATAAGAATTAAACAAATTATTAAAAAAGATATTATAATTAATAGCATTTTTAAAATTTAAAGTGTAAATGGTTGGAATTGAAGAGTTTGATTTAAATAAAGAAAATGAATAGGTGGTCGACTTGCGCACCATTAAAATGGACCGTGCAGCAAGAAACGGGGATTCTCCTAACTTCCCTCCTCCACTTTAAGTGAATGGTCTCTGTTCAATCTCAGAAATCTTTTTACTTTGGTCGCCCATTTCATGTGACACACACATATTGGATCCTGTGTTGTGTCAAATATATCAATTTGTTTATGGAACGCTAACTTTCAAATGGGTTGCATGATTGCGCAGCCGCAGGCTCAAAGCTGAAAAAGGAGAAAGATTCTTGTAGGCTTCAATTATAGTCGTGTTTGTGTTTGACCTGCATCAAGAATTGGTACCACTGCATTTACGCGCCATTTGATTGGAGATCCCATAGATCAAGATTTGTCATTGATTTTATAGCCGCTTTCTGGTATTATTGAATCACAACTTGGTATCTGTGACCGTTACACATTACTAGTACTTAAGAATACAATCATAATATTCCTCATAACTTTTCGCATAAGTAATCTTTCTCTTATTTACCGTCCTTTTCAATGTATAAAAATCTTAATTTCGATGTAGTTAAGTTTAAATAATTAATAATAATAAATTTATATACATATAAAAGAGTGCCTATACATGATCTTCTGGCGCGAGATCGCCAAAACATTACAAAAATATCTTACGCACTATCAGCTCCAAACAACCGACATCAGTACACACTTGCTAGTTTTGTTTAAGGATGTTATATCGGTCGTCTCCACAAGCAAATTCTAGTATCATTTTAAGCAAAAATAGCCAAAAATATATCATACAATAAATAAAATATTGGGCAAAGCTTCTTTCTTAGAAAGTAAAAATAAAATACCTATATATCAATGATATAGCACAACTTGGATACGTGAACCAAGAAAAAGTGATTACCAATTACAAAAGAATGGTTCATATGAAAACCACGATTTGACCGAGTTTCGTTAGTCATCATAGGTGCCGATGACGCGGGACTTGATACGCAATTACGCTTTCACTTTTCTGATAGTGGAATATGCAATACTTTGTTAACCAAAAAATATATACATATGCAATACTATGTAAACAATTATAATTGCCTGTAATATTTGTTTTCTCAACTGTAGTTATATAATTTAATTATTAATTATAAAATTTAGTTTTTCTAATGTGTTCAAGTATTTGTTAACAAAATAAAAAGTATTAATTTTTTTATTAAAATTTATAACATTTAATGTTGGTAATGCATTGAAATCTATAAAACTACCTTAAGTCTTATTTATAAGTAACAATTACTAACATCTTTTAAGTCTTAAATATAAGAAACAAATAATTGTTAAATTCTTTTTATATACTTATTTATTGTAATATTTATAAAAGTAGATATTCACTTTTTTTATTCATGAAAGTGGATATATTTAATTATTTAATGTATATATATATATATATACACTAATTTGATCATTTAATACTATAAATGTTTCTGAAATAAAATATAAATTTATGGCTTGCAACTATTTTCATTAATCTTTATAAATTGATTTATTTTTTAAAATTAGGATCGAGAGTTGTATCTTATTATTTTTAATAAAAACTTGCTATACACAAATATTTTTTTTGGATACCATTGGATATACATTAGAAAAATTATATAAAATTTGTGTTACTATGTGTATGAATAAATGCACATCCAGTAACTTACATAAAATTTTGAATGTAATTAAGGTTGTGAATTATTTTTTTGAATTTTGATTTTGTATTTAATATTCTTTCTAATCCTTTTTATAATGCAGTTTCTAGATATTTTTATAAGGTATTTTATAGTTTCTATATATGAAGCATTTACTTTTTTATTTTTTTTCTATTTATCTTAAATAAATGAAGTTAGTGGTACCTATAGTAAAATTAAAAAAAATAAATAGTGATAGTGTGATCAGGTTCAATGGTATTGAATAGGAATAAAATTGTTATTTTATAATGTTTTTTTTAAAAAAATATCAAACTATGTAACTAGCTTTAATTAAATTTATCGGTCTGTATAATTTAACTATAATTCTTTTTTTTTTCTCTTTGTAAGAAACATCTATAACAATTTTTTGGTCTAAGATATAAAAAATAAACTCATTTTCAGATGCATTAATTTCTAAAGTTTTTCTATAACTTATTAATTGTAATATTTATATTCACAATACACTCATATATTATAGTGTTATATATATATATATATATATATATATATATATATATTGTTTTAATGTATGGATGACTAAAAAATATTTTTAAAAGTAGTATATTTAAAAAAATTAAAACTTTTCTTGTTGCGGTCGGCACTATTAAATTTTATGGCCATACCTTTCATTCTTCTCTTCCAATGTATCAACCACGAATTGATTAGATCATAGGTCAACGCTACAAATTTCCTATCACCTTCATTGACTTGCTACTGTTTACTTCTTAAAACAATTAAAAAGACTTCAATAACATTAAGAGTTTAAAAAAAAAAAAAAAAAAAAAAATAATAATAATAATAATAATAATAATATGGTATTTTTGATATTTTAATAATTTTATGCTTTTAGAGAGATATAAAAGTTAGGAATACGTTTGATTTCTGTTTTTTAAAATTAATTATAATACAAATTTATATTAAAATTAATTTTTAAAAACAAAAAAATGTTTTAAAAATAGAAATCAAGGATGCTCTAATTATTTTTAGTTTTTTTCATACTCATTATTTCTTATATTTCATTTTATTTTATATATTCATCTGTCTATCTTCGTCTGTTTTTTCTTTTTACCCCTCTCACGTCCCATAGAAAAGTGTGAAGGAAACATTACTAAATTTGGAATCGAACTGACGTATATAAAATGAAGAATCATTCCATTCTTGGTGGAATAATTACTTCTTGACAGCAACCATTCTTTAGCCCAGCTAATAGACTCCCTTTTGATAAAGGTTAAAGAATCACATTCATAACTTCCCGTTTGTTAATTGAATTTTTAAGAAACTAGGTAATCCACCTAGCATATAGGCATTTTATTTTATATACATTGGAATAATAAAGTAACATTCTATAGGGTATACCTATATTCCCTAAAAAAGATACTGATATAAATTTATGATTTTATGCAAACTATTTAATATCTTTGTCATCAAAACAGTCTTAATGACTTATTCTCACGTACGCAGGTACATATATAATAATAACAACAAAATTTTCTCTTTTTGTTTTATAATATTTATGAGTCTTCAGAATCTGAATCAGTCGAATTAATAAATTATACAATGCACCGATTTAGTGCAGGGATCAACTATGAGTGTGCCTCAATTAATCAAATTAAATAATCATGTTGAAGAGCTGGCAAAATGAAAAGTCAAGTCAAAAGCAGCATGGACGCACAGTCCCTACCACTTAAAATTGTCACTTTGCAAGTCGCTCTTGTAATCAATAATATATCAAACAAAATAAATAAATAAATGAAGCAAATTAGAAAACAATAACCCATCAAAATTGGGGTGGAAAAGGAAAGTCTTCCAAAAAGGTTGGCTTCCTGGGACTGGGGAACCCTCACTTCTACTCGGTCCACTTAATCAATTAGTTGAAGTACGGAGAATCAAGATGACAAACTAATATAATGTAAATTAAAGGATTGATATAGTTTATAAATTCTCAACTTTAGGGTTTTTATTCAAAAAGTGAAAAATCAAAGGTATTTCTATGGTGGCCACTGCCTAGATTTTTAGTGCTGTATTGCACGAGGGGTGTTTGTTTAATTGTTTTAATAATAACCATTATTATTAAAATGGTTAATCAAATTAAAACTATATTAGAGCCAAGCGTTTGCGGACTGTGATCTGTTGTGTGTCGGGTTTGACGCTAAGACAAGGAATCTTTGGGGTCCCTTTCATCAAATCTCAACGGTACGCCCTGTGGGTTCTGTAGTTAAAATATCTGCATTCACAGCTGAGACCTATAATTAGATATTGCAATTTTTAAAGTATTATTTATTAAAAAAGTCTAATGTGATTCCTTTTCATGAAAAAGACAAACGGGTTACAGTGTCTATTAAAAAAAACCTATAAATTCTTAAAAGAAATACTTCTAACTTATGTTGTCAATATTTTAAGAATAACCTTTTTTTTATGATAAATTACTTTTTATTATTAGTTTTTGTGTCTGTTCTCATTCCTATTTGATTTTTAGAAAAAGAGAGAGAAAATAATAGTATATGTTTGATGAACATAATAGATTGTAGAGTAAGAAATTAGATTTTGAAATTTGAATTCAATCTTAGAATTTCAATTAATTATGGTGTTTAAAATTTTTTTAGAATGTAATCACAAATCTGGTCTAATTTTATAAAATTTAACCATAATAAAAATTAACATCTTTTTAACACTTAACCTTTCTTATTTTAATTATAGTTTCTACCTTAACCATCGCAATTCTACAATTATTCCTTCTTTTTCTTTTATTGTCACCTCTATAGTTACTTTTATTATTATTTATTTGATTTTTATAAATAATTTTTATTATCATTGTTATAATTATTACTGTGAGTTTATCATAATAAAAATATAATTATTAATATCAATATCACTTTTAATGTAATTGCGGTCATTATTACTATATTTATCATTTATGATATGTCAATGCTATAATTAGTCATTGTTGTTATACTGTTATGTCATATCATATCGCTTAGTACCAATATTATTTATTTCCACTCTTAATTTCACTATTTATTTGTCTCATTACTTCTCCCGTCATGATTATTGTAATAATCTAATTCTTTTATGCAACACAAACATAATTTTATTAAAGTAAAAAAAATAATAATTCACTTGAAAATAATCCTTTAAAATTTTAAAAAAATCAAAATAATGTTTAGAATAAGATGTCATGACTGAAACATCATTGCAGGATATCAATCAAAGGCAACAAATACAAGATACTTTAAAAGCATAATTTGAACATTTAAACACGTTAAATTTCTAAAATCAACGTTTAGAATAATAAACCACGTGCCACTCCACAACTGCTTCAACAGAGACACCCTCCACGATGAAACTAGAGCTTCAAACCAGACACCCGAATTATGATTTCCAACCAATTTTAATTTTATTTTATTTTATTTTGTTGTCTTGAAATAAATAGTGTAACAATTGTATAATAGCAGTGATGTGCAACTAATACTGTTTACTAAACAAAATGTGTTGTAAAATGCTCTCATTATAAAATCTCAACGATTAAGTTAATTTTGCTTCAGAGTGCAAAAGATGAATATTTTTCAATTTCTTTTTACTGCAATAGCATTCATTTTCATTTTTATATTTCTGGTTTGAAATATAAAACCAGAAATATATATTATATTTGATTACAAATTTGATCTTTTTATTATAACTAATGTGTAATTTTAATTTCTTAAAACTTTTTTAATTGAGTTATTCTCTTAATTTTTGCAATTACTACAATCAAGTACTTACATTAATTTTTACCTGCCACTTTAATAGCTTTTCGTGCTTGTTTGTATTAGAGCTTAAACGGAATTTTGAGGAATTAAAAAATTTTAGCTTCTCATGATATGGAGCCTTAAAATTTGTAAAATGGAGTCAAGGGTCTTACAACATTTAAACAAATATGCTCTTCAGCTTAAAATTCACTGATCAAAATATTATTTACAAAGTATTAAATTTTATTTTCATCAAACCTTAATCTCACAAACTATAAATTCTTTTCAATTTACAAATCGTATCTTCTTTTGACTCATTGGTGTAAGATTAATTCACATACATTAACAGAATGAAGTTAACCGACATAATTTGTTGCACTTGATGACTTAAAGAAGAGAAATGTTAACAAGAACCAACCAATTATAAATAGAGCAAATAATGCTGAAAATACAAACAATACAGTGAGGAGACCTATTGTCCCCAACCAATAACCTATTAAAGCCATGTTCATACTACGTATGGTTTGGCATGCAAGAATACAGTCTAATGCAGAAGGAAACAGAGGACATGAATTATTATATATACATATACATGCTGCTGGACTAGTTTTGAGACATATAATAAATTATTTATTAACATGACTAATTAGGCTGTCCAATTTTGTTTTGGTGAGAATGGCCAACGCCAGGGCTGTGACCTGGGTCTGTAGGTTTGAAATCTTTTGTTGTTCCCTCAGTCACAGACACTCCAACATCTCGTTTCGTAATCATTCGGTGGCCAACTCCAGGACTGCCTCCTGGTGTAGTGGGTCGAAAGGCATTTATGTGGCCAGAATCATCTGAATCTTCAAAACTTGCTGTGGCATATTTTGGGATCATGGGTGGTGAGTTCACGTTCTTTAATGAAGGAGTAGGAACATTAGCGCTAGCTTTAAGTGGTTGAAGGGTAGACTTGGAAGTAGGTTCCAAAACTAATGCTACAGTGTCTTTGTTTAGTGAGGAATGTTGCTTCAACGGCTTTATTTGCCTACCATGAGTTAGAAGAGAATGGTGGCAAGCAACTAGTGCAAGAAAAACAGCAAAATATTTGTGCATGACTAGAAATTTACCCATGATAACTAGGAATAAGACGAGGTGTAACTGAAAGAACTATTGCGTAGGAGAGAGTAGTGAGAATTTTAAGCTATTTAGCTCAGATTAGGAGAGGAGATGATATGAGAAGTTCGGGGATCCTCGCGGTATTTATAATGTTGAGTGTGTTAGTGCTCTTCATAGATTCCAATTGCTAATTATGTAATTTGACTAAGTATGTGGAGTGGATACTCTCATACTCTACGAATGTGGACCGTTTGTAACTTTGTACGCAAAACACCTTTCAATTCCATGGGCCCCTCTCTGTCACGTGCCCAAGCATGCCTACGTGTATATAAAAATAAAACACAAAACATGCAATCTTCTAAATTTTTTTTAATATTATTCTTTAATTAAGATGAAAATTTTACTCAGTAATATATATTTATTTTTAATATTAACTTTTATTGTGTGAATTACTGAGATGAGATTTTAATTTAATTTAAATAACAACACAATTATTTACAATTCTACATCTAAATTTTGTTTAAAAACAAATTGGGGTTATCAATTGATTTTTTTTAAAATATTTTTTTATCAATTAAACTGTTCAATTATAATTATATACTATGTTATTCTAACAAATTTTTTAGTTACTTTTTTTCTCCTCTTATATGCTTTGAAGAACTTGATTAGGATTTATGTGAACTATTAATGTGATAGAATCATGATCCATTCAAATAGTAAGCTTCAAGCATGGTACAGTTAGGTCATAAATGTACGTAATGCTAATAATTCAAATGCAAGTTGGAAGCCAACACTCTTCGCTCCAAGTAACTTGACCTCAATACTCATTACACTAATATGAGTTGCTTCGGTTTAGCATTTAATAGTAAATTCTGGGCAAAACTTTTTAAAGTGATTGTTGGATGGAATCGCTTTCTAAAGTTCATTTATGAGAGTAATTTTTTCAATTGTTCTCTTAAGTTTTGAAAAATTTTGATAGCACCTCTTTTTAAAATTTTATAAAATCATAAATTTAGATACACATGATAGATAAAGTAATATGTCGCAATGAATAAGTATGCTAAATACACCTGATTATTGAAGTACATGTAATTCAATTTGTTTAGTTAGTTTTGTTTAGTTTTCATTTTATACTGATTTGTTAATAACCAACTTGTAATAGCCTTTTCCTCTATAAAATAGAAGCTTACGACATTGATACAATATATACAAATTTTAGTTTTAAAACATTATTCTATTATTATTTTCTTCATTCTCGTATGATCACAGCTCCTTCTCCTCTAACAAATTGGTATTAGTTAGCCTTCAGTTTTGGTTTTTTGGACCAAGATCCTGAAGAAAGTTAAATTTAGAGTGATTTTTGTGTGTGAGATTAAGAGTAAATCATCAAGAATGGACATATTTCAGACAATTTACTCATTCTTGATGGAAGAAATTGGGAGCACTGGTATGTGCAGATGAAAGCTCTATTCAGATTTCAAGATTTGAGTGAGATTGTTCAACAAGGAGTAGCAGAACCATCTTCTACTGCATCAAAAGCAAAGAGAGCTACGTACAAAGACAACAAGAACAAAGACTACAAAGCTCTCTTCTTCCTGCATCAATGTGTTAATCCTTCTCATTTTGAGAAAATTGCAGCTATTGAGACTTAAAAGGATGCGTGGGATATTCTTGCCAAAGCATATGCAGGAGATGAAAAACTTAAGAAAGTCAAGCTTTAGACTTCGAGGAGGAAGTACAAGTTGTTGCAGATGGAATGGAATGAGAACATTGTTGAGTATTTTAAAAGATTGAAGGTTCTTATGAATTAAATGAAGTCTTGTGGAGAAACAATCAAGGATCAAATAATGATAGAAAAGGTGATGAGAACCTTGTCCTCTAAATTTGATTATATTGTGTGTGCTATAGAGGAATCAAAGGACTTGACAATCATGAAAATTGAGGAGCTTCAAGGATCCTTGGAAGCTCGTGAACAGAGATTGATAGAAAGAATTCAGAAAGAAACACTAAACAAGCTTTAAAAGCTCGTTCTAGTGGCAAGAAAAAGAATGGCAAATTCAAGAATGATTGGAAGAATAACGAAAAAAAAAGATGGAGAGAAGTGTAAGTAGGATCAGTATGATTCTAATGAAGATAGTCATGATAATGTGAAATAAAACACTGGTGAACAAGACCGAAATCAATTCAAGAAGAAAAAGTTTGATAAGAGCAAAGTTGAGTGTTATAATTGCCATAAACATGGTCATTGTGCCGGTGAATGTTGGTTTAAGAAGAAGAAGAAAGGAAAGTTTAAGAAGGATGATTAAGTGCATGTTGCTAAAGAGGACATCTCAGACTCTGATCACGTGATGCTTATGATGACCAGTAAATCAAAAAGTGATTTAGAAGATTTGTGGTATCTTCACACAGAATATAGTAATCATATGACAGGGAATGTAGCTTGGTTGTTAGATCTTGATACAAGCGTGAGGAGTAGTATTCGTGGGTAAGTGTACCGGTCAAAAAGTAATAAAAATTCAAAAAATTAAGTTCTTTAGTTGTCGTTACACAAAGATTATTTTCAAGTATCAAGAATACCTTAATTTAATTGTTTAAACTAAAAAAGTGCATAATAAATTAAAATAAAAGAGTTAAATTCAAAAAGTAATTTTAAAGAAACAAAGGAGGTTTTTGATAGATATTGAATGAGACGAGCCGAGAGCATATGGTCTCACCTACTACACCTTTCTATGTTCTTTTTAGTTTAATTTCAATATTAGTTCCCTTAATGTTTACCAACCACTCATACTTATTCTATTAACACCCAATGATCATGCAATATTAATATTATTTTTCCTAAATGAGCACCCTCAATGATCATGTAAGACAAAAAGTAGAGAAAACATAAAAAGCCCATAGATTTATTAATTTGATAATGCTTGGAAGAAAAAGAATTAAGTTTGATCCGTCTAACCCTTTGTCCCGTTATATCCTATATTTCTATTAATTACATGTGGTATGACTGCCTACGATGTAACTAACTATGAGATGCTAAGGGTGATCAATTCTTAATATGTAAAGTTAAATTCAATAGGATAAAAACTAAACATAAAAAGAAACTACATCATTATTAAACATAAAAATTACATAGAGTACGCAATAGGATCCGTTATAGCCCTAACTATGGATTTAGCTACCCATAACAAAGTAAACAATAGAAAACATGATAAACAAATCCACAAACACAAAGGAGAATCCAAACAAGAGAAACCCAAAAGGGAAAAAGATGAAAAAAGTTCCCGTTCTTTAAGGGTATTCAATCACTTGCTCGGACTCCAAAAGGAAGCTCATTATTGTCTTTGCCAATGATTTTCAATATCTCTTAACACTAAAATAAGTCAGAACTAAGAAGGATAAGGTGTGTAGAAAAAAGTTTAAAAGTTAGGAGCGTAAAGCCTCTTTATTTACGGTGTGCCTTAAGATCTTAGTTGGTTGAGCTCTATTTTTTGAAATCGATTTTTGTCCTTAATCAGAATCTCAGCTGAAACCTTTATCTGAACTCTAAATATGTATCAAGGTTAAAACTTTCGCAGGATTTACTTTTGAATTTTTTAACACAGATCCATTCAGCACGGTCGTGTTGGACAATGAAACACGCCCATATTAGCTTGCGAAGCATGGTCATGCTTGAGTCCGGGACCTCCTGAACTTATCCACTTTTTGCTCAAAATATTCCCATAGTGAATCGATAACTCTCTTATGCTGCTTAATTGTAAAAATTAACAATAAAACTAGTGAGAAACCTCTATAAAATAAGCTCAAATTACATAAATATAAGCCATAAAATAATCAAAATATGAACTTATAAAGCAGGATCAAGTTTGCAAACAATACTTATGTGCAAGCAGAAGGACTAGGTACAGTGGTGATTCAAGGAAAGCATGGACATACTATAGACTTCCATGAGGTTTTGTATGTAACTTCCATGAAAAGTAATCTACTTAGTGTAGGTCATCTTTTGAAAAAAGGCTTCTCAATAAACATGCAAGGAAATTTCATGGAGTTGTTTGATCACAAAAGAAGGATGATATTAAAAGCTCCACTCTCTGAGAATAGGACTTTCAAAATCAACCTTCATGATGCTGAATCTCAGTGTTTAGCAGCTTTAGTTGATGATGAGAAATGGTTGTGGCATCAAAGATATGGACATCTCAACTTCAAAGGTTTGCAGATACTTCATACCAAAGAGATGGTGACTAGTTTGCCTAGTATGTAGAAACCTACCAAGCTATATGAGGAGTGCATGCTCGTAACCAGCCAAGGCTACCATTCAACTCTAATGCATTACATAGAGCTAAATGTCCTCTTAAAGTCCTTTATTCATATGTGTGGACCAATGGAAGTACCTTCCATTGGAGGTAATCTCTACTTTGTCTCTTTTATTGATGAATTTTCTAAGAAGATATAGGTTTATCTATTGTAAAGAAAGAATAAGTTGCTTAGATATTTTAAGAAGTTTCAGCTGTTGGTTGAAAAAGAAAGTAGCAAAACTATCAAGTTCTTAAGAACTCATGTAGGTGGTAAGTACACCTCTTATGATTTCAAAGACTTTTGTGAATAAAATGACATCAATCATGAAGTAATACCTCTATATACTCCTTAATACAATGGGTTGGTTGAGAGAAGAAATAGAAGTGTGCTAGATATATGTAGAAACAGGTTGAGAGGGAAGAAAATTTCTCATGAGTTTTGGGTAGAAGCTATAACCACTGTAGTGTATATCTTGAATAGATATCCAACCAAGAAGTTGGATGGAGTTACACCTGAGGACAGTTGGACAAGAAAAAAGCCTAGTGTGACTCATTTCAAGATTTTTGGATCACTTGCCTATGTACATATCTTAGATCAGAAAAAAAAAAAAAAAAAAAAGCTAGATAACAAGGTTGAGCAAATGATGTTTGTAGGATACATCCTACTAGAGCCTACAAACTCTACTATTCTATAACTGAAAAATTATGGTAAGTAGATATGTGACTTTTGCAGAAGCATAAAGTTAGAATTGGGAACAAAGTACAAATTCTAAAACAACTAGAAGCTTTAAGATTGAGGAAGATCCACTTTAGTATAATTTCTAGAATAACTATGATCAGCAAGTTGATGGTGGTGAGATTGATGGTGATAAATTACTTACAGAAGTTGCAGTTCAAGAGAGAAGATCTACAAAAAACAGGACTGAGTCTGTGAAACTTGGAAAGCATGTGAGATTTTTTGATAGTATTATAGATTCAGAAGGTGATTTAGTAAATGTTACATTGGCTGCTGAGATTGAACTAGTAAAATTTGAAGATGCCATAAAGAATAAAATTTGGATCAAAGCAATGAAAGAAGAACTACAGTTTATAAAGAAGAATCTTACTTTTTAAATGGTCTATTGTGGGAGGAAGTCTATTTAGTACAACCTTCAGGATTTAGAATTAGAGGAAAAAAAGATAAAATATATAGATTAAAAAATATATTATATGGCCTCAAGTAAGCTCTTCGAACTTGGAACAAGAGAATTGGTTCTTATTTGCTTCAGATAGGTTTCAAGAGGTGTTTTGTAGTGCATGGTGTGTATATTGTGAAAATCAATTTTCTTGCCTCCGAATTTGTTTTTAAAATAAATATAAAAATAAAATAATAAAAGCACAAGTAAGAGATCTAGTGTGTGTGAGAGCCTTTTGGAGGGGAGAGATTGGGAAGCAGCAAAATTTTTTAAGAAAATTTAAGAGATTTGAAAATAAAGGAAAAAGGGAGTAAAGTTTTAAAAGAAGAGATCTAACCAGAGAACCAGGAAAAAACTTCAAAGATAAAAATAGAGAGCAAAAGAAGAGAAAAAACAAAATAAAATAAAAAAAAAAAGAAAAGAGAACTGCTCCGATTACCACTATTGTAGTCGATCATCCTTTCTTTCGTTTTGTCATTCTCGACTATATCCTAGATATTCTCCTTCTTTGAGTATAAAATCTATTTATGGTTGTTGTATGTTTGTGTCGTATGCTTGTTATAATAGAAATGAAAAAAATCAATACAAACATATATAATAAAAGTTTCGTAGACTTTTAAGTATTTCTGTTTTTTTTAATATTACAATATTATAAGGCTGACATATGCATGGCGTACACGCAACCTACTGCATAAAATGAAGAAATGCATTTTTTAGCGCTCTTTTCCTTTATTATTATTATTATTATTATTATTATTATTATTATTATTATTATTATTATTATTATTATTATATGGTCCTTCTGCGAACAGTTTGGCCTTCCATCTTGCTCCACCAAAAAGAAGAAATAGATCCCCAAAAAGGATATTGTAGAACCCTATAAAAAGCCTTACAAACGTAGGTATAATAGGAAACCTCCTCCTAAGAAGCAAGGGGATAGTGTTATTCTTATCAATGTTCTCAAGAAACCCAGAACAGGTGTAACTTGTTACAACTGTGGGAAACCCGGCCATATCAGCAAATACTGTAGGCTAAAAAAGAAAATTAGTAGCCTTAATCTTGAGCCTTCCATAGAAGACCAGATTAACAACCTCCTTATTGAATCCTCTGATGAAGATTCTGTTAAAGAATCTGAGGAAGATGTCAACCAAATCCAAAATGATGATCAAATTTCCTCTTCTGATAGTGATGATACTCCAGAAATTAATGTTTTAACAAAAGAATAGGATCTTCTTTTTGAAGCTATAAGCTCCATTTCTGATCCTCAAGAAAGAAAAGAATTTCTAAATAAATTCAAAGAAGTTTTAGAAATTAAGCCTAAACCTAAAGAATATTTTACTACAAACAAGTTTGATATTACAAATATTTTTAAGAGATTAGAAAAGAATTCTAATATTAAACCAACCACTATTTAGGATCTCCAAATTGAGATTAACAATCTCAAGAAAGAGATCAGGGAGATTAAAGAACAACAGCAAATTCATCAAGTTATTCTTTCCCAATTAGATGACGAATCTGACATTGAGAAATAAGAACTTCCTGAAAATAATGATTCTGTAAAAGTCGATTCTGGAAATATAGAAGAAACTTTTATGTGTTTGATCAACAAGGTCAAAATTCAAAAATTTTATATTAACATCAGAATCATTATTGATGATTTTGCTCTTGATACTTTAGCCCTCTTTGACACAGGTGCTGATTCAAACTGTATTTTAGAAGGGTTAATCCCTACAAAATATTTTGAAAAAACTTCTGAAAAACTCAGTACTGCTAATGGTTCAAAACTTAAAATTAATTATAAGCTTTCCAAAGCCGTGATTGAAAACCAAGGGCTTAAGATTAAAACAAACTTTCTCCTTGTAAAGAATCTGAAAAGTGAAGTTATTTTGGGGATTCCTTTTATTAAAGCCCTTTTTCCCCTACAAATTTCGAAAGATGGGATTTCCACTCATCATTTAGGGAAACAAATAACTTTCAAATTTTCAAACAAACAATTTACAAAAAAAATATCAATTCTATTCATAACAAGATCAATCAAATTAATTTTTTAAAAGAAGAAGTTTCTTTTGCCAATATTGAAAAATAACTACAAAATCCTTCACTCCAGAAGAAGATTCAATCCCTTTTAGATAATATACAATCTTCCATATGCTCTGACTTACCCAGTGCATTCTAGAATAGGAAGAAACATATTGTTAGCCTTCCTTATGAGTCAAGTTTTAAGGACAGCCAAATTTCTACTAAGGCTAGACCTATCCAGATGAATGAAGAACTCCTTCATTACTGCCAAAAAGAGATTAAAGATCTCTTAGATAAAAATCTTATTAGAAAAAGTAAGAGTCCTTAGTCGTGTTCTGCCTTTTATGTTAATAAACCTGTAGAAATTGAGAGAGGCACTCCCAGACTCGTCATCAATTACAAACCACTTAACCAAGCTCTCCAGTGGATTAGGCATCCCATTCCCAACAAAAAAGACCTTCTTAACAGACTAAACTCTGCTAAGATCTTTTCAAAATTTGATATGAAATCTGGTTTTTGGCAAATCCAAATTTGTGAAAGTGATAGGTACAAAACTTCTTTCACTGTCCCCTTTGGACATTACGAATGGGATGTCATGCCATTTGGTTTGAAAAATGCCCCTTCCGAATTTCAGAAAATCATGAATGACATCTTCAATCCTTATTCAAAATTCGTCATTGTCTATATTGATGATGTCTTAATCTTTTCCCATTCCATTGATCAACATTTTAAACATATAAGTGTTTTTATCAATGTTATTAAACAAAACGGACTTGCCGTCTCAAAGTCCAAAATAAATCTTTTTCAAACCAACATTAGATTTCTTGGTCATAATATTCATCAAGGAACTATTATCCCTATCAGCAGATCCATCGAATTCGCTGATAAATTTCCTGATAGGATCCTAGACAAAACCCAATTGCAAAAGTTTTTAGGATGTCTTAATTATGTAGGTGATTTTATTCCTTACCTCAACAATATCATTAAGCCTTTACATGATAGGCTTAAAAAGAATCCTCCTTCTTGGACTGATGTTCATACCAACGTTGTCAATGAAATAAAAAATAGAGTCAGAAGAATAAACTGTCTCTATCTCCCCGTTCCTCAAGCTTTTAAAATTGTTGAAACCGATGCCTCTGACATAGGTTATGGTGGCATCCTCAAACAGAAAATTGAGTCTCATGAACATATCATTGCATACACTTCAAAACATTGGAATTCTGCACAAGTAATTATTCAACTGTTAAAAAGGAAGTTTTAGCAATTGTTTTGTGCGTCTCAAAATTTCAATCAGATTTACTAAATCAAAAATTTCTTATTAGAGTAGACTGCAAGTCTGCTAAAGAAATTTTACAAAAGGATGTTAAAAATCTTGCCTCAAAACAAATTTTTGCAAGATGGCAAGCAATCTTAAGTGTTTTTTATTTTGATATTGAATATCTCAAAGGCACCTCCAACTCCCTTCCTGATTATCTTACACGTGAATTTTTACAGGACAAATAAAATGCCTAGAAAGGCAATAACCCCATCTAGGGGTGGAACTTCTCGAGGAGGAAGGGTAAAACTTGCCCTTACTTTAAACAAATCAAAATCACAACAATTTGCTTCGGCAGGTTCAAATTCCAGTTCTGGGTCATCTACTTAAAAGGCAATCCAAATTGTTGAGTCATCAACTCAACAGTCTGCAACTCTAAAAGAATCTTCCAAAAAGACTGATTCTTCTGTAAAAACCACCAAACAAACCAAAGTAGACTATGCTCTGCCAATCAGCACGCTCTTAGCCGTCCAACAAGGAAGCTTAAGTAACTTACCAAAGAAATCATGGGCAGATATTACTTCTGAAGAAGATATGGAAATAGATTTAGCAAGTCTAAATACCATAATCCAGTTTTACAACCAATCCCAGAAAAACATTACTAATCCAGAAAAAATGGAAGGTATACTTAACCTCCAAAAAGAAAAACAAAAGCCCTCAAACCCAAACCATTATGTGGCAAAAGAAAAATTCTCCTCAGTTATACAAATGGAACCTGAGTTCTAGGACAAAAATCCCTATAAAGCTATTACCAAAGTCTTCCCACCTGGATTCCATTTTAGGCCTTATGCAGTAAATAAGACCAGGCAATTTTATGAATTTATCCTAGTAGATTTAGACTCTGTTTCCATTAAACATTACAAAGATCAAAAAGACCCAACTATTATAACTCACTCCTCAATCTAAATCTTAGAAGTCTTAACCCCGAAGGCTTTTAGGAAAAATCTTAACTCCTATAAAAAGTTTTCCCAACCATTCGACCCAGTAAGATATAATTACTGAGATTACATTGATGCTTGGACAAGAATTTCTGGTTTCAGAATAAGCTTAACCAACATTCTTGGTTGATATATTTCAAGAGGAATCAGAAATATGACTTTCCAAACTGGTTTCTTCAATGGTGGGACTATTTTGGACCCATCGAAGATATCCTTCCTACTCCAGTCAAAGAAGGATACAAAATATACAAAGGCAGATATCTGAAAGAATCAAGAATTTCTGCAGATTTAAAATATTTTTCTGACTTTGCCTTAGCATGGGTATTCTCATGGCAATATCGATATGGAAAGACAGAAAATGAAGAAACTCTCCCTCCGCTTCACAGGTATTCCTTTGTGAAATGGTGGAACCAATTCAATGCTGACCATGCTGGTCCCGAAGGTGTTGCTGAATATTTTGGAAAAAATCTAAAATTGTTAAATTTGGCTGATCCGGCAACATTCCAATTTCTAAATCAGAAATAAAAAATTGCAGCCTTTTTATCAAGTTATGATTCAAAAGAAAAAATGAAGAAAAATTTACAAGATGTTCTTATACTCTTACAAAGCCAAGAAGAAGGAGAATCATCCACAAAGCATAATCCCGAAGATATGTATCAAAATGAAGACGGCTGCTTCGGAATTGATATTCAAGAACTTTAACTTGTACTGTAGAAATAGTTCCAGTTATCAACCGGAACTGTAGAAATAGTACTTTATTTTCCTTTAAAAGGAGTCCTCAACCATGATGTGAGGCACCCTTTCATTCAGCAATTTTAGAGAGATATTAGAGAGAGAAGCTCTGAGAGATACAATCCTTTGTAAGCCTTCCCTCTTTGAGATCTTTTAATAAAAGTTTCCTATTTCAAATTATTTTCTCTCTTCTCCCTCAGCCGGTTCTGTTCGGATTACCGTCGTCCGGCTTTCTTCTCTTCTCCCTCCACTAGATCTGTGCTGGTTCTACCACCGTTCTAGTTTCTATGCATTAAATTTATTTACATTCTGCATTTTTCATTTTATTTTTTTCATTAGTAGTCCTGCTACTGCCTACTTTCCTTTCAATCTATCTTATTTTGTTCTTTCCTTGATACACTTCGGGTTATCTGGTATCATATATATATATATATATATATATATATATATATATATATATATATATATATATATATATATATATATATATATTAGTTTTTTAGCTATACTATACGCATATCTATAAAAGTAGACCCTGTATATGGTATATATATTTAAACTGAAAGTGCACTCTTTGCATTAGGTCAAACTTTTTTTTTATTTCATTTTTAAAATTTCACATTATAATTATAATAATAAAAGAAGTTTAAAATTGATTAAAATATAATGTTAACTTTCATTGTATCATATTTGATTTTATTTTCATTTGTCAAATTTATCTCTTTATTAAAAATTATAAAGGATAGGTGGCATAATAATAAAAAACTAATTAATAATTCTTATGCCTGTGTTTATATCTAGTTTAGTTGTTTTATTTTTCAGATTATGTGTTCTTTAGTATTATTACTATTTTTATTGTAATGCACAATTTTGTAATGTTAATGTAATTTAATTTCATGTTTAGTAGTCTCTTGTCTATTAGTTAATGAATTACTTTTATAAATAGATAACACAATAATTGCATCAATTTATGATACTAACATATAGTTTCTCTATTGTTATGCATCATAAATTAATAAAGTTTATGTGTATCAACGTTACTGAAGCTTTATGCAATATTAATTTATCATGTGTTGTTTCTACTTAATTAGAAATTTATCTTTATAATCAATCAAAATGTATTCCCTAAAATTACTATTTTATTGATCAAATAGAAACAATTTTATTAACACAATATATTATAATGATAACGTGTAACGACTCTACCTTTATGTGTTATAAATTATTAAAACCTATGTGTACTAACTTTACTTTAGGATCTATACAACATAAGTTCATAAAACTAAGTGTTAATATTTTTTATTAAATAATTTTTCCAATCAATTCAAATATATTTATTTCTTTCTTTAAATATAATTAATTTCATATTATAATTTTTTTAAGTCATATTTCTAATTTTGATGAATTAAATAACTAATTATTTTTTCATTTTATTATAAAAATTTTTACAATATCGATGTGTGATTTACATTGCCTTCAATTGTCTGATAAATTATAAGAGATTTATGTATAGCTTACGCTATCTTAAATTTTCTTTCAATGTTAATCATAATTCAAATTCAAATACTTTGTTTACGAATAAAATACTTTTAACGATTTGAAATATAGTTGTGAGATCTTCCTTCACCTTTTGTATAGTTTCTCATAAGGTACATGTATAACCATATTATCTTGTATCCTAAATATTATAATTTTATGAAAATAAATTTAATTTCAAAATAAATATTCTCTTATTAAACTCAATTTTAATCAACCAACTTCGTAATTTTTAAATAGAACTACATGACTTTAAATTTCTCATTGCACCTGGGGATATGTATAAGCGAGAACCGAACTCATCAAGTCAAAATAATTTTTAAATATTTTTTCTTTTAAGATATCGATTAAAATTTTAATAAATAATTTCTCTTCTTCTAAAAATAAATAATTATTATTTAGGAGTTAAATAAATATTTTTTAAAATTAAAATAAATTTGCACAATTAATTTAAGGTAATTGTTTTTAAAATGGACATTGTAGGGTGTTAATACATTTCCTATATGTAAATGACTTCCGAACTCATATTTTGGTTTCAAAGATCATATTATTTTTTTAAAAAAATTTCAACGTTTTTTTAAAAAAACTTTGGTGACAACTTGAAAGGATGCTAGAGGGAGCAGAAAGGGAAATAACTAAAAAGAATGGAATATTCAGAGAAGAAGAGAAGCTTTTCATAAAAGGAAAATACTTTTTTATATATTCTGCGACCCTTCTACTACAATACTGTGCTATATATGCACTTGGCCGATTGCCTTACAGTACTAATCATGTGCAAATAACAATAAAGGAAAATACAATAATAATTTCAATCATTCCTTGCTAACAGAATTCCCCTTTTTACGAGGTGCTGGACAAGTGACCACATAATCTTTTAGGTAACGTGGTTGCTGTATGGTTCTTTTGGCTTTTTCCTCTAACGGTGCCTTAATTGTAGGTGTTGGAGCAATTACTGTGTTTGGGCTTGTAGGAGGAGTGAGTGGGATGGGCCTATCAACCCTTACATCTCCCCCTGGTGCAATAAGCACCTTGTCCTCAAGGTGGAATTATTGTTGAATCTGCTGCCAAGGTTCCCAGCTTGCTTCCTCAAGAGGTAAGCCTTGCCATTGAATAAGTACTTGAATTTCTAGAAGAGAAATTGAATTATCCCATTTCCAGTCGACAATGGCAGCCGGTTCTAATACGGGTTAATTATCCTCAATGTCAGGTGGGAGTGGCAAAGGGGAAGAGGGTAACGGTCCTTTGTGAGGATGGAGGAGGCTGACATGGAAGGTGTTGTGAATCTTGGCAGCAGGGGGAAGGTCCACTTCATAAGCAACATTGCCAATTCTCCTTGTGATTTTGAAAGGACCGAAGAACCGATTCATAAGTTTCCCAGAGGTAGTGCCTGTTGCAGAAGATTGGCAACGAGGACGAAGACGAATGTAAACCCAATCATCAACATCAAACTGTAAGTCTCTTCGATGCTGATCAGCTCATTTCTTCATTGCTGCTTGTGCTTTTTGTAAGTTAGAGGCAAGCTTTTGAAGAATCTCAGCACATGTGGATAAATCATGTTGCACTGCTGCATTAGAAGTTGCCTCTGGAAGCAAAGGGGCCATGAGTGGAGGTTTGCGGCCAAACATTACCTCAAAGGGTGTAAATCCAGTTGAAGCATTGACTGAAGTGTTGAAACTCCATTCTGCCCAAGGGAGAAGCTTGCCCCAAAGTGATGGTTTGTGGTGTACAAAACAGCGGAGGTACTGCTGCAATACCTTGTTGGTAACCTCTGTTTGACCATCCGTTTGAGGATGGTAGGCAGTTGATATACGCAACTTAGTGCCACTAAGGCGAAAGAATTCTTGCCAAAAATGACTAATGAAGATGGGATCACGATCGGAAATGAGACTGTGAGGTAGGCCATGATGTTTGCAAACTATATCAACGAATAGGTGCGCCACATTGGAAGCGGTGAAGGATCTTGGAAGCATACCGAAATGAGCGCCCTTAGAGAACCTGTCCACTACAACTAGTATTGTGGTGAATCCTTTGTAAGGAGGAAGGCCAATGATATAGTCAAGTGAGAGATCCTCCCAACACTGAGATGGAGGGGAAATTGGTTATAATAAACCAGGTTGACGTTAAGTAGGTAGTTTAGTTTGCTGACATGTGCTACATTGTTCCACAAATGCCTTAACATCTTTGCGGATGGTGTGCCAATAGAAATTAATCATTAGTTTGCTCAGTGTTTATGTAATCCCAGTATGCCCCGCATTGGAGTGGAATGAAACTTGTGTAGCAAAAGTGGGATGAAAAAGCATGTATGGGGTAGCCATCTTTTGTCTTTGAAGAGAATAAGATCCACCTTTAAGGAAAAAAAAGGGAAATCTTGTACGGCAGCAGTTATTTTATCCCTTAGGGAGATAAACTCTTGATTACCTTGTAAGGATGATTTGAGGTCGGACAAGAAATCTAAGTGTGGGATGGACAACACCATAAGAGAATCAGTGATTGTAGTAGGGGGATCGTCGAGTCGAGAGAGAGCATCAGCTGCTGCATTGCTTTTACTGGGACGATATTGAATTTCAAAGTCAAAGCCTAACAATTTGAAGTCCGGTGTGAGGACTATCTGAGATAGCAATTCCTTAATGGATCACTAATCTGTTTGGATGACAAAATGACGGCCTAAGAGGTATTGACGCCACTTTTGAACAGCAGTAGTTATGGCACACAGTTCACGTATATACGTGGAGGAATTGCGGAGTTTAGGACAAAATTGCTTACTAAAATAAGCAATTGGATGGTCCTGCTGTGAGAGAACTGCCCCCATGCCCGTTCCAAAAGCATCTGTTTGAATAGTGAACAGAGAGTCAAATTTGGGAATGGCCAAAACAGGTGCAGCTAGTAACGCATTTTTTAGTTGAACAAAGGCCTCATAAGCTGTATCATTCCACCGAAAATTATCTTTTTTTGAGGAGATCAGTGAAAGGATGAGCAATTGAGGCATAACCCGAAACAAATCGATAGTAAAAACTTGTAAGACCAAGGAAACCGCGTAAGGACTTGATAGTGGTAGGAATAGGCCAGTTCCTTACTGCAGCAAGCTTTTCAGGGTCTGGTTGAACACCCTCATTAGAAACCATATGTCAAAGATACTGGATGGATTGGTGCCCAATAAAACATTTACTCCCCTTGAGTTTGAAGCAATTAGAAAGCAATAACTGGAAGGTGGTCTCCAAATGGCTGACATGCTCAGATAAAGTGGGCCTATATACAAGAATGTCATCGAAGAACACTATGATAAAACGGTGTAAATGAGGACGAAATAAATCATTCATAGTAGCTTGAAAAGTGGAGGGTGCATTACATAAACCAAACGGCATTACCTGAAACTCGAAGTGGCCATTGTGAGTTCGAAATGCGTTTTTCTCAGAATCAGTAAGCATCATAAGTATTTGATGAAAGCCCAAAAAGAGGTCCAACTTGGACAACCAGGATGCATGCCCCAATTCGTCCAGCAACTTGTCCACGATGGGTATTTAAAATTTGTCCTTAATGGTGGTAGCGTTGAGAGCCCTGTAGTCAACGCAAAAACGCCACGTTCCATCTTTCTTTTTGACGAGAAGGACCGGAGAAGAGAAAGGACTATTGCTAGGTTTGATAAAACCTGAATCTAGCATTTTTTGAACCTGGGTTTCAATTTCTTGCTTCTGAAAATAGTGGTAGCGGTACGGTCTCACTGATATGGGAGGTGTGTTTGGGTTTAAGGTAATTGAGTGGTCTGTAGGGCGTGGTGGGGGAAGGGTGGTGGGAGCGGAGAACAAGGCGGAGTATTGGGAGATGAGAGATTGCAGTGTGGGTTCAGATGAGGATGGAAAGGGTGAACTCGAATAAGGGGAAGATGTGATAATGGGGGGTAATGTAAGAGGGTTGGAATCCAACGTGAGCTGAAAAAGGGCTTCAACCCTATTAGTAGAATGTAAACGACGAAGCTGGTGGGCTGAGATTGGAGAGGGATTTGGTCCTGAATCCCCTTTTAACTCCACAAGTTTCTCCTGCCAATTGAACCTCATAAATGGGCCGTTGTAATCCATCACAAATGGACTAATCAAAGAAAGCTAATGAACTCCAAGAACAACATCAATGCCAGACAATTCGAGTGGGTACAAATCAATAGGAAATTCTTGGTTGTGCAATGTAAGAGTAACATTGGGGCAAAAGGTAGAACATGGTAGAAATTCACCATTACCAACCATTACACGTAGTGGGCTTGGTGTGGGCTGTGTTGGCAAATGGAGAAATTGGGCCACTCTGCTTTGGATGAAGTTATGTGTTGCCCTACTGTCAACTAAAATCTGAACGGTATAGCCTTGGATGGACCCGGTGACCCGAAATGTTCTGGGGGTCCACTGACCTGATTAGTCCAGCCTATTGTGGGTTGTCCTCTACAGTCGTAGAATCATCGGGGGAAAGGCAGTCCTCGTGGTCTTCAGAGTCAAATGCTGTAAGGAGCAGAAATTGAGGCTTGCATCTATGTTCTCGCGTATAGCGCTCATCACAATTAAAACAGAGGTTCTTTTCTCTGCGAGCCTGCATCTTTGCCTCGAAGAGGCGTTTAATGGGGAGCTTGGTAGTTGGTGTGGGTAGCAATAGAGGAAGAGGTTTGGTTTGTGCACCCGGGGTTGGTGGCAACGGCAGGGGAGGAATGGGTGTGCGGCCAAAGCAGTTGAGTGAGGGGGGAGACGAACGAAACTTGTCTTCGTGTAACTTGGCTAAAGCAATAGCATGAGGTAGGTCTAGGGGTTAGAGGGCGGTAACCTCACGACAAAGAGAGGGTTTCAGGCCGAAGAGAAAACAACTGAGGTAAAAGCCGGATGGATAATCAGAGATGCAGTTAGCCAAAATTTTGAACTCTGAGAGATAATCTTGCAGGCTCTGTGTTTGGGTAAGCTTGCAAATGGCGGTAATGGGGTCATCGAACTTAGAGGGGGAAAAACGCAACTCCAATGCTCGTAGGAATGCATCCCAAGAGGAGAGCAATCCATTGGAACCAAGCTAAGGCTTGACCCTTCAGGTAAAAGGATGCAATCTGGATGCGTTGGTCGGTTGGTGTTTGGTGATATTCAAAGAATTAGTTGACCTTGAAGATCCAACCAAGAGCATCGGAGCCGTTGAAGGTGGAGAGGTTAAATTTTAAAGGACGGGTGGGTGAGGAGAAATGGGTTGTATGTGGTTGGTTTTCCAAGATTATGGTGTGGTTGGCAATGTCGTGAAGGGTGTTGGAAAGGTTGGCATGGAAGAGGAGAAGTTGTTCAAGTTTTTGGTTTACTTTGGTGAGCTCATCAGGGGAAAAGGATGATTCTGCCATGGAGTAAGGGTCAATGAAAGCGCCAATGTAAGGATGCTATAAGGAGCAGAAAGGGAAATAACTAAAAAAAAGGGAATATTCAGAGAAGAAGAGAAGCTTTTTAGAGAAGGAAAATACTTTTTTATATATTCTGCAACCTTTCTACTACAATACTGTGCTATATATGCACTTGTTCGATTGCCTTACAGTACTAATCATGTGCAAATAACAATAAAGGAAAATACAATAATAATTCCAATCATTCCTTGCTAACAGAATTCTCCTTTTTACGAGGTGCTGGACAGGTGACCACATAATCTTTTAGGTAACGTGGTTGCTGTGTGGTTATTTTGGCTCTTTCCTCTAACGGTGCCTTAACTGTAGGTGTTGGAGCAATTACTGTGTTTGGGCTTGTAGGAGGAGTGAAGGGGATGGGCCCATCAACCCTTACACAATTCCTCTGATTTTTTAGAAAATATTTTTTTATTCTTAAAAGATGTTTTCCTTAAACACATTTTTGTCGTACAATTACGACTGCCCGGTTGCAGACATATACAAAGAAAAGAATTTGCAAAATTGTTATAGTTTGTCTATATGTAGATGACCTTCTAATAACTAATTCAAATAAGCAAAACTAGAAGAGTTCAAAAGGAAAAAGAGTTCTAAGTTTAAGATGACAGATCTAGGTATCATATCCTATTTCTTAGGCACAAAGTTTGTGCATTATGAGAAAGGGATCTTCCTTCATCAAGGAAGGTATGTAACTAAAATGCTGAAGAAATTCCACATGTCTAATTGTAATCTCACAATAATATCCCTTGAATTAAAGTTGAAGGTAGAAAAGGATGAAGATGGGAAACCATTGGATGCCACACTCTACATGCAGATTGTTGGTTCATTGAGATATGTCTGCAACAGAAGACCTAATATTTGTTTTTTTGTGTGAGTTACAAGCATATTTATGAGCAATCCAAAAGTAACACACTTGACAACAGACAAGAGGATACTGAGGTACAAGAAAAACAATTCAATATGGAATTTGTTTGCAAAAGAAAAGTAGAGGAAAACTAATTGGCTATTCAGACAATGACTAATGTGGAGACAGAATTGATAAGAGAAGTACCACAGGTTACATCTTCAAGCTTTTTGATGCATTAATTTCATGGTGTTCAAAGACACAGTCCATTGCTGCACTTTCTTCATGTGAAGCAGAATACGTAACTGCTGCTTTTGCTTCTTATCAAGCCACGTGCTTGGAGTATTTGATTGAAGAGTTGCATCTTGAGCATGAGAAACCAATGAAGCTGCTTGTTGAAAACATATATGCAATAGATATTGCAAATAATCCTATTGCTCATGGCAGGAGCAAACATATTGAAGTCAAATTTCACTTCATACGAGATCAAGTCAAGAAAGGAAACATTAAACTGCAGAAGTGAATTGTAGACAACAAACTTACCTACCAAGTCTTTGAAGTTTGATAAGTTTCTTATGCTTAGAGACATGTTAGGAGTTATGTCTTTAAACAATATGAATTAATTCGAGTGTGTTGAAGCACGTGTAATTCAATTTGTTTAGTTAGTTTTATTTTGTTTTCATTTTAAGCTAGTTTGTTAATAACCAACTTGTAATAGCTTTCTCTTCTATGAAATAGAAGCTTACGACATTGATACAAATATATACAAATTTCAGTTTTAAAACACCATTCTATTATTCTCTTCTTTATTCTTGTATGATCACAGCTAGGGATGACAATGGGTAGGGTACTATAGTACTCATCCCCATACCCGCGTTTTAAAAAAAGATCCGTACTTGACCCCATACCTGCGTGGATATAAACATTAATCCCCATACCCGTACCCGTACTCTCTAGGTACCCGTATACCCATCTTGTACCTATTACCCACGCTTATTTAAGAAAAAAATATTTATAAAAAAAAATATGTTTATATAACTTCACATAAGTAGCATAATAATACCAAAATTTAATATGTAGTTGCCGAACAACGTACAAAAATAGATAAAAAAAAATTCAAATATCATAAATGCTAAATGTATCTTAATATAATAATTTTTTAAACTAAAACTTTTAGAAACAATAAGCGAAACTAAACATACAAGTTATTTGTCAGCAATAACCCTATCTTGTGTGAGATTTGATCGATTAGCAATGTCAGAGCGACAACGAAATAGATCTACACAATGGTTGTCCCTTTGTGTGGGATCACTTGGTGACCTTTTGTGATAGCATTGACAACTAACTCTAATAAATAACATTTCATAGTTGTTAGGTTTGAAAATGAAAATAGAGTTAGAGTAGAGAAGTTCAATACTAACAACAGAAAGTGGATACATAAAATATTTTTTTAACTTTTGAATTTGAAATTGTAAGAAAAATAATAGATTTATTTAAAATAATATATATATATATATATATATATATATATATATTAATACTAGTATTTTTTAACTCATATACTATACGAAAGTATTTTATCAAAAACACAAATTTTTGAAAAATTATTTTAACGAATTAAATATTTATAATGTGTATAAATTTTAGAAGAAAGAATTTGAATAAAAGATAAATGGTCACAATAAAATTTTATAATAAAGAAATATACATGTATATTAAAAAAACTTATACTTTTTTATCTAAAAAAATTAACAAATAAAAATTAACAATAATTTTTTATATTTATATATTTTCAAAAACTTCTTTGAATATGAATAAATAGTAAGAATAATATTATTTAAATTCAATAGATTATAGTTGTGCTTGTAATAAATATGTTGCATAGAAAAATATTATTTTAAATTAAAATATAAAAAATAAAATTTAAATATTATTAATAAATAATAAGTTTACGGTAATAGTAGGTGATTGTAAAATTTATAAAATATTTACAATATATTTATTATTTATCATTCACTTTATGATTTAAACATCAATATGATTTTGTTAACAAAGATATTTGTGTGAAAATATTTTATGTGTGTCATATATAAATAATATTTTTTAAAAAATAAATCTCATATTAACTATGTAATAATTAAATTATATTAGCCTAATTAAATGATATAAAATAGTAAATAAATTTTTTAGTTTACTTTATTATTAAATATATTTTTATATTAATCTTATATAACTTCACATTAGTAATATAATAATACAAAAATTCAATGTATAATTGTAAAATAAAGTTCAAGCATATATATATATATATATATATATATATGTGTGTGTGTGTGTGTGTGTGTGTGTGTGTGTGTGTGTGTGTGTGTGTGTGTGTATGTGTGTGTGTGTGGGTATGTGGCGGGGTGAGTACTTAGATACTCATACTTGTACCCATATAGCGGGTAAATACCCACACCCATACTTGTACCTATATAGCGGGTAAATACCCTACCCATTGTGGGTAAATTTTGCGGGTGTACATCAGGTACTTTACACACTACCATCCCTAATCACAGCTCCTTCGCCTCTAACATTGATGAACCAAATTATATATCAAAATGAATAATTAAATTAATTTAGGAACAATTAATATCCTAAAATTGCAGAACGATACAAATAAAAGAGAAAATTAATATAATTATATTTGGACAAACAAAATTAGTAGTGAATAAAATACAAAATACTTGCAAATATTAAATAATATACATTGTTCTTGTATGAATATATGTTTAAGAATCAACTATACTTAATTTGTCATTCAAAAATTTAAAGTAAAGATATGCACATCACTCCCTCTAAACTTGCTCAATTATGTTATCAGGAAAGGTTAAAAATTAAAATTCTAAAAAATATTGAACACATGACAAATACACAAAATCAAGTTATATGAGAAATGTGTAAAATTTAAGTAAAACAAAGGATTCATGGTAACTCTATGCTACAAAGTATCTCTAATAAAAAAAATACATAATATTTATAGTCAACACTGATTATTTGCTTAGGACACTTTATAGAAGACAAAAACATAAACATATTAAATAACAATATTATAGATACTATAATAACAACCATTTTAAAAGCTTATTTGTAAAACATATATGTAAAATGACCCATCTAGTTTGATACATCTTTGTCTTGTAGAGTTGAACTCTTGTGTGTATGCTTGATAAGTGATAATGGGACTAACAAAATAAATCAAAGAAACATTTTATAATTCAAGTACATGCATATAGATTAGAAATTGAACTAGATGCTTACTTATTAAACAATTTGAATAAATGTGTCTATTTCGCAAGTATTTTAGGTTAGAACTTTTTTCATAAATTATTATGGACTACAATCAATTATTTTTTGTCAAAAAATGAGTAAATGTTATGATTCATTTGAAGATATTTAATACTAATCGATGTGAAAAAAAGTGTGGGGCTTAACCAAAAGCCTACGAATACAATGAGAGAAAATTAAGATTGGTACTTTATATATTTAGCTAAGTTCTTTCTGTAGTCACTGATAATTATGTAATCATATGAGTTATTCCACAGTTTGTTCCATTAAGAGATGTGTTTTGAGAATGTGATTTATAAAAAAAAAATATAACCTATCACTTCTCACAGAATTTAGAAATCAAGTATGATAATTTTTATTACAAAGTTAATATCTTTAACAAGTAAAGCTAAAACTATTATATTTATTATTAGTATATTCAATTATCTTTGGTGTTCTAGTTTCATATATAATGTCATGGGAATAAAATTTGATTTACATATAGTATTAGAGCCTCCAATGTATGGTTTATAACCTATCTATTTTGTTAATTTTTAATTACAAGTTATTAAAATGTGTTTGAATATGATTATGTGATTTGAATAATAAATTTAATTTTTGGATTGTGTGTTAATGATTTTTTCTCAAATCACATCGATAATACATTTTAACTCTTGAAATCTCCAATTCAATTTTAAAAATTTTGAATTCTTCCCCTGTAAGCGTGTCAGTGTCATTTTTAATATGTCTTGCAATATTTATATTTCATTATTAAATCGATGAATTCAGCGACGATTCTGAATCTGTTGTGTTATATATTATAATATTTTATTTTTTGGCTGCTATTAACGGTCAATAATAAATTATATGATATTTTGTTATCTTTTAAATTTTAATGCATTTATCAAATTGACTCAACCTCAACCTTTCATATACGTTGATAAATTTGGGTGTGACGCTACTATTTCATTTGATTGTTTAATTTTTTAATTTTTTAATTTTCTATAATTTTGTCGTTTAAATTTTTTATTTTCTTTAATATTTCTAAATTAGTCATTACGTGGTTGTTGCAATGTCCAGTATGATTGTATATTGTTTTGCTATCATGCTTTCAAAAATTTTGAATTATGAATTGCAATATGTTAATATATACTTTAATATGTACTTTAATATATATGTGTTGCCATTTTAATAAGCATGTGAGCTTCTGTTTTTTTTTTTTTTTTGACATTTCTTATTTCTATTGTATTGCGATGATACACTTTTGGTGTTACTATTACATTTTGAGTTAATTTTGAATAATATTTAATTCTTAAATTTTGTTTTGAATAATATTTAATTTAATTCTTTAATTTTGTTGTTTCTTGCTATATCATAAATGTAATTGTGAAAATTTAAATTACTATGCTATTTTATTTTTTAGCTGCTGTCAATTCAAATTTTGAATTACATATTCTATTGTATTTTTTAAATTGTGAAATTTAAGCTTTGAATTATACGTTTTATTGCAATCTTTCAAATTTTGTATTACATGATCTAATTTTTAAAATTTTGAATTATACATTCTATTACAATCTTTCAAATTCAAATTTTGTGGTTCATAAAGTTGATATTGATGTAGTCATTATTGGAGGTATATTGGTCTAAGAGATCTATATATTTAAAGGAGATAAATTTTAAATTACTTTAACATTCATATATTATAAAATTAGATGATGAATTTTTTATACATTTTTATAGCATAATAAAATACACAAATTTTATTTTAAAGTCAAATATCAAAATGAGTAACTTAAATTGTAAATTCTTTTATATTTTTATTTAAATTAATTAAATTTTTTTTGACACAACAATTTATAATAGTAGTGTATATATTATTTTATCATTCATATGTTATAAAATTAGACACATAAATTTTTTTATATTTTGATAGCATAGTAAAATAAACAAGTTTATTTTAAAGTTAAATTTTAAATGAATAGTTTTTTTTTTTTTTGCTAGTAAACGGGGTTTAAAAACTCATAAACAAACAACCACACTAGGTTAACCGCCAAGGCCACAAAATATCAAGGAGAATCAAGCCTTAACAATGGTTCAAGAGAAGATAGAGCCATATCAAAATAATAGTGAAGGAGTCCAACTTTTGAACCTATCTTAGAAAGTCAATAAGCACTTTGATTAGCTTTTCTAAGAACATGGTTAAGCCTATCAAAAGGAATACATTTGAGGAATGTCCTAATCTCATTAATTACAAAGAAATAGGGGTGATTACAGCTTTGAATGTTAACAATCAAGAAAATAATTTTCTTAAAATCACATTCAATTTAAATAAAATCAATTTTTCTATCTATGACAAGATGGAGTCCCCAAAAGATTCCCTATAACTCAACCAACAAAGGAGGACAAAGATCTAGAGCTCTATAGAAACTAACCATAAGATTTCCTTTATTGTCGTAGATAAAACCTCCATAACTAACATATTCAAGCTCATGAGAAGCAAATCAATCAATATTTAGTTTAAATTATATGCAAGTAGTTCAATATCGCTTAAGTAAGGTATTGGATTTGAATTTTTGTGTATACAAAAATTTTCAATGATAAACTCACCTACCACATTCAGGTATGCAACCCGGATCGAATCCGAATTAAACTGGCTGAGAAACAAAAAAAAATTAAATGAATAGCTTTGATTATAAATTCTCTCATGCTTTAAATTTTAATTAATTCCCTTTAACCTATGCAACAATTTATAATAAAAATATATATAACTCTATCAATCACACATTACAAAATCATAAAAGTATCTATTTAATTATATTATTTAGTTCTTCAAGCAAATGAATTATTTTGTATTTTATAAAAAATAATTAGATATTTTTAATTTAAAAATTAAAATAAATTTTAAATATATAATAATTAATAATAATAATATATAAATTACTCTATCTTTCACATATTACATAATTATAAAATTTTAGTTTTCATCTTTTCTCTTAAAAAATCTAAAAATAAAAAAACATTCTCAAGAAGGATTTTCTTTTCAAAATCATTTGAGTCCAGTTATTTTAAAACATTTTTTCTCCTTTTTTTTTTCTCTTCTGTTTTATAAATAAATAAAATATAAAATATTTGGAATCAAATAAGACTTGAAATTTTGTAAAAATTAAGATAATTATTTATGTGAACATAACAAAATGATGATGCTTTTTTTTTTAAGCATAATTAAACTTTCAAACTCAGATCAAATTAAATAAACTATTTCTTTGAAGTTTTTCAAAATTCTTTGTAATCGTGGTCACGACTCATTCTATCTTTGTATCTTTGTCTATGATTTTTAAAACTCCAATATTTCTCGAATTAAGAGTAGGTAAAAGCAAACGATATTGGTAAATATAAAGGCAAGGCATACTCCACAATCGAGGTTAGAAAATATGTCATGCTTCAACGTCATTGAAATTTGAACGACTATAAGAATTGGCTTTACCAAGTTTCGGATCTTTGTGTTTCATTGTAACTAAATTGACAACATTCACAACATCTGGGAGCTCGTTGTAGGCATTTCGGTCTTAACAATGATCGCAGCTTCGTAACCTTCATCGTATGAACGTATTCAAATTAGCTAACCATCCTAACATCTTGTGCAAATGTTTAAATTTAGTAAAAAAAAAAAGAGTTTATTTTGATATTAAAAGATGCGATCTTTACTTATGATATTTTGAAATATTTTCATTTTTAAAACAAGAATATTTTGTAATGCTAAAAAATGAAAAGATAAATAAATGAAGAAACAAATCTTAAAATCACAGAAAAAGTAAAATATAAACTTCTCACATGACTCACATTCTTCAAAGAAATTAAACACTCATGAGTAAGTAAATAAACCAAAAAGGAAAAGGTATAATTTTTAATTATGTACATACATATAAAATAGTAAAACAAATGAGGTTATGAATTGTATATTTGTAACATTTTTATGTTCTCTTTTATAAATCAGTTTTAATCTTCAAAATCAAACACTAGTTGACCATCCCAGTCAAAGATATATTCATCCTTGGATTAAGAGATCTATTATGAAATATCTTGTAATCTGACCCCTTCGCAGTTGCTATATATGCTTCGCACCACTAATTAGGCCAATCATTGAACTTAATTATACTTTAATAGCAATGGGTTTTTCATCATTAATTAGTTTAGGAATGCGTTTGATATGGGTAGGAAAAAGTGTACTTATTTGGATTCGGATCAAGAATATATAAATTAAAAGGAACGTTATATTATCCTATTATAACTTTATTAACTTGATCTGTTAATATTTTATAAAATACATATTATATACAAAATAATGTAATTGTGTTAAATATTCAACAGAGAATTTTGTCTTATTTAGGTTCTATTTGATTTGAATATAATTGCATTTAATAAAAAAAATACGTGTAGTATAAATAAAAAATTTATTTTAAAAAATTATTGTTATATCTATTTAATGTTTTAATTAAAAAATATTAGAAAATCTTAAAACTATTCATAAGATAAAGAATCCTTCCATTCTGGCAAAATGATTACAGTCAGAATTCGAGCAATAATTGATCAACTCAGCCACCTACTATTCGTATGAATATACTCCTACGACACCTTTTATAATATCATTTTGTTATTTCTCCGTTACTTAAAAGTAAAATTTGTTAAATACTTTTTTATTTATAAGTAAATATAAATCGATATATGATGATTTCAAATATAAAAAAATGTTAATTAATTTTACATTATTTAATAAAATATTTTTTATTAACTTAAATTTTATGTTTAATAACTTTTTATAGTTAAAATATAATATTAATAATTACATATAACTTTTAGAATGGTAAAAAAAGCTTATTTAAAATAAGTTTATATAATTTAAGTCTCTTCTCAAAAACCTTTTTTATTTTTCATCTTTAAGTAAGTTATTTTTATGTGCACTAAATATTATGGAGAATATATCAAAAATAAACTTTATTTTTTAGAAAATTAGAATTAAATGAGATTAATTAATTTTTAAATAAACATAATTTACTTATATTTTACTTATATTTAATATCCGAGTATTAAGATAGCTTTCATCCTCACAAATAATTTATTATACTAATATTTAGCGATTCAAAATATATATTCATACTTTTATTAATAATTATTTAATATAAAATATATTATACTAGCTATATAAACTCGCAATATTTATGATGACAATTTATTTTTTTAAAATTACTAACAAAGAATAATCTAATATTAAATTATCAGTTAAAAGTTTATTTTTAATGTATCAGTTATTTTACTATAAATTTTCTTATCTTTCTCTTTATTCAATACAACCGTTTTTACAAAATTCATGCACAAATAATTTTTTTATTCAAAGAGTATTTAATGAATTATTTTTAAATAATAAATTGCACCATAAATATACTGTGTGTACAGGTAGGAAATGGACTGTATTCTTCTATGCAGAACAAGGTAAAATAACTATATTTAGCATCACGATTAGTAATGTAATGCCATTCTATTATCAAAACAATTTACAACTATGAATGAGCCTTAATTAAGAAATGATGCTGAAGAGGGAGAAGCAAATGAATGGAAGTCAAAAGCAGCATGGTAAGAGGGTCCCTACCACTTAAACATGTCACTTAGCGAGTCATTTTTGTAATCAATATAGAAATTCCAGAAAACAGCTGAGAATAATAAACGAACAAAAGAGCAAAACAAAACCTTAAGGAATTAAATGAACGGAGAATCTACCAAAATGTTGGCTCCAGAGATTGTGGAATATCCCTCACTTCTCCTGCGCATCCCACTAACTCATCAACTCCTTAAAGTACATAAATTAATAAACTAATGAGATTGCCATAAATCTCAGGTTTTGGTTTTTATATTTGAGAAAGCAGAATCAAAGTGCAGTAGGGTGGTTGTGTCTGTGGTGGCTATTGCCTAGCTAGGCCTAGGCTTTTTCGCTTTGGTGTACGAGCTGTGTTTATTCAATTATTTTTTAAAACTAGTTTATTATTATAGAATATAATCAACATCGGGTGTGGTTGTCAGACAATTTTTTAATATTATCACAAATAACAAGTACTTCAATAACTATTTTTCGGGGTTTGAGCTTTGTTCATCGTGGCTTGTTAATCACCAAATCCTTGTTGGTACGATTCATGTAATTGTTTAGGCTTTTTTATTTTTATAATATTTTAAAATATTTTTTTAATTTATTTTTTCTGTTTAAAGATTTTAATTTACTATTAAATAAGGAGGATTATGATACGAAAGTAATAACTTCTTATAACTATGCTCAAATATGAAAATCTTGCAACAATGATATGCTTCATAAAAAAAATACTTTTATCTAATGTTTGTATGAGTTATTTTAAGTAAGTAATTTAATTTTTGAAAGAATTTATAATTTTTTAGGTTAAAATTTGTTTTTTAGATAAAGAATTTAAAATTTAAGAATTTTAACAAAATTTTTAATTGACTAAAATTAAAGAATTCTAAATCTTAACAAAAGAGTAAAAATTTAGAATTACTTTTTTTAATTTATTGTGTGTTTCATTCTTATTTTTATTTAATTATAATTAATTATAAATTTAAATTTCATATTTTTAATTAATTTTATTAAATATAAGGATTTTTAAGAATGCAAGTAATTTAATTACTCTCTTTAGGCTAAAATATTTGAAATGCAGGAAATTTAATTACTCTATTTAAACAAAATATTTTAAAATAATATTTGAATGATGTAATTTAAATTTCTTAAAATTTTAAATTCTTTAAATTTTTTAATTACTCCATCCAAATCCAACTTTATAGATAAATTCTTTTGAGAAATTTATTTCTTTGAGATAGAAGTAGAGATTTAAAGATTCTTGACCTAAATGAGAGACTCTTTTTAGTAAAGTTTGATAGTAACAGAGGACTATAGATTTTTTCTCTTAGAAGAACTTTGTTTAGGTTTATATCATTACCCTATGGTTAAACATTGGAGACGTCTATTTAAGTTTAAAGATCATCAATTTAGAAAAATTGTAATTTGGTTCATAGATATGCCTCTTAAGTTATAGAATAAAAAATTCCTTATGCAGGTAGAGTCTTGTATAGGTTCTATGTCAAAAATAAATGTTCATACTTCAATCATATCTAAAGAAAAATTTGCTAAGATTTGTGTTGAAAATGACCATAGAAAAAAACTTCCTCCATCCTTTAAAGTTTTGAGATAGGAATATAAAATAGAATATGAAGACCTTCATCTAATTTGCTTTTCTTATAAAAAATATGGTTATAGACAAGAATCTTGTCATGAGACTAATAATTAGGGACAAGTTAATTCATTTAACAAAACTGAAATAGTTCAAGAATGTCAAGATCTGGATTGTAGAATGAATACTTGAACAATGGAAGGCTCTAAGATAAACTCTCAAGAATGCCATAAGGATGATGATTGAAGTCATTTTGGTCCTTAGATAATTGTTAAGAGGCCTCTAAGAGAAAAAAATAATAATTTAAAAACTTTTAATTTACATATTATGACAAATAAACCTACAAATACTTTCTCTAGTTCAAGATTTGTTGGTTAACTCAAAAGAGGTACGAAATAAAGATAATAGGAATTCCATATACCATGGCCACTCTGACTAAAGCCATCATTCCAAGCTAGGCCTAACAAATCATTCAGGGAACCCTAAGCATCTACAAAATATTAGGAGAACTCAAAATTTTAAAAACTAGAAACATGAGCAAAACTTTCCTAGTCAAGCAAAAGTCTCTCTTATAGTAAAGAAGAAAATAAAGAGGTTAATAAAATGATTTTGGATGATATAAAGATATTTAAAGATAAAGAAATATTCAGTCTGATCAATAGTTCTTGGAAAACTATTTATAGAAATTACCAAAAGGATGGATAGATAGAAAACGTATTAGATTTTTCTTTAATTTAGGATTTGAACTTGGGAACTAATACTATATTTATGCCCATAAATAGACTTCCTAACTTAGTTAATAATATCTATATTGTTAGTGATGACTTAAGCACCAAAATCTAGTATACATGTGACAAATTTGCATATAAATTTGAGGAGGAACCTAATATTGAATCTCCTCAACTTTCTGAGCCTTCTCTTTGAATTTATAAATTGTTTGTTTTGAAATTATAAGATAGCCAATAATAAGTCCTTTCTTAGGTTAGTTAATGATATTATAATATAATCTAAATTTTAAAGCTATTTTTAAAATTAGAATATCTAAGAAAATATCTAAATTTTTTATTCAGAAAATTAATTTTGCTAATCATGTTAAAATATAGATTGTTAAGTTTTTAAGGAATATTTAGTGTTTTGAGAATTTAATTAATTTTACAATTTTAATTCTTAGAACTTTCAGATATGTCATTCACACGAAAGTTTACTCTAATTATTTAGATCTTTTGATGTTGCTTACTATATATGTTAACCCTTAAGAGCATTTAAGGGCTAGTCTCTAGGATGAGTTAAAAATTATTGGCATTTAGAATAATCTTCATTGGTACGTGGGGGTGGTTTTAATGCTATTCTTTTTGCTTATGAAAAAGTAGGTGGTAAAATTTTAAATCATAGTTCTATTAGATCCTTTACAAGTTGTTTGCATGACTTTGATTAGAGAGCTTGGGTTTTAAAAATATACTTTTTACTTGACAAAAAAGAAATTTAAAAGAAAGATTAAATAAAGTAGTTGTCAATAACCCTTGGAGATCCCAATTTTTAAACAACTTCATCCATATTTCAATTCTAATAATCATGTTACTCTTTGGTTAAGGGTCAAATCTGAGTCATATTCTTCTTTTAGACAAAAACCGTTTAAATTTCTAAAACCTTAATTTACCCATAATGAGTTTTCTAGTCAAGTTAAAAAAAAAACATTAATTTTTTTTTATCTAATTCTTGGGAAGAGAACATTAATAAGTTTTAAAATAATATTACTATTTGGATTAAATCATCCTTTTGATAATATTTTTAATAGGAAATATAGGATCCTTAATAGGATTTAAAGGATTCATAAGAAGTTAACATTGGATGATAATCATTTCCTTATAAATCTTATGAAATCCTTATGGCAAGAATATGAAAGCATCATTTCACAAATTATATTGGTATCCCTTCTGCACGTTCCAACCTTAAAAGAGTAAAGCATGTTGGACTCCTTAATTTCTTGGAATCCCTTAGTTAAAGGATAACTAAAGTTGAATGTTGATGATTCTATTACTCAAAATAATCACTTGACTACATGTGGGGGTGTTTAAGGGATCCTAATGCGACATTTATAGCTAGCTTCATAAAAAAAAAAAAAAAACAGTTAATTTTCTATTATCTCTCTCTCCTTCATCAATTAAATTTAAAGTTATTTTTGAAAGATTGCAATTAATCAAAATTAAATGGCTTAAGAATATGTATGATTCTAAAGAAGTTATTCAATATAGTTTATATACAAATGATATTCATCAAATTTATATTCTCTTAATTTGTTCTATTTGCTATTTACTTCAAAAATATAATTATATTAGTTTGATGCATATTTTTAGAAAAGTTAATTAATCTGCTGGTAATTTAATCCATATAAATTTGGTTATGGATTGTGATATTTATATTTTAGATTAAATTCCTCTCTTTTTAGTTCTTTTATTAAGGACTAATTTTCTAAATTTTAGATATCCTAAAATTGTTTTCTAAATTGTTTGTGACGTTCTCATTGAATAATATATATATATTCATTTAAAAATAAATTCACGTTGATGACTCATTTAATCGTGAACTTAAATAATGGACCAGTATAAATCAGACTTATTTGCCTACTTAATTATAATAAATATGAAATAAATTGAATGTCCTCATGAAAAAAATCACAATATCATTACTCATCAATTAGTATGACTCTGCACATTTTACAACCATATACATAAAAAAAGTAATCCTATTCTGTTCCATTAAAAAAGTCTTAATTATGCTCATAAAAGAATAATATTTGATATATTTCAAATTATAAAATGTAATTTTATATTTCATTAATATATGAAAAAGTGTATTATAAGTTTTTTTTAAAAAGTATAACGTAATAGTTTGTTAAAATTTTATAGATAAATAATAAATATTAATTATTGAAAAATATAAAATTGAAACTTGTTTTGTAAAATATCTTAATCCTAACTTTCTAACAAAATTAAACGTGAACGTGTTGTAGAATACCTTTGTCTATTCTCAAAAGCTAAGAATGTTTTTAGTTTGTATTAATGTAAAAGATCAATTGGTTTTATGGATATATGTAAGTTTTAAATATTTAAATTATTATATTAACAAGGTTATTTTTGGGCTTAAGATATTGGGCCGTAATGATTTCAAGAAATTTAAGTTTCCTACCAAATTTAGTCCAAAAAGGTGCTCATAATTGCTCGATTATTAAAAATGGGAGCAAAATCTTTCTATATTGTTTTCCAAGAAAGAAAGAAAGAAAATATCATATTTAGGGTGAGAATAATGGCATATGACTTTAGGTAAGATATTATATATTCACCTTTATGTTCATATTTTGGTAAAAAAAAAAAAAATCGTTTATGCACTCATTAATTCCTTCGTTTGTAACAATTTTAGTGTTCATTTTGGTATCTTATGAATATTTCCTAACTTATAATTACTTGCATTTAGTTAAACAAAAATGTTTTTTTTTTATTCTGATTATAAACCAAAGAAAATATTTAAAAATGAGAATCAAATGTAAAAATATGCTACATATTATGATATCTAAATCAAATTCAATTCACTTATATTGTACAGCAACACAAACTATGACACACTGTCAATTTTGGATAATTTTTACATAAATATTTATAAGAAAAAAATAAAAAGGTAAGAAAAATAAAACTTCTCTCGTGACAGAAGAGAATAACATAAGATATTTTAACTTGCGAGAGATAGTTAATTCATTTTACTTCTTAAAGACACCGAATTTATTATGAAGTGAGATACTGTCTTAGTCGTGAATGGAGTGTCCAACACCAGGGCTATGTCCAGGGTCTGTGGGTCTAAAATCATCAACACCATAAGGAGGAGTCCGTGGTGCCTCTGTTGCCTCAACCACCGCATTTGGTGACGCTGGTGGAGGCCCGTTTGTGAATAATGTGGCTACATTTGTGCTTGAAACGCCATCATGGATGTCGTTTTGTTCCTTATGCTTCATAAGGTTTTGATTTCCTTCATCAGACTTGAGATATCGTCCCTCGATACATTGAAACCTATAGCTGAAAATTATCAGTGCAAGAAAAATCAAAGAGGAAATGGACATGTTTTGTGCCATAAGGAAACTAGCTAGTTGATCGTGTTTTGGGAAGAAAAGATATTAGATAGATATTCGGGTAAGCGCGGTAACCAAAGAAAGCGGATTATCTTGAACAATGATTTCCAAGGCAAGGAAAAAAGGTGCCAATATTTCGAAATAAGAGGTAAACATGCAATTGAGTTGCAAAAACGAAGTCCTATAGAGTGGCTTTTATAGAGGTAAAGGAACATGCGTGTGGGCCTCCATGCTCCACTCTCCTTTTAAAGTTAAACCAAACCTTAATTTTCACACTTATAATTTTTATATTTATTTTTTTATTACATTTATTGTTTTTAAATTTTCATTTTTTTGTGATTTTTATATCTTAATGGATCTATATTCGAAGAGGTGTTATAGAATCTTTATCGATCCCACACGAAGAATTATTTTTTTATTTTAGTCTCACTAAAATTATTTTTTATTTTAGCATCTACAAAAATATTAACAATGATGAGAGATAGAAATAAGTCAAACTATCTAACTTAACTTTTTTAAATTCTAATTTAACTTAACCTATTTAATTAATAAATTTAATTTATATATTTTTAAAAAATTAATTAATTAAATAGATTAAACTTAAATTTAAAAAAATTATTAGACTTATTAGAATGATTTATTTAAAATTTATAAAATTTATAATAATATATTAAATAATTTTATATAAAAATTATAATATAATAATATATTAAATAAATTAAATTTTAAAATAAATAAAATTATAAATTAAAAATTTTAATCATTTTTATTGAAGTTAAAAAATATTTCTACTCCATACTCTCTGAAAAAGAACTTTACTTGTTCGAGTCTTTTACCTATATCTTATACAATTAATGCTAATTTATATTCACAGTGTCTCCATTATGTCTATTAAATCTGTATAACTCTAATATTCTTAAGAATACTAATAATATTTAGTATCCAATATTTCTCATTACTAATACTGTTACAAAATATTATTAATAGTATTAGTAATAGAATAGAAAAAATTCATAATTTTTTATAAGAATATATTAATATTTGATAAAATAATACTAATATTAGTATATTCGAATCCTAGTCTCATCTTTTTAGAAATAATTTAATTATTTTATTTATTTTAAAAGAAGTATTTCTATTTAAAATATATTTCATATTTATTATTTTATAAATATTTATTAAATAATAATTATTAATAGAATAATAATTCTCAAATTTTTATTCATATTGACTAATAATTAATATTAACTTTGTATATTTTTTATATTTACAGGAGTTATTTATATTTCTGCTTTATGAATATGATATTTTTTGGATATTTCTAATAATATTAAGCTTTATTCTTATTTTGTTATTTTTAATTTTTGAAATTTTATATTATATTGTATGTAACTCTTTTTTATTATGGAATAAACTATTAAAAAAGTTATTAGATTAAAATAAATTTTTAAAAAAGATAAATTAGACTTAATAAAAAGTATAATAGATAATAGATTAAGTTTAAGTTTTAAAATTATTAAATAAGTTAGACTTATTTATTTAAAGAATAATCTAATTTTATTTTTAACAATAATTAGAGAGAATAATTAATAATATTTTTAATATTAAAATTAAAAAAACGACTTTTTAAGGCCAAAAATTAAATTTTAATATATTTTAAAATATAAAAAATATATTTAATTTAACGCGAAAAATTTTACTGCTTTTTATTTTTATCTTTCTCTCCCAAGAAGTGCGGCTATATAGCTTTGCAGCATAATATAGGTATATAGCCCGCCATGTATAGTCTGTCATTAGAGGTCAATTTGCATGCAAATTGACTAGTGGCTTTGCATCGTTGTCTTTTCATGTCTACAGAAAATCACATGACCAGAAAGCCACACTGGTGTATTGAAGTGATTTTATGTCCATCCAAGTTGTTAAAGGTGGCGATCATTACTATAGTGACTAGCGCACGAAAATATGTACTTTAAGCAACACAACATGGAGTGTAGGTATGGTGTCAGCTTTAATTTTTAATTTGTATAATAAAATAGCAACTTGGAAGATATATGGTTGGATTCAAACGTTAGGCTTACTGGAACGATGAAACGGGAATCTATATAGGGAAGACATTTTGGTGTGTTTATCAGTGAACCATGGGATTATTTTAACTGTAGACTATGACTAAACCATATGTTCAACATTAGGAGTGTACTTTTTCTTCCACTGCAGGTAAAAGACCTGACCCAGTAGTTGCTAAACCAAGTTGCATGAGTAAAACAATAAAGTTATAAATCATTAATGTGTCAAAGCATGGGAATAATTTATCTCACATTAAATGTGAAAAGTTTTTATTTTCATCTTTGTTTTTCAAAAATATTAAAACATTTACACTGAGTTTTTTTGTATCGACAACAAAGTGACAAACAAAATACAACAACTACTAGGAAAATACTTAAAAATCAACAGCACTTGAAATATTGCATCAGATTAATACACCATTAAAAGAAAAAAGAAAAAAAAACTCTAGCTCCAGCTTTGCCATAACCTAATCTAGTTATAATAAGATATCGAAATTTCGGTGACAACACGCTCATTATTAAAAATAACTCGATTTTCAAGATTCTATAAAGACCACATCACTGATATATATAGCCAAGTGATCTTTCATACCTTCTTGGTCATTTTACCAGTCACTAGTTGTGCATGCTTGTAAAAGTGGGATTTTCCTATTAAGTCAGACAGACAAGAAAAACTCAACCAAAAATAAAGATTATACCAACCTGTATTGATATGTAGCACCGAAGGAATAAATGAGAAAAAGATTCCTCTTGCGCATTACATAATGTGCACAGTAACAAGCAAAAATAAAAATGATGTTTCTCTTTTGCAAGATTCATTCCTTTAGGTATCTATCCATCAACATCATCCACGCGAAAATCAACACTTTTGGAGGAGAAATAGAAGACCATAAACACGTAAAAAACCATAAATATATAACCTTGTAACAAACACTTAACGGAGGATAATGAAACTTATTTTAAAGGAAAAAAAGCACTTACATGGACTATATTTACATTAGTAAGGTAAACTGAATCAATCAATAACTAACGCAGAAAAGAATTTGATTTATTGGATTATTTAATATAAAATTTTTGTTAACATCAACTTTAAAAATTGAAGATAAGTAACTAATAATAGTAAAATTTTATTAAAAAAAATATTTATTGTATTTTTATAATTTCAATACAATAATTATGTACTTTTTTATAATTTTTTTTATTTGTGAATGTTTAAAGTCAATCCTAAAAATTAAGATTAACAAAACCCTTAATATAAAATGATAATGTACTTATTTGTTTCACATAGCAAATTTGAATAAATTATTTGAGTATGCTATTTCTTGTTTTTAAAGGATTTTCCTAAAAGTATTATAATGATCCAACTTTTAGGGAAAATATTATCTTTGAAAGAGTAAAAAAAATCATAAGTATAATTATCGAGCTACGATTATCTTTTTGGTCAAAGGTACCAGCAATAGTGTCCTGTGGAAAATCAAACTTCTATTCTTACAGGCAATGCAGAGGCCAGGCCTGTCTGCAAATACGTTAGGTAATAGATATTTACTTATATAAGGAAATAATATTTTATATCACCCTGTTTATTTATATTATTTCAAAATTTATTTTTTTACAATCATTATTTTTTAGAAATAAATTATAAAAATAATTTATAAATTACTTTCAAATTTTAGTTTTTAAAAGTGATTTATATTTTTTAAAAATAAATTTTTAGAATCATTTACAAATTATTTAAAAAAAATTTCGAAAATTAAACTTTAAAATTATAATCAAATAGGTAATGTAAGTATTAAATAATGAAAACGAGTGGAGCAAATAACAATCTCCTCGTTTAAAAGGGAGGTGGTGTTTTGGGCTTTGTGACCAGCCTAACAACTTTAAGACAGAAGAATATTCATAGGCTTCTTTTTTTTTGTTTTCTGGGTCAACGCCCATAGGTATATACTGTAAGGGTCTAATGGTTCAGCCCAAATATTTGGGCCTAACCTGTGGCGTGTATAAGTGATTTTATTTCAGACCAATTACACAAAGATCTTTTATATCTCTTTACTGTTTAAATATAATTTCATCTCTTTCTTTTAATTTTAATTTGTTAAAAATATTGGTCTTAATTTTTCGAATTTCCTTTAATATAACACTTTTATTTCTTTCCCAGACATCAGGACTGGTCCAACTAACATATATCTAACCTAAAGTAAATTTTAAAATGAGACTTTTTAGAACTAATTTAAATAATTTATTAAAATGTTTACTAATTTATTATAAGTTTATATTTTGGACTTTGTAAGATGAAAAATCACTTAAAATATTAGTTTACTTAACTTTAGTTTTCATTTTTTTAATTGATAAATTGTATTTATTTATTTATTGTTGAGGCATTTTTAATCTTAAGTAAATTTTTATTGATTTTAATTTTAAAAAACGTATTCATGTTGAAAGCTTAAAGCTTTACAAATTACTCATAATGGCTTAAATATATTTGTGTCCTTAGTTTTCTTGTTATTTTTTTTTTATTTTAGCATCTAAACATTTATTTTTTTTTATATTTTGGTCTTTATATATGTGCTGATTTTTAGTTTTGGTCCACACTAACATAATTTCACAAAAATTTAACATGTGAAAAAAATTCTTAATTAATCAAATTCTCATTTAAGTGTCATAATGACAAAAGAAAATTTAAAAAAATAGAGCAAAATTTAAGAAACACCAAAAACTAAAATAATAAAAACGCATAAAAATGTAGAAAAAAAATTAAACAGATTAACAATGTACATTTATGACAACCATTATGTTGCTAGCTTTAGTTATGTCCTAAATTTAGAATAATAAAAATTATCTATTTAAATTAGGAGTAATAGAATAATAAAAATCAACTAATAAAATAAAGAAATAGTTGCTGATTAAAATAAAAGTATCTGTCATAATAATAAGATGATAACCATATTTTTTAAGAGAATATTATTTACTCTTAACATTACTTTATATTAATAACTAATTATTTTTTTTTAAACAACCGATATTACTAATATTTTTGGAAATCTCAAATAAAGGCTTTACTAGCCTTATGATTAAGAACACGATCCAAAGAAAATTTGATACGTGACAACTTTTTTAATTCACATAACCATTAGATATTAAAAGTGTTTAATTTAGGAAAATAAAAATTAAATAAAAGAACATTATATATATATATATAAACAAAATAAACATATTTAAGTTTTTATTAAATTGAAGAACATGCTCTGATTTTTATTGTATGGCTTTAACTGGGTACCTTTACAAGTGTTGTAAGATTATGAAAAATAAAATAAAATAAACTTTAAACTCTACTTACATTATTTCTGCTTCATTTTGCATTCAAATGCAACAATCTCGTTGTATCAGTATAAAACCGATACTTTAACATCTAAAATTCTTTGAATATAAATGAAATTTTTTCTCTATTTTCCGCTGTTCAACTTTTACAGTAAAATTTAGTTTACTGTTTTTAACTTGATTTAACTTTTAAAACATATTCTATGACTGAAAATTATTTTTAATGATATAAATTGAACCAAATAAAATATTTTAATATAAAAGATTGCTTAAAAAAAGTAAAAATTAGCTTATGGATCAACTAACATTTAATAAGGGCTAAATACTACTTAATCTTAATTATTGGTAATTAATCATGATTTGTTAAAAAAATAACAATATATCCCTAATTATAAAAGTGAGTTTACTAAAATACCCTTGTAGAGTGACATTACGAAAATATCCCTTGAAATCCTACAAAAATATAAATAAAAATGAATAATAAAAAATAAAATTGATCCATGGTTTTGTGCATTTTTTGTCAGATCATAAGGAGAGCAAGTGGTGATTGCTTGATTTTATTTCATTTTTGTGTTTATTTTTTATCTGATATTGAGAAGTTGTTCTAAGAGTATATATGATACAAAATTTTTATTTGAAAATATTAGTTAGGTACATAATTGTTCTTTTATTTTTTATTTTACTTGAAGGAAAGCAACATCTTAGGTTTAGGGGTGTGATGTTCTATCAAGTTGTTGAGATTTTAATAGTATGAAAACATCTAAAATCCTTTAAATATTGTCTTTGAGAATTTTTTTTTTTATTAATTGTTCAAGTTATTGTATTTTTTTAGCATTTTGATAGATTTATGAGTACTCAGGCACTAAACTTTCACTGCCCAAGCGGAGTTTACTGATTTTATTTTGCTCTCAAGTGATTTGACGCCTAGGCTTCTAAGACCCAATGCTTAGGAGCTCACGACTTGTTGTCAAGTGATTTTTTGCATAAATAGAAGAAATGGAGCAACTTTTAGCATTCCAAAAGGAGAGAATTTAAGAGAAATCTTAGGGGACACAGTAAAAAAATACTTGATTAGCCACCGAATTCAAAAAATAAAATAAATCTGTAGTAAATAATGACTAATTTAGCGACTAAAATTAGTTTATTGCAAATATAAAGCGAATTTAGCAACCAACAAAAATAGGTAGCAAAAAGCTACTAATTTTAGCAACCAAAATAAATCAATGACATATAACAATCGAATTTAGCAGCAAAAAAAAGTAGCAAAAACCTACCAATTTTAGCAACTAAAATATATCAGTGACAAATAGCAACCAAAAAAAAAAGTAACAAATAATTACCAATTTTAGCAACCGAAATAAATAAGTGATAATCAGCAACTGAATTTAGCAACAAAAAAAAAATAACAAACAACTACCAATTTTAGTAAGCAAAATAAATTAATGACAAATAGCAACCGAATTTAGCAACAACAAAAAATTTATAACAAATAGCTACTAATTTTAGCAACCAAAATAAAAATATGACAAATACCAACTAATATAACGATGAAAAAGTATTTCTTATAAATAGCAACAAAAATTAGAAATTAAATAATATGTAGCAAATAATTATCGAATTTAGCAATCAAAATAAATTGTGACAAATAGCTATCAAAATTTACCAACTCAAACAAACAAGTAACAAGCGTTATTTAGACACCAAATACAAAAAAATGATATAAAAATTATGATTTTTAAAATAAAAATTAAAGTTTTTCTAAAATCTATTATTTTTAATTAAATATCTTGAATATAATTCAAAATATGTTATAAAAATAAAAAAAATTTGTTAATTATTTACAAATTTTATTTAATTTTTTTAATATAAATAGTATGAATGTTTATATTTATATATATTAATATTTTAAAAGATAAAAATTAATTTATACATATTTATATATGTATAATTTTTAAAAAGAAAATAACAATAATTTTAAAAACATAAAATATATTTGTTAAGTAAAAATTGATATCAATTTCATATATTTTAAAAATAACAAATTAAAACTATTATAAAAAATAAATAAACTACAATTATAAAATGTTACTTAAAATTAAATTAAATAATGATTATAAAATGAAGATTAAATTTATAGTTATAACTATTGTTAAATAAATTATTTAAAAAAATAAAAATAACTATTAATTATTGTATAAAATTGTTCAAATCATTCTATTATCATCATATTATTGATTTAATAATATGAAATTAATAATTTTTATAAATAATATAGTTACGTTCTGAAAATATAATAAATAATAATTATTAATTTATGTCTAAATTTTAAAATTATAATTATAAATCAATAAATTTAAATTAAATTTTATTATTGCAATCAGAATAATTAATAATAAATGATCTTAAAGTAAAAAAAAAATTAATTTATGTTGTCTAATATTTAAATTACAAACACAAATTTATATTTTTTATGACGTAAAAATTTCATCTCTAATTATTATTATAACTCTATCCATGTAGTTACAATTTTCTTTATTTTCAATATAATAAAATATATATGATTAAACTTAATTTAGTTTAATTTATTATACAATTTATTTATTTTTAAATTACTCAACTATCATAGTATATAAAATTAAATAGTATAAAAAATTATTAAAAAAATAATATATAAAATTAAATATAAACATCATAATACTATTATAAAATTATAATATTTAAAATTATTAAATAATTAGTTATTATCTTGTTTTATTATTTTATAAATATTCAAATAAAAATTAATAAATATACTCTCAAAAAATAATTACAATTGTTTTAAATATAATTATATTAATTCACTAAATATGATATGATTTATTCACTACTAAAATTTTACTTATTACCTGTGATTTTTTACTAAATATTTTACTTATTCACTAAATATTTTTTACTTATTAAGAAAATTTTATATTAATTTAAATTAAAAATATTTTATATTAACAAAAGTTATTAATTGATTTTAAGTGATATAATAATTTAAATTTTTTACATAATTTTTCATATAATTTTATTAAAATTAATATTTATTATTATTGAAATTTTAAGAGAGTATTAATATATTTTTATTAAATATTAAAATATTTTTATAATATAATATATATAATATTAAATTATAAAAATTTTATAAAAATAAAAAAATTCTACCTAAAAAAATAAAAACCTAGTGAGAATGTCCGTGTTTAGGGTTTCTCTTCTCCCCGGCTCACACAAACCAGCTCACCTAACCCCTTGGTTGCGTGTATCTCGGCGCAACAATTTGGTGATAAACCAAATCAATCCAGGCTCTGACTATTTTTCCGTTCATTAAGCGAGACAGTCAAGCTCTATTATTAAGAAAATAAGGACACAGCAGAGGAGCTTACGTCTATTACTAAAGCCAGAGATGGCAAATCTTTGTGAAATTTTTTGTCTCCCAGTATGCAGCTTGTTTTCTTTTTGTTAAGTTTTACTTGTTGTTTGTTTGTAATGCAATGGTCCTTTGTTGACAATATTGCAATTTATTTTGGTATTGATGAAATGTGACCTTGCAAATACTTTAGTCTGAATCTGAATTCTATCTTATAATGAAGTAAGAATGAAGTCTGTTTTGGAATTGTTAAGTCCAAGGATAAAGGGGCTAGATCCAGGCTTAGTTGAAGAAACCTGTTGATGGATTCTTTGATTTTGGTTGTTATTGGTGTTTTTGTAATATTTTGTTTAGAAATTTAATAGTGATGTCTGAAATATATAAGTTTAATTTTTTTAATATTAATAGGAAGGAGATTGCTTGGAACAGTAACTGAAAAGAAGATAATAGGTTAGAAATTGTGGCTATGTGCTTGGAATGAAAGAACAAAGGTGATGAGGTCAATAAGTTTTGGATGTAGTTATAGGTGGAGACTTATGTTACTTGTTCTAAACCTACCACCAGTCCATTCTTAGAAACAACAATGAACATAATTATTTAGTAGCGAAAAGGAAGATAAAAAGCAGGAAATAGTAAATGAACCATATCTCTGATATGATACCCTATTGCTGATTTCTCAAGGGTTTGATGTTGATAGTTTGAGTTTGTTGGAGAGTGGGTATTTGTCATTGATGGATTAATTTGTTATATTATGGAATCACTGACTACTCTAAAATAACTTTAATAATGGCTTCACATGTTACTAATAAATCCTAGATTCAAGATCATGAATTTGTGACCTAAGAAATTGTATACCTTTCAACATGGTTCCAATTTTCATAAATATTTGAAAGCCTTTGACTTTGAGTTTAGAAATTAAAATTGTTTTGGATTCTTCTCCGTAGTCCAAGGAATGATCTTTAAAAATATGCAAACTGTCGCTTGATTTTTGTGATAGTTCATTTAGTGTGTTTGGAGACATAGTAAAAAGCTTGTAAACATGGATCTAATGCAAAAGCTACAACTTGAAGCATTAAAGTAAACATGGATTCATGACTATTTAAATGTGTCCAAACATGTTCTTAGGAGAATTTATGAACTGAGAACATTCTCCAACAAGTTGTTAAACACTTGAAAATTTCTACCAGTACTCAGATGGATGATTCTCATGTTGAAGAAAATGATGTTGGTTCTCCTCATGATGACATTGATCCACATTCATGATTTAGGACTTTTTTTTTCTATTTGTTATGTCAATTATTTAACCATTCTTATAAAATGAGCTACACTTTTGTTATGGAGTGAAATATATATTGTTATGGATTGTAAGATGTATTTTGTTTCTTTAGATGTATTTTTTTACTATGTTTGTAAAATCCAACTATTAGCATGTTTTGTTAAATATTATGTCTTATGTAAGCATGTTTCTTTGTTGAATTTTTCTAAAAAAAAGTAACATTATTTATTATAATTAGCCACCAAATTTAGTCATCGAATTTAGCCACCAACTTGGCGACCAATTTAGCAACCAAATATTTGATGAAATTTAGTCACCAAAATAGCAACTGAAAAAGGTAGATGCAAAATTGTAATCGAATTAGCTACTAAGCAGAATACAACCAATGAGCTACCAAAATTTGGCGTTGCAATTAGCAACTGAATTTAGTAGTCACAGTTAGCAATTGAAATAGCTACTAGCTTGGTAGTGGTAAATAGCGACCAAGATTTTTCAGTTGCTAAATTCAAATTTTTGCAATCGAATGCATTTTCGGTCGCTAAATGTGTTTGTACCTAACATATTAGCCACCGATATTAATCGATGGTTATTTCAGTGGCTAAAATATTTTGCAACCAATTTTTATATTTAGCCACCGATTTTATTGGTTGCTAAATATAATTTTTCTTGTGAGAAGAAGCTCTAGGGTTGGAGGAATAACTTAAGAACAAGAGGAAGAAGAGAAATAAAAAATTCATCTTTTCAATTTTTGGTTCTTTATGAATTTTTCTGCACTTTTCTTCTTTGTTTTTCATATAATGAGTTGCTAAACTCCTTAGTGAGAGAAAATGATTAGGTTTGAAATAGGTGAATTAGAATTGAATTTCTAATTCTTTATATTGGATTTCTTGGGTTAATTGTTCATCTTTATTTTTATATGCAAATATTATGAGTTTTTATTTATAATTAGACTAGGGTTCCTACAAAATTTAGGAAAATTGTGTATGAATTAGCTCAAATGATTAAATGCATGAAATTCAAGGTTTAGGAAAATTTCAAGGTTTTTATTCATCTATGGATTGATTATGCACTTAATATATATATTTGTATTGAGATATAGTCAAGGAATTGTCATATTTTATCACAAGTATGAGAATTAATTCACAAGGAATTGGGGGCCATTCACTTAAAATCCTTTCATCAATTTAAGATTTTCACTTCAAGTGTTTTAGAAATTCAACAAGGATTAAGAAAAATTCAAACCATCTTAACTTCTAGTGTTTTGAACTTTGAGATCACCTTTTACTTGTTGAAGTTATTATTTACTTCGTTATAAATTTTTGCTTCTTTTTTTTTTAATTATAAGTTTAGAGATTTCTTTAATCCAAATAGTTGATATTATTTGAAAAAAAAAATTGATTAGTGTAGTATTGTTTGATAAGTCAATCCTTGTGAGATGATACTCACTTAGTACAATTATTACTTAAAACGATTTGGTGTACTTGTCAAATAGTTATCAAGTTTTAAAAGGTAAAAAAAAAAAACATAAAATACCTATGAGCTTGTTAATAAAATAACGATTAAAATAGTAGATTTATTATTGATCCACCTAATTATTTAACCTGTTTTATCTTATAAATCTATTAACTACATATAGTATGATCACCTATTATGTAATTAATTATGACATGCTAGAACTGACCAATCCCTAACATACAATTATATGCACTAAAATAAAAATCAATCATAGAAGAAAACTAAAATTATTATTAAATAGAAAGATCACATAAAATCATGCAAATGATTCACCATAACTCTAACTATAGACTCACTTACTCATATTAAAATAAACAATCAAAACAACTGTAAGAAACTCCACAGACAGGAAAGAAGAATACAAACTAGCAAAATTTTCTAAGAAAAGGGGGACGAAAATAGTTCTTGTCCTTCAAATACGTTCTCAATCACTTGCTTGAATTTCGAAGAAATTTTCTTTATCTTTGCTAGTGACCTTCGCTCTCTATAACTTAAGTGTTGTTAAAGGTGTGTCAAAATTGGGATATCAAAGTCATTGCTCTCAAGGTTCTTTAAATAGGATTTCTAAGTCTATCAAAGGGAGAGGTTGTTTCCTTTTGGAGATTTGTTATATGAAAAACCTCCTCCAAGAAGATAAGATATGCCAATTATTCAGATTCAATATCAAAATCTTCCTTTATAGGCCCTTGAAGGAAAACCTCTAATTTGGTTGCAACAGAAGGTGAGTACAGTCATGCTTGTTAGTGTACACAGTTGTGCATAGTCTCAAAGCACGAGAATGCTTGATAAGGAGCAAGGACATGCTTAACTAATTTTTCATTAACTCATGCTGAAAATGTCTCAATAATTCAACAAAAACCTTAACATGCTAAACTAGGACAATTAATAGCATAATTAGTGAAAAAGTTACTCAAATAGAGAATGAATGCATAAGATTAAGTTTTAAGAATATGCTAGAATATACTTATCAGCATGTAACATGCATTGATGATCCAGGTTAGAAAACATGAAGATAAACCACGTTTTTACATGAAAAAATCCAAAAAATCAAGAGAAAAATTGGATGATCTAAGTCTTCACCTTGCATACATAAACTTAACGGTATTAAGGATAATTCCTAACCCTCCAAACTCACAAGAAACATAAAGGAAGATTCCAAATTTGTACAAAGAACAAAGTGAAAAAGCTTGAATTTGAACACCAATGACTTCTATGACAAACGAATTTGAGTGATTCTTTCTTTTTTAGCAAAGGAGTGGATTTGTACTTGCTCTTGGTAAGGTGTTAAGTGAGGAAGATGAAGAGGTAGAGTTGTGACTATATAGATATGGGAGGAAAGAGAAGTTGAACTTTAGTGTGCTTTTTGTTTTCATTTTTCTATTTCTCTTTCCAAAACTAATAAAAATTCAATTAAAAATAGTTTTGAAAACGAAACAAATTTGCTTCTTAAAAATAATTTTATGAATTTATTTTGAGGCTTAATTATGTTTTTTATCCTTATAAATATTGAATATTTTATGATAAGTCCTTATAAAATTTTTGTTAAGATTTAGTCCTTGAAAAGTTAAAAAATTAAGATTTAGACTTATCGTTAACTTTCTTTATTAAATGATGAGTTAGCTAACGGGAGCCAACTCAACACTTTCACGTAGCATGCCACGTCATTTAATTTCATAATATTTTATTATTTAAAATTAATATTTTTAAATAAGTCCCTAAATATATTTTTTTATATTTACAAAAAAGTTCTTTTCACTTTTCCTTTCTGTCTCTTTATTGACACTCCTCCCCCTACCTCCATCCCTTCCCTTCTCTTCTCTGCTACACATCCTTCCCCTTTCCTTCTTCTTCCCCTTCCCCATACACTCCTCTCCCTCCTCTTGTTTGAAATAATTCTTTAGAAAGCCTACATCCTTGATATTTGACAAGTCCATATTTTAATGTACTTTATGACTTATATTTTTGTAATTGGAGTTTATTTCATGGAGGTTTCTCACTAGTTTTAATATTAATTTTTGTAGATAAGCATAAGAGAACCATTGGTGTTTTTTAGGAATATTTTGAGCAAAAACTTGGATAATTTCAGTAGTTCCTGCACTTATGCATGACCGTGCTTTACAATCTACATGGGCATGCTTCATTGTCTAGCACGACCGTGCTGGATGAGGGTGCGTGGCTGTGTTGAATGGATTTGCATTTAAAAATGTTCATTCAAAATTTAAACGTTGTGGGAGTTTTGATCCAAATTCAAATTTGAAATTCAAATGAAGATTTCGATTAAGATTTTGATCATGGATAAAGCTAATTCGAAAAGATAGAGCTCAATCAATCGAGAACTTAGAACATATCCTATATAAAGAGGTCTTATGCTCCACGCTCCAAGACTTGAATTGCAGACACTTCTAATTCATCCCACACCTTTTTCTACACACCATCTTCCTCTTCTTAGTTCTGACTCACATCACTGTTAAGAGTTATTAGAGATCATTGACAAAGACGACGAACCCCTTCGAAGTCCGAGCGAATGATTGAGCATCCCTTGAAAAATAAGAACTCTTTTTATCTTTTTTCCCTTTTATTCTCTTGTTTGAATTCTCTTTGTGTTTTATGGATTGGTTAATTATGTTTTTCATTGTTTATTTTGTTATGAGTAACTAAATTCATAACTAAAGCTACGGTGGATCCTATTACACACTCTATGTAATTTTTACGTTTAATAATAATGTTACTTTCTTTGTGTGTTTGGTTTTTATCCTGTTGAATTAAATTGTTCATGTTAAGAATCGATCACCCTTAGCATCTCATAGTTAATTGCATCGTATGGTACCACATGTAGTTAATGGAACTATAGGATAAAACGGGACAAAAGGCTAGGCAGATCAAACTTAATTAATCCTTCTCTTCCAACTGTTATTAAATTAACAAATCCATAGTGTCTTTATGTTTTCTCTACCATTTGCCTTGCATGATCATTAGGATAATCGCTTAGGAAAAAGAATATTAACATTGCGTAATCATTTGATGTTAATATATTAAGCATGAACTTAGTCAATATCTTTGGTAGTGTTGCGTTAAAGGTGATAGGGTGAAAAGACCACCAATGACAGAGTAACTTAAATCAACGGTGCAGCTAGACCAGTTTGACTTGTTTATTGACTCAAACAAAGAGTGTAACCCTTGAAGGCAAGGGATGAGGGTAGGGGAGGGGTGTCCAGTAGAGAAGGAGAAAGAAGCGAAAGTGAAAAAGGCTTTTTTTTATAAATATCAAAAGTATATTTAAAGATTTATTTATAAATAGTAATTTTAAATAATAAAATATTATTAAATTAAATGATATGGTATATCACATGGGAGTGCTGAGTTGACTTTTCTTTAATCACTACTTAACAGAAGAGGATTGATGATAGGAACTAAATTTTAATTTTTTAATTTTTTAAAAATTAAATCTTAATTTTTTAACTTTTTAAAGACTAAATCCTAATAAAAAATTTTATAAAGACTTATTACAAAATGCTTAATATTTATAAGGACTAAAAACATAATTAAGCCTTATTTTGAAATATAATTTTTAAAAATTAAAAATCAAAACTAAATCAAATAAACCTTTAAATTTTCATTTTATCATTATTCTATCATAATTAATAGTTATTCTACTGTTTTAATTGACATTTTAATACAATTAATCTTAATTAAAATATTTTTTTAAACTATAAATTCTAAAACTTATTGTGCTTTCTATTAGCATTGTAAGCATTTCCTAATTTTGATTAATTTGATATTGAAGTAACTTTCGCCCATATTCTTTTACTTAACATTATATTTGTCCTTTTCAATAGCATAACAATACTGTTGCATATGAGAATGAGTGAAAATAACCTCAATAATAGAAAACTTAGATTTATTATCAGAATTAAAAGTTCTAGAAAAAAATACAATAGAAAATAGTATACTACTTAATTGATACACTCAATGATATAAGAAGACTTGATTCTTCTGTAAATACATATATTATTTATAGAATTCTGTTAATAATTTCGTGCAATAACTATTGTATTAGTAAAAAAAGCTTTTAAAACTAAAACTAATAAAATCCTTTTCAAAATCAACACTGTCTTAAGAAAGATTAAATAAGTTAACTTTATTATCAATTAAAAGGAATTAATAAACAGTTAATTATAATAACTCAAAGGTAATTTTATAATTAAACAACATTTAAAAGATAAACGTTAAATAACAAATCATTTTTAAGAAAATCTTATTTTAGAAATTTGAAGTATGTATAAACATTAAACCAGTCCTAATTTAACTCATTTGAATGAATAAGTTAAGGATGAACATTAAATTTCTTTTATAAGTCAAGAGTAAATCTAAGGGTTTGATTTCATTCTACTCATTTCTACACTTGTTAGTGATATTTATATCATTCTCAGAAATTAACTGATATGATCCATGAACTTTGCGGATATGAAGCTAAATTTAATAAAACTATCCAACAATATTTTCATTTCTTATGTATTTGTTCTTACATTTAGTTTTTTCACTAAATCCTAATGGTTTCTACCAAAATTGTATTCCTATTTATTAAAGGAAGATTTTATAGGCTCAATTTGGATCAACTTTCAGAAATTTTCTTGGCCAATATAAATTTGTGACGTAAACAGATACTAGTGACAACTTTTAGCAATATTGACAGTTTTATACCGATCATAACTACAGTTGAAAACATAACTAAAGGATTAAAATATTAACATATTTAATTTATTGTTTTATTTATTTTTGTTTAAAAATTATTTACCTAGATCATATTTGTTGAAGACAAAAAAGATTATCACTCCTTCCCTTATTTACCTAAACTTCACTCTTGAACATATACAATTTTATTTAAAAGATTGCGAGATAAAGATTATTCTCTGATTTCTCTCCGTTCCTTTTGTTTGATGATTAAGATTGCGACACAGGAATTAAAGAAATACAATTAATATCCTAGTTGTCACAAAATTGACTAATTTTTTGTTATATCCTTACATAAATTATTTTTTCAAAAACATATTAAATATTTGGTAAAGGCAAAATTTTTAAAATATTTTATTCATTAGTATTAGATAAACAATCAAAATAAAATAAAAAATTATTGAAACATCAATCAAAAGGGAGTAGAGTGAGTTACTTTAAACTACTTATTTCTGTTAATAAATTTTCGTTGTTGATAAAATAAAATCAAACTACTTAATAAAAAAATATTTAACTTTCGATTTCGGGATACAATACAGGTACATATTTTTTTTATATTATCCAAATAATTTAACAAATCATCAAATATTTTTAAATATTCAATAAATCAAATATTTATACTTCTTATTTTTGTTCTTTTCACATTTGCTAACAAAACCTATAAAAGGTGCTTTAAATTTAAATATTAACTAATTGATGATATTTTTTTGGTAAGATGTACCAACATTTATATTGGAAGTTTGAAAACTATCGCAAAAGAAGTCAAATTGACGTGATGCTCAAGCCGATACATTAAAGTAAACAAGTTGCGTGATTAGCAACTATGCATTTTGTCAAAGAGGTTCATTCCACATGCCTCGCTTCTTAATTTTAACATAATTAACTATGTCTAAAGGAGATGGTTAACTTTTATTGATTAAAAAATAAGTATAAAATATTAAATAAAAATAAATTATTTACTTTGTTAGGATTACAAACATTATATTTATGTTTCGAAACAATTAAAATTTATTTATTAAAAAATGTTGAAATTTCTTTATAAGTGACCACAAAACACTGAAATCCCAATCTTGTGTATTCAATGCACGAAAAACTTTAAATGTAGGAGAAACTCTATTAATTATTAAATGAACCGATGAGTGTGAAAACTTGTTGCATGTTTGGTAAATTCTGTATAGAAAACATAGATTTAGGGCATGTTTGAGAACGTGGTACCAACAAAGAGGAAACAACTGCCGTTGATGGAGGTGATCAGTGGAATCTCACATTACCATATGTCTATTATTATTGGTTGTAATGGTGAAGGTATTATTGTGCTGTGGTGTGGCCCCTGATTAGTCAACACTATTATTAAGTTTCATATACCTTAAGCCCATAATATGCCGAAATTGATGGTTTCCCACTGGAGCCACACTTCCAAATCTTATAAAGGCCACAACCATGATTCTAAAGAGTAATCACTTCTTAACACCAATAAATAAAAGACAGCAAAATTTAATGTCCTAATGTATTTGTAAGCTTTTTATTTTCAAGAGAATAGTTTTAAGGAAAGTGATGCTGCCTCGACCCAAGACCAATTAATTTACTCTACCAGTCCCTTACAAAACTTACTATGGTAATTATAGATCACCACAACAAAAATCAAACCTAAACTTTACAAATGAAGTAATTTAGTTCTTATAGGCTGAACCAATCCTAATTGACAGAACTATCATTGTTAGTGCATGTTTAAAACATAAACAATTATTTTTTCAAAAGTAATTTCAATCAAACGTGTCCTAGATCTCTTGAAAATAATCTATATACAGCTCAATTATATATAGGTGCTTGTTAAGGTACTCATAAACTTGAGAGAGTATTGTATACTCGTTAAATTGACGGCTATGATTTTTCTAACATTAGAGATTAAAAAATATTTACATATTTTTTAAATAAACTACTAACTTTATTATTTATTAATATAAAATTAACCATAATAATTATTTTACAGGACATAGAACATCCTCTTGATTTACAAGAGGACGAAGAAATTACCTTACCTTGTATAAAAGTAACAAAAGGATAAAAGAATATGACACAAAAAAGTCGTTTGAACGAAACCCAATGCTCATATTTACTAAAGAATTAGCTGGGCCATATGCAAAATCGTTCAAGAACGCACAAAAATAAATGATTACAATTACCAAACAAGTGTTGATTGGGAGGCATGGAAAAGAAGCATCAGAATGCAGAGAAAGTGTTCCTAAGGCTAACGGCACCAAAACTTTAAATTCTTACCTGGTACAAAATCTGTGTTGTTGATATTTACACCTTTCCAGAAATTAGAGGAGGTTAAGATGAATAATCAGCTTGAAGGAAACACTCATAAACAGTTCCTTTTAGTGTCTTGTTAACATCATCCCAATTTTTAATGTGGTCCGACAATGGTCCTCTGTGTATCTTAACCTGACGGCTTGTTAATTCCATCTGCGGCAATCCTAAAAACTCTTGCACGTCTTTTAGAGTCTGCAAGAAACAACAGAAAATCAAATATATTTTGCCAACTTTCAATTTTTTTATAATTAAAAAGATATAAAACATGTTAAGTTAGTTGGCCCAAGAACAACCTTGCACCAAAAAGATAACAGGTTAGAAGTTTAGTTCATTTCAATTTCAAGATAAGTGTGCTATTTTGCCCACTCATGGCTTCATGATTTCACACATGCAAACCCATAACTCTGCTCTCAACACAACAATTATTTATTCACTACCCTTAATTTGCACCCAGGAAATGGACTGAGGAAGAGGAAGGAACTTGGTAAAATTTCTCAGTGATTAAATTGAATTTTCTTCCTGCATTATCATATTCCAGGACAACAATGCAGCTAAACTGAAATACACTAATGATGAATCATATAAAAGTAATTACCAGTAAATGGTACTAGTGCATCTGGAAATGTAATTTATCAGCTTTTAGCACAAGTCGAAGGAATTTATGATGATCCACTTACAGTATGATTTCTTATAAGATCCTCATAGTATAAGATCATATGCCGAGTCGAGTTGAAGTATTCTAAAGCCTTTGCAGCTCTTGTCTCCATATCCTTCAAGTCAGTCAGCAATGATTTAGAATTTACGGTAGGCTTGTACTTTGACAGAGTATCAGCCTAAAAGAAGCCAAATGTAAGTTTCATTTTGTGCTAAAAGAAATGAAGGGAAAGCAGGATACAGAGAGAAAGAGAGAGAGAGAGACCTCTTCTGCAGAATGAACATGAGACTTGTGAGTTCCATTCAACAGCTTAGCTTGGCGGTCATATGAGTTGGCAAGCATTGATACAAATCTGCGTAATAAGTTTCTTCGGAAAAGAAATATGACAGAAACACTTCTGCGGTTGAAGTAATCTGCTATTTCCGTAGGGTGCTCCATTAATCCCTGCATGAAATCAGAAGATGTCTTTGATTCTTCTATTACTAAAAAATAATCTACACAAACAGAATTGTAAAGCCTGCGCTGCAAGGAAAAACAAACAGAAAAATAAATAATCACAAGCAAAGCCTAGCCTTTGTTTATTATCTGCCTTCTTATGTTGCACCAATGCATCACCAAATATTGAATTCTGAGAAAATTCACAATTGGCCTTTCATGGACTGATGGAGAATAAAATAGCTACATGAAAGAAATGCGCTTAACTATACTTTTGGTCCCATTAGTGTCACTTAAGTTTGATTTGGACTCTACCAGTTTTAATTGCGACAATGTCCAGTATTTTCCAATTCAATGCAATTTAGCCACCTACCAGGCTCATGCTATTCCATCTCATCTCCTATTGGTAAAAGTTGACACTTCTATCAAATACTTGCTCTATAAATCTCTTATTAGATTATAGGATAAATTACATTCACACTGAAAGTTTATTGATATTACACCCAATACCCCTACTTTTTCTAACATTGCACCGACCTCCCTTAATTCATATAAATCATAAGAAATGAGGGGAGATCTGTGTGAACAAAAAGGGTGTTATGTTTTCATAAAAACCTAAACATCAGGGATGCAAGTGTAATTTTCCTTATATTATATCATATTAGATTAATATGCAACAAGGTGACCCTACACTAGTCAATGATCATGACTGGCAGACAGAAACGATAACAATGTTCCAGACTGAGCTAATGTACTTTTTCTCAAAGTTAAGCACATGGGTCAACTTTTACTATAAGATCCTTCACATCAGAAACACAAGAACGGGTAGGGGGCATTAAATTACATTGCAACCTAAGCCTAATATGAGGGCATTTATGCCTGCAAATACAAATAACAAAAACTTAATCTCTTCTAGGAACACTTGAGCATGTACGACACATGTATAAGCTTAGTAGAACCTGATATGCATAAATCAGTTAACCACACTTCTGATCAAGACTTAAGAGTGGGAAAATTTTACCTGATTAAGCATCCACTTTAAGCCAATTGCAGCTGAGCACTCATTCTTGGAAGCACTACTGAACCAATCCAAATTGTAAACTTCATCCAAAGTCTGTACAATTGTAGAAATATTTACTCGCCTTTCTCTAACTGAAAATATCTCCCCATTAGAGCTCACATTAATATGGCTATTCAAAAGGGTCTCAAACCACCCACTTCCTGATCTCTGATTAGACAAGATGGCAAAGAATTGTACTGGATTACCATCACACTCGCTCCTGACAACGAAAGGAAAAAGCAGTTAACAAAGTCCTAAACAAAGCCAAATAACCATGGTACACAGAAACTTCCCATTACCTGTTAAAAGACACAGGTTTTGGGTAATGTAAGTGAGAAATATCTGTTCCGTTCAAATTCCATCTAGTCCTAGAAGGCTTCTCAATGTCTTGCAACTCCAGAAGCATAGTTCTAGCATGGGTGCTTATCTGCTTTAGACACACAGAACAGATGAAAACACCACACACCATTGAAAATATCAACACTGACATCCTTAACAAAAGTGGTGATTTCTTCTGAGGCTTTACAACCAGAATGTCCTGCAACCCATGTAGGAGGAAAACGTTACAACCATCCCAAAAGAAAAACAAAATAGGATATCATCAAATTTGGTGATACATAGGATCAAAGACACAAACTTTAGAAGCATTTTGGTCCAGTTAAGAAAGCCCAGAAAAAGAATAGTCAATTACATTTGTGAAGAACAATGAGGAAGATCGAAACATGCAGAGGGAGCTCAAAGCATTCATCTTTTTTCTTCCCCTGGTTTAAAGAACAAAAGTGAAAAAGGGAAAGAAAAGAGAAGATCCACTTCCACTGAGCTTGAAACGTTTTTTAAAAGAAAAATCAAGAAGAAAGAAGCGTGATGGTAATTTGGAACAGTAGCCAGAAAAGGAGCAGCACATTGTTTCTGACAGCACTAAGAAGGGGTGATTTTATTAGTACTAATAACAAAGGACCACACAGAAACACATTATTGAAGAAACACACGTCTTTTATTACCATTGTTGTTGTAGAAAAGAGAGAGAAGAGGAAGAAGACTACAAGAGTGGATGTTTGAAAGAACAAAGAGAAAAAGGCGAAGATTGTGACTCAGACCTGGTTTCAGTTGAAGAAACTGTACGCCATTAAGGGCCCTAAAAGTCAAGCCCAACCTAACAAGAAGTTCTTCCTTTCCCCCCATTCTCTTTTCTTTTGCAAAATATTTGTAACATATTTGATAAAATTTAATTTTAATAAATTCATTAATTTTAAAAAATTATTTTAATCTATGATCAGAAATAATTATCTGTATAATACGAGTTGTTGTAAGTTTGAGGATTGTGTTGTTCGTTAATAAATGTAATTTTTTAAAATTTTAATTAATAACAATTAAATAATTGAAAATTTTAATTTAAGACTAATAATAATAATAAAAAAAAATTATAAATTTAATTACTAAATACATGATGCCTCGTAGGAAATTGTTCTAACTTAATATATGATTTCCGATTTTTGGTCCTTGAATCATTAGATTTAGAATACAATTGAGTCATTAAATTATTTAGATTTAAATCACTCTTTAGATTTAATTTTACTCTAAACTATTATAATCAAATTTTTATCTTAATTTTTTATACATCTTAATAGAATTTAATATAGTAATTAAAATTATTCTTTCAGTGATATTTATATACAAAAAATAATTGTTGAAAATATTTAAAAGATGTTGTTAGTGCATGTTATACATAGATAGAAAAATATAAACTTTTCCTATAAAATTTTAAGTCATTTACATTCTGAAAAACAAAAGGACAGTTTAATAAAAATGAAACGCTATTTTGGTGATTTTTTCCTAAATTGAGTATTTTAGATTATTTGTCAAACATTTCATTCACAATTAAATATAATTTATTTGCTTATATATTATTGAGGAGCAATTAAGCTTATGGAACAAAAATTACCAGATCAGATAATGAAGCAGTGCAGAAGGGGGATGCCACGTGGTAATGTGTTGAAGTTAAAAATCTATGTTGTAACTGCATTTAATTTTCATTTCGTATCATATAGAAAAGGTTTTATTTACGAGTAAATACTCTAATCAATGTCAATTGATCTGGAAGGTGTCATATTCAAAGTGACTTGGTCTACAGTTCGACTTCAAAGCATGACCATAGTTTAATAAAATATTTTGAAAACTCTCATAAAAATTGAAGCAATTTGAAAAAGATGGAGCATTTCTTAAATACTAAACATAAGTGAAATAAGCATAATTGTCAACATACTTACACTTGGTGGAGTAACTTCATTTCGTAAAAAAAATGGTAAAAATAGAATTACTTATCCTTTGAATTCCTTGCAGACAACCTAACTTAAGCACATGCAAAATTAAGATTAACAACCTACGGGTGACCCACAAGTTCAAAAATCAGGAGCTACAAATTGGTACAACTTTTATTTGCAACCAACTTAGCAATTAATGACTTGTAAAGAAACCATTTATAAAATTTTTATTTTAGATTAAAAAATTGATTTGACATACATTTTAAAAATAAGTGATTAACTCGTTATAATCTAAAGATTTTCATTTATTTTACTATTGATAATTTAATTGAGAGTCTCGAATTTGAATTCTTAAGAAGACAACTGTATTAATTTTTTTAAAAAATATGACCTATACTAATTTTACATTATTCAATTAATATTAGTTAAATAATGAACACTGTATTCAGATACGGGTATATCTAAAAATTGATTTACCACCTAAATGAAATTCAATTGTTGTGTTTGTGTGTGATGAGACGTTATTTTGTTAGTCAGAGACATCTAAGGCGCTCTTAAAAGTTGACTAAAAATATTGCAATTTGACAACTTCCACAGGCAGAGATTAGGAGCGTTTTCAACAGGTGTGATTGCACTGCCAAAAAACATTTCTTTCTTTCTTTTATTTCTAATATAATTTTAATTTGATTTTTTTTTTGTTATAAAAAGGTTTAAATAACGAGTGTTCATTGCATTTAATTTAATCATTAATCAATGATGACTTTATAGATACTTGTTATTAACAGATGAATGAATGTCATGTTACTTTTTATTATATTTTGTTTTTAATAAATTTTAATTAATAATTAAAAGTGTACTTTTAACGTTCATCTTGATTTTTTTTTTCTTTCATGTTATGCCATCTATCACTTATTTTTGTTTTCTGAGAGGGTAAACACCTTCATGGAGTCTACAAGCATTTTCCTTTTCTTAAAAAGAAATAATTTACGGACAAAAATAAATCTTCACGTTTCTAAATGGAGATGTAGAATGGGTTGAAGAAAAAAAAAAGAGTGATAGTAAAATAGAAAAAGAAGAAAGAAGAGAAGATGAAAAATGAATATAAGAAAAAATAAATATAAGCCTTCAAGTAAACTACAAATATCGTTACTTTATTTAATAATAAGGTCAGAACACTTATTTTTATTAATAGAACTAAATCCTTCAAAATATGCAGCATGACTTAAAATCAAAAAATAATTATGCATGCAAAATCACAATTTTTCTATAGAATTTATTTGATCAAACAATAATTTTTTTCAAAATTAAAAGTAATAAAAAAATCACCCAAAGAAATTACATGCGAGACTTGTTAAGGATTATAATTGAAGTGATCCAAGGATTACGCCAGGTTTCTGGAATGTTAGGGTTCAATTCATATCAGTTACTTACTTGATAGACAAGTTGAGAGAAGGTTTTCAATGTGTTTATGTTGAGTATCAAATTCAATAAATTTAATCTTTTTCTATTAATACAAATAATTTGATTATATTGGTTAATAAGATCAAATTTACAAAAATTGATAAAATTTACTTCTTTATAAAATTAACAAGATAATTAAGAAAGGGGTTTCAGGGTTAATATTATTTCAGTGTAAATCAAAAGTATTTGCAAGAAATAATTTTGTTTGAGTTAGGTAAAATTAGGCAACAAAACTTTTTTTTTAGTATTTATTCTCATTGATATTTAGAGAAATTAACTAAGTCAAATAAATAATTAAGAAAGCAATTTTAAAAAAAAATAAAAAATCTAGTCTAATAAATATGTTTTGTATTAATTTTATTATCGTTATTAACAAATTTTAACAATACTTTTTTTCAATAATTAGAGCAATTTTTTTTCCAAATAATCTTAAATAAGCTTTTAAATGTTAATCTAAGTGATAATATTAAAGTTTAGAGAGATTAACAACTATACTACTAATTATTAAAGCAATTTGACAATTATACATCTAATAAAATTATTTGTATACTGTCTTTCTAATGAAAAAAAAACATTTTTTATCAATAAATAAATAATAATTGATAAATAATGTCAGAAAGCATAAAAATATCAAAGAATACTAGGAAGAATAAAAATGTTAGATCTCACGACTCTAAAAGATTTAAATTTCAATTATCATTAGACTAAAAAAGAATTTAGCATCACATAATTTTCAAAAAGGACAATAGAATAAAGAAAAACATGATGACCTTCTTTCCCCCATTTATACATTTCTTAATGATGCTTTAAAATATAAGAATTCTAATATGGTTTAGGCTTCTCTTGATAAAAGAAATAAAATATAATCTAACTAAAAAAAGAAAGTCATATAAAAATCCTAAACTTTTAAGGAGAATATTTTTTAAAATACAACTCATAATTGTGTAAAAACAGCTAATTCAATATGTATGAATACCTCTGCAAAAAATTGGGCAACAATTGGTGATACCCAAATATTTATGAGTATCTTCTCATTAGATGTGGATATAAGATATAAGTACGTCTTGTGCTTTTATATTTTTGAGTTCCTTGCAATAATTTCGATAAATTTTCATAATTTTTTATTATACTTTTATTTTATTAAAATTTTATTTTTGAGTCAACTTTTACTCAATTTTATTGTCTATTAGATGAAATACAAATATAATCAACACAACGATTACAAATATCTTATCAATCAAAACATAAAATATTAAATGAGGAAAGAGAGGCTTGTCATGTGTCTTAGACTTGAACATCTACGTTGTTTGAAAACTCATCTTAAGAAAAAGAGTTTCATCAAAACAGATTCGTATTCAAAGCATTGACTATTAAAAGACAATGCGTGAAAACTAATTGTTTATCAAAAGTTAAAAGTATTCAATCAACAATTCGTCTAGTCATAACAAAAGCTTGATAAAAATATATCTTTATTAAAAGCAAAAGTATGTATATGCTTGTTCTACATGTCACACGTACTAATTGTACAAAAGAACAAAAAAAAAATGTTACGTAAAACAAAAGATACGTACCTTAATAGAAGAACTTTTCAGAAGAGGTGATGTTATGTCTAATAGACATATAGATGCCTATTTATAGAGAGACATGCATCCAAGCAATAGATAAGAGAAACATAACATTCAAAAATATCATATTGGATTAAGTAGCCGTGTAATCTGTAATCCCCAAATTTTGTAAATGTATTTATTTATTTATTTATTTATAATATAATTGTGGATTTCCATTGAATAGTAGTTGATGAGCATGATGATGTGAATGTATGTACGTTTAAATTATGTGGATGATTCATATATGTATAAGTGGAATATAGATAAAAATGTGAGTATGAAGTGTGTGTGTATATATATATATATATATATATATATTGAGAATGTTTGACTGTGACTAGTTTGGTTTAATTGAAAATTTGGCTAAGTGTGAGTGCTGCAGGGTATTCTCGTTGTAGCAATAAGGCCATGGGCGAAAAGTATAAAATTGTGTCGTTCTCGCTGTAGCAAGAAGACATTGGGAGAGGAAGAGTGAAGTTGTCGTGTCCTCGCTGTAGAGAGAGGACGACAGTGGAGGATATATTTCTGCGCACAGTCTCGCTGTAACGAGATTCTGCAGAAACCATAGTACAGTTTCCTCTGAGACTTTCGCTGCAACGAGAGAGGTTGTTGCTGCAGCGAGGTCCCCTCGCTACAGCGAGAATATCTTACTGTAACGAGAGTGTGACGACCGGAGGGGTATTTAAAGAGTCTAAAGTTTGGGAAACGCATTTCTACCCTTCTTTCTTCATTTTTCTTTCAATTTTCTCAACTCAAAATTTTATTTCACCGATTAAATTGCCCCTAAAGCCATTTGGAAGCTAGATTGAAGGTTAAAAATGAGTTTGAGATTTTTGGAGGTAAGTTTCAATAGTTAAGGTTTCGGTTTCTCACCCCATTCTCTATTTTATCGTGTTTCCTTTAAGTCTCAAGTGATTCTTCCATGTATTTAGGGCAAAATTCATGTGGAGAGCACCTTCCTTGTTGATTTCGTGTTTGAGTCTTCGATTTGAGGTAAGGGAAACTCTACCCTATCTCTGGTGTCTTTAATGTCGTTTATTTTGCTATATATTATAATGTGGTTAAGATAGAAGGTAGAAAATTGTGTGTTTGGGTGAAAATTTTGTATGAAATATGATATAGTAATTGTTGGGTGTTGTGTGTGATGGATATTGAACATATTGTGGATGATGTAGTGATTTGATTGTGATGAAGTCTGATGAGGATTTAATGTTAAGTGTGATGTGAATGAATGTGGGCATATGTGCCGTGTATGAATATGAATATTGTGTGTGACTAAGAATATGGCTGAGAATGTGTGATAGACATGTTAAATATGGTTATGAACATGCTATGAATGGTTCAGCGATACACTGGAGGTATGAAACATGGAGGCGGTAAAAATACCTTGAAAAAGAGAGGGTGATGGTGACACCAATAGTGAGCGTGGGTGCACCACAGGCTACACACCCTCCTCCTGACTCGACCTCTGACTAACACATTTGTCGAGGGGCTCATGATAGCACACGTTATATCCATGAGGCGGGGCTAATTGACGACCATCTATGGTGTGAAATTGTGATCACAGTACTAGAGTGAGTGTGGCTACATGCAGTGAGCGCACATGTGTCTGTATGGATTGTTTGAGGATACAATGAGCGCACCTATATGTGGATTGGTATGAAATGCCAAAAAGTGATAAATGTGATAATTGATGTATGATTTGAATTTGGTAATGAATATGTATGATATGCAAATGTAAGTTTCTGTGCTTGTGCATGATAGTGTAGATTACTCACCCTTACATTTATTTTTCAGGTAACCAAGACGATCAGCACCAAACTCAGTGAACGGGAGGGATGAAATTGCTATAGGACTTAGAAAACTATTTATGAAAATTTGATGTATTTAATTGAGTCATGTAGTGTTTAATTTGATGCAAGCTTGTAACCCTCCCTTATTTTGAAATATTTCGTTAAACTTATACATTGGGAACTATTTGAGATGAAAATTTTTATTTATTCCCACTTATCGCAAAAATTTATTTATTTTAAAAATTAAAGTTAAGGTGTTACAATTTTGATATCAAAACAATTCATCCAAATCGGACTGGGTTATCAGGCTGAAACGTCCAAATTAAGTGTTGATATATTTTGATTACCTGATTTATAAATATTGTTATTAATCTAATGAGTTCAATGTGGTTTGTTGAGTTGCTTGCTAGCTTAGATTAGAATGGCTAGTAGAGATAGAGGAGCTAGAAGCACCAATAATCTGATGGAGCGTATGGCTCAAATTCTGGAGGCCTTGGTACACAACCAAGATGCGGAGCCAGCTGAATACCGAAGGAGCCCAAAGGTGGTTAGCTGATGTGGAGAAGATCTTACATGCCATGGAGTGCAGGAAAGAACACAAGGTAAACTATGTTGTATATTTGCTATGTGGAGAGGCCGAAGACTGGTGAAAGTTTGCCAATCAAACTTTGCCACATGAGGGTGGTTATATTCAGTGGGAGGCTTTCAAGGCAAGCTTCTTGTGGAACTACTTTTCTCAAGATTTGAAGAAGCAGAAGGCTCAAGAGTTCCTTGAACTAAAGCAAGGGAATATGACTGTGGAAAAGTATGCTGCTAAGTTCTAAGAGTTAATGAAGTACTGACCTCACTACCAACATGAAGATGGAGATGAGGACTTGAGTGCTCAGTTTGAGCATGGCTGAGGCTAGATATCTGTGCTACGATCAATGTTTCAGTTTACTGACTTGCCTACCTTGGTGAGCAAGTGTAGAATCTTCGAAGCTAACTCGAAGGGCAAGACCGTGGACACAGGGGGAGTGGTCCGATAAGGCAAGATAGGAGACCCCCTAGGTTTTCGAAGGGGCCATATTCAAGCTCCATCCATTCTCAGTCTAAAGAGACTTCATCACAAGAAAGGAGCAATGTAGTGGCTCTGGTTCTAGTCCGGGCTCTTTTAGAGGGCTAATCAAATGCTTCAGGTGTGGAGGACCACACATAATGAGAGACTGCCCGCAGCGACAGACGAATTGCAGCAACTGTACGAAGTCAAGGCACACTGCTAATGTATGTTGTGCAGCTAAGAGGAGTGACAGTTTGAGTACAGCTCAGAGGCCTGAATCAAGAGGGAGCACAGGGCCGAGTAGAGGGCCAAAGCCGAGCATTTCTGATAGGGTCTTTGCCATGAGCAGGGTGGAGGCTTCACAGTCTGAGGAACTAATAAGAGGTAAATGCATTATTAAAGGTCGATTGTTGGATGTGTTATTTGATTCGGGTGCTACGTACTCTTTTCTATATGTAGATTGAGTAAAGAGTCTAAATTTGTATGTGACTGAATTGTCATGTACTGTTGTAGTGACTACCCCTATGGGTAAACTAGTTGTAACGTCATGGGTTTGTCTAAAGGATTCGATAATGGTGCATGGTAGGGAGTGTGAGGTGGATTTGATTTGTTTGCCTCTTTCTCAATTAGACGTAATCTTGGGGATGGGTTGGCTAGCTGTCAACCATGTGCTGTTAGACGGCAAAGAGAAGACTTTGATTTTTGATGCATCGATGTCAAAAATTCCAAGGCTCTCGAGCCAAGATACATGGGAAAACAAAGTGAATGCTAAGACTTTTATGATTATGTTTTCAATGGAAGCCAAAAGCGTGACGGAGCTGGAGTATATCCTGGTGAAGAGGGACTTATTAAAAGTTTTTCTTGAAAATGTTTTTGAGTTACCGCTTGAGAGGGAGATAAAATTTCTATTGACCTAATTCCGGGAACAAGTCTGATTTATGTGGCACCTTATAAAATGCATTGGTAGGGATGAAAACAGACTAGGTCAGGCTAAGCTTTACTTTAAACAAGCTAGACCTATAACATAATTATTAGATCTGAGCTTAGCATGTTACCTGTTAAAGACTTTATTTTCAGTCTGACCTAACCTGACTTGACCTGGCCTAACCTGAAGCCTGTTAACAAGGCTTGCTACAAAAAAAAAATTATATATTAATGAAAATATAAATATTTTATTATCAAATTAGTTTGCATATTTTTCTACTTTTCATCTATGTTATTGATAATTATTAAATAATTATAATAATTTTTATATAATTTTATAAATAATTTTTCAAATATTATTTGAATACTAATTATAAATGTTTCATATTAAATAAATTTTTATTTTTATTTTTTTAATTTATTTTTAAAAATTATTAAAGTATTAAAGATTTTAATTTTTTTATGATTATATTTTATTTGTTTAAAGACATCTTATATTTAATAAATAAAGTCATAGTAAACACAAAAAATTGATCACAAAAATTAACATTAACATAATTTGTTGAATGAGCTGAAAGAAAATTATTATATATTAAAAAATAAATAAATTTAAATTTAATGTAATATATATATATATATATAATGACAATAATAATAACTATTAAATTAAAAAAAATAATTACAAAATATTTAATTTTATTTATTTCATTAATTTATTATTTTAAATTAACAAATACAAAAAAATTAACAACATTATAACTTTAATGTAATATAGAAAAATATTACCAATACAATAAATTAAAATATATACTTATAAATAAAATATAAATTAATAAATTATCTAATAATTTAATTTTTTTTATTTATATAAATATTTATAAATTATTGAATTTTAAATATATGTTAATAACTATAATTAAAGTATTAAAGATTTTAATTATTTTTTATGATAATTATATTTTGTTTATGTAAAGACATCTTATATTCAATAAATAAAATCATATTAAACACATAAAATTGATAATAAAAAATAACATCAGTTAAAAAAATTATTATATTTAAAAAAATAATCATTGTAAAAATTATAGATAAAAAATATTTATATTATAAAGTTCAAAGATCCAGAAAAATAACATATGAGCATAGTAAGAATTAATAAAATTTATATTTAAATTAAAATAACTTATATTTTTAAACTTCTATCTTAATTAAAAAATATATAATAAAACTTAATATATATATATATATACATATATAATGATAATAATAATTATTAAATTAAAAAATAATTACAAACTATTTATTTTTATTAATTTTATTAATTTTTATTTTAAATTAAGAAATATACATAAAATTAACTACACTATAACATTAATATAATATAAAAATATTACTAATACAATATATTAAAATATATATATATATTATAAATTGATAAATTAATTAATAATTTAAATTTTTTATTTATACTTTTTTGTAAATATTTAATAATTATTGAATTTTGAAAGTATATTACTAATTATATTTTTTTAAGAAAAAATCTATTTACATTTATGTCAAATTTGTGAAAATAATTATTTAAAATTTGATATATTTATATTTAGGTGTATTACTGTATGGTATGTATTTGGTATGTAAAAATTTTTTATAAGTACTTTACTCAAAAAATTTATATTAATCAAAATAAAATACATATTAAATTACAAAAAGTATATATTGTTATATATAATTTATTTAAAATTATATTATTTATTATATGGTCCTATTATATATATATATATATTGTATATAAAATTTTTATTTCATTTTTCTATCATTTTTTATAAAATTTTAGTTTTGAATAAAATATAATTCATATTTAAAGAATTTTTATTTATTATAAAAAAAGAATTAAACATAATATATTAATATAATAATTAAATAGTAATAATAATAAAATTAAGAATATAAAAAATATATTAATATAATATTATTATTGTATTTTATAATTTTATTTCGTTCAGTTTTGATTGCATCTTATTCCTGTTTAAAGATTTAACCACTCTTTAACTTATTTAAATGTAATAAATATGATAATTTATTATTTAAAAAGTGTAATCGTGTATAAATATTTTTAATTTTTAATAGAATATAATTTTTATTTATTATAATTATAAATAAAAAGAATTATAATATAATATATTAATTTAATATAACAAAATTTAAAATATATTTAAACATATTTTGACAAATCTATTTTTAAATTATATATATATATATGCCTGACTTGTTTACTTAAACAGACTTTAAAAAAAAAAAATCTAAGTCTTGTTTGTTTATTAAAAAGTTCAGGCCAGGCCAGGCCAGGCTGCAAGCCCATGTCAGGCAGCCTGTCCTATTTCCATCCTTAGTTACCGGTAGAGTTAGCGGAGGTGTTAAGAAACAAGTGAAAGACATGTTGTAGAAGCAGTTTGTGAGACCAAGTGTGTCATCATGGGAAACGCCAGTATTCTTGGTGAAAAAAAAAGATGAGAGAATGTAAATGTGTATAGATTACAGACAATTGAACAAGATGATAATAAAAAACAAGTATCCACTTCTGAGGATTGATGACTTGATGGGCCAATTAAGAGGAGCTTCGGTGTTTTCAAAGATTAACTTGAGATCGAGGTACCATCATATTAGGGTGGAGGATGAGGATGTACCCAAGACGGCGTTCAGGATGCGGTATGGTTAGTACGAGTATTTGGTAATGTCTTTTGGAGTGACCAATGCACCTACAATGTTCATGGACTAGACAGGATCTTCCATGAATTTTTGAATAAGTTTGTAGTGGTATTCATTGACGACATCTTGATTTATTCAAAGACTCAAGAGGAGCACGCCGAGCACTTAAAAATTATTTTGTAAATTGAGGGAGAGGCAGTTGTATGCCAAATTCTCTAAGTGTGAGTTCTGGCTATTAGAAATTCAGTTTCTGAAACATGTAGTGTTGAAGGAAGGAATCATGGTGGATCCTACAAAGGTGAAAGCAATTGCTAGATGGCTGAGGCCGAAGAATGTGACTGAGGTACGTAGTTTTTTGGGACTAGCAGGCTATTATAGAAAGTTCATTGAAGAATTTTCTAAAATAGCATTGCCTTTGATGAAGCTGACCTATAAAGTAAAAGAGTTTAAGTGGACCAAGAGGTGTGAAGCCAGTTTTCTAGAGCTGAAAATAAAGTTGACCTTAGCACTTGTATTAGTTCTGTTTAATCTGGAACGGAAGTTTGATGTGTATTGTGATGCGTCTGGACATAGACTTGGGTGTGTTTTGATGCAAGATGAACGAGTAGTTGCTTATATCTCGAGACAATTTCACCCGCATAAAGTCAACTATCTGACGCATGATTTGGAGTTAGCAGTGGTGGTTTTTGCTCTTAAGGTACGGAGGCATTATCTCCATGGGGCGAGGTTTGAAGTTTTCCGTGATCATAAGAGTTTGAAATACTTGTTTGATCAGAGGGAGCTAAACATATGGCAGAGGAGGTGGATGAAATTCCTCAAAGACTATAATTTTCCATTGTCTTACCCACCCTGACAAGACAAACGTGGTGGCTGACACCTTGAGCCAAAAATCATTGCATGTGGCAGCAATAATGGTAAAAGAGATGAAGCTGATTGAGAAATTTCAGGACATGACTGCAAATTTACAGGTAAATCTGCATCAGACCTCTCCTGAGCCTCTTTATATTTTGTCGCATCTGTTCGCTCGAGTGTTGCAGAAGGATGAAGGGAAAGACTTAGAGTTCCATAGTGATGAGAACGGGGTAATCAAGTTTCGGAACCGAATGTGCATTCCTCAAGTGGATGAGTTGAGGCAGATAGTACTTAAGAAAGCACATAAAAACAGAATGAGTTTTCACCCCAGTTCGACTAAAATGTATCAAAATCTTTGAAAAAGTTTTTGGTAGAATGGAATGAAGAGAGATATGGCTGAATATATAGCTAGATGCCTAACTTGTCAAAAAGTAAAGGTCAAGCAGAAAGCAAAGGTAGAGCACCAGCGTCCACTTGGGTTATTGCAACCGTTGGAGAACCCTAAGTAGAAATAGAACAGTATTTTCATGAACTTCGTTTCTGGATTGCCGAAGACTAGGAACAACCATGATGCCATTTAGGTGATAGTAGATCAGTTGACTAAGGTTGCACACTTGCTCTCGATTAATATGAAGTATAAGTTGGAGAGACTTGCGAACTTGTATGTGAGGGAAATAGTCAGGCTGCATAGAGTGCCGATTAGTGTGGTGTCTAATAGAGATATGAAATTTACCTCAAAGTTTTGGGAAAACTTGCAGAAGGCGTTAGGCACTAAGTTGAAACTTAGTTCTGATCATCTACAGACCGATGATCAGACCGAAAGCTTGTGCGTGATAGTTTATAATACTCACCTTTACATTTATTTTTAAAGTGACCAAGACGATCAGCACCAAACTTAGTGAACGAGAGAGATAAAACTGCTATAAGACTTAAAAAAACTATTTGTAAAAATTTGATGTATTTAATTAAATCCTATATTATTTATTTTGATGCAAGCTTGTAATCCTCCTTTATTTTAAAATATTTTGTTAAACTTATACATTGAAAACTATTTAAAATAAAAAATTTTATTTATTCCCACTTATCAAACATTTATTTATTTTAGAAATCAAAGTTAAAGTGTTACATAATCTCATTTAACTCGAATCAAATAATAAAGGTTAGTTTAAATATCTAGTTTCACTTTATTCAAAATCAATATATCATGATCCGTATCAAATTCATTACACTTGACCAATGTATTATTAAAATAATAACATATATATTTTTATCTTTTGTGGATATAAGTTTCAGTCTCAATCGTTGTCCCACAAATTTGTATGATTTTTTTTATTATAAACTTAATTTAGATGAGAAGAGAAGAAGAAGAAAAAAGTGATAAATCAAGTGATTTGATGGAGAAAAATATAGATAAATCTATTATTGTACATATTTATCATTAAAATTTGTGAAAATAATATAACTCAACGTGTTTTGTCCTAACCTGAACGCAGGTAGTGTTGTCCCCGCTATGATGTTTCACAATCATCTAAAACAGTACACATCTATGCTATCATTCCTAATTAGTGTTGATACTCCCATGGCAAGCCTTTGTGGAATAACCATAAGCAAACTTGCCCAACTACAGGTTTAGGAAGTGATTATTTTGGAGGAATAATCCGTTGCTTTTTAAATTCTCTCAAAAATCTTGCAACTATAAGCAATTATTTTAATACAATATATCAACATCTAAAAATTAAATAAAATTAAAATTAAGAAACAAACTTTGAAATGAATAAAAAAATATAAGTAAAAATAAAATAAAATATTTAATACAAAAAAAGCTAAGTGATTTAACGAGGATGAGCACAAAAATGAAGATTCAAATCTACAATAAAAATGTAAATTAGTAGGCACAATTTTCACCTTATCATTCGGTAGTAGCATTGCTCATGTAAAAAGTATATGAATACAAGTCTTTTAAACCCACTTGAATCACGCCAATTATAATTTTATTAAATACGACCTTTCTCATATTAAAACTGAGGTAAAAAAATCAAGAGATTCTGTACAGGAGAGTAGTTTGTGTCAATTTGGATTTCAAACGTTGCAGCGACTTCCTCTTTGCAGCTATATATGTACACGTTATAAAAAAATTCACAAATTGAATAAAATAATATTGAAAAAATAATAATTTGAACCTTCTTCAAATAAACAAATTCTATTGTCCTTCACAGTGCCTAGGCAAATATCTGCTGAATGACGGTCTCCGCATTTCCGTTGTATTGTGCAAGCAGATGTATAGCATCGGCCCTAGGCAAAGCCAAAAACTCCTGCACACACCAAAACCCCAAATTTTAAAAGAAAACCTATATGCCAAATAAGTTGTATGGAGAAGTGTAGCATGTGTTTCAAAGCTAAAACACTTGTACATAACTAATCATTATATCGAGCAAAATTAAAACATCATTGCATAGTATTTTATAGGACAAACTTAAGTGCAATATCATAAGTATTGACTATTAGTATTGTTCTTTAATCAAAATTGAAATTTTATCTCGATAATATACATAACAAATGCCAGCGTACCATTATTGAAGGTTGATATACGTTACCAATGTGAAACGTCATTAAAGAGCAACACCAAGAGTATCTACGATACTGCACCTAATTTTTGTCCTATTTTATAACATCAATATTATTTACTTATCATAGAATCAATATATACCATGAAATTTGCACGAGGTAGACACAGTTATAACTTACAAGAAATGACAGGGTTTGAAGTTTAAACAACAATGCATAAGAGGTGAGGGGAGGCCTTAGCGTGCAAAATAGAAATCACCGAAATGCATGGTTACGCATTTTTTTTTTATATCGGATGAAAGAAAAAATAATATTTGATGGCATAGCTATGAATGGGATCAAACAAATTAAAATAACATGGAACATAACACTAACAAAAAGAAAGGAATAGAAAAAATCCTAGGAGAAACTCATTGAGACAATGGTAGAGGTATTGAATAGCAATGCCTTCGCAGTTGCAAAAGGACTCTACAGAAGTAGTGCTTTGACAAATGCAAATTGTACATTAAGAAATTAATGACAAATACAGAAGTAGTGCTTTTATCTGATAAATTTACTTAATGAAAAAACTACATTACAAGTTGCAAAGCAAGAGATGATTGCAAGATATCGAAACTCATGAAAAGCTTCAGAGAATCATGACATGGTACTGAGTTTGTAAATTTTGCCATGGAAAAAAAAAAAAGCAAGAATCCAAATCTTACCATTACTTTGAGTATTGCACCTTCATCACAGATGGCGTCCCTCGAAGACACTTGAGTTGGACTGCTACCATCTTCTGACATTCTGGTTCCTGAAGATACTGTAGCCTGAGAAGATCCATTTGTGCAGCTATCAGCAAATGACTTGGACGTACAGGCTGGTGAAAGGAAGGGAGTATTTGCTTCCTTCAAGGAATCAATCCTCAAGAGACCTTCAAAACGATCTTTGCACATTTGAAGTTTAAACCACTCATTATGAGTATAAAGAGTGGCTCGCATTATTTTCATGAGTTGAGGTTCTTCAACACCAAGCCTCCGACCAACTGCCACCTATTCAGTGTAAAACAAGGATTTCACATTCAAAATAACAAAAATTGTTGAGAATAATTTAAATAAAGTAACTATGTAGATAGCATAATCATTGTGCATTACTATAAATAGATAGCTCCCCTGTGTATTCCAACACACAGATTCATCCTATATCTTCTCGTTTCTCTCTCACTCTCAACATGGATACCTAATCCGAGCATTCTCGGTGGGCCTACTGTCCATTAGTGTAAAATTTTTTTCAGAAACTGTCTTTTTCTCGGTTTCTAATCAGTTCTCTAGCATTTTCTCCTCATCAAGCAAATGTTCACTGAAGGCAGCCACCATTTCTGATGATTTTTCATTCGACCATTGAATCTGAATCATCATTGCCTGCACCACCCAACACCTTTGACCATTGGATCTGGATCATCATTGCTGCACCACCCAACACCACCGGTCCCACTTTCATCAGAGCGCTCACGCGCCTCCACAAGCAGGCACAGCTTCAGTGTTCCACCATCAATGCCACCACGTGACAGCACCTATGACTGTTGTTCTGGTCGTCGTTGACATCATCAAGATTGTCACTGCTTTCTCTTTCTAGATAATGGGGTTCATTGCTCCTTCATCATCGTTCTCCTTGTTTGGCTTTCATGACACTGTTCATGCTCTTTCTCTTTCTTCCACAATACCCATGGCTGCTATCAATCCTCCCAAGACTGAACCTGCCTTCTTTACCAACCACATCATTGCTCCTCTCTCTACTAAGCAATTGGATGGTTAAAAATATACCACTTGTGCTTCAATTTTCGTTTTTGGCTTGTTGGGCTAGATTAAAATGACCATCTTACCACATAGGCCAAAACTATTGCTAAGGTTGATCGCCCTCGTTGGAAGAAAATTGACACTCAATTTTGTTAGCATTATTAAGGCTAATCTTCATTCTTCTATATGACCTGATTTTCGTGCCCATGAGACATACAAAAACTATATGGACTCAAACAAAGTCTAACACTCAACAACTTTACAGGGTATGTCACAATCTATGACAGTTATTGGTGTTTGCTCTCTTGGTAATTCCATGGCTACCTATTTGGGTTGAATCTTTGGTATTCTTCATGATTTCAATGAACTCTTACCTCTTGTTGAGAAACCTGACAAGGAGCTTGAGCAACACCAACAATTCTTTATGTTATTGGCTTTGTACAGTTTACCCGAGTTACTCAAATGTTCACGATCAGATATTGGGCTGTCCCACTTTTCGTTCTTTGGGCACTACCTAGTCCACCATGCTTTGTGTTTCAACTAAAACATCTAAAAAGGTTGTTCCTTCTCTAGTGAACTCCTTTGCTCAAGTGTCTCATCAGGGTGATCATACTCACTCTCGTAATCTTGGTAAATCTCGCCTTGAGTGTGACCATTGTCATAAGCTTGATTATACCATTTGATCGTTGTTATGCTCTTCATGGTTGCCCTACTCACACGACTAATTTTGCTTGCTCCTTTTCACAGGTTTCTTTGACTCTATTGAATTATTACTTGCTCCTCATGCACCATTTGTCTCTTATAATGACTTTCTAAAGTAGTGTAAAATTCATCAATCTTCCAGTTCCACTATGTCGATTGTGCAAGCTAAAATTTCCTTTGCCGACATCTCCCACTCTCCTTCCCTTGGTCCTTGAATTCTTGATTTTGGGGGCTACTCTATTAATAAATCTCGTCTCAACTCTCTTTCTAATTCTTTACTCCCTATCGCTATAGCTAATGGTACTCAAACACGACCTAGAGGAATTAGCATTGTATTTAGTCTTTCATCTATTTCCATTGATAATATCTTTTATGTTCCTAAGTCTACTTTTAATCTACTCTCTATCAATAGTCTTACTCATTCCATTAATTGTGTTGTTTCGTTTACCAAAAATTTTGTTGCCTTACAGGACTGAAAGTTTGGAGAGGATGATTGACTTCAGATGTGTGTCTCAGGGTTTGTATCAGCTCCAACAATTCTCTCATATTGATTTAGCAATAGATACTCCACTAATGATTCATGCTCAACCGGGCCATCCTAGTTTTGTCAACTTGAAGTTGTTATTATAGGGCCTCTCTAGGTTGTCTTCTTTAAATTATATGTTGTGTCAATTAGGTAAACATGTTTGTAGTTCTTTTCTTAGTCATAACATTAGTCAAGGTATGTCTCCATTTGTTTAGTTTATTCAGATCTTTGGGATCCTCTAGTTTAGGATAAAAAACATTATCACTTTTATTGATGATTTTTTACAATGTACTTAACTTTATTTAAGAAAAATTGTTTTTATTTGTTATCTATCTTTCAGTCTTTTGAAAGAGAAATAAAAATTCAAATTTGACATTCATATCCATACTTTACAAAGTAATAATGTTAAACAGTTAAAGAATACTTGTCTACTTCCTTTCCTAGTTTCATGGCCGCAAAAAATGACATTGTTGAATGTAAAAATAGATACCTTCTTGAGACAGCCCCTACCCTTTTGCTTCATCTCATGTTCTCCATTGTTTTTGAACTAATGTTGCCCTTACTGCCTGTTACATTATCAATAGGATACCTTCATCCATTTTAGACAGAAAAATACTTTAATAGGTCTTGTATCCACATCAATTTCTCCATCTCCTGTCTCCTCAAATCTTCAATTCCACCTATTTTGTCCACAGCATTAATCTTGGATTAGACAAGCTCTTTGCTCACTCCCACAAATGTGTCTTTCTCGGTTACACTCAATCTTAACAAAGATACATGTGTTACTCTCCTATTGTTCATCGTTATTTTATATCATATGATGTTTCCTTTTTTGAATATGACATGTTTTATAATTTTGTGTCTTTTTCTAAGTCCTCAAATGATTTCTTCTCGACCTTTATTCATTTTTCTTCTCCTGAGTCTCCAATGCCATCAACTTCACTTCTACCTCGTCTGATGCAAGTTTATCAACACAAATCCCCTATTATTGACTTTACTAACTCACCTTTGGTGGCACATCATCCATCCCATCCAACTTTACTTCCTCAATCAGACCACCTCATTGCGATTCATAAGAGTATATGTTCTACTCATAATCTTTCTCCTCACTGTGTTAATATCAATTATCATCATTTATCTCCTTCCGAATTCCGATTACACTTGTCTCTCTTCTTTCTCTTTTGTTTCCATTCTTAAGTCTACAAGTAATGCTCTCATCCATTCTAGTTGAAGAAAGCATGATTGATGAGATGAGTACGCTCCAACACAGTGATACTCTTGCTCTTCTTCTTTTAGGAAATTTGTTGTTAGTTGTCAATAGGCTTACTCTATTAAAATTGGTACTAGTGGCAAGGCAGATCAATTAAAGGCTCACCTCATAGCCAAAGGTTATACCAACTTTTTTGCCGTAAATTATAGTGACACATACTCTCTTGTAGCCAAGATGTCTTTCATTTGCTTCTTATATATGACAATTATTTGTGATTGACTTCTTTATCAATTGGATAAAGAATGATTTCCTACATGGAGACCTTTTGGAAGAAGTCTGTATAAAACAACCTCCTAATTTTGTTGCTTAGGGAGAAGCTTCAAGACTTATTTGTCGATTACGAAAGTCTCCATATGGTCTTAAATAATCTCCTTGGACATGATTTGACAAATTTAGTATTCTGATTTAACAATTTGGTATGACACGAAGTGAAGCTAATCACCATGTCTTCTACTGTCACTCTGCTACAAAATGCATTTACCTTATCATTTGTGTAGATGATATTATCATCATAGGTAGTGACCATAGTAAGATTTCACAATTGAAGCAACATCTCTATCATCACTCCCAAAGAAAGGATCTAAGCAAACTTAAATACTTCTTAGCAATAGAAGTAGCTTAGTTCAGAAATGATATTGTAATTTCTAAGAGGATGTAACCATGAACATCTTGGAAGAGACAGGATTGATGAGCACCAGATCCCTTAATAATCATATGGACCCTAATACCAAAATCATACCAAGACAGGGAGATCCTCTTGCAGATTCAAAGAAATATAGAATACTTGATGAAAAAATAAATTATCTCATTGACACTTATCCTGATATTCTTTTACAAGGAATGTAGTGGGTTAGCTTCTTAACTCTCATTGTAAAGAACAATGCAATGCAACTATTCATATCATGAAATATATGAGGGGAACTCCTTTAGAATGAAGATTAAGGACACTCAAATTGTGGAATAATCAAATGGGAATCGGACAGACTCTCCTATAGATAAAAGATCAACTTCTGCATATTGTGTTTTCATTGATGATAACCTGATTTCTTGAACAAATAAGAAACAAAGCATTATCGTGCAATCAAGTGCAAAAACGAACTATCAAGATATGCAACCATTTGTGAACTCATGATACAATTTACCGAAGGAATTGATGTTAGGAGATGATGAATATGTGATAATCAAACTACTTTACATATTGATTTAAATTCAGTTTTTCATGAGAAGACCAACCATATTGATATAAATTGTCACTTCATTAAAACAAAGATCTCATCTAGAGATATTGTTACTCGATTCTTCAACTCTAATGATCAATTGATAGATATCTTCACTAAATTTTTGAGGTACCATATTAGTTATATACATGACAAGCTTAATGCATATGATTTATATGTTCCAAGTTGAGGGGGAGTGATGAGAATAATCTAAATTAAATAACTGTAAATAAGGGAACTACGTTAATAATGTAATCATATATAGCGTAATTTTAGACAACAAAATATCATGAAAATGTATATTATGTAATCATTGTGCATTATTTATAAATAAATAACTTTGTTGTGTATTTTGACACACGAATTCATTCTCTGCTCGTTTCTCTCTCTCTCACAACAGTATTAATAGACTGCCTTATTTATAAATAAATAACTTTGCTGTGTATTTTGACACACAAATTCATTCTATGTCTTCTTGTTTCTCTCTCTCTCTCTCTCAACAGTATTAATAGACATTAGAAAATAATAGACCAAAGTCCTTCACCATAGGCGGTAATAGAAATGCTTCCAAGTACAAAACAAAAACATGAAACGACACCAACACAAGATATATCCTACTATGGACATATGATAGGAAATCACTCTAGAGGATAATTTACAATTACTTGGAACTCCATATTATTTAGGAGGGTAAGTTATAAATATTAATTTGTTTAATGAAAAGTTATAAGCTTCAATCACTCATCAATTAAACAACAATTATTCCTCACCATCTTTTTCTATTAGTAATCCTATTCATATTATAACATGTTATATGAAGGATCAGACTTGCATACAATTTTATCATGACATCTATAGACAAACACCATGAACAAGAAATATCATTGACCAACATCAAAATATGGAAAAAAGTATAACAATGACAATAACAGGTTATACATTAGATTAGCAAAACAACACCTGGAGAGATGCAGCTAGAGCATGTAGAGGTAATGCATTTCCAAGAGCATCTTCATTAGGTCGTAGTAAAGCCAAAAGAGTTTCTTTCAATGGCTTTAATAAAGCAGGATCACTAGCAGCTAAAGGACCCAAATGGGTGCAAGCAACCCTTAAAGCAGCATTATAATCACCAGAGCTGACCAACTTGAGGAATTCAACCTATAACCAAGAATCCACATTTAAGGAAAACATTCTCAAAGCAATTATGCAGAGCCCAATGACATTGCCTGGACCTCTCCTATAAAATTAATAAAGAAAAGAATATCAATAACACAGAAACCACTTACCTGCTTGAGTTGGAAGAGCAAAACAGAGTTCTGTACAAAGAAATTGGGGTCAATACCATTGACTTCCTCAACTGCTTCAGCAGCCATTCCTCTGCTAGCTAATTCCTTCATTCCCAACAGAATCTCATATTTATCTTCTACAATACTAACTTCATGTACAGAAAGCTTTTCAGAGCCCTGCAAAACAATATTCCATCAAATAATTGATCAGCCAGACAGAATGTCATAAATAGCTACAAAAAATCAAACAGATACCTGTTTCTCCTTTGATAATGTTGAAACAGTGGTATTTATGCTATGCTCTTGCTTGCTATGCTCTTCCAAAGATGTACTGGGCATGTAACTACTGTCATCATACCGTCCTCTCCAACGCTTGCGTTTGCTCCTTTCTCCATTTGCAGGCAATCTGCTTCGTTGCAAAACACTTGGATCTTCATGTTGATGTGATCCACTCGTGCTACAGTCTTCATGAATGCTTGTGAGTTCTGAAGCATATCGTACTTCAAAATCGATTCGTCGCATGCTTGTTACATCAGCACTATTTTCAGGGGAACCATCCATCTGAGCGTTGGTAACAGAGGTTTCACCATCAGAATGCTTGCTGGCATTACAATCTAGCTCAAGAGAACAATCCCTGGATGAGCAACACCCAGGGTCTTGGTTGAATTTTATGGGTTCTGGAATAGGTTGCTTCCCGGAAGCTAAGTTCATCATAAAATGACAACAAATAATCAAAATAAGATAAGTAGATGCATTGAAACTTAGAAATAATTCAATATTGCACAAAACCCATTATTAGATTATAATGCATAGATGAAATAACCAACTTTGACTTTAATTTAAAATTTTGAGACATAAAATCCAATGAGATTAATTATATGTGAAAATGCCATGAAAAATTTAAGAAATGGAAGCTAGTAGCATGGAAGTATTTTTCACATATCACACATACAGCTAGGATTCAACAGCGGAGATGCTCCACCAGAGTCAACAATGCCTCTGTAAACACAATACTCACGAACAAGTTGATCAAGAAGGGGAACATCCAATCTCATACGACATAATTCATTCTGCAACAAAAAGAATACAATAATAAAGGCATGAAGCCAAGATCAGCAAATAATTAAAATACATCACTAATGCAAGCCAAAAGTTAATATTGAGACATTGAATCATTCAGTCATAATTTGCATTAACCAAAATTTGTTTTTTCTTTAGCCTCCCCTTTTACTTTTGCTTCTCTTAGCCCTTACCTCTCACAAAGTGATATGAAAGTGGAAAAGGAAATTAAGAGAACATTTTTCTTTGGATCCAGTTAATGTGTGAAAAAAACAGTTTTTTGAAACTGAATTTTTCAGAATCAATGGTTATAGTGAGTCAACAGTATATTGGATTGTTTTGTGAGTAATGGTGCAAGTAAATTTATTAACTAAAAGAAAGAAGGACTTGAACCACAAAGCAGTATTTAAAGATCAAAAGCTAGACATTGTCTTTTTATAGAAAGTAAAAAAATGATCTACACTTGATGAAATTATATTTGAAACAATTATAAAAGTTAACTTAGATGTGAAAGCAATAATTCATTGCCAATATTTAAATTGAAGCCAAAAGCAGGTGAATTAGTAAGGTTATATGTAACCTGAAATGCCAGGAACAGATCACCCTTAGCAAATCTCAAGCTATCAATTGCCCCTTGTCTGGTAAGCTCTACAGCATGTGCAAGAGCCTGTATGTCAACCTGGATTCCAGAGTCAAACATATTGCTTCAGCATAAAAGTGTTGCAAGCATAAATACAAATAAAAAATGAGAGCCAGATGTATCATTAATACAAACATATTAAGCAGATTCATCAATCTTTTTTCACAAAATGATAGCATTTACTATTAACATACACTTGACTTCTGAAAGGCACCCTCCCATAAGGTGGAAAATAGTGGAGAAGGAATACCAACAGAGGATTTGGACCCATGAGAGTATGTCTGAAAGGTGTGTGACAAGTGTGTTGTGGGTTTCCATTGTAACAACCTGCTTACGTGGCAGGTGGGACTTGGGAGTGGCAGAGTGCAAAGTTGTGTAATGGGAATGAAATAAGAAGAAAGGAGACAAGAGACAAGGTAAGAAAGAACTGAGAAGAGAGATTCAGAGCACAAGATCAAGGCCTTTTGAATGCCTAGGGATGGGACTATCTGTATTTATTTTTTTTTTGGCCCTAATTTATGTTAGCATTACCTCTTGAGAAACATGTACTGGTAGTGATATGCCACTGATATAAGATCATAAATAGTTTGAATGACAATATATAGCATACATACTATTTTCTTCCATTGATCTGATCCAGCTATCAATTTCCACAACAAATTTTAGAATTACACGACATAGATATCTCACCTCATCAAATGGTGGTGCTTCATATAAAATGTCCTGTGGTGTTGCAGGAGGGTCCCGCTCTTCAAGGAGCAATCTTTCAGTGAGATCAGAGATTGGTGATGTAATACCTTGACGTAAACAATATGCCCTGTGTATGCTGTAAAATAACAGTAAGTATGAAAAATTAAACGTCAAATTGGCAAAAAGAATTTCCAATAAATTTGCATACTGCACAGCAATAGAAACAGCATAGTTTTGACCAGTTAGTAGTTGCTAAAAATTTGATGAGAAGAAGTTGATAGATAACCTTATCAAATATCTAAGAGCCATTGAAAAAATTGGATCATAAGCATTTAAATGAGCCCTTAACATAGAAGACATAAACCCAGCTAAGTCAAGCCTCCTCCATTCTGACCACTGTATAAAATAAGAAAGCATGATTATGAGCTTAACAAATTCAATATTCACAGAAAAAAAAAATAGCACACTGAAGTATAACATCAAACACAAACCTCATTAACAGAATTTAAAAATAACAGGATCTATACAATTTTCATCATAATTGTCGAATGAAATATGAAGCCCTAAATCAGTCTGTCTGAATGAACATTAAAAAAGGAAAACAAGACAGGAGATAACATTCTCTGTCTTATATGTGTGTGTGTGTGTGTGGACAATATCCTTGTAAAACAGTTGGCAAGATGCTGCCAGGTGAAGATGCCTGCCTATCTGACACCAATTAATAGTGTCCTAAAACCTAATAAAAGCCAATCAACAAGTGTTTCTACATTCTAACATTAGCAGTGAGCATGTATCAAGCATTACCACATAAGATGGAATAATGTTAAAAAGGATATGGCGATAAATAATATCTCAAAATTTTAATTTTTTACCAAGTTCAATAGCATCATATAATTCATGTAACCAACCTCACCTAATGGAATAATATTTTATTGTTATTTATATTTTATACTTCTGAACAAGTGCTCATGTATACACATTAGGAAAATCAAATGATTAATTCCAAGTACCATACTTTTATATTACAAATCTGTGGCCCCTGTGCTACAACCCTACTGAAAGATCTTTTTGCATACCTAATAGTAGAAGCTTCTCATAGAAAACCATTCCGATATTTATTTATTTGCAAAAGCTGCAACAAATACCTACCCAAACCAGCATGTCTCAGGCAGTGCACATAATTCATTATTCCAAAAGAACAATATTTAAAAACTATGGTATTCTATTCTATTGACATCCCCTAAGGTAAAATCCTATAACATTTGATACCCCTCTTTTTTGAAGACTACACCTTACATCCTTACTTTGTTATTTACAGAGAAATGAACCAGGAACAGTACAAAAAGTAATTTAAATTTAATTTTTGAACAAAGAACGGTGTTGAATTGGTATGTAAACTGTAAAATGAGTCAAATCAAGTCAGGCTCTTGAGCTTGACAAGTGAAAAGAAGACATTACCCAAGCTTGGCTCATTCATTTAAAAAAGTCAAAATTTAAAGCTTAGGTTGACTTGTTCAAATATATGAAGTTTTGCGTACAACTTGTTTAGCAATATATATATATATATATATATAGCTTGATTATTTTCTTTCCTGTTATCAAATCTCTGCTTTAAGTATCTTTTTTATGTTTAATAGTTTAGTATTTAATAAACATCTTTATGTTAGAAAAATAAAGTAATAATCAAATTACAATTTACTAAGTAATAGAAATAATAAAAATATTATTACTATACCCTTTCATATCCAACATTTTAATTTCTTTTGTGATTGCAATTTTACATCTATATGATGGGGGAAATTGCACTAAGCCTCATTAAACTTTAGGCATTTTGGTCGTTTGCAAATAGACATTCTTAAATAGATTCTGTCAGAAGATTGTTTTCTGCTGATTTCAGAAGAGCAAATGATCTTAAATAGAATCAAGAAGTCTAATAAAGGAAATTCCTAAACTATTCATACACAAGTAATTCCTAAGTTTAAGCCTTTAAGGGTCAATGATTCCTGTACAAAAATACAAAACCAGACCGCTAGCATATGCTCCTAATTATGGCATTTAATTCTGTCTATGCAACAAAACATTCTATTCTGGTCCATTGTTAAGGATTTTGATAGATTCTTTCATCAAGATGCCAATGCCTCAAAATTAACAATCCATCTAGACTAATTTTAGACCCTTGATTGATGGATTTTAAAAAATATTTTCAAATTATTTAAATATGTTAAAGGAAAAAGAAGATAATAGATATTTTTCTTCTCGATGCTGCATTTGATGGGCTTTTCCAGCATGCAATTAATAGCTATTTTAGGAGTAAAAAAGAGATGTCCTGCACACAATCGTTATCTCTCAGTCTCTCCCTGTTGAATGGCAGGGATGAGTCACAAAAGGGTTCTGCAACTTTGCAATGACTACATGGAAGTCTATGAAGCATGTCGATCCCCTTCACTCATAATTTCTATAGTTACTTCATTCCCTTCTTCTAATCTTCAATTTGAGTTTCAGTAGTTTCATTCCTAGCATTGCAAACCAATGGTGTCATTCCTAGCAAACCATATTTCTCCATGTAGTCTGATTCAACCATTGTGTCTTTGATTTTTTATTCAGCACAGTTAAAAAATAAAACAATAAATACGGTCCAGATTTAGCATAATTGGATGATAAAATTAACTCACAGATAGTGGTTTACTTAAAGAAGGATTAACTGGGATATTAGTTAAAGTTTAGGGATTAATTTAGACAACTTAAAGTTTATGGTGCCTATTTGCAGAAAACCTAAAGCTTAACATGACTTTTAGTATACTTTTCCCTGGAACAAATTTTATACGTGTGTAGGTACCTATCTGCTTCCAATGTTAAGCTTATAAATTTGAGCCGAAATCATTTACATAATTGACTCTAATTTCAAAATTGAGCTTATTTGTTTAACAAAACAAATGAGTTTAATCTAACACATTTACAAAGTAGGGTTATTACACATCATAAGTAGTTCAACCATTTACACCCTAGGAGTGTAAGAAAAGGACAGCATCGAGGGTAATAAATGCTAATCAATCGAATATTTTTATTAAACACTACATTCTCAACTATACTAGCCACAAACATCGGCGTGCACGCAGCACCACGGGTTAAAGTAAAATTGAGACGTACCTCATTGGCCACTGGAGAAGTCTTATCATCCTTGTCATATATAAATGCGAGCAGCACATGCTTGAATTCCTCATATGCTTCCTTAAATACAAAGACAACCGTCAGAACCGAACAACAAAAGAGAGAAGAAAAAAGAGCGAATTCAATTGCACGATTCAATTACCGGATACGCATCGAGCGCGCAAGGAGCGAGAGCCGTCCTCAGGCACTCAATAGCAGAGTCTCGATCCTCTGTCGTTCCCTTCCGAAGAAGCTCAATAAATTTCTACAAAGCAATCGAAATTCAGAACAATGATAATAGGAAAAACAAGAAAATCATTAGCGTGTGTGTGTGTCTGTGTATGTGAGTGAGTGAGAGAGAGAGAGACCTGCTTGTGCAAACGGAAGAGAATCCGGTGGTCGTTGAGGATGGAGGGAGCGTGGAGGCGGAGGAGATCGACGGCTGCGTCAATGGCGCCGGTCTCTAGGGAGCGTCTGATCTGGCGGATGACGAGTCTGGAGTAGTAAGAGGAAGAGGAAGGGGAAGAGGATGGAGAGGGAGCGGAGGATGAGTCTTCGATTAGGTTTTCCGATTTGGCGAAATCGATGACGAGAGCGTCAAGAGCTTCCCAATTCACCGGCGTCGACTCCATTGTCTTGAGAATTTGGTGAGAATCTGAAATCTGAGTGAGTTTTGTTTTGTTTGGTATGAATGGATTAGTTTGGAATTCGAATGTGAATTGGAATAGAGATTGATATGATTCGTGGGTTCCTTCTCTTTGGACAAGAAAGGCGGCGATGTGAGGTGAAAATGGATTGCGGTTCTCAACTTTATAGCTGCCTGCCACCTGTCTCTTCCAAACTCTTCTTACCATCTTCGTTTTTATTACCTCCGTTGTTTCTTTTTAAAAACACTTATAAGTTTTAGAGAGAATTAAGAAAAATAATTATAGAAATTATATATTTATTATATCAAAATTATAAAAATATGATAAATTTTTACATTATTAATCGCTTATAATTAGTTCTTAGATTGAAGTTAACATTTTTAAAAAAAATTATAAAAAAATATTTGTTATTTTTGTTATATTTTAAATTATTATATCAATTTTATAAAATAAAAAAAACAAATAAAATTAAATTAATAACTTATAAAAAATAACGTAAGGAGTATTTTCTCAGTGCATTCTCATTCACGTTTACCCTGTCTAAATGATCTGTTGTTTTGACATTGAAGGTTAGTAGTAATTTTTTTTATGTTTATTTGACGATATATAAAAAAAAATTGTATTAAAAATGAAATAATTCAATATATTAATGATATAAAATATTATAATTTTTAATTAAAAGTTTCTTTTACATTAATCACTGTATCAAAATAACGAGATAATTGTCTCAACTTTGTTACGAATTATTGGTCTTACTAAATTTTCTAACTAAAGGAATGTACTTAATTATTTTTATTTTTTTTAACATATTAAAATTATATGATACAGGTCCTAAATTCATTGATTAGTCATGTCGTGCTCATGCTTACATATATAAACTAATATACTTTTTTTTTTTTTGTATAATATAGTTCGGTTATTTTAAATCAATTTCTATACTTTCTTGATTATATTTTTGAAACAAAAAATCCTTTAATGTTAAAATTTTAAATGATTTTATCATGGAAAAATGTTATGTTTATTTGCTCTTTATAAATATTTATAACTTTTAATGAAATTTCTCCTATTAGACGTATATAAATAATTTTTTTCATGTTTAATATGGAAGGATCCAACTTTTATTTTTGCTTATTTTGATACGTTGATTGTAGACTATACAAAGTATTATTTTATCAATGAGAATAACATCACATTAATCACTAAATATATGGAAATATATCTAAAATACCTAAAATGGTATAATGCAAAACTTTCAATCATTCTCCATAATTATATGATTTAAATAACATATATCCTCACTATATCTCATGCAAATATGTCCTATTATGTAGTAGAGGAAATAAAGCGTGATCTGCAGTTGGAAGGATATAACACATTAATTTGGAGGACTGAATTTAGACATATTAAGCATTTGAATAAAAGAGTCAATCCAAAAACAGTTTTGCAAATCCTTTCATACTTGTCACAAGCAAAATATGACCCCACAACCACAAACAAATTGGATAGCTGAAATAGTACCGTCCATGATTTACAAGAAATTATATTTCTGAGACCAAACAAAAACAAAATCATTTATGCAATATAAAACACACCTTTGAAATTTTGAAATGAAATCAATGAGATATACAAACATTTGATATTATGATTTTATCCATTGTCTTCCTTTCCAAAAATCAAAAAAATAAGTTAGCAATTAATTAATGATGCTACTTTTTTTTTCATCTTCTTTACTAGACATTGCTAAAACAATCACGAGTAGTAAACATCCATTTCAACTTTATAAACATACATATGATAATGACATCAATATATAGCCTTTTAATAAAGGTTGACATTGATTTAATTAATCTTTTAGTCATAGAAAGTAATATCAAAATCACCCTTCTATATATAAATTATTAGATAGTGTTAAAAGAAGTATTTAAATTGATGTTATCAAAATCGCCTTTTATGACTGAAGAATTAAATTCATGTTAACTTTATTTAAAGAATTAAGTCAATGTTATTTTCTGTGTTAAATGACTAAATTGCTGAAAGTTTTCAGTAAAGATTAAATTAATGTCACGTTTATTTTTTAATCGTAAAATAAATATTTATTCAATAACTGAAAAATATTGAGACTTTCCAACACAAACGGAATTACCACGTTAAATATTGATAAAAATAATGAATTACTTTAATCTATGTGCCTCTTCAATATCATGATCAGGATGAACAAGGAAATAGAACATAAAACTGATACAATACCACTGATCCTCCAAACTTATAATTAATCCGTTCTTTCTAATCCTTTCTCGTTCTGTTTTTCATACTAACAATTATTTCACCACCCGCTCCTCCAACTTCTACCCAGATGTCATGGTGTGCATCAAAGGAATTAAAGCAAATAAAAGTCTTAATAAAATTTTAAATGGAAGGAATCATATGCCGAAAAGATAACGTGTGTCTACATATCCATCATTTGTATATAATATTTAAATTTTTCCACTGAAACTTGTATATATAGAACTTTTTTAATTTTAAAATTCTTTCAAATCAATTACTTTCTTTATTTAAATATTGATAAAATAATGAATTACAACATTAAACAGAGTCCCATCCCATCCTAAGGCAACTCAATAAATAGTTTTACACCTCTAACTCTTGGTGCATAATTGAAAATGCACAGTAGGTAATGTTTGGAAGTATGATCAAAATATTGAATAGATCATGTTGTCTTCGCCTCTAGGCTAACTTACAGTACCAACAAAACTACGTGCTGACGGCTTCAGCAATCCGTGGCCTTCCATCATCTTCCGTACTCTTGCAGCATCATCCCATCTTCCAGCTCTTGAATATATATTTGACAGGGTCACATAGTGACCAGCTTCATGAGGTTCCAAACCAATCAATTTTTCTCCAGCCAGTTTACCAACACTAACATTTTGGTGTTCTTGGCATGCAGCAAGTAAAGCACCCCACATGTGTTTATCTGGTTCCAAGGGCATTCGGTTAATGAAATGAAAAGCATCTTCAAGCTTGCCAGCACGTGCTAGCATGTCAACAACACATGAAAAGTGTTCCTTCACTGGTGTTAAGCCAAAATCTTGTGTCATTCTATAGAAGAGTTCAATCCCCTCATCCACAAGTCCTGAATGGCTACAAGCTGAAAGTGCACAAGAAAAAGTGACCAAATCAGGGCTAATGCCTGAAACACTCATCTCCTGCAGAAGTTTCAAAGCAGTTTGACCAAGCCCATGTGTTCCAAATCCTCCAATAATCGTGTTCCACGAAACCAAGTCCCTCGCAACCATGGTAGAGAACACAGAATATGCATATCCAATGCATCCACAGATAGAGTACATGTGAATAAGTGCATTAAAAACAGGAATCATACAACTGATATGGCTTTTCCTAACAACATACGCATGTATCTGTTTTCCACATCTCAAATCACAAACAGGCAATATAGTAGACACAGTAGTGTGATCAATCTTTAAACCTCTTCCCAGCATTTCTCTGAAACATTCAAGTGCCAAATTTCCCCATCCCATATCAATTAACCCAAAAATCATGGCATTCCATGTAACAACATCAGACTCATCCATTCTAAGAAACACATTTTCAGCAGCATCAAGTCTACCATAACCAGCATACAATGTCAACAAGGCAGCACCAGCAGACCTATAAAACACATCCCCCCTCATAATTTTGATCCCATAAGCATGAATTTCCTTCCCACATGCCAAAGCCCCCAAAGACCTACACGAAACAAGGACACTAGAAAGAGCATCCGCATCAGGCAAAACCATCCCAACATTCAGCATTTCCCTGAAAATCTCCAAACAAACACTATGCCTCCCAACACTAGAATAACCCGAGATTAAGGTTGTCCACGAAATCACATTAGGATCCTTAATTTGTCCAAAAACCTTGGAGGCCTCACTGCACAGTCCCATCCTACAATAAGCATCCATCACAGTGTTCCACGTGACAACATCGGGTTCACACCCTTCCTCTCTCATAAACCCCAACACCTCAACCACCCTCTGGGGCAACCCATTACACAAATAACCCGACATCATGGAATTCCACGAAAAAACGTCTCGTTCAGCCATTTCATCAAAAACCTTCCTGGCACTCTCAACATCTCCACATTTGAAATACATGTCCAACACGGAATTGCAAACTTGCAAGCCGAATTGGGACCCGAACACGATAACATCTTTGTGCAAAACAGCACCGGTTCTCAAGTAAGATAACTGAGCACACGCTTTGCACACCTTGGGGAACACGTAACCATCTGGGACGACACCGTTTAGTCTCAGTTGGGCGTAGGTTTGAATGCATTGGTGGGAAAAGCGGTGTCTGGAGTAAAAGGCGAGGATTGAGGTGAAAGCGAAGAGGTTGGGGTGGGAGAGTTGGTGGAGCAAGGAGAGGGAAGACCCAAGGTCGTCGCAATCGGCGTAGATTTGGATTAGCTTGGTAACGAAGAAAGGGTTAGTGTTTGACCCGTTGACGATGATACGGTGGTGAAGTTGCTTTGCTTGGATGAGAGATTTTGAAGCAGAGCAAGCTCGGAGGAGAGAGTTGAGTGAGAGGGGTTTTGTGTGGGTGAGGGTGGGCATCAATCAATCGATTTTTCTCATTGTTCACTTTGGAAGGGTTCCCTTTATCATCTGATTCATTCGCCCCCGTAAAGAAACACGAACTCCCAAATCCAAAATTCAACGACAAATCCGAAGCATGGATTTTTCATTTTTGGTCCTCAAAGCACAGGTTCAAATCAGTATTCCGGCCGTAAATTCTCATGGGCTAGAATAGTGGCCCAAACGTGGAACACACTGAAAAAACAACTCTAGAGAGTTGCCCATTATATTATGACCGAAGAAAAGAGATTGGCTCATTAAAGCAAATTGGAAAACAAACGGACATCAAGATTAGCCCATTACGCCTTGACCAAAAACAAATTAGCCCATCACGAAGGGCTTTAGATCATTTTTCAGTTAAACAAAACAAAAAAGATAATTTTCAGGAAGTTATTATCTATGACAACAAAAAAGGAAGTTATTATTTATTTATTTGAATGATACTAAATGATAACTTCAAAGGAAAGTTGAGAGAAAAAAAAGGAAGTTATTATAAATTCAAACCTAAAAGTTAAAGATAAAAAATGATACTTTACAAACAAAATTTTATGCGTAGTGACTAATGAAAAAAATTGTTTGGATCAAGATTGAAGATTTAAATATAGAAAAAGAAAATATAATTGACTTAAAATATATAACTATCAAAATGTCTAACTAGTCCAATCTTATCTTTAGTCCGTGTGAATTAAGGCAAAAAATTCTATGGATAAAAATGTTTAATAAATAAAAGTTTTATGGGCCTACCCAAGATTAAGGTCAAGACCTTATGTAAAAAAAAAAAAAAATACTTAAGAGCACATTGTTTGAGATGTTAAGTAAATTTAAACTGTAAGATATTAATTCTTTGATGCTAATACAATATAAGTTGTTGTTATATATTTTTGGGTTTATATCATTTTAATACCAATAATTCTAATTTTGTTGTGTATGGAATGTTTTTCCTTTTCAACATCTCAAACTATTTTGTTTATTAAAAAAAGTAAAATATCTAATATGAATAGATTATTGAAATGGTTAGTGCCTTTTTCTTGAATTGTTCCTTTATTTTTTTCTTACAATTTTTTTTCACAATCAAATATGACACTGATGAGATATGTCATAATTTATGGAATAAAGAAAAAAAATCATTTTTATATGACGTATTGTTCAGTTACTCTTTTAATAATGAATTTGAAATGAAACAAAAACAACATTCAAAAATAATAATTACGAGGCTAACTCAAATGTTTTAGCAACTACTAGCCTCTAGATATATTCATTAGCACATAAACTATAGCAACATAGGTTGATTATAACAAAAATAAAAAATTTTAGATTTTTAAGATTTCAATCCATGAGAGATAATACAGCACCCCTCACATTTACACTTCTACACCTCAAAGTATTTCAACTTCCTGTCACAAATTACACATACCTACAACAACAACAATTGTCAAAATATCATCAATTATTTTGAGTTGTTTCAGTGTGCTTATATACTATTTGAATGGCTTGAGAGTTGAATCCTCTACCAACAGATGCAACATAATCCAAGAAGGAAAATTAAACCCAGAAGCAAGTAAAAAAATTCATAAATTTTTTTTACTTGCTTTAATTGCATCAATCTTTACAAATCCAAGATCTTCCAGTTCTTCACTCCCCTCCACATAAATCACCGTAAGATCTCTATAAATTTAATTAAATAAAAAAAATTATTACAAATCACGTAACATTATATCTTGATGTTAACTTTGAAATCATAGTCACAGCTATGTTACAACATTCCTCTTTGGCGTCAACCCTTTCCTACAGCCAAGTTCAACTAAAGTTTTGCAAAGATCAATAAATCATATGATTTGAGAGCCTTTTCAAAATCAAGGCTTATTCATGAATATTTCCACCTAACTCATATATTTTGAGCAAAATAATTTTGAGCTTAATTAATCTTTTTAATTAATAAGAGCAGAGTTAGATAAATTATTTGAGAATAAGATAAGACTGACCTTTAGTCCAAAAACTTTTTTGACAACTCTACTAAAACATAAAAATACCATATATTATTTTTGGTGATTTGGGATGTCAGAATTGAATCAATAAAACATGAACCAAACGAGGTCTAACTTTATGATCAAATGCATTTCAGCATGTTATATAAGCGCAGTAGAAGTAATCTAAAACAAGTTGTAGCGGAGAATGTTGTCACTGTACTCCTACAAAGGTTGATGCCTTCATTCACTCTTTGAATGAATCTAATTTTGACACTAGCTCCAGAGCTGCTATTTTAACTACATATAAAGTCTTATAATGATGTTATTCAAGGAGGTTGATTCAAGTTGTATTCGAGGCAAGAGGATTTGAGTCTTTGACTCTTTAACTCGTGAATCGATGAGGTGGGTAGATAGGGAGTTCTTAAACACCTTGAGTTGCTATACTATAAAGGATGAGGTAAGTTTACAAGAGCACTTTATTCTTTGTGCAAATGAGAAATTTAAGGGGGACTATTTGATTGATTGCAACCTCCAAGAGACCTCAAATGGGTTAAACTACATGTATGACTACTTACTAATAGAAATCAGTGTTCCATATTTTCATGAGTGTGCTCATGAACAATTCAACACAAATATGTAATGGAATCTTTTACAGAAAAATTATTAAAAAATAAAAAAAATACAGAAATAGACCCAATAAAAATATATTTACCAGAATAAACCTGTTTATTATAGCATAAAAATGCCAATACAGAATTCGGTTATCCGAAGAACCGAATTCTTACTTGATTTTTTTTTTTCGTTTTTAAATTTTGTTTTATGTTTTTATATAAAAAAAATAAATATTATTATTTAAATTATATTTATATATTTATATTTTTATTAAAATAAATATTTATAATATATTATTCTAATAATTATTTATAAATATTTTACTAATTATATATAATAAATAATTTTTATTATTTGAATTATGTTTATATTTTTATATTATTTGAAAATGAATAAAAATAATAATAATATTTATTTTACATCTTTATTAAAATTTATTTTACATATTTAAGATAATAAATAATATTTTTGTTTTTCTTATTATATTATTTAATATAATTTTGATTTTTTCAAATAATATTAATATTATATTCTGAAATTTTATTTTTGGTTATTTAATATTATATTTTTTTTAAAATTACAATAATAATTTATTTAATTTTAAATTTGTATAAAATAAAAATTATAATAAAAATTTATGTAATTTTATATATTTATAAAATAAATAAAAGTATTAAATAATAACCAGTTTATGTATTTATTTTGAAATATTAATCTTTATTAAAATTTATACATAATTATTTATTTAAAAAAATATGTTATTAATATTAATAAACATTATTAAATAATATTATTTAGATATATATATATATATAATTATATATTTAATATAAATTACAAATACTAAAAATTTAAAAGTTGCAATGACATTCATAAAATTAAAAATAATATTAAGAAAATTTTAAAATAATAACAACAACATAAATCAATTGTGAAAACTAGAAGCTTGAACAATATTTGGACATATCTTCCTTGTGTAATCAGGAGTGTGGCAATAAGAATATTTTTTTGTCTGACTATGTTATTCTCTAATGTTTATCTCTGTTCTTATCCTACTGGACTTGGGTCGACTCTTTAAAGTTTTTTTCAGTTCTGAATTTAGATACAAAGTTAGGCCCGTGTAAGTTGGCTAATAGTCTTCGTGTCTGAGTTCTCCAAATTGATCTTCATATATTTTAGAAACTTATTGCAAGGTATATACAAGAGATATATAGATGACAAAGTTGTGGTGTGTGTAAGCATAAAGCAAGTACATGCAAGCATGAAATGTGAACTTTTTGAAACTTGTCACAATCACACCACATCTTATCTAACCGTATTGTAAATCTTCTTACGAGTCGAATATCTGTCAGATGTTACGTTTCTTCGACTAAAAATTTAGTACTTGTTATGTTTAAGGTGATGACTCTATGAGTATTTTTTGAGAATTGAATTTTGTACTGGTATTTTTATGCTACAGTGAACATGTTCATTCTAGTAAATATATTCTTAATGGATCTATTTCTATATATTTTTTATTTTTTTAATAATTTTTCTGTAAAAAATTCAATGTAATGCACTCACTAAATTTACTTAACAAATTAACAACATAAGCAAAAGAAAAATTAGTACTTGATTAAGTAAAATAAAATAAAAAATACACTTTGTACTTTTTCTTTTAATCTTATGTAATTTTTCTTTAATCTCTACTCTTTATTTTTATTTTTATTGATCTTTCAAAGTTTTTTATTGTGTTGCTCACTCCTGAGTTTCTCTTTATTTATTTTATTGAAAAATAATATTTTTCTAAAAACGTGTGCTTTAATAGAATATATATATTTTAAAACTCTAAAAATTATATTTGAGAACATGTATTTTACCAGAATGTGTACTCTCCTTTTTTTTTCTCTCAGCTACTCAATTATTTTTCAAAGATTTTGTAAGACAACCTTATCTCTTGAATATTCACTTGTCTTATTGTTTTTTATCTCTCCATTATTTACATACCAATTTCTATCCATCAAGCATATCTACCATATCCACACATTTCACATCCTCCTTTTTTTTCAACACAGTGACAGTAACAACAACAAAAAGCTACTCATTATCTTTGCTTTGTTTTATTTTTATATTTTTTTTTACTTTTTAGTTATATTTTTCTTGATTTTCCTTTCTTATTTATTATCATTTTAATTTTTTAAAGATTTTTAAATTTATATTTTATTATTTATTATAAAAACTTAAATAAAATCAAGTATTCACACTTAAAAAACTAAAAAAAATTACGAGAGAAAGTGTAAAATCAATAACAATAACTTAAATGTCAATAATTTGACTATAAATAGAATTTACAATAAAAAGTTATAATATTATTTGATTTTTGTAATACACTTTACCGAATAAATATAAAAGTTATTGTTGATGATTCTTATTTTTGTTTAATACTTTTATTTATAAAAATATAATTTAGATATAATGTCATAAATATTAGTGATCGTACTCTTCAATTAAAATTAATTATAAGAAAAATACTGTTTATTTTATATTATTTAACTAATTTTAACTTAAAAATAATGCAAATAGTAAAAAAATTAAATTATATTAGCATAAATTATATAATTTTTATGTTATTTATTTTTTTACATAATTAAATTAAAAAATTATCTAATTAATTTTAATTTATTAAATATTTTATTTTTATAATAAAAAATAAAGTGTTATATATATTTTTGTAGTTGCTCAATTTAAATAAAATTGGACAAAAATAATTAAAATAACATATAGTTAAAATTTAATTTTTGAATTAATAAAAATATATTTTATATAATGTTATTGACGGTGAAAAGACAAATATAAAAATTTAAAAAATAGATGTTATTTAATTTCCTTAATTATAAAAAAAAGTTTAGTTTTCAAGACTTATTGATTTTTAATTACAGTATATTAAAAAATGTAATCGATATCTGGAATTTATATATAAACCAATATTTCACAGGGACCATGCATGCTTTTATCTTTCTTTGTCGTGGAAAAAAAATTCCTAAATAATCTGAAGTATATTTTGAACTCTTAAAATGATGATGATCAAATTGAGCATTGCCGCAAAAGCATGACATGCACAGGAAGACAGGGTATAAATCTTTCAGACTTTCACTAGGTACATTGATATGTCTCAATCTCGTCACAGGAATGTCTACAATTGTTCTTATTTCACGTCCAAAACAACAGAAAACATGTTCTTGTTGCATATCTAATGTATACACTAACGAGATTGAATTTGCCAAATTTGCGGAGTGTGTGATTGACGCCAAACAAAATCAGAGTCATTGTAAGCACATGAAAAAATCGCAGCAGAAAACCAACGGAATGATTTTTATTAATAAGCAATCAACATCTATTTCCACTGGTCAAATCAATTGCAATCGGCAAAGTCAACGCTAATTAGCCACAACAACAGTAATAATATATATACTTTTCTTAAAAAAAAATTCCTTTTTCTCAACAAAATCAATATAAAATATCATTAAATAATAGAAATAAAATTTAATTTAAATATACTAAAAATTTAAAAAATTATATTATCATTTAATTATAAATTATTATATAAAAAATTTATATAATAATTAATATAAAACTTGAATTTATAATGTATTTTGATTGTTTGATACTAAATATTTTTTTATTAATAATATATTAATATTAAACTCATGAAAATATTAAAAATCAAATTTTGAAATAATTAATGTATGACAGTGATAATTTTTATTTTAAATTTTTTATAAATTTAATTTGTGTACATTATTAGTTTAAAAAAAATTGCACTATTTATTAATTATAATATGCTGTAAATATAATTTTTACATTACTTATCATATAAATTAATTTTTACTGATATGATAAACTATTATTAGATGACAGTGTAATTTAAAAAAAAACATTAGTATATTTAAATTCAATTCATCCTTTATTATAATGAACAGTTATAAACTTGTAAAATTTCATATTTTTACAAGTTATATATAAGTTGTTTTGGAATAATTAAAATTTATATTCTACCTAAAAAATTATTATAAAAATAAACATGTGAGATAATTAAAAATTTATGCATTGTTTATTGTCTTCTTTTTTAGAACTCTAATTTTAACTTTCTCCTCTAGATCATTCTCAAGCCGTTCATCTCAAATCAACACTCAGCTAAGTTTGTTATATTACTTTTAAAACAATAACAAAGGTAAACTACGCAGCAAATAGCACAACTTAAGATATTTTGGATAGCTCTATACAAACTTTATAAAAGTCTATACTAAACTTATAATATGAGTCACCTTATGCAACTTTGTCTATTAGGCTCTCCAACAACTTCCTCTACAGCTCTTTATTGAATTTATTCTATTGTTTAAATTGCATATATAAAATGAAAAACTTTAGTAGCACCTATTTGTCTATTTATGGTTTAGATAAATTTGTTGGAGAAGCACTATTGAATTATTGAGACGGATAAGACATTTATTTGATTTAATGTCTCTAATTATACTTTCTCTCTAAACCTGAAGAAGTAAGTGAAATTAAAAATTTAAGAAAGAATTTGATAAATGATGCACATACTTAAAAAAAGAAGATGAAAAATACTCATGACAAATATATCATGTTTAATACATTTATTTATAAGTTTGAAATATTTTATCTTAATTCTCTGAATGAAAATCTCCTAACTATGTCGGTCCCATAGCAATACAATATTTTAGGGGATTATTTAAGTTTTTCAAATTTGTGTTAGAAAATTATAAATGTGATTTTAAATAAATAATTGTTCTATGGTTTCTTATTTTTTTTTATTTACAAAATCATGTTCAATTAAAAAGTGAAAATATGACATGTATATTAGATTAAAAATGTTATAATAAAATTATTTAAAAAATATAATTTTTAGATAAAAATTTTATCAAATATAAATTATTTTATTTTAAATTCAATTTTAACTAAAACTAATTTTCAAACATTAAAATCAAAATTAATTTTTGAAACTCATGTTTATTACATAAAAATCTTTTTTAAACTTGTATTTTTTTCAATATTACTGTACTTCAAAACATCAAACAAAATAAAATAAAAAATATAGGGAGAGTATCAAGCAACCTGTCTCCGTAGCATGCAAAGCATTTGAATATAACTAGCCTACGTGCAGTTTAAAGATTGAACTTCTCTTATGTGAGAGAATGTAAAGTTAAAAAAAAGTAAGATTTTATCTACTTTTAATTTAAATAAAATATTTTACAATATAAATTTTTAATTTTATGAATAAAAGAAAATTGAGAAGCTAGAAGTAAGAAACTCCATCCACCAAAGCTTTGCAATAAGTTTCAATGATAATATGATTCGAACCACTGAGTCTAGCCAAATTTAAACCTTTAAGAATGAATTCAGAGTGTAATGGAATATGAAGTACTTCGCATTTTAAACTATATATATTTTATACAAATAATAAAGAGTTAGTACGCACTTTTATGGTAAGAGGATCATATTAGTGTGTATTAAGTACTCAGGTAAAAATTGTTGTGAAAGAGTGGCGACCTCATAGCTGATTTGTGATTGAATCATACATGCTAAGTCAAGTACCAATCACTGCCTAGGAGGTTCTATTCTTACTAGGGGTGGAAAAATTTAATAATTTTGGAAAAAACACATGTGCTAAGGATATGAATTAATCACTAGGTTAAGTACAAAAGGATACACATATTGAAGAGAATCACTTTCACACGTGGGATTTGATTGAATGAGAGACTTATTTGTGCAAGTTGACATTTGTGTTCAGATCAAAAGGTTGTGTGCAAGCTGTGAAGGTTGTGCTCAAAAGGGAGAGTGTGGAAAACATGAAGTAAGGTAATGTGTCCTTGAAAATCCTATTTTATTGTTCCAATGCCAAATGTGTTGGTGGGGTAGTTATGTAATGGATTTTCTTTAACTTTATATGTATGTTAAATGTAATGAGTAAATTTTTTTTAGTTGTATTGTAATTGTAAGGATGAGTTTTAATTTGGTAATACACCATGATGATAAATTTTTTGATGAACCAAAGGTGACATATATAGAGGGAGAAATTGATATTATGCATAACATTGACATTGATAGATGGTCATACTTTGAGCTAGTGTCCATTGTAAGACACTTTAGGTATAAAACTGATGCAGAGCTACGCGTAGCTACTTTTTTTTGCCATACTTGCACTAGTAACTATTATAAAAAGAATGCAAAGGCCTAGAAGCTGCGCGTGACTACTATCATTTATGATAATAGTTACTATGGAAGGCGTCAACTTCACTATAAATAGATTTTTAGTAATTAAGGTTAAAGCATTTTTGACACTTTAGATTTTTTACCAAATTAGGATACTTTACAGAGCTTAGGTTAGCCTTGAGTAACAGCTAATGGTTCAACCTAGGATTTGATTTTTAATTTCTACTTACTTCTCTTTGATTTTTCAATTAATGTTATTGATTTCTCTTTACTTTCATTTTGTAATTGTGAGACTCATCCTTATAGAGGACTAAACCTCTTGTAATTCCTAGTGAATTCACATAGATTCTTGAATTCTTGGATTTTGAATGTTAATACAAATCCTTTTCTTTTATGAATTTCTTCTTCCTAATATCTTGAATTGAATTAATGGTTGAATAAAGGAGACATTACTTAATTAATCCTAATTTATTTTAATGAGATTCTAAACTTGAATTGCTTAATTCTGGATTTATTTCTAAGGTTGCTTAATTTTGGGATGAGAGATTGGAGCCCATTGAATTGCTTAATTTCATACCGGAATCTAAGGTTGATTTTTGCTTGCTAAATTAACTTAATTCTAGAGAAGAGGAAGAGTATTAAATCTTAAGAGAAATGAAGATAGAATTTATATGAATGAACTAGGGGTCACTGTACTTTATTAATTGAATTTTATAATTTTGCTTCTTGCTCTTTGTATTGAACTTGAAATCACACAAACCCTCCCCTTCATTTATTTGCTTTCTTAATTAATGTTTTCAACATGTTTGATGTATATTCTCAACCAATGTCATTGGAGACAATCTAGGATTACATCCTAGACTACATTAATTTTTCTGCATATTTTGATAAGGATTAGCGATAAAATCTTTATGCAAATCTACGATTATCAAATTGGCGTTATTGGACATTGGTGTTAATTTTTGCATTGAACATGTCAAATACTCTGTTTTAGTTTTCTACATGTTTGATGTTAGTTGTCTTAAGTTTTCTACATTGTGTTCACATTAGCATTGATATAGTTTCATAATAGATAGAGTAATTCTACATGTAGATGCATAATTCTCCTAATTTCTGTAATTTTTGAGTACTACTTTCTGCGTTTTTGCTCTATTACCTAGCATTTTTTTTATTTTTTTGCATATTTGCTTTGTTTGGCTACATTATTCTGCAGAATTTTTAGATTGCTACTGCATATTCCTTTGCACCTTCTTGCTTTGTGTTACTTAACCTCTTAACCTCATTTTACTGCACTTAGACATCGATTTTTCTACATATTGATAGTGGGACATCCTGCATTTTTGTTATTTCATTTAGTTTACTTCTTTTCAATTCTCATAGTTAATTCCTGATGCATGACCAGATCAAATCCTTGAGACTTGTATCCACTTGATCTTGAAATTGATAGGACTTTTTATAGTAACATTAGGACACATAAGCATAATTCTAGACATATAGAGGAATCTTCTTCTCCTTCATCTATCTATTCTTTACCACATTCTTTAGATTCTGAAACTGAAAAAATGACTTATAATGAGGAGATATTAAAGGAACTAGCTGCACCTGATGTAACCTATCAAATACTGTGCATACAGTATCTTGATATTGATGCTCATTTTATTCTTAAAACTGGACTGATACACTTGTTACCTAGATTTCATGGCCTTATAGGTAAAGATCCACATAAGCACCTTAAGAAATTTCATATAATTTGCTTGACTATGAGGCCACACCTAAAGAACATGTCAAATTGAAAGTCTTTCCATTCTCTTTGATGGATGCAGCCAATGATTTGCTTTACTATCTCCCATCAAGATTCATAATCAGTTAGGACAACTAGAACAGATTCTTCCTAGAGAAGTTTTTTTCAACATCAAGAGCTGCATATATAAAGAAAGAAATTTGTAGGATAAGGCAACTTGAAAGATAGGCACTCTATGAATACTTAGAAAGATTTAACAGATTGTGTGCCAGTTGTCCTACCACCAAATCAGTGATCAATTGCTTATCAAATACTTCTATGAAGGACTGCATCCCATGGATAGAAGCATGATAGACACAGCAAGTGGAGGAGTATTGGTAGACAAGACTCTAGTTGCAGTCCCGCAATTTGATTAAAAATATGACTGCTAATTCCCAACAATTTTTAACAAGACAACATTCTTGTGTGACTAGAGGTGTGAGTGAAATCCAAACTGCAAAGCCCAACAAATTAATTGGAGTATAAGATTGGTGAGTTGGCCTCCATAGTGAAGCAATTAGCTTCAATGCAAAAGAATGCTGCTATACCTGTACATCCATCATCACCTATTCTAGTCATGCTTTGTGGGATATGCTTAGCCACATATTATTATACTGATAGCTGCCCCACATATCATAAATATTAGTGATCCTACTCTTCAATCAAAATTAATTATAAGAAAAACACTGTATATTTTAGTAACTAAATTTTGTGTTTTAATAATAACCAAAATTTTATATTATTTATCTAATTTTAACTTAAAAATAATGCTAATAGTAGAAATAATTATATTATATTAGCATAAATTAAATAATTTTTACATTTTTAATAAATTTTATAATATAATTTAATTAAAAAATCATCTAATTAATTTTAAATTATTAAATATTTTATTTTTATAATAAAAAATAACATATTATATATATTTTTGAAATATATATTTTTGTAGTTGTTCAATTTTAATATAATTTGACAAAAATAATCAAAATAACATATATTTAAAATTTAAATTTTGAATAGATAAAAATTATATTTTATATAATGTTATTGACAGCAAAAAGAAAATTTTAAAATATATATATATATATATATATGTTATTCAATTTCCTTAATTATATAAAAATAAGTTTATTTTTCAAGACTCATCAATTTTTAATTACAGTATGTAAAAAAATGTAATCGATATTTGGAATTATTATATAAACCAATATTTCACAGGAACCATGCATGCTTTTATCTTTCTTTGCTGTGAAAAAAATAAAAAAGACCTAAATAATCTGCAGTATAATTTGAACTCTTAAAATGATGATGATGAAATTGAGCATTGCTGCAAAAGCATGACATGCACAGTAATACATTGGGTATAAATCTTTCACTAGGAAGTTGTTATGTCTCTATCTAGTCTCAGAAATGTCTAGAATTATTCTTATTTCACGTCCAAAAGGATAGAAAACATCGTCTTGTTGTATATCTATGTATTCTCCCACTAACGTTTTACCTCCAAATATAATAATATCCTGTTTGTGTAGCTTTCAATCCAAGGAAAGAATAGCCACGAAAGAAAGAAAGAAAAATGAAAATAGTTAAATAAATCAAACGACAAATGGAATTAAATTTGAGAAATTCACGGACAGTGTTTGATTGCCGCCAAACAAGAAATAGGGGTCATTGCAAGCACAAGACAAAATACCAGCAGAAAACGAAAGAAATGATTTCTATTAATAAGCAATCAGCATCTATTTCCACTAGTCAAATCAATGGCAACTCGCAATGTCAATGCTAATTAGTCACAACATCTTTTTTTGAAGTTTTACTCTTAGTCAATAAAATTAATATAAAATTTATTTTCAATGCACTAACAAATTATATAATCATTTAACATAAAAATCATATTTATAATGTATTTTGATGGATTGATAGTATATTTTTTATTAATAATATATTAATATTAAACTCATGAAAATATTAAAAATAAAATTTTGCATTAAAGTTAATTTTTGTGCATTATTAGTTTTAAATTTTTTACACTATTTATTAATTATAATATGTTGTAAATATAATTTTTATATTAATTATTATATAAATTAATATTTTTTACTGATAAGATAATCTATTATTAGATGAGAGTGTAATTTTTTTAAAAAAATATTACTACATTTAAATTGAATTCATCTTTTATTATAATGAATAGTTAAAAACTTTTAAAATTTCATATTATTAAAAGTTATATATAAGTTATTTTGGAATAATTAAAATTTATATTCTACCTGAAAAAACTTTATATAAATAAAGATATGAGATAACTGAAAATTTGTTGAGTAATCATGACCATTATAATATTGCATTATTATTTAGAGTATTTTTTTTAACTATAAAAACTAAAGGTGACTGAGCCCTTGCTCCATTTAGTATTTCGCATTTCATTTATACATACAAACGTAAATTGGGTCATTATTTAGTTAGTCTTTTATATGTGATTGAACTTTGTTAGTTTAAATATAAATATCTGTTGTAAACTTTAAATGGGTTTCACATTTTAAATGATTTCTTTTTCTATTATTCGCAATGTCACGTACCTATTATTATGTGAAATCATGCCTTTAGGTGAATTTGTAAATAGGTTTTTTTTATAAAAAAAATAATATAAAAATAAATATTTTTTCATAAATTAAAAATAACTTTTTAAACAAATTTTAAAAAGTTAAATAAAGAGATTGAAAAAAATATAAGTTGATTTTAATTAATGAAAAAATTTTAACTTATTTTATTGTTTGCTTCTTATAAATATTTATTGAAATATTAATTTAAAGTGTATCATAAATATAGTTTGACATTGATAGTAATTTTATCTATCTCTTATATAAGTTGTGAAGATTTGATTTTATAATAAATTTTAGATAAAATTAATGTTTTTGTTTTTTAATAGTTAAATTTAATTTCATCCTTTAAATTTATTTTGTTTTATTTTGATCTTTTAACATTTAAAAATATTTTAAATAACTCATTTTTTTGTTAAAAATATTAATTTTATTAATTTTTTTTTTTGCCACTTGTATCATTTCTGCAGTGTTTATTGTCTTTGTCTTCAAGCCTCCATACATTGTTTATAGTTTTCCTCTTCAAAACTCCAATTTCAGCATTTTACTCCAAATTATTTTAAAGCAATTTATGTCAAACCAACACTTAGTCAAATTTCTTATATTACTTCTACATCAATGACAAAAAGCAATTACACAACCAATAGCACATGTTAGCACAACTTAAGATTTCTAAAATAGTCCTAATCAAATATTATATCAGTAAACTAAACTTAAGATCTGAGTAATCTTATGCAACTTTTTCTCATATGTTTTGCATCAACTTCCTCAGCATTTCATTAAACTGATATACAATTGTTGCATTGTTTAAGTTCCACACATAAAAAGAAGGTGAAACTTTCATTATGCCAAATTGTGCTAATAGGTATTACTGGATGTGTAGTTGCCTTGTCTTTAGTCCAAAACTAATATAGGAAAAACAAAAATGAAACATTGCACAAACCTAAGAGAAGAAAGTGAAACAAAGATTTGAGAAAAAACATATACAATACATAGACTTAAGACAAAAGATGATAACAGTACATGTAATAAAAAAAATAAAAGATATGAACAAAGTTAATAATTTTAGCAAAAAAATAAATTATTTAAAACATATTAAAAAAATTAGAGTTAAATAAATTAAAATAAATTTGAAAGATAAATTTTAACTTCTAAATTAGAGAACCAAAATATTAATTTTACTTAAATTTTAGTTATTTGAATATTTCTTTTTATACATATATTATGTTTGATACATTTCTTTATATGTTTAAAATATTTTATTTTGATTCTCTCAGTGAAAAAATCCTGACTATGTCCCTGCCATGTTCCCACAACAAAATGATATTTAGAGGATTGTTCAAGTTTACCAAATTCACGTTAGAAAATCATAAATGTGATTTTACACAAATAATCGTTCTACGATTAATTATAATAACTTTTTTCCCAAAATCATGTTAAATTAAAAAGTGAAAATATGATATGTATATTAGATTAAAAGTATTATAATAAAATTAATTGAAAATATAATTTTAAGATAAAAATTATCAAATATAAATTATTATATTCGATATTCAATTTTAACTAAAACTAGAAAAATAAAAATAAAAATTAATTTTTTAAACTCATGTTTATTACAGAAAATTTTTAAAAATTTGTATTTTTTTAAAGATTACTGTACTTGAAAACATCAAACAAAACTAAGTTACAAAATAAAAAACACGGGGGGAGTATCGAGCAACCTGTCTGTGGTAGCATGTATAGCTAGCTTGCGTTCAGTTCAAAGATTGAGCTTTGCATTAATCAGTTTCAACGATAATATGATTTCAACTATTGAGTCTAGCTAACTTCAAACCTTCAAGAACGTATTCGGAGTGTGGTGGAATATCTTCTACTTTGCATTTTAAACTATATATAATTTATACAAATAATAATCAGTACGCACTTTTTAACTGTAGTGAATCTGAATCCTTCAAGAACAGTATCTACTTCTTGTATTATTGGGGTTTGAAGGCAATGCCTTGGCAATGAACCACAGATAAGAATATGACCCTTCATTCCTTGCAATAACCCAACTCCACCCATATTCTGATCATTAAATATCGCTCAATTTGTTTTATTTCGCTCATTAGATAAGATTACTTATGTAGACAACAATACTCAGCCAGAACTGCCTGCGTTTTAAGATATTTCATATTTTATTGTTGGCTCGGGGCCCCATCAAATGTGGGAAAGACGATACCACGACGACTAGTCGTTTTCGCCATCGCTTCCCCTTCGGTGGCGACAAATTGTGGAATCCAATGCAACTTTCGATGCTTTGCGTCAGTCCCATTAACGCTGTTTTTCTTTCGGCATAGCCCACTTCGTGGGATCCACGGACCGACCCAAAAATGTTTTGGGCTGGGCTACCAGTTTGGGTCCACAGTGAACCAACCATTCTTATTTTTCAATTTCTAATCATGTTATTTTATTTTTTGGTTTATAATAAATAACATGTCATTTTCTTTTTCATCTTTTTCTTTTGAGAAGAAGGTCCACACCACGTGTTGGAAGGTGAGAGAGTGGCATGATTAGCAGTCACTTGCTCAGTGCTTACGGTTTATATCTGTTTTGACGACGACACACCATCTGGAGCCACGTTAGAATGTCTTCTTTATCGCCTTTTTTTTTTTTTTTTCCTTTTCTCTTTGTTTTAAATAATGCATTTCAGAAGTCAGTCGTAATGACGGATTACTCCTTAATTTGTGCAAATCCAGCTTATTTAAATTGACCAAACCTTTGCCTACTTTTATTTTTTTTTTTAATGGGGAATAAATTAACCATAAAAAAGCTTAAAACAAAAAATAGAATAGTATCTTATAATTGTTAATAAAAATACAAATAAAAACAAAATAGACTACCCTCTTTTTTCTCCATCCATAACAAATAAAAAAATATTATTTAACATCTCATATTACATGTTAAGTTATTAAATTTTGAACGTTAAAATTTTTTGACAATTTGAAATTATGGTCAGTTGATTTATATACATTTTAATTAACTTATTATAAATCTATTAATATGAGGCTTTGCTATCTGACAAAAGGTGATGAAAAGGATATATAAGCATAGATAAATAATATGATAGAAGAAAATAAAATAAGAAGGTGAAAGAAAACGAAGGTAAAACAGAGAAAGAAAAAATGATAACAAATTAGAGTACCCACGATATGAAATTGCGGCTCCACCGGCAGGTTCTTGGATTGCGTGTTTTGTCTTGGGAACCTTCTTTCTGTTGGGTCTAGTTCGCTTCCTTCACTTGCAAGTCGCAGATAGAGCGACAAGGTTGGGATCATGAACATGAATTATAGTTTTTTGGCTGTGAGTGCACCAACCATGCCAAAAGTCCATGCACTTAATTATTTATCCCCTGGTCCCGACTCTTCCTATATTACTTTCTGCATATTCAGATCATCACTGTAAGTGTAAGTGTAAAGTATGCCAATTAGTGAAAGATGAGTGAGAGGTCAAAATGCCACCCACTTAACTCCACAGAGTGAATTAGTAAATAATTACAAACAAACTTGATCACTTTCTTATCAGTCACCTTTGTATCAATTTTTTTGCTTGCTAATAATAAATATTAACTGTAAAATCTTATATATTTTTAATTTATCTAAATATATGATGTCTCCCTCCATTGTTTTTATTATATTATAGGCTAAATTAATAAACCATGGAAATGGTAAGTTTAACGATTCAAGGGCATTTCTTGAAGTGGTGCAGATATAGGTGGTTCATGTATTGAGCTTTTCAAATATCCTTGTCCCACTCGTTGATTCTGCAAGTTACAACACTGCTTTGACCTTTTGTCTTCGTCCTATGTAGATTTGTTCTTGAATTTTGGACCACTCCATGAAAAGCCCATCGAGGCTGTGATCAATCGCTACCTGCAGTGGAACTTGCTCAACTAACGTTGGAGGAGAAGCAAAAAGACCAGTAGTCATCATTACTATCGTTTTGATGAAATCCGCACTCACTACTGTCACTTCTCCTTTTACAATTGTAAATCCAAACTATTATTCCTTGATAATGGATAAAGTGATTCTAAATTAATAGATATATGTATTTGAATAATTAGAAAAAATGCTTTTAAGAATATTTTAAAATTTTAATTAAATATTTTTTATTTTAAATAAACAATTTTAAACAACGTATATTTCAAAAAAAAAATAAAAAATTTCTGTTATATTTTACTTGTCGTAATTATCATTCATAACTTATTTTATATTATAATCTTGGTTAAATTATTTCTTATTATTAATTTTATTTTTTTAAATTTTTAAATTTTCATTTTAATTGTCTATTCTTTAATCAATAATTATATTTGTATTTATCATATGCAATATAATTCTTAACTAAGACCTAAACTTCAACCTGTTCTTAAAAATGTCATTTAATATATATTCACATCAATATAGCTTTTGTTAAAGTTAAATTATTCTTTATATATATATATACACACACACATTACAAACAGTTTTACCTTACACAACTTTATCTTTTTGACATTTTAAGTTAGTTTGTTTCCAAATTGGACACACGAAAGGGAAATCGTTCTATGATCCAATTCAAGTTCACGTAATCCCGGCATAAAGAAGGATTAATTAAAATGTCATTGTTATATTTCCTATTTATTTAATTTTGATCGTTTATGATTTTTTTCTCTATAGGGTGTAGATAAATTTAGAAAATAAATTATATAGAACATAAATTTAGGGGGTAAGAAAGTTCTATGAACTGAGCTTTTATTTAAACTAAAAGGAATTAAATAATTTAGTTTTTATTTTTACTCCATACATTTCATTTCATCTGTCACCATTTTAGGACAATTTATTTCTGCTTATTAATTTTTTATTAATTATACCTTTAACTTAAAAAATATAAATTAATAAAAACTATGATAAAAAATTAAATGGTAATTTTAATAAGGATAAATATATTGTTTATTTCTTAATTTTTATAACAAAAGTGACAAATAAAAAAATTGAAAAAAAAATCTTTATCTAATATCTCTAAATTAATCATGTCCGACATTATTGCAATATGATGAGAAATAAATTAAAAGGATGATAATTTAAATATAAAAGGATACTAAAGAGTGCAAGTTCTTATATTCAAGACTAGTTATACTGCGCTCTTTGATAAAATAGGTACATACACATTCTATATTGTATTAACCTTTAACAGAATAATAAATAAATCAATGATTAACATTGTATATTTATGATCTGTATAACAGATAACTTGAGAAGCTTTAAAACTTATATTTGAGTTTCTTAAAAACCTAAATTTGAGTTATAAGAATTTAAATATTTTTTCAATATTAGATTTTAGAAAATTAAAATGAGAATAACTTATCTCTTAAAGTTATAATAATATTTGGGCGAGTTTGTGAATAACTCTTTACAAGAGAATAAAAAATAATATAAAATAAATAAATAAACTTAATGTCATAAATTAAAAAATATTTTATCTCTTAAAGTTTTAAAGAAGTTAAATAAAACTAACTTATAAAAATAGATAAATATAAAATAATTGTAATTTATGAAAAGAGTTTTATTTTTTATATTATTTTTTACAAAAAATTATTTATAAACTCACCCAAGCAAAGCTTTAGTCTAAAATTAGTTAAATGGGTTAAAGTTTTAAACATGGTGATATTTAAAATCTTCAAAAAACTGGTTAATGGGTGAAAATTTTGCAATGTAACATATTAATGTGTATAAAGTACTCGGGTAAAAACATTTGTGGGAGAGTAGCGACCTCACAGCTGATTTGTGATTGAATAGTCCATGCAATCCAATTGTAGTATGACTTTGGAACGAAGGAAAAGGCCTAAGCCGCAAAAGTCACACTTTTAAAAGTGACAAGAGAGAGGGGTCCCTGAGAAAAACTACAGTTCTGACTCCTTAGTCTTTCTCTTCTCTCATGCCCTTGGAAAGTGATATAAATGCTTTTAGAAAATGAAAGGACCATTGGAGCACTAACACACAGCACACATGTCTTGGACATGAATGAGTCACTCTCTTAATGCCTTCAAACTCTACCTCTCCCTCTTTAACTCGTGCCATGTTATTCCTTAAGATTCTTCATTTTTTTCTTTTGCACCCCACCCCCAAACAACTTTCCGTCTTCATCTTTTGAATTTTTCCCTCAATCACACTTTTTTATTGCAATCAAAGTTTGTCAATTATGCTTATTTTCCTCCTTTTGATCTGTAAAATTTCTTTTTCTAGCGATGGATCCACCAATACTTGCCTGTGGTTGTAGTTTGACCTTAACTCGAGAGCCATCAATGATTTGTTAGTTGATTTGGGTTTACTTCAAAGAGGTGTAATTTCTCTAATCATATCTAATTATAATTGCTATAGCAACTGGTCACCAAACAAAACAGCCAATTAAAGTGTCATAATACATCTTGGGAATACTAATTAATCGTGAGCTTTTTTAGTTCTACAAGTTTTTGGATGTCATTATTTCATTCTTTGCATACTTATCACACATTTATATTGATAAAAGATTTATACAATTACATATATAGAGGAAAATTAAACATGCTTTTTGGGTGAATAATTTGAAAATGTATGATAGGATTTGTTGTAATGCACTAGAGGCACAATTACGTGAACTCTTTAAGGAAATAATAACAGAATTTTAAATTTACGATTTTGGTGGTAATTGTTTATGAAAACATTTTGTTCATCGGGTCAAGTAGTCATTCGTCTTAAAATAATTATTTATTGTTTTGAATAAGTATTCTTTAAATATCATCAAATTTTAAAAAATATAATTACAGTTGATAAAATTATTTTATATTCCACCCCACGTCTCTATTCTAAAATAATAATTATTTTTTCAGAATATTTATTATTTAATGATAATGTATTTATTTTTCAAAATATCTCTTATCTTGTTACATCAATGCTTACTAATAAAAACAAAGTTTACTTTACCTTTTTAGATGTTTTATTATGTGTAATTTAAACTTTAAGGTTTAAAAATATACAACAAAAAACATTATACTTATAAAAATAACAAAATAGTGTTTCATTACCTAAACGTCTAATTTCTCTATTTTGTGCATAAGAAGAAAACTAATAATTGTGATAATAAATAAATAAACCAAACAAAAAAATTTATTTTACATTAGAAAAAATACATAAATTTATTACTCAAGAGAATCTTTTATTACCTTTGCAAATTAAGTTACTACTATGTTTATCAAAGTTAAGTAAATTATGCACGACAAATACTAATGACTACATACTCTTAAGATATTTTACAAGAATTTTTAAATATAAAAAAATAATAAATGAAAGTTAAAGCTTTATAAGTTTTGAATATATTAAATGCTCTATTTATTTTTAATTAGTATCTTCGATCTATTGACAATGAGATCCATTATATGTAGGCCCAGTTTTGAGGGTAGTTCAGAGGTGCGATCGCTTAGGGCCCAAGCTTAAAAGAGAGCTCAAAGTAAAAATTGTATCCTATTTTTACTTGAAAAAAATTCTAACTCTTACAATTTGCAGTTGAAAAAAATAGAAAAATAAAAAAGACTTTTTAATTCCTCGCACCTCACTTGCTATAAATGTAGTCGACTCATTTATTTCTGTAGACTCAAAATTTCATTTAATTCTAAAATTTTACTATTCTTAACATTAAAGTTTATGGAGAAATTTAATTTTCTCTAAAAAAATTAAACAGTTATTGAGTTTGTCAAATTTACAAATTGTTATCTAAATATTTTAATCACTTATAGAATTTTTTTAAGAACTCAGTGACTATATCATCAACTAAAAGAAGTTTTTTAGAGTTAAAGTTAATCAAAACCTACCTAAAGTCATCAATGTCAAAAGAACTGTTGAATAGTCTCACAATTTTATTAATTGATAAAAAATTTTTTAAAAATATTAATATTAATGTTATCGTTAATAATTTTGCATTTTAAAATACTCGTAGAACCCATTTTTTATGATTTGTTTTGTTTTAGTAGTTAATTATAATATAGGAATTGGTTGAATGAAAGAATATTTTTTTAATAATTTTATTAAAAAAATTATAGCCACTTAAAAAAATATATTATTTTAATAAAATTATTAATATATGTATTTATTTTATTTATAATATTTTATAATTTTTTCAAAGAGTCTTAATTTTTTATTATTTTGCGTAGGGTCCAAAAAGTCAGGAACGGCCCTGATTATATGTCTCTTTTCTAGGGATAGCTGATTGTAATTGAAAATTTCACCCTAATATAACAAATTTAACTTCTCTTTCTTTTAAAAAGGATTGAAATAACTGTTATCTCATTTTGCCTTGCAGATAATTACATGTCATAATAAATTTATACATTATTGATATACATATTATTCTAATAAATAATTGTGTTGGTAATAAATTTATATATTATTGATATATTAATTATACATATTAATATAATATGTTACATAATATAAATTCTTATTATAATTTTTTTGTTAACATGTGATATTTTTTAAATATTGTATGTTATTGTTTAATTATTTTGAACCCTCCCTGACCATGTTTTCTATATCTTCCTTGAATAATATACAAATAACTATTGAAATAATATTATACAAATCAAATTAATTTATAAAGTTTTCGAAACAAAGTTTTAACTAAATCTAACACTTATAAACAGATAACACATACATGTTTTACAATTTGAACTTGGCACACATTTAATAGTTATTTAATAATTGTTTAGCATGGAGTCTATAAATAGGACATGAATTTCTTGTCATAGGAGAGACAATGAGTCACACGCTTCCTTAATTATGATTATTTGATCTTGATTTATGTTTCATATATATTTACTTTTAAATTTATTTAATTTTATAACATTTTTAAGTTTTTAAATAAAATTTTCTTTATTATTTGTTACACTTATTAATCTTGTAATTTGACATTAAAAAAATTCTCGTCAAACATTTAGCTATCACCAAAAATTTAGCCAAACACTAATATAACTTTCATACATAACTAATTTTCAGTTATTTATCGATAATTCGACCTCTCACGGTCATATAAACAAATATGCAAAACGGAATGGCTCAAATATACCTTTGATGCTGCTTCACATAACTTGCTCTGATCGTGAATCAGCAGAGAATAAAGTGTAGGCACAAACAAAAAATGAAATGAAAATTGAGAATTAAGAGAAATAAAAAGGAAAAAACAAAACGCAAAGCGGCGAGGAGTGAAAGCAAGAGAAAAAGGGAAACGACATTCCTCATGTAAGAAATGAAGAGAGAAATTATAGCAACCAGCGACTGTGTGAAGTTTGGTTGGTTGGCCTCTAATGATTCAATCACCTTTTGTCATACGCAGTGGTTCAATTAAAGTGTACATAAAGCACTTTCACATTAAAATAATCTTAGCCACCTATAATGAGGGCAGTGAGTTCCGCCAAAACCCAAGTCTATTTTAGGCAAAGTTATTCTAGCTTTCTGTGCCACTCTGCCCAATTTTTAACCAAGGTTTGATGCACCTTCTTTATCCACTTTTCTTAGCACTCCTCACTAGGATCTTACTTTATACTTTCCTCGCCTTTCATCTCAAGGGGTTCATCATTATCTTTAGTAAGACATTTTTCGCCTTCTTCAAATAATTGTTTTCTAAAATATTTATAAATTAAATAAAAATTCCTAAAACATATTTATAATATCTTTAAAAATAATATAAGCTAACAAACATTTTCAAACAAAATTCGTGCTATTTACTCTTTGCAGTTAAGAAAACAAATTAATTAAAAATGTTAATCTCAATCTTACAAATAAGCAATTAATAATAATAAAATTTTTATTAAATAATGTGTATTATATATTTATAATTTTAATACAATAAATAAACATTTTTTTATACACAATTTTGATTTAGTAATGCTTCATCTTATTCCTAAAAGCCGGAGTTAATAAAATCTATTAAGAAAAGTTATTTAAAACTGGTATATGTTGTCATTTGGTTATTTAGTTGTCATTTTAATTTATGGGTAGTGTTAGTTTCAAAAAAATATTCTCATAAATTTTTTAATTTACTAAATAAATAAATTAAATCTATTTATTTGTTAGTTATAGTAATAAAAGAAATGACTGACTTGAAATTATATTAAGACAATTTAATCTTAAAGAGTGGGTCAAGCAAAGTTAAGTAAATTTTTGCATTTAATATGTTATAGGTTTGAATTTTCATTTATTTTCTTAAAATGAATTAAATGTAAATGTTTCATAAGGATTTTTTTTAAGCTTGACAAAATTTTATAGTTGAAATGAGATATCATTCGCTATATAAATCTTTTAAGACAAAAAACTGACACTAAGTTAATCATTTAAAAGGCCTCCACGACGGCATTTAGGATTGGCTAATTTAATAAAATGATAAAAAAAATAATTAACTGGATCATGCATTTTAGTTCATTTTTATCGTATATGTCTTAATGAGTTATTTTTAAATGACCAACTTAAGAATAGGTTATAACTACATTTACAAAAACAGTTTAATTAAATACTTATTAAAAAATTATTGCATGGTAAGAAAAACTAACATTATTTTATTATAAAATTTATTAAAATAAATTAAAATAGTTTATAAGATTTATATGTTACTTTTATAAACTCTGCAATTTCTTCAACGTACCTCATGAGTCCAACTTATTAGCGAAGAAATAAGGAAGTAAAATATATCAAACTTCTTTTAAAAAGTTTGCCTAAATTAGACTACACGTCATTTAAAATTTGCGAGTAAATATAATTACTTTAATTAGCAATTAAATGATAAACTAATAGATGAAATTTTAATTAAAAATTATTTTAATTGAAGATAATGTTAGGACCAGAGTAACGGTATAATAACACACAACTAAAATAAGAGATGAGAAAAATACTGACAATAGGCAAAAAATAGAAATTTTATACTATGGAAGAAATTTTACAGCACCTCTCTCTTTCACAACAAGAACTTCTCAAAATTATGAGAATATAAGAAAGGAGAGAACAAGGAAGATATGGGATAATAACAAAGGGTGCAAGGGGTTTCTTTTATAACCTCCAAACCATGTTCCTTTAGAAGTTCCCACCAATGTGGGACTTCATTCCTCACAATCTCCCACTTGAAGATTTTGATGAAACTAATCAAATCTTCACACCATCTTTGCCTTCATGTTACTTGTTTTTCTTATAAACTTCAGTAGAATCGAATTTACGTAAATCTGCCAATAACCTTTGACACCTAATTCGATTCTACGAAACGCAATGCAACACACGATCAATATTTCACCGCTCTCCACCTAAACCTGCTACGAACATACTAACCACTCCCCTTTGCTTGTGCAATGTCCGGTCTTGTACCCATCATAACAATTATAAGGTGTCCACCACCGATGCATACGGTACTCGAGACTTCTCCATCCTCTCCGCTTCACCGCTAGGACTCATACTTGAGGATAATTGATAGGAGATGGGGTAAAGCAGCTTGCACTCTTGCATGTTGAAGCGCCGCAAGACTTTCGGTAAGTTTTACTTCGAGAAAGCCAAATCTTCCTATCTTTTCTATCTCGGTGAATTTGCATCCCTAAAATCTTGTTTGCCGATTCCAAGTCCTTCATATCAACCTCGCAAACCAAGTTTTGTTGCTTTTCAAAGCCTTTTGGTTGGAGCATCATTTCATTCTGCTTAACAATAACCTTGTGAGCGGTGGAACTCACAGAAATACCCCTTCACATTGTTAGCATAGCCCAAGCACTTAATTCTTTCCCAGTTTCAAGCTCTACTCGGGCATTGGTTCCCTTGAACTGGTAACAATAACACATTTGACTTCCTCTTGATGTAATACACCCACAAACTCCTGGAATAAACTTTGCTCTTCCTAGGAATAACTCTGTGATTCCCTTACATCGAATGAACCAAGTCTTCTTGTGTTTTCTTTTGCAGTAGTCAAACTAGCAAACTTCGGTCTATATTGTTGGCTTATCACACAGTGCTCGCATAGAAGTAAAAAAATACTTCCTGAGCCCGAGTACAGATTACGTTCCGCCTTGCAAACTTTACTTTGACATTTGTCCAAATACGATGTCACTTTAACATCGCTTCTTCTTGACTTGTCAATGCAACCATTGCATTAGCTTTACGCAACGTATCTACCATAAGCACATGTCATGATCTTCGAGCTTGTATGACTTACCAAATCTACCCTCTTTCTCACAGAACATCTTCATCCTGAAGTATTTGCCATACAACCTTGTGAGGTTGATGCCTCAGAGTTCTTTCTTCCACTCTTCTCGTGCCAACATTCTTTCTTGACATGCCCCCTCTTGCCACATTTGTAGCATTTGAGATGCTTCTTACTTTGAGATCTATCATGGGACTGACTCCCACTAGACCCATATTTCGTTGATCTTCCTCTCATCATCACCAAAGCTTGTGTTTGCTTTGAACTTTCCAGTATGTCTTCTTTGTTCCTTCGCCTGGATTCTTCTTCAAGAATTGCTCCGGCAACATCCTCAAAGTGAAGACAGCCTTCGATATTATTATTTGTAATATTGACGATGAGTTGATCATACGAGTCACGGTAAACTCTGCGATAGAAGCTCCGCGTTCATTTTCAACTATGTTGAAATCTGCCGCTGATAGTTGGGCAAACAAAGTGTTCAGATGGTTGATGTGGTCCGTCACCGTTGTGGACTCACTCATTCGGAGAGTGTAGAGTTTCCTCTTCAAAAATATTCTTGTGTGAAGAGACTTCACCTCATATAATTTTATGAGGGTATCCCAAATCTCCCTTCTTTGTTTCTTTCTCCGCCACACTAGATAACACCGAATACGCCATTAATAGGTGCAAATTCGCGATGGCATTGTTGTCAATTTCTTTCCATTTACGCTCCGTCATTTCTGCGGGTTTTCCTTCAATTGCAGCTATGCAATTGTCCTTTCTCAAAATTGCCTTTATCTTCAATTTCCACAACGAGAAATTACTCCCATTAAATTTCTCTATCTCATATTTTGCTGCCATATTTTCTCTCTTTATTATACCGACTTATGCACTTCTCACTATGAATAGTATTGTCTACTGGAATTACACAGGTAGACCATAAACTAACACACCAAGAAATTCCCAGGAAAGAGAGGTGGGTCACTATAGACACTCTTAAATACCAAATCTTTCCTAGCCAGAACTTTCTCAGATAGCAAGTTCACACTACCAAACTTTTCCAGTAACAACTCCTTTTTGATGTGAAAGATCGGATTAAACCGCAATCACAGAGCATACTCAGAATTTTACCAACACTATTCTAATGACAATAGCAGCGGAATAAACCAAACCAATAGCTCTGATACCACTGTTAGGACCAGAGTAACGGTATAATAACACACAACTAAAATAAGAGATGAGAAAAATACTAACAATAGGCAAAAAATAGAAATTTTATACTATGGAAGAAATTTTACAGCACCTCTCTCTTTCACAACAAGAACTTCTCAAAATTATGAGAATACAAGAAAGGAGAGAACAAGGAAGATATGGGATAATAACAAAGGGTGCAAGGGGTTTCTTTTATAACCTCCAAACCATGTTCCTTTAGAAGTTCCCACTAATGTGGGACTTCATTCCTCACAGATAAAACATTAAAAAAATAAAAGTTGCACATATCTTCGTAAAGGATTCAAAAATATAAATTGTCGAGTTCAATTTTGGTCTGTACGAGATATACGTGTTCTTTTCTTTTTAAATTAATATGTATATTTCAATTAAATGTATAAAATAATTTGGTGATTTGATTTTTAGATTTATGCTAAAACTATGTATGCATAAGTATAGTTATTATTGAAAACAGAAAAATATTTTTCCAAAATAAATATTTAACAGATTAAAAAAATATATTTATTCTTAACTTTTTAAATTAATCCACTACATGATGTTTTTCTGTCCTGGCATATATTTCCTAATTCACACTACTCAGTCCTAGAAGTGACTAGTCAGTCTCTGAGTCTATGGTCCTTTCTACTTGCTTTTTGTGTCTACTTGTTACTCATTTTGTTATTGCTTATTTAATGTGGACTTGTCGTCTTATATTTTACTGCAGAATGCAGAACCTGCATCCATATCCCGGTACTTTAATTTGTGCCCGTCAACACTTGAGAGGATAATGCATGGAATGGAGCCGAACTTCATTAAAATGTTCAGGCTCGATCAAAATAAGATTTAATGTGTAAATTAAATATACAACCTTATATTATTTATCTAAAATTCAAATTGTAATATTAATTTTAAATTGTCTATAAGATGGCGTTTGATAGGATAATATTTCAATGAAAATCTTAATTATTATGTTTGATATTATTAATGAAAAAACTAATACTTTTGAGAATAATATTTAATTCAGTTTTTAAAAAATATTGTTTCCTATAACGTATAAAAATTTAAGTTTTTATATGAGTGTAAATTTTTAAGAATATTCATCAATATTCTTAAACTTAATTTATAATATCTCCCTGCATTATTATTATTATTTATTCAAAATATTTATTACTGGTTTACTATTATAATTAAAAATTACTAATATGTATAATTGTCGAAACTGATTTTTTAATTTAATTTTTAGTATAAACCAACTTTATCAATTATTATAGAGAATAAAGACATTCTTAAATCTTCTATTTTTGAAAGAAGCAATGTTCATAAAAATTAATTTTTAAATTACATATGAGATAAAAAAAATCTCAAAAAATATTGCTTAAATTTATGTTTAATATTTTCTATAAATAAAACTCTCAAAAAACTTGATTCTAAAAAAAATATTTCTCATGAACTAAAAGAGTTATACATCAAATGTCTTCTAATATTAAAGTGTAATATAACTATCTGTATGAGATGTATGATATCCAACATTTGTTAAGCTCATTGTTGATATTTTTAACAAACTTTTAATCTCAACGCATTAGAAGAGGACAACCTTCTCTTGTGGTTGTCTCTGTATTCAAGAGGATGAAACTTTTCTCTCTGAAAAAAAAATATATTGAAAATTTAATAGTAAAGAGTTAAATAGACATAACAAAACTATTCTTAAATTAAATAATTTATCAATGAATACCTTATTCATTTAAGATATATTTAAAAATATTATAAAAAAATCTTATTATTAGAAATGTAGAGAGTTTTCAATATATATATATAATAATAATAATAAGAATTGTTCCTATTTTAAGAAATATGAGAATAATAAATCTTAATTTTACTTACGAAAATATTTGATCACTTAATTTAAAAATTTATAATTTTACTTAATCTTAACATCCAACTAAAATTTAATTAATTTTTTTATAATAATAAAATATGTTCACTGTTCATTTAATTTATTCTCTATCTACACAAAAAAGTATATATATATATATATATATATATATATATATATATAATTTTATGGAGCGACAGAGCTTCATTCCTCTCACTCTTGCTAAAAATAAATTATTTTATTAATAAATTAAAAATCAATCTAATAATTATTATTAAATTAGTTTAGAGTTTTTATACAATAAATATAATTGAAAAATAAATTATTAGAAAGAGAAATTTACAACATTTAATATTTAAATGTTTTCAATATAAATTATAAATATTTTATATGCAAAGAATTATATATGAAAAAAAACCTATTCTTTCAAATGTTTAACACAACTATATTTTTTTAAATTTAAACTTTATATTGTCTTTTTTAATAAAAAATCTTAATTCTATTAAAAAATTTTGTTATTTTGTGTCATATATACTGTGCAATACTATTTTTTCTTTAGATCTTTAATTTTATTTTTGACACCTCTTCTTTTTCTCTTTCATCTTCTTATGCTTAAAATTCTATCTTCCACTCATTCTCAAATTTTAAATAATAAATAAATTAACTTTTTAAATATCTATTTTTTATCTTCAGTAGATTAAAAATCCAAAATAACCTTATTTTTAGAATATACTTTGAATTTTTAGATTAAGTTATTAATGTTAGCGTAAGTTTCAAAGGCTATAGTAACATGAAAAATTAATAAAATAAAAATAAAAACATAAATATTTTTGCATTCAGATCTAATGGAGATAAAAAAAATATTTAGAAAGTTAAGTTATTTTTATTTGAGATCTGGAATGAATACTTAGTATTGGTGGTAAGAACATAAAATTTTAAACATCAAAAGATAGAAGATGAAAAGAAAGTAAAAAATGTGTAAAAATTAACATTAAAGATCTAAAGAAAAAGATAATAAATTTGACATAAAATGTCAAAATTTAACAAAATTAAAATTTTTAATAAAAAATAATCTATTTAAAACTTTTTGTAAAAGTTAGAGGGTTGAAGTTAAAAAAAATTTTAAAAAAATTAAAATCTTTAATATTACTAATTTTAGTTTTTACATTAAATCTATCTCTGCTGTGAATACAATAAGATTTATTCTAAAATAAAAAAATGAACAAAGGAATAAACAAACCAGGGAGAATGTTTTATAATACAAAATATTACTTTATTGTTACAATTAATTATAAAAAACTATAATATATAATTTAAATAAAATTTTGAATATTTCAGTTATAAAATAATATGTGTATATGTATGAGCATCTATATATGAGTTGGGTATGTAATATTTTTTATTTTAAAATTATTTGTTGGATAAAAATGTTAGTTTTAAAATTGATTGTGTAAATTTAAAATTGCAGCCTATCAGAGAGAGGAGTTTTGTATATAAAATATAGTAAATGCCATATTGATTACATTTTCTTATATAGGAATGTATCTATATATGCGTGTATAATAAAAATTGAAGCACATGTGGATGCGAATAAATAGAGTGCAAACAAAGGCATAAGTGAAAGAAAAATATAAAAAGAAGGGGAATGATTTGCATGGAACATGAGTGAGGCAAATAGGGAAAGTACGTACGTAGGCATATCCAGAGAGGATCATTAATCGAGAAACAACCTAAACTTTATGGCAGTGGTCCTTATTGTGTCTGCCAATTTATATTTGATCCATCACACCCACGTGTACGTAAATGCACGTATACCACGTAGGTATCTTGATCGTATATTTGATATTAATTAAAGAGTGTTAATTATTTTTCTTACACTTTTTTCCTTTTTTTAGCCTTGTTTCATATTTCATAAAGGGTGTGACAGAGATTATTATATATTCTTAATCAAATTCTCAAAAATGACCTTTGGAATCTAAGTTTTTACATGTCTCTATAAAAAATAAAATATAGCTAAGAATCAATTGTGATCAGAAAATGATAAAGAAATCTCAATAAAATTCTTTTACGTTTTTCCTTTATTAACCATTTCACCAACAACAGTTCATACTATATTACTATTGGACATATTTATTTAATTTTTTTTACTTACCTCACATTTAAGCCGTTACGGCCCTAAATTAAATGAGCATGTGTGCGATGTCCCCTCTCCAACCATCTAAGTTACTGTTTTATCATTTGGAAAATTATTGTCTTCATCAATTGAAGAGTGGACACGACAAAAGAAATACTAATTAGCTGTATAGAAAAACAAAACAAAACAAAAAAATGACAAAATGTACAATAAATTATTTAAGAAATCGTTTTAGTCATAAATCACTTTGCGCATAATATATATTTCATGATTGTTCGTATTCCTTTTACTTTAAGTACAATTTCTAACACTAAATTTTGGTTAATGAAAGCTTTTTGTATATATAAATTTCACTCATTTAGGTTTTAGTTTCCTATAATATATTTTAGCTCCGTGTCTTTCTCTAAATAAATGAGGCAGTCACTTAAGACCCTAAGATTATTTCAGTTCTATTAAATAAAATCCTAAATTATAATTTTTATTAACTATAATTATTAATGATAAATTTATTGTAACAATTCTTTAAATAACCTTTCTCTTATTTTTATGTTATTTTAAAATGAATTTGTTATCGATACGATAATTATCAATTTTTGAAAAATTATCCATTTTTCTACAGGTCTGTTTCTATTACTAAGTTTAAATTACTCTTCTCCTAAGATCATTTGATAATTAACCTAATATTATTAGCTAGTCTTCGTTTTTGTTTATAATTGAATGTATGCTTTGGTAGTAGAATATTTCAGTCAATACTGATAATATTTACAATCATTCAAAGGATTTTTTTAAAAATTAGAATAACTTAAATTTAATTTGAGATCAATTATAATGTCATATATGAATTTTCATAAAACAAACCAATCTAAAATAAAATAAAAACTAAACCAAAAAATTTTAAGAAAATAAAATTTAGAGAATCTAAAATTTTATTTCTATATTGAATAGGATTTTAATGCAATTTAAAAACTTAATTCAATTCAATTCAAACCAAACACACACATAATTATTTACAAAATTAGATTCTCACTCATACATATATAATTATAAATTAATGAAATTGTAATAATTAATTATTTTTTATAATTTTATTCTCAAAATTACAATACTTTTAGGAATTCATCTTATTATTTTAATTTATTTATAATTTTATTAATTTTAATATATTTTATAGTTGATTTGCGTCTCATATTTTTATATAAATCTTCTGTTTTATATTATAATTCACTTGACTAAAATAGATGTGTTTGATAAACAAGTTTATTTCACTTATGGCATTTTTTATACCTCAGTTAAAGTATTATTGGAGCTTATAGTATAACTTGTTATATATTTGTTTAGCTTTTTTCCTTTACTGCTTTAATAAATTCCTTTTCTAATTACATTAATAATATCTTTAATTCATTATAGAATGCTAGGTGATAGAATTAATTTTTCAAATATTATGATAAATTATAATTGAAATGATGCTAAATATTTATTTATTTATTAAATTCAATTTATTATTCTTGAATTATTTTTTAATATTAAATTATTTATTATAAATATTACATTATTTATGTTTTTTATTTTAATTACTGATACAATATTTCATTTATAAAAAAAGGAATAATAAAATATGTTTAAAAAGCTAATAAACCTGAAATTATATTCACCTTTATATATATATATATATATATATTTATATTCATGTATAAAATTTTAAAAACATATATATCATATAAATATATATTTGTAATGTTAGTTTATATTTCTGAGATAGTTTAATAGCTAATTCTATTAAATACTTTATATTTATAAGTTAATTTAACAATTTTTAATTAAAATTTACTTATTTAAGTTTCAGCTAATTGCATAACCAAAATAAAGATTAACAAATTTTGTTATATAAGCCTTTTACATAATTTTACTTAATGCTCCAAAATTTGAAAGCATAACCTAAATTTTCCTTAAAGTTATGTCTACATTGTTTTATTTTATTCCCACATAAACTTATACATCAATAAATACGAATCAATTCATCACACGCAAAAAAAAAGAGACGATTCATCTTGACGAACAAGATTTCAAAAAACAAAATATAAAAATATATAGAAGGAGTAAGGACCAATACTCAAATACAAAAAAACAAATATGTATCAAAAACAAAAGAAAAAAAAAAAGAATAACAGGAAGGGTAGAAGCGTAATTTTACCCGGAACACAATTATTTTGCTTAAGACCAGTTCTCTCTCCAATCTTCCCCCACCAAACAGAATTTTCCGACTCAGCCACTCCCAAACAATCTATATATGATTCTTTGTTCCTAACCCCATGATTCTCGTTTACTCACCACTTCCAACCAAAGCATCATTTTCCGTTTCCGATACCCTCCACCGTGCTCTCTCGCCACGTGTCAATCCTTCATTCGCCAATCCTCCGGCGCCTGTGATCACTGCCACACACCGCTATCAAAACTCCCATCCCCTCAATCCCAACGCCTCAACCATTTCCCCTTCGTCACGATTTCCTCGTCGCAGCACCACACTTCCCTCTCTCTCTTGAGATTGAGATTGAAGCATATTAATGGACATTGCACAAGTGGGAGCCAAAGCAAGAGCTCCACCTGCATTGGATATGGAAGCAACTACTTCAACAAAGAGAAGAAAAATCGCCATCACCAACAACGTTAACACTGATCAAGACCTCAAATTCTCACCATCCTCCATCGTTCCACTTAAGAATTTCAGCATAACTGCCTCGCCGGCGCCGGAGAAACGCTTCTCCAGCCACTCCGACGACGAATCTCCGGCGTCTTGTTGCTCCAGCAACGGATCCTTCGAACTCCATGAAAACAGGATCATCACATTCTCAGATCTAGAGGTTATTATTTATTATTATGATTATGATTACGATTATTATTTATTAATCAGCTAAAATAATGTCGGCGCAGCGGTTTTTATTGAACTTGCGTTTTGTAATGTCTCTCCTTAACCTTAATTGCTTATCATTAATGTGTGATGTAAACACATTTTCAGGTTGAAAGCGCGCAAGTTGAAACGTCGACGTGCAACTGCGGGGAGCAAATAAGGTTTTGAATTTAATTTAATTTAATTATTTATCAATTTTAAATTCAAAAAGAAAAAGTGCTTCCAACTTCCAATCGTTTCAAATTTTCAATGATTCCGTTCGTTTGAATTTGAAATAAAAAGGTGAGTATCATACATAATGGCCATCATAATATCTTCCGTTCAAAATTCTCGTAATTTCTAACTCGTACAAAATCTGTAACTCTCTGACATGTATGCATAAGCGCGCACACACACGTATATATATATAAATACACACATTCATACATGCACATTCTGAAAACGGAAACATTGTGTCCGTGCAGGAGAGAGATGAGTCTCACGAGCGAGCTTCGAACGAATTCGCAAGAGGTGGAGTCAGTGGAGAAGAAGCTAGCGACGAAGAACAAATCTCGCTGCGTTCTATCAACTCTGCAAAAAATGCCAACCGAATCGGAGCTCGAAGAATTCTTCGCCGCTGCCGAGAAGGACATTCAGAAACGCTTTTCAGAAAAGTAAGATCATAGATTAGTAATACATTTCCATTTTCCATCTCTAACGTGAAAACTGTAAAACAAGATATTTTGATATATATATATATATATATATATATATATATATATATATATATATATATATAATTAGGCCGTGGGTAACATGGTGTGTGCATATTATATTCGTTGTTAATCTGCAGGTATAATTATGATATTGTGAAGGACATGCCATTGGAAGGACGTTACGAATGGGTTCAATTAAAGCCGTAAAAGTGCTTCCCTTGGCTCTTCTGGCTTTTCACCCTTGAAGGAAGAAGACGGTTAAAAACGCCACTTGCTGACATTATTCTTACGTTAATTTACTTTAATTAGGTATTTTATTTGGATTCAATTATCCCATCTTTCATGCTAGGAGTACGCTTTTGTTGGGTGTACAGTTAATTTTATTTTTCTTCTATAGTTAAGGAATGAGTTCTAAGGTAAAGAGGACTCAGCTCTGTTTGTTATTTGTGTACGGGTTAATAGTTATACGGAGAAGCCAAGTCCTGTGGGGAATTATGTAAATTCCTTGGTGGTGACGATGACTGTATAACAAACGGTTCCGATAACAAAACCCGCCCCTAAAATTGTGTCTGTTTCTCTGTTTTTAACTTTGAAGGGTACAGCGAAGTGTGTCGCTGTAACCTTTTTTTTTTTTTTTTTCCTTTTCTCTTTTTTTATCTTCTTTTATCTTTTCCCATGACGTTTTTTTGCCCTTTCTTTATCTTTCTTGTCTTTTCATTGCTTTATTTTTTTTAGTGCTGATTTGTCTTTTCCCTTTTTTTAACTATGGAAAAACTTTGCCTTTTCTCAACAAACTTTCTGCGATAACTTTGGCTGGATATTATTTGGTTCTGGAGCGTGGATGGTGAGGTCTTTAATTTCATAAAATGTACTTTATAATCCGAAAGGAAACAAAAACAACTCAATGAAAAATATTATCAAGCATACTGAAAATTTGAGAGTGAGCGAGTGAACTAGCTAGCCAAGTGGTAGAAACACGATGTGATTATTTGTACATGAGCAATGATACAGATAATTTTTTTTTGTTATATTATTAATTTTCTATTATTTTTTCTTATTATTTTCAAATTATAATATTCTTGTAAGAATTTGTTGTAAGAATATCATTATTCTTTTAATGATAATTTCATTTTTCTCACATTCCTATTGTATTTATCTTTTTTTTTTCTTTCATTCATTGCATTTATTATTATTTTCCTTGTTTTATTATTTTATATTTTACATATTTTTAATGATGTGAAAAAATTATCATTTTTGTGTGTTCTATTTATAGGGAGTGGGTGTGTGAGTTAGGGACACGTTTGAGGTGATTGGACAGATGATCTTATTTACCCCCCATGTGAGAAGAGTCTTCCAGTTTTGGAACCAAATTCATTCCACTTTCACAAGTACAACAAAATTGGTACAGACTACAGAGTAAAACTAGAGCAATGTTATTTCTACACTTACCTCTTTCTCGCTTCTTACATAATTTATTGAATAAATTACGTACACCACATCGTACCTCTTGTTGGTTAAATTTCAAATTACGAGACAGGTTGGTCCCACGAAAAAAAAGTAATTTAAAGACATAATAAATTTATACTTTTAAAAATAATAATTTTTAAAAAAATTTCTTTAATCAAATAAAAAATATATCATTATTTATATATATTTTTATTCTCATCCAAGCAAAGCACGTTTGTATGTTTAAAATCTACGTGTATTATTTACCGGTTGGAAAAGGACCATGATGTGACCAGGGTGGTCCTGCTGCTGCTCAATAGCAAATGGTAATGTCTCAGCGAGTTTGGGACGCTGGGAGGGATGGATAGAGGCGAGTCACCTAATTGGGCAGTCGTTTTATTTTGTAATATATATCAAACAACTCTTTAATAACACAACAAAATTTGTATCCAGGTTAAAAATGTATAAAATTGGTGAGTAAATAATACTTTTGAAAAAAAATAGTAATACATCTTTTAAACATTATCTTTCCAACACTCTTAATTATTAAACGAAATTTTATTTTATATCAACTTCAGTTAAATGACTTATTTTTGGTAAAATCTGTATGTAGTCACATTAAGCATTTTAAAAATATAAAATAATATTTTAATTGTATGTTTTTTATGTTGTGCTATGTAGCGTGGAGAGAAACGTGTTTGTCCCGTACTAGCTAGCGGGCAAATGAAGGCAACGGGTTAATGCAGCACATGGGTTGAGATTCCCTGATGCGCGTGAATTTCATGATGTGGAATGGGTCGTGAGGGGAGAGACGATGGGGTACTTTTTCACACTTACAAGCTGTAAGCACCCGAGCAATTCCAGCTTTACGTTATGCAATAATCATTGCACTGCATAAAACTTATTATCATAGCGGCATAATTCGGGTGAGATCGGAATTTCATCACCAAAATCACGATATTCTTATCAAATTTTAAGTTTTCATCGCCCTTTCCCTCTCTTCCTCCCCTTTTCCCAAATATCTTACTTTCCGGCCCCCACCTCTACAGGCTCCTCCAAAAGATAAACTATTATATACAAATTTTACATCATTGTTTTAATGCCTTTAAAGATGTATGATCTTTTTTAAATTAATGTATTAAAATTTATACAATAACCTTATACTTTTGACAATTTTTTATTATTTTTTATAATGTATCATTCGATACATGTTAAAAAATCATTAAAAAATATTTTAAAAGGATAAAGAATAAAAATAGATTATATAAATGTATATAAATGATAAAGATTAAAAGTTTCTGAAAATCATATAACTTCTTAGAAAAAGATATATGCAAAACATAACATAGAATAGGTGATGTAACCAAGAAAGATTAAAAAAAAAAAGTATATTACATAAATATAATATTTCTCTCTAAATTATAAATTACGCTCCCCTTTTTGTTCCACTTCTTCATACATATACACGGTTTCATTGTAATATACAAGAACATCAATGGGATTTAATCATGATTTTTTCTTTTATCCGGTCAAGAATTTATAATTTTGTTTTATTTTTTAAATTTTGTTTGATCATGAGATGTGTGTCGTGAGGGACTTGTAAATGTGAGACTTTTACCTGCAGATTATTAATATTAAGCTTGAAATTGATTTGCGTGCATATTAAGATATTGCTTAAGCCCACAAATTCAAGAGCCAACTCATCATCTGTCCTCTCAAACGTCCTTTGCTAACACACACTCCAGTTTACAGCACAGTTAACAACGCACATAAGACCGAGATTCTCATTAAAATAATAATAATAATTTTCTTCCCTAAGTTATTTCTTTTTTTGGTCTTGATCTTTTTATTGCAGCCAAGAGCACGATAGGTTGTATCTAAAATTTTTTGGATTCTAGATAAAATTATTAGAGATATTTAATGTAATATAAATAATCAATTCGCATATTATTTATAAATCCTTTATTCATAAAAATAATTACTCATTATTTAATAATTATTTATGACATATATATACTTATAAAATAAATGAAATCTTAATAAAAAATTTAGGCCCTAACAGAATTGTATTGCTTGTCTTGTATTATTCACGGTCCTAACAGAATTTTCTTTAAGTTGTCAGTCAATTCTTAATAGTCACTATGCAATCTTCTTTTTTTTCCTTTGTCACTTATTGAATATTCATTCCAGTATGAAATATGTGTTTAGATTTTTTTTTTTTATGCTAATATTTGAGGCAATTAGCCTTAGAAATTGATTGAGGCATCGAAATTATGATCCAATTAATTTTGAAATATTGGATAATCATTCTAATTAGATAGTAGAGGAATCATCCCATACTATTAAAGAAGTAATTAAAATGACCTTACAAGTAAAATGACCTTACAAATACGTCTATCCAACCTCCTTCAAATGACATAAATATTATAATTTTATTGTTTAATTGTTGATGATGTTTTCTATTCATTCCATCATCTCAGTTACTAACTTTTTATTTAACTTTATATCATAGATCAGTTGAATTTGGATAATGATAAGGAGAACGAAATTGGACAATACATTTATAGAAAATATAAAGTTGACTGTTAAAGGTGTTGGTGAAGATTTATATATATTTTTTTTCAATGCAGAAGAAATAGTGACTGAATTTGAAACAACATTGACTCCTTGAACATAAATTGTGATTTGAGAACCTGTTTTGAACTTGTTTCTTAACTTGTGTGGTAACAAATTCTTAATTATTACTTATTTAAAATTTTTAAGATTTTAATTTGAAGTATTTAAACTTTTTAAATTATGTTAATTTGTATTTTTTTTAAAAAAATTCTAATTATAAAGTATATAAATTTTAATATATACCGATTCAACCGGTTCAACTAGTAATTCGGTGCTTCAATTAGTGATGCATGAGCCAATACCCCTTGCCATTGCCAAGTCCTAACACCATTACACCAAGTCCCTTTTTACAACATTGAAGCCATCACTGGTGATGCCTTCCTCAATGGTGATTGCGTCGTGGATAGGAGCGAAGAAAAGGTTAATGTGAATGACGAGATAAAGACTCGCCGAACACAACTTGCATCCAATTTTCAGTGGCTACGCAGAGGTTCAGGATGAAGATGATGCATCCGAATTCGAAGATTCGAAACAAAACTTGGAGATTCTAAGAAGGTAAAGGTGAGTGGGTGATAAGCACAAAAAGTTTTCTGAAAACTTTTACTCTAACTAAATTCAAAGCCATATTCCATCATCTTTTCTCTTATTACATGATAATACTTTTACATAATATATTTCACTTAGAAAACATATTTAGTGAGAGAAATAGTTTTCTATAAGTTAAATTAATTTGTTAGTCCTTATAGTTTTTTTTTTAATTTTTAGTTAGGTTTCATCCTTTTTTTTGTTTTAATTCTTATAATTAATTTTTTTTAAATCAAATCCTTAATAATTATCATCATTATATTTTTGTTAAATATTAATTATGTGATATTTTTTATAATCTATTGTTTCAATTTTTTTATTTTTATAATTCTTTTTCGTAAGTATTTTTATCCAAATCTTGAGATCATATTATTAATGAGTGATATATTTGATACATTTCAATTCTGTATGTTATTAGATATAAGTTTATAGTAAAACTTCTTTCGATCTTTAATTGATTTGTTATAATAAAATATTCATATAAATTTGGTCCAAAAACTTGAATTTACAACAAAATAAATTATAATATTCAAAGCTTGAACTTTTTATAGAAGCATTTTTCAAGAGTTTTTAAGGTTTTAGGGGTGATTCAATTTTTTTTTAATGTTTTATGGTTTAGTATATTTTAATTGTTGAATTTATTACCTACTAATAAAAGGATTTTGGGATTTGGAATTTTTTAATGAAAAAAGTATAAAAAAATATTTCCAATTAAATTAAAAATGTCATATCATTGATATTTAATAAAGATATTATTATGATAGTTATGAAGGATTTAATTATTTTTTAAAATTATAAACATTTAATTAAAAAATTTTAAATTATAAAAACTTAACTAAAAATACAAAGAAACTATTAGAACTAGCAGATTAATTTAACTTTTATTTTTATAAGAAGTGAGAAAATTAAAATTTAATTATACAGTTATTTATATATAATTATATATATTACATATTAAAATTATACAATTACTTAAATAAATCACATGACATTGTATTCTAATTATATTTCCTTTCAATTACTATACTTCATACACATACACAACTCTCACTTGTTTGATGTTGTCTTTAAATATATTTTAATCAATTTTTGAGACACATCCCGGTGTAGTTCTTAAAATTGGAGCTTTTAAATAACTTCATGAATTTATATTAATAAAGTAATGTCAAATTGATAGATTGTGCACATGTTTCATGAGAAAATGAATTCATCCATTGTTAGGGATGATAATGGATAAGTATGATAGTATCTAAATTTGTATTTATATTTTCTGAAAAAAAATATTTATCTTCAAATTCATACTTGTCCGGATAATAATTTTAGTTATCCATTTTTTTATTTAAATAAAAAGCTAAAAATTAAATAAGTAAAATACCAAAAATATTAAATCGGTTTTTTTAATGTCAGAAATAGAACGATATAATTCAAACTAAATTAAAATTTATATATATAGTCTTGAAATAAACTTAACCTAAATTTTCATAATGTGCTTGTATAAACAATAAAATAGAATTATTTATATAATTTAAAATATTATTTTGGTTTAATTAATTAATTTATTTAAAAAGTATATTTGAAGAGTAGTTTATGTTTATATTATATAGATATATATATATATATATATATTTATGAAATTATATTTCTTTAAATTATAAGAAGAACTTTAAAGCTAATCTAATTAAAAATAATTTAAATTTGATTTGTATTTACATTTTGAATCACACCAATTGAATGACTTCACATGCACAAATAGGAAAATAAAATTCCTAAAATTGATTAAATCTAATCCAGAGACAGCCGATATCGAACCTTATTTCTTCTCTGTTTAGTCATAATGGGCTTGTTCAACCATTATTCCCCCGTAACTAGGGCCCGCTGCACTTTCCTCTCAAGAAAAAAAAAGAAAAGCCCAACCCAAAAAAAGCTACTTAAGCAATTAATTTTTTTAAAAAAATAAATAAACAGTTTTTCAATTTCACAAAAGTGAGACATTTTAATATTTTTGTCACTGCCTTTCAATTTTAATTACATCATTAATCATTGAAAAAGTAAATAATAACCTAATTCTGAAGAATATCATCAGTGAACTAAATAAGTTTGTGAAAGTATTGTTTGATATAAAGAAAAGATTAAAATATTTTATAATTTATAATTTTAAAAAGGTAAAATCTTTTAATCTTTAAAATATCAGAGAAATTATTACTGTTAATTAAAAATATAGAATATTCTCTTAAGTTTATAAGTAACATAGCAAACACTTTTTTAAATTTGTTTAATGATTTTTTTAAAAATAAAATAAAATTTTAGCAATTTACTAAAATAAGAAAAGCTCCGCAGTACCTAGACTAGAAGAAGACCAATTTTGAACATCTTAAAATAGTGGAGACGATATGCATTTAAGTGGATTGCACTATATCTTTTGCCAATATCATTCCTTTTGTTGTCACTAGATACGACAAACTTAATTAGATTTATAATGAAATTGCCTGAGATGAGGAGTGGAAATTTTGATTAACGCCAAATAGGGACTCAACTAATTTGAGAACGTCTTCAAATTCAATCTGTAACGAACCTGAACATGCTCTTTTACATCAATCAATCAACAATTCAAAGGAATTTACAATGATTCATTGACAATAGAGAACTAAACTAGTTTAGTTTGTCTCAAACATTCTCATCTGATGCAATTGATACCATGGACCTAGTCGATCTTCCAGAAGGATCTCTCTCCAGATAACGAGTAACTAAAGCCTTTTCAGAAACATCTGCATCCACAGAATGAGTAACCAAAGCCCTTTCTGTCTCATCTTTCTCCAGAGAATGAGTAATTAAAGCTTTAACAATCTGACGAAACTTCCTTCTGTAAGTTGGTAGCTTTGATACACCTCTTATCATTCCAATCATCCTAACCATGGATTCATCATTGTACACACATCAGTCAAATTCTCTAATACAATATGTAATAAGGTAGTTTTGGGCTTCTTTTCTGTGCAAAAACAATTTTAAAAGTGTATTGTTACGTTTTTCAGTTAAAAAAAAAAATTTACTTTTTAATTCATTAACTAATACCATGTGCATTTTACTATTTTTGTATGGTTAAAATCAATCTTAAGGGCTTATATTAACAAAACTAACAAAACAAAGATTGATTCTCTAATTAAGAGATAGGTCACTTACCTTCTGGAAATTCCCTCAATTTGAGCAGCTCTAAGAGCATCAGGAATCATTAAACCACCATTATCCCAATCCTCAAAGCGTTGTTTGTTGGCTCCAAAGAGAACAACTTTTTCCAAGTATCTCACTTCACCTTCCCCCAGTTTGATGACCCTTATCTGTTCCTTAAGAACCATTACAGGATTGAAGAACCAATCCAACAACTTATCCTTTGGTCTGTTTAAATAGGTTATCTCAAAGTCATCAAGTAGCAAAACGCCACTTGAGTTGGCTTTGATGGAGAAGACAAGTGTTTGTAGAAGTGAAAAACAAGGCAAGCCAACACCAACTATGGAAGCTTCGTTATGATTCTTTCCCCTCAACCATTCATAAAGGTCAGCTGCTGTAAGCACATTTGCATCCAATAATTCCTTGCCTCTCATCTCACAGTACCTCATCATATTTCCCCATATCTGTCAAATTATAAAAGATCATATAATAAAATACAAAGGGCACAACAGAAGCAAAATAAGATCAGAAAGATGTCTTCAATGTCATATGATGTTGCAACTTAGGAAATCGGCAAAAGCTTTCGTATACAAATTTTCCCTTTACATGTTGACGCCTCGGATGAGAATATACACTTTCTTTTGTAACAATTTCATTGGTTAGCAATTCCAAAGAGTCCTTTTGAGGCAAATCTAGTACACAGAATGGAGTATATCAAGCATAATATAAACTTTGCACGTCATACAGAATGATATGTGGAAAATGAAGTCAGACATCATCAACATCTTGAAACATAATTTTCTTTTCGGTCAAATGAAGAAGATATATGTGTACCATCTCGGTTATTAAACCAAAACAAAAACCCTTCAATCATTTCAAATCATCTGACTAGTTCAGAAGATGATATTTATTTAGTACCTTTTCTTTGGTTTTGTTTTGTTTTATGAATATTTTTCTTCATTTCTTCATTGAGCAAACTTTCTTGGTTTGACTTTGGCATATATGACATCCATCCAGCTACTAGTGTAATCTAAGCATAAAACATTTTGATCCTAATTTTTTGATTGAAAATGGAAGGCAATATAGCACATTCTATTTGCCTATGGTTCGAACTCACCTATTTCACTTGACAAAGAATTGCTGGAAGAAATACATAGTACTTGAGAAACATTAGGAGAAAAAGTGCTTACCTGAACCATTTTCACTTCTTGAATGGTCTCTCTAACTGATCTTGAAGGAGCTAAGCTTGGCATAAACATTGCGGGTGGCTCTGTAGAAGCATTTAATTTGCTTCCACCTACACTGTTTCCTCGAACGGAAAACTCTGATGATTGAGAAGCCTTTTTCTTTCGATACTGGGGCCTGGCTGCATGCAAATTGAATGCCGATGTTAACGGAATAAATGGAAGATTGAAAAGAAAACTAATTGGGAAAAAGTGTACTTTGGTAAGAATGTCCCCTCTCGAAGATAGAGCCAATCATTTGTATACTCATCAAACTCAGCAACCATTGCAATCACATAAGCTAAACCTCTCCGGAAAGATCTTTCCTACACCCAAATGAAGGTTAAAAGGTGAGATCAGATCAACGATTCAGCCAAGGAAAATAGGTATGAAGCACAAAAAGAGTGATCAAACCTGATATACTATAACAGATGCATAAAGTCCAACGAAAATGCTTGAGAAAATAGCCAATAAAATGCTAGCTATTACAACAAGTGGCCACACGAATATTGTCAAACCAGCAATGGGGACACAAACTGTTTCAAGGAATGGACCTTCTCTGCCAATCAAATCATGCAAAAGTCTAAACCAGCCCCTGAACAACAGGTAGGGGCTCTTTACTATAGCAATTGCAGTGAAAAGAGGAATCTCAACAATTAGCCCCATTATCCCAACAATGACACATCCAGGAACATGAATTAACCTGGAAACCAAGTGAGATTTTTATGAAGTTAAGAACTAAAATAATCCACGTTTAAACTTAAAAAGACTATAGTGGATATTTAATCGTAATAGTGGTCTTTATTTCGAGTTAAAAACGACACGAGAACACGGGTCACATAAAAGAATAAGTGACCTTATGACCTTTACCTTAGCCTCTGACGCTCATCTGAACTAGGTGATTCACGTAGTTCTTTCAAGTAACTTGGATATGAATGGTAACATATATCAGCAAAGTCCCTAACTACCGTGCAACTGCCTTTGATAGTTCCCCACGTTCCGTCCTGAGTTCAGTGAGAGTCCATAAAACTATGTACTAACAAATAAAAGCAGAGAAATCTAGATCATGGCAAGAAATCCTGGAACCTCACCACAACACAGTGCGAGAATTTCTTGGATTCATTATCATGTCTGAAGGCCTCAAAAGTTGAAACCCAAGGAGTGAAAAATCCATACCCTACCCCAATAAGAACGCTTCCAGCTATGCCTAAACCCAACCATAAGCCAAACAACGCAGGCAAAGCAATCAAAATCGCAACTTTCAAGGCTGCGTCAAACATATGAATCCTGAAAAGACAAACCAACCACATGTATCATGTCATATAGAAAATTTGACTGAAATTCCAGAGAAGGGGTACAAATCATGTTACTTTAAAAGAGTGTAGACAGTCCAAGCTACATGTGCAGGAAACAACCCCAGAATCACTGCTACGTTTCCTATGATCAGTATCAAACCAGCAATAGGACCCACAATTAAGCCTGCAGAATTTGAAGAAAATCTCAGGAACCCACCATCAAAATTCACCTTAGACTTCACAACTTAAAAAGAAAGCAAGAAAGAGAACGAAAATTGAAACTTTGGAAGTCAAAATTTAATCATGAACCGCAAGAGTATGAAATCAGAAGAGCACCTTTTAAGGCTCCAAGGAAGAAAGCATAGAAGAATACAGAGACCACATAAAAAGCCTTCGTCCAACCCTCCATAGAGCCTTAACTGTTATACTAATGAAGCTTAGAAGTTGAAAGCTGCAACTGAAATTAGAATGAAGCTTTGAATGCAAATGGAAAAAGGAAGTCAAAGGAAAGCAGGGGTAATAACTATTAAGTCAAAATGAAATGGCAAAAGAGAAGAAGAAGAAGGAGGCGTGCGCTGCTAGAATATGACAAAAGCAGAGAACGAAAACCGAAACTCAAACTAGAATCAAATCAATCATTCAGGATGTTGGGAACCAGAAAGTAACATAGGCATGGAAAAGCAGGGACAAAACAGATTCAGAGGCTGCCGATGGTTATGATGGAAGATATAATGATATATAAAATTGGAATTATGCAGCCATGTCAACCTGTATTTTTTGAATTGTTTCGTATAATGTTTGACCAGACCACTGTGGCTCTGTCCCTGTATGAGGAAAACTTTTGTTACAAGGTTCTCTACTCACAAATTACGGGATATATATATGTTTTTTTAATTCTTTGTAAGTGTTTTTAGGATATTAATTAATTAATAAGTAGTTAGTTCATAAACATTTACTTAACTTTTTCCATAGAAAGTTTTGGATTTGAATATTATATATGAAAAAAAATCGGCTCAAATAATGTTATTTTTACTATGCTATAAATTTTTTTGGCTCAAATAAAATTATTTTTATACGATATCTGTACTTTAGGGGAAAAAATATACTACCTTGCATTTTTCAAACGTGTTTAAACAAAAAACAGCAAACAATCCAAACTTACTCAGGATTTGACTATTAGTTGATTAAATTATTGTACTCGCAACTTTTTTTATATGAAAAATAAAATATATAAGATAAAATATTAATATCACTAAAAATGGTAAAAACTCATTTTTAAAAAGAATTAAGATTTTATTTTATTAGATAGAGTTAAATTAAATAAAATTTAAATAGAAAAATAATGAAAAATTATTTGAATAAATACATATATAATTCTCTTTATATCTATTAATTTTATATATTGTATAACGATTTAAAATTAAAGTAAAATTGAATAATTTTAAGCAAGAGAATTTAAGAAGAATAAAACAAAAATTAAAATGAGATAATTAATGTAAAAAAATGGCATTACTTAATAAAATAAAATAAATTTTAAAAAAACATTAAAAAATAAGGACTGGGGTTAATAAAACATTTTTCTATTAAAAGGTGAGGACTAAAATTTAGCATATAAAGATGGATATGAAACCTCATAAGATATTTTATTTTACATATTATGGTGTATTTGGATAAGTTTCAGGAAAAGAATTGTTTCAAAATATAATATCTTCTAGAAGCTAACCCTTTTAACTTTTGTGAAACATATTAAAGCTGTTTTAGATATGTTTTAAAAATCTTTAGTTATATACATTTTTAGTTAATATAATATTCCATTTCTTACAAGGCGCACAGAGACGTGCATATGTCAACCGAACTAACCTGAGTTTTAAATATGTTTTCGAATGAAAACAACTTAGCAATACATAAGGTCAAGGGAGAGAAGGTCAAAGAAAATTATGTACATCATAAGGTCTAAATTAACACTAATATGAAAATGTGTTATTTAACAGCTGGTTTGACCATAAAGGTTAGCTGGCTTGAGTGCTGGAATTCCTTTCGTTCTTTAATCTTTTCTTGTTTTAAAGGACTATGTAGGGTTGATGATAGTTTCGTGCCACGATATCGTCTAGAAGATAATTCCATTTGTTGCAAGTCAATTTGGTTCATCAGCGTTGTAATTGGTATGGAGAATCTTGAAGACACTTTGAATGGGATTTCTCCCAAATGGTCCATCCTTTCAGCTCTCCACAGCACAGCGGCCAAAAAAATCGCATTTTGTTGCTTACTTTATAATGGCATCACATTGTGTGTTTGGCATTAATGTCAAGACATTTGTTTTTTGTCGTGTTTTCAATAATTCATCAGCATAAGTGCCGGACATAACAGTGAAACTTACAGGCTGCCAAAATTGAACGCCAACCATGGCAGCAACATTGTCAACGTAGGCATCATAAATAGTTTGGTCATGTTACTTTCATACTATTACTTCATTTAGTTTATCTGTAAGGTATTTTATAATAAATAAATAAATATTTTTATCATAAACACATTTTATAATTTTTATGTAATATTTATTTTTTATTTTTCTTTATTAAATTAAATTAGAAAAGTTTAAATTAAAATAACAATAAAATATATATTGATACTAAGATTAGGTTCAATGATATTATAAAGATAAAATTATCATGTTAATATTTTTATAAAACTAAAAAATTCACTTGTTTTAACTATTTTATTTGTTTGTATAATTAAGTTGAAGATACTTTGTAAAAAAAAAAACTAGATTGAGTATTTTGTAATTTTCTCACTTTTCCTCTTGTACTTAGTACCAATAATGAGAATAAAAAAATATATTTCTTACTTATTATTTTTGTTTTAAAAAATATGAATAATTAATTGAAGAAGAAGAAAAAAATAAGAAAAAATATGTTTAAAAAAATTATAAAATGGTCCTTTTGCAAATAGACTATTCTCAAAATAGTCTCTTTTATTACTCTACGATATAACATCCTGAGTAAGAATTTGATTTGTACTACAAAAGTCTCATTTAGTTAGTTATATTATTGAAGTGTTTTAATATTGGATGAAAGATTCTAACACAACTAATAAATCTTAAATCTTAAGGAACTTTAATTTTGTTAGCCAATCAACCTCCATCTTACGAGTCTATGTGTTTCTCATCTTTTAGTAAATGAGTAATGATGCTAGAAAGTTGTGTTGATCATCATAATCTCGAAGGACAACTTCAGACAAAACTCTTTACCAAAAGGTCATGTTAAACATCTCAATTGACAACTCATTTAACAAAACAATTGGTGAGAAGAGAGGGAAAACATCTTAATCGACAACTTCATTAACAAAACAAATAGGGGGAGAGTAAGGAAAGTGGGGAACATTTTTAATTATCGAGGAGTGAGTAGTAAATGAGAATGTAAATGACATGTTCATTATGGAGCCAATCTGAACGAGGACAAAAAGAAAGTAACACTAGTAACAATAAAAATTAAAGAAAGATTGTTAATTCAATTTTCATTTCAAGCTTACGTGGAATAAGTCAATGTATAATATTTAGGATTGGTTTAATTGAGTTTTTAAGAAAGAGGTAGCAAGCTAGCAACAGATATATGACTCAACTGTACTTAGTTGTAGTGGATAAATGATAGCTTCTAGTGAAAGTAAAGAATAATTTGTTCTATGATTTGCGAAGTTATTTGTGACAATCTCATAAAATTTTGATCTTTCACTCCTTTTCTCTCATTGATTTTCTTTAAGAGGTAATTGAAAGGTGAAAGAAGTAATTGCAAGCATTAAGAAGTGGATAAACAACGTTTGAAAATTTATTCGAACTCACTTATGCATAGCCATACAATTGGACTATGAACACATGAAAATGTCATTGTTCATAATGTTTTGTCTAAATTGTTAAACCTCAACAAAAGGAGCCTGCAACTTAACTATCAAATTTTATGAACATATAATAAAAGTGTGTGGTCATGCCTAAATTCAAAATTCATTATAAATATATAGATAAAGTTGAGAATAATATCTTTTGTCATACATATTCTACATTTGGTCTCTTGCAATTATCTTTTTATTTTAGAAAAGGTTCTAAGAGCTTTAAGAGTGGTGATTCCATCACCATCTAGTTCTTTCTAGTTTCTTTTTTTTTTTTTTAGTTTTTTTTCTTTAATTATATGTAACAAAACTGCCTTTGTTGGCGAAGGATGACCTTGTATTTGAATATTATGTAATTTGATTTTGACATTTGAATTCATTTGATTATATTTTTCCTATATTTCAATTAAATGATTTCTTAGTTTCTAACGGTTTTTTATTTTTACCACCTTTAAATTGATATCAGATTCAATTCAATAATTAAAAAATTAGTGATTAAGTTAAATTTAAAGAATTTTATCATAAAGACTGTTATCCTAGAGATAACTTGATTATTATGAGATCTTGTAAATTCTAACATATAATGCTTATTTTAATTTTTTAAAAAAAATAAGGTTCTTATTTTGGGGTAAAGAATTGAATATCATGTGATTAAATTCTATTTATACATAGAATTTGGTCCCTAATTGATTGATAATAGTTAAATTAAAATTAAACTTGAATTGTAAAAAGGGAATAACAGAAAAATTCTAACATTAATCTTTCAAATATTATAGTTTGTTCAATTGTATTTTGCATTGTCTTTTATGTTTTTATTTCATTTTCATTTATATTTGTGTTTTGTTTATGTTCATCATGAATATTAGTTTAATTCTTAAATCTTTTATGTGAATCATTAAATAAAGATTATAATTCAAAGGACATTCTTTCATTTGATAGTTTAAATGAAGATAATCTTGTGAATTGGTATTTGTATCTAATTTAAAGTGTATGAAACTTTTCTTTTTTCTGTATGAATTAAAACAATTCGATGTACTGATCATTTTAAATTCTCTTTTTCAAAATGTTTACATTTTTAATTCTTAATTCATTTTAAATCACAAATTAATTAATTAATTACATTTTTTTAAAAACTAATTTAAATATGAGATTTAAAATATTATATATTAAATTATAAATTTTTAGAAAATTATAGAAATATAAATTTTTTTTAATGAAAATATTTTTTTAAAAATTTTTGAATTTCTATAATTTTATAAATTTTTCAAAATTTTATATTTAGATTTATATTATTTTGAAATGTCATGTATAAAATAAGCCTCCTAATTATCATTTCAAATTTTGAGTCAATGTACGGAATACAAAATTGAGGTTGGGTTTGAAGGAAACTGACGAGACACGTGTCATTAAGTCCAGATGTCTCACTCATATTTCGTACGTGAAAGATCCTAAAAGTTATCTTTTCATACTTCTACCTCGTATTCCATTCCATTGCAAAATTGTTTGCAAATACCAACCAATTTTTACAATAACACCAACCGAAAGACACAACACCAAAGGGGGTGGATCCAACAGCGTCAAAACGTTAAACGCACATTTTGGTGTTTCTCTCTCATCCACCTATCATGTAAACTTTTTCTCTTTTGATCAAAACCACCACCACCCCATAACCCATTCAAGGCCTTTTGGCCTCTCTCTCTCTCTCTCTCTCACGGTTGCATTTTAGATTCCATTCTCTTACGTAAGGGGGGTTGTGGCTGTGGAGGAAATCCAATCCAATTGATGTGTTTCTGTTCATTCAAAGCAGAGAGGCTGAAACAGGAAAAGGACACGTCAGGGGTTGAAAATGGTGGTGGTTGATGATCAAGCTGTGACTGTGGCATATTATGTGGAGGAGCTGCACGAGGATGTTCCTCTTGCCCACTTCGCTAGGATCTCTACTTTAAACACGGTTTTCTATCTTCTCTCTATCTACGCACTTCACAAAATATGCCAAATTTTGCATTTTCCCCCCATCTATTGTGTGTTTTGCATATTGAAGAACAAGGGAATGATGGGTATCTTCATTTCTTATTTTCTTGATCTTCTATAATTTCATGAGTCATGACCAAGCTAGCATGAGATTCCTTCGATTCTGGGCTTTTCTTTGGGCCTCCTTTTTGTGAGTTAATAATGATGAGTTGCAGCTATGTTGCATTGTTTGCAGGATAAGCAAGACAAGACAGTGGAGAATAAATACAAGCTCTTGAACAATCATATAAAGCAAGTAAGATTTGGAAGGGATTTTAAATATTTCTTGCTATTGGATTTGATGCTGGATTTGTAAGACCTTCCTTTCATGAATTCGTGTAATTTTCCTGTCCTTCATAGTTTTTTTATGAATTTTGATAGCAAATGGGGGAAAACTCAACACTAAGCCAACAAGGTTGAAAAGAAAAATCATGGAGTGAGTTTGTATCACAAGACACTTTTATATGAGACTACAAACCTCAAGTTGTGATGACACTATAGAAGTGTTCTTTCTCTCTTTAGGTTATTGTGATGTAAACAATTCGAAATAGTAACACAAAAGTATGCTCTAAATTTGCTATTAACGCAGTCAATCAACTAATCAAACTTTCTTGATACCCAATTAACCATTGGCTATTAACTTCTCTGCACCATATTTTCTTGGCCCTCCCGTCTATTTCACTGTTTCTCCGTTTGCTTAGACCTCGGTTCCAATCCTAACTATTTACTTTTAACATATTTCACCAAACAGTCTTGACATTCCATTAGACACTCTTTCATCTTATTCTGTTGAGCTCCATTGTTTTTCACTTTTTTGAACTCACCAGTTTGTAATGCTTTGCAACAATGATCATATGAATTAAATGAACTGCTGTAATTCCTTGTAAATCAAAGTGGTTAATAATTCTAACAAATGCTTCTACAGGGAACACCTGGTGATGCACAGATGTTTGCAAGGTATGTAGAGCATCATTAATATTGTTTAGGTACTAAATCCCTCCATTTTGGAAAGTGACTTACTTAAGGTAAAATTAGAACTCTGTATTTGCTTCCAGTTCTGTTAAGGTTGCAACAGATGGAACATCCTCTCGTGGTGAGGCCCTGTCATCTGCTGTTATTCGAGCAGAGCAGGTCCAATCAAAATTGCAACCGGAATTCCCTAGTTTTGTGAAGTCCTTGGTCAGATCACATGTTGCTAGTTGTTTTTGGATGGTAAGCATTTCAGTAGATTGAAATAAATGTGATTTTATTATAGAAACCAAATTTTATGAAGTTTTTGAGTCATGTCATCTGATTTATTTTTATAGGGGCTGCCTGTGGCATTTTGTAAGAGACATTTGCCAGAAAAGGATACAACAATTATTTTGCAGGATGAATCTGGTAAAGAATACAAGACAAAATACATTGCATGTAAGACAGGATTGAGTGCTGGTTGGAGGCAGTTTTCTGCTGTACACAAATTGCAGGAGGGTGATGTGGTGGTCTTCCAATTAGTTGAACCTACCAAATTTAAGGTAATGGTTTTTTGGTTTAAATGTTTTTAATGGTGATTCACCATTTCACTGACAGAGTGAGTACTATGTTGCAAAGAAAAAGAGTCACAATAGCATGTATATCACCATTCAGTAACACTTCTGCAGTATACTTGCTTTGTGTGTTAGTTACATTCATACATTACATGTGTAATTAATACTAATCATAATAACAAATAAAAAATTCCTGATAATTGATCATAGTACTTTTGGGAACTCAATGTTAGGAAGGTCAATGTAATTGACCAGATATTTCCCGTGGGTCCTAAACACTATATCCAAATGATGAAAGACCATGTACTAGGGCATTAGCATATGCGTTGACACCAAAACAGGGTGCTATCCATCGTGAGTCACTGAGTGATATGGAGGTTTTGATCTCTCTCTTTCGCTTTCCCTCTTTTAGTAATGGTTCAGGGGTAAATCCCAATCTATCTTTTGCCCCATTCTAAAATAAAAATGGCTCAGAACTCATGGCAGATTGGGGTTATCAATGGATAGAAATAAATTTTTCTGAAGGAATCTTTGTCAAAATAGAAAAACATAATAAGCTATCCCAAAGTAAGAGATGTTTTTAAGAAGGCTGCTATGCATGAAAATTGATTTAACTCATGCAAATATTTGGGAGCCTCTGGCACTCACAAGATTAGTAATATGCACAAGTGTGAAAAGAAGGTGGCTGGTGGTTTGGTATACTCTGGGACTGTTATCTCCACCTTATGGGTTATGACTGTCACATGGAGTAGTTGTGGACAGGCAGCAAATTCTTATGTTCTAGTGATTGTTGTGCATTTGATTTTACTAAGCAAGCACTTGCATCTAAATCAAAATATAGGCCATATGGAGGCAGCGATGACACTCAATTGCTATTAGGAAAAATTGGTATTGCTAAAATGGCAATCGTTTTGTTGAGGCTATTCCATGTTATCCCCTGGACCTCCTTAGGAGATCATATGGTGGCACTTGGCAAAATTGGTACTGCTAAAGTCACAATCATGCTATGATTGTTAAGGCTATTATCCCTTGTGCCTCTGCTAAAGAATATTCCAACTCCATGACCAGGCCCATGCATTATTCTTGAGAATTGGGTGGTGGGTGATTCTCTCTTAATATATAGATATATATAAACTCATACCACTTATTTTTCTTTGCAGGTTTATATAATAAGACCTAACAATTTGAGGGAACTAGATGGGGCACTTTCCCTATTGAATCTAGATAGTTGCACAAAACAAAAAGTGGGAGGCAAGACTTGTTTCTCTACTCTTCTAGTTTCCAGTATTGCAACAATGATGAATCATCATTACTTATATCTGTTATATAGCATTTAACATTCTTGATTTTCCCCTTCATGTCTCAGGCAAAGATAATGCGGATACTGATGCTGTAACATGCAAAAGCCCGAAGAGAAAACATGGTAAAACCGTGCCACTAAATGTACAAAAGAAAAAGAAGACCAACGTGTCAAGATTGGGACCTAAGGCTAGGCTGTCTGAAGAAGTAGAAGAATCCAAAAACGGCAGTGATGACGCTCTCTCAGAAGTACTGGAGGGATTTAAAATGCTTGAATTCAAAGATGTTAAAGGTTTTGAAAATTTCAGCATCATAGTTGATGGAATGCCAATAGATGCTGAATTCTCTACTGAAGTTCGAAACAAGTACTATAGACTCTGCTGCAGCCAGCAAGCGTTTCTTCATGAGAATCTCATAAAGGGCATGAACTATAAGCTCATTGCTGGAATCATATCTGAAACTGTTAACATTGCTGATGCCATAAAAGTTAGTGTCATTTGCACCCCACGTTTTGAATTTGCTAACTGGGACAAAACATTGCTTGCCTTTGAGCATTTGGGAATGAATGTTCAATTTTTAAGAGTTCGGTTGCGCCGCCTTGTGAGCATTGCTTATGAAACAGATGATGCCTCAGAGACCAGAAGATTCTTGGCTTATAGAAATGAACACAGTCAAGCAGATGATGAAATAAAGAACATGGAAACCAAGCTCCAAGAGTTGAAGGGGGCTTGTGATGATTTTGGTGCTTATTTGGAGAGTTTGAAGTGCAAAGCTGAAAGCTATCAGCTCAAGTTTCAGAAGGAGGTTGCTGCTCCATGGTGAAACCTCATAATGTATTATTTGATTCTATGAATGTATCTATGTATTCTGTAATTGGCTGGTGTCGTTGTCAAAAGTTTATGCATTCTGTACTCATAGACGGAATCTCGACTAAGATATTAACATATGTAGCGTATGTGCAGTGATATATGAGTGGCAAATAGCATATCCAATTAGCCCTGAATTTTTTTGTACGTTTGTTGTTGAAGGTCATTTGGAATATACCATAATCAGGAATATTGGAGAATTTGTGCTGGTAAAAATTTGAATTAATTACACTTTTAATTCTCATACTCTAGTCCATTTTGGAATTTTATTCTTTCTATTTTTAATTTCTTTTAATTTATGTAGTTTTTTAATTGTTCAAATTTAGTCCTTCATTCTAAAATTTTATTTAATAATTAGCAAAAATATAATAGATGTATAGCATATTATTAATTTGTATAAATTATAAAAAAAGTTTAAAATGTTTAAATAAATTATACAAAATATAATGAAAGTTGTTTTATATTTTTATTTAATAATTTTATATACTTTTCAATAAATTTGTATAAATCAATGATATATTATATGTTTGCTATATTTTTATTAATTATTAAATAAAAATTTGAGGTTAAAAAAAGTGCAATTAAATTCTTTCACTTTGATAAACTTAAATTAATATTCAAATTACAATGTTTCTATTTATGGAGCTTTATTTATTTAAATATTAAAATATAAATTTTAAATATAAGAACTAATTAGTAAATGAATATCAACTATAAAGATTAAATATGCATTTTATTTTTTTCCTATAATTTTTTAAAACCTAAAAATTAAGTTAAAAATCTTATGACAAGACTGCACTTTTATAACTAGGGTTCATATCCCTTTTCTTTTTCTTTTTTTTTTTTTCCAAAGGCTAAAAATGAAGAAACACCTAAGCACCGTAAAATAACATGGTGCACGTGCACCTTAAGCAATGCCCATGGTTAAAAAAAAAAAAGCAAGGTATGGTCCAAACGAACTAAGACGAATGCTCAAAATATATTATTTTAAAATTTATTAAAAATTATAAACTGAGATTTGTTAAATTAAAATGAATTTTCATAATTTTTAATGAATTTTAACCAATTATAATAAATAGTATATTTTAAAAATACATTAAAAGCATTTCTCATGAACTAAGAATTAATGGATTTGCACGACAATTTGGTCTGTAATTTGTCTAAACTCAATGGCTTTTATTATTCAGCTTGTGCTTGCGGACAAACGATGATTGTTTCTTCTTGTGGGGCTTAAGTTTGTCTTCCCCTTTGCTATTGTACTAAAAGACATAGAATCTTTTATCCAGTTAATAAATTAATAATATATACGAATTTTCCAGACAAACTAAAAATTAACATTCACCAAACTAGGTTTAGGAGATATGCTGAAATGAATAAAATTTGGCTAAGGTTTATCGTAATAGATTTAAGCTATTTTGAAGTAACAAAAAGTTGTATAAAATGAGAAAATAATGCTTATTATGATTACGAGTATTATTATCCATTATCTTAATTAGTTAAAGAATTAATGAAAATTTTTTTTATTAAAACATTAAAAATTATAATCAATGTACATTAACAATATTTTTAATTTTTTTTTTTCAAATATAAGTCTTGTCTCCCCTCAAACCGAACAAAACATATTCAAAAGTTGAGATAAAAAGTCAGTGATAAAGGCTTCCTATATTAAAAAAAAAAGTTTTGTTAACTTCAATTTTTAGAAATGAGTTTAAATATTTATAAATAAAATTTTTTATAAAAAATATATAATTATTATATTAAAATTATAAAAATAAAATAAATATTTTTTTAATAAAATTTTGTTATTATTAGCTGTTTATTTAGTTAACAAAATTTTTTAAAAAAATTAGTAAAACATATATCAGAAGTTTTCTGTGCGAGAGATTTGAAGAAGATAGAAGAGCCACCCCCTTTTTTGTAGGATCTTCTATATTCAACAGTCACCTTATATGTCATTAGAAGTTCTTAGCCAAAGGTGAAATAGGATTTAGCAAGGCCTAAGTCTAAAAAGAGAAGAAAGAAGACAATATTTTTTATGGGCCTTTTCCATTCAACTGCAAATAATTTGTACAACAAACAGTCAAATCCTAACTCCCAAGGAGACCAAAACAAATCAGATAACTAAAGAAGAATCAAAGTTGACAAGCAAAAGCCTAATAACATAAACTCACTACCTTGTTTTATCCGAACCCGCTGAAGGGGAAAAAATGCAAGAAAAAAGTTGACAAAAAAAGGCAAAACTTCATCTTCCCTCAGTCACCCTAGTAAAAGAAGAAAACAAGAAGGTAAAAATAACAAAAGGCCCATTCCTCTACAAATCCAATACCTTCTTCAGTCAAAATGCTATAATCCAATCTCAACATCCCTGCATCTTGATCCTCCTTCATTCAACAGCTCCTGTATTATACCGAAAAAATATTATAAAGAACTACGTGTTAAATCAAGGGGGAAAAAACTCAAAATATTAAAAACAATCAAAATTTGACATTTAAAAAAAAAACGAGAAGGTTGATATCTAACCTGTGAATTAATATTAGCGCTATCCCCTTCAGGTAACAAACCAGACCTTCTTGCTTCAACTCCTGTGTGAGAAGAACCTTCACTCTTCTCAACCTTCTTGGAAAGGTGACTTTTTCTAAGACCCAGAAACCCTTTCCACCTTGTGGATGACCCTTTGGGTGGCCTCAGAGAAAAGTCTTGGTATTCATCATCATCCACAAGAAGCTCTTCCCTGAGAGTGGTGGTGGCCCTTTGCACCTGGTTGTTGCAGTTATCTTTGAAGGGTAACAACCTACCCTTGAAGAAAAGCTCATCGGCACTCATCATAGAGTAGTAGTTTGTGACAGAAAATTCAAAGTCTGAAGACACTGCAGGTGCATCTGATCTCGAGCTTCGTTCTTGCTTGGTGGTGGCTTGTTGGAGATCCACAAAGTCGTTTGAGAAAGAAATTCTGGGGCTCGCTGGGGTGCAGTGATGATGATGGTGATGGCGATGATGACCCTTGTGCTCCGAGTTGTACATGTCTAAGCATGCCATGAGCTTTCACAACAACAACGTGGAAGTTATATGAATGCAAAATGGATGTGGAAGAGAAGCAGAAACTAGAGCCTAATAAATTCTAATCGGGACCCCCTCTCAGTGTTACATCTTATATCTTATAACTCCTCTCTTTCTCTCTCTCTACATATATATATAAAATTATTATTTTTCATTTTTTCTTAAAAGAAAGAATACATAATTTTCATACATTGCCATGCCATGAGTTGATGTCATGTGATGAAAAAAAAGAACCTTTTTCAAATTGAGATTGTTTCAAGAGTAAGAGTATACATATTTAAATTTAATTAGTTAAGATTGCCATACTTTTTGAATTAAATTAAATGCTTTAGGATTAAACTTACATATTTTTAATGCATCAAGGATGTACGATAAGAATTTATATAACAAATAAATTGTATTAAAATTATATATTAAAAAATTTAATACTTTGATAATAGTATTATGTGTTTAGATTTGTAGTAATTTGTTTGAACGTGAATCTAAATTAACACATAACAGCTTATGTGTATAGAATGCGCTTACAAGGACAACTGGACAACTGCTGTGAAAACAAACGTATTCCAAATGTTATAATTTTTTATATAAAAAATGCTATTTACTAATTTTTATGTAATTTTTTAATACACGTTCTTGTGAATTTTTAATTTGGCTTCAATTAAAGGTATGTATGCACTGTCTCTTGAGTGACACCAGCTCACACCATGGGTGTAAATAAACCCGCTGGTTCTTTCTTTTACTCCACTGGTAACTGATGCAAAGATTGCCCTTTTAGGCCAATCCCTTCTGCTTCATGTTTATTAAACGATAAACATAGTTTTGGGAAGATTCTAAGAACTTGCACTTCTAACTATGTCATCTCAACATCCAAAGCATCATTTTTCAAAATCTTTTCATGAACAACTTGGATAATAAAATTTCCATGATTCTATAATTCTATTGGCGAGTTGGTGGCCGTCAATGCCTAAACAAATATTTTTTTGGATGCAATTTAACATGTCTATTGTTCTCTTCGATTCAACCTGTGAGAAAAGTACAAAATTATTATTTATGATAAATACATAAATAAATAAGCCAAAGCAATTAAAAACCTAAAATTGACATGTAGCAAATATGTTAACATTGGAGGGTTAATATTGAACGGTCAAAACATAGATGAGTATGTTAAAAATGGGAGGTAAATAGGGTGGTTTTAGAGATGGTAAATTGAGCACAGTTACCATTTGCGGTAAAGAAAGGAACAACAGTGACATTTAAAGGAATGGGGTACAGGGTTTGTGGAGGGTTAAATGCTTTGAATGTTTTGAGCTAAGTTTTAAGGCCTCACAACACAGTGACACAGAAGCACAGTGGCAGGGTTGCATCTCACAGAGAGGGCCAGTATGCATGCACAGCTATGCTAGTTGACCATGCTTTGACTATAAAAGTAACAAGCATGAGCTGGCGATACTGACGGATCAAAGTGACCCCCTGACCCGGGATATTGCCTTTGAATATTTTTTATGCCAAATTTAATTCTAACTCTAAAGCTTATTATATTTTACATGGATAAAAAAGGTTATATTCACCTTTTACGAGTTTAAAAATTTTAAAATATTAAAAATATTTCTTATATTTTTAACAATTTTTTAAAATAAAAATAGACTACTTTTGAATGTTTAAACTAATTCATGTTGAGATTAATAAAAATTCAAATTAATTTGCAACTTGGCCAACTGAAACTCCTGAACAGGGGGCACTTAAATTAATGTTATCACAGAATTTACTAATAAAGGAAATTTGAGAAGATGGATTAATAAATTTGCTATTTGGAGCCACTAAGATAAAGTTCAAGTGATGCATGATGTTCATATCCAAAATGGGGTGCTTGCATTAACTGGCCATAATGAGGCATTTGAATATGCTTCCTGTGCCAAGTCTCCTCATGTGTTCTGTGAGGAATCACGTGGCCTCTCGCAGAAACCTTCACTTCCTAAGCTAGACAAGTCTGGGCTTCATAAACTCATAAAAATGTTTGTATCTTTATTTTGTAAACTTTCCTTGAGAGGGGCTGAATGGCTTTGTGACCCACCTTGTGTTTTTGCCAATCATAGGGAGGAAAGGAAGCAAATGCACCTTTTGAATTTTTAATCACACTTGTTACTTATATTGCAATTGCAATTTTTGCAAATGACCTGTGATTTTAAGTTATGGATCAATTTTGTACTTTAAACAGAGAAATGGGATCATAGTTTTGGAGATTTGTTTATAACTAGAGCTACAGCTGCTCAAGGATCAAGAGGGTTGGAAACGTGCTAAAGGGTGACAGGGTTCAAAAATTTTGACATGGTTGTCACTCACATGGTTGAGCCCTTTCCAAGTGGCCCCTCTAATGGGGTTATGACACTTTGTTTATTTCCACAAATGATAGCCTTCGAACATGCAGCAGTCAAACATTATAGGCAAATTCTTTGAGTTAAAAGGTTGTTGGAATTGGCCTGAGTAGCTGCATCCAGGTCTTGGTCTCCCGTTGTGTTAACAATAACTTGTATCTTATTGGTTGCAATACTGTCCAAAGCTATTTTTAAATTTCATTTTTGTTTATTGAACAAATGAAAATTTTCATTTTTGTTCTAGTATTTATCGTTAATGCTCATTTTTCAATTTCAGATCACTACAAGGGTTAGCTGTTTAATTTCTATAATATGTATAATCATATGATAAAGCGGATAATTTTTATTAAAAATTATAATATTTAATTTAATACACTAAATATATTAAAATTTTTATTTTAAATAAAATTTTATTATATATGATTTATCTTATGCAATATATTATAGATCAAATAATTGTAGTACAATATAGACAAATTTAAATATAGAATTATAGTTATTTCCAATGTTGTTCTTGTATAAAATCGTACTTTAAAGTTAAATATATATTATTGAGATAAAATTATATATAATTTTTAATTTAATTTATTTTTTATATATAAAAATTATTTTTTAAAATTTTACTATAATTTTGCATAAAGATGTAGTATATCACTTTTATTTATTTTATATTTCCATCCATCTTTTAATTAAATGTATTTTCTTTCTTTATTCACTAATAAATTGATTATTCTTTTGTAATTTCATCCTTTGAATTAATATATTTTTTATTTATTATTTTTTAAATTATGTTTTTTTAGTTTGTATAATATTGCACAAAATAATAAATTATATATAATAATTTTGTATTAAAAATAATAGCATTTAATAGTATCAATGCATTAAATTATATTAACTTATATAATTTTTAATAAAAATTTATTATATATAATTTATTATTTTGTGCAGTAGGACAAGTTAAAATTTTTTTCAGTTTTGATTTCATTATTAACAGAAATAAAAAATTTATTTTATTTCATTCTTTAGTTTTTTTAAAAAATTCATATAAAATTAAATATTTGAAAAATATATTAAAAAGAATTAATTTAAACCAAATTAAATTTATTACTAATTACTAAAATTTATTATGACTAATTACTAAAATTTTCGTTACAATATAGTAATTTGTACAAATATTTCCATTTAAATTAGTATAAATAGTATGACAAAAATTTTAAATACTGTATAAACACAATCAAAATTTATAAGTTAAACGACTGTACATACATTCTATAGATCGAGTATAATAATTTATAAACCATTTATCAAATATATAAAACTTAAAATAATATTTACATCACATAAACTAATATAAGTCCCAAAGCAGTCTCAAATCATAAACTAACACTAAAGATCAGTTATATTCATCAATCTCGTGCCAAGTTTCTATCTCGGCTAAATCCTCTGAATCTAGATCATCATTTGAACCTAGATAACGATCACCCGAATCAGCTCTAACTTCTGTGCCAATAACATGCTCGAAAGTCTATCTGGACGATCTTCTAAGAGAATCATAGTCATGGTAAGTAAATAAATATGTGAGAACTGCCGGGGTTCTAATGATACCTCTGTACATATATTCACACAAAGTCTGGTGTATTCTACTCCTAGAAAAGTCAAAAGGGATACTACAAGAGAAATTTATCTCTACCATTACAAAAACCCTAGGTTCATCTTCTACAAGTACAACAAATTTAAAATAATTTACTCTTTGATACTTATTAAATACATAATTTAAAATAAGTACAGCTTGAGCGAGATATGCAGATAATGGTCTCGCCCACTATTTTCTTATATGCTCACTTGAGCGAGCTCCATTTCGCTTGAGCAAGATGGTGTCCAGAGAGCATGATATTTCTCCTGTGGGTCCTCGCTTGAGCGACCCATCTTGCTTGGACGAAAAACCCAGCTCGCTTAAGCAAGATTACATCTCGCCTGGGTGAGGTTACAGTTAGGCCAAATTTATCTCATCTCGCTTGAGCGAGATTCATCTTGCCTGAGCGAGATGTTTTGCACCACAATCCTACAAGAGTCCTCTAAACTATTTTCTAAATGCATTCTAATGCTACTTAATATTAAATAAACATAAATTACTAAAAAAGTGTATCTCTAAACTATTCATACCATATCTCAACTGTGACACGTCACTTTATACTGTTCTAATACATATGTTACAACTACATTAATCGGTGTACAACATATGTGTTATAATCTCACCTGTCAATGTATTATAACACATATATCATAATCGTACCAATTGGTATCTTTGTAACACATGTAATAGTATTCCTTTTTCTTTCCTTCACACATATCTTTACTTTTTCATTTCACATAATTTTCCAGAAATTATACTCATACACCTTTATTCACTATTATAATTTCCATCCATTTTTCTCATCATTGAATTCATAAAAACATATTCAGTAATTTGAATATACCAACAATTCTAATCCACATATTAATACATCTCTTCTTTCTAGTATCCACTAAACTTCATTAAATTCATACAATCATCATACAATTCAGCAAAATTACCATTTTCTATCACTTCATCACACATTTATCAGACAATACACATTCGCACACAATATGTTGAGAGTTGGACACCTTCGAACTCAACCTAAATCGTGCAATTTCATAATAATTTACTAGAAGTCATATTTTCTCAGTCTCAATAGAGTCTTATAACCTAGAGTTCAATATTCTCTATCTTTTATCACTTAACTCATATATATCCTAGGCAACTTAGTCCTAACACTTCTTAATGTTGTTCTAGCCCATGACTTTTGCTAAGAATTTGATTCTATTGATTTCAAATAAACCCCAAAATCTTTCTTTATACCAAAAATTCACTTTTACCACCGCCAATCATCAATTTGAGATATATTAGTATAAGTAGTTTAATTAATTAAATATTTATTTAATAGTAGTTTATTGCGTAAAAGTTTTTTCAGGTTGAACTTCAGAAACTGACTTAGATCCGAGAAGAACGAACACTTGAGCTCAGATCCAACTAAGATTCAAAGGTATTGAAGGCTTTCTCTAATATGGAAGGGGGAAAGAACAGAGAGATTAGAGAAGGAGAAACAATTTTGGTGAGAAATAAAATTTCTTAACGTATAAGTCCTTAAATATCCTTCAAATCTGCTCGATCTCACTTGAGCGAGCAGGCTCTCGCTTGAGGGAGCACATTCTTGCTTGAGTGAGCTTATCAAACAATAATTTTTCTTATATCTTCGCCTAAGTGATAAGTATTCTAGCTTGAGCGAGGACAATTCCAGAGAGTTTCAGATTTTCCTGCGACACCTCGCTTGGGCGATCTACTCCTCGCTTGGGCGATCTCCCTTCTCGCTTGAGCGAGAGGACAGTTGAGACAACTCCATCCTTTCTTGCTTGAGCAAGACTTACCTCGTTTGAGCGAGAATGATCCAGAACGCCCAGTCTAGAAAATATTTGTCTCGTTTGAGCGAAAAGTCTTGCACCAAAACTCTTATTTTACCCAACAACAAGGGAATAAAAATGAGAGTGTTACAACTAGCACTTACATTGTTGTTGAAGAAAATATTATTATGATAAAGTCAGATTGTCTATACTACCACAAACCACATTGTTACGGCTCATCTCTATTTCTTTTTATCATATTGGATTTTACACATGTTAGTAACATTTTGTGCAAATTTTTAGGTAAGCATAAACTAATACTAAATCATTCAAATACCATGTACCACAATCTCATGGAAATACCACGCAAAGAAAGATGCAGTATGTTCTCATCTTCAGTATTACATAACACAGAAGCTTCTTAGGGAATTGTCAATCCACATTTGGTCAAATTTCTCTGCCTGAGAACTGCATTAAGTAGCAGACGCCAGACAAATACTACTACCTTCTTTGGCACACTGACCTTCCAAACTTTGCATAAGACCTTTCGCTAAACACAACTTCAAACATCTACAGTAAAGAAATGGTGAATGTAGTGATAAGCGGATTGCACACTATATTTCTTATTAGCATCACACTTTCATATTAATATGTCATTCACATTTTTCCTCGGCCTCTTATCCTCCATAGTTTCTTATAATTGTTATGGTAAATCTTTCTTCCATGAAAACAATTGTCTTCTCCAAGAAATTTTTCATACTTATTGACTCATTTTAAATTCTCCATTATTCACCACCTACACCTCCTTATTAGTCGTTGTTGAAAACAACCTTAGGTACCACACTCGTAGTACATCAAAACACAACAAGTTTTGAGACTTTAATTTCCTCCAAACCTATTTATCAAACAAACTCCGATTGAACCATTCTACATTTCGCACCTCTACATCACCCTTGTTATTTGACATGCATATTTTTTCTCATTTAGTATAACAAAATGTATTTAGAATAGCATTCAATTAAATATCTTATTGTATATTTAAAACTTTATTTTAAGATACGTATATATAAAAAATAAAATAATATTATATTTAGTTTTATTTATAAAAATTAAATATATAGTTTATTAAAATTAATAAAAAAATAATTATATGTTATAAAATAAAATTTATAAAATTTACAATATTAATAAAAAATATAATGTCAATAATTTTTATATATTAAAGAAATGAATGTCTCTATTTATCTGAATATTTTATTATCATAAATCTTACAAATAAATAATGTATATAAAAAATTAATAATGAATACATTTAAAAAATATTTATTTATTTTTATATTGTGAATTAAAAAATTAATATATTTTTTATAAATATAATTTATAACAATAATAATATATTATTTATTTATTAATAATTTAAAAACATAAGTGTTGAGCTATTAGAGATCTAAATATCATAAGAGAATTGACGTTTATATTATTATTTACTAATTCTAGCAACGCAAATCATGTCATAATCACTTGAAGTTGGAATATTTTTGTCTTGTTACTTCGCCAACTTAGTGTTGCAATCGATGACGAAGATTCGTTGGAGTGCCTCGGTTTTGTTGCAGTAAAATTTATATGAATATATATAAAACTTTTTTTTTACAGGAAATGTCGCAATGGTATTTTTTATTTTAAGTTTTCAAATTTATTATTTTATTTATTAGAACTTTATATTTCTAGATATTTTATATTGATTTTAATTTTTGTGTGTATATAAAATTATATTTTTATTATTTTACTTATTTTTTAATACCATAGTATCTGTTAAATATTAAATAAATAAATAAAATTTTATTCAAAATTTATAAAAAATAAATAATTCTTAAATAAATTAATAAATTAAATAAAGGTTTTAAAATATTTAATTAAATAAATTTTAAATTTATTTTTAAAATTAATTAATTAAATTAAATATTTTATATAAGACAAAAAAAATTTTATAATTTTTTATAAGACAAATTTAAACTTTAAATACTCATTTTAGTTTATTTACATTTCTACTTAATAACAAGTAAAAATGACACATAGAAATATAAGGCAAATAGATTTTGTCATGTTTAGACCAACGTGTATATAATGATTTTTGGTCTTCAATATTTTTGCAGACTTAAAATTAGTTTTGGTATTTCAAAACTTCTTGAACTATTTTTTTTGAAGTATGTGCTATGATATTTTAAAATTTTTTTATGAGTATTGTACTCAAAAAATTTATACTAATAAAAAAAATACGTGTTAAGTTAAATAAAATATTATATATAATTTATTTAAAATTATATTATTTATTTTATTTGCTATATGATTCTATTATTATATATTATATATTAATTATTTTATTTTATTTTTTATTATTTTTTTATAAATTTTTAGTTTTAAATAAAATATAATTTATATTTAAATAATTTATATTTATTATAAATAAAAAAATTATAAATAATATTAATTTAATGATTAAATATTAATAATAATAAAATTAAAAATATAAAAATATATTAATATAATTTTATTATTTTGTTTTTTAATTTTAATTTTTTTAATTTTAACTTAAATGTAATAAATATAATAATTTATTATGAAATAAATTTATTATTTAAATATGTATCTAAATATTATTGATTAAAATTTGTCAACTTAAATTTTTTTTTGTGGGTATAACAGAATTTATCTTTTCTTAAATGTCAATCAATTGAAATTGAATTAAAAGCTATTCTACTCCAAAGTTGAATCTGATTTTAACATTGTTTAGACATTTATTTCTCTAATTAATTTAAACGATCCAGGTTCTGATTCCATAGCAGCTTTGTATGTGGTTTGGCTGAAAGAGATCACAACGAATAAGAATAAATATTGATCCTATTTATAATAGAACGCAACACCCCTTTCACATTTACTAGCAAGAGAAATATCCAGAAACTAAGTTATTAAATGTTGAATCTAGCAGCCTAAAATAGATATGAACAACACAAAAAATAGAAAGAGTTGAGGAAAAGACAATAAGACATGGGCACACGAAAACATATGATCAGTTAGGGCATTTTCTTGGCACTCGTCATCATCCTCATAAACTCATTCAAGTCTATAAAGCCATCCCCATTTCCATCAACCCCCTTCACCATTCTTTCACAAGCACCAAGGCTGCAACTCTCTCCAAGCCTTTTGAGAACTTGGGACAATTCCTCTGCACTAATTTTCCCATCACCATTCAAATCGAACACTTGAAAAGCACTCTTAATCTCCGTTTCTTTTACCTTCTCCTCTAAATTGAACATTTCCATGAACTCTTTGAAATCAATGAAACCATCTCCATCAGAGTCCATGGCCTGAAAAGACTCAACAGCCTCAGTGTCACCAAGGCCCAGGCCCATAGTCCTCATAGCTGCTTTATACTCTTCAATGGAAATCTTGCCATCTTTGTTGGTGTCAAACTTTTCAAACACCCATTTCATTTCCTCTTGTTTTGGCTGAAAATTACACCCTGCACTTGATGTCTGTCTTGACATGAAGTTGTTTCTCTTCAGGGTGGGACTTTTGGGTGGAGATGACTTCCCCAAAGAGTTGCTATAATGAAACTGAAGGAAACTCAAATTCGACATGGCCTATTTTTGGGACTTAGATGCTAAAGAAAATATACACAAATATTTTTGGCTTCAAGATTGCTGCTCCCATGGTTATGGTTTCCATGTATATATACTATCAGGTTTTGCTTGTGAGAGGAAAAGTGGTAGAGAATCGGAATTGCTGACATTCCTAACGCGTTGAGGTGACTCTTTATTCAGTTTATTGAAAATTTGAAGCTAACTCCCTTTTAAAAGTTAATTTAAAAGAAAAATATTGTTCAAACTTTGTATAAGTTATAAAAATAATTTATGATTCTTATAATTTTTCTCAACTTATTTTAATATATTTTTATATAATTTATCAAAAATAAATTGTTTTCAGTTTATTCTAATAATTTAATAGTCATTTATAATATATCATCATTTAAAATAAAAATAATAAATAAGCATTTAATTAAATTGTATATATAAATACGCCTCTAACATGAGAATCTGGTCATGGTTCACTAAACATGGTTGGGAAACTGGGCTATTCTTTGTGGTTAAAGTTGAAATGCATGTTTGGGGTCGATTTCGTCCCTCTTTGGAAAACCGCGTATTCACCACCATCACAGCATGTCCACTTGGAAAGCTGAATCCTTATCTTCTATCGCATTAACATGGCGCGTTTCAAGCAACTTACATCAAAAGCGTAGTCCCTCATGTTTCAACTTATTAAGTAACCGCTTGATTGGTTCCAACTTCGGTTTCACTCGTTAACCATATGTAGTAACTCTGCTTTCCACGAGCTTCTATAAATATAAAAATATATCAAAAAATTAAATATCTAATAGATTATTATTTATTATAAATATTTTTAGTTTATTATATATATTATTTTTTTAAAATTAATGATATAGATTGTCAAATTTTTATAGTTACAATTAAAAATAAAATATATTAAAAACAATTATATATAAACTATTCATTAAATAATTATAAATTATACAATCTACATTTTTTATCATACTTAATAATAACAATTATTTTTTAATGTCACTCTTTCAATGCAATATATAATTAATTATACATAATAAAATATAACTAAAGTTATCAGTTGATTTGTCAATATCAGTGAGGATCGGTTGGATTTAGTTCATCAAAATAAGTAAATATTTTATTTTTAAAAATACTGAAAAATGGGATTTAGTTAATCAAAATAAGTAAATATTAAATTTCTAACAAAATTGGCACCACAACTTAGTTAGGATGAAATAAGTAAGATAAGAATAGCGTACTGTTGGTATTTATTTTTATATTTATTGTATAATAATTTTCATCTTCATCTTTATGTTTATTAAGTACTCAATTTTTCATACCTATACTTATTACTTATAATTTGTTATCCGAAATAAATTTTCTTCTAATACTTTACTAATAAAATATAAATATAATTATAAAATAAAAAAATTAAAAATGTCGAATAAAATCATTTATTTCAACTTAAATAAAATATCAAATTACAATAAAATATATGAATGAAATTATAATAAAATTATTTATCTAAAATTTTAGTTTAAATTAAATATATGCTTATTATGTTTATATATATATATATATATTTCACTGTTGATGTGGATAAATGAGTATGGGTTCTATAGTGTTTGTGCTTATACCTATGGTCATCAAATTTTGTAAGTATCTACCTACACCTATATCAAGATACAATCTAGGATTTAAATTCTCTCATGTTACGTTAGAAATCGTACGTCTAAATTCTATTTTTTAAAAATAAATTTAGATTCATTTAAATAAGTTTTTTTTTTTAAAATTAAGTGACTCTAACCAAATCTTAAAAAATAATAATAAAAAATTACCCAAACTTTACAAAGAATTTTGTAGCCAGTGTCTTCCCCGAAAGCTCCCATGCAATAACAACGTGATGACAGCATTGACAGTGGCATCATCGTCGGATTACGATGAATCGCTGGACTTCGACTATTTGTGTCGTTATGCTTTCCTTTTATTTCTGGGAAGAAGAATGCTGTTATTGCAGAAGGAGCTTTCACATAGTAGACTCTTATGTAGGGTTTTCAAAACTTTTATACATTCTTTTAAATACACTCTTAATATACTTTTTTGTGTTTAATCTATTTTTAAAAAAGTTAAAGTACTTATTTTGTAAATTATTTTTTTTACATTTATTTTAACTTTTTAAAGAGTTGACTGATTACAAGAGATAGGTTGAAAAATATTTCGTTAAGAGTATGTGAGTGATATTCCTCCTAGTCATATTACAAATGATTAAATTTTAATTACTACTGTACTCAATTATGATTTCCTAGTATTGATTCTTAATCATTAGAAATATGTAATTTACATACGAATTTTATAGATATAAAAAATTCACTTGTATTAGAGATGGCTTTACAATAAAAAAAAATTAAAAAAATATTTTTTTTTATAAATTTTTTGAGGAAATTCTTCTATAAATTTATTTGTAATATAAATGAATTTTTTTTGTTTGTAAACAGTCTATCATTTGTTGCATAATATTATAGACATAAATTACATCCGAAAATTTTTGTCTATAATTTAAAAATGAAACGAAAAATTTTTAGTAGAAATTATAAATGAAAAAATTTGTCTATAATTTGACAAACTATTATGACTTTTTATATAACTTGTTACAAACATATTTTTTTCATCTGTGACTACATTTAATAGATTTACATACGAATTTATCCGTTTATAACTGAATGTGCAAAATGCTCTATTTCATTAAACTAGTTACAAATGAAAAAATCCATCTGTAATGTGTGAAACAGATCATAATCGTGTCTCTTCCTTCTTCTTTCTTACTTTTAATATTTTCTTGTTTCTCTCATCTCTCTTTCTCTCTCTAGCATTTTCAGTTCTTTGGTCATTGCGAATGGTTGGAACATCCATTTGAAAAACAATTTGCATCATTGTGTACCTAGTATAATACTCAACCTTTTAATCGACTTAATTTTTTTTATTTTTGATGTAGAATAAAGACTTATGATTTATAAGATAGAGTTGTAGGATGGAGATTGTATGATTGGAGAATGGGCATAGAGATCCTTTCTCAAACCTTATTACTATTTGCTGTAAGATTGTTTGTACTTGAAAAAAATAGAGAATATGCATGTTGTGGAGTTACAAGGAGATGCGCTCTAGAACATTTTAGGATTGTGATATATATATTTATGATTTATTTATTAATATATTTTTATGTAATATATACACAATGTGTGAAGGAAATATATATTTTTGTATTAGATGTTAACATATGTAAGAAAATTTTCATAAATTATGGGAGATTCTGATAATATTTAATTAGAATTTTATGTAATGTAAAATAAAAGATATTGATACAATATTTTGCACTTGTATTAGGTTAAATGAATTCCTAATTGAGATGTTCCTTGGAGTATTCACCAATATTGATCCTATTTTATTTTAATAATGATATATTTTACTATAAATATATTATGTTTCATTCAGATATGACTGATGGAAGACTGTCGCTATCTTATCAAAATATGAGTAGTTTAAATGTAATACTAGATTAAGTCAACTTAGGTCGTCTCCTGTTAATCATTAAGTTAATGACTAAATATCAAACATATAGTGCACATTGTATTAAAAAAACCAGGAAGAATTTTGTTGTGGTTTTAAAGTACTAAATCAATTAAATAGAAATTTGAAATTAAGAAAACCAATAAATAAAATAAATTAACCCTTGGTTCATCCATAATAGATTCCAGCATTAGTTATTCAAGACTTAGATATTGATTTCCTCACAAATTTGAATTAATTAGAATAAGCACTAATTAATAAATTATCATGCAAGATTAAGCAAATTACATTGGAATTAAGCAAACGAAACTATAAAATCCTTTTTAAAAAAGGAACTTGGATTGAATTAAGCAAACAATCCTTATTCAATTTTTAACCCAGTTTTCAAGAGATTAGAGAAAATAAAATCCATACAAGGGAAATTTCGTATCAGTAATAAAACCCAAACTTCAAGAATCCATTATGAACTACACCAAGGATTAACCCTCAAAACTTAGCCATTCATAAAGGTTTGATTCAGCATTACAAGCATTTAATGTTCAGAAATATAGAAAAACAGAGTAAAAGAGGGAGAAGAAATAGAAACCCTAAAAAGTGAGCTTTAGGTAGTCGCCCAGAACTCCTACCCTAATTCTTTGAGAGTGTAGAAATGAAAAATTACAAGAAATGGTAAAAAGGGTGCCTCTATTCTAATTGGGGATCTATTTATAGTAAAATTAATGTTTTCTTGGTGTAGTCACTTTGAATGGAGGAAGTGATTACGCACAGTGATCCCATTGCATTGCTTCTTGACTGGAGTGATTACTATAAGTGATAAAAGTAACCACGCATAGTGAAGTGATCACTATGAACACTAGAAGTAGTTACGTGCAATGAAAGTGATCACTATGAATACTGGAAGTGATTACGCACAGCTTCATCAGTAGAATAAGCCTACACATAATCACTATGAACATTGGGAGTGATTACATACAGCTTTGCTTCCTGGAGTTGGTTCTAGAACACTCACTATGAATGTTGGAAGTATTCACTTTCATATAGCCATTGGATAATGCTTTTTAGAACAATTACTTTGGGTGCTGGAAGTGATCACTTCCACCCAGTTTTCATTAAATACTCAGTTCCTATGGATCATTGCTCAAAATTTCTTACACAATTATTCTAATTAGTATATTTACAAAAGAGAATTATAAAACTATGTAAATTGAACTAAATTTACGAAAATTGAAATTAATAACAAAAATGACATTTTTATGGTATTTACATTTTCTAACTTCATTTTTCAATTAAAAAGCTATTGAAAAGATAGCTAAAATATTAACAAAATGTGGATTCATCAATGACAGTTAAAAGTAAGAATTGTTCTGCTCAGTTGATCATGGCAATACTCCTTCATCCATCGCTCCCACTTCCACCTCTATACTAGTTGCAGTGCAGACCTCTAGGCTATGAATGAGGAGCAATTTATAATAGTGCCTAACCTTAGGTACGTGCTTCCTCCCCCTCCAATACAACAAATTTTACAATATATACCGCTGACTACATATGCCACACAGTCCTTATCTACGCAATGTACATACGAGAGATTCACTCCTGTTGCTGCTTCCTATGGTAATAGTAATCACATACCCAATTATCATTAAGATTGCTTCTAGGTTTGAGATGGGATGGATTCACTTAGTAAGTTATATTCAAAATATGAAGTAAAGCTCTATTTGATATGAATGTTGTAATAATTGTGTTAGTTTATTGTGTGGTTAGTTGGTATCCACAATAGAAGAGTATCTATCAGGTAACAGATATCATTAAAAAGATGTATGATGTGCCTTATACTAGGTTTGCTAAGATGTCTACGGATACAAAGCTAGAGTGGTTCAAAGATTAGAAGGTAATTAAAAGTCAATTAACTTATTTTAAGTTTAAGATGTCTATTTCTTGGACCTATATTAATTATTTTCTATTTATGTAAAGCAACTTTTCCATTCTTTTCCCTGGACGAGAAGATGATTTCAAGGATTAGAAGAGCCACACTGCAAAGTAACTAAGACAAATGTACATTAAGGCCTGTTAGGATTTGTTGTCTACTAATTGAATAGCACTCAACTTCTTTCATGCCTTGCAAGAGTATTAACATAAGAATTTAAAAATCTCAATGTAAAGAACAAGACAAACAGTGTAACGCTTCAAATTTTGGTAATATTAATTATTGTTATTTATATAAATATATATATATATATATATATACGTGTGTTGATTTACTTGATAATGATATTTATGTGTATTAAGTATACAGATGTGTATATTATGTGTATGCATGACTAGATAAGGCTAAAATGGGCTAAGTGCCTAAGTGCAGGGCGTCATACTGGGCTTTTCTCACTGCAGCGAGAGGATTCTCATTGTAGCGAGAGGACCCTAGAAGAAAGGACTGAAATTGTTACATTCTCGCTGTAGCGAAAGACGTCTCGCTGTAGCTAGAGAGTGACAGTTTAGGGTGCATTTCTGAGTGCAATCTCGCTGTAGCGAGATTCTGCAAAAATCAAGGTGCAGTTTTGTCTGATATTTTTGCTGCAGTGAGAAGGCATGTCGCTACAGTGAGGTCTTCTCGCTACAGCGAGAATATCTCACTGTAGTAAGAGTGTTGCGATCAGAAAAGGATTTAAAGAGGGTTAGAATTCAGAGATGGCTATTTCTCCCTCTCCCTTCAAAATTTCTTTGATTCTCTCATTTTTAACCCTTTTTTACCGATTAAATTGCCTCCAAAGTCGTTCGTGAGCTTGATTGAGGGTTGAATCTTTGTGGAGAATGCTTGGAGGTAAGTTTTAATGGTTAGGTTCTGTTTCTCATCCCTTTTTCTATGTTTCTGGGTTTCTTTAGATTCTCATAGAGTTCTTCCATGTGTTTTAGGCTGAAATATGTGTAGGGAGCACGTCCGTAGTCAAATCCGAGTGTGGTTCTTCAATCCAAGGTAAAAGATGACTCTATCCTACTCTTTTTATGTGTAACTGATTGAATATGGAGTTGTGGCTGAGTTAGAAGGTAGAAAATATGCAAAAAATAAAAGTTGATTGAGAATTGTGATGAGGGCCATGTGCTGTGAGATGTGAATATTGTGTGTTTGATCGAAATGGATGAATGTGAATTGTATGCATGATAGAATGAACATTGTGTACAAATGTGAGCCTGGGGGCCATGTAATATAAATGAATATTGGCTATGTGTCATGTAATGTGAAACAAATGTGGGCCTAGTGTCGTGTATTTGAATGCAATGTGAGCTGTGTGCCATGTGTGAGCATGAATATTGCATGTGTGAATGAAATGTATGTGAATGAAGCGTGTTAGCGCCATTGTAATGTGCTGTGAATGGTTCAGCGATACACTAGGAGTGTGGGGATGAGGGTAGTAGAAATACCTTAGGGAAGAGAGAGTGGTGGTAATACCGACTACGGAACGAGTGCACCACAGGCCACACACTCTCTTCGTGACTAGACCTCTGACTACTACCTTTGCTGAGCGACCCGTGACTGCTCATATGGTATCCGTGAGGTGGGGGTAGCCGGTGACCATTCATAGTGAAAATCTGTGATCACAGTGCCACAGTGAGTGTGGCTGGTATGCGTATGCACGAGTTTGTGTATTATACTTAAGGATATGAAATGTTGTCTGTGATTGCATTTATCTAATGTATTGAAAATGTGTTAGAGGTGAGACTCTATGTTGACTGTGTATTTTGGGTAGTATAGAGTATCCACCCTTACATTCATTTTTCAGGCAATCAAGACGATCAGCACCAGACTCAGTGAAGGGATGGATGGAACTGTTATAGAACTTAGGATATTATTTTAGAAAGCTACTGTATTTGAATAAGTCCTGTAGCAACTGTTTGATATAATTTGTAACCCCTTTCTTTATTTGAAATGGTTGATGAAACTTAAATTAAAAATAGAAATTTTATTATTTCAAAAATTGATAAAATTTCTTATTTATTGAAATTAAATTTAAGGTGTTACAAACAAGATATCGAATAAAAGAGTATCATTGCATATTGGTGACTCTATTTTTTTAAAATTAATGTATTTCAATTTATAATTAATATTTGAGAGGTTTATTAAGTGAAATTATAGGGAAAGTCATTGAAGAGATCACTTATGCATGGAAAGGTGCTTAAGAAGACACACACTCGCAAAGGACAATCTTAGGCCACATATATAAGTATAATCACTAAAACCATATTTTATTATTAAAGATTTATCAAATATTTCTTGAGACTAATATATAATTATTTGCACTAAACTGTAGGATGACTATGTTCAAAGGCTTGGGGAGATATCTTCTCAGGACCTAGAGTCTATTGATAAGGATGCTATTTAGTTAGAGACCATTAACTACCTTTATAAAAGCTACATTTATGGCATGAAAGTCACTTTGCAGACTTGATGTCCCTTGCATCTATCATCGAATATGCCCTTTCTCTTGTGCCTGAGGAGTTGGAGGACATAGTCCGCACTCAAGTCTATGCCTTAAATGAAGAGTTCTAGAAGCAGATGAGAAGATGTAGAAGACCAAGGAGAGTGCATGGAAAAAGAAGTGGGCCAAAAAAATCAAGAAGAAGATAGAGAAAAAAGTGACATCGATAATGTAAAGGGAGATGCAACAACAAGATATGTAGATATAGCAGATGTATGCATACTTCAAGCTCATAAGAGTAAACAACTCTACACCTCTTCCTCCTCCTCTACTAGCTTTAGCACCATTGGTCTTTAGTTTCATAGGACATTCCTTCTCCTCTTCTCTCACTGATGATGATGTTTCTACCAAGGATGATCACATCGATTACTCATGAGCTACATTGTTATTTTATTTGTGATATTATTTCTTTGGATATTTACTTATTTAATGTTAATATCCATTTTAATTTAACATTTTTAAATAATTTTTTGTTTTTAAATTATAATTTTATAATTTTTTTTATGTTTTCAAATTGTGATAATTAGAAATAGTGAGAAATAATTATACAAGTATATAAAAGAACAAAAATAAAACAAATGATGCAGACAAATTATAAATGAAAAAATTCATTTGTAAATTATAGACAAAAAAAAATTTGTCAGACAGATTCAAAAATTTATTAGTACTCATTTACCAACGAGAAAATTACAAATGACTTTGTCTTGTTTATAAATGTGTCTCTAATACTAAAGTTCGTCAATAAATTATTAAAAATATGTCTGTGATTTTGATGTTTTTACTAGTGAATAAGGATAGATAAGATATGATAATATATTATATTTACACACACTTAGGACTCATTTGGTGGTCATAATAAGGATAGATAAGATACAATAATATATTATATTTATTCTTAATTAAATATTTGTTGAGCCACAAGGATAAAAGTAATAGATCCTGTTATATTCACTAAATTTTAATTAGTACTTTACTCAATTATGCTTTACTAATATTGTTTCTTTCTTTCTTTCTTTTTCTCATTCTATTCACAACCAAGCTATATTTGCATCATAGAATATTTGATATTAGATTATACGAGGTCATCTACTAAGGCCCAATTCTTAAGGTTGTTTTGTGGTCTCGTTCCTATATTGGCTCAATCTGCATCTCATGACCATTAAGCATATGCGCTTATATATCGTGTAATCTATACGCACTCAGCTTGTTTAGTAGTCATGATAATAATAGATAAGATAGAATAACATATCATATCTATTATTGATCAAGTGTTTGTTGAGCCATAAAGATAACATTAATTTATCCTATTATCTATTAGACTAGTGTAATTGTTATCCTGAGAATATAACTTAGTTAAAAGATGAAGGAAATTATAGTAATTATCTTTACCAAAATATCCTTAGAGCCTATTTGGTGATCAAGATAAGATCATGATGGATAGAATAAAAAGGTTAGATAAGAGTACGATATGATAAAAACATAATAAAATTTTATCATATCTAATATTTGATATAAACTTGATAAAAGAAGGATATGATATAACTTTACAAAATATGACAAAATTATCTTTTTATCTATATTTATTAAATTATTATTTTTTTACTTTTGATAAGTTATTTAAATTTATTTAAAAATTATATAAATAATTTAAAATATTTTTTAATAAAAAAGATATAAAAATATTTTTACATATTTATGTCATATCTTTCTTTTTATGGATTTAAATGCTCTCTAGTTTACATGAAATTAGAAGTCCAGTTCTTTTTTCGTTTAAATGAATTTATCGCTTAAGCAAATTTATTGCTTAAGTTAAAAAACAATTTTTGCTTAAGCCTCTAATTTTGCTTAAGTGAAAGTCTCAATTCCTATTCTCTCTTTCTTCTCAAAGTTTAAACTCCATCAACACAAACCTTTGTAAATGGGATCAAATGTTTATACTCATTTGGTGGCAACTGACGGTCTACTATATGCATTACAATAAGTTATATGTGTATAACATGTTTAGACTCATCCACACTAGCCAATCCTTTCACTTCTATTTATCTTTTTGTTTCCCAATAAGTTATGAATGTAAAGGGTAAAAATAACAATCATTACAATTATCATAGATTGTGTAAATGCGACAACAATATCAAATAAAAGTTTTATTTTTCATATTCACATTATGAAGTAGTCTTTCTCATTCACACTTAACATCGCCATTGATTGAACAGCTAAAATGGATAACAGAGAAATGACATAGATGAATACACTACCTAGAGGGGTAAAAGATACCAAATCAAAGCTAAGAAAGGAAAGAACTTTTCAACGAACTAACTAACTATTATAAGAGGAAGCTACATTCCAAAAAAAGCCAATAAACCCAACAAAAAGGGAAGCTTGAAGAGCATGGTGGAGTTAGAAACGAAGAAAAATGAGAGAGCACAATAAAGTATTTCACAGATTCATCCACCCGCTGTCACAAAGGTTTTAGTTTTATAGTTTATTAGCAAAATTTTGGTGGTGTGAACTTCAAACTCTAAGAAGAAAGAGAGAGAATATAAAAGAAATTAAGATTTTTATTGAAGTGAAATCTAGAGGCTAAAGCAAAAATTGTTTTTTCATGTAAGCGAGTTTAGATTCGCTTAAACAAAAAAAGAATTAAATATTCAATTTTTCACGTGAATTGGAGAAAATCTGCATCTTCTTTCTATCATTATGCATCAAATGTAATAAAAACTTATGATGCATAAATGGGCTCTTATTATATGAAATTATAAAACTATAGTTGACACTTATAATTACGATAACACAGATATTTTAACAAATATGTCAAAATGGCACACCACGTGGACCACTCTCACTCCATGACTGTATGTTCTTCCATTCATGCATTTTATAATCAACATTATTTTACTAGATAAAATATGTGATTTATTTATTTTCTGTTACTATACTAATTGGACTATTGTTTGCCTTTTACAAGCCTTGTTGTATAACCAATCTTATGTATTAGCTCACCGTACTAATTCTATTATTGCTAAGCTCACTAAAATATGTAGATCATAAAATAAATCTAAGTGATGTTAGTGGTTATGTACTTATGTCTACTAATCAAATTGCATCGAAGCAATATGAAGAAACAATGGAGCACAAGGCTTTTGATGAAGAAGAGCTTGACAAAGAAAGAACCAAGATGCAGTTCAACCACTAAGGAGAGCTTATTCTGCTAGAATTTTAATCCATTACGTAATATCTATCTTTAATATCACAATTATGAAATTATTATTCTCATTGATCTTGAATTACGTAGCTCTTACATAACATATATTTGAAGGATAAGTGTACCATTCGAGAAGTAATAAAGAGTTTTAAAATAAGTTTCTAAAATATCATCCCACAAGGATTAATTTTCAATTACTAAGAATTTCTTAATTCAATTGTTTAAGCCTAAAAGATGTGAAATTAAGAAGAACTAGAATTTATTTATAAAATTAATTATGAATAAAAGCAAATAACATAACACAAGTCTTAGTTGAACTTATAGGAAAGGAACCTAGAGCGTATGAATTTTCTCATTCAATCTTTTATGTTATTTTTCTGTTTAATTCTAAATTTAATTTTCTTATGATTAACGATCATTCATACAAATACTATAATACCAAATGAGCATGCAATACTAATATTTTTTTTCTCTAAATTAATATCCTCAATGATCATGAAAGACATCAATTAAAGAAAGTATAAAACACTTATGAACTTGTTAATTTAATAAAGATTAGAAGAGAAAGATTGATTTATCCTATAGATTCATTAACTAATCGAGGTACAATCGCCTAATGATATAATTAATTAGGATTATAATTGTGCATAATAGGATAAAAGTTAATCACGAACGGAAACAAAATATAGATTCAAACTTAAAAATTTCATAAATTCATGAATTATAATTCTCATAGCCCTAACTATGGACTTAGTTACTCATCCTAAAGAGAAGAACTAAAACAATTGTAATAAAACTATAGAGAAAAGCAAATTAGAGTGTGAGATGAGTTTTTGATCTTCAAGTACGATCGTTCAAAGCTCTAAGTCTCGCCAAAAGTATGCCCAAGATCCCGTACAAGAGAAGCGAGATGAGAAACATATTAGAGAGTAGAAAAACAAGATGTAAACAGTGTGTCCAACAAGATGTCTGAGGTATTTCTTTTATAGGGTTTAAAAATCCTAAAAGCTCTTTATAATTGGGCTTCCTGCAGATGAGCACAGTCGTGCAAGGTCTTGTTGAAAGAGTTTAAGCATGCTGACTGCTGTAAAGTTCTGATCTTTCATTAATTTGGGAAAAAAAGGCACTCAAAATCTACTTGTGGCCTCTTCATACAAAATTGTACATTTAACATATAAATTAGTGTAAAACTCAATTAAAATAAAGGCTAAACATAAATATATGAGTCGTAGAAAACTGCCTAACTATGGACTTATCAACATACAAGTTCTCTCACTATCAAAGATTTAGAGAGTACTAACCTAAATCCACTGTGATCTCCTTTTGATGTTCTTAAGCTCTAGTATTTTTCTTAACTTTTCCTTCTTCCTTTAGCTCATCTATGGTAGTTGAGAAAGTGTCTGTGACATCCATAATTTCATATTTAACTTATATAATAAATTATGACAAAATAAAAGAAATAAAATAAATTTTTCATAAAACAATTAATATGAAAATGTGATAAAGTTTAAAGTTTCTTGTAAATGATTTTTTTAATGAAATTTTACAAAAGAATTAAAGATAAAAAATGATAAATTGTACCTTAACAATTAAATTTATACTAGAACCTATAACATCTTTATTCTTTTTTATTAATAAATTTTGATAAAACTTAATTAAAATAGGTAACATTTTAGATGAATTAGAAAATTTTCATGTTGATTTAAATCTTAAAATAATAGAAGTTATCAAAATCTTAAGACTTCACAAATAAATCTCATTCATAACATAGATTAAAATGTATTTTCATAATTTAAATTTAGCATTAAAAAATAAGGTTGAGGGAATTAATTGCTAAATATTACGAATATAATTCAAATAATTATTTACAGTAAACTTTATCAAACTTTTTAAGTATCTAAATTTGACATCAAATTGTTTTCATCCCAAAATCCATTTCTAACTAAGACTTGATCAAAATTATTACAACCTTAATATAACTTAAACCCTAACAGAGCAAATTCTTCCTTGCAACACCCTTGAGAATATGATCCTAGAACGAATCATCCTTCATTTTAATTATTAAAAAATGGTTGTAAGGGTAAATATTCATCGTCCCACTAAATTCTTTATTTTATTAATAAAACAAGTAACACAAAAATATTTTTAAATACAATATACATCAAAATAATACTAGTTTGCATATTATATTAATGAATTTACAGTAGATCAACCATCATAACAAACACCTTATTAATATTTCAAAACATACACTAAGACCATCTATTTCATATATTTTTACACCAATCAATATGTCATAATACATAAGTGATAATCATATTAATCAATGTATTACAATATATACATTATAATTACACCCGTCAATGTATTACAATACTTATATTATAATCACACCAATCAATCTATTACAACACACGTTTTATAATCACAAGATAGTATTATAATATAGATATCATAATTATACATTCATTGCTCTTGAAATCCCTTAACGTCTTCATAGTATAAATAGTTATTGGTTAGCCGTAACAATACAGATATAACATATTGCTAACTTGGCCCCTTCTAGCAAAAGTATGGTCAAGAGTATATGTAAAAAACTGAGTGTAAGGCCTGTGATACTTTTATTCTTAGTAGTTAGTGTGCAATTTAAAGGAAAGCATTCACCACCCTGCATTTTTCTAAATTTTTTCAAAATTGACTCTATTTTTCACACTCTTAGTGTATCTTTGCCATTATTTATACACATTTTTACCACTTTTTCATGACACATCCTTTTCTCAACAATTCTCTTTTCATGTTTTTCTTTCATATTCAATCATTTTCACACTTTCTTAACTATTCAAACAACACTTTTTTTTTTTATACAAATTCATATTCTCAAATATTTACACAAACAATCATTCCAATTTTCTCTTACATATTATCAATTTCACATCCACAACAATTCATAATCATAATAATGTTCCATTGAATTACAATTAAATTATTAAAAATTTTGCCAGAGGTCGAATACCTCTGGACTCAGCTCTAATCGTACAGTTAAAACACATTAAAATTAAATCACATACTATAATTACATTACCAAAAATCACACTTTCTTAGTCTTTAATAGAAACCGTCTATGCTAAAGTTTAGTATTTTGTCCAATACACATTGTTCAAGATAATAATTCATAATATCTATTGTACATACATAATAATAAATAGCAAAACCACAAAAATTTCTTATAACATGTTTTATTCATAAATTATACTATGAAATTTTGTTTAGGTAGTTCTAAAAATAAATAACAGCTTTTCATGCTCAAGAATCCATTTTTAACACTATAGTTTTAGGAAAACATTAGAGCTTTACTATCTAAAATAGGAAAATTTTGAGTTTTAAATTAAAAACATGTAAATAGAAGTTAGGATTTAGGATTAATTCTCCTTACTTAGAAATTGGTCTTTCACAGTAGAGAAATGAAAGTTGATGTCTTTAAGACTAAGTTCTTCTTAAAATCTAAAGGAAAGCTACAAGGTTGTGATGAAAAATATTGTCCAAAAGACCAAGATCTCCCTAAACATTATTAAATAGAATAACTTTTAAGAAAGAAGAAAATGAAAATGAAGGAATAGATATAAGATTGAAAGATCAATCTCTAAGAAACTTACTTGAAATCAAGAGGAAAAGATATCTAAGCTCGGATTTAAAAGAGATTTGGAGTTCAAAGATATTTTCTTTGAGAAAGGAAAGTGAGAGAATAGAGAAAAATATGAGAATGATTTCTTACTTTGAAATATGTGTTTTTAGAGTGTCATAATCACTTAAATACCCAATTCTCTTGCAAGTTTTTACTTGAGTGAGGGTATTTTTACTTGAGCGAGAAAACCAAATAAAAATTGCTAATTTTCTACTGATATTTTCACTAGAGCAAGAGTGTTTTCGCTCATGGCAATGCTACACATTTTTGTCTTTACAAATTTCTCGCTTGAGGGAGAGTACAGTTGAAATATGACCTTTTTTTCCTTGAGATAAAAGGAATATTCTTTTATTCTTTTTTAAATAATTTTTTTGGAAAAATCTTCTTTTGTAAACAAGAAAATACAAATGAAAATTTAGGGTATTACAATGTCTCTTTTCTAGGTATCGTAAGACTATGAAAATAAAGAGAGACCGTGAAAATAAGAATGACTATAATTCTTATTTTGGTAACCACTTTTTGGTTTATCTGAAAAGAAAGGAAAATTTTCTTATAATTGTATTTTTCTAATTATACTTTTAATAAATCTATATTTTATATTTAACAGCGACCACATTAAATATTTAATTAAAATGTATAAATTATTAAAATAATCTAATATATTCTTCATCCATGACACTATACAAGAGGTTTATGAGTTTCTCCCAAGAGGCTATATCCTAAAAGTTGAGAGATTTAGAGCATGCTTGTTTTTATTTTTTTTTTTTAAAAATTCTCTTTTTAAAAGCCAAAAATATAATTATTTTTTATTTTTGAAAAGAGAAAAATCTTTTTAAAAATTAAAATAAACATACTCTTATAACTTAAAGTGGTTGAATTCCAAATACAATCTATTAACATTATGATTTTTATGTTATTGACTGGGATTGGGTTACAGGTGGATTATTAATAAACTTTGAATCAATGTATTCACTAATTTTAAAAATATTGCTTAATATCATTTAAATTTTATCCTATATTTTTTGTTTTTTAATCATGTTAATAATAACTATTTTTTAAGATATGTTTTAATTTGTATTTATAAGTTGAAAATTTACTCATGACTATAAAAAAATTTATTTGACTAATTCATTTAAGTGGATACCAACTTAGTATTTCTATTTATGTTAGGAATATTTTTTTTCTCTTTTAATACTTATTTTCAATCACCAATTGACATTGAAAAAATGTACGTGTCAAAGAATTCACTTTAATCAAAATTTTATAATTACTTATAATTTTTAGAAATGTTTTTACACAATAATTTTAAACTTGAGGAAGCATTATATATCTTTTCCACATTGAGTATTATGATTTATTTAATATCTTAAAAATTAAAAGATATTTATGTCCTTATCAAATAAATCACTAACCTAACTATCCATTGATATAAAATTAAGAGTCATAAATGTTTCATGTTTAAAAGAATATCCTTTCATTTTAAGCAACACCATAAAATTTACCTTAGAAATATCAACTGTGAGAACTATCTTTTCTTTTTGTCTAAAATTAATAATTTTGCATAATTTATTTAAAATTTTAAAGTTAGTCAATAATTGAGCATTCTTTTTATAATTATTTTAACTTAAGTTTAGAAAATAATTTCATTTTCTAATAATTGTTTCAAAAACAATTACAAAAGTGATTATTTTTAAAACTCATATATAAACTGAATATCATAACCATATTGGAAATGATATTTTGAATACATGAAAGGGTTGTTTAAAAAATAAAGTTTCGAAGGGAAAGACAAATTTTTTATTTTAAATAAGTATAATTAATTTTAAATTTTATTAAAAAATAAATATAAGTTGATACATCAATATAAGTTTAATGTATTAATATTAATTATCATAAATAATATATAATTTTTTAATTTAAAATTAAAAACTATTTTTTCTTTATCATTCTCCTCTGTAAATTCCCTCCTAAATATATTTTAAGAGTAAGTTTGGTGAACATTGTAATGCCTTGAATTTTGTAATAATATGTGTTCATTAATATAAATACGTGAGTTGTTGTTTGGATGTGTATATATGAGTATATGTGGCGTTTGGGTGCACGATTTTTAATTTATGTGATGACGTGAATGTGTACGAATATGAGTATATGTGAGTATGTAAGTGTTTGGTGATTTGAAATATGAATATTAATTTGTGAATTGGATAGGATTGGTTGGAAAAATAGGCTAAGTGTGTGTTGCAAGGGCATTTTCAATATAGCGAGAAGGTCCTAGGCGAATGGTATGACTATGTTGTATTCTCACTATAGCAAGAGACTCCTCACTGCAGCGAAATGGCGACAGAGGAGGGTGCATTTCTGGGTGCAGTCTCGCTATAGTGAGATTCTGCAGAAACTAGAGTGTAATTTTCTCTAATATTTTTGTTATAGCGGGAATATTACAACCATAAAAGTATTTGAGGGGTTAGAGTTTGAGAAATTATATTTTTCACATTTTCCTTTCCTTCTTTCGTGATTCTCTCGACTCAAAATCCTATTTTACCGATTAAATTACCTCCAAAGTTGTTTGGGTGTAAGATTGAAGGTTAGAATCATGTTTGAAGTGTTTGGAGGTAAGTTTGAGAGTTAGGGTTTACGTTTTTCTATCCTTTCTCGGTTCTTTTTGGTCTCTCATGGAATTCCTCCATGTGTTTAGGACAAAATACTGCGTGGAAGACATTTTTTCCTAATAAATTCGTGTTGGGTCTTCAATTCAAGGTAATGAGGGACTCTACCCTATCCCTTTATGTTAAAACATCGTATATATTGTTATTTGTATAGTTGTAATTGAAATAGAATGTAAAAAATGGGTGTATGATAATATAGAGTATTCACCCTTACATTTATTTTTAGGTGACCAAGACGATCAGCACCAGGCTCGGCAAAAGGATGCATGAAACTCCTATAGGACTTAGAAAGTTATTTTGAAAACTCTGATGTATTTAAATTAGTCATGTAACAATAATTTGATATAAATTTGTAATCTATCCTTATTTAAAAATTAAATCAAGGTGTTATAAACATAATAGAATAAATAAATAATAAGATAGCGAGATGGATAAAGATCTTTATAATAAGAGACAAATAAATCATCATTCTATTTTATGTTTAATGTATGTTATGATAGTAAAACAGATAATATCATACTATTATTTTTGTATAAAATAAATAAAATCTAATAAAATAAAAAATAAATTATAATTAAATAAAAAATCTTTTATTAAAATTAATATAAATTTTAAAAATCATTTGTATTTAAATTTTTTAATTTTTAATATATATATATATATATATATATTAAAAATTTAAAAGAATTTTCATGTACATATAATATTAAAATTTGATATTAAAAATTAATAGTAATTTTATTTAATTATTTTTCAATTAAAGTTTATTTTTATGAAAGAAATTATAATTAGAACAAAAAATTATAAAAAGTTTTAAATATACTTATAAAATGATTAAAATATTTTTATAAATGTTTTTTTTCAAAAAAAAATTTCTTAAAAAGATTATAGATTTTTAACAAATGTATAATTTTTAAAAATATTTTTTGTCAAAAAATGTTCATATAATTTTGAAAGTGGTGGTAGCATCGTTCTTCTTCGTGTGGGGTGTGTTGAAGAGAAAAAAAGAAAATGATAAAAAGGGAAGAAAAAAAGAGGTGTTTAAAAGATGTATAAAATGTAAATAAAAAATTTGAGTAAAATAATAAATTATGCATAAACTATTTGCCTGGTAGAAAAGAAAACAAATTCAACAAAGTTCAATTTTTAATGAAAAAGGACTTATTTGAAGTGTTTTTATAAGTTAGAGGATGAAAATAAATTAAAATAAAATTAAAGAATAAAATCAAAGAATTAAAGTTAAAAGATAAAAATACTAATTTTTATATATATAATTATTTTAAATAATAAATTTTTTAAAATTTATTTTGACTTAACTTTATAACTATGAATATTATGTATCCAAACAATAAAAATTTAATAATTTTTAAATATAATTGATTTTAGATTAATAATTTTTCTATAGTGTAATTTTTTTAATTTAATATAAATAAGTAATATATATTAATAATGAAAAATTTAGAAGATAGGACTATAAAAATTAAATTCTAAATTAAAGAATTAAGATAAATTTTATGATTGTAATTTGTAAGAATAGATGTTCACAAAAATTCTAAAAATTTATATTAGACAATAAAAGAAATTTAAATAATAACTTAAATTTCTAAAATCTAGAATAAAATCAATAAAGATATCAATAAAAAGTAAAACTATTATAACAAAAAAGAATATAATTCACACTTCATTCTTAGATAATTTAATTCTTAAATGTATATATAGCAAAGTGTGAAAGATAGTAGTTCTATAAATGCTTTGCTTCTTAAATAGTAGATTTTCATTTATAATATAGGGGTTGATATAGAGTTAGGATTTGTTGACACCATGTGTCAAATTTGGAAACCTTACACCTCTTAATAATTGTTTATATAATAAAAAATTAATCAATCTAATCATTAATTTGAATATTTTCATCAAATAAATTAACTATAAAATTTTATTAAAAATAAAAATCAATATTTATAAAATTAATTTTACAAACACATGGATGAAGTAGTAAAATCTAAGAAAATAAGATCTATGTTACCTTGAATGTTCATAGGAATTTTATTAAAATAAAATTTACATACAAAAAAGTGTTTGAAAGTTAAATATTAATCTTATATTTAAATAATTGTTATATATATATATAACAATTATTTAAATATAAGATTAATATTTAACTTTCCAATAGCAAAACTGAAATAAGCTCACTTTCAAAATCTAATTTGTGTCTCATTTTGTTATTAGTATTTGTGTGTACTTATATTCAATGATAAAATTAAAAAAATACAATAAAAAAATTAATAATGAATTATGTATAAAAAGAAGAAAAAAAAGAAAATTTGGTAGATTATTACAAATTTGAATATGTGTTCTTATTACTTTGTCTCATTATTTATTTATTATTATTGATCTAATTAAAAAGTATTAATTCTAATTTTATTGAACTCTTTATTTTTTTATGATTATATTAGCATTAAATATATGTATTTTCAAGCTTTCAAACAAAATATGAACTAGTTACAGTGAGTCAAGTTTGGTTTAAATCACCATCAAACCTTTAACATTATCAATAATAGAAAATACTATAGCCAAATAAGGTGCAATTAAAAACTTTTAGGTGGAGCTTATTCTAAAATTTTGAAGACATACATTATTATTTTAAAGTAACTAGGAAAAATATCTCTACTAATGTAGTATCACCAAATGTTAATTTAGCGACACAATAGAGACTGATTCTTCTATGCCTTCATTATTTTCTCCATTGCCCTCATTTATTTCACCCACTAACTCTCTAGCTCGATTTGCTTGTTCTGTCCAATCTGTTCTTGCCAACACAACCACCATCACAATAGCACACACTATTTGAGCTGCTAATAAGCCCAACAAAAGGCCCAACAAGCCCAAATCAAACACAAAGCCCATCAAGAGAGCAACAGGTAAACCTACAATATAAAATGAGACTAAGTTTATGTTAGCACCCAAAGTAGGCCTAGCACTCCCCCTTAGCATCCCACATATTGTAGTTTGAGGACAATTTCCAACTTCACAAAGTCCCACTATAGGCAATGTTTTTGCCAACAAAGATAGAATAGCTTCATCATCTGTAAACATATGTCCCCAAATATTGCTTGTAGTTACCATGAATGTCATAGATATGATGCCTGTGAAGAAGGCACATAGTAGTGCAGTGAATGATGATGTCTTTGCCTTGTTAGGCTTGTTAGCTCCAAGCTCATTGCCTACTTTTGTTGAAACAGCCAAGCTTAGTGCAAAAGGAAAATTATAGGTAAGCGCAGTGGCTTGAATTATTATTCCAGTGGTGGCTACTGTATCAGCTGCATTAGTTAGGAGCCCTGAAAGAAGTATTAACAATTCATACCACCACCACTCTAAGCAAATAGAAACACAACTTGGGATTGCTTGGTGAAGAATGGGCTTCCATCGATTGAAGCATTGATGCGACCAACCATGCCATGATTTAGAACAAGCTCCAGAGAACCAAAGGTAAAGTAAAATAATAATAAGAAGGTTTAAATCGGTGAAAGCACTAGCCAAGGCAACACCTTGAATGCCTAGGCTAAAAGTGTGAACGATCACATAATTAATAAGAGCATGCAAAACAAGTGCCAAAGCAGCACTAAACATGAGAGGGAGGGTCAAACTTTGTGCTCTTAAGTAAATCTTGAGAGGGTTAATGAAGGATTGCAAAATGAGGTCAGGTAAAGTGAATGCAAGATAGATAGTAGCAACAGATGATATGTTTGGGTCTTGGCCACATAAGAGAAGGATAGGTTCAAAATTAAGCCATAAGATTGAAATGGGAATACAAGTTAATATCAAAAGCATGATAGTGCATTGGAGAGTTTCACTAATAAGCACCCATTGTTGTGCTCCACAAGCTTGAGAAGAGATACCTTCCATGCCCGCTGCAAGGCCAGAAATGATAGAATAACCAGTGATGTTAGCCATGCCAATAGCTAGACATCCACCAGCTAATGCCTCTTTGCCTAATTTGCCCAAGAAATGCATTGATATTGCTGACTTGCCATAAAGAAGAAGGCTGGTGATAATTGTTGGGAAAGCAATGGTGTACAAGTCTTTGATTTCCTCCATTACCTAAAAAAGAAAGCCATCATGATAAGTTATTAACATGTATGAACAATTTGAAAAGAAAAAAAAAATTAATGCAAAACTAACCTCTAATACTAGAGATGATCGACTGTCATCACAATCATTATCAATAGATAATTCATTGCTTTTACTACTTTCTTCCAATTTGGAATTACCATAATTGGATAAAAGAGGATCAGAACTTGGATTTTCCTCATGCATCTCAGCAATTCCTTGCAAGAAAAATATCTTTTTAAGGAAAAGTATCACTTTCTCAAAAACTAGTTTCAGAGAGAAAGACATTTTATATATAATTCTCTTTCAATTATCAATACATGTCTTGCAGAAGCTTTCATTTTTATACACGCATTCACACACTTTACCATGCTCCTTTACCAGTCCTGTCCTTGGTATTACTCAGGAATATTCCTTTTTCTTCACTCTTTCCTCGAGGTGTCAGTTAAGGTTTGATGGATAAGAAATGGACAAGTGTAGGCAAGAAAAGGACATGAGGAAAAAATGCCCAGGGAATTTTGTCGTATTACAAAGGTGCTTCAGGTACTATTGGTGGTAATCCCGAAAAAATACGAATGCCGAAGCATAGAAAGGTGTCAGCTTATTTTCATGAAAATCAGTGTAAATGTTCAAAACTATGGGTTTCAAGTTTTTGTTTGAGTCTCTTAGATGGTTGAACCTTTAACGTCTCTTTCCTAGGTAAGCACATATGCTGGCTAAGATCTGGCCTTACACGTGTTTTTTAGAAAAATGTGATGGCTATGGATGCTTTGAAAGAAACAATGTGCTACAACTATCTGTATTTGCTCCAAAATTTACTAGTGTAAGTATAATTTTCTAGGCTTTATATAAATAATATCATCAATCACTTAGCTGACTTATTTTAAAATTTATATGTTCGAAAGAGACATTTTGTAATAAAAAAACTAATCTCATTTTTAAAATAAAGTACATATTTTATAAATGGATAACATTTTTTTTAGTCAAGAAAATTATTTTCTTTCAAAATGTATAAAGTAATTACAAATTAATAATTTGATACAATTAATATTTTCTTGATGAAATTAAAAATAAGAAATAATTGAATGAAAAATAGTTTCATAATAAAAAATTCTCATGTAATGAAATAGTATATAGATTGTTTGAGTTGAACACTCTAGTCTGTCGCCTGTTGTTTTGAATTACATTGAAAATAGGAAAAGTTACATAATTTAAGTTTGTACCAAATAAAAATCATATAAAGTGGGGTCCATCTAACTTTTCTACTGTACTTGTACGTTTAAATATAGAAATAGGTGGTGCGGACCCTACTTACCTCACCTATTATACTTTTTTATTTATTAAAAAAAAAGAAAATTTTATTACACTACTTCTTGTGCTTACCTTACATACTAGATACACAAATATGTCAAGCATAATTTGTACACTTAGCCAATTATGCTTGTCTAAAATATTCCTTTTTTATATAATTTATTACTACATCTTTTTTAATAATTTTCTTTAGAGTCTTTTTGAATTAAAAGTAATGCAATCAACTTTTCTCACTAGTGGGCTTCATTGCACATGATTGAATCACTTTAAATGATTTTCAATTATCTTTTATAATATTAGTGTTACTCCAATAGCATTGCATATACAATCATTTCTTCTTATATTCTTTCTTATATGATTACTTATCTATTTTAATATTTTCATTTTTGTCATATTTTTTTTCTTATGTTATTCATTTTAGATCTATCATTTACTATCATGTAAGATAGCTAGTTATATAATGGTAAGATAAAACTTCATTTTTAGCTTGATAAGTACTTTATAAGAACAAATAACTGTTAATATCTTCTTTCACTTTAACCACATAATTCATATTTTACAAGTAACATCTTTACTAATTTCTCATTAATTTTTAAAATTAATCCCAAGTGCTAAACTTGGAGAATTGAGATACATAGCTTTTATTTTAGACATCCTAAGTGCTAAACTTGGAGAATTGAGGTACATAACTTTTGTTTTAGACATTTTTTTAGTATAAAACTAAAATAATTATCTACAATATTAATTTTGTTTCTTACCATGTGTTCACTCACCTTTTTTTCTTTAACTTCATAGTGTGGTTCATAAGTTTGAATCCTTTGTAATTTGCACAATTATCGATATTATCATTTTCCTGTATGTAAGGACAAAAATACTCCTCCCTCATTCCTTTAGTACATTCTTAAATTTCAAGATTTGATGAAAAAGCTTAGTAAGACATATAAGTTATTGTTCTTCTATACATTTTTAAACTTCAATAAGGACATTATTAAGGCCAATTGGTTTACAATTTTTTTTTATCTTTTTACAAGCTTATTTTATTTCTCCAATTCAAATTTTACAATAATATGCTAAATTTAGATGATTTTCTTAGCTTTTCAATCTTTTTAAATCTTTATTAGCTCTTTGTCCATCATTAAAATATTTTTAGAAATAGTTTTTTTATATATCTTTTATAACTTGATTTGTAACTAAAAATTTTCCTTCTTCATACTTAATACACCTAACTTAAACAAAATCTATTATCTTTCTCTACTTTTAACTAATATATATTTTTATTTCGATGTTCTATGTCCTAAGATCTTTATATAATTATTGAAAATCCTTATACTGCACTTAACTAATTTTCTTTCTTATCTTTTTTTCTTCCATTCTAATACCTTAACCAATTTTTAGCATTATTGTATACATGTAAGGTTTGAAAATATTTTCTTTTATCTCTAATATTTTTTTGCACACTTTCATTCTATCACCAAGATTTTTATTTTATTTTTATCTTTTGGCCTAATAGATTCATCCAAAATTGTCTTGACAACTTTCTTGAGTTTCTTAGCCATCTCAGTGCAAATGTTGTTAGCACTACATTGTACATCTCAATTACCTTCTTCTTCTTCTTTTTCCTTTTTCTAAATTTTTCTTAAAATATAATTATTTCTTACCTTTAAGTAGTCATCACTTGATCTATAACTTATTGAGTTCTTTATTTACTTATTTTTACCACAACCATACATTGTGTAGTAAGATTCTCTCTTACAATTACTTTGCAATCCTTGAAAATTCTTTTATTTAAACTCCTTACCATAATGAAATTGATTTTTAATCTTGATACCTTACTATGATGAGTGATAAGATGTTATTCTCATTTGAAACAAGTACTCATAATCTTTAAGTTATAGGTAATTAAGAAATCAGGGAATAAGCTATCCTTTCATTTTTAACACTCTAAAATCAAAACTATCATAAACACTTATAAATTGTCTTGTCTCTAAACTAACATGATCGATTACGTTTTCGCTTATAAAAATCTTTTTAGCTTTAGAAATGTCTTGGATAATTTCTTCTAAATCTTCTTAAAATTTTGATTTTGAATGACTTTAAAGCCAACTTATATAGCATAAGCACTAATAATATGAATAATGTCTTATGCGATCAATAACTTAAAATATCATCTTTTAATTATTGTATAGAAACACGTTTAGTTGTTTTATAAATTTTTTCTAGTCATTTTTTATCTTAATTATTTTAAATGTTTTTCTCAAATTTGTCATTCAAGGTTTCCAACTCTCTCTCATTCTTCTTTTTTATTGTTTAAAAGATAGTGGTTCTTTTATTTAACATTTTATTGATTAGGAATCTTATAGAAATTGTGATTTTCTTGTGAGAAAACACATCTAATGCAAGACTTTTGGATATTAAGAGTGGTTTCATTTTTAATTTTTCAACCATGTCACATATACTTTTTAGAAGATTTACAAATTGTTGGATGTCCTTGACTTAAAAATAAAATTAATGAAATCATATATATTTTTAATAAGAAAGATCATTTTTCAAAAATATTTTTTAAGATTAGAACTTTTAATTTTGAATTAGAAGTACACTTTCTTTTCCTTTAAGATCACTTTTACAATTAACATGAGACCTATAAGCCTTAATAAAGAATCATATTCTAGGTAAGATGGTAGTGACCTTTAGTAAGAACTTTTATCTAACTAAAACAATCTATAAGGTACTCAAGTTTCAAAATTGAGTATTAAACACAAGTGGATACCATGAAAAACACACACATATAGGTGATAATAGGTGAAACATATTTGTTGGACGACTTAATATATCAAGAACAACTACCAAAAGACATAGGTTTTCTGTAATATGACAATGAAGAAACCCTAGCATATTAGTTAGCAATGTAACATGGCTTAAAATTCCTAAACAAAGCTATTACACAACAATTGAGAAGGTTAAGAAAGACCTATATATTCTTTTTTCAACAAAACAAATTAAATCACTTTGTGCCCTACAGTCTTTATGTCATCCATGTGTCCTAATAAACTAGAGTTTCATTATTAAAAAGTATTATTTAGCTCCTAAAGAAAGACTTATATATATATATATATATTGCATGAAGTATATTTATCAATTTTGCAAACGTTTCTTTGACCAATATAAGAATTTTGGAAATATTATGAGATGTATTAAATATGTTCACATGCTTAAAAATATTTCTTTTTTGAAGCAATTTTTATATGACCTATAAGTTTTGGCCTCATATATTAACTAAGTATCTATATGTAATTTCTCGTTAGAGAAATTCTATGATGAAATATCATTTCAATTACTTTTTCTTTCTTTAAATAGATAACATTTGGATAATGTCTTTAATTAATTAAATTAATTTGGTTTATTATTTAACTTATTTTTTGTTTTGTTCTCCTCATGTTATGTAAGTATATTTTTTATGAAAGTTATAAAAATTAAAATACACTTTGTTATTTTTGAAAGTTGTTCTCACTGTTACTTCATATCAAATTGTAGGAACAAGTTAGAAAATCGTTAAAAGGTGTGCTAAATGTGAAAAAAATGAATTCAAGAAATAGGACATGAAAATTAAAGAATTGAAGATATAAGAGAAGGTAAATGTGATGTTAACAGAGGAATTTAGTTAATGAAGATGTCCTATGTTGATAATTAAATCAAGGAATCATGTTATGAAGGATTTGTTCAATTAAAAGTGGCAAGTATCAGTCTTAATAAGTTTCTATTGAATTTGATGCTATTGTCAAAAATTAAAATCAATCATAATATACTATAAGAGTGAAAAAAAAAATACTATTTGAAATGCATTTTGATTGGAAAGAACTATTTTATGAATAAATATTTATATGATATGTGTATAAAAATATAACTTGTTAAGTCAAATTATTTTGCAACTTGAGCCTACATGCATTTGCATACATTTAAAGATTGAATTGATATTTATTATCCGTGTACTATCTAATTTCTTTCTTGATTATTAATTAAAGATGTTTAGTGTTATTTTAATGCATGAGTTTTTCTTATATAAGGGTGGATAGTACTCGAATATTGTCGATCAATTTCATATAAATTATATTGTGATGAAAACTCATCCTTGTCATTCTTTTCTTTTGCTGTGTGTGTGAGAGAGAGAGAGGGAGACAAGGTTTAGTTAAAAATCAAGTATAACTTGTTAAGATCTCTTTCCAAACATAGAAATAAACATATAATGTCTTTGATTGGTTTACGAGTATATGGCAAATAGATTTCTTAGAAGTCTTCTATTTAGGAGTGATTTTCCTCTATTAACATGGAAGAGACATTTTGAATTATGCATTACTATAGTAAATGAGACTTAACAATTTTCACACAAAAGTTAGCATGACATAATTGATATCAATGTTTGAATTTGCTTGTATTTAAATAATGTCTTTGAAATATATTAATTTTATTTTTTTAATTATATTTTGTGAAGTTTCTTTGACATGAATAAGTACAACTTACTCAAATATTTTAATATTTATGACTCGTATGCTTTTGTATATCATAATTTTACTTATGTGCTTAAAAAACATTTTTTTAAGTAGTAACGAGGGAGAGAAATTATTTGACTAATTAATGTGTGTATTTTTTTTTTGTCTTTCTGCTATATTAATTTTATTAGCAATTATAATAATTTGTATTGGCTTTGTAAGACTATAAGAGTTGTTGTAACTATTGTTGTGTTATTGAGTCTAATGTATAATATGTTCTTATTCATATAAAGTGTTTGCTTGAATGGATAATATGTCGGATTATCTTTCAAATGTTGTATGATACTTTGATTTTTTGTCCTTGCATTATTTGTAGATAGTCTAACCTTCATTGTCTGGTTAAATGAAACTAAGACATTTGAATGAATTTATCATAAACATCAAATAATTCATAACAAGTAACTTCATTTGAATAATCTGTAGCATTGGTTAAGGTGTTAAGAAAGAAGATAATGGATATGTCTCCCATGAAACCTATTAGAGTTCTATTAGTTTTTCTTCCATTTTCTATAACTAAAGAATTAGGTTTGGATACCATGAGCTAATCAACATGGCAAATTGGTACCATCCTACAACTTTTAGGTTAATAACAAATTGGTAGGATCCTGTCCTAGCTTATGTCAAAGCTAGTGTCTAGCTTTCTTTAGTAGTAGTTTGTGAGGTAGAACATACAATTTGTTTCTGCATTATATTTGTAAGTTTCAAGATTTTAAAGGTTTGAGAGAATGTAGAAGAAAAATATTAAACTTAAGAGAATATGCTAAAAGTATTAAGATTTGGTATCTTTTCACATTCTCAAAATGTAAAGAGTAGAATTTAAATTGTTAGAGAGAAAAAGAGAGATAGAGGGAAAACACATTAAATGTAGATCATTGAATGCTTCTTAGAAGTTGAATCATAAAAGACAATTATATGTAAGCATTACTATTTTTTAACTCAAAATTGGAAATTGAAGTGATATTTTGAATTTGAATGTTGGAGCTCTTGTCTTTTAGCATGCTAAATTATACAATCATTTTAGACAACATGATTAAACCTTTGCCCATACAAACTATTATTATATGCACACATATTAAGACTATCTATAATAATATACTTAAATTTATTCTCAGCTAAGCCTTTTGTGCATATTATCTTATGAAATGGTTCTTATTTTTTTCCTATATGTTTTACTCTAGAATGCTAAATTGAACTTTGAAATAGATTTATGCACTAGTGTTTTATCAAAAGATGAATATATTATGTTTATACAAAAATATATCCAAGTAAATCTTTTACTCATGACAATTGAGAATAGCATCCTACAACAAATATGTACTCTACTTATGCATTGATTAAGCTAAAAAACTTTACTTTTCTTTTTTCGCCTAACATGTAAGGTTTTCTTAAAAGAATTGACATTTTCTGTTTGAGTTTGTTTTTTTCTTACTCTATCTCTGGTAAAGCCATCATCACAAAATCATTTTAGCATAAAACTTGCTATGTGCTTGCACAACAAACTATAGTCATTGTTATCAATGAAATACTTAAAAATTCTCTTAATTACCTCCATGTGTGACTCTTTTTGGTCAAATTGAAATCTAGCATATAAATAATTTATAATGTTTGTTATACTTATTAAGTATAATAGTGATTTAATCATACCTTTGTGAAACTTTTGATTTATTTATTTACCTTTTTTTCTTTATCTAAGACTAATTTAGCATACTTATACTAATAAATGATGATACTTGAGTTGTGTTGATTAATTTGAAGTTGAATCAATTCTCTCATCATACTTATCTCAAACTTACTTTGCATCAATTTTTTAAAAATTTCTTGCATATATAGTCATTTACTACTAGAAACATATTATTTACAGATGAATTTTATGTAAATATTTAAAATATATTTAAAAACTTATTTTTAATACTAAATTTTAAATAATAAAATATTAAAAAAATTAAATAACGTGGCCACATGCATGTTTTAAGCTAACTTTTCATTAGTCAGTCAGCTCAACATTTAATAGAAGAAAGTTAATAACAGATAGTGAATTATAATTTCTTAACATTTTAAAGACTAAATCCTAATTTTTTTTAAAGATTTATTATAAAATGTGCTTATTTATTGAACTAATTACATATTTAAGCCATTTATATTTTTATATTAGTCATATTTAATATAATAAAATATTTATTATTAATAATAAAAATATTTGCTCATTTTAAACTTATGAAATATTAAATTTAAAAATAATTATGTAATATAAATTTATTTAAAAAATATTTTAATTTATTAATACTGGTGTAATACATAAAAAAAACTTAGTAGTAACAATATTATAACTTTTCTTACCATCCATTTTATGTACCTTCCCTCGCTTTTTGTCTTTTCTTCTATTAAAATATTTTTTTATTTTTAAATGCAACATCATATTAGTTTAATTAATCAATTATCATAGTCAAATAATTATTTTTATAATAAAAAGTATTCAAATCTTCTAAAAAATCAAATACTCAATTTAAAATACACAAAAAATCATTTTTAAAACAATTTGTTATTGGGGTCTTTAAACCAATTTTGTTTTTCTAATTTATACCTTTTTAGTTATAGTTAGTATGAGTATAAATTTTCACTTCCTTCCCTATTAATTTATTTAAGGTTTTTTTCTTTCTTTATTTTAGCAAAAATATTTAAATATAAAATCTAACATTGATTAATAAGTTTTAACTTTTACACTAACTAATTTCCATAAATGAACTAAATCTTCAAATTAAATTCTAGCATTAATCACTACAAGAAAAAAATTATATATATTCAGCAATGGTTTATTAACTACGATTTATATAACTGTCACAAATATTAAGACTAACCACGGTTTTATAACTAAATTTAAGGTTGGGTAAGTACTAACAATTTTTGCTATTACAATAGAAAATTTATTGGGATTATTTGTAGCATCAGCAACGAAGATTAAAATATTTAAATTTTTATTTCCCTCCCAATGCACCACGCCTTCCTACTCGCACCTTTTTTTCTCTGCATTCAAAATGTTGTTGGCCATGTAACGCAATGCTTTGACCATTGTGGTTGAACCTTCAATTAACACTCCCCATAGATCAGCCAAGCCATCAATCATGTGAATGACACTAGAGCTGGCGAAGTCTGATGTTGGAGGGAAAGAGGAGATAGCAGAGAAAATAAGGTAAGCCACAAACTCTGTGCATTCAGCGATGGAATCGCTTAGGATGTTGGTGATGGCTGTGGCAAATGCTCACTGGCAGTTGTAATCGACGACTTCAATGGGAATGTCCTAAAGGCTGAAAATGTGTTTGTCGATGAAGCTATTGAAGGGTGCACCGCAACACGAAGGCAAAGCCGAGGAGGTAGTAGAAAAGCCCATCGACGAACAACTCAAACGCTTGCGATGCGGGTAAAACCACTTTTTATTGTGAAAAAACTAACAGTGGGTAATTTTTTAGCAGGAGTTTAAACCTTTGTTAAAATAAAAAATAACTGCGGGTAAAAACCACTTTTTCTTGTGGCATATTAGACATTTTACCTTCAGTTTAATTATGAAAATTCTAATTCTACAAATTTTTATTGAAGCAAAAGTTCTTTATTTTTAATCTTAAATTTGCATTGTCAAATGTTAAATTTCACTTAATTTTAAGAATTTTAAGACTTAAATCATAGCTTTAATTTACAATTTCGTGTTAAATTTAAGAAATTATTTGAATGTATTAAAACATAAAATTCATTAAAATGTAGGATTAAAAATATATTTAAGTCTATTTCAATTTTTTTTTAAAATTAAATGCATCTTCAAACTAGAAGATATCATTGCACTCTCTCTTAATTATATTCGCATCATCTATAAATTAAATTAATTTCTTTTGTTATTATCCTTTGAAATCTTGTGTTTAAGAGAATGTTTCTCATCTTCATCGTTTTTACATTTATTGTACATTAATTTTTTTTTTTCTAATTTGATTCAAATTACAAGACAAACTCAAGTGCCAGGATTGTTTAAGAAACAAAGTACCAGATGTTATAAAAGACAATGGTAATTTTATCACTTGTATTTTTTAAAATGAAAATAATTATACCCTTCACCGTAACAAAGGGATGCCCTTTTATTGGTTTGAAATAAACTTCTCTTAAAATAAGGTATCTGAACACTTTAAATGGTCATTCAAATTCGAACAATGCTGAACAAATATTGTTTACAAATTTCTATGGTTATATAAAGGTAAGAAAGCCCATAAACCAAAAATCCACATAGGTTATTGCTTCAATGACTGCATTAAAATAAGATTGACAAACGAACCCGTGAGTAAAGAAGGAAATTTAATCGTCTTTGCAACCAAGAGTTTTGATTTTTTATATTTTGCGATAAGTCTAAGAAAAGAGGTAGCTCTTTAAGTAACACCTCAATCTTACAACATTTTTCTTCTAATACTTAGATATAGTTAGGCTTAATTACATTTTTCTTCTAACATTTAAAATATAAAGAAATTACTATAATAAATTAAATTTAAAAATTATACATAAATTAAAGTATAGAAATCAAAAGTATAATTAAATATTGCGGTCAAAGTCAAGAAACTCTAACGTGAGATACTAAATTTTCTATGTTAAATAAATAGATTTTCCAACCATGTTAGAGTTGAGAAAAAAGAAAAGGAAGTTTGAAGAAAGTAAATGAGCTTCTTCATTTGCCTTTATACCTAAAACTCAAGCCTGCATGGCTTTAGACGGAAAAATAAAAAAGAGTGAAAAAATGATTAGAGAAACTTTACTCAAATTACACTAATTTTGACATAAAATATGCTAATAAAAATTTTATATTCACATAAAAGACCTTTTGTTAAGTGTGTAATTTTATAACGAAGACAAAACTTAAATATATTATTTGTTAAAAGTATTAGAATTTTACTTCAATAATATATAATACAGACTTAAATATATTTTAATTATTTTTAAATAAATTTTATTTAAATTAATATCTATTAATTTTTTTATTTTAATATTTAACTAACTTTTTTTTAAATTTTATACTTGACGTTAATTTTTATCAACTAAATAATAATATGGCTCATAATTTATTGTCACCTCTAATTTTTTTCTTTTTATAATTTTTAAATTTTTATGTCACGAATTTATATTAATATTTTTTTAAAAAAAATAAAAAAATTAAGATTTAAACACAAAGAACTCTAATTTCAAAATACTGCATACTTAAATTTTAAATTTTTTTATTTTTTTAATTTAAAAGTAACATAAAAAAAGATTAAAAATGATATGATAAGTCACTATTTAACTGACGTAAATTAATGTTATGTACAAAATTAAAAAAATTAATTATATATTAAAATAAAAAATTAATAAGTAATAATTTAAAATAAATTTTATTTAAAAGTAGTTAAAATATATTTAAGTTTTTAATAAATATTAACACTAATTTTAAGATAAAATTTTAATTTATATTAAAAATATCATCAAAATACATAAATAATGCATTTAAATTTTATTATTTAATAAAAAAATGTGTATAAAATAAGAAAATGTTGGGAATGGATAAAAAATAAATTAAGGGAGAATATAAAATAACTTCAATGGTGGCTTGGCAGAAACATAAATAGGGAGAAAGAGAGGGGAAGAAACATGAAGACAAGAAAAGCACGCCTTGGTTTGGCGTACTCGTTTAACTCGATTCATTGTTAACTTTCTCTTTTATGTTTCTCTCTCCCCGCTAGGAGTAGGGCTTCTCCTATTGGTCGCGCTCCTAACCATCACCCCGCTCTATTTTACGCCCCTGGAGGTGACCCTCTTATCCTACTCCCCCCTCCCATTCAAACCCTAATTTGAACCAAAACAGAAAAAATTGATCGAGCGAGATCCCAGCCACGATCGCAGCTGAACCCTCTCGTTCAACCTCTTGCTTCGTCGTCTTGATCATCAGGTTAGGGTTAGGGTTAGGGTTCGATCACCAGGGAATTACAAGCAGAAATCAAAGGGTTAGGGTTTTCATGCTTTGGCGATTAACAATTGCGGTGCGACTGCGATGGCGGCCAATTCGGGCACCAAATACGTCTCTGTGAATCTTAACAAGTCGTATGGGCAGCATTCCTCCTCTTTCGGATCCACCCGAACGCCGAGACCCGCCGCGCACGGCGGAGGAGGCATGGCGGTTCTGTCGAGGCCTCGCAGTTCGCAGAAGGTTGCGCCTAAGCTTTCTGTTCCACCCCCCTTGAACCTCCCTTCGCTGCGCAAGGAGCACGAGCGGTTCGATTCGTTGGGATCGGGTGGCGGTCCGGCCGGTGGCGGCAGTTCGGGAACCGGCTCGAGGCCCACCTCGTCAGGTTTGGGCTGGACCAAACCCGTTACTGAAGATGGGTTGCGGTCTGTCGATGGTTTAGGCCGTGGAAGCAAAGCGGTTGGGCCAGCCACCGCCACCCCTGTTTCGGCGGCGGTTTTGCGAGGAGAGGATTTTCCTTCTTTGCGGGCCACGTTGGTGTCTTCCTCACCTGGGCCTGGCCCAAACCAGAAGATCCAGGAGAATTCGAATCAGAAGCCGAAAACTTTGGCTGATGAGAATGTATCTGTTGAGGAGAAGAAGGGGGGTTCTTTAGCTGTCGATGTGAACTCTCAGTTGAGTGTTTCTCGCAGTGTGAATGTATCTCTTAATGATGGCCACGAGGGTCGTGGTTTCGTTGGTTCCCGGGTTGTGAGGCAGAACTATGGGGTTGGTAGGAAGCAGGAAGAGTATTTCCCTGGTCCTCTGCCACTGGTTCGGTTGAACCCGCGGTCAGATTGGGCGGATGATGAGCGTGACACGAGTCATGGATTGATGGATAGGAATAGAGAGGGCAGGGATCATGGATTTTCTAAGAGTGATGCCTATTGGGATTTTGATATGCCTAGGGTTGGTGTTTTGCCGCATAAGCATGACAAAAGGGGACAGTTGAGGGGCAATGAGGCTGGAAGGGTTTCCTCCAGTGAAGTTTCTAAAGTGGACCCTTATGATAGAATGCGGCCCGAAGCGAATTCTTGGAGGAATTCGAATTCAGCATTTTCCAAGGATGTGGGAAATGAGAGGAATGGAGTTGGTGTGAGGCCATCCAGTGGTAGTAGAGATGTAGGGAAGGATAACAAGTATATTCTGTCTCCCTTCAGAGACCCTGTTCATGATGATCCTGGAAAGAGGGATATTATTGGTTATGGTCAGGGTGGGAAACTGCCTTGGAATAATGTGATGGAATCATACAGTGACCGAGGGTCTGACCGCAGTCGTCATGTTGCTAGCGAGCAGCAACACAACAGAAACAGAATGGATTCTGTCCAAAGCTCAGTGTCAAGATCATCATTTTCCTTGGGTGGTAAAGGACTTCCTGTTAATGATCCTCTGCTTAATTTTGGTAGAGAGAAACGTACTTTACCCAAGAATGAAAAGGTTTTCTTGGAGGATCCCTTCATGAAAGACTTTGGAGCTTCTAGTTTTGATGGGAGGGATCTATTTTCAGCTGGTCTTGTTGGGATGGTCAAGAAGAAGAAGGATGTACTCAAGCAGACTGATTTCCATGATCCAGTTAGAGAATCCTTTGAGGCTGAGCTTGAAAGGGTTCAGAGGATGCAAGAACAGGAGAGGCAGCGAATCGTTGAAGAGCAAGAAAGGGCATTGGAGTTAGCTCGCAGAGAAGAGGAGGAGAGATTAAGGCAAGCTAGAGAGCAGGAAGAGAGACAGAGGAGGCTGGAAGAAGAAGCAAGAGAGGCAGCGTGGAGAGCAGAACAAGAAAGGATTGAATCTTTGCGGAAGGCTGAAGAGCAGAGGTTGGCAAGGGAAGAAGAGAAACAAAGGATCCTTTTAGAAGAAGAGAGGAGGAAACAAGCTGCCAAACAGAAACTTATAGAATTGGAGCAAAGAATTGCTAGGAGGCAGGCTGAAGCAGCCAAAAGTGGCAATAATGCTTCAGTTGTTATGGATGAGAAAATGCCTGTGATAGTGAACGAAAACGAGGCATCCAGGGCTGCAGATGTGGGTGATTGGGAGGATAGTGAAAGAATGGTTGACAGGATATTAACTTCCGCATCTTCTGATGCATCAAGTGTGAATAGGGCATTGGAAATGGGCTCTAGGTCTCATTTCTCTAGAGATTTATCTTCTTCCTTTGTGGATAGAGGAAAACCAGTTAATTCATGGAGAAGAGATGCTTATGAGAATTGGAGCAACTCAGCATTTTATCCACAAGACCAGGGAAATAGTCACAACAGTCCCCGTAGAGATTTATCAATAGGGGGAAAGCCATTTATGAGGAAAGAATATAATGGTGGTGCTGGATTTGTGTCTTCAAGGACTTATTATAAAGCAGGGATGTCGGAGGCTCATTTAGATGAATATGCTCATGTTAAACAACAGAGGTGGAATCAATCTACAGATGGAGATCATCTTAGCAGAAATACAGAGATGGATTCTGATTTTCATGAAAATTTTGAAAGATTTGGTGATGGTTGGACGCAGAGCCGTTCCCGGGGCAATCCATTTCCTCCATTCCCTGAGCGTACTTATCCAAATTCTGAATCAGATGGATCCTATGCCTTGGGGAGGTCACGGTACTCTGTTAGGCAGCCCCGAGTTCTTCCCCCTCCTTCCCTAGCGTCTGTTCACAGGACTTTCAAGAATGAAAATGATCACCCTGGCCCTTCGGCCTTCCTAGAAAATGAGATGCATTATAATCAGGCAGCAAGGAATGAATCTACGATGCCAGTTAGTTATGACAATGGGAACCGCGGACAACCTGATGCTGTGGATCCCCGGCAAGAGACTACTGAGAACGAGGACCATAAAGTGGAAACCACACCAAGGTGCGATTCTCAGTCTTCAGTCTCTGTTTCAAGCCCCCCTACTTCCCCAACACATCTCTCTCACGATGACTTGGATGACTCTGGAGATTCCCCTATGATGTTGACTTCTGAAGAAAGCAAAAATGGCCTCCTTTCAGCTCCAGACAATGAATCCATTGTAACACCTGCCAGAGCTGGAAATGAGAATGTAGTCATTTCATGTGCTGTCTCTAGTGGCGATGATGATGAATGGACTAATGAGAATAATGAGCAGTTCCAGGAACAAGAAGAATATGATGAAGATGAAGACTATCAGGAAGAAGATGAAGTGCATGAAGGAGATGATAATGCTGAACTCAACCAGGACTTTGAAAATTTGCATTTGCAGGAGAAAGAATTGCCCCACTTGATGGATAACCTAGTATTAGGATTTGATGAGGGTGTTCAGGTTGGGATGCCCAATGAAGAATTTGAAAGGACTTCAAAGGATGAAGAAACTATATTTATGGCACAACAGGGTTCTGGCATCTCTCTAGAAGAACATACATCTTTTGATAATGCATGCAATGATGACAAAGCCCTACAACCTGTTGGTGATACCTCTCAGGTGAATCTTAATAGTGCTTCCAGTGTGTTCCAGGGATTAGAGAAGCCAGCTCAAGATTTGGTCATTCAACCTAGTAATGCTCATTCATCTGTGGCATCTGAGAGTTTAGGTAATGTGGAAACTTCTAATGGCCTGTCTACACATCATAGTGCATCAACTTCAGTTACTATTGCGCCTAATTACTCATCTTCTGGTCAAGCTGTTACCTCTAATGTAGCTGCCGCTCCAAGTCAAGCTGAGTTGCCCATTAAGCTTCAATTTGGTCTTTTTTCTGGTCCATCTTTGATACCATCACCTGTACCAGCCATACAGATTGGTTCTATACAGATGCCCTTGCATCTGCATCCACAGGTTGGTGCACCCCTCTCTCACATGCACCCACCTCAGCCTCCTTTGTTTCAATTCGGGCAGCTAAGATATACATCTCCAATATCACAGGGGATAATGCCTCTGGGTCCTCAATCAATGTCATTTGTTCAGCCTAGTATACAATCTGGTTTCTCTTTTAACCATAACCCTGGAGGTAGAATGCTTGTCCAAACTGGTCCAGAAACTTCTGATTCCTTTATAAAAAATGAGACCAGGCATCAAGCTGTTGACAGACAAGGTAATTCAAGAAACTTATCTCAAGGTTTAGTGCCAAGTGAGGATGCAGAAAATATTGCTGGAATAAAGAAGGGTCGAATTGAGCCTGCTCATAATGCTAGTAATAGCACCAGGACTTCTACAAGTTTTCAACTTGACAAGCAGGCAAGCCAAAATGTAGTTGGAAAAGGCAGCAATATTTTGTCCAATGCTAAAGAATCAGAAGTTCGGCCTGTGTCTGGAGATGCATCACTTCATTCAGTTTCGAAAGAGAAAGATGTTATGGAGTCCAAAGTACAATTTCCTGCATCTGGTGGTCGAGGCAAAAGATATGTCTTTACTGTAAAATCTTCAAACTCAAGATCATCAGGTCCTGCTCCAAGGATTAATCGCCCAGACTCTGGAGGATTTACAAGGAAGCCTCGTCGGAATATGCAGCGCACTGAGTTTCGGGTTCGGGAAAGTGCTGAGAAGAGGCAGTCTTCTAGTTCGGTTTTGACTGATCAGTTTGGGTTGGAGAACAAGTCAAATGTCAATGGAAGGGGAACAGATATATATGGAAGGACTGGACCCAGGAAGGCTATGGCAAATAAATTGGGAAAACACATAATAGCATCTGCTACGGAAAATTCACATGGAATAGATTCTGGAAGCAGAGCTGAAAAAATTGATAGAAAAGAATCAACAGAGACTCAAACCATCTCACATTCTGGACAGAGTAATCTCAAAAGGAACTTGTGTTCTGAGGAAGACGTTGATGGTCCATTGCAAAGTGGAATTATACGTGTGTTTGAACAACCTGGAATTGAAGCTCCTAGTGATGAAGATGACTTCATAGAAGTCAGGTCAAAGAGGCAAATGCTAAATGATCGGCGAGAACAGAGAGAGAAAGAGATTAAGGCCAAGTCTCGGGTTGCAAAGGTAACCATTCTTAATTTCTATCTGTACATGAAACCTTATATGTGTTAACATCTTTCTTAATCGTTTGTATTTAATACTAGGTTCAACGAAAACATCGTTCTTCACAAAGTGTTGTGACCATGGCCAACTCTAGCAAAGGATCCCTAACTACTGGTGAAGTGGCAAACACTATTCGTCCTGATTTTGTTCCTACGGAGATGCATGGAATGGCCAAGATTGATTCCTCATCTGGATTTAATTCAAGCATATTGTCCCAAGCATTGCCTCCTATAGGCACACCTCCTTTGAAAATTGATGCCCAGCCTGATTTAAGATCACAGATAAGCAGGTAGTTGCCATCTTGCAAAATTTGTTGTGGTGATCAATGTACAAAAAGAACCGATGAATTTTTTTCCTTTTACAGGTCACTTCAGACAAGTCTCCCAGCTGTTTCTGGTGGTGAAAGGGACCCTGGGTCTAGTGTGATATTTGAAAGCAAGAACAAGGTTCTTGATAATGTTCAGACATCTTTGGGCTCTTGGGGCAATGTGCAAATTAGTCAACAGGTTTGAACTTCATCTCCCTCACTTTTTAAGACAACAGTGGCAGTTGAAATTTCGTCATTTCTGATTTTCTTGTGTGTTTGGTGTATATTTTATTAATGCTTTTTTAGTTTTTTAGATTCAAAAATTCTAGAAACACGGTTAAACTTCATGTATGCGGTCCCTCCTTTGTTTTATTATTTCAGTTTATCTACTTAGAAATTTAGGATCTGCTTTTTCCTATGAATTGTTTAGTTCCGTGTGGAGAAGGTATCCTACAATCAAATTTTGCCTATGTAATTGTTTTGGGATTGACTGAAAAGTTTCTTCAGAAGCAACTACTTATTACATGTTTGGCTCAGCTTAAATTTAGGAAAAGCTCTCTCAAGAAGTTCAAAGGAATAAGCGATTATTTCTCTAAAATAAGTTGAGCCAAACATGCTTTTGTAGTTTTGAATTTTTTTAGATGGGGGATGTCAGGGGATCAAAATGACAATTTAAGATGAGATGCTCGGATTCAGACAGAGGCAGAAATATTTTATCATTTGTTCTACCATAATGTTGAGAATCTAAAACAAATTGTATGGCAGGTAATGGCGCTTACACAGACACAACTTGATGAGGCCATGAAGCCTCAACAGTTCGATTCACAGGCTTCTGTTGGCAATATGGCTGGTGCTGTTAATGAACCCAGTTTACCAACATCATCCATTTTGACAAAAGAGAAAAACTTCTCATCTGTGGCCAGCCCAATTAATTCCTTGCTTGCTGGAGAGAAAATTCAGTTTGGTTAGTGAATAATTTTTGCATTGGGATTTGTTTAGTCAATCATTTGATTATAATAAAACTCAAGCAATTCGCTTGCAGTCTGAGGTTATATTTCTGGATTTTCAGTTGCCTTACTGACGGATGTATTTCATTTTATATTCAGGGGCAGTGACATCTCCGACTGTTCTTCCATCTAGCAGCCGTGCTGTGTCTCATGGCATTGGCCCACCTCGATCATCTAGATCAGACATGCAAATGTCCCACAACCTTGTTGGATCTGATAATGATTGCAGTCTTTTCTTTGATAAAGAAGAACATGGTAATGAATCTCATGGTCATTTAGAAGATTGTGATGCAGAAGCTGAAGCTGAAGCAGCTGCTTCAGCTGTTGCTGTTGCTGCCATCAGTAGTGACGAGATTGTTGGAAATGGATTGGGTTCTTGTTCTGTCTCTGTTTCAGATGGCAAAAGTTTTGTAGCTGCAGATATTGATAGGGTAGTGGCAGGTGAATCTTTTCCCTCAGTATTACACATTAGTATAGTTTTTCTTTCTTCTCAGCTTATGCTCTAATTTGACTTCAGATCAATTTGTATTCTGCAACTTCATATTTATCTGTTAGTTACTTTGGCAGGAGTAGGTTGTGATCAGCAAACAGCCAGTCAGTCTAGATCTGAGGAGCCTCTTAGTGTATCACTTCCAGCAGACTTATCTGTTGAGACTCCACCAATTTCCTTGTGGCCACCCTTACCAAGTACACAAAATTCTTCAGGTCAAATGATTTCACATTTTCCTTCTGTGCCTCCACATTTTCCTTCTGGCCCTCCTTCTCATTTTCCTTACTATGAAATGAATCCTATGATGGGTGGTCCTGTCTTTGCTTTTGGACAACATGATGAGTCTGCATCTACTACCACACAGTCACAGCCTCCAAAAAGTACTACATCTGCATCAAGGCCAATGGGGAGCTGGCAACAATGCCATTCTGGTGTTGAATCTTTTTATGGACCTCCAACAGGGTTTACTGGGCCTTTTATTGCTCCTCCGGGTGGCATTCCTGGAGTCCAGGGGCCACCACACATGGTTGTTTATAACCATTTTGCTCCAGTTGGGCAATATGGTCAAGTTGGCTTGAGTTTTATGGGCACCACTTATATCCCCTCGGGAAAGCAGCCTGATTGGAAACACATCCCTACTTCTTCTGCCGTGGGGGCTGCTGAAGGGGATATGAACAATATCAAAATGGCATCTTCACAGCGGAATCCTGCTAACATACCTTCTCCAATTCAACATCTTGCTCCTGGTTCACCACTTATGCCGATGGCTTCTCCTGTGGCTATGTTTGATGTTTCTCCTTTCCAGGTAAAATTTTTATGTGTCTTGAAGTTAATTTCTACAATGATCATACAAAATCTTCTATTCTCATAGTGCAGTATTGGAGTACTGGGGATAGTATTTCTGTTTTGGAATATGTCAATATTGTAGTTTAAATTTGTACAAAGAGATAGCAAAAGCTATTGGTTGGTGCTTATGTTTTAGTTTATCTGTGGTAATGTTTTGTTTCATAAGTTAACAATTGTGTGAAATCTGTGCCAGCCCTCTACTGAGATGTCAGTACAAGCTCGATGGCCACATGTTCCAAATTCACCACTTTCATCCGTTCCTCTGTCAATGCCACTGCAGCAACAAGAAGGAATGCAGGCTTCTCAGTTCAGCCATGGCCCTTCTGTTGACCAGCCATTAAATGCCAAAAGGTTTACCAGTTCTCGAGCTTCAACATCTGACGGTGATAGGAATTTTCCTAGAGCAGCTGACATGAATGTCAACCAATTGCCTGATGAACTTGGATTGGTGGATACTTCAAACTCCACTGCTGCCAAGACTCCAGCACACAGTGCTGTCAACAAGACTCCATCTATGATCACCATTACAGATGCTGGGAAGGTTGATGCGCAGAATGGCAATGGCAGCAATAGTAGTAACCAGAATGCAAGTTCTTTTAAGAGTCAGCCCTCACAACAAGCTATTATTTCTTCCCAGCTGTCTGACCATTCCACAGGACATTCTAATTATCAGAGAGGTGGTGTTTCTCAAAGAAATAGTTCTGGGAGTGAATGGTCCCATCGTAGAGGGTACCAAGGAAGAAATCAATCTCTAGGTGCAGATAAGGGCTTTTCCTCGACCAAGGTAAAGCAAATATATGTGGCAAAACAGACTATTAGTGGGGCATCAACAGTCTCATGAGGAACAAGACATATTAGTCAGTTGCATTTGAAAAAACTGGGAAGGCTTTATTATTAATTTTTGGTCTGGCAGAAATAAAAGTTTTGATTAAGCTTCTACGTGGAGTGTTAAGGCAGTTTGGTAGAGATTTTTGCTGGCTACAACAAATTCCACACAAGCCATCATCAGGCTGCGTAGGGTTGGATGGCTCTTTTGTTGTGCTCTCGTGGTTACTGGGCACCACTGTTTAGCATGTTGACGTGGCTTGGTGGACGCTGTGTTGTTTTGCGATGGTGTATCGATCAAGCATGTTCGATCTGTGTTTTCTTTGAACGGTATAAAAACCAGGCAGATTATTTATTTGGGTTCTGTGTATCGAAACCATTAGTTGTCCTCCTATATTCTTTCCATTATTATAAGGAAGTATCAGTTTTGAGAAATGCTACTTTTCTTGTCTACTCGTACACTTGGATTTCAAGTATTTTTAGAGCGCCGAGACCAATTTGACGTTGACCAAGGGTTTGATTTGGCTTTGAATTTTATTAATTTTTAAAGGGGTGGATGGGAGCACCTGTTAAAATTCCGTTTTATATAAAAGTGTGAATCTCTGCCCTTGCAGTCATTGCTTGTCAATGTCTTCCACTTTTTGGTGAATTGAAGGTGTAAAAGGCCCAACAAGGCAAAGACTTTATTATACTGCGGATTATGGGTTGACCTAAAACAAAAAACTAAAGCAGAAAGTTGAGTACGGGAACAATCTGCTAAAATCTATGTAGAGAAATAAAATAAGGCTGAAAATCAAACCAGCTGACTGAGCCCAGTGTTTTTGTTCATTTAATAGCCTTGTGATAAGCTAGAAGAACATGAAATATTTTAGACACGAATAAGAGAAAAAAAGACAGTAAAAAGAAGCAAAATTGACTTAAGTCAATAATTTTTGTTAATTAAATAATTTCTGTTATATCATAAAAAAATAATTAAATTTAGTTATTTTTAATAATAAAATTTAAGTTTCGTATTAAGAAGATGATGCAACAAAAATGACTTTAAATAAAAAAATGTTTTGTTAATATCTTATTTTGATAATTTATTTTTAATTTTATCTATTTTAAAAAAATTAAAAAATTTAAGATATTGAAAATAATAAAATTTTATTAAAAAGTATTTATTTCACTTTTATATTTTTAATATAATAAATATAAATTCTTTTATAAATTTTTATTTAAATATATTTAAATTAAACTTTAAAAATTAGAATCAACAAAACTCTTATAAATATAAAAAAATATAATAAGTAAAGTTGTAAAATAAATAAATAAAAAATAATGTACAAAATTACTTCTGATTTTATTTATAAAAAATAATTATAAATATTTTTTTAGTTTTAAATATAAAAATAATAAATTTTTATATATATTAACTAATATTTTCTTATATATTTATTTATTGTAAGATTTATATTAATAAAATATATATTCTTTATTAACAAAAATAGATACAGATTCATTTAATATATAATATATCAATTTAATTATTTAATATTATAAATATTTATAAAATAGAGCATACATTTATAACATGTAATTAATTTTTATTAGTTTTGTTCAATTAAGTATTTGTTTCCAAACAAATATAAAAATAAAATAGACGATTTTAACATTTCAATCTTTTGAAGAGTAAACTGTCAGAGCATAATTTTAAAATATTAATTAATATCCTATAAATAATAATTAATAAATTTAAAATATTATTAATATACTTTTTATAATGTTTAATATATTTTAAATAAAAACTAATATCAACCAATCCTTTAACTTTCTATCAATTTTTTCTAAAAATATAGCCTAAAAAGATATCACGGGTGAACAAAATTTGAGAACCTAGCTAATAGCTATTTAAACTAAAAAAAAAAAAAACGTTGATTTGTGTCAAATTTCTATTAAAATGAGCTAAATGTACAATTTTATATGGGTTTATTCGGTCAAAAACGGGTGAATAGCAGTGACTGAACAACAATCGAATCCGATTAATTGATTATTTTTTTCTCTTCGCTACACCTGTTAATACTCTATGGTCACCGTTCTTTTAAATGGTGATAGTCTCTGATGATCTTTCATCTTTGTTGATGGTACTTCATTTCATCTTTTAGACTCAATTTAATCTACAAGTCCAACCCGGAACACTATTTGAACACAAGTGGCTAGTTTGAGCTTTTAGGCCTAGTTTGAGTTGGCCTGCATCAGCTAGGGAGCTAACACACGACATGCGATTTTAACCCATTATCATAATAATCAAATATTGATTATATTAATAAATTTTAATATAAAATAAATTAAAAATATAGTTTTAAAATTGATAATTTTAAATTTTAATTGAAAACAAATATTACTTACAAAAGCATATTCACTTATAAAAATAAAAGTGATATAAACTCTGAATAAACTTAAATAGACCAAATTAAAAAGGTCCAAATATATTTTGACTTTCAATTATAACGTGGCTTTTATTCAAAATACAGGTTTTTACATCTTCTAATCAAAATAATTTTGGAACTCCTTTTTCAGCTAAAATACTATGAACTATGTTGATAATGGTTTTTTTTTTCTTTTAACAATATGATGTTTATAAGACTGAATTTTCTTTAAATATCATATTTATTACAAAATTCAACAAACTCCTTGAAAAGATATTCTCTCCCCTTATTACTATGCAAGGTCTATATAGAAATACTAACTTGATTTTAACTAATGTTTTAAACTCTTTAAATACATTAAATGGTTCATTCTTCTCAATAAAAAAATAGAATATTTTACTCAAATCATTAATAAAAGAGAGTATGTACTTTTTATTTCCATTAGATGTAGAACCAATATAGGGTCACAAATATCAAAATAAATTAACTCTTTGGTGCTTCTCTTTGAGATAATGTTTGTAAAGTTGAGTTGGTGGCTTAAAAGTGAGTAATCTTCTTACAATATTATATTCTAGTAAAGTTTTTAGTCCACCATAACTTAAGATTTTGCATATATTATCATGTGATTAGAAATTTTAATCCAACTAGTAGTTTTAAAATAAAATTTTTATATTAAACTGATATAATTTAATCCTTTATATATATACTCTACATAATTAAGTGTGTTTTTAATGTTGCATGCAAGTTATTATATAACATCCTACTTTTTGAATTCTAAAAATAAATAATAATTTACTGTAAAGTAAAAAAAAATAAATTAATTTTTATTCAATTCTTGAAATATAAATATGTGGAAAAATTTAAACATTTTTTCGATTGAACGTATTTATAATATTTTTACTAATTTAAATTATAAATATTTTAAAAAAATAAAATTAATTTATAAGATAAAATGAGTAGCATAAAAATGTAATAACATTGAAACTTTTTTAAAAACGAATTCTTTCATAATACTTTACAAAAATATTAGAAATGCATTTTTCTCAATTTAAAAAAAATTCAACATAAAAATAATAGAATTGATGAAATTAATTGATGACTATTATAAATATAATTTAAATTATTATTTATAATAATTCTTATCAAACCTCTCAATGTTTAAATTTATTATACATTATTTACATGTCAGAAATTTAATTATAACTAAAGCTTAATCAAAACTTTCATAACTTTAAATACAATTTAAAGCCTACAGAGCAAATTCTTCTTTGTAACACCACTTAGAATATGATCTTAGAGTAAATCATTCTTCATTTTAAATTCTTAAAAAATGGTTGTAAGGGTAAGCAATCCCATTTCCAATAATTCTTTAGTTTAAAAGTCATCCAAATTAAAAAAGAGACATAGATTCTTGTGCCAACATAGTAAATAATACAATTTTTAATACAAAATTAATAAAATCATAGTAGCAGTAATTATGTTAATTATAATTTAAATCATGCACCGACATAATATCAATCCAAGCTTTTCACTAACATACGTTCTACAAATCAACAGATTATCCTATCACATCACCATTGCATCACACATTTACAATTTTCGTACCACTTCATTCATTTCTTATCGAGCAGTATGTTATAATAAGTGCACTACAACCATATTAATTAATGCATTATAATACATGCATTATAATTACACCCGTCAATGTTTTACAAAATCTGTATTATAATTACACTAATTAATTCGTTATGATTTACCTATTATAAACACACATCTCACAATTTTACATTCATTATCTCTGGGATCCCTTGAGGTCTTACATACGTATAGATAACTGCTGGTTAGTCGCAACAACACGGATACAACGTGTGTTCCTCCAGCCTCTTTTAGCAAATGTATAGTCAGGAGTTTCGTCAGGAGATGAGTGTGTGACTTGTGAATGTTTTTCCTTTCAACAAATCTTTGTGCACTCTCTTCGAATTAGTATTTATCACCCTCATTTTTCTAAGATTTTTCAAATATTCTTTGGACTCTATACCCTTAGTGTATCTCTATACTATCTATACAAGGTCTCAACATTTCTTATGACCCTACTTTCTCAATATTTCATATACATTCAATTTCTTAGTCTTTCTCATTGCAATTCATTTATAAGCACTTCATCATTTCATATGACACATATCTCATCATCATTTCAACATTTCATATTCCTCATAATTCATCAACATTTCCTTTTAACTTTGATAACACAAATAACTTTAATTTAACATGCTTACTTATTCATGTCACCCCTTTTTATTCATGAATTCTTACTAATAAAACATTACCATTCAAAACAATTAAATTCCTTCCACAAGAACACAAATTCACCAACTTTCACATTCATCAATTATCAAACACGAATTCATATTCATTACACTGCAAAATTTCAATATTAATCACTAATCCACCTATTTCACATTAATAAAGTGTGCCTAAGGGCGGTCACCCTTGGACTCAAACCAATCGCACATATTTAACACACATTAAGCTAAATCACGGAGAAAAAATTGCCAGAGATTACTCCCTCTTGGTCTTTTATAAAATTGCCTATCCTGGGGTTCCACACTTTTTATCATCTATTATTCAAAGTCATGACCCAACAATAATCATATGTACATGTCAACCTTAAGGTCATAAACTTTCTTAAAAACTTGTTTTACTTCTAATTTCTAGTTACAAAATCCTACCCAGGTGTGTTAAAAAATAAATCATCATGCTTTTATGTTTCAAAGATCTCGATTAGCGAAGGCTTTACTATTTAGTACAAAAGTATTAAAGTTTCTAAGTCAAGACATAGAATAATAGTTAGAGTTCAGGATCTACTTTTCCTTACCTGAAAATGAGTCTCTACTATCAAATCCTTCTAGCGGTCTAAAAGGAAGGTACAACACGTCCAAAATATAGAGATATTCCTACATATTACAAGGTGAACATCTATTGAGAAAGATAACACTAAAGAAAAGAGGTAAAGCTAGAGATCTAAGCTCTGATAAACTTACTTAGTTTTGAACAGAATAGATATTTGAACTTAGATCTGGAAGAGATTCGGAGTTTGGTAGAGCTTCTTTTGACAGAGGATAGAAAGAGAACAGAGAAAAAAGGAAAGAGAATATTGTCTAGTGAGAAAATGAATATTTTTGGAGTTGAGGTTCCTTAAATACTCCTTTCAGCCTGCGCATTCTCGCTTGAGCGAGCAGGTTCTCGCTTGAGCGAGCTCTACCCTTGTTTAGGCGAGCCTTCCTCACTTAAGTGAGACAATCAGACAGTGAAACTACTTCTTTTTTTTGCTATTCTCGCTTGAGCGACATACAATCTTGTCTAAGTGAGCTCGATCTCACCTAAGCGAGATTGAGTTCATAGACCTTCCTGTTTTTCTGTGATTCCTCGCCTGGGTGAACTCTATCTCGCCCGAGCGAAATCCTTTCTCTCTTGGGCGAGAGGACAGTTGGGTCAACCTTATCCTTTCTCGCTTGAGTGAGAATGCTCCAGAACACCCTCTTTTAAAAAGCTCTATCTCGGTTGAGCGATACCTATCTTGCTTGGGTGAGAAACTCTACACCAAAGTTCCTATTTTTTCCATATAAGGGTACCAAAAATTTAGGGTGTTACATATTACATATCTCATGATACATTTATTATAGAGAATAAATTATTGTTTTATATATAAAAGGATATTAGCTTAACTAGTGAATGTATAATATATGTTAACTGCTTACAGAGTGAAATCATATAATTACCCTCTAAAGTAAATTTTAGAAAGCAATTATATGTTAACTGTTCTTACAAATTAAAATTTTAAAAAGTTGTAGCAACTTCTAAATTATAAATCCATGTAAGGATGAAGTGTCACTCAACTCATAATAGCTTTATGAATATCTTATTTTTTGTTTTTTTTACACTAAAAAAGATGGTTTTTTCTGCAAATGTAGACACCTTTTTCACACATCTATCTCTATTCTCTTTCTATTAATAGTGAAGCCTCGTATTATTTTGATCTCATTTTTATTTTCTGTTTACTAGTGTTTCGTTCATTTAGAAGTGAACTATTTAGTTAACACAATATACAAATTTGAATTTCAACGAGCCAAAGAATCAATTTTAGTTTGTGATAAAAAAAATCATAAATAAAGATTTTGAATTTTAGATATACAAACTCAAGTTTAAAGTAATACTAAATTAATTTGGTTTATAATAAAAAAAACTCCTAAGAAAAAAGTTTTCAAATTTTAGATTCACGATTTATACTTTGGATAGTAGTTATAAAAATTACTCTCTAAGTGACACTTAGAGAGTGATTATTAACTTCTCTCTAAGTGACACTCTCTAATGTCTTTTCTATTGTAATATAAAGATAGCAACAAAAATTTAAATGCTTCTAAAGATGATGAATTAAAGAATAATAGGGGTTTCATTATCCTTATTTAAAGGAAGATGTTGATTATAAAGAAATAATTTAATATTTAATATTTTTCAGCCTTGCATAAGGATATCTTCCTCTTTCTAAAATTCTATTTAATGTATTCATATCATTAATCTTCTATATTTGTTTTAAAAAAATTCAAGACCATTAACAAAAAATAAAATAAAAAAAATTCAAGAGCATAACTGTTAGTTTTTATTTTTATTTCATGTTGAATTTATTATTGTTCTTGCCTTAGTTAAAGAGGTTGATCATAATAAAGAATGGTATATGATTCATAAACTAAGTGTTTCAAAAAGTTAAAGAAAATCAAAATAATTTTTTGGAAAAATGGTTAGAGGTTTGTCATTTCTACTCCTAAGTACTTACCATATTACCTATGAATTATTTTTTGAAATACTAAAAACAAAATGGTTAAATCATCTGGAAATTTAATTATTATTTTGAAAAATAGGTTTAAGTTGTATATTAATGTAATATATATCTTTTTCTTCTTCTTCTTCCATGTTATACAAACAAATGTTATTTATTGTATAAGCAAAATTTATTGAGTTTATACAATTATTAGGGCAATAACAATCAAACAAAATTGAAGGAAGGGCATATAAACATGGTGTTTCATGTTTTGGGCGTGGAAACAGTCAGCTTAATTTCTTATACTGTGTGGTCGACACCTTTTTTGACTCGATGGAGGAAGGGAACAAGAAACTACAGGTGAAGCGATTTAGACTTGTTCTTCACTTATATATAATCAACATGCGCCCCACTATGTCCAATTCTTGTCCGTAAAGTGCAGGCCAACACTATGACTTGAACTTTCTAGAGCTTCCATTGATTCAGTCGCAGGTGAAACTCGAGATAAGAAGGTTCAAATACAGCACAGGTAAAATTGTCATGATTTGCAGTAGCTTCCAATTGATGGAATGATGGTATAAGAAGTTAAATTTGAATACTCAGTATTTTAGAGAATTGTTATATATAATAATAAATTGTAAAAATGATTAAAATTATTTAAACACTATGATATATATATATATATATATATATATATATATATATATATATTGTAAAATTATTAAAATCTTAACTATTAATATTCAGTCACTATTTAATATTTTATCTTGTTTAATTGGTGTTTATATATCATTTCATCAGAGGTGTTTAAGATTTAAAAACGAATTTAATTAGACCATTCGAAATCACTGAACCCATCCAAAAATAAGAAGAATAAACATCGTTAATAAAAAATCCAAAAGAAATTATTTAATTATACGATTTTGTTTGATTTTCAGTTTCTTTATTTAAAATCAAATCAAACTAAACAATAGAAACTAAATTCATTATTTTTCTATTATATTTTTACATAATAATCTAAAGTATATTTCATCAAACATATTTTTATTGTTTAAATAAATTTGAGATTGTAAGAAAAAATAAATTTGAGATTATTTTGGCTTGGTTTAGATGCATTATACTTTATAATGAGATTTAATATTTTTAACAAGTTTTTCCATATTTATTTTGCCTTTATCTTTTTAATTTAATATAAGTGTTATTTCTTGAATAAAAAATGAATTACTAATAAAATATATGCATTAGTTTGAAGCTTTATTGTACTTTCATTAACAAAATTTTATTTATTTGTTAATCTAAAAATTAAAATGTTATTTCCCAAAAATAAAAAAATTAAGTATCAAAATTACTAATTCAATATAAATGACAAAAGATCCATTTGAATTGATCTAATTTTATTTTTATTTTTAAATTGATTCAAATTAAATTATAAAATTTTATAGGATATAATTGAATAGTGTTTAATATTTAGATTGATTTAAATCAAATCACAAACGCTCTTAATTTGAACGCATGCAACATGTATTGACTTGAATATCAAGATAAGTTTAGTGACAATCAAGTTTTTTTTTCTCACCATTACAATATTCAAATTGGTTACCCTAGCAAAGACCCTAATGTACATCTTTTATTTCTAAAAAGATTATATTATTTATAATCATAGACCTACACATAGGTTAATTCAGTCTCTTGTTGTACTAAAGTAATACGAAAGCAACTTCTTAATTAAAAATCGTTTAGAGAAAATCTTAATGTCATTATCCTAAAATTTGACTTACAAATAAAGTTTTATTCGGCAGAGGATCAACCGGAAAACCTGACGCATAAGGGTAACTTGGGAGTCCCAACTTGGAACAAGTGACGTATCATAATTAAGATTGAGATGATCCAGAAGTCATGTCCCACGCATCAGCGTAATTCGTAAGACCATCAATTAACAGGACGATGCATTTAATTAAGAGTTCAAAACAAACGCCATCCGCTTAAATTCAATCATACGAATGTTATACACATGATCACCATCATTATTACTATTGTCTACTTTAGTCCTGCAGCTCCTCTGCAACACCAAACCAAACTACAAAAAGCCATCAATTAACAACTATTACCATGTGTGTATATATATAAGAAGAAAAGGATTAAAAGCCCTATAAAATTCTTAGAGGAACTTCATGAAATGTATCCTAGACAAGAGTCTTCAACTGTTTGGCACCAGCACCGATTGGGTACTCTTCGCGCCCTCTCTTGCGGCAGTTACCATTGGCGGCAATATTCAATTTCTCTTTCTCTTCTTCGCCCTTCAACCAAACACCAAACAGTTTCAAACTCTCTCCTTTCGATTCACACTCACCTACCGCATTTTCTTCGTCATCATCATCATTAGCATCAAAACGCACCGCATCGGGGCTGGACCCACAAGTTCCTTGCCGAATGATGCGGTTTATCACATCGGGACCCACATTCAGAGAATTCCTCAGAAAGGCCACGAGTTCGTCGCATTGTTTCTTCGCGCGCGCCAGCTCACAGCTCAATTTCTCGTTGTCTTTCTTCAATTTCTCGTTCTCGCCCGATAAATCCGCGCACTGTGTCGTTCCCTCCACCGATCCCGTCGACGTCGAACCCATGTCGTCGCCGCCCGAGTTCGACGCCGAGATGTTGCCGCCGACGGATTTTCCGGCTGCAGCCGAATGGGGCACCGTCTTCCGCCGTTTGATTTCGACGAGGAGCTCCTTCTGTCCTCGTTTGAAATGCTCGTTCGCGAATTCCCATTTGTCAGGAACGATCTTTCGGAATCCCTGAGTAATTCAACGATCAAAACCAAACAAATATTTCATTTATTTGTTTATTCTCAGCAACAAGTTTATAAAATATGAAAAATTATATATTTTTTAATTAATAATGGGAGACGTCAAGACCTATTGTAAATACACTAGTTTTTGAGAGAGAGAAAAAAGAAAGATACACTAGTCTTTAAAATATATAGATCATATGAAAACATAGAATATATCTCATTAAATGTTTTATATTATTATAATGAATACATTTTTTTTAAATTTTTGACTTCTCAAAATATGTCTATAAACACATACTGAAAACTGTAATTATAAAAGGATAGACTAAATATGGAATGAAAACTACGTCCATTAACTAGTAAATAAAAATGATGAATGTTAATTTCATTTAGATGATTTTTTTTTTCAAAATAAAAAAATATTTATCTTTAGTATTTAATTAATTAAAATAAAAATACACTTTAATTTAAATATAGAAAAAATATGATATGCACTTTAAAAATATATTCTAGAAAAGTTTTATCTCTTTCCATATAACTTCAGCTTAATTATTACTTATTTATATTTGTCTTCATTTAGAATAGTTAGGAAGTTCTTTTTTCTATTTTAGTTCATACAAATTTAGTTTGAAAAGAATTAGAAATTTTTGAAATATTGTTATCCAGTTTAAAGTATTGATGTATAAGTTTTGATAGTGTAAGTAATAATAATTTTATTTTCGTAATTCATTAAAGCCAACCTGCAATAAAAATGGTGTACAGTGAAATCAATTAAAGAAAATAAAAAGCATGATCCGGGCAATCCGCCATGAGCCTACTGTTATTTTATTCGGAACAGTCGGCACTGTGACCACTTTCAGTTTCGCATTTATATAAGGCAAGTGGCAACTAAATTCCAATCCAATAAAACTAAAAAATAATTATGGATTTCAGCCACCAACCACACTTCCTATATTATCATTTTTATCTATAATTTCATTTATTAAGTAAATAATATCACTCCGTTTATTATTAATAATAATAAATTTAAACTATTAACATGAGCTTTAAATTTACTTTTAAGCATAATTAAATGTTATTAAAACGCGAGAATTGATTACACAAAATATAATAAATGTTTAAAATAAATTTATTATTTTGTAATTAAAATTAATTCTAAAATTTAATTTGATAGGAAATGTTCATTTTGGAATTAGATCGATGCATCAAATAGAAGGCCGGTTTATAGAGGATAAGATTTATTTTATTTCATAAACAGAATGCTTATTATTATGTATTTGCATACTACCCTTGCCTATTAATTTACTCATTTAATTTATTTTCGTTTTCACTTTTCATATTTCCTATTATTTCTTCAAGATGAAAATTCACCAAAATAAATTAATTTAATGTCTGAAAATAATTCCTCCAATTAGGCCACCTAACAGAAAGATCTATAACACGAAGCTTCACGTGCTTTCTACCACACATAAATCGCTTCTTATATTCATACATTTTTTACATGAACTATATGTGAAGTAATTTTCCAAGAAACATAACATATGGTATGGAAAGTATTTAAGAAAACAAACCACTGATCAAAATTAAACAACGATGCTTCAACAAACAAGAGACAAATTCAAAGCATCCCATCCTATACAATTTATATCAAACTTTTTATATTCGATATATCCCTGGATCGAAAGTTCCACATAAGATTCTAATCCACGCTTTTATGTATTTAAAAATATGCAAAATCACCAAATCATATGGTTAAAAAAAAAAAACACGAACTGCTGTATCAACATTTCAAATAACAAAACGGAAATTCGTTCACCGAATGGACTCGAAATTAGCATGATTTTATTTTAAGTTCATCAAATGTAAACGACACAAAACACAGACAAAGACAGGGAGTTTAGTGTTAAACGCACAAGAGGGAGGGAAGAGAGGCTTACATAGGTATTGAGCTGGCGAACGAAGCTGGAGAAGTTGTTGTGCTTGAAGTACTTGGGAAGCAAATCCTTAGCGAAATCGGCGTGTTTCCAAACGACAAAAGTATTGCCAGTTTGGGTCCACGAAATAACGTCGTCGGTGGCAGGATCCTCCACTAACTGATACGTCTTCGTCAAAAACGGCGCTGGCGTCGACCGCTGCGACATTTCTTCCCGATCTACCCCTTCACCTACCTCACCAATTTACTCTGTTTTTAAAAAATAAAATAAACCTATGCTTTTTTTTTGTTTCGTTTAAAAAAAAAAAAGAAAAAGAAAACGGGTTGTGATTTTAGCAATAAGAACTAAAAAGGAGAAGAGCTGTTAAGAACTCCCAGGTCCAGCAATAGAAGCCAAAGAGGAAGAAGCGAGAGTGGAAGGAGGTGCGTCGATCAGAATCCATTGGTCCAAAACAGAACCAGGTGTGTGAAATGAAATACCATAACTTCCAAGGGGAAATGGGAAAGGTCAATAGTTTAGAGGGTGATGGTGATAAATGATGACAATGTTCTGGATTCTTGCAAGGGCCTATTTTATATATACGCACGCACGCAAGAAGGCCGAACCAACCCAACCCCCATCCTCCAAATAGTGACGTGGGTTCTAGAAATTTTTAGATGCACTCAAGTCTATAATTAATCACCACGATGAAACGACCCACTCGAGATTCTTGTCCCTAGACCTCTTCAGTACACCCAATAAACTTCTTTCCTTTTCAATATTAATCGCCTCCACCAACATCTTTTTCATCTTGTATTTATAGATAATATTAAAGCTTTTTTTAAAAATATCAATTGTCATACGATATTTTTAATTACTATTTTATATATTCTTTTGATTTATTTTTTTATTTTTTTTATTTCACTATCTCTATTAAGCGAGAAAAGGAATTTCATTCTTATTTATCTGTATAGGTAATATTTCAAACAATATTAATTATTATTCTTTCGCTTTGTTCATATAAAAATATGATTTTTTTAATTTTAAAATATTATCTTTCATTTAAAAATAATTGGATTTTTTAATTTTTAATATTATAAATATTTATTTATTAAAAAATTATTATTTTAAATATTTAAATTCAGTCCTAATGACTAAAGTGAATAAAATTATAAAAAAATATTATATTTTCTAATTAATCATCTTGTTACTTTATAAAATAAATATTACATGACAAAATACATGTATTAATTATTTTAAAAAATATTTAACAGTTTCTTATTTACTGATTAAAAAGATTTATAAGCATAAAAAATGAAGTGGTTTATAATTATTCTATAATATTTACATTATTTAATCAGTCTAATAGTATAAAAATGTTAATGAAAAATAAATTAGTAATTTTACAATTAAGTCTAATAAAATAATTAAATTATTTAATTTAATTTAATTTTTCTTTTGAGACGGATAAAAAGAAATAAAGATACAATATATGACTTTTACTATTTATATTGTTATATTTTCAATTTTACTTATATGTTAATGTTTTTTAATAAATTGTCACGTGATTCTTTCAGGCATCAATTTAAATAAAAAAAAAAAATATTTTATGGTATACATTAATCATAATTAAATAAAATAAAAGCTATACATATTTATAGTATTCATTAAATGTTATTCATTATTCATTTGTAAATTTTCTACCTTTTTTCATTTTGATGTATAACTTTTATTGTTTTTTACTTTATATAAGCTGTAAAAAATTATAAGTCAATTAAAATATTAAATTGTAAGAATAAAAAATTCTATAATATGTATAAATAATTTAAAAAATTAATTTTGAAAAAATATAATTCAAATCGTCCGCGTCCACGAATATAAATACAAGTCATCTATACATGGATTTACCACAATTACTTTTCAACTCTACCTTTATTTTTCAATATAGATATTTTTTCTAATTTTTAAATACATTTTTGTGTACAAGTACAACCATTTTGATGTTCAAAATAGTTTACGACTAAGATTTTATGAAAAAAAAAAGTATAAAGAAAGAGAAAGGTTTTTTTTTTTATTCCTTAAAGATTAATTTAAAACAAGTAATTTTTCTTACATTGAATCAATATCATTAAATTAAATTATTTTAAATAAATAAATAAATAAAATTATATTACTAATTTTAAATTTGATAAATTTAAAAATAAATGTATAATATAAAAAACTATAATAAAAATAAATAATTTCTAAAAGTATTAAAAAACACACTTATTCAAGAATTACTCAAGAGTCGAGAATAGTGAGATAAGATCTGCATACATTAAATTTAAAATTGAAATTATATATAAAGAAAGAGAATCAAGCATTTACTAATGTGCTCCTAATTTAATAGCAAAAAAAAAAATGTGCTCCTAATTTATAGTCTCATATTATTTTACACATTTTTCATGTTGTGTTATTTTACTTTACTTTCAATTAAATTATCCAGTATTTTTTATTAATTTTATTTTAATCATATAAATATATATATTTGAAAAGAGTTTAAGATTTTATATTTTTAATTTTTTTTATTAGTATTATTAACAATATAATTTAAATGTAAATAAAACAAAAAAAATATAATTATAGAGTTTAATTTAAATAAAAATTAGTGAATTTTGTATAATTATTTTAACATTCATATCAGAAGTAATTTAATTAGTTAATAGTGTAAAAATATTTACATTGACAATGTCTCAAAATTAAACTCTTTTACTAATTACTAAAAGACACTCTAACAATAAAAAAAATTTAAATATAAATATAAAAACTAAATTTATTCATTTTCTCTAATAATTTACTCTCATCTACAAATACTTTCTATTTTATATTCACACACATTTTCCATTTGCAGATTTAAAAGAAATAATAAAATTTGAAATATTTTTATTCTTTAATTGACTTAACATCATTAATTGTGAATAAAGCAACAATCCAGATCTTTATTCCTTGAAATCACACATTTAAATTTGTAACCATATAAGTATAATTTATTAAGACATTTATTTTAAAAATAATTTAATATGCACATAATAGTTGAAATAATATAAAATATAGTTAAAATTTCTTAAATCCAACTATTATAATTATTAAGTGGCTATAGTTATTTTAAATTTAGATAAAATATGATTAAAATGCATAATCAAATTAATTTTAATAATCACTGAGCATTTAGATTAATTAGTAGAAGTTATTCTAACTTAATTTATGGTGGCAACTGGCAAGTTCAACTTTTAACAAGGGCCAAGAACTATGCACGTTTTTAAGCAATTGCTGTGGTCGTATTTGGTTTTCAAATTATTTTTTCATCAGAGGAAGCTTCCAAAACCTTTCTCTCTCTGGAAACTTTTTATCAGCCTGCTGTACAATATTTTTCGGTCAAAATTCCGTTATAGAACGTGAGAGTGCAATGTGTATTTTCTATGGACGCGTGAGATTGATATTCTATGTTTTTACTTTTTCCAAGAAAGAAGAGACAGCAGAAGAATGGGAAGTAGAGAACGAGTGAGAACGCTCAGCCAAGTGGGTAAGATGACTTTTTCTTTCACTGCAGATTTCCCCCTAACACTTTCCCTTTCTTAATTGCTTATAGTCTTTGCTATCGCTATTCCCAATTTATTATGTACGATGTCTGTCCTCTTTCTTCAATTTCTAGTTCCTTCCGTTCGTCTTGTATTTACACCTTTGTGGCCCTTGTTACAAATAAGAGAATCACAATAACAGCAAAGACGTAAATAAGGGGATATTAAAATACCATTAACGTTTTAAAGAGTTATAACAATCATATATTTTAATTAATTAATAATGTAAAAAATTTTATACTGACAATTATAAAAATTAAACTCAAAATTAAACATGATTTCTTAAAAAATAAAAAAATAAAAACTTTATGCCTAAAAAACAATTAAAACAATCAAATCTTAACTACAAAGTAATTTATTGAATTAGTTCAATTTTCAAATTATTATGAACTCAATCTAAATCAAATCATAACTTTTTTTAATGATTGGGTTGAATAATTTTTTTCTTCCCAATCTAAATCAAATTAAAAACATCCTTATTCCGTGTAAAGCTTTCCTTGCCAAAGTGGGTGAAGGAGTGAGGGATTTTTTTTCTTTATTTTGTTTTAATAAATTGATATAATAAAAACTATTTATTTATTTTGAAAATTATTATAATAAAAATTATTTATTTATATAATTATCACATATAATTTTTTATGATATTTTTATTTTTATTTATCTTAAAATACATTTTTCATTCTACTTCTATTTTGTTTTCGACCTCTCTTTAGTTTTTTTTCTTTATTTCATTTCTTATCCAAATAGATAGCAAAGTAATTATTATAGAATTAATGTATAATGTATAAGTTTTTATATGAGCAAACTTTTTATTTAATTTCTAAAATTATAGCATCAAGTATTTATTCCTTAAAATTTTATAATGTGTTTAATAGTTATTGAAATTAATCTTCGACCATTAATTTTGTACTTCTGACCATCTATCAATAAAAAAATATCTTATACGAATAACTTATTATGTGTAATACACATAATTTTCTTTGTTCAGTTATTGAAGCATAATTTTATAGGTAAGCGAAAAGGATTGGTGGGGATCTAGTAATGGATAAAAAGCGTTATCTCATCACTGCACTTCTATTCTAAGACAGAAACAGATCCTGATTGAACTACTAGTTTGTCGGCGAAACAAACTTCACACACATTATTAATTAATTAAGTATATGTTATGGATTTCTTATTTTTTTTTTATATATTTTGCAAAATTTTAAAAAATTATAATTATTTATATAATTTATATTTAAAGAGATAAAACTCTTAAATTATAAATTTAGCCTATAAATTAGGGGTGAGTAACATTTAATTTGATTTTGTCAGGTGATGAGGGGATGAGTCAACGGGTTTTGAAGGTTGACAGTCGGATTGAAACGGGTTAGGCATTCCACGAGTGATAAGGAACTATGGCGTTGATAGATTGATGGTAATGGTGAGAGATGATACGTGGCGGTGGGTAACAAGGGCGCTGACGTTATTGCAATTGAGAATCTAAAATCACAGATCAAATTTGTGATAAGGGAAAACAAATTTGTGAGGTGGATAGTGGTCGCCGGTTAGCGTCCAACTGTGGTGATCGGTAATATTATATATAGTGTGTCTTGCAAAATCAAGTGCGGTGAAAATTGCATTGTGCCTTAGTACATTGTGCCTTAACATTTAGCGGTTTGATTTTATTATATGTTGAACCACTCAAGGGATGAGCATATATGATTTGTTGCACCTAAATCAATAATTCAAAAATTTTGCTAGTTCTTAGTGTGCATGAAAAGGATAAATACCTCCAAATCTAGTCTTTGTACCTTCCATTTTGTATGATTGAACATCTCTAGATCGATGCGCTGCTACTTGCTGAGTGCTATGTGACGACGTAATACCAACTTCACTAGGCTTTATCAATTCAAGTTGAGCCTTATACTGCTACGGTGTGAGCCATAGATTTGAAGCATCATTATCAACCTTTTCATTTATGAATTCTAACGTTCTTTTCTTTGTCGATTTTGCCAATGGCATTATTAACAATACCTTCATTGTAAAACTTGTGACTTGGAGGATTCCCATTTTTCTTATAGCAAACATCCACACTATATCCAGTTCTTCCTCACTACGTGGACATCTTCATGCTTCTTTTATTTCCTCTTCCACGACGAGTATTTATGCGTGCACCTGTCGCATTCACTACTCTGTTCTCATTTGAAACATTAATTTGACGTTCTTGTTGAAGAACGATTGGAAATACTCTAGCCAAAGTAATCTTGTAGACTAAACATTTGCACATTCCTTATCGTTTGACATGTACATTGAATAGGAAATGTACATAGTGGCATAGGCCTATAATTCTCGAATTCCTCCTAGTGTGTGTTTTGAGCTTAGTAAAATAATCTGTCACAGATGACGAACCTTGTTTAATGCTGAGGATTTCTTGTTGCAATTCACAAACTCTGATTAAATCGCCTTGTGAAAATCTCCCTTAGATCTTTCCATACATCGATAACTTTGTCTATATACACTACACTTTGAGTTATTGATTTAGAAACTAAATTTATCAACCACGAGTGAATCAAATTGTTGCAACGCTCTCATACTTCAAAATTCATATCAAAATTGGAAGGGACATGTATCAAACCGTTAAGAATTTGAAATTTATTCTTGGAGAGCAGTGCTCTTTTTCATCGATATAGGCCAAAGATGATAGTTGTTACCTGATAGTTGTCCTCCATTGAAAACTCCACTATTTGAATTGTTTGAATTCGGGTTTCTCACCATTGTTATGTTGTGCAGCAGAGCTCATGAATAGAGCTTTGATCCATCAAAAAACCAATGTACTAATGAATTCTAGTGAATGAAATGCAAACAAACGTGTTATAAATTCGTTCATATGTATTATAGAGGTGCATAGCATAACGTCTCAACTATTCTTGCCTACCCATAGAAATTACATACACATGCATTATATCATATTCTTACCCTTGTAACTAACTAAATACAAATTCTATTATATTAACAACTTGTGACTCTCGATGAGTGAAAACTAAGAAGAATTGAGTAAAACATAAACAGAGAAAAAATAAAGGTGAAAACTTTCTCATATAAATGATTACAATATATATAAAATGTACAGTCTAAAGAATGTCCTAAGAGAATAAGAAGGAATAAAAGATAGAAAAACATATTCTTATACTATTTATAACTCATATTTTAGAATGTTCATTCTATGTAAATTTATACAAAGTAGAAAAAGATGTGTGCTAGTATGTTGTTGTATTATGTGGCATTTTGGCTTGAATCACGTGCTTCTTCTATAAGGCCCCCACAAGCTGGAGGTAGAAAGATATCAACTAGCTACACCTTGGAAAGATTGGTGTCAAAGAGTTATGGTGAGAGAGCTTTCGTAAAAATATTTGCCAATTGCTTGGAAGAGGAATTGAAAGTAACTTCATGAGGCTAGCTTGACACTTTTCTCCAATAAAATGACAATCAATATCTAGATGCTTTGTCTTTTCATGGAAAATTGGGTTAGTAACTATATGTAAAGAGCACTTTAATTGTTGCAGTAAAGAAAGGGTTGTATTGAGTCAAGAACGTGTAAATTCTTGAGAAGGTAATTGAGCCATTGTAACTCACAGTAGCTGAGGTAAGGGCTCTATATTCAGCTTCAGAAGAGGAATGAGAGACTGTGAGTTGCTTCTTTATCTTTCAAGAAACAAGAGAATTTTCAATGGAAAAGCAATATCTAGTGATGGAGCGTCTAAGTATCCACACATGTGGCCCTATCTACAAGAAGTTGAGTAGTGCAATTTCTAAGAAAAAAATAGCCCCTTTCTAGGGCATCTTTTTAGATAGCGAAGGACTCTCAAAGCTACATTATGGTGTGCTTGGATAGGTGTTGATATGAATTGGCATAATTGTTGTGTGGCAAAGGCTATGTTAGGACGGGTGCTTGTGAGCTATAATAGGTGTCCCACTAATCTTCTGTAAGGAAGTGGATTAGAAAGTAGTCTAGAAAAATCAGCATAGAGTTGGAGAGAGTTGTCCATAGGAGTGAAAGAAGATTTACATCCAAGCATGTCAGAGTCCTTAAGTAAGTCATGGTAGTATTTTTGCTAACATAGAGAAATTCCTTGTGTAGAATGTGCTACTTCTATACCCAAAAAATACTTTAAGTTTCCTAAATCCTTAATATGGAAATTGGAGTGTAATATGCGTTTGATGTTGTTTATTTCCTTAATAGAGTTTCTAGTGAGCACAATGTCATCAACCCATATATGATGATGGTAGTAAATTCATAATCATGTACTTTGACAAATAAACTATGATAATCATGAGCATGTTTATAACATAGGACAGCAACAAAGTAGAGTTTTTCATACCATTTGCAACTAGCCTACTCCAACTTATATAGAGATTTGTGTTGCTTGTAACTCTGAGAAGAGCTGTAACCATGTATTCTTGGTGGTATCACTGTATAAACATCCTCAGAAGGTCGCCATGTAGAAAGGCATTGCTCATGTCAAGTTGTTGTAGGTGCCATTGATTGATTGAAGCTATGGCAAGAACTATTCAAATTATGGCCATTTTATGACAGGAAAAAAAGTCTCAAAGTAATCAACTCTTTTAATTTGGGAAAATTCCTTGGCTACCAGACGAGCTTTATAGCGCTTAACAGTACCGTGAGACAATTGCTTGATTTTGTAGACCCAGTTGCAACCAATGGACCATACATGAGAAGGAGTGGTGACTATGTCCCAGGTTTTGTTCATCATCAATGCCTTAATTTCACAATTCATAGCTTTTCTTCAATGCCGATGCTTGACAACTTCTTGGTAACTATATGGTTCAATCTCATATAACAGAGACATAAGATAACGACGATAAGAAGGAGAGATGCGATTATGGGCGAGAGAGACTTGGATCATATGTGAACATGTTGAAGATGATTGAGCAGATTTTTGGGAAGAGGGATCATACCAGTAATCAACAAGATCGGTAGGTGGATGACTGGGTCTGGTTGATAGTCAGAGATGAAGTTGTTCATAGAGTGATGGCACGGCTTAGGAAGAAGATAAGGTTGTCAAAGGACTAGGTTGTTGTTCAGGAGAAATAGAAATTTCTAGGTTGGGAGATAAAGGTGAAAAAGAATTTGGTAAAGTTGATGAGGATGTGACATCCATGTTTGGTTCAAAATAATGAGGACAGGTGGGAATCATTTGGGCTAAGGGTGATGTATATATTGGATTCGTGTTGACATGTGAGTTTATAGGAAAGGGTGATGGTTTGGAAAAGATAAATTGCATCTCATGAAGTATGACATTTCTGGAAATAAAAACTTGTATAGTTTTTACATCTAGGATCATATACCCTTTTACACCATTTTAAAAACTAAAAAATGCCCCTTTGCTGGATCTAATGTCAAAATTGTGATGATGATTATTTATGGATGCAAAACACATGCAATCAAAAACCTTGATGATAGAGAAATCCAATTTCTGTTTATAAAGTAGCTCAAAAGGTGTTTTATTTAAAATAATAGGAGAGAAAATACTATTTATTGGGAAAACAACATGTTTGACAACATAGGATCAAAATTATAAGGAATATTTGATTGGAACATATGTCAGTCATTCTTATTGATATTGATACTATATGTTATTATTAGTGATTTATTAAATAGTTCTTCATACTAATATCTAATTATCTGAACTGAACTGTAGGATGACTATGTTCAAAGGCTAGAGGAGACATCTTCTCAGAATTCAGAGTCAGTTGATGAGGATACTATGTGGTTACAGACAATGGGTGACCTTTATAAAGGTTGCATTTATGGTATAAGAGGCCGCTTTGCAGACTCTATGTCCCCTGATCTGTCACCAGAGATGCCGCTCCTCTTGCACCTGAGGAAGTGGAGAACATGGTTCGTACTCAGGTCCATGCCCTCAATGAAGAACTCCAGAAGCAGAATGAGGAGATGTGGAAGAGTAAGGAAAGTGAATGGAAGAAGAAGTAGGCAAAAAAAATGGAGAAGAAGATAGAGAAGAAGGTGGCATCGAGGATGTAAAGGGAGATCCAACAGCAGATAAAGCAACAACATATGTAGATGCAGCAGACGCATGCATATTTTGAGCTCATGAGAGCAAGCAGCTTCACACCTCTTTCTCCTCCTCCACCAGCTCCAACACTACCGGTTTTCAACTCTATGCATCATTCTTCTTCTGACTCCTCGTCTACTAATGATGATGCTCCTTTAAATGATGAGCATACTGATTAGTCATGATGAACACCTATATTTTATTTCTAACAATATTTGTTTAGATATTTTTGTCTTCATTTGTAATGACATTTAAATTTTATATTTTATAAATCATTTTTGAATTTTTAGATGCCCAATTTGTAGTTTTTATTATGTTTATAAATTGTGATAATCAGGAACAGACAGAAATAACTATGTATATAAACAAAAAATAACAAAAATAGTAAAGTATATCACAGACAGATTACAGATGAATTTTTCAGTCTGTAAGTTACAGACGAATTTTTTTGTCTGTATGTTCTAGATGAATTTTTTTGTCTGTAATTTACATATGGATTTTGTCATCTCTAACTTACAGATGAATTATGAAATTCATCTGTAATTCTTTACCGACAATGATATTACAGACGGTTTATGTTTGTCTGTAATTTTAGAAACTGTCTATAATGGTTTAAAAATCTGTCTATATATGCAGGTTTTGTAGTAGTGATAAAGGCCCTAGCAATATTTAGAATATTTTGATATTTTCATTCAACTCTTCTATTTTGTTGAAGAATATAAACACAACTTGTTTGGTGAATTATTCCTTTTGAAGATAAAAAGTCTCATAAGAAAAATTCAGGCTTATTATGAGATTGAATAAACTTGATTATGGTTTCAAATTGACTTTTTACTAAGGCAACAAAATTTTGTATATATGATCTTATTTCTACCTTTGATTTTAACATGATAATCCAAGTGTATCGACTGTAATAATCAAGGATGGTCAAAAAATATTTATGACTATAAATCGAGGTATTTGAGAAAGATCCCTAAATATTCATATGGATTAAATCAAATATTTTAGAGCTTTGATTTGTACTAAGAGAATAAGTTTTTTTTTTTTTTTACTAAATGGAAAACATCACACATGTCATTAAAATGTTTGGAAATAAAAGGGTATTGATCATGTAAAACAATAAAACAATTTCTTGACAAATATTCTAATCTAAAATGCCAAAGGTTAAAGTTGATAATGTTGATGTTGTTGGTAGTGCAATGTAGGTTAGAAAATGATTGCCTTTCTTTGTCAATTACCAAATGATATAGCCCCTCCTTTAGTCTAGCTGAATCAATCATTTTTAACATGTTGACTTCTTGGATTTCATAAGAATATTTTGAAATAGACAAAAGATTGAAAGTGAAATCAGGAACATATAACACATTATGTATCACAAAATTGGGTGAGAAATAAATGTTGCCAGAAATTTTGTCTTTAACAATCGAGCCATTAAGTAAGTTAATGTTAACAAGTTTGATATTTGAATATGTGTGAAAATAATGCGATGAATAAACAATATGGTTAAGGCTCATGAGTCAATAATCCATAGTGCAGTATATGATTTTGTTATATAAAGTGTGTGTGTGGTGCAAATAGGAAAAAAAAAAAGGGTACCAAACACAGGATTAGAAAAGCAATTTGGACTTGAGAGGGAAAGGATGGCTTGAATGGGCTTGTCATATGGGGTCGCACCAACAGATCTAGGAGTTTGTTGGAGAAGAGCCATCAATTGTTAATATTGGGCTTGTGTGATGTTTAGCCCAGGTCCATGCGCAGAAGCTTCCTTGTAGCTATCTCCTTCATGTGCAAGGGTTTTATTCCCTTTAGTAGTGGTGCTGTTCATAGTGCCTTAAGAACCAAAATGTTGATTCTTATTGTTAGGGTGTGGTCGGCCTAGGTACTTGGATAACTAGGAGGATAGCCATATTTCCCATAGCAGACATCCATTGTGTGTTTGAAGCATCTGCAATGGTCACATTTTGGGACAAAGGTGTTGTTCTTTTGATAACAAGTATTGATTGTGTCCAAGGCACCTGCAATGGTTGCACTTCTTGCTTGATGTGGTGGTTTTGATCCCTCTGACTATGGAGCACCACAAATTTTGTCAGAGATGGCATTGACAAAGGGATTGACGTTAGTGGAAGCAGACCTGTGTGCTGTCTCTTATGTTGAATGATCATAGAGAAGACATGGGTTGCAAAGGGAAAAGGATCGAGAAGAAGGGTCTGCGATCTCACCATAGAAAAGAGTTCGTCAAGCCCCTTGAGGAATCGAATGATGAAGTCTTGTTGGTGAAAAACTTTGGCTAAGCAAGAGCAAGGAACTAGGGGATAGAAGTTATCAAACTCCTCCCAAAGGGTTTTGAGGTTGGTGTAGTAATTAGTGATAGAGTTAGTTCCCTATTTCAGGGAGTTAATTTCCACCTACAACTTAGTCATGCGAAGCAAATCTCCCTGAGAAAAGCATTCTTTGAGATTAGTCTAGATATCAATAGCGTGTTCAAAGAAAATTACACTTTGAGCAATAGAGAGTGATAATGAATTTGGAAGCTAGAACATGAGAAGAGTGTTGCATTGTTCCTAGTAAGGATATAGAGGATTAGTGGTTAAAGGTTTAGGGATGGATCCTGTGAGAAAACCCATCTTGTTTTTGGAAATGAGGGCCATATGAACGGACTTAGACCATGAATGGTGATGAATTCACATTTTATAGATATTTTGTTTATTTGTTTATAAATTTTTAATAGAAAAATAGACTTAGAAATGATAAATACATAAAAATCTCATTTAGATTAAATATCATAGATTTATTAATTTTTGTCTAATTTACACTAATTTCTGTAAATATATTTTTCAATTTTGATCATTTGAATAATTCTGCAGAAATTTTCAAGCAAATTCCATAGAATTTTGGCTATTTAAAAAATTGAGGTGAAAGTAACTACTTTCAGAAACCATAGTAATCACTACAATAAGTCAATTTCAAGGGATAGGCCAAAGTAACTATTTTTAGAAGCAATAGTAATCACTACAGAGAGCTCCAGAAGGACGCATGTTGCGCGTGGTTACTATCGTCCACCATAGTAGCCACGCACACTACGTGTAGCTACTTTTGTGTGCAATAGTAGTTACCTCAGAGAGAAAGGTAAATGTGTGTAGCTACTTTCGTGTGCAATAGTAGTTACTACAAAGAGGAAGGTAAATCCTGAGAGCTACGCATATCTACTATTATGCACGATAATAGTTACTGTGAAGGACGTCAACTTCACTATAAATAGATTTTTATCATTTAGGGTTGATGACTTTTGCAGAACCTTTTACTTTTAGATATTTTAGGATTTTAAGATACTTTTGCAGAGTTGAGATCAAGCTTTGGTAACAGCCAATGGTTCGACTTAGGGTTTGATTTCTATTTCTTCTTACTTTTCTTTGATTTTTATCTTGATGTCATTAATTTTCCTTGATTCTCATTTTGTAATGGTGAAACCCATCCTCATGGAAGGTTAATATTCTTGTAATCCCTAGTGAGTTCACATGGATTCTTGAATTCCTGGGCCTTTAATGTTAATATAAAACTCTTTTCTCATGAATTTCTTCTTTTTCCAATCTCTTGAACTAAGTTAAGAATTGAATGAGAGGGTGTTGCTTACTCAATTCTAATTCATTTTTAACAGAGGCTCTGAACGTGGTTTTCTTAATTTTGGGTTTAATTTTAAGGTTTATTAATCCTAAGGATTAGAAATTGGAGTTCATTGATTTGCTTAATTTGGTATGGGAATTTAAGGTCAATTTTTGCTTGTTAAATTGACCAAATTCAAGGAAAATGATAGAATATTAAATCTTAAGAGAAATTAGATTAGAGTCTATGGATAAACAATGGGTTATTATATTCTATTGATTGAACTTTGTAATTTAATTTTCTGCTTAAGTAGCTTGAACTTAAAATCACAAAATTCTGGCCCCCTTTTTTTACTTGTTTTCTGAATACACTGCATATCATATGTTTGATATTTAGTCACTTATCCAATGATTCACAAGAGGACGACCTAGGTTAGCACCCCTAGTATTGCATTAATTTATGTTTAAATTTTAATGAGGATTAGCGACAAATCTTTCGTATCATTAACTAGTAGTTGTTTGCAAAAAGAGCAGAATTAACAATCACAGAGGAGAGACTTTCATTAGGTGAATATGATAGGGATTATATGGATTTTGGCTTGGATTAGTAAACAAAGAAGGTGGAGGAGGAGGCGTGTTATCCTCATCACCTAAAGAATATGGATTGTTATCCTCAACACCTGGATCATTTATAGCCATGGAACCTTGAAGCTCTAATACCATAAAACATAAACAAAGAAAAAAATAAAATAAAAACGTTATCATATGTCCCTGTGTCCAATTATTACAATATATATAGAATGTGCAGCTAAAGAATGTCCTAAGAGAATAAGAAGAAATCAAATCTAGAAAAGCATATATTCCTATACTATTTTGAGCTCATATTTTATAATGTTCATTTTATATAAATATATACAAATCTGAAAAAGATGTGTACTGATATATTGTTATATTATATGACATTTTGGCTTAAATCATGTGCTTCTTTATTAAAGAGCAAAACTAGAAAGAAAGAATACCAGCAACAGTTAGAATTAATGGTTAATGTTCATGGTCAGATTTAAATACCGATGGTTCTAAATTTTTAAACTCACAGTCGTCTATTTGAAATTATTTCAAACTTATTTTTGTTTCATTATCAATTTTGGTGGAAGGAGATATTCTTAATCACCGTTAATATATCATTTATATTGACAATGTTTGAAATAAAATTAAATTTTTTTTCTTTTATTTTTATTCCCTCAATTTTTTTTATTTATATATTCATTATAGTTTTATGTTAATTTTATAACAGTATACTATTTAAAAAACTATTATAATAATTAAACTTTTCATAAATAAATTTCATTAACACTGCATTAATCAGACCTATAACATTATATCTTAAAAACTTTTTTTTTCTTTTATCATTTGTTTATAACTCTCGTATAAGTTCGTAAAATGTAAAGAAAGTTTACACCAGCATCCATTGATTTTTATCTGACATGGCAGATAAATTGAAGAAACTCCATGCATTAAAATAGTTTTAAAAATGAAAAATAAATAAATAAAATCATTGTATCTAATTCAAAGGCAGACTTCGCAATTTTCTCAAATATTTTTTTGGCGTCAATGCTAGCTTTTGACATTCAGAGTAACTTGTACAAAACACATTAAACATTAGTGATTACATTATCAATATAAATAAAGTGGCATAAATCAAGTAGTTGGCCATTTGCCTATTTGGCTTACCAGTTAAGGAGATCAATGTTTCCTGTTTTAATTAATGGGTATAAATTTTCAAAAATACATTAAGGCAAGAGGTGCTTCTTATCGTCATGAGAGATATTTGTGATATCTGTTTTCAAAACACTGGTTTTATATTTTAATTAAGCTACTTTAATTACTTTTGCTAATTTATGTTTAGTTAAAACCTAATGCTTTGAATTTATTTTTTTCTTGCAAATTATAATTAGTTAGCGGGACAAAGACTTCTCAGAACACAGTTGTACAATGTTCGAATAATAGATATTCTTCTGAAACCTTTGAATGTTCATTTATATATATATATATATATATATATATATATATATATATATATATATATATATAACATAAAAGTAAAATACAATAATGATTAGATAATCAAACTAATTTTATCAATTAAAAAAAAAACTTATATATATCTTAGTTTGAATTTAAATTTGTATTTTTATATTAATTTATGGATTATATCTCAGTGGTGCCTTCGCAATTTTTAGGATTTGTTATATACTAATAACGTATCCCTACACCAAAAATATCGCATTTGTAAATGATTAGAAACATAATTTGTACATTACAACCATGTTCAGATTTTGGCTAAGCAAGATTCTTTTTTCATAACAATATTAATGTATGCGTTTAACTTCTCATTTATTATTTTTCTGTTGTTATATAAAGATTGGCTTGGATAACTTAAACCTTTGGTTTAGATATTAATAGAAAAACAAATCTATAACCATTCAAGCCCTCTTGCGCGCTGCTCACACCTTAGCGTGGATCAAAATATTAATTGGACGAATGTGAAAGCAACTTTATCAAATGCTTATGGAAGTCAATTCACGAAAGTCGTTTTCAGTCTGGAATTCCACACGGTAGAGCGTTATGTCGACGTTCAATTTGGCCTTCGTGGTCGTGGGTGGCCGTAAAGAAAGAAAATTATATATATAAAAGCCTTTAATCAAGCATTGTAGGTGAACGTCGTGCAGTTAATTTCGCAGCCATGCATCAGATTAGCAGTTGTTACCAACCCAACATTTCAAACATCTCAACTCCTGTGAAAAGTCCTTTTACACTGAAATAGAAAAATTATAATATAAATATTTATTAAACTTTAAGCTATATATGATACTCCTATTTCATTTTTCTTACACTTTTTGTTTTTTTATTTATCTTTCAATTTTGTTCTCTTTTTTTCGTTTCATCTCTTTCTTTAGATATATCCGCCCAAAGGGATATCAAACAATATTTTTTCCTTAAGGTTATTGTATGATATATGGATCAAAATATGATAATTATATAAAATTCTGAACAGAGTAAGCTAAAAAGATTTTTCTAGTGGAGAAGCTTAAGTAATTTCACGAAGTTAAATGTTAATGCTTCGTTATAACCAATGTACTAAAAAAATAAAATATAAGACAGAAAATTTGAAGTATAAAAACAGTATTTTTTTTTTACTATTAAAATACATATTAAATCATAAAATATAAAAGTATAGCTAATACTTTTCTAAAATTCAAAAAAAAAAACCCTACTTTTGAATGTTTAAAATTATTTTTTTAACAAAATTTTAAATAATAAAACACTCTCATTAAAGTGATGAATTAATCAAGAATGAGTTAAAACCCTTACGAGAAAAGTTTACTTAGTGACATGAGGGATTTCATAACTAACCACTTTCAAAACATATCGATGACCAAGTTAATACTACCTTTGGTCTTGGATATAACATCTTTTTAAGAAGAATTAAGAAAAGTAATTAGTTTCACTAATGCGGCATTAAATTTATCAATAATTTATATTTTTATAAAAATCCTTAAAACTATTGGAATTATTATCCTACTCTTTTTTTATTTAATTATTTTATTAAGTAAAATTTTATTCAAAAAAAGTATTTATTATACTTTTCTGTCTTAAGTGTAGTATTTTTTTAATAAAAATTACTACTTTTAAATACTTAAACTTAAATCTAAATATTGAAGTTAAAATCATTACATATTTTGTTTTTACTCAAGATATTTTTATAAAAAAATAATTAATATAAAAAGTAACTGTACTTGATAGAGCCTTACTCGGACTAACTAGTAGGAAACAATAACTGCCATTCGGTTAATATAACCGAATACTCTTATCCAATTAAGAGGTAGGTAGCATAATTAATGATAAATAACTAAAATAATATTTATATTAAAGGGCCAAAACCCATTAAGATGTCAGAATTAGGATGTCTCAAGCCCATTACCTCATAACAAAGTCTATAAAAGAAAGTTAGCGACACAGGTAAAGAGGATTATTCTTTTGACATATTATCAAAAAATAATATAGTATATAGATGATTCAAAATTGATATTTGACTTCAGCATCGGAGTGCCCTTTGCAGGTACCCTCTCCACGTCCAGCAACGTCAACAAGATACGGAAGGACGTCACCCTATCCAAGGAGAGATTTGAAGACTAGTGTTTTTCGAACAAGAACATTTTAGCGCCCACTATGGGGCCCGAATAGCCTCGCTTTTTCAGTCATTATGGTACTAACAAGAAGTCAACAGGAGGGACAAAGACATCAAGGACGAACTTCTCGACAGCAGGACCACGACACCCCCAGTCGCATGATCCCTGAAGCTTTGGCTGAAAGAGGTGAAGATGTAAGCCTCTCATTTGTGGTGAGGCAATTGCAGGCCGAGGTGAGGGAAATGCAACAAGCTAGGGAAAGAGATGCTCTTGAGATGTCAGCCTTAAGGAGGGAGAACGCTGACTTGAGGGAAGAAATTAAAACCCATACACCCTCTTAGACTACCCTGCCCCCTCAAGAGCAGGGAGAGTCTTCCGCATTGCAAGAAAATACAAGGAGAACCCACTTATGGACCTAGATGAATTGAGGAGTTGGGCAACCAAGTATAAGCAAATGGAAGAACTAACTAAATATCGGAACCAAGTCCGAGTGGAAAGAGGGTCTAATCCGAGAGAAGCAGACAAACGAGAAACCAAGTCTCAGCAGGAAAATAGAGTCAAGAAAAATAAGGTCAAGAGGCCACTTAGAGGCCCCAAGTATCCTTCATATACCACCCTCAACACCAACCGATCTAGGGTACTTGACCAAGCCCTCGCAACTGAGATATTGAGCATGCCGAGGCGTTATCGAAATAAGGGCCACACCACAGAAGAATGCACAGCCCTCATGGATAAAATCGAAGATCTGATCAAAGAAGGGAACCTTCGAAGGTTTGTACAGATTAATCCCATGGATTATGCTGAAAAAAGTAGAAGCCGGTATCCCTCACCCTCGTGAACCTACGAGGAGAAATGACCGAACGACAACGGAGCTAGTCAAGAGAACTTCCTGCGAGGCGATACGGGGAACAGGAGAAATACTTGAAACGGGTTATTAACACCATAGTCAGTGGATTCGCAGGTGGAGGACCCACAAACTCGGCCAGAAGAGACATCTGAGACAAATTTGCTCAGTCAACAACGTATCGCTAGGTAGTAAAATTCATATTCCCCCCCATCACATTCAATGATGATGACTTTCAGGGAATATATCCAGTACAATATAATCCAATGGTTATAAGTGTCGATATCCTCAACTGCACCATGAGAAAAACGTTGATCGATCAAAGAAGCTCGGCCGATATACTCTATTGGAATACATTCAGACAATTGGATATACCAGAAGATGAACTCAGAGAGTATCATGAACCACTAGTTGATTTTTTTGGAGAACAGGTAGAAACCCGTGGTTGCATAGACTTGTACACATCCTTTGGGTCATAACATGAGAGAAAACGCATCAAGGTCACCTACCTAGTGGTCCACGCAAATACATCCTACAACATACTACTCGGTCGTCCATCACTTAATAAATTGAAAGCCATAGTGTCTACTCCTCACTTGGCCATGAAGTTTCCATAAGAGGCAGGCCAAATTGTTACAGTCCATGCTGACCAAAAAACAGCGAGAGAGTGTTATTTCGCGAGTCTACGCCTCAAATCGTTACAAAACTATAAACGAGACGTTAATATCGTGTCCTTGCAGACAGAAGAGGACTTGGAGATCGAGCTAGATCCCAGGGTAGATGAGGGGTATCGGATTGAGCCCAATGAAAATAAGCAGTCTTTCCAGCTTGGACCAAAGCCTAAACAAGTTACTTATCTGGGAATTGGCCTATATACAGGAGAGGCAAGATTTTCAGAAAATATTGCAGTGTAACACTGACTTGTTTGCCTGGTCGACTTCTAACATGCCGGGCATCGACCCTGTATTTCTTTGTCACCATTTATCGGTTCATAAGGGGGCCAGACCGGCAGCACAAAAGAAGAGGAAGATCAGTGGAGAAAGAGCGAAAGCAGTAAAAGAGAAAACTGATAAGTTGTTACAGGCTGATTTTATCTGAGAGGTTATATATTTCACTTGGTTGGCCAATGTGGTCATGGTTAAGAAAGCAAATGGTAAATGGCGAATGTACACAGATTTCACAGACCTCAACAAGGCATGCCCAAAAGATGCATATCCCTTACCAAATATTGATGCCCTGGTGGACGGAGCAACCGGTCACGGGATACTCAATTTTTTGGATGCTTACTCTGGGTACAATTAGATTCAGATGTATCTCCTAGATAAAGAGTAGATGGTGTTTATCACGGACTCGACAAATTTTTACTATCGGGTAATGCCATTCTGCTTGAAGAATGCAGGAGCAACGTATCAGAGGCTGATGAATAAAATTTTTGAAAAACAAGTGGGACGATGCATGGAAGTATATGTGGATGATATGGTAGTCAAATCTGCCACCTCGCAACAGCATCTTACTCATTTAACGGAGGTATTCAGAGAGGCTAGGAAATATAGGATGCGGTTCAACCCCGAAAAGTGTACATTCGGGGTAGTGGGTGACAAGTTCCTTGGGTTTATGTATCCGAAAAGTGTACAATGACCAGTCCTCGGAACGTCAAAGAAGTCCAAAGACTTGCCGGTCATATTGCTGCCCTAGCCAGATTTTTGCCCATAATGGCAGAGAGGTCTTGGCCTTTCATTAACCTACTTAGAAAATCCAAGAAATTTAATTGGACGGACGAATGTGAAGCAGCCTTCGTCCAAGATAAAAAGATTTTAACAGCACCACTCGTGTTGACAAAACCTGAGCCTGACAAAGATATGATTATTTATTTAGCCGTGTCAGATAATGCCATTAGTTCGGTCTTACTACAAGAAACACTTGAGCCGACACCTGTATACTTCATCAGCCGAACACTACAAGGCCCCGAATCACGCTATTAGCTAATGAAAAAATTGGTGCTAGCCCTAGTTCATACAGCTCGTAGGTTAAGACATTACTTCCAAAGCCATCGGGTAGTGGTACGCACAGATTGCCCAATGGCAAAAATATTGAGAAAACTGGAGTTAGCTGGACGATTAGTGGCATGGACAATTGAGCTATCCCTGTTTGATATCCACTTTGAAGCCCGACGTCTCCTTAAAGCTCAGGTACTGGCAGATTTCGTCAATGAGTTCACCACCTAGAAGTAGGCCAGCACAAAGATATGGAACCTACATGTAGACGGTTCGTCAAACCGACAAGGTTGTGGGGCAAGAATAATATTACAAGGACCGAATACAGTAATGATTGAGCAGTCCATTTGGTTTGGATTCAAAGCATCCAACAATCAGTCCGAGTATGAGGCACTACTGGCCGGCCTCAGACTGGCAAAGGAAATGGGCGTCAAATGCATCACGTGTTGGAGTGATTCAAAGGTAGTTGCCGAACAGATCAATGGCACTTTTTAGGTGAAGGACTCGGTCATGCTTTCAATACTACCAAAAATACAAGAACATGGAAGAGGAGTTTGACGAGATACACGTTCGTTATACACCTAGGACCATGAATGAGCAGGCTGACAAGCTTGCTAAACTGGCAAGTCAAAGGAAACTAGGGTAATTACAAAGCGTCATTCATCAGGATATCCATCAACCCAGTATTACTAACTGGGAATGTATGGACATAGAGAAGATGCCTCAGAATTGGATGACTCCAATCGTCCAGTATTTGACCAACAACAAACTACCAGATGATCAGGCCTTAGCCAGGAAAATAAGAATACAAGCAGCCAAATATATCATCCTCAGCAAAGACTTGTATAAAAGAGGAATTTCAATACCCATGTTGAAATGTCTTAATGAGGATCAGGCCAGTTATATAATGAGGAAAATTCACGAAGGCATCTGTGGGACCCACTCGGGTGGACGAACCATGGCAGCCAAAATTTTGAGAGCCGGATACTTCTAGCTGACGCTATCCAAAGACTGCGACATCTTTGTAAAGAAATGTATCCCTTATCAGCAGCACGGTGTTCACATACACAAACATGCCGACACCCTTCATCCGATCAGTGCTCCCTGGCCTTTTGCAATTTGGGGAATGGACCTTCTCGGACTATTTCCCTTGGCCAAGGCACAGTGTAAATTCCTGATTGTTGCTGTAGACTACTTTACTAAATGGATCGAAGTAGAGACACTTGCCACCATCATGGCCAACAACGTCCAAAAATTCACTTGAAAAAATATCATCATACGTTTTGGTATCCCTCATGGCCTGATCACCGATAACGGGCTACAATTCACAGATCGATGATTCAACGAGTTCTTAGAAGGGTTGCATATTAAACACAGGGTTACATCTGTGGAACATCCTCAAACTAATGGACAAGCAGAGGCTGCAAACAAGGTCATTTTACATGAACTCAAGAAACGAGTAAGTTCGGCCTGCTCGAGATCTTATAGGCTTATCGGTATACGCCACAGACAACCACCAAAGAAACACCTTTTCGGTTGACTTATGGTACTGATGCCATGGTACCAGTTGAAATAGGAGAGCCATCATTTCAAAGACAACAATTCAATGCAACAGCAAATGACAAATCCTTAGCAGTTAATCTAGACTTACTGGATGAAGTGCGTGGTCAGCAGCAATAGTCGCCGAAGCTACTAAAAGAATTATGGCGAGGAAGTTCAACTCAAAAATTAATCCAAGACAATTCTACATTGCTGACTTGGTATGGCAAATAACAGGAGAAGCATGTCGAGACAGACGTGAAGGAAAATTAGCTGCTAATTGAGAAGGCCTCTTTCGGATAAGGGAGCGGCTCAACAACGGATCATATAGGCTGGAAACACTGGAAGGGACTCTGATACTGAGGACTTGGAACAGTACACATTTAAAGCATTACTTCAGTTAAACATTTGTAATGTGTAATCGGTGCACTCTTTTCCTTACCCAGGATTTGTCCTCTTAAAAAAAATGTGAAAAGGGGTTTACCTAGGGAGGTTTTTAACGAGGCACCTAATGAATAAAATGTTTCTCTTCTACACCCACTCGGTTGATTTAAAAATACGTCACATTCCCTCTCGAGTACTCCTACTCAGAAAAGAATGAATTGTCACGTTCCCTCCCGAGTACTGCTACTCGGCTAAGGATGAATTACGACACATTCCCTCTTGAATACTCTTGCTCGGCCAAGGATGGATCTTTTATCACGTTCCCTCCCAAGTACATGCACTCAGCTAAGAATTACTAGTGTATCGCATTCCTTGCCCACCTCTATTACTTGGCCCTGATTGAACAATTTCTGAACAAGTATCCCTACTCAGTCTAGGTTGTCAAAAACCCCCAAGTACCTATCCTAAATCAATTCACTTTCGAAATACTCTAGCTAGGTCAAATACGAAACCTATACCAACTACCCCTACTCGATTAACTATTTCAACATATCGTTAGCAGTAAACCACTTAAACACACGGGTTGACGTCAGTATTTCTTACACACTTTACTAGTTGACTCGTAATAAGGCAATTTAAACACATTAAAATTCACACAACATTACTATTCAGCTCACAAGATGAAAATTCAACAAAACATTGATATTCATTTCTTGATCAGTAATACAAAAATTTAGGCACAACCGGCCTACAAAAAAATACTATAACCCTGCTTCTCCGCCCTCAGGAGGCAGGGCATCCTCTTCACCAGGGTTCATGAGTTGACATGGGGCCAAGGCATCAGGTTTTATCGTCCACTTCATCATAAGGCAAGAACTTTCCCCCAAATAAGTCTCGAGTCAGGTCAAAACTAAGGCTTAGCAAACAGCGTGACTAAAATCAGCTTCGTGCTCGGCCACGATTTTTATGTTACACTCGTCGGTCAGTGCCTTTAGCTCAGTTTCAAACTTCTACTTCTCCCTGTCCACTTCCAAACTCTTCACCTCCAGCTCTGAACTTCTTGCCTTCAGCTCGGAGTTTTTCCCCTCCAGCGCCTCCTCAGTTGCCTGAAGACGGTTACCCATGATATAGAGGTGCTCTTTCAGCTGAGCAACTTCCTCCTCCAGGGACTTATTGGTCTCAACCAAACTTGATCGGACCTCTTCACTTTAGGTAAGAGCCTGTTCGGAGGAGGCAAGTCGGCTTTGGACCTTTTCCAACTCTTGCAGGGGCTCTAAGGCGAAGCTGCGTACCATCGCCATTACCCGTGCCTGGAACTCGCAATACCATTGCCAATGAGTCCTGTGGGTTTACCTATTTATAAGAACTTGTAACGACTCAGATAATGAGTCTGGCCACACCATTCGGTTAACTCGAAACCCTTCAGCAAAGAACGATTCCAGTATGGTGTCAGTTGGCAAGACGGTAAGGGTGGAGGAACCTTCCCGGCCACTTGACCCAGCGTCACGCGCATGCTTGGGTCGCTTCTCCTTCTCTACCTCCTTTTTCTTGCCCTTGTCTTTCCTTTTCTTGGGCCGACCTTCAGCGAGAGGCGGGTCTTGAGGCGGCGAATGAGCTTCAGTGACGAGAGGCAATTGATCTATAACCGGGTGTTAGTGAACCCGAGCTGGAGTACCCTCGGGAGCCTTCAACTTAAGTCCATGCCAATAACTTAATTTAGCTCCCCTCTGTGCCATTAACCCTGCAATACATACAAGACGAGTCAATACAAACCGACGCTCATGCGCAACAGAAACGAATAAATGAAACATACCATTCAGATCCACCCGGGGTTGGGGGTACTTCAACAAAAGAACAAAAGAGCGGGCAGGGAGCTCCCTAGGTATAGTCTTTATATACTCCAAAGCCGACAATTCCTCAGTTGACAACATCTCCTCGAGATAAACGTCATAGCGACGAGGTACCCGGGTCCAATGGAAAGGAAAGAGAGGTCGATTTTCCTTGTCAAAAAAAATATTTTTTACCTATAGGGTTCACTGTTACCTTAAAGTAACCAGTTTTGAAACCCTTGAAAGATGCTGTATAAGGTTTAAATAGAGGCAACTCGGTCTGCCTTATTAAAGAGACCCACTTTGCCTTATCAGAAGGATGCGTACAGAAGAAATGCAAAAATAAACCTACACTAGGTTCTATATAATGAAATTTACAGAGGACCCTAAACACTTGCATGGCTGCCCACCCATTCGGTGCAGTTGTGTAGGTGCAACGTTCAACACCCTTAACACACCCATTTGGAAATCGTCAAATGAGAGTCTAACTCCTAATTCCCTAAACATATACTCGTACACATAAAAAGTGTCAACCCCTTAAACTTCCTCCCCTAAAAAAACAAAATCTGGGTGATCGATCCCATCGCCCTGGCAGATGTGTATTGCTATAGGATACGGATCGAAACCCTCCCACAAGGATATGTCACAGTTATCTACAAAGGTTTGAAGACATTTGTTCCTTTGGAAACGAGAAAAGTAGGCGGCAACTTTACCATGCACTCATTCGTATCCACCTACGGAACAAGGGAGGAAGACAGGTCTCTCTCTTGGGGGCTCGCGTTCGGCAGAGGTTCGTCCGAATCAGCACTTGCTTGGGACGATTCGGCTTTGCCTTCATCCTCCCTTATATCAACCTCAAAATTATCTCTATTTAGTCGCGAAGTAACTTCTAACCTTTTATTTGTGAGGTCCTCGGCCTCGGTTGAAGTAGTCGGCCTCACAGGATTCGACAAGGAGTCCTCCCACTCAATTGAACTAACCATGACGATAATAGAAAAAGAGGGATGAGAGAAGCAAAGCGTACCTTTCGGTTTGAAGCCAAACTGTGCAAAAGCGGAAAAGGCAATGCACAAAAGGTACTCTTCGGTGTAGAGCAAAAGCGTGTGAATTAAAGGATGGTCCACCACATATTTATAGGATCCAGGGCTTCAGGAAAGCGAAACGACACACTTTCTCCAAACCGTTAGATCTTCTTCAAATCCGACGACTAGAATCACGCACCCCTTCGTTTCAGCAGCTCTACACACGAGGAAATCCTAGCTTCAAAACCCTAATTCATTTAACGCTAACGTCACCTGATCAATATCTTTCTACTCATACCACATACTTGACGCACATATATAACCAAATGAAAGCCGACTACCATGTCACCTTACATCGTCGTTCCATGAGGGGCTAGTGTATCGGGTAGAACTCTACTTGGCTTAAGTTATAGAAAGAAGAAACCGACTACCCTTTTGGCCTAAACTTTGATGTTGGTTTTCTTATCAAGTCCTTTCCTCATACCTCGTCGAACTTGGGGGGCTAGTGTACTTGATAGAGCCTTACTCGAACTAAATAGTAGGAAACGATAACCGTCATTCGGTTAATATAACTGAATACTCTTATCCAATTAAGAGGTAGGTAGCATAATTAATGATAAATAACTAAAATAATATTTATTTTAGAAGGCCAAAGCCCATTAAGAGGCCAGAATTAAGGATGGTTCAAGCCCATTACCTCATAACAAAGTCTATAAAAGAAAATTAGCAACATAGGTAAAGGGGGTTATTTTTTTTTACATATTATAAAAAAATAATATAGTATATAGATGATTCAGAATTGATATCTAAATGTCAGTAAGATACGGAAGGACGTCACCCTATCCAAAAAGAAACTTAAAGACTAGTGTTTCTCGAACAGAAACAGTAGAAACAACTATGATCAACACTTAAAATAATTATATTTAAGAAAAATAATAATAACATTCTAGAAGCTCTACAGGAGTAGTAGAATAGTACCAATGATGCCACCCAATTAAGCCGAAAACGGGATATTGTTAGAAGTTCCTTCCAAATTGGTAGGGCAACGTGATTCATGAGCGTTATATTGCATGGGAATCAATCAGTGGAGACATCCAAAATCTTTAAATTTATCATTAATATTTTTAATAACATATTCATATTCATCTTGAATGAAGAGATTTATCTTTGGAAAGATGAAGAACAGTTAATGTCCACTTATGTGTCTATTTTTTTCACATTATATATTTATGAGTCTATTTTTCAAACAAATCTCATGATTTTAAGAGTATATAAATTTTATTAAAATTCATTGTATCTTTCTGTTATAAAATAAGAGAGTGATAAAATAGAGAAAGTTCTACAAATTTATTAATAAAGTTTAAATGCTAAATTAGCAGTGGAAATCCTTGATTTATAGTTTTATTTTCATTTTTTTCTAACTTTTTTGTTTTATTTTGATTTTTTAAATTTTAAAATATTTTTAAAAAAATATTTATTTTCTTGCTTTACCTTCTTTTGCTTTTCATCCTAACATTTTTCCCTTTTTTTCTCTCTTATGTTTTTCTTTTTTTTTGCTGCTCATTTACATCTTAAGTCCTTGTCTTATTTTATTAATATTATATACAAATTTTATTAATATTTATATTTTAAACTTGGTTTTATTTAGTACATCTAAGGTGTTTGATTATGAAAGTGTAAAATTAACTAATGTGACTTATTATTTTATTTTATAAATTTAGAATTTAAAAGAGTACTTCATTGAAAGACAAGAAGTAATTCATTTATAAATTAATGATATAGCATATTTTATTTTAATTGAAATATTGTTGGAAGTATTACGTTATGAGATTTTTGTTAATGAATATTAGTTTGATATAAATGTCTTCATATTGTATTTTTAAAACTTTTTTTATATTTATCAACTAAAAGTAAATTATTTTATATAAATATTATATAATACATAAGTGGACTACAAAATTTAGCATAAGTGGAATTATAAATTGAAAAAGGAAAAAAGAGGTAAACCATGGTTTAAATTATCCATATTAAGATGTAGGATTAAAATTGCATGCAATTATAAGAATTACTCCCTCTCATTTTATTTATAAAAAACAAATATTAAATTATGACTATGATTAGAAAAATAATTAATTTAGTTATATTTTTTATAAATATAAATTTTATTTTAAAAATATCTATAATATTAAATGATATAACTAGTATAATCATTACTTCGTAAATATATATATAAAAATAAAAGAATGATATAAAAAAAATTTAGTAATTAATACATCTTAAATATATTATATTTTTTATAATTAAGATCAAGAAAATATTTAATTTTATTTTTTATAAAAAAACTGAAAAGAGTATATAAAAGATTCTAAAATTGTAGGCAGCTAATTGAAGTTTTAAATTGAAGCAATTAAAAATAATTTTTAAATTATAAATAATTAACTAAGATTATGCAACTGCGAGGAATAAATAGAGGTCATAAAACTATATGTAATTAAAAAAGGTTATATAACACTGTAAAATAGTTTGTAAGAAAATTATAAATAATTAATAGAAGTGATGTAATTGTAGGGAATACAAAAAATACTTATGGTTATCTAGAGAGACAATCTATTTATAATGCTTGAATTGTCTACTATTCCAGCAACCATAGGTATGTTATTAACTGTAAATAAATCAGCATATTCTTGTAATGATATTTTAAGAACTAAAATAAAAATATATTTAAATACATATTTCTATTTCTTTGAAAACGTGGGACTATAAGTACAATTTTGTAAAGTAATTAATAGATGTTTCGAAGGATTAAAATGATTTTTATATTAAGTTTAAACGCATAAAAGTATAAAATTTTTATTAAAAATATTTATTATATTAAAATTATAATAAAATAATTTTTTTTATTAAAACTGTATTATTATTAGTCATTTATTTTAACTTAGAAAATTATATTTAACATTTTTAAAAATTATTCATGTACATTAATGTTTATCAAAATAATCTTTTCAAAATTAAATATTATTCAGTTTCGTCAATAAAGTCTATCTTTTACTCAATGAACATTACTTAACATAATAAATGATACAACTTATTTAGCTAGTTTATTTTTTGATTTTTTGTTTTTCTTATAAAATAAATAATATTATTTTAACATATGATTTGTGTGTTTATATAAGAGACTCTATTCTAATTAAAAACAGTAATGTTATAATTGTATACAGTATCTGGTATAGACACTTAAACTAAGCGTTAAAATAACATTAATTATATATATAATGTCTGGTATATCTTAAACTAAGTGTTAAATATAACACTAATTTATAAAACACTTATAATTAATTTTTAGATTTTGTTAACCTTAACTCTTAAAATTAAAAATAAGTAGTTAATAATAGTAAAATTTTGTTAGAAAAAAGTATTTATTATATTTTTATAACTTTAATATAATAATTATATATTTTTTATACAAATTTTTTATTTATAGATGTTTAAACTTAATTCTAATGACTGAGATTAAAAATTCTTAATTTTAACGTAAAGAATGAAGCAAGTGAAATTTAAGGACATATTTAAAACAAAAGTTAGAAAAAAAAATTTAGAAGACGGTGTAAATAATAATTTTTTATAAAAAAATAGATTTTGTATAATTAAACCCACATTATTTTAAAAAAATATTAATATATCTAATCTAACAAATTTAAAAGAAATTTGAAAACACTAAAACTCATTATTATTAATCCATCTAGTAAATTAAAATCATAAAATACTATCAACACGTCGAATAAATTTAAAACAATTTTCAATAATCTTTAAATATTTTAAATAAACTTTTTAAGTGAGATCAATTAGAAGTGTTCAACGGTTCGATTTCGATTTGGATAAATTTTGAGGATAAAACCAATCATTCAAATTCATTAAAATAATTTATTTAAGATAAAATAAAAAATTATAAAATTAATATTTATATGGAGATAAAAAATTATAAAATTAATATTTTGCAATTCAATTAAATTTTAAAAATGAATAATAGGTAAAAGAATGGATTTTTTTTAAGAAAATTACCTGACAATTTTTTTAAGTTTCATTTTCTTAAACGATTTAATGATTTAAAATGGTTTGAATGATTTTCAACGACCTTAATTTTAACCATTTAAATATAGATGTTTTTACAATTGGAAAAGAAAAATATAGGACAGCGAGCCATCTAAATCCGCAAGGGTCGACCAACTTTGACCCTACACAAAGACCGGGTCACCGGTTAGTGTAAGCACAATTTTCAATAAGTGATTTATATTTCTATTGTAATAATTTTCATAAAAATTATTTATTATATTAAAAATAATAAATATCTTTGATAAAATATTGTTTTTTTAATTATTAAAAATTGAATTGAAAGATTGATGTGAATAAACTTAATATTTTAATTATTGATAACTTATAATGCAAGAATACTTCAAAAGTAGTAATATATTAACATTATATTTGTAGTTGAAATAGCTAATATGCATATTTTACGTCTATCTCGTTATCAAATTGTGTTACTTTTAAATCTTTTAATATATATAGTTTTAAGATAATAAAAAGTTTATATGATGACGTGAATACAATATTTTTATTGAACTTTGATGATATTGTTTGTTTCAATAACTTTTTTGAAAAATAAAGACCAATTATAATATAATAATAATGGAAAATTAGTATAAAAATAATTAATTTTACTTAATCTGTTTTATCATCCACATTCTACAAATATAAAAAATAAAGAGATAACAACTCTAAACGGTAAATAACAAACATAATAATTAAGACATAAACAATGAGATAATATAAAAATTAGAGATAATTTACTGCTAATGTTAGAATGAGATAAATTTTACAAATAAAAAAAATAACTCAAAGATTAAAAAGAAAATAATAATAATGATAATAATAATAATTATAAAAATTATATTGCACTTAATAAATTCTTACTTTTTATTATAATTATTCTAATTATTGTTGCTAAAAAATGAAATCAATAAGTGGAATTAAGAACATTAATAAAACAAATAATGAAATAAAATAAAAGATAAAATAATACTAAAGAATAAACTGTATGAATAAAATAAAATCTAGAATATAAATGATAATCCTAAATAATAATATCTATTTTTTTAGAAATTAAAAAAGAGCTAAATAGGAATAATAAAAATAAAAAAATAAAAAAAATGAATGATTAACAACGAAACAACAACAAACTGATTGGACCGAAATAGTAACAATAACAAAATAAAAAAGAATAATAAAAAATCTATTTCAGCACCCGAATGCATATTGCTTTCCATACATACATAGAGTCTATTCATTTAATGCATTCTTAGGTACTGAACAAAATTTTAATGCATGAATCACGTTTCATTTTTGCAGGTTGCGTGCAACAGGCCCAGCGGCGTAGATTAGCAAATTTCAAATCACTTTATATCAATGATAATAAAAAAAATAAAATAAATAGCAAAAAAAATCTGAAAAAAGCTGTAAAGTTTTATCGCATATTTAAATAATCCTCTTCTTTCCCACTTGTGTTATATTTTGATACTTTTTCAACAAAACTAAAAGAAATGAGGAGCCCGTTTCATATTCTGAGAGTAGGAGAATACCTGAACTACGGTAGAAGATGCTAAAATGGCAGAAATGGTAATCAATGGTGGTTTGATCGGTGGTCCATTGCTTTCCTTCTCAAAAAAAGAATCTCCTTCTTCCCCTCTGAAAAGTTTTTTTTTTTCTAAAGATTTTTGCCGCTCTTTAAGTTTTTTTCTCGTTTTTCTTTTAAAGCTCTCCCGTTTCTAGATTTTTTCTTGTGATTTTATACTAGTCATTTTTAGGATTTTTACAAAACACCAAAAATATCCAGTTTCCTTTCTCATGTTTAGAGTTCAGATGGGCTGGGTACACACTGCAAAATTTTCGTTTCTAGGGCTAAAATTATTTTCTAAATTTTATATATTTTTTGTGAAAACAAAAGTACAAAATTTTGAGAGTAACCGTGGAAAAGAAAAGAAAAGAAAATAATATTCACAGTTGCCCCTCTTTACTCAGTTCATATCAATTAAAGATATTTTAAAGTTAGAGTTGATGAGAACTGAGTAAAGAAGTGAATCAATTTTTGTCTAAAACGAACAAGATGTACAAGGAATACAAAGACAAATATAGTAAGCACTCAACTGTTAGAGAAAGTCGTAATTTATGACGATTTGTGTTAAACGAAATGGTGAGACGACATTGACCTTTAACTAAAAACAAAGGTTGTCAGGCAGATACTGGGCTTAAACAACAGGATAAAAGGTGGAAAATGACCGTCAGGTTCTCGACTATGGAAGAGAAGTAAAATGTGTCAGTCAGGTTTTGGGCTTTAACAGAAAAGTGAAGTGTGTCAGTCAGGATCTGGACTTTGACAAAAAAATAAAAATGTGGCAGGTAGGTTCTAGGCTTTGACAGAAAAATAAAATGTGTCAGTTTGATTCTGAACTTTGACAGAGAAGAGAAAGGTGCTAGTTTGGTGCTGGGCTTTGACTGAAAAAATAAAATGTGCCAGCTAGGTTCTGGGCTTTGACATAATAATAAAAAGGTACCAGTCAGGTTCTGGGTTTCAACAGAGAAGGAAAAAGTGCCAGTCAGATTCTGGATGTTGACAGAAAAATAAAATGTACCAGTTAGGTGCTGGGCTTTGAGAAAATGTGAAAGATGCTGTTAAGTTTTAGGCTTTGACAAAAACATAAAGGGACCTGGACAAGAAAGGTAAAAAGAAAGACAGAAAAATAAAAGGTCGATTATGTTCTGGATTGCAAAAGAAAATAAAAAGACAGTCATGCTCTGAACCTTAACAGTAAAAGTAAGACAAAAAAATAAAGACATCAGTCAGCTTCTGAATTTTGATGAAAGGTGAAGAACTCAGTTATATCGTAGACTTGGACTGAACATAAAGGTTGTAAGGTAGATAATGAATTTAAATTAAACTTCAAATGGTGATAATAGATAAAAACAAATGCATGCTAATGTGATGATGCGATTGCATAAACTTGATGAATGTTAACACTTGGAATGAAATTTATTGAATGATGAGGTCAAATGCAATAATAAGACTTATTAAATCAAAACAAACTCTGTCCTCTTTTTATTTTAATTTTTTTTTTGGGGATGATAATTCTTCCAACCTTATCGAAACATGCACATTAAGGTTAATGAATGAGTAACTTCTTTGGTCAGGATCAATTCTTTCATGAAATTTGAGCTAGGTAAGACATCAATCAAATTTGACTGCCATCTATTTTTGAATCGTCAAGAGGAGTCAACTTCTTCTGTCATGCTAAACTTATCAGGAGATTCATTGAACTTACTGTGTAGCTTATTATTGTAATCGTATTTTCTTATTACCCTTTTAACAGTTTGCATATTTCCTTTTAGTATATAATTATTGAAATGACAATAAAAATGCTATTGAAGAAGTTGAGTAAACAAAGTGGTGTATATAAGCTGAATGGAAGGTGACTAAAGACAAAGATAAATATTTTTGGAACATAGGAATGACTGTAATAAAGAAATGGTGAATTTACAAATAAGACTTACGACATGAGTAACGAAAAAAACAAATACATCAAAGGATCAAAATGACTATGAAAATAGTGAAGTATTATGCCGATTAAGTGACGTCTTCCAGATGAATAGTGCTAATCTCTCATATAAATTGATCATCCATTAACAAAACTGCCAAAATAAAATTGCCCCAGTAGGGTATTTTGAATCCATCTTCCGTTTGACTCAACTTTAACCTCTCAAAATTGTCCCAATTTAGTATTTCAGTCGATCATATTTCTCGATTTGAAGCTCTTTCTTGCGACTGAAGTTAGTGCCCCTCTGAACAGCCCTTTTAGGTTTTTAGTTCAGTGTAGTATTTATTTGACCTTAATTTTTGCCTGAGCCGCTCTTTCGAGTTTTCAGCTCACCAGGTCGCTCTAACTTTTACCTAGGTCGCCCTTTCGGGTTTTCAACCTAGCGAGCTGTTTTCTTCTTTTTTTTAATTATTTTTTTCTTCTTTTTTAATTATTTTTTTTTAAGCATAGTATTTTTTTTACAGCATCAGAATTGATGGGGTTTGGAAGATCTTGTCCATCCATGTTTGTGAGGATTAGAGCCCTTCCTGAGAAAGCCTTTTTCACCACATATGGTCCTTCATAATTCGGGGACCACTTTCCACGATAATCTTTATGAGTTGGCAAAATCTTTTTAAGTACCATATCTCCCTCACTGGATTCTCTCGGGCGAACTTTTTTTATCAAAAGCCTTCTTCATCCTTCTCTGGTATAGTTGATCGTGACATACGCATTCAACCGTTTTCCTTCAATGAGATTCAATTGATCAAAACGAGATTGCACCCATTCTACTTCCTCCAATTTGGTCTCCATTATTACCCTTAAAGAGGGAATTTCGACTTCAATAGGAAGTACTGCTTCCATTCCATATACCAAAGAGTATGGAGTTGCCCCGGTTGAAGTACGAACTGAAGTTTGGTATCCATGCAAGGCAAATGGCAGCATTTCATGCCAATCCCTGTATGTCACTACTATCTTTTGGATGATCTTTTTAATATTTTTATTGGTTGCTTCAACTGCTCCATTCATCTTTGGGCGATAGGAAGAGGAATTATGATGTCGAATCTTGAAATTGTCACACAATTCTTTCATCATTTTGTTGTTCAAATTAGTGTCATTGTCTGTTATCAACTTGCTTGGGAGGCTATACCGACAAATCAAATCCTTTTTAATAAATCTCACCACCACATTTTGGGTCACACTAGCATATGCGGCAGCCTCAACCCATTTTGTGAAATAGTCAATAGCAACTAAAATGAAGCGGTGACCATTAGAGGCTTTAGGCTCAATGGGTCCAATTACATCAATTCCCCACATTGAAAAAGGCCAGGGTGATGATAAGACATTCAAATTTGTTGGAGGAACATTAATATTGTCAGCATATGTCTGACATTTATGACATGTCTTTACATAACGAAAGCAATCGGCCTCCATTGTCAACCAGTAATATCCCGCTCGTAGAATCTTCTTTGCCATAGCATGTCCATTGGCATGAGTCCCAAATGAGCCCTCATGAATCTCTTCCATGATCTTTTGTGCCTCTAAAGCATCCACACATCTAAGCAGAACCATATCATGATTCCTTTTGTAGAACACATCTCTGTTCAGAAAGAAACTCATTGCTAACCTCCTCAACGTCCTTTTGTCATTTTCAGCAGCATTTAATGGATATTCTTGGTGTTTGAGGAAATTTTTAATGTCATTATACCAAGGTTTACCATCAGATTCTTCTTCAACCATTTGACAATAGGCAGGATGATCAAGCTGTTGCATCTTTATGAATGGCATGTCTTCCTTTTGACTCACTACAAACATTGATGACAAAGTGGCTAAAGCATCGGCTAATTGATTCTCCTCACGAGGAATATGCTGGAAAGTAATTTCGTCGAAATACTCCACCAATTCCCTGATATAGGCTTGATAAGGGATCAATTTGTAATCTCGGGTTTCCCATTCACCTTTCAGCTAGTGAATAACCAAAGCTGAGTCACCATATACCTCAAGAATTTTAATCTTTGACCCTATAGCTGCTTGAATTCCCATAGTACATGCTTCATATTCAGCTACATTATTCGTACAATCAAATGATAATCTAGCTGTGACTGGGATATATTGCCTCTCTGGGGAAATTAGTATAGCAGCAATCCCGTGTCTGAGTACATTAGAAACACCATCAAACATCATGGCCCATTCGTCTTTTACTGAAGATTCTTTCTCATTAAACAGCGCAATTATATTTTCATTAGGAAATTCGTACTGTATTGACTAATAATCATTCACCGGTTGATGAGCTGGGAAATCTGCAAGAGCACTGCCTTTGATTTCCTTTTGAGTAACATACAAAATATCATATTCTGACAATAGGACCTGCCAACGAGCAATCCTTCCAGTAAGGGCTGGTTTCTCAAAGATGTATTTGATTGGGTCCATTTTTTACACCAACCAAGTCGTGTGACTCAACATATATTGCCTTAATCTATGAGCTGCCCAAGCCAAGGCACAACAGGTTCGCTCCAACAAAGAGTATCTAGCTTCATAATCAGTGAATTTTTTGCTCAAGTAATAAATAGCGTGCTCTTTCCGACCCGATTTATCATGTTGACCTAAAACACATCCCATGGATCCTTCTAACACTGTCAAATACATAATGAGCGGCCTCCCTGACACTGGCGGCACTAGTATCGGGGGATTTTGTAAATACTGCTTTATCTTCTCAAAAGCTTCTTGACAATCTTCATTCCATTCCATTGGCTGATTTTTCCGTAGCAACTTAAAAATTAGTTCACAAGTGGCAGTTAGTTAGCATATGAATCGAGCAATATAATTCAGTTTTCCCAAAAATCCACGAACTTCCTTTTCAGTGCGAGGAGGCGGCATTTCCATGATTGCTTTTGCCTTGTCAGGATCAACCTCTATTCCCTTTTGACTGACTATGAATCCCAACAACTTGCCTGATTTTACCCCAAAGGTACATTTGGCAGGGTTCAACCGTAATTTGAATTTTCTCAATCGCTCAAACAATTTGTGTAAATTTACAACATGGTCTTCTTCAGTCATTGATTTGGCAATCATATCATCCACATAGACTTCAACCTCCTTATGTATCATATCATGAAATAATGTCACCATCGTCCTTTGATATGTTGCCCCGGCATTTTTCAAACCGAAAGGCATGACCTTGTAGCAAAAGATGCCCCAAGGTGTAATAAATGTGGTTTTCTCCATATCCTCTTCAGCCATTTTGATCTGATTATAACCCGAGTAACCATCCATAAAAGAGAAAAATGAATGTTGAGCTGTATTATCTCCTAGTATATCAATGTGAGGCAATGGAAAATCATCTTTAGGGCTGGCTCTATTTAGATCCCGATAGTCAACACACATCTGAACCTTTCCATCTTTCTTGGGAACTGGCACAATGTTAGCAACCCATTTAGGGTATTTGGCAACAGCAAGAAAACCTGCATCCAATTGCTTCTTGACCTCCTCCCTAATCTTCAATGACATCTCAGGCTTCATTCTCCTTAATTTCTGCTTAATCGGGAAACACTCTGGTTTTAGTGGCAATTTATGCTTAACTATGTCAACATCTAGACCTGGCATATCTTGATAAGACCATGCAAAGACGTCATTATAATCATGCAAGAGTTTAATTAACTTGTCGTGCTCTTGTTTTTTCATGAGGGTGCCTATTTTGATTTCTCTCTTATCATCTTCAGTCCCTAAATTAATTATTTCAGTGGGTTCATCATAAGGTTGGATCTCTTTCACTTCTTGATCGACCAATCCTAGAAATTTCGAGGGTAAATCAACATCACTATCATCTTCGACAACTTGATTAATGGGATAATTGAAATTAATGGATGAGATATTAGCACTGTTACTTTCAGACATGTCACTTTCGAATATGCATTGTGCGAGAGTTAAGACAAAAAGAAAATAAACAACAAGATTCAAATGATAAAGAAAAAGACACGAAAAATTACTGAGAATTCAAATTGCATTTCATTTAAATATACTTAAAAGGAAACATGTATCCCAATTTACAAAACAAACTGACATTTCAAATTACAAAAAGAAATCATATATCAGTGTTTTTTTTAAAAAGTAATGATATCCTAAAGCTTTGAGACAAAACAATAAGATTACTTTGAATAGCTATTAAAAATCACATGTAACTCGATGATCTCCCAATTGCCAACTTCTGTGTTTGGCGGACAAGTACGGACTAGGTCCACAACCTCTTCTTCGTGTGTATCAACTTCAGCAGCAGCCACTGAGTCTTGAAACTCAAATCCAGCACTATAGAAGCTCTTTAGAAGATCACAAATGGGGACCCCTTCAGTCTTAGGCTCCCTACCTTCTAACCAGGCTAATCTTCTTTCTTTCTTTTCCTCCATAACTCTCCTCTTATCAGCTTTAGTGGGTGTGTATCCCAACCCAAATCTATCCTTATTCTCATGGAGCTACAACCATTTTACTGCTTTCGTGATGGTTTGTCCTAACACGTATCCATACTGACAACTTCTGTCAAGCATGACTTTAGTAGTCATTATGGATGTATTAGACAATTGAGGCTTTATGATTGGGGCTCCCTCTCCAACATAAGTAGCATTTGCAATCTCTAAAGCCTGAAAAGAGGTCTCTAGAGCTTCTTCAGCGGCTTCAATATAAGGCGTGGACGAAGGTTTGCTCACTAACATATCTTCTTCACCAGAGATAATCACCAACTTATTATCAATGATAAACTTCAGTTTCTGATGCAATGTGGATGGTACAACTCCAGCAGAATGAATCCAAGGTCTCCCCAAAAGACAGCTGTAACCTGGTGCGATGTCCATTACTTGAAACAAAATCTGAAAGGTGCAAAGACCAATTTGAATTGGAATCTCAATTTCTCCAATGACTTCTCTCCTTGTTCCATCAAAGGCTCTTACTATCATGGTACTGGGTTTCATATGTGACCCATCACAAGGTAATTTTGACAATGTTGCTTTTGGCATCACATTCAAAGAAGACCCATTATCAATAAGCACTCTTGCAATAATGTGATCTTGACATTTCACAGAAATATGCAGTGCTTTATTGTGCCCCATTCCTTCAGCAGGTATTTCATCATCAGTGAAGGTGAGATAATTGTTTGAACTAATATTACCAACAATGCCTCCAAATTTGTCAATAGTGATATCATGGCTGACATGAGCCTCATTTAATACCTTCAAAAGAATCCTCCTATGTGGCTCAGAGTTTAGTAATAGGGACAGGAAAGATATCCTGGCTGGAGTTCTATTTAACTTTTCCATAACTTGATACTCACTTTGACGAATAAATTTCAAAAACTCACAAGCTTCTTCATCAGACACTGTCTTTTTTATTTCAGGCATTTTCTCTTCGTCAGCATCTTCAAACTCGCCTAATTTGGCTTTCCCCTTTGAGGATCTCTCTATATCTTTTGCTCGCTCTTTTCTTAGCTCCTCAGGTGTATAAATATGACCACTGCGGGTCATCCCACCAACGCCAACAATGTTTGAGACGGTGAGAGTATCAGAATTGACACCTTGTGTTTGATTTTCCTTAAAATTGCTGACATAAATCCCCGCATCATACTTCCATGGTACTGCTTTGTTGTCCTTATAAGGGAATGGAGCCGGTACTTATATAATGATGGGTCTAGGTCTATTGGTAGTTGAAGTATTCATACATTTGGTGTAATGAATAACCAAGGGTTTCGAAAGTTGAGGATTGCCCATCAACAGTTGAACTTCATTTTTCTCCTTAGGATACCCAATTTGGACTAAATGCTTGTCCATCAGGGTTTGTAGAACATGCTTGAATTCTTCACAATCTTCAATGGAGTGGTCTGCATCAGGGTGCAAATCACACATATTTCCTTCATGTACAAAACCCTTGATCAAGTCAGCCTTGCACAGCTCAGCAAAAATAATCTTAAGAGGAGTGGTAACCTCTTCAACTTTCCTCTTTAAAACACATGCAAACTTTTCCTCGACGGCATTTATCGACGATCCTCCATGCCCAGGTAGGGGATTACTCCTAATGTTAGGATTATCCTCCTTGAAATTCAGCCATTTGGCATTAATTAAATCTTTCACTTTGAACTTTAATGCCCTACAATTCTCTGTCGAATTACCAATGCCACCAGCATGATACTCGCATTTAGCATTTGGGTCATACCCTCTTAAATAGGGCGGTTCTATAGGTTTCATTAGACAGGGTACAACTAATGAACTTTGGAATAAGCGAGGTAGTAACTCAGTGTAGGACATGGGGATTGGGTCGAATTGAACTTGCTTCCTTTCTTGATTGTTTTGGGGTCTTATTTGGTTTGGATTTGGGTTTTGGTTCTAATGTTGGGGTGGTCTCATGGGTGGTGCTATGGGAAAAGTAGGCGGAGCGGGTTAGTAAGGGCGCGACTGGTAAGATTGGGGACTTGGATTCTGTGAAACAGCATTGACATATGGGTAAGACATTTGAGGGGCAGAAAATGTAGGTTGGAATTGAAAAGGTGCAGGGTTAGGTCTGATAAAAGGAACTTCTCTTGGGTGAAAGGCTATAGCATTAGTCTCTCCCTCCTTCTTTCTTCCTAGACCATTTGCAAATTTCTTCAAATTGGAGGGTCCGCCCAAATTGTGAAATATCTTACCACTCCTCGTTCCTCCTTCCACTCTTTCTCTGATAATCACGATATCAGAGAAATTTGACGAAACACTTCCAATCATTCTATCATAGAAAGGTGATTGGAGAGTATCAATAAACATAGCCACCATTTCTTTTTTAGACAAAGGGGGCTCCACTTGAGCTGCAGCTTCTCTCCATCTCTAGGCGTATTTTTTAAAAGTCTCATCCTCATTTTTTAACATATTCTGTAATTGTAATCTATCAGGAGCCATATCAATGTTGTACTTATATTGCTTTAGGAAAGCATCAGCCAAGTCTTTCCAACTACGAATACGAGTACGCTCAATATGCATATACCATACCAACTCAAAGCTCCTCCAATCAAACTGTCTTGGAAAAAATGAATTAGCAGCTTATCATCATGGGCATGTGATGCCATCTTTCTACAGTACATGATCTCTTTGGGCATGTTGTTCCTTTGTACTTATCAAAATCAGGCACTTTGAATTTTGGAGGAACTATTACATCTGGGACCAAGCAAAGATCCACAGCTTCTCCAATGCCATAGTTGCTCCCCTCGATAGCTCTCAATCTTTCTTCCAATATTTGTAATTTTTCTTTGGATTGGAAGTGCTCCTCTGAGTAATTGGGCTGGGGTTCTTCTAAGGTCTTATGGGAATGGAATGGTGATATGGCTGAGTTTCTATTAAGGCTAGGATTAGTGATTTGTGGTTGGTGGTGGATCGGTTGGTTTGGGGTAGGTATAGTGTGAGGTATATGAGCTTCTTGGGGATGGGTATTTTGAGGATAAGCATATGATGGGATAGATGTTTGGGTTGGTTGGATTTGTGGATATGAAGGTTGTGCAGAATTGGGTTGATTTGATGGTTGGCCAGTGTTTGGCGGGTTTACAGCTATCGGTAGTGTATAACTTTGGGGAAGGCCATATGGGAAAAATTGGACATCTTGTTGATTGAAAGCTTGTTATGGGGGCCTTTCTACATGCAAGGTCAAAGGCACCATTGTTTTATGAGGAGGAAAATTTTGGGACGGTCCTTGTGTAGGGGGTAAAACCTGGTGGATAGGTAGGAGTGGGTTATGCCGGAGGTGCTTGAATAGGGGTCCCCTCTGTGATTCTTCTATCTAAAGACTTCAGTGCCTCTAGGATTTGTGCCATTTGTTCTTTCAACTGATTAACATCATTTCTCAACTCTTCATTGTGCTCTTCTAACTCATCCATGATCCTTGCTTGAGCGCGAGTTCTATAAGGATGTTTTAGAAAACGTTTCCCCGTTATATTTGTTTAATTTTCTGAAATAGTTTGTAGTCAAAAAAGAATTAATCAAAATGAAAAATGCATTAAAAAAAACAACCAAAGATTAAAGAATCATCACAGTTGTTGAGCGTCTTCAAGTCTTTAATGGAAATTAATGTAGGATCCTCGTCAAATGAAACACACCAAAATATAATCCATAATCAAATTAAAACATCAAAGTATATCAGAATTTGATTCAAAATACATCTTCTTTTTCTTACCCATACATAGTCTACCCATACCCCAAATCATTACATCACCCCTTCCTAGCCCTAGCTATCATTCCTTTCATCTCTGAGACCAACCAGTTGCAATGGCTAAAGAAATCTTTAATTTCTTGAGGTATCGTGTAGAAAAAAGTAGCTGTCTCAGCCTTTGACAACATATACGGGACGTCATCAATCACGGCATTAGCTAATGATGCAAGTTGTATGAAGCGCTTGATCCAATACTCAATGAGCTTATCTCCTTCTTCTATCTGACCATCTTTCACTTTCACAATAGCTTCGTACTCTTTCATGATTCTGATCACTTCCTATTTTTCAGCATTAATTTCAGCCTCGCATGCCATGACAATTTCCTTTATCTGCTCTTCTATATTTTGCGCTCGTGTTTGGAGTCCACTGGCTTGAGTCAAAGCTTCTTCTCGATCTCTTTCCGCCTTGTACAATGCACCTTTCAATTGTCATTTCTCATATAAAGCTGCATTTTGCTCCTTCACCCTCAATCCTAATTCCTTGTTTGCAGCTTCAAGGCAACGTTGAACTTTAGTTGTATGGCTTTGCACAGACTTTTGCTTCTTACAAACCTCTTCATAGGCTTGTTGTTTTTCACTATTCTCTCTCTTCAAGATGGCCCAAGTTTGGCGACTCTCTCGAAGCTCCCTTTCTACCCTCACATTCTTCTCAATCATCTTAGCCAGTCTTGCTTTTAACTCTTTTACTTCTTCATTCTCAAAGGGTTCTGGATTAGATGGTTCACTTTCTTGGGCGGTACCTGGATCTTTGAATGGTAACTTAATCTCTTGGACTCTTTTTTGAACCCATTGACGGTAACTTGCTTTTGCTGCACAACTTCTTACGCTAACTCTTTTCCTTTTCGAACAACTCTTGCCCAAGCATTTCTTGCCTTTTGGATAAGCTCGGTGAAATTTCCATCTTCATAGTAGACAACAAAAGGAACCAACAATTCCTCAATAGGTGGTCCCATCATAGGATAAGCGAGTTGACGTTGTCCCATAATTGGATTATAATTTATACAACCCTGAGTACCCATAAGAGGAACATTTAGATAATTGCCGCAATGATAAATAATGGTCGTCGACTGTTGCCATGGAGTGTGCCACCTGATGTGTCCTTCACTCAAACTAGCTAAGTGATTAACCCACTCTTGACCATTTTTCTGCCCAATTTGAAACATCAGCAAATCAGTGATCGGACACTTGATCTCACTTGGCCTTTTAAAGACATAAGCTGTGAGCCATATATAAAGCATAGGTAGACAACATATAATCTTCTTTCCTTTCCTTTCATGGCAGAAACTCAGTGTACAGGATTTTCAGATTGATTTTTGCATGCAAGAAACACATCTATTGCTGCTAAATCCACAAAGTTGTCATGCTTTGGGAAGAGGACAATGCCATAAATGGTGAGTGCTAGGACATCCATGAAAGTCTCCCAATCTTCTTTTTCTGCCAAATTATGCATGTGTCGTTCAAGAAAATCTCTTGTGAATCCCCTATTCTGATGTCTTTCTTGATAAGCTTGTTGCAACTCTGTTGGATGGATTCTTAAGACATTGGCAATAGTTGGCAGAGATGCATGATGTTCCATAGGGCGATATGGCTGTTGACCCTCCAAAGGAAAGTCTAGAATTTGCTCAAATTCCTCTAACGTCGGGGCGAACTGAAAATCTTGAAAGCTGAAGCACCTCAATAGGGAATCATAATACTGGGCTAGAGCTGTTATGGCATCTTCTTGCACATTCACTTCCATCAATCTCAAAATATTTCCATACCTCCTCACTAAAGTGAGTTGTTGGATCGTCTTCAGCTTCTTCCCCAATTCTCTCAAACTAGTAGTGTCAGCCTTTTTAACTTTCAGATGCAATTTTTTTCTCAACTCGACTGATCTCACTTCACTGCTACTTGATCCCATATTAATTTCCATTTTCTTGAATACTCTAACAACTTTGTGATTCTCAACCTATAAATAAAAAGAAAATGATGAGAAATTATTTCAAATCTTGTATTTGTTTCATTAACATAGGACCCTAGTAGTCATAAGGATCAATATTAATTCTAAACAGATAAACATCCATATAAGAATCAACATTAATCCTAAATGAATCAATAATCCACTAGGATTTGTTATTAATAAAACAAATATGTGATGACTATGATAATGCGAGAACAATATGAATCACTACCCTTTTTAAGTTCTTTTTTCAATTTTTTCTTTCGATAAATCTAAATTGATACTTATAAGGGTAATGCTTCATATGACAATGCAATGATGTAAGAAATTATGCAAATTGTTATCCTTAACCTTATTTCAAAACTGATTTTAAATTTATTACAAGTGTCACAAGGATGGCAATAAGCATGATGTTCAAATAAATGATATGTAATGATAAATGAAATGATGATGATGTAAGAAAAATTAATTTAGAGAATCATGTGAATCAGTAGTCCTTATATTATTCCAAAATATAGTAAAAAAAAAAATCTTCTCATTTTTTAGTCAAAACTTTAAGGCACTAATAATTCACATGATTTCTAAAAGAGTAAATAAAGAAAGAATACCCCCTTTTGTGTCCTATTTCAAGTCACCTAAAGGGTCTAACTTAAAGATCTACAACTTTCTTTTACGTGTAAAAACTCACAAAAGGTGGCTTGTAATCCTAAAAGGTCACTAGAGCTAAGATCCAATCCTTGATGTTGACCACAACAATAGGGAGTCTACTAGATGCGGGACATCAAGAAAAGGTCAAACTCTAGCTAGGGTTTTCACGATAGCCAAATAGGACGTGAATCCAAAATGACACCGCTACATAACCCCTCTAATCATAGGTATACTTAGACCTGGGTATAAGGCCCTGCTCAAAGTGTGTGATAAATGTGTAAGTGGTACTATGTGAGGGAGCATACAAACCCTATCAACTCAACAAACATAAAAGCTGCAAAATTAAACAACACGAGAATATCATAAAAAATTATCAATGGTCATCTATCTTAGGGTTAACAATAATATTAAGAAAAATATATACAACAAGGTTACGAAAATACATACACGAAATAAATACACGAATAAAAGAAACATAATACAATTAATTCAAATAATAAAGAAAAAGAAAGGGATTAAACAAATAGAAACAAAATAAGACAAATTTGCACATTCAATTATCAAAGGCTTGACTCTCTAAAAAAACGTCCCCAGTGGAGTCGCCATCTGTCGCAACCGGGCAGTCGCAACGATACGGCGAAAAACGTTTTCAAAAATATTAGAGGAGTCGCCATCAAAGTTTATTTTAAGAAAAACCTTGGAAAAACTTAAATATAATACGATCTTTGAAACCAAAAATGAGTTCAGGAGTCATTTACATGTAGGGAAGGTATTAGCACCCTACAACTTTTGTTTAACGGTTACCTAAAATTAATTGTACAAATTTATTCTAATTTTGAAAAATATTTATTTAACCCCTAAACATTAATTATTTTATTTTAGAAGAAGAAATATTATTTATTGAAATATTATTTGGGTTATTTTAAATATTATTTTGACTTGACGGGTACAGTTCCCGCTCCTACGTATCCCTAGGTGCAATGGAAAACTCAAAGCCACGTAATTCTATCTAAAAATTGCAAAGTTGGTTGATTAAAATTAAGTTTAATAAAAGAAAATTTATTTTGAAATTAAAATTATTTTCATAAAATTATAATGTTTATGATACAAGATAACGCGGTTATACATGTACCCTACGAGAAACAATACAGAAAGTGAAGGAAGATCATACAACTATACTGCAGATCGTTAAAAAATATTTTATTCGTAAGTGAAGTATTTGAATTTAATTTTGATTATTATCAATGTTGAAAGAGAATTTAAGATAGCGTAAGCTATACATTAATCTCTTATAATTTTTGGACAATCGAAGGTAATGTAAATTACACAACGGTGTTGCAAAAATTTGTATAATAAAATAAAAAATGGAGAAATAATTGATTATTTAATTTATCAAAATTAGAAATACAATTCAAGAAATTTTAAAATATGAAATTAATTTCATTTTAATAAAAAATAATTTTTATTTGAATTGATTAAAGAAGATACTCATTTAATAAAAACATTACAAAATTTCATTTGATTGATTTATATTATATAAAACCTAAGATAATGTTGGTACACATAGATTTTGATAATTTATAACGCATAAAGGTAGAGTCGCTACACATTAGCATTATAAATTGTTTCTTAATAAAACAATTTAGATTTAAATTAGTTGATTAATTTATAAGTTAGTATTTAGAAGAGAAATACATCTTGCATTATTATTAAAGTGGTTAACTAATTAATTAATGACAGTATATGATAAATTAATATTGCATAAAGTTTTAGCAACGTAGGTACACATAAACTTTATCAATTTATAACACACAACTATAGAGAAGCTACACGTTAATATTATAAATTGATGCAATTATATTTTTTATTATTATTGTAAATATATATATATATATATATATATATATAAAGAATTCATAATATAAGAAAAGATAAATCATAAATATAAAATTGAATCATCATCCACATTCTACAAATATACAAAATAAAGAGATAACAACTCTAAATAATAAATAACAAACATAATAATTAAGACATAAACAATGAGATAATATAAAAAATTAGAGAGAATTTATTGCTAATGTTAGAATGTGATAAATTTTACAAATAAAAAAAACAACTCAAAGATTAAAAAGAAAATAATAATAATGATAATAATAATAATTATAAAAATTATATTGCACTTAATAAATTCTTACTTTTTATTATAATTATTCTAATTATTTTTGCTAAAAAATGAAATCAATAAGTGGAATTAAGAACATTAATAAAACAAATAATGAAATAAAATAAAAGATAAAATAATACTAAAGAATAAACTGTATGAATAAAATAAAATCTAGAATATAAATGATAATCCTAAATAATAATTTCTATTTTTTTAGAAATTAAAAAAGAGCTAAATAGGAATAATAAAAATAAAAAAATAAAAAAAAAATGAATGATTAACAACGAAACAACAACAAACTGATTGGACCGAAATAGTAACAATAACAAAATAAAAAAGAATAATAAAAAATCTATTTCAGCATCCGAATGCATATTGCTTTCCATACATACATAGAGTCTATTCATTTAATGCATCCATAGGTACTGAACAAAATTTTAATGCATGAATCACGTTTCATTTTTGCAGGTTGCGTGCAACAGGCCCAACGACGTAGATCAGCAAATTTCAAATCACTTTATATCAATGATAATAAAAAAAAATAGTAAAAAAAAATCTAAAAAAAGCTGTAAAGTTTTATCGCTTATTTAAATAATCCTCTCCTTTCCCACTTATGTTATATTTTGATACTTTTTCAACAAAACTAAAAGAAATGAGGAGTCCGTTAGAGGAGGAGAATACCTGAGCTACAGTAGAAGATGCTAAAATGACAGAAATGGTAATCAATAGTGGTTTGATCGGTGGTCCATTGCTTTCTTTCTCTGAAAAAGAATCTCCTTCTTCTCCTCTGAAAAGCTTTTTTTTTTTTTAAAGATTTTTGCCGCTCTTTAAGTTTTTTTCTCGTTTTTTTTTTAAAGCTCTCCCATTTCTAGATTTTTTCTTGTGATTTTATACCAGTCATTTTTAGAGTTTTTACAAAACGCAAAAAATTTCTAGTTTCCTTTCTCATGTTTAGAGTTTAGATGGGCTGGGTGCACACTGCAAAATTTCCGTTTCTAGGGCTAAAATTGTTTTCTAAATTTGATATATTTTTTGTGAAAAGAAAAGTATAAACTTTTGAGAGTAACCGTGGAAAAGAAAGGGAAAAAAATGGTATTCACAATGTATTAATATTCTATAATTTCATATATGTTATTGGGAAAAGACCGTTTTCATGCTTTAAAATATTCATTTGAATTATAATATAAAAGTATGTTATGTATTTTTGGAATAAGAATAGCTGTTTAATTAAAAAAAGAAAACATGTCAACTATTAAATTAAATAGCTAGTTGACATGTGAGTAAGTAAGGTTTTGTGAATTTAATTATAAATATTTTTATTCCAAAAAAAGAATAATAAACTTCATATTGAACGGTTGAACATTTGGGTGTCGTTTAGTAAGTTTTGCCCGTCTCCTCAAGGAGGATATAATATAATAATTAATTGTGTTGCTTTGATAGCCCTAAAAGTCACTCGTTGTTGAAATCATTTTCTCTATACAACATTTTAAATAATATTTAAATACCATGTACCATTTTTATTTTATTTTTTTCAAAGCTCAGTTATTCAAACTCATGCATCTGTATTAATATGATTCCCAAATTGAATAATTGTTAATATTAGAGTCCAAGCGAAGGGGTTGGTTCTTTATTATTTCATTATCATTATTACTAATGCTAGTTGTGGTTGCTTTACATAGAAGATTTAGACTAAAGTCATCACTAAGTAGACATAAACCAGTAAACTACCCACAGATTGCGGTACGGTGAAGAAGTTGTCCTCAATTTTGTTTTGTTCCCCAGCACCCGAAAAAGCTCAATCATATGATGTTGAATTTTAATTTTGAGACTCGAAGACCATCCTCTCACTCTTCTATTTCTCATCCTTCCACTTAATTTCCTGTAAATGGCATTACCATCAACAAGAATATAAGCATAATTAACCAGAAAGCGTCAATTATGATGCTATTTTTGTTGGACAAAGATAGAGTCGTTTGTAATATCTATTTTGAGTTTTTCAACCTATCATAAGAAAATTATGCTTTCTAGTCTTCAAATTAACAGAAAATTATGCTATTTTTGAGTTTGTTATCCTTCATCTTGGATGGGTAAAGTAGAGTTGGCTGCTGAATAGATGGACAGAGAGAAGCTTATGCTTAATTGGATAGACCACATCAGTGACATAGGCTTGATGAATGCATCCCATGCTATGTTATGTGTTCAGAGGTATCACAAAAGTGTTTAAAGGAATGAAGTCCCGCATTATTAGCTTATATTCTAAATTCATTGTTTGAAAAATCGTATTCAGCTACAAAATTTTGAGAAGAAATTGAAATTTTCGAAAATGACTATTAAAGAAGCATTTTGAAAAAGATCCCTTAAACTTTATTTAATGGGTGCCATACCATATTTCTTTGACATTTTCCATGTCTAATTTTATTTTGAAAGGAGTTTAAAAGAAAACAATAAAATAGTAAAATTTGTGAAATTATCTTTAAAAAAAAAAAGTTGTAGAAGTGTGAGTATATTAATTATATATGATTCTTGGTTTTTGTGTTATGAAAATGTATTTAATATATGTTTGGATAGATTTATTTTGTTTTAGGAAAACATTCAATGTTTAGTTTTGTTAAATAGTTTTAATTATATTAATTTAACACCCCCCCCCCCCCCAACTGGACATTTTAAATTTCTTACTCTATCTACTTTAATCTTTCGCAAAGCATAATGATACAATAGCTTGAAATTTATTATCAAGAGAACGTGGCTCTCATGTTGCAGTCTTAACTTTTTTTTTTTAATTATAAAATGAATTTAAAAAGCATACTTGTTAGCAAGGCCTTTAAGTAAGTTAAAAACAACAATTTCTTTTTCTGTCGGAAAAAACAACTATTTCTAAATAGGCTAATTATTTTTATTTTTGTCATAACAACCATTTATGTTTTAGACTTATCTTTCTAGCCGGGATGGGCTGGGCCTGAAGTACTTATACGGAGATAACGATTCGTTCTGACCCTTTTGAGCAACAAAATCAGCATTTATTAGTAATAATTTTTTAATAGATTATTACTTATACAATTTTTTTGTCCATATTATTACTGATGCAAGTTTTTATTTATGGTCAACTAGAACTGATACAAGTTGAACTGCCAGTTTTGAACTAAAAAAGACCAGTTGAGCTGCAAGTAGTTTTATGGGCTGAAACAGAAATGGCTGATTTTATGAGCTTTAGATAATTGAGTCTACCACAACTTTCTTCTTTGGTGTATTTGTGCATTTTAGTGTCAACTATAACATTATTAGGGTTTATTAAGCCAGATTAAATTAAAAAAATAATATCAAATTTGATGCTATTTTTTATTTTAGAATCACAAACTCAAACTTTTTTTGATACTTTTTTTTAAACAATGTTCTTAGTTAATAGCTGAAATTTATTAAAGATTATAGAAATATTGTGAACTATGCAATTTTGATTTAAAAATTTTTTATTTTAAAAAAAACTGAATTTTGGTATTAAAAAAATAGAAACAAAGATTTTTAAGAAAAAAATTTATCTTAATAAAATAAAAAAACTTCACAATTAAATCTTAAAAGAAAAATAAAATATTACAAATAATCAAACTCTTATACCAATGCTACTTTATACATAAAAAAGAAAAAATTCAGAATTTTTGTCATTTTGTGAAAACCCTAGCAATAAGAGGAAAAAAGAACCGTAGAGTGAGGGAGCATCAAAGGAGGCTGAAAATTTTATTTGAGGGAAGATATTTTAAACCTAGAGAGAAAGAGGATGAAGGAGGGTAAAAGCAAAAAGAAAAGCAAGAAAAATTTTAAAAACATGTAAGTTTCATCATGCATTTTATATTTTTTTTTTTCTTCTTCTTCATGTATATTAATATTTTGAATGAAAATTTCATATATCAAATTAATCTTTAAATGAAAAAATAATAACAATAAGCTCCACCATTCTTTATCTCTTTTTTCTCTCTAAACCACACTACCTTCAACCTGTAACACCTTAAATTTAATTTCAATAAATAAGGAATTTCGTAAATTTTTAAAATAATAAAACTTCCATTTTTAATCTAAATTTCATCAAGCATTTCAAATAAACAAAAGGATTACAAATTGCATCAAACAGTTGCTACAGGACTTATTCAAATACAACAATTTTCAAAATAATATCTTAAGTCCTATAGCAGTTCCATCCACCCTTTTACTGAGTCCAATGCTGATCGTCTTAATTACTTGAAAAATGAATGTAAGGGTGAGAACTCTACATTACCAAAACACAATAAAAAATATAGCCTTACCTCTAATTCATTTCCAATACATTTATACAGATATAATACAAACAACATCATTATCCACTATATTTCAATTGGACATCAATGCACTCACGGCACCAACAACACTTCACATTCAAAATTACAATTAATAACAATCTCGTGCACACGCACGCCAGCCACGCTTACTGTGGCACTGTAATTATAGATTTACACCATGAATAGTCGCTGGTTACCCTGTCTCACGGATACCACGTGGGCAATCACGGGTCGCTTAGCAAAAGTAGTAATCAGAGGTTTAGTCAGGAAAAGAGTGTGTGGCCCGTGGTGCACCCGTTCCACAGTCGGTGTCACCACCACTCCTTCTTCCCCAAGGTATTTCTATTGTCCTTATCTTTTACACCTCCAGTGTATCGCTGAACTATTCACAGCACATTACAACGGCGCTATGCACCCCATTCACATACATTTCATTCACACATGCAAAATTCATGCTTACATATGGCACACAGTCCACATTGCATTCAAATATATGGCACTAGGCCCATATTTATTTCACGGCACATGGCCAATATTCATCTATATTACAATATTTATTCAATCATGCAACACCTAGCATACCATTCACATTCATCCATTTTGAGTAAACACACACAATGCTCACATTATATTTCTCAATCAACTCATTCTCTACATGTTTTCTACCTCCTAACTCAACCACAACTTCATATTCAATCAATTACACATAAAAAAAAGTAGGGTAAAGTCCCTCTTTACCTTGGATCGATGTCTCACACGCTAAATCTACCAAGAAATGCTCCTCTCTCACGGATTTCGTTCTAAACATATGGAGAAACTTTATGAGAACCCAGGGAAACCACGAAAACAGAGAAAGGGGAGAAAAACTGAAACCCTAACCATTAAAACCCAACTCCAAGCGTTCTCCACATAGATTTAACCTTCAATCAAACTCCCGAACGGCTTTGGAGGCAATGTAATTGGTAGAATAAGGTTTGGGAGTGAAGGGATCAGAGGAATTTCAAAGGAGAAGAGAGAAATGAAATCTCCCCGAACCTTAACCCCTTTAAATCCCTTCTGGTCGCGACACTCTCACTACAGCGAGATATTTTCGCTGCAATGAGATCCCCTCGCTGCAGCAACACGCCCTTATGCTGCAGCGAAAATCTCAGACAAAACTGTACCCTAATTTCAGCAAAATCTCGCTACAGCGAGACCTTCTCACTATAGTAGAGCTGACAAAATAGGTTGGCCCGATGGATTGAGCCCAAAAAATGCATTAAATGGGTGGGTTTAAGATCTAAAAAATAAGATCCAAAATTACCTTGGGCCATTTTGGCCCAGTCCGAATAAGCCCGGTACCCGATAGAGCTTTAACTGGGTTGGCCCATGTAGGTTCGGGCAGCCTGTATATATATGTTGAGATTAAATCCTGAGTTTTAAGGAGTTTGAAAGGAAATATATTTTAGTTTCAAAACCCTAAAATTATAAGTATAAATTATATACTTTTGCACCATTACAAAAACAATAAAAAACAGAAACCAGTGGTCTTTTACAACTAAATAAATAAATAAATAATAGTATAATACAAAAATTGGACATAAAAAATGAGTGGTCTATTAAGTTCTTGCAAAAATAGCTTAGCATGGTATGTTACAAATACTAAAAATAGCAATAAAAATAATGATTTGTTGTTATAAAAACAGTAAAAAAAATTATATGTTACAAAAATTAAAAAATAAATTATTTAAGTTGTCGGGTCAGCCCGCGTAAGCCCGTAGCCTGCATAGGGTAAGGCTTGGCAGTAAAAATATAGGCCCATTTTTATCTTGGGTTAATTAAGCCCGACCCGTTTGAGCCTGCTACCCGTATCGGGCCGAGTTGGGCCGAACTGCCCGTTTTGACAGCTTTACGCTCTAGCGAGACTGCACCCAGAAATGCAACCAAAACTGTCGCTCTGTCGCTACAACGAGAAGGCGACATTTTTGGTCCTTTCTCCCAGGATCAAGGAGCGCCCAAAATTATACCCTGCACTTAGGTACTTGGCCTATTTTCTGCCCAACCAGTCATGCATACACATATATATACACATATTTACAACATATATCTAAAAGTACACACACACACACACACACACACACACACACATATATATATATATATATATATATATATACATTTAGATTTATATAATTAACAATAATTAATATTACAAAATTTGGGACGTTACACAACCACCCAAAAATTCACCCTTTTTTCCATTCATTTTTTTTCCAAACCACCACTTCAAGCATCAAGATCCACCATCTCTCCACCTATTCCTCCATCTGTCATCATTACCAAACACAAAACTCACCATAGAAGCTCTTTCCCTACCCTTCCTTCTTTCTCTCCCCTCTTCTCACACTAACTTCTACCACCCAAAATATGGCCTCCAGTAACCTCACCTCCACATATTCATGACCTCCCTTCTTTTCTTGAAGAAAAGCACATCCCTAACTTAAAATTCTTTCCCCTTCAAATCTGAAAATTTTAAATTTTGAACCTTTTTACCTTTTTTATTTTTATTTTTTAGTACGAATTTTTTTTATTTTTTTTCTCTTCTGATTTTTTTTATTTACTTAGTTTAATATATATTTCCAGTTTTTATTTATTTATTTATCATTATTATTATTTTAATAATATTATTATTTATTATTATGATGATTATTAATTTGTTTAATGAATGAGTTCTTATTATTCTTTTTTATTTTTATTTTATTTTTTTGCTAGCCTAGTTTAAATAAAAGTTTTGATTTTAGCTTATTTGTTTATTTTAATTCTCTTGATACTATTTACTTTACAATATTATACTTGAATTATTTTTTAATTTATCTCATTCTAACATTAACAATAAATTTTTTCTATATTTTTTTATTTTATTGTTTATATCTTAATTACCATGTTAATTATATTTTTTTTAGGATTGTTATCTTTTATTTTATGATTACTTCCTCTTATATTATGAATAGTAAATTATTTATTTTTTATATAATTAATTAATAAATAATAATATAATTGCATCAATTTATAATACTAACGTATATTTTTCTAACGTCATATATTATAAATTGATAAAGTCTATGTGTACTTACAATACCAAGACTTTATGAAATATTAATTTATCATATATTATCTTTAATTAATTAGTTAACCATTTTAATAATAAATCAAGATATATTCCCATTCTAATTACGAACTTAAGAATCAATCAACTATTTTAAATCTAAATTGTTTTATTAATAAAACAATTTATAATGTTAATATGTAGCGACTCTACTTATATGCATTATAAATTGTCAAAAACCTATATGTACTAACGTTACCTTAAGTTTTATATAATATAAATTTATTAAAATAAATTTTTTTAATCTTTTTATTAAGTAAGTATTTTCTTTAATTAATTCAAATAGATTTATTTCTTTTATTAAAATGAAATTAATTTCATATTTTAAAATTTCTGAAGTCAAATATCTAATTTTGATAAATTAAATAACTAAACATTTTCTTACTTATTTATACAAATTTCTATAATATCGATGTGTAATTTACATTGTCTTCGATTATTCAATGGTTATAAGATATTTATGCATAGTTTACACTATCTTAAATTTTCTTTCAATATTAATCATAATCAAAATCCAAATTCAAATACTTCATTTATGAATAAAATATTTTTAACGATTTGCAATATAGTTGTGTGATCTTCCTTTACCTTTTGTTTTGTTTCTCGTAGGATATATGTATAATCGTGTTCTTCTTATATTCTAAACATTATAGTTTTATAAAAATAATTTTAATCTCAAAATAATATTTTTTTTTACTAAACTTAACTTTAATTAACCAACTTTGTATTTTTTAGATAGAACTACACAACTTTAAATTTTTCATTGCACCTGAGGATACGTAAAAGCGAGAACCGTACGTGTCAAGTTAAAATAATTTTTAAAATAATTTTTTTCTTTTAAGATACTTAGTTAATATTTTAATAAATAATTTTTTCTTCTAAAATGAAAATAAATAATGTTTAGGGGTTAAATAAATATTTTTTAAAATTAAAATAAATTTGCATAATTAATTTAAGGTAACCGTTTTTAAATAAATATACTTCTAAGAGTGGTTCTCTATTAACCGCTCTCAGATCTATACTTCTGAGAGTGTTTCTTCGTTAACTGCTCTCAGAACTATACTTTTGAGAGCAATTCTCTATTAACCGCTTTCTAAAGTACACATTAGAGAGTGGTTAATAAAAAACCACCCTCTAATCTCATTTTTGGAAAGCGGTTAATAAAGAACCGCTTTCTAATGTTATTAAAGTCATTTATAAATGAACACGCTCAACGTATTTCTTCTTCTTAGCTAATAAAGCTGGTCTCTTTCACTTTAAGTTTCTTCTTTGCTCTCTTATGTTTTCTTCATCTTCTCTCACTAACAAATTAGTTTTTCTTTCCATCTGTAAGTATCTCTTTATTCTGTGTTAGTCTGCTCTCTTCAACTTCTTTATGCTAATTTTTTCACATCTGTAGGTACTTGTTTCTTCTTTTCTTTGTTAACGGTGAATTATTCATTCTCTCTTTCTGTCTTTTTCTCTCTATTAATGTTAAAAATTATTCTATTAATTTGTTCTCTCTTTTTTCTCTGCTTACTTGTATTTGGTTCATGCAGATGTGGACTGTTTGGTTAAAACCAAATATATAAACTCAAGATTCAATTTTGATTTGTGATAAAAATGAAGAAAACTTACAAAGAAATCAATTTCAAATTTTGATTTAAACGTAATAATAAATTTTTATTTTGCAACAGAAAACTCAAAAAGAAATCAATTTCAAATTTCAGATTCGTAGTCTACATTTATACTTTAGAGAGTGGTTCCACACAGAACTGCTCTCTAATCTTACACCTGTACTTTAGAAAGCGGTTCAGCCTAGAACCGCTCTCTAATCTTAACATAATATAGCACTTGTTTAACTGTTTTTTTAAATATAATACATCAGATAGTACAAGATTTTAGAGCAGTTTTAACACTCTCTAATTCAAAACGAAATTGCTCTCATGTCTTCATTTTGGCTAGTGATTTTTTCAAGATTTTCTTAAAATAAATTTTAGTGGCGACTCCTTTCAGTTTTTAAAAATATTTTTATATTCTTAAAAGATATTTTTCTTAAAAAATTTTGCCTTACCGTAACGACAGTTGCAACAAATATTAATAAAAATTATGAAATTTAGAGTAAGGTACAAATGATTTTTTTTATTTCCAATAAAATATAGTTAACAATAGCAATAAAGAATATATTGGCTTTTTTTATTTAATTAATACATTTTAAAAAACAAATTCTTAAAATATAATTTTTTTGAAACTAATTCTCTGTCTGGGCTTTTTTTTTTGCCAGGTCAGAGGTAATATCGGCCATGTACCGACGATAGTCTTTTTTTTATAGTTTTTTATTACTCTATCGCCCACATACGTCCGATACTAAGGCATAATCTGACACGTGGATATTTAAAATGGCAGAAAAAATAAAAAGAAAAACAAATATTAGTATCGCCCAGTTTTTGACGATAGCAATTTGAAATGGACTGTTGGGGATGAAGTTTGACACGTGTCGATATCGTATATGTATCGGCTCTGACACAACGACAAAGCTATCGTCGCATCTGGGGCGATACTCTCTACGATGCTGCCATGTGGCATATCGGGAACCGACGCCGCTCACGGCTTCTTCCCTTCCTCTTTCCCTTCATCTTCCTCAGTTTTCTCCATTAACGCCGGAACGCAAGGTGATTTTGAGCAGAATTTGTGAAGAAATAGGCTTTCGTTTGCAATCTTGTGTGAAAAATTGAAAGGTAAGAATTAATTTATTTAATTGATAATATTTTTGTTGAGTTTCATTTAGAAAAGAATAATCGATTTGAATTTGAATTTTAGGATTTTCGTGTGGTGAAGTGGAATAGAAATTTTTGCCGGCATTTGAGGTTAGTGATGAATAGATAATACAGTTTGATGTATTTTTTCTATTTTTTTTTTAATTTTTAGTATTTTTTTTGTATTTATTATGAATATTGTGAATGTAAGTATAGAAAAATATTGTACATTTGGCTGGAACCGTAAAATAAGGCAAAAATAATATATAGAAAATAATTTTTAGTATTTTTTAAGCTGTAATTTGTTTCTAAACTGTAAATTATAGATAAATTTTATTTTGTTGACTGTAATTAATATAGTTGTTAATTTATGATGAAAAAGATTATATGTAGATGTTGGTTGATATTTAAAAAATATATGTATAAGTAGTGTAATTTTGTTATTAGTTGTAATATTATGTTGTAGAAAAAAAATATAAATGTTATGATAATTAAAATATAAAAAATATATAAATCCAGTTAAATATAGTTAAATCATAAAATATTAAATTACATAATTAGTTATATTAATAAAGATAATAAGATAAATATATTATTAACTAAAAAGTATGAAAAATTATATTATATTAGTTGTAATATTATGTTTAGGGAAAAAAAAAATATAAACGTTATCATAGTAAAAACATAAAGAAATATTAAAATTTAGTTATATCATAAAATATTAAATTTAAAATACACAATTAGTTATATTTATAAGATAACAAGATAATTAGATTTAGAAATAAAATGTTATTAAGTAAAAAGTTTGAAAATCCTTGACATATTATTAGTTGTAATATTATGTTTACGAAAAAAAATATAAATGTTATGATAGTTAAAATAAGAAGAATATATAAATTTAGTTGTGTGTTATACTTATTATCTTTTACCAATAACTAATTGTGTATTTTAAAATTAATTTTAAAATACACAATTAGTTATTGGTAAAAGATAATAAGTATAACATGAAATGTTGCTGTTATTAGCTTGATGCATAATTATTAATTTGAAACTTTTCATTAAAATTTAATATATAGATATATGATATGATAGAAATTTGTATACTGATATTTTATGTGAAACATAAAAATAAAATACATAATTATTGTGTTAGACCTGTTATATTATTATCAATTTTGAAAAAAACTTTAAAAGGGTTATATAATTAGGATTATATATATTTTTATTATATTCTATTTATATTCTGTTTAATTTAATTTAGAAATTGTATTAGTAGTAGTTTAACAAATTGTATACATGAATAATTGTTTTTAATGTGTTTATAATGATATTAATGTGTTTATAATCATATTTAATTAGTAATATATATTTTTATTTATTTAGATGGCTTCATCTTCATCTCAAGGTATGATAATTAATCCTGGGCTAGAGGATCCATCTTTGTTGCGTTTTCAAAGTATACATGTCTCTGAACACATTTGGGATGGGCGAGAGCATCCAATGTTGAAGGTTAGGAAGTCTCAATTCATACCAGCTGGCATAGACGGTGTTCCAGCAGAGATTGTACCTCATTTGGAGATGGCTGGCTTTGGTGGAATTGCTCACCTTGCTAACTTTCCATTGGATAGAACTTTGATCACTACATTGGTTGAAAGATGGAGGTCCGAGACTCATACATTTCATATGCCACTAGGAAAGTGCACAATAACGCTTGAGGATATAGCCATCCAGACAAGTCTTCGGGTTCATGGGCTTCCAGTATTTACAACTACCGGAGGTAATTGACCGCAGATGGTTGAGGACAGTCTAGGTATTAGACCACCACCGGAAGCTTTTGTGGGGAGTAGCTTGAAGCTTAGTTAGTTAGATCATCATTTCAGTCACATTGCCATGCATAATCATGACGAGGTTCAGCTTACGAGATTTGCTAGAGCCTATATTCTTAGACTCATTGGAGGGTTTATGCTAGCAGATCACTCTAGCAGCAGGGTGACAGTTTGTTACTTGCCGTTGCTTGAGGATTTTGCCATCACAGGGCAGTATAGCTAGGGAGGAGCAGCTCTCAGTTTTTTGTACAGAGAGTTATGCATGGCAACAAACATTGATAGACATGCTATTGGAGGTTTGACTCCATTGCTGGTTATATGGGCGTGGGATAGGTTCCCATGTTTGGCTCCCCCTAATCCTCCACATTTACGACATGACCTTCCTTATGGTGCCAGGTATGCATACTATATGATAAGTTTCGTAATCATTTTTCATACTTTCATTAATACTTTGGAGTATATTTATACGTTATAAATTTTGGTGGTGTTTAGGTGGTTAGTAAATGGGGTGCCTAGAAGAGGGAAGAAAGATGTTGCATTTTATAGATATAAACTTGATCGTCTTAAGCGTGGTGAGGTATGACTTTTAATTTTAATTTTAAACATTATATGTTGAATTTGTTATTTTTAGAATATTTTTAAATTTTAAACATTATTCAATGTGCAGATCATAAGACAGCCTTATAGTCAACAGTTACTTTCTACATTGCGTCCAATTTGCTTAGAAGGGATGATGATTTGGAGGTCAGTGGTGCCCCTTATTTGCATACAGATTTGTGAGTGGCACCAACCAGATCGTGTAATGCGTCAGTTTGAGATGGTGCAACACATTCCTCGACTTCCTTACCAACCTGATGCATTACATGACATCACACTCAGAGGTAAGACTGGAGAGAATTAGAATGATAAGTTCAGACATGTGTTAGCGTTATGGGAGAGGCGTTTGGATTGGGTTTTCAGCAATGACCAACAGATTGGCTTATTAAGTTCAAATTCAGAGTACATGTGATGGTATTCTCGTCATATTAGACGTTGGATGACGAGAGATGCAGTTGTATTTTCATTAATGGTATGTATATCCACCTAACAGTACCTATAATTATCTTGTATTTTGTAAACCAACCATAATTTTATGTTTGTGTAGGGAGATGCACATGAGAGGGCATACTACTTGGCTACTGATGGCCAACAGTCATTCACTTTTGATGAGTTGCGATCATTAGCTGAGACCATGTTGTCTTTACAAAGTGAACAAGCCCGGATCTTAGAACCGTCACAAGGAGTTGAGCCACCTGTCCAAAGTGGACATACTGAGGAGCCACAAGTTGATATTGGACAGCCTGAGGGACGCAAAGAAGGGCGAGGTTTGCATCGACGGAGGAGGCAGGTGCAAGCTGCGACATGGTCTATACCGCCTTTGCCAGTTAGACAAGATGGTGTGTATTTTGTCCCGTCACAGATGCCTTTCATTCCATCTCAGTCTACACAGGCTTCTTACTTTCATTCATCACAACCTACCACACATTCTACATCTCCATTAAGTAATGCAGAAGACTATGTTCCTGACTTTTATCATTTTATGACCCCACCTCCGTATGATCCATTACTATTCACACCCTCTGCTCCAGCTCCAGTTACTAGGTCAGTAGGAGAGCCTTCTACGGTTTCTTTGGGGGATCAAGGCATTGATCTAAATGCCCAATTTAGAGCAGTTGCAGATCCTACCCAGCATGATGTCAGACGTAACCCTGATAGGGAGGCCAGAGATCGACCTCGTCATTGCATCCTCACACCACATGAGGACCATGACGACCAGGGCAGACAGGAGTGATATTAGCATTCTATTTATATCTTTGGTTATTCTGTATTATGACTATACGATGCTTTGATGAAACTTTATTAATATATCCATGTTCATTCGTATTACCAACTTGTGAGCATAACGTAACAAAAGACTAATACCATTAACAATAGTTAACAAGTGTTACAATACTTAAGCTGAAAACGTAACAAAATACCCAAATAATAGTAATACATTAACAATACGGATAAACTGTCATGTAGGTTGATTATGCCTAGGACAATGGCGTTGGTTGTGATCAGTCTGTTTACATAGACGACATCGTTGACGTGGTTGAGACTCCACCCAATCCATTTCATTCCTAATACGCGTTGATTTTGGTCGACCTCTTCCCCTTGATCTTTGCTCGTCTGGTACTAGCTTCCATTCATTTGAAGTCAAAATATTATTGTCATTTCCAAGTGGAGACCAGTCAGATGAGTATGCATCAACAACTAATTGCACAGAATAAACAGGATCAACCCATTGCCAATAATCAATACTCACAAATGCACAAGCAGCTATGACATGTGAGCAGGGGTAGTGATACGCCTGAAACTTTCCACATTCACAAAATCTATTGGATAAAATCACAGTCCACTTGTTACCACCGCGTTGCGTGATAGGATTAAAAGCCTCTTCTACTTCAAACTTTGTTCTTTGTATGTCATATCGTCAAACTTAATGGGAAGAAGCTTCCTGCTGATTTTTCTCCATTTGTTGCATTAACTTACGACAATATCTACTTCCATTTTTAAGCTCTGTTGTTGCTTCCTCACCACGTTTCACAAAATACTCTACTAACCGTGCATATGTACATTTGACTAATGCTGTTACTGGCAAATTTTGTGCTCCTTTTAAAATTTTATTCACAGCTTTAGATAAATTCGTAGTCATATGTCCATAACGTCTTCCTTCCTGATCATAAGCCAAAGACCATTTTTCTTTGGAGATGCAGTTAATCCACCTTGTAATGTCCTGTGCCTCATTACAAAACCGTTCAAGTTTTTCTTCAAATCTTTGCTTGCATGTTTCATATCCTATAAGAAAAATGAATCAATATAACAATACGCCTGAATAATATTTGTAGTGAATCCAAAGCAACATTCGTACCTAATTTGATTAATCCTTTCTTCAACTCTGTATTCTTGAATCGCTGATTAAAATTGCTTGCTATGTGACGAATGCAATACACATGATACGCGTTTGGTGGTTGCCACCCAAGATGTGGATTAGAAATAGCACTTTTAATACTTTGATGTCTATTAGAGATCAAACAAATACCTGCCCTTTCAGTGACATGAAGACGGATCAAAGCCAAAAACCATTCCCATGCTGACAAAGTTTCCCCTTCCACAATGGCAAAGGCAATTGGAAGGACACAGTTATTTCCATCTTGTGCGGTTGCAATCAGCAAAGTTTAACAGTATTTACCATACAAGAAAGTTCCATCTACTTGTATTAAGGGTTTGCAAAAGTTGAAAGCAGTTATGCATTGTTTGAATGACCAAAATAATCGATGAAACACTCTATATCTGTTATCCACTTGGTGACCCCTCACATAGTCATTGGTTTCAATTTTGTATACTGACCCAGATGAATGTAACTGCATGTACTCCAACCATCTTGGCAATGTGGCATACGATTCATCCCAATCACCAAAAACTTTTACTATAGCTTTTTGTTTTGCCTTCCATGCTTTCTTGTATGAAACTTGATAGCCAAATTGACCACTAATTCTTTCTTGGATTAATGTGATGGGCACCGATGGTTGTTCTTTTACCATACCTACAAATAGCAATATCATTATGTACAATCTTCTTCAGTAATATATAGACCATTAAACGTATTGTAATAAAATTAGTGCAACTTACCAAGAACGCAACTGCAAATGAAGTTTGAATCTAATTTTTTGTGGTCAAGAGACATCATTGCATGAACACACGTATGTGGTCCACCACACCTTGTGATTTTCCACTTATTAAGATTTTTGCCCAAATTTGCTCTAACCCTCCAAAGACATCCTGTACTATGATTTGGGCATTTCACATGAAATTTTGTTGGTTTTGATTCTACCACAATATAACTTTGATATGTTTTCAATGCGAAGCTTTTAATTTCCATTTTAACATCTTCTTTACACTCAAATATTTGCCCAACAAATAATGCATCACCCTCCTTCCATGGTTGATCAGGATCAACATCTACATTTTCCAATTCATCATCAGCATGTTTCTAGTTAATATAGGTATAATGTGGAGTAGAATTCCAAAACGGAGTTTCAACCAACCCTGCATATTACAACATAATCAATTTAATTTACATTATTATTGAAACGTATTTTATAACAGCTTAATGTACTTAATACCTTCAACTCCAGCATTATCAGTTATATTCAAACTACTACGAATTCCATCCTCCATATCAGATTCAGATGAAGTTTCTTCAGGATCCCCCATTCAAGTTCATTGTCATCATCATCTTCATTCTCATATTCACATTCTACACAACCATGACATGTTATGTTAGGTAAACATACTTACAACAAAATTAACTTGATATATTTTTATCAGACAATATAAAATTACAACACTTGATAAAAATAGGGGTTCATCTGCCTCAGACATGTTATCACGTGAACCTGATAAATTTAAGTCCACACCTTGTGACTGAATACAAGAACTCTCACCAGACGCAATATCTGCATATACTTCAATTGCACTTCGCTGATTTTATTGAAGAAAAGCACTTAACATGCAATCAATATCTTCATTATCACATATATCCATAATTGTGTATTGTCTAACAATCGGGTCTATTAAAAATCGTGAAATCAATCTAGATATAACCTGACTACTAGACAATTTTAATTTTGCATGAATCTTTCTCTTCAATGTCTCCAAACTTATTCCACGTGTAGTCTTTATCATTTTATTATTTCATTCAAACGTAACACCTTCATTACTTGAAAATATTCGACCGTTCCAATATACAATTATCACAAAATCAGTCATCCTGCATCAACAAATTATACTACTCAATTAAAACACATTTATTTATGTAATTGTTAATAACAATTGACCCCATTCATATTTCAATTCTATGTAAAATATCATACACTAGCTTGTTCAATTCTATGTTTTAATCAGATTTGGATACTTATCAATTACCACTTTCATTTTAATTATATATATTAAATTATTAGTAGCCAGCCACTAGATAGCTAATGCGTGAATAATCCCCTAACAACTTTACATGTTTATCACTACAAATTTTTTCTTATTTTCTTCAATAAACCTATTATAATAAATTATAAATACATACTTATCAACAAACTTACATATATATTATATTAATTTTATTTAAATCCTTCGTTTATTTTACTAACTCGCCTCTGCTCGCCACGTGTCACAACGTCACTAGTATCGCCCATCGATGAGCGATAGACTTTCAAAAAATATTAAAATAATGCTTATCGTTCCTTTATCTTCAATACTCATATTTGTTTTTTCTTTTTATTTTTTCTGCCGTTTTAAATATCCATGTGTCATATTATGCCTTAGTATCGAACGTTTGTGGGCGATAGAGTAATAAAAAATTATTAAAAAAAGACTATCGTCGGTACATGGCCGATATTACCTCTGACCTGACAAAAAAAAGTTCAGACAAAGAATTAGTTTCAAAAAAATTATATTTTAAGAATTTGTTTTTTAAAATGTATTAATTAAATAAAAAATCCGAATATATTCCTAGTACTTTTCATGCAAACATTTATTTATCTGACTTGTGAACTAAATAGCTCGAAGAAACTAGATGTTTGTTTTGACAAGAAAAAAAGTAATAATAAATAAAAATAATGAATTCTTTTAATTACAGAAAAAATAAAAAATCATTTTAATTTTTTTTTCCGTTATTTTATTTCCCGCCCACTCAACAATTAATGCAACCATATCCACTGCCTTGAATCACCATAATAAATGCATGGAAGATTGTATCTCTGATTTTCCTCCATGACGCAACTTTTTCTGTGCCCTTGAACCAAACTCTAGAAATCCAAGGGACAAGAGTGTGTTTTCTTACTCTAGAAATCCATTTGTAATGAGAAATGCTGACTACTAAATCTGGGAAAATCTGCATTTCTCAGATTTTGGCTAAAATAAGATGATATTCTAAATATGAAAGCTCGTCTAATTGGCTAGTTGATTCCTTTAAGTCTTGGACAATCTACATCGGAATAGGTTTGATGTGCACATATCTTTTTATGAATATTTTACGTTTGCTTTTTCTCATACAAATTAAATCATTAAAATATTCATAATAGCAACGGCCTTTGGGTGATAAAAGTGGATTTAATTTTTCTTCTTCTTTGTAAGCGAAAACTGATGAAAATCAATTGACTACGAAATAAATTAGTTTTGTTTTTTGAGTTCTGCATGTGTCTTGTTTTTCACTCCAAACTAAAGTGGTGTATTTTGCTTTTGACATAATTACCTGAGATGTTGATCATAGTGTTGCATTGGATTTGACAGCAAGTGAAAGAAAGGAAAACAGTGAAAGAGAATGAAAGTACCAAAGACAGTGAAACCCTGTAATGACAAAATTGAAAGTAATGCTGTTACAATCTTGTCTGCTTCCAGATTCCGCTACCCTTGTTGGACATGTTTTCTTTGATTCTCTGTGTGTAGACATAAAAGTAAAATTAAAGTGAGGCTTCATGCTAAATGAAAGATGATTAATCATTTCATTTGGGGATTCTGCCATTATAAGGAGTTTCTATCAGAGATCGCTGCCAGAGCGCACTCGCCCTTTTCTTTCACAGAAATGCAGGATATGCTATGTACATTTTGTACGTAAAGGGAAAGATAAGAAAAATTAATAACTGAAAACGTTTTATAAAATGAATAACGTAATTTGGAAAATTAAAAATCTAAAAATACATAAATAATATAACTATTTTTTACAATTTTAAAATTAACTCGTAGTATATAAAAAGGTTAACTTTAATTATATGAAAAAAATATATTTTGGTGATTATTTTATAATTTGGTTCTTATATTGAGGTTATAAAAATGGTAGTGTATATTTTATGCAGGCCAAAAAGAAAACAATATGTCAAGTTTAAGGATAAAAGTGTCCAGCTTTTGTACATACACTATAATGAAGTGCAAGTACAGGGTCAAAAGAAAAGATAATGTTAAGTGTAAGAATCAAATTTAATATTATTCTAATTTTGATGAAAATATAAAATGAATAAATAGATGAATTTTCATATAAAGATTAAAATGTAAATTATTTATGTAAAAACTAAAATAATAAATAGATAGTTATTTTATTCTTTTAAATTATAAGCATCAATCGTTTTATTTTTAATTTATAAAATAACATTTATTTTAATTTTTTTTACATAAAGCAATAGTAAAAAGATGAAATAATTTTTTAAATAAGTTTATTTTTTTAATATTAAAGACTAAAATATGTTATCTTGCAGTAATTTAAAAAATATATAATTGAAGATGAATGAAAATATGTATTGAATTGTTATTTTTTTTTACAAATTTCAATATAGAAAATGATATATATGCACTTTACAATGTGTGTGAAAAATTAATAACTAAAATGGACTATAACAATTCAAATTAAAACTAACTATAATATATTAGAGTTGGTTTTGTCAAACAAACGTGAACGTTGTGCACTTTAAGTTTATATTTATAGTTCATACTTATACTAAGATTGTCACAATATATTATAGGTGGTTTTGTTATAATGACATGAAGTTCTCGTTAAAGATCCTCAATCAAAATAAGTTATGCAGTTATTGTTGTTAGGTTTTTGTATTTATATTCTGTATTTGAACGAGATATATGCTACTTCTTTGAAGACCAAAAGATCAAGTTGGAGCTTAGAAAAATACTGTAGTCACTAGTTGATTTTCTATCATTTAGATCAAAACCCTAGTTAGCATCACAAAAGGCAGTCAAGTTGAGATTTGAAGGTTTTGTGAAAGTTAAAACTCACATATTAGTTCCTTTAAGCTATATTAAGATTCTCTTGACAACTTGCCAATGTGAACTTTTTGGAGAATGCATGAATTGGTATATTTTATTAATAACAAAGGCTACATTTGTTATGGTTACAGTGACATATTGTAATCCACCAACAATTACTTGTATAAAGTTGGATCTTTAATAAGTGAACCATCTTGAGTGAGAGTTTTAATCACGATGCCATGAATAGTATCGTTGGAGACTCAATTGTATTTGATAATGTCTGTCAATTGAAGGAACTTTGTCAGATGGAGATTGAGGTCTTTATTAGGCATGCCTCTAAACTGTAAAAAGTTCTGGACCATGCTTATGAGTGCTGGTTTCAATTCAAAATTATTGGCCTCCACATTAGGTGCTGCAATGCTTTCAGGAATGTCTCTAGCAGTAGGTGTCATGCAATCTTGGATCGATCTCCTTCTCTCTGCCATTCTTTGCTCTCTCACTTCTTTTCTTTGTCTACGCGTCGTTCTCTCAATCTCTGGATCAAATAAACAAGCTGAAAAGCACTTAGAACGAGTGAACATACATTAAAAGAAATTCTAAAATAAAAAAAATTAAAATAAAATAAAAACAAAAATTATAAAATATAAAAGAAAAATTTAATAATAAACAAAACTAAATAAAATAAAACACAAATTGCTTAAATCAATTAAATTTGAGATTTTCTTAATATTGAAAAAGTAATCTCTAGCAACGGCGTCAAAAACTTGTTCGGAGAGTAAGTGTACCTATCGAGAAGTAATACATGATTCTAAAATTAAGTTCCCAAAATATCATCCCACAAGGATTGTTTTCCAATTACTAAGAATTTTCTAATTCAATTGTTTAAGTTTCAAAGATACGAGATTAATTAAAAACAAGAATTTATAAAATCAACTTTAAACTAAGAACTAAGAGCAAGGAATACAAATACACGTCTTGGTTGAACTTATCGGAGAGGAACCTAGGACATATGAGTTTTCTCATTCAATCCTTTATGTTATTTTTTTATTTAACTCTAAATTCGATTTTCTTGTGATTACCAATCATTCATACGAATACTATTAATACTCAATGGTCATGCAATATTAATATTCTTTTCTCTAAATTAACATCACCAATGGTCATGCAAGACATCAATTTAAGAAAGCTTAAGGAACCTATGAACTTGTTAATTTAATAACGATTAGAAGAGAAAGATAGGTTTGGTCCACCTAATCCTTTGTCTCGTTTTACCCTATAGATCTATTAATTAACTGAGGTATGGTCGCCTGACGATATAATTAATTAAGATTAAGAAAGAAGCGCAATAGGATAAAATATAATCACAAAACGAAAATCAAATTTAAATTCAAATATCAAAATTTCATAAATTCATGAACAATAGTTTTCATAGCCCTAGCTATGGACTTAGTTACTCATGCTAAAGAAAAGAACTAAAACAATCATAAACAAAGTCATAATCAAAAGAAATAGCAAACTAGAGTATGAGATGTGTTTCTAGTCTTCAAGTACGATCGCTTGAAGCTCCAAGTCTCGCCAAGCATGTGCCAAGGATCCCGTGCAAGAGAAACAAGATCAGATATATTCTAGAGCCAAAGCCAAGATATAAAAACAGTCCCCTTACGATGCTTGAGATCTCCCTTTTTATAGGATTTGAAAACCCTAAAAACTCTTCATAATTAGGCTCCCCGCAGATGAGCACGGCCGTGCAAGGCCTTAAGCATGACCGTGCATGGGCTCGAAGTACCCTCGTGCTTATTGAATGGGTCTGGGCATGCTAACTGCTGCGAAACTCTAATCTTCTATCAATTTGGGCCCAAAATGCACCCAAAATCTACTTGCGGCCTCTTTATACCAAATTACACAATTAATATAGAAATTAGTGTATAACTCAAAAAAAATAAAGGTCAAATATGAATATATAGGCTGTAAAATAAGGCCTAATTATAGACTTATCAATAGATTTTATCATCTATAAAAATATAGACAAATTTTTAATTTATCCATAAATTTATAGATGATTTTTTCTATTTGTAAACTCGACTGTAAATTTATAGACAGATTTTTTTGTCTGTCATAAATATATGAATTTTTCTATCCGTAAACTTGTCTATAAATTTATAGACAAATTTTTCTGTTTATAATAAATATATTTGTTATAGATGGATTTTACCATCTGTAAAATTATAGATAAATTTTTTCTTCTGTAATAAATTAATTTATAACAATTATTCCATTCATAGTTCTTATATCATTCAAGCAAACACATCTTCTTATACTACTTTTCTCATCTCATTCATCTCTTTTTCGAAACAATACTTCTTATTCTCAAACACTCTATTTCCCGCACACTCCAACACTTCTTCTCCTTCACTCCAACCTCGTTGTCCTTTCACAACTCCACCTTTTTTTAACTTGATACATTCATAGTGACTCTCCCTCCCTCATTGTTGCTAAGTCAACTACAGATTTCAACCTCCTCTTGAATCGTAAGACATTCAAAATTGACACCTTCTCTCATGTGATCCATATGTAATAAATAATTTATAACAAATAAGTCTATATCCTACACCAAAAATAGAAAAATAAAATTGATCAAAAGTTAGAGTATAATACTAGAAACACAATGACGCAATTTGTTTGCAAAATAGAGGCTCAAACCACAAGCAATGCGCAAGGAAGCGAAGATGCTGGAGAGATCAGAGAGACAGGAAATAAAAAATGAGGAAGAAGAAGGAGAAGACGCACTTTTATTCTATTATGCATATTACAGATAAATTTTTTTGCCTGTAAGTGCATCTGTCTGTAAGTCCATTGATTAAATGTAATGTTTTATTGATTGACTTATAGACGAAAAAATTCATCTGTAATGTTATTCATGGAATACTATGTTTCATTTATACAGTTACTCGCTGAATTCTATAGTATACCGGCTAGTCTGGTGGTAGCATCGGATTACGGGTCACTAGCTTTTTAGCAGCGGTTAGCAGACGCAAGGTGAAGCTGCTCCTAGGCTCGCAGGCAAGGGCGGATGAGAACTAAATTGCCTTATTTTTTCTTTCCCGAGGTCTTTCTGCCCAAAGCAAGCTAGCTAGAAGCAGAAACTCCTATTTAATGTAATTTGTGTCTAATATTTATCACCTTAGTTTCAAATTACAAATAGAGAAATTAGTTTGTAAATCTGTCTGAATACAGATGGAAAAAAATCCATATGTAAAATTATAGATTGATTTTTTTGTTTGTAAATCTATCTATAAAATTAGAGATAACTTTTTTTTTGTCTGTAAATCAGTTTGTAATATAGAAAGAAAAACATATGTTTATATTTATAGATGAATTTTATAGACAAATTTTTTTCTGTGTAATATAGACGAATTTATCCAAAAATTTAAAAACTCTAATTTTTTTATTTTTTGTTTGTAAATCTGTCTATATTATTGATAAAAAAAATTATCTATAAAAATTCATTTGTAATTAATTCGCGTATTTCATAGTGTAAGCTCTTGGTGTTTGTTTCAGTCTATACAACGTTTTATGAAGTTTGCAAACTTGAGATTTATCTCTTTGAACAAAACCTAGTGGTTGAGCCATTAGCACTTTTTCATGTAAATCACCATTAAGAAAACAGTATTAATATCTACTTGCTTGATGTACCAATGTTGAAAAAGAGTAAGGAAAAATAACTGGAATAATAGTTAGCTATATAATTAAGCATTTTTGAAAAACTAAAACCCTCATGTTGATGAAAACCTTTGACAATTAGTCTTGCCTTATACTTATTTATAAGGCCATCAACATTCCTTTTTATTTTGAAAATCCACATGCACCCTGTAAAATTTTGGTTTGGAGAAGGTGCTACTAAGGACAAAGTATTATTTCTAGTAAATGCATGGTGCTCTTATTCAGAACTTATTTCTAATTAGGTGATGCTAGAGCTTTCTTCGTAGTGTGGTAAGCTTAATTTCTTGGCTCATACCTAAGAAATAATTTGCAAGATAAATCTTGGGTTTGACAAATCTTCAATTGATCCTAATTACTATGGAATGAGAGTTTTAAGGGTGTTATTGTATTCCCTCCTTTGTTTGGAATAGCGACCTCTCCTCCTCCTTGCCCCGAGCTACCCTTCTTATCCGTTCGTGCCTCACACTCTTAAAGCACTCACTCAAGTGTTAGGTAAGGAAGACTAGTACATTCATTGCTATCAAAGACTAAAAGAGGTTCTACTTCTAGCTATCCTTGGCTAAGTAGTAGGAGTTATACATATTGAATCATAACCTTGACTATGAAGGAGATCATCTACACCAAGGTGCAGCAAAAAAGAAAAAAAAAATCCCTTTAATGTGATAATGTGAAAAAGTGAATCAAGGAATAAAACAATGTTGTGGTGCAAACCTTTTGTCCAAAATTTACTATATCTCCCACTGCAAATATAATTTAGACGATCGAACTAGACAAATTGAAGATTATTGTGGTGCAAACCTTTGTCCAAAATTCAACTTGATTCAACGGTGGACAAATATATAGTTTCTTTCAAAGAAATACTGGTCTGGAGGTGTGCAAATTTCAAACAAGCCAATGTTAGCCGCGTCTCTAAAGGTCTCCATTCCAATAACGAACTAGAAACTCTCTTCACTTATGCTAGTAGGGTTTTGAAAGTGGCAGTAGACAACTCATAAGCGTAAGAGTTTACGCATCTATATGCTATATATATAGAGTGCTGGCTAGGGTTGCTAGCAATCACTCACTTGCCCTATCTCTTATGGGCTTCGGCCCTTTATGTTATAACTCTAATCTAATTAGAAAATTTAACAATAGGTTCTCTAAATATTTGGTTATGATATTAAAATAAACTCTTTTATATTTAATACCTTAAATAATGAGTGGTATCTAGCAATATATCACTAATGACAAAATATGGATAATATTAGTGATAATGTATCCTAAATTGGTGATAATATTCTATATGAATTGTTCCTTTATTCATATATCTAATTGAGCACAAGGGCATGAGATGTGTCATCCTTGTATAGTTCAATTATATGTTTTTTGATACCTAAGTAGACTTTACAAAAATAAACATCTCATGTTTATCCTTTGGAGCATGGTTATGCATTTTGCAATCTAACTTTATTAAGAGGTTTGTAGATATCACTCCTGTTACATAGGAGTAACGAATCTCATTTGAGTCACTCTTATTCCTCTACATGATTTATTCTATGTCCAACAACCAACGTTATAATCACCTTTATATAGGTAACATTTGATGGAATTAAAATATATAATTCCTCATGTAGGAATCGTAGTGACTTTAGGTTAAAGGACTTCATATGTTATTATCAAATCGAGAATCATTTATGACATTTTTGTAACAATCCATGCAACGTTTTCATGGTAGGTCAGTCCAGTGCATTATTACTCTTAATGTGTACTTATGTGAGGACTTGATATCTCATATCCATGATCCATAAGATGTGATAATCAAAGCTCACATACTAGTCTTAACGCATAAGATTATGGCTTTTTTTTTTTTTTAAACAGAAATACAACTTTTTTTTAAATGAAATTACGCATGTGTCTTAATTTTTTTTTGTTTACATAAATGTCCTAAAATTCATATGTAGAAGTCGATTACAAACGACTTTCCTATTTTAGTTTTGTCTCAAAGAAGTTGACTTTAATCGACTTTAGTTCTTTAAAGAAGTCAACTCTAATTGACTTTCGTCTTCCAAAATCTGCTAGAGACTGGATCCAATGAAGTCAATTATAATTGACTTTCATAGTGCAGGGAAAACGATTAAAATCGACTTCTATTGATATTTGGAGACGATTTTAAACGACTACCATATAGCCCAAACTAGGCACAACCAGAAAGAGACAAGAAGAGAGAGAACCGAGTAGAGAGAGAACCGAGCTAGAGAGAGAAAGGAGGCCAAAAAAAGTGATTAGAGAACAACGAAGACAGTAGAGATAGCGAAGATAGCAGAGACAGAGAAATAGCAAAGACAGTAGAGACAAAGATGGATAACGATTTATATCGACTTAATTTTATTGATCATATTAGAAGTAAGCTGTTAATATAGGTAAATTAATTTTTAAATATATTTAGTTAATTTATAATTAGTTATTTTTGTATTTAATTTAATGTATTATTAATTTTGTAATTATATGTTTAGAAATATGTACAAATGTTAATACTTATTATCTTTTAAATTAATTATAATTGTTTGATATAATTGTTATATTGAGTAATGTAAATAAAACTCTATTATATGTTTATAATTATTATGATAATTTAGTTTTTTATTATAGTAATTTATAATTATAATCATTTTGTTATAATATTTTCATTTAAATCTTGTATATATTATTTTCTTATTGTATAGGAAGCTCGAATTTTAAAGAGTAGGCGTTATATGATGGTTCCTCTAGATTCAAGAATGTAACCATTTCCTAGGTAGACTAGTTTTTGGCATGTTGCACAGATGATTCCAGTATTTGATTATGATGGACACTCACAAGTGCACTTGTAGAATGTTGGAGGCCTGAGACACATACATTTCATTTTTTATACGGAGAATGTACGATTACTTTGGAGGATGTTGTGTTTCAGCTATACTTACGTGTGGATGGAGTTCTTGTGAGTGGTTGCATTGGAGCGTGGGAGAAATTTTATAATCGAAATATATGGGCATTGTGTGAAAAGTTACATGAAAAAGTTCCTGATGAGAGAAACATTAAAAGATTTTCTATAAATCTACAGTGGTTCATAAATACATTTGGAGCATTATCTCATAATGCTGATGGACAAATTATTATCTATTACACTAGAGCGTACATAATGGTTCTATTTGTTGGGGTATTGTTTCCAGATAAATAAGATTTAGGGTTCATATGAAGTGGCTATCTCTTTTAGCTGATTTTACAGATATTTCAAACTATAGTTGGGGTTCTATTGTTTTAACATCCCTTTATCGTGAGCTATATCATGCAGTGAAATACAATGTCACCGAAATTGCAAGTTGTTTGCCTCTTATACAGTCCTGGACATGATACAGAATACCTTAGTTAGCCCCTAGGCACCATCATCCTCTCACTTTTCTACTAGCATTAAGGTACTATTATTTATGAATATATTAATTTTTATTATTTATATATGTTAAATTTGCAAGTAAAAAATAATTATGCTAATTTTAGATGGAAAAGTTTTAGATCATCGACGAGATCAGATACGAATAAGTTATTGCGATATAGGAGGATCATTGATTCAATTGGCATTAATGGGGTAAGTTGAAACATGATGTATGCTACGAACTTTTGTTTTAAATAATTATATTTTTTGGTCTAATATTTTATTTTGATACTTTCAGTTTAGGTGGATGCCTTACAACAACAATGAGGTTAGAAACATTACACCTCATTTCGTGTATGATGAGACTAATGTTTGGACATCTATGACTGCTCTTATATAGTTTACTGTGATTGAGTGGCACCTTATTGATCGTGTGGATTGACAATATGGTGGAGCACAACACATACTAATCAGCCCTATAAATATTGATCGATTGCATGCTAAGGATGGGAGATGTGATCTAAAGATATGGTGGCCTAATTATCATGTGACATGGCATGCTATATAGAAGGCACGTAGGAAGTGACAAGTGCAATATTCTCTAGCTGATGATGATCGTCTCTCTGTTGAGTACTTTCAGTGGTACTTGTCAGTCGCTAATAGATTTTTGTTATTGGATGAAGCCCCATAGGATGCAGAGCTTAGGGACTTACCTGATAGTATACTACTACATACCCTACAGCATCTGACATTACACACCTTGATGACATTCCAGATAGATACTCTTTTATGCGTCGTATACCTGTATACGTGCTAGTAGGTGTTAGTACCGTAATGAGACACATATACTAGTCGACCTCTCAGCACATGATGTAGAATCTAGTGCAAATCCAACTGTACAACAGACCTCACACTACATATACCACCTGACACCCATATACCCGAGCCACCACTTCATGTCAAGACCAAGCCAACAACAGTACATGGCTAGTCCTTCTTAGCACCACTTCATGACTGGCCTTAGCCAACCATGTATGATCCCTAACCAGCATTTTATGGGAGGGCCTAGTCATCAATTCATGTTAGATTCTTTTTTACTCCCAACCCTAGGCAACAGGGTGATATTGCATGACATATATCTTTCAGTCTACCTTTCATGTTAGATGTTGAGGTTATGACTTGGCTAAATTTGACCTGTATAATGCCGCCACCAGATAATCTATATTGACCATCACTATCACATATCTGAACTCCCTCTTTTAATGGTTCATCGGAGGAGGAGGAACATCAGCAGGAGGAGGAACATATATGTCGCAGACCTGTACGACATATTGTATATCGTCATTGTGCAACAAGGAGTCACCTTGCTGGGTCCAGACGCAACAAGCGTGTCACATATGTTGCATGGTAATCTACATATTTTATGAACTATGTACTTTAAAATTTTAATTTTCTTTACTTTAGAATTTTATTTTTATATCCTTTCAAATTTTAATTTCATGTACTTTGGAATTTAAATTTTATTCAATTTAGAATTTAAATTTTATGTCCTTTGAAATATTATTTTTACATTGATATCATTTAATAATTTTATAAATTATAAAATTTTTATAGGAAAATATTAATAAAATTAATTAAAATTATTATTTTTCTTTAATTTGGATAAAAAATTTAAACAAAATATATAACTTAGGGCACGGTATGTGTAACATAGATATGCAAAGGCTAAAATACATTATAGAAGTCGATTATAATTGACTCTTATATAATACAGAAGTCTATTATAATCGACTCTTTTCTAACACAAAAGTTGATTATAATCGACTTTCTCATTGAACTATCAAAAACGATTATAATCGACTTCTATATCCGTGTGTAAAATCGATTTTAATCGACTTCTATGTAATTTAAATCAGAATATTTATGTAAAAAATTTTTTGAAGACATATGCATAACTTTATATTTAAAATGTTTTATTTATGTAAAAAAACCCTCAAATTGTCCTAAAATGATGCTTTGACTATAGACTATTTTAAGAATAACTCTTCATAAGATCTCATGATCAAGTTGTCTAGTTAATATTATATGAACTTTAAGCTCACTGTTATAAGGACCTTTATTATACTCCATTAAAATAATTAAATTGAAATGTCTTTTATAAGATAAATAATATGATACACATGGTGATGTGTTCAAAACACATATGTCTCTAGTGCACACACTAACAGACTATTGTTGACAATTTCAGTTACATGTGAAGAATTATTATTAACTTATTAATTGATTAATTTAAATTGAAGTTATTTTATTAATGCAATAATTTATAATGCTAATGTGTAATGACTCCACTTTTATGCGTTATAAATTATCAAAATCTATGTGTACCAAAGTTACCTTAAGTTTTACATACCATTAATATATTAAAATTTTTATTTAATTTCTAAAATTAATCAATTATGTTATTTTTATTAAAACTTTTCATTTAGAATATTTTTATCATTGTGTAACATCCCATGTAATATAAATTTATCAAATGAAATTTTAATCTTTTATTAAATAACTATTTTCTTTAATCAATTTAAATATATTTTCTAATTTCATTAAATCGATGTGTGATTTAGATTACCTTTAATTGTCCAATAAATTATGAGATATTTATGTATAGTTTACGTTATCTTAAATTCTCTTTCAACATGAATTATAATTTAAATATAAATTAAAATATTTCATTCATAAATAAAAATATTTTTTTAACAATTTGTAATATAGTTGTGTAATCTTTCTTCACCTTCCTTATTGTTTATTATAAGAAACATATTTGTGTTATCTTATATCCTAAATATTATAATCTTATAAAAATAATTTTAATTTCAAAATAAACTTTCTTTTACTAAATTTAATTTTTAATCAACCAACTTCAAAATTATTATGTAAGAACTATGTGATTTTTAGTTCTCTATTCCACCCTGAGGATACGTAGGAGTGGAAACCGAACCCGTCAAGTTAAAATAATTGTTAAAATAATTTTTAAAAAAATATCAATTAATATTTCAACAAATATTTTTTTTTAAAAATAACAATAATTATTGTTTAGGCGTTAAATAAATATTTTTTAAAATTAAAATAAATTTACACAATTAATTGAAGGTCATTGTTATTTAAACGAACATTATAGGGTGCTAATACTTTCTCTACACATAAACAACTTCTAAACTTAGTTTTAATTTCAAAGATCAATTTTCAAAATTTTTCTAAGGCTTTCTTTAATAAATTTTGGTTGCGAGTCTTTTGATTTTTTAGAAAATATTTTTAATCTTAAAATATATTTTTCCTAAAACAATTTTTTGGTACCGTTGTGATAGTATTCTTTTGATAAACCATCAAGAGTTGCTTGAATGTATTGAGAATCATCAATGAGAGATCCTACAGCTTCTAGTGTATCTACAATTTTTTTATGGAAAGAAATTTTTGTTGATGTTTTCTTGCTTCTTGATATTCTTAAGTTGTGAACGTAATTTACTTATCTTAACTCTTGTTGTGACAACAAACTATAATTTAAACATTTTCTAAATTTGAAATGAAAACTCTCCCTACTATTTTGGTGTGGGGATTAAGTGACATGGAGACTAAAATCATGTCAAGACTAGTTGATCTTGTTGTTCCCCACTGAAATATTTTTCACTAATTGTTTCCATTATTGCATCTTTTTCTGACATTCACCATTTAAAGTTTCAAATATGAATTTATAAAGCTCACAATGTATCCTTTAATTCTTCCTTGTGCCATTTCACTCATGTGTATAAGGACAACAAAATATGTGAAGTATACTCAAAGTACTTAATGTTTTAGATAGGACTATAGATTCTTTTCCAATATCTGTTTGGAGCATTTTAATTTTAAGTTCAAGTTGATTTTTAAAATGGATAAATATTTTTAGAAAGTGTAAATAATATCTACTATCATAGAAAAAGCAATATTGTCGAATGCAGAGACCATTCCTTAGTTTTCCTTCTATCACAATTTGTCTTGTTCCCTAAGATTTGACATAACATGTATTAGGATAAAACTAAAAAAAGACTTTGTTCTCTCTAGCAAACTAAGATACACTTAATAAATTTTTAAATATGTTAGGAACATGAAATAAGTTATGCAAGTAAAGGAATTTTAAACACTTTGAAGATTAAAAAAAAAATTACAAATGTGTTCAATATTTACTATTTGTCCATTGGCCATTTTGATTCTAGTGTCTGCATTGTAAACCGATTTGTCAAACAAATTATTATGATTCGACATAACATGGTTTGTGCCTTTTGAGTCAGAGTATCATGCAAGATCAAAGAGAGTTTTAGGTACAACTATTATTGCAATCATGAATTGAGTGTCTTGTTTAGTATTTTATGAGTTTTCTGCTACCATTGCTCTTTCAAAGGAATCGTTATGTATTGAGAAATCATTTCTTAATATTAAATCTATGATAATAGTTCAAGGCAATATGCCCAATTTTCTCTAATACTTGATAATAAGATCGATTATCATTTATGTTGAAATACCATCCTTGTCTTCTACAACTGACATTTCCTTTGAAGTTTCCAAAATTTATTCTTCCATGACTTGAATTATAAAATGGGACTCAACTATTTTATTTCTTCCAAATCTAATTTTGAATGAGATTGGCCTATAGTGACTACATTAAGAATGCATCAGCTTTCTTATTATTTTCAATTTTTTCTTCTATGGTGATAAGCAATGTCTCAATTTCAACAATTGTATATGGATATGTCCTCAAAATGATTGAAGTTACTATGGAATTGTATTCTTTTGATAAATCATCAAGAGTTGCTTGAATGTATTCAGAATCATCAATAAGAGATCCTACAACTCTTAGTGTATCTTTAATTTTTTTAGGAAAGAAGATTTTTGTTGATGTTTTCTTGCTTCTTGATATTCTTAAGTTGTGAACGTAATTGACTTATCTTAACTCTTGTTGTGACAACAAAATATGATTAAACTTTTTCTAAATTTAAAATGAAAACTCACACTACCATTTTGGTATGGAGATTAGGTGACATGAAGACTAGAAGTCATGTTAAGATTAGTTTATCTTATTGTTCTCAACTGAGATATTTTTCATTAATTGTTTCCATTGTTGCATTCTTTTTATGTGATATTTTCTTGGCATTTCAACACTTACAATTTTTTATATGAATTTTTAAAGATCACAATGTATCCTTTAATTGTTCCTAGTGCTTGTTGTTTCTAAATAAGAAAGTTGTCATCATCTAGTTTGATTGATATTAGTATAAAGAGTAATTGAGTGATAGGCTCTGAAGCCATAATTGAATATGATACTATAAGAATTGAGCTTTAATATCATAAAGATATTTGGGCAATAATTAAAGCAAATTAAAGATAAACGAAAAATATGTGTTAAATTGTTATTACTTGTAGTTCTCATCACATAATGATGTATGTATACTGTACAATGTGTGTGAACAACTAATAACTAAAATTAATTATAAATAAATATTTATTGTGGTATCTATAAACTTGAGAGAGAATTTTATATATTCTTTATATTAACAGTTATGATTTCTTTAATATCTTAAAGATAAGAAAGTATTAACATCTTTTTTTTTTTAACTAAACTACTAATTCTATTATTTATTAATTTTAAATTAACAGTTATAATTATTTTACTTGTAAGAGAGGGTACGAAACTCTTTCAATTACAAAGCTAACATAGATTTTACCTTATAAATACTAGAGTTGATAATGTGAAACTAACTACTTTTATAATGATTTTTATAATGTTAAGAATTAAACGTATTGATATTCACAATTTTAATAACAAAAATAGATATTGACTTAAAAAATGTCGGAGACAAAATTATAATTAAACCTAAAAACTAGTTCGGCAGTTAAAAGATTTTAATTTGCGCATAACTTTCCTATCTTCTCGTGCGCAGATTCACAGCCCCTCTCTTGTAGGGAATGAACATATGCAAGATATAATACAAAGAATGAATGTAAATGAAATATAAAAGAAATGAATTTAAAAAAATTAGTTCCTAATATAATTAAAACTTTAGTAGCTAGGGTAAGTAGTGATTAAGGGAAAAATGAAGAGAGACAACCACGCTCCACGAGCCTTTCTAAATTGAAAAACCTAATCAATTTAATAGAAAACTTTTTGAAAGTTGCGCATGGATCCCGTACCACACAAAGTAGGAGTGGTCGGGTAAAATATGCTCCAGTCCATGAAAATCTTCCCCTCAAGGAAAACACAATAAGAAAACAAATGAAGAAGTGGCGTACACAAAAAGCGGAGCTTTTCTTCAAAAAGCAAAGTGGAGAATGGGCCATGCAAACCCCTCAAATATCCAACAAAGTCAAATTATCTTCACGTTGTAGATATAAGGAGCATCAGTGACGCTAGCTGTTGACCAAATTTCCAAAAAGAGTGTTAAGACATAAATTCTCTTCACCTTGGAGATATCGATGAAATTACAGTAGATTAAAAGGTATATAAACAAGAGTCTTAATTTTAAAATATTCTAAATATTTAAATTTGCATCTCAATCACCCTTTCATTCATGAGTCGGACCACGTACATAATCCTAATAAGTTGAGCGGTGATAAATTTGTTTATGAAATAAAATAAAAAAATGTACTTCCTTCCTTGACGGGTGGGATATGGTGAAAGATTGATATGTTTCACTTTTACAAAAAAAGTTTTGGTTCACTGTGGCACTAATTTTCATCCACAAGGATTTTTATACATATTACTGTTATAAGTTCGTGACTTGACTAACTTTAAAATAGTTAGCTTTCTTCCCCTAAGCTTCTTAATAATATATAAATAAAAATATCATGCGCATTATTTTGTGGGCGCAAGCGAGGGTTTGGGTCACAAATTTATCATCGGTGGTTATTATTTTCATATGAATACAAACGCTGTTGAATTTCTGACAAGAATCTTCGTCTAGTATATAACACAATCGTTGACCGAATTCAATATTTACCGACCATATATTAATGATCCTAAATATTTAATGTTTTTCATGAAAATGATCGAAATTTTAAGCCAACCTCACATGGCATTTTCGTTTAAGAGGGACGGGAGCGGAGGCTCGTTTCTTCTAATATATTATAAATACACGACTCAGTAGGGTAGTCATTGTTTTCTGCTCTTACGCCATTTTAGAGAATATCATGCGTTTAGTCAGAAGGTAACCGTTAATCTGCGATTTGAATTTAAATGAGTATTTGAAATGTTTTCCATATGAATTAAATTATTTAAACATTGCAGATGCATTGGTAAGTATCAGCGATTACTTTATTGGAATTTTATTGATCGATCGCTAATCAAGGGTTTTTGTGTATAAAAAATTCTCTTCTTTTAAACATTAATTTCGGACACGTGCTATTCTAAAACAGACAATCAGTTAAATAGTAACTTGTTGAAATTCCAAAAATAGTCTCGTTTTAGCATTTTTTTAATAAAAAAAACACTACCTTTCTTTTTATCTCTCTTTACTTCTCGTCACATTGCATAATAACTTTTTAATTCAACTAATTTCTTATAAGAGATTATAATTTGTACTCAAATTACATCACTTCTTATAACAAAAGAGGGATTGAGATCCTCTGCAGTGGATCCTGCTAGTTTTAATCCCATCCATTCATTTTAATATTTATTATTTTTAAACAAAGAGTATTTATTTTAATGGCTAAGATCAGAGAATCCTGGTCTAGCAAAAGAGTGAAATAAAAATAAGACAAAACGAATGATGTGACATAAATAGAGAAAACAAGTAAATTATAAAAGAAAATATGAATATCATATGTATAATAAAGATAAACACTCATAATCTTCTGAACAGTTTCACAAGCGCCATGTCTAGTGATTTTGCTTCACTAAGCAGATAGGGTTTGTATATAATAGAAATTGGAGCTCTAACACAGAAGCATAAGATCGTAAGATATTCCAAAGAATACCCTAATCTATCTTGCTAATATTCATCCCACGTGACATCATTTTGTTTTATTTTTTATGAAAACTTCAGATATAAATGTGTGTTCAGGAAAGTTCACAAATCCAGTTAAAAAAAGTGTGAAGATGTGATAGTTATAATTTAAGGCAGAATTGACAAAATTATTTGTCTCGTTTGAGCTAATTCAGTTTAGCTTAATATAACTAAATTTAAAAAAGTTAACTTTTTTATTTGAGCCACAAATTTTAAGATAAAAACTAATTCAAACTCGTATTTTATATTTAAATAGACCGTGTTAACTTAAATTCAATTAAAAATAAAAGAAATAAAAAAAAATCAAAATTCTTTTAGACTTAAAATTTCAACTTTAAACCTTATGCTGTAATAAATCTAATTGGGCCAAACGTAATTTCAGGCAATGGCGGAGAGTTATACTTCACCCTGTCCCCCAAATCTAAATGGATTTTTTTGTTTGGAAAACCATTAAATTAATAATAGTAGGGTGCATGATGATATCCTCTCACTGATGCTTCATAAAAGGAAAGTTGGGGGAAATGGGTCGAGAAAAGCAGCAAGCTCGTGAGTGTAACTACAAAACATTTCTTTTCTGAATCTAGCTAAGCTATAAATGGCCTTCGTTATTATTTTAGTTTGGGAAAACTGCAAATATTGACTCCAGTAGTGTAACAATGTTTTAGCTAATTAATTAGAGTTAGCACAGATGTTAACACCAAACCTGCTAGTCATTTCATCATGTGGGTGAAGAAGCATAGTGGTCCTTGAGATGGGAATTAATGATAGAATTAACCTTAGCTTCTCTTTGAGAGACAACCCGTCTTTAAGGTAGTTTGTCTTTGATCAATGATTAGTTAGATTTAGCCTTGTTTTTTTAATGTTTTTTGAGACACATGCTGAAATAAATAACGATTACAAGCAAGCAAGAAACGAAAAAGAAAAGAGCGAGTTCTAGCTAACCTTAGATACAACTATAACGTGCCCTAATGATTATATGCTTAGCTTTCCCCTGCCAATCAAATGCATGATTACCAATGGGCAGAGCTATGTATGCCTTGCGTAACACACTACTTAAAATCAATAGAATTAAGGTCTGTTCTTAATAAATCTCTTTAGAGAGTATTGAATATATTATTTGAAATGTTTTAACTATTTAAAAGATAATTAAATAATTTTAATTTTTAGTATAATAAATATTTTATTGATAAATTATTTCACTTTATTTCCTTAAAAATTAGTTCTCTACGTTAATATTTGCCGTAGAATCAACTGAACGGATTAAAAAGTTCAATGAACAAATTAAAGGAAGCGAATATTAATTGCACTGAGGTTAGCTTTTGCAGTCTCAAATATCCCGGGATAATGGACAACCAAGCCAACAAAAGAGGAAAATGCAAATTCAACGGGGTAATGTTATTTTTATGTCATCTTTTTGTAATACTTTATAGTTTATTTATTATTATATTATTTATCTTATTTAATTTTTTTCTCTTTTTCCATTTTAAAATAATAATACTTAATTCAACATTAGACTGCTTCTCAACGCTTATCAACCCATAATAACACATATTTCAGAAATTAAAAAAAGAAAAAAATTAAGTATAAGAATTAAGTTATTTACAGATTTACAACAGTGTGTTTACTAAATAGCGAGGGGGCAACATGGTAATTGGATATTAAAGAAGAAAACATTACCTGAAATCCAATGTGGGCTCCATATTTTAGGTGCTATAAATAAGCAATCTTCTCCGCCACTCGCCAAAATCACTCGTCCCAGCAAAAAGCACATAATCACCTCCAACCTTCTCTTTTCATCTCGTATCTGAAACAAACTCCAAAACCAAAGCGAAAAATAACACAATGGTCGACGTAGACCGTAGACTGAATCCGGCTCACTTAGCCGGTCTAAGACGCCTCTCCGCTCGAGCCGCTTCAGTTTCTTCAACCACCAAACGTTACACTCTTCAGTCATTATCTTCTCTTTCCGATAAGCTCATAACCCACCTCCGTAACTCAGGCATAGAGGTTCAAACGGGTCTCTCCGACGTCGAGTTTGCTCGAGCCGAGGCGGAGTTCGGCTTCGTGTTCCCACCGGACCTCCGAGCCGTCCTCGCTGCCGGCTTGCCCGTTGGAGCTGGATTCCCAGACTGGCGCGCCGCTGGAGCTCGGCTTCACTTACGCGCCATAATGGACTTGCCCGTGGCTGCTATTTCGCTACAAATCGCGAGGAACGCGCTTTGGTCCCGGTGCTGGGGCCCAAGGCCCACAGTGCCGGAAAAGGCCTTGCGAGTGGCGAGGAACGCGCTCAAGAGAGCACCACTCTTGATTCCCATCTTTAACCATTGCTACGTTCCGTGCAACCCCTCCCTCGCGGGAAACCCCGTCTTCTTCGTCGACGAGAATCGAATCTTCTGCTGCGGCTTTGACCTCGCGGATTTTTTCCAGCGAGAGTCGCTGTTTCGGAGCTCTGGTTTCAATTCGGATACTCTGGTTCTCAAGAAGCAGAGATCCGTCGCCGATAAACCCTCCGTTAAATGTTCCGTTTCTGAGTTGTCGCGGCGGAGCCTCGATGTTGGAAGGAGGACGCCCCGGTGGGTGGAGTTTTGGAGCGACGCCGCCGTGGAGCACCGCCGGAGAGTTTCTTCGCCGTCGGCAGCGGAGAGGTTCGTCGAGATTCGGCGATGGGAGGTGCCGAAGTGGGTGGAGGAGTATATAGGGAAGATGGGATCGGTGTTGAGGGAAGGAGGGTGGAGCGAATCGGATGTATCCGAAATGGTGGAAGTTTCGGGTTCGGATTTTTTTGAAGGGGATATGGTTTTGTTCGATAATCAAGGCATTTTGGATGCTCTTCTCTTGAAAACAGATAGGTTTTCGGATTCGCTCCGAAAATCTGGGTGGAGCTCCGAAGAGGTTTCGGATGCTTTAGGATTCGATTTCCGACCGGGGAAGGGACGGAGACCGCCTAAGAAGTTGTCCCCTGAACTGGTGGAGAGAATAGGGAAACTGGCCGAAACGATTTCTCGGTCATGATACTTGGAACTGGAGCTAATTGCCTTTATATTTCCATGTACATTTGCTTTTTATTCGATTTTATTTTTATCAGGTAAACAATTTTTTAATGAAAAAGAAAAACTATTTTGACATCGATATTTGTATTTCACCTTCCCACTTGGGTAAAACAATTAGGAATGGGGAAATCGCAATGTTACCTTAAACAAAGTGCAGAAGTGATCATAGGTTTTTGAAATTGCTTCATGTTAATGATCGTCCTGTGTATGAATAAGAATCGATGGTTAATATACCGTTGTGTGCTGTAATATGAAGAATCTCTGATTCCCGACAGTGGTTTAAGACTTTAAGCAGTTTCACTTTTTTACCTTGCATATTTGCGCGCCCATTTTCCTAAATTTAAATTATCTTTTTCTTGCTTCACTCGAAGTATTAAAACTTATTGGTCCGTTTGGTAACAAGATAAATGTAATTAATCCTGATGTAATAAATTTTTTTGTTAGAAAGTAAAAATAAATAAAATTAAAACTTTACAAACGGACCTACTTTGGTTTTGGTTTCCGTAGAATCAGTGCACGTGTGTACGAGCTACGGCACATACATAGAGAGAGATCTTCGTAATAGAAAGGTGAGCCTCCAACGGGAACATGACGCTGCTGGTGTGAGACAACATTACATGATGAATGAACCAGGGGTTAAATGAGAGAAAAGTAGTAATTTTTTTAGGTGATAGTGCATAAAAATTCATTTAAAAACGATATAGTTTTAACCGGGCAATAAGATTAGAAAGGAACTGAAATTAGCTAGCCTAGTCATCCTTTTTTCTTTTGTAATTTTATTTATTACTATTCTCACGAGTTTAGTTACACGGGGAGAGGGAAATTGAACCAAATTGCTGCGGATGAAAGTGAAGGCGTGAAAAAAAATAGCAATGTCCGGGAGAAAAAGGTATTTAATGAAGGAAAAAAATGAAAATTGGCAGAGGGAGATACTATGATGTTAACATTCTTTTCATTAAAATTTTTGTCCTTGGGAATTTGGAAAAGGATATATGGACAGAAACCTAGTAACAGTTTAGCTTTTAAGGGACATAAGAAAGATATATGTGTTTTGAGTTTGGCAGAAAAAGATGGATGGATATATTTAACACGGTGTATGAGGGTTTAGGATGGGAAAAGACGTGGACTGTGCCAAGTGTTTGTTATTTTAAAATGAAGTTTGGAGGGCTGACAGGAAACAGAGGGACCACGTATTTCCAATCCAATGAGCTCTCACGTTGCACACTTCATTGTTGTTGCTTGTTAGTTTCTTTCCACCTTCCTGGTTTAGTTTTCATACTAAGCTAATTTCTAGGGTGATAAGAAATGAAGCTGAAATGTTGTACGGTTTTGGTTTGGAGCACTTGTCTTATTTTGTAGACATTTGGAGGGGGGGCTCCTGCGATGGAGCGTGGGGTTGGTACAGGGAAAGTGTGCATATGATTTGATTTGCACCTTCCAATTTCAAAATTTTTATATTGTATCTGATATTGTATTTACACAATTTCTTCTTAATTAATCCAGAGAGATCCATCATGTGAATTGAAATTTTAAGTTTAACCCATATCCCAATATTGTGAGCTATTTTTGTCGTTTGCATAAACTAATAACCCTTGCCACGAACTAATTCCTTTCAAAACTAGAATAGATAGTCATAATATATGGTTTTCTAGCAAATTTGATGTATGATTAAACTAGTTAAAACTATTCACAGGTTTGTGTGAGCTTGAGGCAGACTCATCAGAATATCATCGGTGAGTTTAGATTAGACCAAATATCATTCATTTTCTCCATGATGCAAAAAATGTACAAAAGGTAACCAAAGCGAGAGTCGGTAACAAGTAAAGTAGGTAAAATCCCAAAAACAGTCAATAAATGTTATGCAGGGTGATTCCCTGCATCTGCATCATGCACTGTCACTTTGGTCATCCAAATCTTGAGTCCTCCCTTCACTCCTTATCCTGAACCCAACTGTTAATATTTGTCACAAGTCTATGATATTCATGTGCCTTCACCTCCACCGCCCCATCCTCATCTTCTCTCTGCATATGTCTTCCCGTGCATTATTATTTTTCAACTTCTGGACGGAAGAGTTTCACAAAGATTGATTTTAACATATACAAGAGTATATAGACACATCTTAGAGAAATTGCTTATTATTTTCATAAATTTTTTAACTTATTTTATTAATTTCTTTCATTATTTTAAAAAATTAGTTTATTTTAATAAATATTATAATAAAATTAACAGTGAAAATTCTTATATAAAAGTAATCATTGAACATGCAATCTAGACGATACTAAAACACATCTTATATATATTATTGAGAATCTAAATCAATTACTATTATTTATTAGTGTTTATTCTTATTTTATGAGTTTTGATTATAGAAATTATAAAAATAAAAGAATTGTTACATATTTATGAATAACTTTATCTGTGATTTATGTTCAGATTAATGAGTAGAATTAAAATCAACTTTAAGTTATGGTTTTCTTGTATTTAAAAGTTGTTAGTATAAATAAAAGTGTAAGTTTTCACTTTTAACTTGATAGCCTTCTAAATTTCTCTGAGTTTCAACATTTGGTCTCAAAGCTTTATTTGTTCTTGAGGGACCTGACAAGGTTGAGAGTTTCACCAAACACCTAAACACTTACATTGAGAATTGAAAATGCAATCTGATAACCAAATCATAACATTATCAATTTTTGAGAGTGAAAACTGTCACCTATGGACAATTAGAATGGAGGCTTTTCTTGATGCAAGTGACTTTTGGGAGACTATTGATGAGCATTATGAGGTTGGACAATTACTAGAAAATCCAACACTAAATCAAATCAGGTTTTATAAGGAAAGAAAACAGCAAAAATCAAAGCAAAATCTTGTCTATTTTATGTTGTTTCTCCAACAATCTTTAGTAGAATTATGACTCTGAAATCGGCAAAGGCCATACTAGATTTTCTCAAACAAGAGTATGAAGGAAATGAAAAAGTCAAAGGGATGCAAGTGCTGCATTTAATCAGAGAGCTTGAGATGCAGCGGATGAAGGAGTCAGAAATAGTAAAAGAATATTCTGACAGATTTCTAAGCATTGTAAATAAAGTGAGGTTGCTTAGAATTGAGTTTCCTAATACAAGAATTGTTCAAAAAATTCTTGTGACTATTCCTAAGAGGTTTGAATCCATTATTTCCTCTTTAGAAAATTCAAAAGATTTGTCAATTATTACTTTGGCAGAATTGTTATATGCTTTGCAAGCCCAAGAACAAAGGAGACTCATGAGGGAAGAAGATGTGATTGAAGATGTGTTACAAGCCAAACGGAAACTCAATCATGGTTACAAAGGAAAAAAAAAAGAATGCTTAAGGAAGCAACTTTGAGTAAGGAGAGAATTCTAACAAAGGCATTAAAGAAGAAGATGAGAAGTCAAATCACCCTCCTTGTCAGCATTGTAGAAAGAGGAATCATCCTCACTTCAGATGATGAAAAAGGCCTAATATACGCTGCAACAAATGCAACTAGCTTGGTCACATGGCAAAAATTTGCAAAAATAAAAAACAGCCTCAAATTGAAGCTCAAGTGGTTGATCAACAAGAAGAGAAGGAGCAGTTATTTGTAGCAACCTATTTTGCCACCAACAGCAATGACCTATGATGAAGAATTGTTCAAAGAATTGGATCGAATCACAGTTTCAAAAGTTAGAATTGGCAATGGAGAGTGCATAACTGTGAAAGGGAAAGGCATTATTGTAATTGAAAGCTACTCAGGTATAAAAATAATCACTGATGTGCTTTATGTACTTGATATTAATCAAAATTTGTTGAGTGTTGGTCAGTTGCTTGAAAAAGGCTACTGAGTCTTCTTCAAAGACAAAATGTGCTTGATCAAAGATGCAAATGGGCAGGATATGTTCAAGGTCAAAATGAAAGGAAAAAGCTTCCCTTTAGATTTGGTGGAGGAAGTGCAAGTTGTTTCAAGTTCCATCAATGTCACTGAATTTTGGCATAAGAGAATGAGTCATTTCAACCATGTTGTATTGCTTTACATGAAGAAGCACAACATTGTGAAAGGTTTGCCATCACTAAAAGATCACTTAAGTATCTGTAGTACATGCCAATATGGGAAGCAAACTATGCTGCCATTTCCACAAGCAAGAAGGAGAGTCTCACGAAAACTAGAGTTGATTCACACAGACCTTGGAGGATCTCAACCTGAATTATCTTTATAAGGGAGTAGATATTATATTGCTTTTATTGATGATTTTACTAGAATGTGCTGGATTTATTTTTTGAGATTCAATTCTGAAGTTGCAGGAGTGTTTTGGAGGTTTAAGGCTCAGATTGAAAATCAAGCTGGCTGTAAAATTCAGGTTCTAAGGCCTGATAATGGAAAAACATTCACCTAGAAGCAATTTAATTCCTTCTGTGAAGAGGCTGGGATTGAGCACCAACTTACTATGCCTTACACTCTTCAACAAAATGGAATGAGTGAAAGGAAGAATAGAACAATAATGGAGATGACTAGATGCATGATGCATGATGCATGAGAAAGGACTTCTAAAAAAGTTATAAGCTGAAGCTACAAATATTGCAGTGTTTCTATTAAACAGGCTTCCTACAAAAGCAGTGAAAGGAAAAACTCCTTATGAAGCATGGTATGGTTATAAATCTTTTATTAAAAGTTTTAAAGTCTTTGGATGTATTTGTTTTACTTATGTGTCAAAAGTGAAAAGAGATAAGTTGGACAAAAAGGCTAAAATTGGAGTTTTCATTGGCTATAGCACAATTTCAAAAGCTTATAGAGTCTTCCAACCACAAACTAGTAAGATTATAATGAGTAGAGATGTTTATTTTGCTGACGATAAACAATAGAGTTGGGAGAAAGATGGATGGAAATATGTTCCTAATTTTTCTTTTAAAGAAGAAAAAGATGAAGATGGATATGCTCAAGTATTTGGAGTTGATTTCTCTGAAACATTTGCTCTAGTTGCTCAGCTTGATACAATCAAATTGGTTCTTGCTTTTTTAGCTTAAAAGGGATGGAAGGTGTTTCAGTTGGATGTAAAATCTGCTTCTTTGAATGGTCATTTGCAGGAGAAGATATATGTTGAGCAGAAAGTTTTGCACTTAAAGGACAAGAAGACAAGGTTTGTTTACTAAAGAAGGTCTTGTATGGGTTAAAGTAAGCACCAAGGGCTTGATACAATAAGATTGATAAGTACTTATTGAGTATTAGTTTCACAAAAAGTCTCAGTGAGTCAACTCTTTATATACAATGCTTGAATTCTAAGATTTTAATTGTTTCTTTGTATGTGGATGATTTCTTGGTGATAGAAAACAATACTGCATTTGTTGAGGAGTTCAAGAAAAATATGATGAAAGTCTTTGCGATGACACACTATGGATAAATGACTTTCTTTTTTGGAATGAAAGTCAAACAACATAAAAAAGGAATTTTATTAGTAAGAAAAAATATGCAAAAGAAATTCTTAAAAAGTTTCAAATGGAGAACTCTAAGCCTATGAGTACTCCAATGTTTCAAAAGCTGAAGCTTTGCAAAAAGGATGGTGCAAAAAAAGTTAATGAGACTGAATTTAGAAGTCTTGTTGGTTGTCTCATGTATCTTACGACAACAAGACTTGATATTTTGTAACCTGTAAGTGTTCTTTCTAGATTTGTACATTGTGCAAGTGAAGTTTATCTTCAAGCTGTAGAGATATGTTAAAGGAACTCTTGGTTATGGAATTTGGTTCGAGTATAATCAAGAATTTAATCTTCATGAATTTTTCAATAGTGATTATGCAGGTTCATTGGATAATATGAAAAAAACTTCTGGTTATTGCTTTATATTTGAAGTCTGAAGTGTTTTCTTTGGTCTCAAAGAAGCAAAATATTGTAGCACAATCAACTACAGAAGCAAAGTTCATAGGTGCTACTATAGTTGTTAATCAAATCTTATGATTGCGAAAAATTCTTGCTGATCTACAAGTCGTTTGAACAGATTTAACTAAAGTGTTTATCAATAATCAAACAGTAATTGCAATTTCAAATAATTCAATTTTTCATAGAAAGACTAAACACTTCAACATTAAGTTGTATTTTCTTAGAGAAGTTCAAAGAGAAGGTGAAGTTTTATTGGAATATTGCAAAACAGAAGACCAACTTGCAAACATATTCACAAAGGCACTTTCAAAAGGACGGTTTGAGAACTTGAGAAAGAAACTTGAAGTTGATAATTACTTATGCAAGGAGGAGTGTTAAGAATCTGAATCAATAGTTATTATTAGTGTTTATTCCTACTTTATGAGTTTTGATCATAGAAATTATAAGAATAAATAAGTTGTTATATATTTATGAATAATTTTATTTGTGATTTATGTTCAGATTAATGAGAGGAATTATAATCAACTTTAAGTTATAATTTTCTTATATTTAAAAGTTGTTAGTATGAATAAAAGTGTAAATTTTGACTTTCAAGTTGATAGCCTTCTAAATTTCTCTTAGTTCTAATAAATTTTTAAAATAAAATTCATATCTTAAAATTTATAACCTAAACTGTTTACTGATCATCAATGTAATTGGTATGCACCTTGCAATCTGCAATCTTTTTGTGTCTCGGAGCCTGCAAGGATAACATGAGACCATGGGCAATGAGCCTACCAATGGGGTCCATATCCACCTACTCGCGCTACATCCACATGTCCCTCAAGTCTGATCACAGCCGTTGATCAAGGGAGTGATCAATGTCAGTGATGTGTTAAGAGTTGACCATACACAGTGTGTATGAAGAAGCTATGTCCAAGTTGTATGACACAAATGTCTGGGTAGAGGATCATGGTAGTGACCAATTGATTAATCTCATGCAAGAACAGGGAGACAAGATCAGTTTCGTTTGGACTCTAATAAAGATTTAACAACTAATGGGATGGGGTGGTTGAGAGACGGTGACTATATAGTCTATATTGGAGCAAGCTTGTTGACATTAAAGCAAGTTTGTCGATTTTTCAACAATGTAGTCTATATTGTGATGCTTTACTATGTTTTTGTGGCTTATATGTCAACTTCTCAATTGTGCATTATTGTATGACTAGAATTAGCGTCAGTTCTGAGGCAATAATCCTCTTCCTCCAACAGGAATGAATAACAACTTGGCCCATTTTAGCATAAATTCCATTACTTTTTCCTTTTTTCCTCGAAGGATTTCGATGGTGACGAAGGTATGTTAACGAGTAAAAAGACTCATTTTGAAAAAATAATATAAATATTATAACTCATTTAAAAAGTTTAGGTGTTAGTATTACAGTATAAAAAATTGTTTTCAAATGCCATTCTATATCAGCATAATGCCACCTCTAACACTAGTATCAATTTGCCACTTTTATTATTACGTGCTAAATGAATACAAGAGGAAACAGTAAATAAAAAATGTAGAAAAGTATAAGGATTATATTGGGTTATAAGACATGCTTCTCTCATAAAACATGCTATGAGCGAATCTGTAAAGCATCTTGACGGATGAGAAAATAACAGTGAAACCCAATGTAATAATTCATTTAGGAAATGATTTTTCAACCAAAAAGGGACAACTAAAAGTTGTTTTAAGGACATATATATATATATATATATATATAATATAATATAATATAATATAAAAATAATGGTATATGGCATCACATATATAATGATTTATTTGCCTTCAGTAAAAGATTCTTGTGGTTTAGATAAAATTGAATTCGTGTTGAGAATATATTTACAGGAGCACAAGAATACGGAACATGATTTAAACTTGTCTTTTAAACTGAGCACTGAAACTGGAATAAAAAGAATACCTTGCCTGATTAGAGAACACCAACTTAGTATCTCATAGAAATCAGCGCGTAGAAGGAAAGAACAAAATGAAGTGAAACAATTATACCAAGACAATCATCTTCAAGATAAGATGCTAGACAATAGACGCAAGAAGAACAGACACAATGACAATTCTCATCCAGGCTAAGATGTAGTAACTGCATTATTTTTGTCAAATATAAATTTAGGATACATTTACAGCGCTTGCTCGTGATGTAAGAAAAAATTGAAGACAAAACGTGGGGTCACATTAGAGAAGACTTATAAAGAGCTTGTGCAAATTGCTAATAACTTAAAAGTTCTTTTTAGTTTATTTCAAATTTCAATAACTTATTCTGGATATCTTATCAGAATAATTTTTTTTTTAACTTATTCTAAGAAGTTCAATGATTAAATAGATAAGTCATCGTGTAATAAGGAGCCTATTAAATCAGCGTTTAATTAAACTGTGTTTCCCAACATATCCTTGATCACACTTGAGCAAAAATAAACTGAGCACAGATCCAACTCAAGAAGAGTTAGAAAGAGATTGCAGACTATTGAATTTCCTCTTATTATATTGACAAGTATACAATTATATTGCATTCGGTAAATCACAATTAAAGTCCCAGCTAGGCATTGCCTACTCCATTCATTAAGCATGTGTAAGTTTATGAGAGTTATGCTATGAAGTATTTGTATCAAACTCTAACAAATGCCATTACACAGAGAGTGTTGAATGGAGAGCCTGTGGTAAGCAATTTCTAATCAAGAATCCCTCTTACAAGTATGGGCATGTGACATGATCGCATCCTAACTGACTGGACCTTTGTATAATACCCCACGCTAAAAGAATGGAGATAGTTCTCTACAAATTCATATTTTATGCTGTATAATTTTTCTACTACTTACAATTGTAACTGAATACAATCAATCAGTCACACTGCCTGTAGAATTTGTGTCCCTTCCTTCTCTGAGACACTTGGAACTGATCTTATCACTTTAACACGAAATGAAACCTGCACATACTTTGGATGCTTAGACATCATAATGACACTATTCAAAATAAAATTGCACATATTAAAGCAAGGATAATTGATATGCATAAAGAAATTTTCCTCCCAGATTTTACGAGAAGGAAAATGTCGCTTCCATCATTTTTGTGCATATCTCACGCAAGTATTTAAATAAAAGTAATTACTAAAATTTCGGCATTGATTAAAAAATACACTAAAATAATAATTAATTTTAAATAATTGTAAGAAAAAAGTGTGTAGAAGTAACACAACTCAATGAGATTGAACCTTCCAACGATTAATGTGCACTATTTAACAGACTACTGATGAAACTAGTCATTAATCAAACAAACAGATGTTGACTCTTTCTCATGTGTTTCATATAGTATCTCATACGACTTATGTAAGTTCTAGAAGATGCAAATGTCTGATATGAATACTGCAACAACATTTTAAGGACCTCTTTAGGGATCATCTCACCTTCTCAGAACCAAACTGAATAACATCAGATGGGCGGATACGAGCAGGATAATTAGGAGGAACACGGTATCGCTTTCCTTCATTGCTGAGAACAAAATGAGAACGATATTAGATAAATTTTAAAAGAATTTGAAACTTTTAAATTAAAATATAGCATCTACCATTTCTTTTACTTACTCAATGATCCAAGTGCCATGTTGACTCCGCAAATCAGTCACGAAGTAGGCACCATCCTTATAGTTAATTCGAGCATGCTTCGGAGAAACCTTAAAAAGAAAATTCATTGATTATGCTGCATGATTCTGAATCACATTAAGGGAGGATCTAGAAGAATTAATGGAAAAACTTATAGCTCTTTTTAGCTTATTTCAATAAGCATTTCAGTATAGCTTATCAAAATAAGCTATTTTCATCTCATTCCAAGAAGTTTTATTGTCAAATTTATAGGATAATCCCTCAAGTAAAACGAGCTTATTGAATCGGTGTTTAATTAAGTTGTGTTCCCAAACACACCGTAAGTGTGGAACTATGTTTGATTCAAGTCATGATACCTGGGATGAAGGTATTGTAACTGAACTGCTTGGATAATCTTCTTGCAGTGCACTCCTGTGATTACCAAAACATATCAGAAAATATGCTGAAAGTGAGAATTAGATATTTTTAATGATAATTGAGCATGGAACAATGCAACACTTATTGGTGACCAAAAAGGAAAATATCTGTTCATGTTTCAAAAGGCACGTCCAAAACTGTTACTGTATGATTGTCAACAAATTGAATGTGTACATTATTGGTAAAATTTAACAACTATTATGTCATATTTGTAAGCAGGTGGTGCAGCTGTAGGCATACCCGATTATGAAGGGCTTCATCTCATTTTGACTTAAAGAGATAGGCTTTGAATGACATGTCTCATCTCCATGTGGTAATAAAACCCACCTATATTTCAAACAAGGACAGGAATAGAAGTTATGTGATCTAAGTATTCGGTAAGAAATATGTAAAAGATGATACTCATACTTATTTGGTCACAGACATACTCTCCATTCATAGCACGTTCAAGTGCTTCATCATCTTCAAACCATTTTCGTAACTGATCATTTGCCTTCATGAATAATCAAATGCCTATTAGCATTCAGATCACTATAAATCTAATAGATATGAACATATAAATTACCAGATACAATATCTTCTCAGCAACAAAGTACAAAAGTAACTTTATTTGAGCAACGTACTCTGTCAGAGAGTCTGCAACTTAGTGGTCTACCCTCAAGTTTGGAGCTGCAAAAGTAGCATCATTTTTCATTTAAAGTAATCAATTAAACAACTTTACATTTGATCATGCATAATATTCTGTCGATAGAAATGATGCTCTAGACCTCCTCCTATTAGAAATGTTTATTTCAGAAAAAAGGCATGTTTAATGAATGACAGTTATGTCATATGATAGTTATGCTTTTATTTAATTTAAGAGCAGTGTGAGTTGGCAGTTATTTTTTAATGAATTGCAGTTATGCCATATGACAGCTATGCTTCGTGGTGTTTTATTTAGGATTAGGGTGTAAGTGAACAGTTATTGTATGTGCCAGTTTTAGAACAGATATATTCTCTCTAGGAGACGTGAGTGTCTGTGGACAGCAAATTCATGCTGTTGTGTGCAGTCTGTCTGTTTTGTGTTTCAATAAATATTTCCTATTAAATACTGAGTACATTTCTGGTATTCTATCATTTTTTGGTTCGTCCTGCCGGATAAAAAGGAAAGGAATTTGCTCAGACCAACAAGTAAACCATTTATCGATGGCTAAGATGTCAGAACATATGGATTCATCAGAGGAAAATGTAGAGGGACTTCAAACTAGCATGGAGCGTATGGAGGAAAGAATGGGACGCATGGAAGAGAGGCTACTTTCTTAAATGCAGAACCTGTTTGGGAGAAAATTGGGGGAGGAAAATGAGAGTTCTAATCGCAAGGAAGAGAATTCCTATTGGTCATGGATCAAATTTGAATTCTCAAGGTTTGGGGAGTACCATATGGCAGTCAAGAAAATAGAATTGCTTGGTTTAAATGGAGAAGATAATGTAAGATGGATTACTAAGGCTGAAACTTATTTTAAAGTTCAGAATGCTTCAGAACAAGTGAAAATTAAGTTGGCCAAATTAAGTATGGAAGGGTCTACTGTATATTGGTTCAACTTATTAAGACCATCGAAAGAATCACTCACTTGGGACAAGTTGAAGGCTTTGGTGGCTTGGTTTGGAGGAAGATACTTTGAAAATCCTTATCAAGAGTTGATAGGATTAAAACAAGAGGGAAATGTTTGTTGAGTATATTGAGATGACTTGAGACAGAAGCACAGAAAATAATTAGGGTAAAATCTAAGTATTCTCATTATCATTCAGCATTACTAAATCCCTTGATTATAGGGATTGATTAATTACAAATGACTGCTAATTACCTTATTTACATAATCGATCTGATTTATATATACAAGGAAAGAAAGTAACTATATTAATAATTAAAACATAGAGATTCTCAACACTCCCTCTCAAGCTGGTGTATCTAAATCATATGCATCTAGTTTGTCACAAATGTATGTTATCCTTGGACCTTGAAGTGACTTAGTAAGCATGTCAGCCAATTTGTCATTAGAATTTACAAATGATATAATAATCTCACCAGAGAGAACATTCTGACGAATGAAATGACAATCAATCTCTATATGTTTGGTTTGCTCATGAAAAACAAGATTAGAGGCAATATGTAAGGCTGCTTGATTATCACAAATAAGCTTCATAAGTCTTACTCACAAAACTTTAACTCAGAAATAAGCTACTTTAGCCATACAAGTTCACATGAGGTATTGGCTTTTACTGGATATTTCAGCACAGGATCTAGCTACAACATTATGCTTTTTACTCTTCCAAACAGATTTTTAGACCTTTCTTGAGAAGGTTTGTGTTAGTTTTTTTTTATGATATGGTAGTGTACAGTGTTAATTAAAAAACAAATTTACAGCATTTATCTCAAGTATTAACAGTATTAAAAAAAAATCTCAGTTTGCGGCTAACAAGAAAAAGTGGGTATGGGTAGCTACAAATGGAATACTTTGGGCATATAATTTCTCACAACAGAGTGACTGTGGATCCAACCAAAGTGAGCAGTATTGTAGAATGAAGCACACCTAAATATGTTAAAGGAGTGACGGGATCTCTGGATTTGAATGGGTACTACAGAAAATTTATTTTTAATTATGGAAAGATAGCTAGACCCTTGACTGAGTTGACAAAAAAAGGTAACTTTCATTGGGGACCAACTGCAGAAAAAGTTTTTACGGCATTAAAACAGGTCATTACCGCTTCTCCAGTTTTAGCATATCCAAATTTGACCTCCCTTTCGAAATAAAATGTGATGCTTATGGTAATGGTGTTAGGGCTGTCTTAATGCCACAATGAAAACCCATCGTTTTCAATAAAGCATTGTCCAGTAATAACCTCAGTAAGTCTGTTTATGAAGAGGAGCTAATGGCCTTGGTGTTGGCAATTCATCATTGTAGGTATTATTTAGTAGGAAGAAATCTTTTTGGCTTACACTAATCTGAAAAGCCTTAAACATTTGTTGGAACAACGCATCACTATTGCTGACCAACAATGTTGGATGGCTTAATTATTGGATTTTCATTTTGAACTCATCTACAAGCTAGGGAGGGAGAATAGAGCAGCAGATGAACTTTCTAGGATTTATGAATATGCTGAATTAAAAACCATCATTTCTACCCCTACTTGGCTTCAAGATCGGGAGATAAATGAATAGTTCATAAGGATCCGAAGCTGCAGAAATTTATTTTTCATATACAAAAGAATCTTCTAGGTCATCCAAATTATTCCCTGCACAATGGGGTTTTGTTATATAAAAACAGATTGGTGGTCCCTTTCCAATCTTTATCATTCCTGTTTTATAGCAGGAATTTCATTCTACACCTACTGGCGGCCATTCAAGGTTTCTTAGAACCTACAGGAGACCAGCAGAAAATTTATACTGGCTTGGTATAAAGGAATCCATTATGGACTAAGCAGTCTTGTGACACTTGTCAAAGACAAAAATACTTGGCTACTTCTTCTAGTGGTTTATTACAACCATTACCAATTTCAGACCAAGTTTCGGAAGATCCATTTAGAGATTTTATCCCTGGCTTTCCAAAATCCAGAGGATATGATGTTGTGCTAGCGGTAGTGGATTGACTATCTAAGTATAGTCATTTCTTTCCGTTAAAGCATCCTTACAGTGCACCAAGTTTGGCTGCCATATTTGTTAAAGAAGCAGTAAAGCTGCATGTCATTCTGAACTCTATTTTGAGTGATCGTGATATTTTATTTGAAAGCAATTTTTGGAAGGAATTGTTTAAATTGCAGGGTCCAGTGTTGAAGATGTCATCTTTTTACTATCTTCAGATGGTCAAACCGTAGGTGTTAACCACTGTTTGGAGACCTACCTTCACTGTTTTGCTTGAGGAGCCTATGACTTGATCTTACTGGTTGCCATGGGTTGAACTATGGTAGAACACTACTTATCATGTGTCTACTGGTACAACACCATTTTTAGTGGTGTATGGAAGGCCTCCTCCTACGATTCTGCATTTTGTAGAAGGAGAAACAGGAGTTGAGGCAGTTGCACTTGGATTACAAGAAAGGGATCAGGCACTCAATCAGTTTAAGTACCATTTATCAAAAACACAAGATCAGATGAAACATTGGGTGGGCAAGAAAAGGAAGGATTTGCAGTTTTCAGTTGGTGATTGAGTTTTCATAAAGTTAAGATCACATAGACATTACTCGAATCAATAAAAAATTAGCTCCCAGATTTTATGGCTCTTTTCAAATTATTGTCAAGTATGAGGAGGTGTCTTACAAGTTGCAATTCCTGCCTATTTCTAATGTCCATCCAATTTTCCATGTGTCTCAACTTAAAAAGGTCATTGGATCTGCATTTGTTGAACCAGATTTACCTCATGAATTGGAGATTCACCCAAATGAAGGAATACAATCAGAGAAAATCTTAGACAATCGAGAAATTGTGGACAGATCACAGATGACCAAACAGTATTTAGTACAGTGGAAAGGACTGTTACTGAGAATGCTACTTGGGAAGAAAAGTCAGCTTTACAACATCAGTTTCCTACCTTTTGCATTTAGGACAAGGTGGTTGCTCTTGCTGGGGTAATAACAGAAATGATACTCCAGGACCTCCTATTTGGAATGTTTATTTCAGAAGGTGTGTGTAATGAATGGCAGTTATGCCATATGATAGTTATGCTTCATTTAATTTAGGAGTAAGTAGTGTGAGAAGACAGTTAGAATGGCAGTTATGCCATGCGACAGCTATGCTTTGTGGAGCTATATTTAGTATTAGGTGTAAGTGGGCTGTTATTGTGTGTGTGTTGTATTTATCAGTTTTAGAACAGAAATATTCTTGGTATGAGACATCAGTCTCTAGAACAGCAATCCATTGGTGTAGGGAACAGTCTGTGTTGTGTTTCAATAAATATTTTCTATTAAACTGAGTACATTTGTGGTGTTTTATCATCTGTCTTATTGGCTGCAAGTGAAAACTAAACCTTGTTTTCAATATTATTAGTTTCTTGAACTTCTCATTGTCAATCCATTGGCTCAAATTTCTAACATGCATTTTGAATGAGAGGACTGGAGTAAGAAAAAAGATGAAACTCTTTGAGCAAAGCAAAGTGAGCTTTCATCATTACCTATTGCCACCTAAGACCCAGCTCAACATAACAGGCATCATCATGTCAACGAAAAACCTTCCTCCAACTCTTCCAGGATGTGGTATACGAAACTTAGTCAAGAACTGCAGAGAAAGGGAAGAAATAATGAATTTGGGAGAGGCATTTCATTATTTCACTTTGAAGTATCAAATTCACTGTATTGTTTATTCTTTTATCTGTGAAATTTAAGATCCTACCTCTAGAGGACCAAGACCAACACCCAGATAAGCCTTGTAAGTGGAAGCCATAAGAGCTGCCATTCTAGCCATTCCATGAATAATAGCAACTCGTAGTCTTCTTTCTCTCTCATAGCTGGAAGCATTAATGGAAAAGGGAAACAATAGAGAGGCACCAATGATCACCAAAGAGATTTATTATCAAATCAACCAATTTGAAAATGATGAAGGATTAACTATTGGACCAAGGTTGATATATGGAAACATCTCTCTGTTCAAATCAAGTCAATAAAATCATTATTTCAGTGTTTTGCATATTTGAAGAGAAAATGGTATATTACCTCCTTAGGGAAGACTCAATGTCAATCGGATACCCTGATTTAACACTTTGTTCCCATGCATTGTCCAACTCCCATGCAAGTTGATAACTGTCCTGCAATGATAAAACAAGCTAGTTAAAAAGGATTTTTGCCTCACTCTTTTAGTGTTTCATTGAGTACCGGTCCCCTTTGGAGGCTTTGACAAAAGGTGACACTATTGATCTCCATTTCCTCTTATAGTATGAAATATTTTAATTTTATTCATGTTTCTGTATTCTGTCGATATTCATTAGAGATATTGAAGAAAAACTGTTTATTAGATAGCCTTGCCAAGAAAAAAAGTCTGAAATACCTAAGAACAGAAAAAAAAAAAAAAAAAAAAACCAGTGAATCAATGATAATAGTGTATTAGCTATGAATCATGGAAGAAGGGAGATGGTGACTGATAGGCTAAGTTCTGAATTAGGCAGTTTAAATTCTGTATTAGAAAGTTATTGAGCACTTATTTTTATATTAATTTTGGATTAGGCAGTTACATGTTATGATGTGACAGTTATAGTGATTATAGGTTGTTTGACAGACTTGTAGAAGGCAATTCTGGATTGTTAATTTGTGTTTTCAAGCACGAAACACCTTGTTAGGGGGAAACTGTGTGTTGATTGATGGTTGTCCTCTAATATGGCCCAAGAACCAGATTATTTATATAATTTATATAGAATTCAGTGTCTTTATTTCTCGAGTCCAACAGGGATAAGCAGGAAACCCCCAACAATTTTTCCATTTTCTATTATAATTAGTATAATTTTCATGTCAACTGTAAAAATAGCTTTTACATTCACTAATTATGTTATGATAAGTTTGTATGGTCTAATGTACAGAAAAATTTTAGTCTCAAAGTAAGAGAGACACAAGAAAAAAGAGAGGATCCAAAAAGTATGCTTCGACAGATCACATCAATGAAAAGGAAAACTTTTTAGTGCAAACTTGGGTTATCCAAGGTAACAGACTTGGAGGATTTATTAATCAGGGTACAAAACAATCTTTCATTTTTTTGCTGAAAAATTTGAAACTGATCCAATCATTGTGAAATATCATTGTGATCACTTCCTAAAATTCATGTAATTTTGGCCCTCTAAATAGTCAAACGCCTGCATCTGTTTCTGGTCTGAATATGTAGGAAGTCACTAAAACACAAATCGAAGAGCAAAAATAATAACTTTAGACAATACCAGATAAAAGAAATATATACCTCAATAGCCATGCATCCTCCTTGTCCCATATTTGGCTGCATGGCATGGACAGAATCACCAAGCAAAGTAACACGACCCCTTCCCCATGTCAATGTGGGTATCCTGTCGTATATGTCTCGCCGCAGAATTGCCTCTTCTTCAGTGGCAATTATCAGGTCTACTGCATTATCACACCAGCCCTCAAATATTTTAAGCAACCTTTCCTTTTTTCCTGCCATGCAGAAAGAGTTAAGAAATTAAATATAATGAATAGTAACTAGTGGCTGCACATTTGATAATCAGTGATCCTCATCATACAAATTATCTTAGCTCAAGATGTCAAAGTTAAACAAATAATCACTTTGTCGTTACCTTAATAATTGAAAATTCTTTTCAGGTACGATCAATTCCTTTAACTTAATTATATTGAAAGACAGCATCAGTAATTAAAAAGCCAGGATAAACAATTCAAAGAGTATGTCTGCAAGTATATCACATCGAAAATTCAACATTTGCACAGGCCTTCTAACAGGAGTCAAATCTCAAACACATAAAGAATGCATACCATTGGGAACATCAACACCACCAGGAGATTCTTTGTGAAATGCATACCATTGCATCTTTCCAGCACCAACATCTGAAGATACAAAGTACTGTTTGTGTCCCAAGAATACTCGGTACCTTGCAGCAAAGAAGTTCAAGTTAGCTTCTCAACATGATATAAGCAATAGTAACAAAATATGTAAGTAGGGCAAAGGAAATAGAAAAATAAGGATACAAAACATGACTAATGGCCAAACATACCCAACAGATTCAATGTCAGCAGGCACAAAATCTGCAATACCAGTGTAACAAGTATACCCAGAGTAAACAGCTTCTTTTGGCCCAAATAACTGTTTCCTCACCTATTCACAACAAAAGACTACAATAAGATTGAATGCAGAATTTAAGATTAAAAGGACTGCTTACAATCACACGAGTTTTTTGTACTCATTATGTTCAAGTATGACGTTTACTATCATATGCAAAAAATTATTTGCTAAAGAATAAGATCAGAATCAAGGAAAAATCAATAAGACCTTTGACCATATACCATCTGCTCCAACCAAGAGATCTCCTTCATACTTCTGACCATTCTCAAGCTCTACTGTTACCTGAAATTATGGAATTCTGAATGAGAAGAGTAGTAAATGTCAATCAAAATATATTTTACTAACATTAGTCTGCCAATGCATGTTCAAGAGAATAAAGAAATATAAGCATCGGAAATTACATAGCAATTGATAGCAGTGTGAGAAGATCTTCAACAAGCTTTCTCTACTTACCTTATTTCCATCATCTACAAAATTAACAACATTACTGGCATTCATAATTACATCTTCCCCCACTGCATGAGCAAGGATCTCTTGTAAAACCATTCGACTAATAACTCTTGTGACTGGAAGCCCACGTTCCACTGCAGGAGTGAATGTATCAAACTTGACATACCTGATGAACAACTATATATCAATTCATGGTACCAAATGCTACAATTTCATAAAGAAATTGCATAAAACTGCTTTCTTTTAATAACTTGATATCAAGGAAACAAGATTTTTGTTTGACAAAGAAAGGGTAATTTACATTGACATAACTCCCCTTTCGTATTTGGTAGAGGTAATTATATGTTTAATTCTACTGTACCCTATTAAGCCTTTGAGCTTCTAAACTTTACAAATGAAGGATGCCCTCACTAGGTGCAATCAATCCCATTAGAAAACAGGATTTTAATAGAATTTTAGGACCACCGACACAAACAATGTTAACTATTTTTTTGTATTGAAGTACATGTATGAGTAACCCATGCCTAAAGAGAAAACAAGAAAAGAAAATACAATTAAATCGCAAAATTATCAAGGACAAACATGGTTTGGATAATTTCTGAGCAAATAAAGATTTTTCTTTTTTCAAAGTTCTCTCTTTCTTCGATATAAACTAAACCAAACAAACATCAATCTTTCAAACTTACCAAGAACCAGAAACCCCATCTACAAGGCCATTGATTCTATCACCCGTGATACAGCCTACTCTCATAACTTCCTCAGCAACCTCAGAATCTATAGCTTCCAAAGCAGCCAACGCATTGCTTTGTATCTGAATGGGACCCCTATACTGTCCCTCCCCTCTTATAGCACTCAAGTCCTTCTCAAACACCATTACCTCGAATCCCTTTCTCTTTGCAGCCAAAGCAAAAACCAACCCTCCAATCCCACCACCCGCCACAAGCACCCGAAGCTTCTTCTTCTGAGGGGTCCCACTCACATTTTTCGTTTCAGCCTCTGCCACTGCAGCTTTAACATGCATCACACTCTTCCTCTGCTTCGTTGTTCTGCTTCCCAAGCGACAGTTATAGCTCAGAAGAGGTGAAGTGTGAGTATCCAGTGGAAGCTCTTTGTTCACGGGAACTGAGAAATGGGTTCTTGAGAAAGCTGTTGTTGACGGGTTAAGAGAGTTGTAACACAAGGTAGAAGCCATGGTTGCAGCGTTTGTTTTTGTGTCTACTGTGACTCAAAAAATTCAAAACTGAAGTACTAAATGAAGCTATGGATAATAAAATTAGAGGTTGAAGTTTTGATAATGTATGGCACTAATAAAATCTAATGAGGAATAAACATCGGTAACGGAATTGGTGGTTTGCAGTTGTAGAGCAGAAATATCAGCACCCAATTACGAAGATGTCAAAAAATACATCAGCATTGTGACTTGGGAGTAAAGGTTAAGGGGTTAACTCAGTGGCTGGTGACTGTGACAGACTCATTCTGTAGCTTAATTGTGTCCACAGATATAAGGTGCTTTGTATGTTGTAAGGTTGCCCACGTATGAGGAACCCGATCATGGTTCAGACCCGTGAGATCAAAATATCAAATTTCATTGGCTTGTGCTACTTCCCTATGTGGATAAGGACGTTTATCCATTCGATTGGCTTAAGGTAAAAATTCTTTTCTTTTTCACTCTTTTCAACCAGTGATGATAAAAATTTAACTTTGTTTTACTTAAATGAAATAATATATCCATAATTTTACTTAGTTTAAGTTCAGATTTATACTATGATACATTATACTAATTTTTTATTAAAACAAAAATTTATGAATTTAAATTAATCAATTATGTCATATGTGACCATTCACAATGAGAGAGAAATATATTTATTTTTTAATAAATTACAAGTCATTTAGATTAACTTTGATTTTTTTTATATATTTTTAATCATTTTTTATTTTACTTATTTAAATTTTGAAATTTTCTATTGAGATATTAACTTTTTCTAACTTACATTGATAAAAAGTTTGTTAATATATATATATATATATATATATATATATATATATATATATATATTGTAGAGTGTTAAGAGTATATCTTCTCGCACTTTTTTAAATATATTTTTAATTATTAACTAAAAATTGTTAAAAATTACTAAAATATAAAAAAATTATTAAATTAAAATAAAACTTATGTAATTTTTAATAAAACGTTTAGTTTATGACTAAAAATGCATTAAAAGAATAATAAAATTTATGTATTATTTTATAACTATTGTTGATAAATTAAAATTAAATTCATTTTAATAAAAATTTGTATTTAATGTTATTATATATTATTGAGGTAAAACGTTTATTTTAATATGTAATCAACACTAATAAAATCACAGCTAATTTCTGTTTTAAAAATGTGTAAAAGTGTTTTTTAAATTCTTTTTATTCGTCTATATTTTATTTTAAAAACAATTGACCCTTATTATTTTTAAGAAGAAAGTCTTAAAAGAAACCTAAATTACGACCATCCAAAGCAACGAAAACAGTTAAGAGGCCTTCAAAAAATTAAGGTAGGACATCGGAGAAGATGTCTCCTCCAAATATTTTTAGTGTTAAATGGTCAAATTAGAATATTATATATTAAATAAATAAATATTTTTACTTTTATAGGTAAAAGGGAAGTAGCTCACTGATGATTAAAAAAAAATTAACAATTAATGATTTTAAAAATGAGTCTTTATTTTGTATATTTAATAAAAAAATATTGATATGTTATGAATTATTATGAGTGGATATTTATTTTCCTACATTCTTATATTTCTAGAAATTTTAGATCTTGTAACCATTTGTTTAGTTTATCTTTAAATAAATAAAACTCTTGAGTTGTAGATTTAAGCATATAAATAAATATATTATTTGTATTAAATGTGTGAAATGAAATTGAGATTATTTTTAATTTTATTCTCTTAATTTTTTTATTTGTCTATTATAATTTTACATTAATTTGATATATAATAGTCAAACTAATATACTATATTTGATAGTACAAAGATTATTAAAAATTTTATTAGAGTTAATAAATTGTTGCTTAGTGAAATAAAATTATATTATATTCTACTAAGTTTCATAAAAATTTATTAAGTTTTAAGGATATTCGCAAAAAAATAGATATTATAATAAAATAACAAATAAAAAAAAGTAAAATATATTTATATCACAAAAATTGATATTGCAAATGAGTTTAAAAAGCATATGAAGTGTAGTAGACCTTTCAGTTCCAAAGATAAAAAATTTAAAAAAAAAAGAAAAAAGATAATTATATCAAGAATGTAAAGACTCTTCTAAGATATAATTAATATTTCAATTTCTAACAAATCATAAGTACCTAAAAATTATGAAAATAAAGAAATATCAATAAATTATGTCTTGAATATAATACAATAAAACCAAAATGAATTTAATATTGACAATGATTTTTTGTTTAATGTAGCATTGGATATAATAAATAATGTAGAAGATCATGAACCAAAATCAATAAATGAATGTAGTTAATAAGGTGATTGACAAAAATGAAAAAAATGTAAATATGTAAACTAACTTTTTGGGCCCATAATTAGTATACCTAAATATCTGAAGTCAGTTGGATACAAATGAATTTTTGTGTAAAAACAAAAAGATAAAAGATAAAATTATGTCAATACTTACTAAGTTTAACAATACATAAAGGGCTTGATTTGTGTTTAATGGAGGTTGTTACAATCTAATTGTATGACTCACTTGATAATAATATTTATATAAAACTCTTCAAAGATTTTAATTTACTAAAAGCATATAATTTAAATGCTAGAAAAGATTATTCCATCAAGTTGAATATACCACTTTATGAATTGAAGCAATCTTAATGCATGTGATATAATTGTCTTTACGAATATTTGTTAAAGGAAGCATATAAAAATAATCTCATTTATCCATGCATTTTTATAAAATGATTTGACAATGCCTTTATCATAATTGTTTTTATATTGATAATTTAAATATCAGAATAATTCTTAAAGAGATTTAAAAAATAATAAGTTATTTAAAGAAAGAATTTGAGATTATGGAACTTGGAAATAGTTTTGTCATGAGTTACAAATTGAATATGTAAAAAATGAAATTTTTATGCATCAAAAAGCTTATATAACCAAGGTATTAAAACAATTTTATATGGATAAATCACATTTAATGTGTACTTCAATAGTTATAAGGTCATTAAATGTAAACAAATATTTTTTCAAATCTCAAGAGAATGATGGAGAACTATTTAGTCCTAAAGTACAATATATTGAAACATCAATATAACTTACTTGTCATACACGACTTGATATTGAAAAAAATTACCATTACAGGAGGAAAGTTGAGAATACATCTAGTTGAGATATATGATTCAACATATGCAAGATATTTGTGGTTTATTTATGAGAAAAATTATATGTGAAACTAATGTTACATATATAACTCAATTGGAAGAAAGATACATTAAGAGAGATAAAACAAAATATATTTCTCTAAAATTCTTTTTTATCGATGATCTTCAAAATAATGACGATATAAATAATCAACATGTTTGTTCATGCAAAAATCTGACAAATATTTTTACAATATCATTGTTAAATAAAACTTTTAAACAATTAGTTCACATTATTAAGTTTCATCATCTTAAAAATAATTGTCCATATAAAGAGGAGAATTAAATACATTTGCACTCTTTTTTCTTTGTCATAGTTTTTTTCTAATTGAGTTTTTCTAACAAGATTTTTAATGAGACAATATCTAATAGCATATTAAAGGATAAGGTTATGAATTATTATAAGTAGCTGTTCATTTTTCAACCATGTTATATTTCTTGAAACTTAAGAGATTATAACTATTTATTTAATTTATCCTTAAAAAAATGAGACTCTTAAATTGTAGATTTAGACATATAAATAAGACATCTCATTTATATTAAGTGTGTGAAATAAAATTAAAATTCTTTTTTTTGCTCTAACTTTATTCTTTTTATTTTTTATTTTCTCATTATAACTTTTTGTTAATTTAATTAGGAGGAATAATATGCATGATATCATTCAAAATTAGAAAGATGGATACCATATTGTTTATAGTTTTTACCATTGAAACATTACACCTAATAAAAATTTATATACAATAAATTTTTATAAAAAATATGTATTAACTCAATTTAATATTATATTATTATTAAGTTCTATATTTTTATAAGAATTATTATTTATTAATTTTTATTATGTGTAATGTAATATTGCATAAATTAAAAAAATAAAATTATTTAAGTATTGTTTACTAATCAAATTTAAAATTTTAATTGATAAACAACAATAATAATATTAAAATAAATTTTAATTTAATTAATAAGCAACTCTAACAAAAATATATAAAGTTTCTTTTTAAAAAAATAGTATTGTTTATGTCTTCATCATCTCCTTGAAAATTGTCATGAAATTCATATTATCACAACTCTTATCCTTCATTACACTCTTACCCATAAAAAGATGATAGACTTAAGGATAACTATCCATTTTAGAAAGTATAACAATTCTAGAACTAGAGTAAATAAACCATAAACTCTAAACCCTAAATATATCGATTCTCAAGTTACAAACACTTCTTAAAAAAAGTAAAAGTATCAATATAAATGATTTAAAGAGTGACACAAGAGAATCACTAAAGAGATTCTTCCTAACCTTTTTTGCTTGATTGAGCTAAAGAAAGAAAATTGAGACAATTATAGACCGCAAAAGTCACCCTATTGGTTAAGGATCTAACCAACAATTCACGAGGATTAGAATTTCAAGCAAGATATTTACAAAAAAAAATTAATATTGAATAAAGTTTCGATTAATATTATTAAACCTAATTCACTATTAATGTTTACTTTTATTTCTTTTACTTTAAAGTTCTAACCATAGTTGTCAATACAGATAATATCGCATAGCATATGACTCTTAAAAAATTTTAGTAGGATAATGCATAGCTAGATAATCACTATTTTAAAGTTTTTATATGGATATATATATATATAGATATATATATATATATATATATATATATATATTATAAATAACATATAAATAATTATCAACAAAAGGTATAAAGAAAAAAAAGAAAGTGAATTTTTTAGAAGAACATAACAAAGGCAAGACTATAAAAAGATAGAATAGAGAGAAAAAAGGATGTGAGTTTTGTTTGAGAAGTCATTAAAGATAAAAGTGACTTTAGTGGACGAACAAAGAAAGGGGAAAAAAGTAAAGTTTTGTCATGTGACTCCAATTGCAAAGCACAACACCAATAAAGATGAGAGGAAGAAGTGTAAGAGAGAAAGAAAGAAGAAAAACATGATAAAAAGTGAAGTTAAATCTGAACTGTAAAAATTATTTTACCTTAAAAATACTTAAAGATTGGGTCATCTTAAGGATAAAAAATAAAATTACAAATTGAAAACATGATTAAAAATGGAGTTAAATCTGAAACTGTAAAAATTATTTTACCTTAAAAATACCTAAAGATTGGGTTATCTTAAAGGTAAAAAAGAAAATTATAAATTGAAAGTTTAACAAATGAAAATAAAAGTAGAAGTAATTACATTAAAGAACATTAAAATTAACGATGAAAAAGAAAAATTAAAATTTTATTCAACGCAAGTCATTATTTTTAGTTTTTAAATTTTTAAAATATAAAACTAATTTTAAATTTTAACATTAAATCTTAAATATAACATACAAAAATTTATTTCTTACTTTTCAAACTAAACTTAATTAATAATTTATTAATATTTATAATAAAAATTTAACAATTATAGACATAATAACTATTATAATGAAACGAATGATAATTATACTAATAGTGATTGACGATGGTAGTAATAAAAATAGATGAGTACAATGATAATAATAATTATTTTATATACTGAAAGATAAATTAAAGTGAATATTTGTTTTTTATTTTAAAATAAAAAATTAAAATAATTTTTTTAAAATTTAAAAAAATTTAAGTAAAATTATTTTGAAATTGAAACCAAGCAAGCATGTACTAGTCTGCTATATGTCAAAGTTTACTAACTCACCTCTTTGTGTCAAAAATTTAAGTTACTTTCTCATCTCATTTGTTTTTAGTAACTAGAGATGTCAATGTAGACCAACTCACCTCTTTTTGTTAAAAATTTGCCATAAAACATGTTAGTCTGTCCCACTCTATGTCTATATCTTGAATCGTGCTAATTTTTATAGTCATACTTATTAATAGGTTGATTCACTTAAAATTTATATGAACATAAAAATTACAAAAAAGAATAAAAACATAAAAAGTATTTGAAAAATAATTTTATATTAATAAAAAATAATATTTAATTAATAAATAATTATATATTAATTTTAAAAATAAGTTCAACAGTAGCATGTATCAATCCGTTACTAACCTGTATTTTGATGGATGAACCTCAACAGCCCAATTTGACACTCCTGTTTGTAGGATCCAACTCAGTCAATAAATCATCAACCTTCTTTTCATTATCAGAAGTGCTAAATAGTTTGAAAATATTTTGCACGGATTCAATGAATACTTAACTTCGTTTCTCAATATAATTGGTTTAAATAATAAAATAAAAAAAAACTGAGAGAAATCAAAAGGACAGTGATATATACTTGTTACGTCACTTTTCATGTTTAATTTTTATACTACCAATTTTATTTCATTATTACTACCTCTTTATTGGCTTTATCAATCAATCTTCTAGGAAAACAACTTAAATTTTGCTCTTATTTGGTAAACGTAGGGATATCCACCTTGGTTAAATGTCAAAACAAAAGGCATCACAAAAGAAACAATAAGAGCAAAATTTAAGGGGCAATCTCATTGTTTAAACCATTAAAAATAGATATTATACGTGGCACTTTATTCATTTACTTTTATCTCTTGCTTTTTTTAATCATTTTTATATCCATACATTCCAAAAATATTTAAAAGAAATCATCTTAAGGTGTCTCAGCTAAGATGAACAAAGATATTTCTCTACTGAAGATGGCGATTAATTCTTTTTTGAGAGGCCACAGTAATTAAAAGTATTTATAAATAAAGCATAAATTAATGTTACGGGATTAGTCTTTAAATTTATGTTAACATATTAATTTATATCTTTTATTTTAAATAAATATTAATTTTAAATATATTTATTTAAAATATAAAATTTATCCTTTTTTTTCTTCTTTTCTAAAACTCTTTTTTCAAATAACCGATTCCTGACATTATTTTATACATTAGTGCAATTGAAGATATCAGAGGAAAACTTGGTCATAATTATATGTTGACCTCTTTTAAAAGTCAAATTCCCACGAAAACATGCTTGTTATGCTCGTTTCTACAATATTTCGAGTGCCAGTAAAAATTACCAAAAATTAAATCATTTTTAGGGAAAATTGAGTGAGGTAATAACAGAGGATAATTCCTGTCACACAAAATACATTCATCCTTACCTTTCAACCTTTGACAGAGATTAAATTGACTCAAGTGCAGAAGTGTCTTTACAATAACTATCCTTCACATTTCATCACTTAAAATTAAAACTCATTTGATAATCATGATAAAAGATAAAATAAAAATAGAATAAACTCATTTGATATCGATAATAGTAGTGACAATAATTACATTAATCATAATATGCACAAGATAGTGACTTATCATATTGATGATAATAATATTTGTTATGATAAGACTAATTTACAATGACAATATTCAATCACTTTGTTTTTAAAATAATTTTTAAGTGTATGAATTATTAAAAACTAGTAAATATGACAAGTTTAACCGATCTTATTGATTCACTGAACGATAGATTAAAATAAATTAATAATTTATCCAATTATTTTTTTTCGATCACCAAACATGTTAATAGTATCAATAATTTGCAATGTCACTTTACCCATACTTATCCAAACATGCTAATTTGCATCAACAAGTCAACAACATTTGAATTTGACGTGCTAGTAAAGGTCACCACGATAAGGATCATTTTAGAAAAGGAGTGTATATATTATCTTATTATGTTTTTAGTTATTGATTAAAAATATTAAAATGTTAATAAAACTTGTTATGAAAAATAAAATTTACACAGTTCTTATAATTTTAAATTAATAATATCTTGTTTACAAAATGTTTTTGATAAATTAATAAACTTGTTCCTTATTATAGAAATTTAAAGTGAATTTATAAAAATTATTCCATTTGAACAATAAAACAAATATAAGTGCAATTTGAAATGATTATAAATCATAAAAAACCAAAAAGATAAATTAATTCTTACAGCAAATTTAATTTTTATAAGAAACGCATAAATGTGAGCGGAAATGTAATTCAAATCGAAACTAAATATCCCCTTTAATCATGTGAAAGTCATAGGTAGCGGTCCACTGCATGTGAGAGGCGTTTGGAAATGACAAGTGCGAGGATGGGTTTCTTGAAAGTCTACAAAATGTCTCACGCCTCATGTCCACGTCCTGCTCCCTCTAAACCCACCCTCCTCACTCTCATTATTTCAAACTCAATGAACCGTTCTTGTCCTAAGAAAATTGGTTAGTTAAATGGGCTTGCACTAACGTGATGTGTCTCCTCTCACAGCTTAACAACGTGTCCAGATTCCAGGAATGCCGATCCGAGCATAAAACGTTACTAGAAACCGATTAAACATCACAGTCACTAGACAATGACCCGTAACACCATACCTTATGCCTAGCGATAAAATTAGTAGCTTCTGATTTTCTAGTTTCAACTTTTGTTGTCACATATTAATTTATGTTTGTTACCCTCTTTTCTTTGTTGTAACTTTTCAGAGTGCATGAGTCATTCATGAGGTATGACTGGTCAAAATCTAACATTGGGTACATCGAATCTCATCAGATTTAAGTACATTGAGATATCAACCTCACGTTAAAGTGAAACATAGATAGGCCAAAAACATGTTCAGCTTTCTATTTTGGTAGCAAAATTCTGTTCTTGCTTCTAGACTTGAGTGGCTTGACAACAAGATGGAACTCTCTAACTCACTCGGTGTCATAAAGAAGAACTCTTCTTCATCCCAGAACTTGGGTTCTTTCCCAAGTCCAGGGGCACCGTATTATAGAGATAGAAGCCTTGGGAACCAAAAGGGGTGGAGCTCCGAGAGAGTTTCAAAGCCTACAAGCAGCATAAGTATCAGCAGAAGGCACAGTATGGCTGGTTTGACACCATTATTTAGTGGTGGAAGAACCATGCCTTCAAAATGGGATGAAGCTGAGAGGTGGATTTGTAGCCCAGTTTCACCCTATGCTGAAAGCAGAAGCTCACATGCACAGCTTCAACGCAGACCCAAATCAATTAGTGGCCCAATTGTGCCTCCTGGAGTTGCTGCTTTCTACTCAAATTATTCACCAGCTGTTCCACTACGCCAAGGCTTGATTGTGAGAAACTTGATGGTGGGTTCTCCCTTTTCAACAGGGGTGTTGGCACCAGTTGCTGTTTCTGTCCACCATTATGACCCTCGTGATAGTGCTGTTTTTAGTTATGACATTGACAATGCAATACAATGTTCTAGTCCTGTGCTCAATGAAAATGGTGCAGTGCATTCAGCAATGTCCACTGCACCCACGTGTGGCACATTATCCCCTACCTCTCAAGGTAAATATAATATATGCTGCCCGGGTTTACAGGTATCCTAATTAAAATTTTCATTATATATTCCTAGTGTAAGACGTTGGATATGCAGTCAATTGATTAGCATAAGCAGAAACTGTTTCTGACACGCGATAGCTACTGTTTGTGACTAGATTTCAGTGGCCAATTAATGCGCACTTTTGTTGTATTCAGCTAAACATTGACCAACATCAATGAATTTTGTAAATTGTGAGCATTGTTTAGTCATTCCCTAATTCAATTTGACAATATCCCTGACAGTGAGGACAAAACTGTATAATCCATACACTACTATATGTTGACAACATACGAGAATCTACATGTATAAAATGATTTCATTTTTATTTTAATTTACAGATGAGAAACATGATGGAACGATGAATGAGGACAATGTAATATGTCAATCCTTGAGATGTGATAGAGGTACCCAAATGAGTCCTGAGGAAACAGAGAATGATGCAAATTCATCTCCAAAATCTTGTGCCACTTCGATCATAGGTCAAGAAGATTGCATTTCTCCCAAATTAGAGGTCAGAGATGTGCAGGTTGATAGTGAAGCTACTATCATCAAGTGGTCCAAGAGGCACGCAACCAAATTGACCAAAAAGGACTCACTGCACAGCAAAGAGTTGAGAGAGATTAGTGCACAAGCCCAAGCATCGTGTTGGGATATTAATGAGTCAACCTTGGACACTTCCAAGTATGTTGTTTAAAACTCGGGTTACATTAGTCCTTTTGGTTCCTTGGCTTAAGGATTGCAGCAGAACAATTTCTAGATATAGAATCAGTTTGGAGGCTGCAAATGAATGCTTTTCAGTTCCTTAGATTGTCGTGGGATCTCCCTGATATTCATTCAGAAAGCAAAATGCATATAATGCTAGTGTTTTACTCATGCATTTATCAAGGACCTTGTGTTTTGGCGCAGGTTACAGAGAGAGGAAGCCAAAATCATTGCGTGGGAAAATTTGCAGAAAGCAAAGGCTGAAGCTGCAATACGAAAACTTGAGGTTTTTTTTAATTAGTAATACACTGAAATAGTCTTTAACATTATAAGTAATAGTTAATTTAATACTTAAAATTATAAAATTGTCATTTTAGTCTATGATTTTGTTTAACATAAGTCAATTTAGTTCTTATTTGTTCAAGGACCAAAATGATTATTATTTTTTTTTACTTTAGGGACTAAATGATCTTCCTTTAAGAATTCTAAGGAATAAAATGATATTTTATATTTAAGGATTAAATTGACTGTTTAGGAACTAGTTTGATTTGTTACTCGTTTTTTTTCATCAAAATTTATATATTGAACTTTCACATACAATGTTTGTCTCGATTCTAACAAAAATTGGTATTCATAATATCATGGTTAAAAGCAAGATATTAAAGAATTTGCAATCTCTTTCCTGACCTTGATAATATTTGACACAGATGAAATTGGAAAAGAAGAGATCATCATCAATGGATAAGATTCTAAACAAGCTGAGAAGGGCACAGTTGAAAGCAGAAAATATGAGAAACATAACACCTGTACAACAGGGCCATCAGGTTTCCAAGTGCAGAGCATTTTCATTATCCAAATATGCTCTGATATGGTCTCCAATCAGCTGCTTCAGCAGCCATGCACATACTCAGTAATCCATCCCTTGTACAATCCCTCTAGTCATTTAGGTCTTAATGCCATTTGATGTAATTGACACGTTGTGTTAGAAAGCCTTACATCAGTATTTGCAGCTAGCCACTTAGGTATGTGTTAAATGTATATAATGCAACACGATTTATTAGGACGATCTTTCCTTGTTTATTCTCAATTTTTTTCACATTTTTCTTTTTTAATAAGAATATTTTGTTGGACACGCTTTGTACTCACGGCTGGTGATTGAGACACAATTCTTTGGAAATGTGTTTATTTTCTCTAAAGTTCAATATGCTGGGGAGAAGACATATCTTCCTCTGATTTTCAATTCTGTTTCGCTCTTGTAAACTAGTTAATGATCTTCCACCAAATCCTCCGAAAGAATCCATGCTATTCAACATCAAATTCCCGCTGGACCATTAGATCATCAAGAGGTGTGGCTGAATCTATGGCAACCTGCAGGAACAAGTTGCTAAGAAATTAAATAATTTAAATCATATATAAATCCAAATTAAATAATATATCTAAGTTTCAGCAGAATTAATCTGTGCAGCCTTTTATATATATATATATATATATATCGCCATTGGAGTTCATCTTGACAATCACAACATAATGTTACGTGACAGCAACATCAAAGTAAAAAAATATGCATAAAAATTATGTTGAGACATATTTAAAATTATAGAAGATACATAATTTTTTATATATATATTTAGTTCTTTAACTACCGTAAACAATGGCTAGTATCTTAGCTTCGGAGCATGAGTTTCAAATTCCCCAGTTATAGTGGAAACTGGACGTCAGTTCTTTTGGAGTTGAGTGTGAATTGGTCTCACATGGAATGAGATATGGACAAGTTAGGTGTCTATAAGGAGATGAACTTATATACCTATTGCCTTAAAGTTTTGGGATTGTATTATGGTATCCTACCCCTTATAAGGCTCCTAACTAAAAACCTACTCCCAATAGTGATATCAAAGCTGGGTCAATCTAGGATGAGAGCAAGGGTTACTCTGATCTATACCATAGATACTTGTGATGGAGAAAACTTTCACTGTGGAGGGAGTCGATATGAAATAGATAAATTCACACTTGAGGGGGAGTGTTGGAGTCAAGTGTTAGTCTAACATAAAATGAGATATGGGCAAGTTAGGAGTCCATAAGGAGATGGACCCATGTACTCATTGCCTTAAGATTTTGGGATTGTATTATGATGTCTTACCTCCTGTGAGGTTCTCTGCCTAAAAATCCTACCCCTAACAGTGGTATATTGTGGATATAATTCCGTTTTTGTGTTGTAATTGTGTTTGTTAAAAAATGGAAGTTTAGGTACAAAAATTTACTTTTAATTCTTTCCATGATTTCTCAACTCTAGACTCTCTCTCTAACACCTCGCATGTGTGTTTCCATTATGTTATATGAGCAATCGTTCTTGTATTTCGTGTGTATAGATTCTAACAATGGTATCAGAGCTCTAGGTTCAAGTTCCTAGGACTTGAGTTTGCAAGAAGCGATCATGAATGGAAACAGGTTCTCTGCATATTTACCAATCTTTGTTGGTAAGAATTATGATAGGTGGTGCATTCAGATGAAGGAAATTTCTAGGATGTAGGATGTGCTTGAGATTATTCAAGGTGGAGTGCAAGAATTGAACAAGAATGCTTCAGAAGCTCAGAAGAATGTCTTTTGGGAAACCAAGAAACACAATTGCAAAGCCCTTTTCTTGATTCACTAGTGTGTAGATACAACAAATTTTGAGAAAATTTTAGCTACTACTTCAGCCAAAAAAGTGAGATTTTCTTGAGAAATCCTATGCCAGATTAGACAAGCTAAATAAGGTGAGGTTGCAAATGAATGATCAAGAAGATGTTACAGAATACCTCGATCATGTTCAAACCATCATCAATCAGATGACATTGTGTGGTGAGAAGTTAAGTGATCAGCAGGTGATTGAGAAAGTTCTCATAACTTTAACCTTGAAGTTTGATCATATAGTAGTGACTATAGAAGAGTCAAAGAATCTGGAGGAAATGTGGTTAGAAGAGTTACAAGGATCTCTTAAGGCTTACCAGCAAAGATTGAATGAAAGATATGGTGAGAAAGTTGCTGAGCAAGCTTTGTTGGCTTTGAACAATAAGAAGAATGGTGGAAAATGTAAAAAGAAGCAAGGGAAGTGGAAGAACAAGAAAGAAATAGAAGGTAAACTAGATGAAGATTCTGACTAGGCAACACTTAATTGCAGTGAAAGAAAAGATCAACAAAAATGCAATGATAAGAAAAAGTTTAGTGAAAAGAATGTATAATGTTATAATTGCCAAGAGCAAGTTAAGGTTTGCAAGTGACAATGTGTTAAGAGCAGAAGGAATAAGAAAGGTACTGAGTCAAAGAAAGGATAGGAAGACATCATGTATCTTTGATGTTCTTTGTGTCCCAAATATGAAGAATAACCTTCTCATTTAGGTCAGTTGCTATAGAAAGGTTACAAGATATGCAGGAGAATGTGCTAAAGATCTATGGTGGCTCAGGCAGGTTGATCTTGAAGGCTCTTCTATCTAAGAATAGGACCTTTAAGATTGACACACAAGTTTATAATGAGCAACAATGTATGTTAGCAACAGTAGAGAATGAGTGTTGGTTATAGCACCACAAATATGGGCATTTAAGCTTCAACAACCTAGGTCTGTTAAGTTCAGAGATAATGGTTACTGGATTGCCAAAGATTCAGAAACCTATCAGTGTTTGTAAATAATGTTTGTATTTCAAAATAGACTAGGAAGGGCAAGTATACCCATCAAGAAGTAATAAGGGGTTCTTAAATTAAGTTTTCGAAATATCGTCTCACAAGAATTGATTTTCAATTACTAAGAATTTTCTAATTCAATTGTTTAAGCTTCAAAGATATGAAATTAATTAAAACAAGAATTTATAAAATTAATTATAAAACTAAAAGCAAGGAATACAATGCACGTCTTAGTTAAACTTATCGGAGAGGAACCTAGGGCGTATGGGTGTTCTCATTGAATCCTTTATGTTATTTTTCTATTTAGATCTAAATCTGATTTTCTTGTGATAACCAATCATTCATATAAATACTATTAATACCAATGGTCATGCAATATTAATATTTTTTTCTTTAAATTAACATCTCCAATGGTCATGCAAGATATTAATTTAAGAAAGTTTAAGGAGCCTATGAACTTGTTAATTTAATAACGATTAGAAGAGAAAGATTAGTTTGGTTCACCTAATCCTTTGTCTCGTTTTACCCTATAGATCTATTAATTAATCGAGGTACGGTCGCCTAATGATATAATTAATTTAGGATTAAGAGAGAAGCGCAATAGGATAAAATCTAATCACAGAATATAAATCAAATTCAGATTCAAACATTAAAATCCGATAAGTTCATAAACAATAATTTTCATAACCCTAGCTATGGACTTAGTTACTCATGTTAAAGAAAAGAACTAAAATAATCATAAATAAAGTCATAATCAAAAGAAATATCAAACTAGAGTATAAGATGTGTTCCCGGTCTTCAAGTACGATTGCTTGAAGCTCCAAGTCTCGCCAAGCATGTGTCAAGGATCCCGTGCAAGAGAGAGACGAGATGAAATGTATCCTAGAGCAAAAGCCAATGTAAAATAGTGTAAAACAGCGTATCCAAGATGCCTTTGACGATGCCTTTAGTCTTCCTTTTAATAGGATTTGAAAACCCTAAAAACTCTAATTAATTAGACTTTCCGCAGATGAGCACAACGTGCAAAACCTTAAGCACAACCGTGTATGAGCTCAAAGCACTCCTGTGCTTGTTTAAAGGGGATGGGCGTGCTGACTGCTGTGAAGCTCTAATCTTCTATCAATTTGCACCTGTTGCAAGGATAGAAATAATAAGGTTGATTGTGGCAACTACAAGCTACGAAGGATGGCCATTACATTAGATGGATGTCAAGTGAGCTTTTCTTAATAGCTGGCTTGATGAGGAAGTTTATGTATCCCAAGTCCCAACCTCCTAGTTTTGAAATGGTTAATGAAGAGGATAAAGTATATAAGCTGAGAAAGGTTTTGTATGGACTAAGATGACCTAGAACCTGGAACAAGAGGATTGATGGTTTTCTGTCATAGCAGAATTTCACCAAATGCATAAATGAGCATGAAGTATATGTAAGATCCAAGTCTGTGAAGCACTTACTGATAATTTGTCTTTATGTAGATGACCTATTGGTGACAAGAAATAGCCTTAAGGAAATTGACAGGTTCAAGCATTCTATAAAGACAGAATTTGAGATGACAGATTTAAGGAATTTGTCGCACTTTCTTGGTCTGGAATTCAAATAAACTGATTAGGGTATTTTCATGCACAAGAAGAAATATGCTTTGAGCATCCTCAAGAGGTTTAAGCAAATTGCAATTCTACTCTTTCATTGGTAAAGGTCGGTACAAAACTTAAGAAAAAATGTAATGAGAGGTTTGTTGATCCTACTTTTTACAAGCAGATTGTAGGATCATTAAGATATTTGTGCAATAGTAGGCTAGACATCTGCTATGGTGTAGGGCTGATAAGTAGGTATATGGAAAAGCATAGAGTCTCACATATGCAAGCATCCAAGTGTGTTCTGAGATATGTTCAAGGAACTATGGAGTTTGATGTATTTTATCTAAACAAAAGTTGTTGTTCAGAAGCAAATATAGTGGGATTTATTGACTCAAGCTAGAGTGGTGATGTTGATAATGGCAAGAGCACAACTGGACATGTTTTTGTGTTTTGTAATTCACTAGTCTCCTAGAGCTCGAAGAAGCAACAATCATTGTCTTTATCTTCTTGTGAAGTTGAGTATGTGGCAACATCTCTTGGAATTTGTCAAGCAACATGGATGAGGAATTTATTGGGTGAGCTGAAGTTGAGATATGAGAAGTCTGTGAAGTTATGGATTGATAACAAGTCCGCAATCAATCTTGCCAAACATCCCATAGCTCATGGCAAGACAAAACACGTAGCCATTAAGTATCACTACTTGAGAGACCAAGTAGGAGAAGGGAAACTCGAGGTGGAGTATTGTTGTTCTCTAGATCAGAAAGTAGACATGATGACCAAGGCCTTGAGTGGAGTAAGATTCAAGTAGATAAGAGAATTGCTTGGGATGAAAATGCTTAGTGAACTGAATTAAGGAGAATATTGTGGATATAATTCAGTTTTTGTGTTGTAATTATAGTTATTTTTTAGTTTTATGTTTTTAGCCAAGGAACGTTTTGTTAAAAAATGGAAGTTTGGGTACAAAAATTTACTTTTAATTCTTTACACGATTTCACAGCTCTAGACTCTCTCACCTTGCTTGTGTTTCCATTGTGTTACTGAGTAATCATTCTTGTGTTTTGTGTGGGTATAGATTCTAAGAAGTTCTTTTTTCGCCTAAGTGAAGAAGTGCTTGCTTAAGTAAAAACAAAAAAATTCACTTGAATTTTTTTGGCTATCACTCTCTCTCCAAACTCCATATTTAATTTTTCTCCTCCTCTCGTACCCAACTTTTTTCTTCCATCTTCCCTCCACCCTTACCCCATACCCAACTTCCCTTTTCCTCTTTCCACCTCATCCCGTACCCATCTCTTCCTCTATCTTTACCTTTATACCGCTTGATCTCTTTATCTCCACTCATGCTCAGTGCCCTTCTACTCCTACACTTAGTCTACCTCTCCTCCCTCTCATTAGAAATGCGCAAAATATAATTGGACGTCCAACTTTTGTTACAACAAGAAGAGATTTGGATTTCGTTTAACTAATTGGCGTAAAGTCATCTTCTTACCAAAATATGATAACACAATTTATTGATAGAAGTTAAAAGAAATTTTGTGTATAATTAAATATCTTTATGTTATTATAAATACTATGATATTTCAATACCATGCTAAGAAACTATTGTATGTGCGCACACAAAAAAGACTACTCATTTAACTTTACTTATTAAAATCTTTTAAAAAAATTATACAAAGAAAATAAGTTGTAAAAATTAAATATTATATTAACTTTTAAAAAACTAAATGTAACATTTAAAATTTATTTCTATTTAAAGTTAAGCTCTTATTATATTATTTTTGAAATGTTTAAAAGACTTGATATTTACAAAGAATAAATATGAGAGAAAATAATAAACACTTCTAAAACTTTATAGAAAACCTTATATTAACAACCATCTAAAGTTTTTAAAAAGTTTAGAAAAATAAATTATCATAGAAAGTTTCAAATTATTTAGTGCTTATATTTTTTTTTAAAAAAAATGAGAAACTATACAATTTATTTATAAGTAAATATTTTCGTACTAACCATTTAGAAAATTAATAAATTTAAAAATTTGAAAATAAAAACAATTTAAAGATAGTTTCAATTTTTTAAAAGGAGTGGGTCAAAATTGCATTCAGTAGAGTCATTAATAACATTTTTGTTGTAAATGAAATACAATGCAAAACAAATTTCAAAAAAAAATTTTAAAATAAGTTTTAAAAATTATGAACGTAAAGTGCTTCGATAAGACCCCTAGTCTTTAATATTGCATTTTCATTTTTGAATAAGTTGGTCATGTCTAGAATCTTTTTATCTTCAAATTTCTAACCAATATTTATATTAGATTTGTTGTTGATATTTGTAATTACTCACTTTTTTTTTTAATTTTAAACAACACTTTTCTTATTAGTAGTAGAAAAATTAAATCTTAGACAAAAATGAGATAACAATTTTTAAGGTGTGGTTGATTATTAATAGTTGTAAAATCGTTTCCAAATTGTATAATAGACAAGATTTTTAAACTATTGGTAATTCACTTGTAAATGGTTGTAAAATCATTCATAAAATATAGAATAGGAAATGATTTTAAAAGTAAGGACATTTTATTGTCAAAACTCTAAAACTATTCTTAAAATATAAAACAGACAATGGTTTGTTTTATCATTGACAATTTTCTTATGAAGAGTTATAGAATCATTCCTATAACATAAAATTGACAACATTTAAGGTGTAGACATTGCTCTTGATTTTTTATATTTCTCTTGTCAATAATTATAAAATCATTTTTGAAATATATAAATGACAACATTTTAATATAGAGTAAACAATCACTTTAAAAGATACTGAATTAGAGAACGAAATATTATATTTGCAATATATAATGGTAATTAAAAAATATTGTTAAAAACTAGTAAACAACAATTTTATCCATAACGATTATTGTTAAAAATTATTGTTGAAAACTAGTAATTAAAAATTATTGTTGCAATAAGTAACGAAATATTAAACTACTTTATTAAATAGAAAATACACATAAGATTGAAAAAAACATAAATTATTCTTAAACTTACTAAACAAACAATCAAGATCAGTTAATTGACTGCAAGAATCCTGGTCATTTAAAATGTTACTTATTTATATAAATATAATTTTTTAAAATAAAAAACCTACAATATCATTATTACAGTTTAATTTTGAAGTATAGAAATCAGTTCCGTAAACATAGGAATAGGAACTATTTCATTCTAATTCTTAAAAATTAATTCAATGAGTCATGGGAACTTAACTAACTCTTCAAAGTGCATAAAAAGGAAAAATTGTGGCCAGTCGGCATATGATGACCTTTTTGTGTATGCTGCCATGCTAAACAACCTAGTCTCAATTAAGATAAATTCTAAATTTGTTTTAATCTTCGTCTCATGTGCTATGATGTTAAAAGAAAGTTTAATTAATGTAACAGCCTTGATATATAGATAATTATATAAAATAGGCTTAATTATGTTTTTGGTCCTATCAATATAAGTATTTTTGTGATTAGTTCTTACAAATATTTTTGTTAGGAAGTGATCCTTCTAAAATAGAAAATTAAGAAATGATTCCTACCGTTAACCCCCTTCTATTAAGTGCGTGCTAGCCCGTTGACTACTATTCAATTAGCCTATTTTGACTTGTTAAATTTAAATTATTAGTGTTATTCGAAGGCTTTACTGTTAAATAAGCTACTAAATAGACTATTAGGTTAGGTTAAGCTTCTAAAAAGGACGGACCAAGCCTAAAAGTTTGGTGTATTCTAACCTAGCCCATTTTTATCCCTAGCATTTGGCCATGAATCGTAATAGTTCCTTCCTTCTTTGTCCTTTTATTCTTCAATAATCTTCTTTGTTTAGTGATTTTAAGATCAACAAGGCTCACAACATGAAGGTTCTAAAGGTACAACAAACATAAAAGTAAGTCTATAACTTTCTTTTGTTATCTTTTGTGTCTTTTTTTTAAAAGGTTAAAATTTTTGAAATTTTGTTTCTCAAGGAAGTAGATTCAAAGATCAACAGGTCTCTTTAATTTAAAGGTTCTAAAAGCACAACATACTCAAATGTATGTCTAAATTTTTCTTTTATTTTTTTTTTCTTTGACATTTCCAGGAACTTAAAATTTTTTATGCTGAATTACTATTTTGTGATGATATTTTATTTTTTTAAAAGATGAAAATATATGATATTTAGTTTCTTATATTTGTTTCAAATTTATTTATTTTTAAGTTGATTAACTTTTTAATGTGAAAGTTTATTTACTGAATATGAAGATAATGAATCAAATTTATGTTGTTCATGTTATTTTTTTAATTAGTTCAGAGCTAAAGAAAGACTATTGAAACTCTTTAACACGAAGGTTCTAAAAGTGTAACACGTTTAAAGGTAAACCTAAGTTTTTCTTTCATTTTTTTTCTTTGTCATCTTTGGGTACTTAAATTTTTTTAAGATTTTATTTGCTAAGTTACTATTTTGTAGTGATATTTTTTTTATTTTTTTATTTTTCACAAAGATGAAAATATATAACATTTAATTTTCTATATTTGTTTCAGATTTATTTTTTTTATTAAAAGTTGTTAACTTTTTAAAGTGAAACTTTATTTGCTAAATATAGAGATAATGAATGCAATATATTAATTTATGTTGCTTTTGTTATTTTTCTTAATTAGTTGAGAGTTATAGAAAGACCAATGTGACACTTTAATTTAAAGGTTTTAAAAGTATAACACGCTCAAAGGTGAGTCTATGTTTTTCTTTCATTTGTTTTTTTTTTTTTGCCTCTAGGAGTTTAAAACTTCTAAGATTTTATTTGCTGAGTTATTTTGCAATGACATTTTTTTTTAAAAAAAGATAGGAATATATGGTATTTAGTTTCCTATATTTGTTTCAGATTTAATTTTTGTTTTTGCTAAAAGTTGTTAATTTTTTAGGTAGAAGTTTATTTGTGGAATATCCAAAAATGACAAATGTATATTCAATCCGTAAATATTTGATGTTGTTCAAAATATAACTCTTTTTCAAATGTTTCACATATACATTTTCCTTGTTTTCCTTTTTCATTTTACTATGATGTTATTTCCTTTTAAACTTTTTTTTCTAGAATTTCATATTTTAACATGCTTGTACACAAAAAGGAAATACATGTCATTCAATATTTTAGATTTGTTGGCTTAGGTGTAGATCCTAGATAAATTTTGTTAGGTTAATTGTTAACAAACTTTGTTTTGTCTTGTTTACTTAGCTAAAATAATTATAATTCAGTTGAATGAATTGATAAATGTCAGACTCAAAAAATTAAGTTTTACAAAACTAGATGATAAACAACTTTGTTTCACCATAATGGAAAATTTAAGAGATAGTTAACACTTTAACTGTTAGAAGTATCATGATTCATGAATGGTTCTCTTCCTTTTCATTGATATGAAAATTACATATCTATCACAATTGTTGTGTAGTTAATATACTGAGGCTCCTTTATCAATGTGTGTTATTTTTTTTTTGCACATAATTTGCTTGCACATGTCTTATTGAGTTTCTATTTTTAAAAAAATTATGGTGTATGTAAATTTTTTGTATTGCTTGAACTATTATTCATTTTGCTTGCACATGTCTAATTGTGTTTTTGTTTTTAAAATTTCATTTGATATGCTTATTTTTGTGGTTTGATTCTATTTAATTTGGTGTTGTTCATGTAATTTTTAAAACTTTAGAATTGAATATAGTAAATTATTAGTGACTATAACTCCTTTGTTGAATCAACAATAAAGCAGTCTAGTTAAAACTCGCTTCCAATACTTACACAACCAGGACCTACATCTTTAAATGAAATTGAAGGGGTTTTTCATTAATTCTGCCCCAACAGTAAGAGGTGGTGGAAATGAAGCTAATATAGAATATGTGGCACTTAATTCCACTTCTTCCCTTTCTAAAGAAAAAAGAAAAAGGAAACTAAATGCTAGTAATTCTTAAAAAACTTCAGTGGTTTGTGACCACTTTACTAAATTATTTGAATTTGAATATTAAGAACCTATGACTATGTGTAATTATTATAATAAAAGGCATTATTGTGACACTAAAGTTCATGGAACATGAAACATGTTAGGACACTTAAAAGGTTGTTCTAAATATATATGCTATTAGTAATGATATCAACCTAAAAATCCTTACTTTTGGTCCTAGTAAGAGTGGAGAATATTCTAATTTAATTGTGACAAATAAAAGATTCAATGTAAAAGCATGTATAAAAACTTTGCCCTTATTTGTCACCTTAGATGAACAACCTTCTAAGTTGTTGAAGGTGAGGGATTCAAGATTCTTTGTAAACAACTGCAACCCCAATTTGTTGTGCTTTCAAGATATACTGTGACTAGAGATTGTTTTAAATTGTACAAAGCTAAAAAGATAAGATTAAAAGCTCTTTTTAGATCAAATTGTGATAAGGTTTCCCTTACTACTCATTGTTGGATATCTATTTAAAATTTTATTTACTTAACCTTTATGGCTCATTTCATAGATAATGAGTTGAATTACCATAAAATAATCTACGCTTTTCAGTGGTTCTCTATCATAAAGGTGAGACCATAGGAAAGTATATTGAGGACATCTTAAGGGATTAGGGCCTTAGAAATATATTTAGTATCACTATTGATAATGCTTCTTTCAATGATGTGATTGTGAGATATTAGAAAAAAGAATTAAGAGTTTCAGTGGGCTTGTTTTGGATGGTCAATTCTTGCATATGAGATGTTGTGCATACATATTAAATTTGGTTGTTAATGATAGCTTAAATGACATGCATGCTTCCATAACAAGCATTCAGAATGTTGTTAGATTTGTGACGTCTGCATCTAAAAGGCTAGCCAAATTTAAAGAGTATATTGATTCTGCTAAAATTTCTTAAAAAAATAAAAATAGTATGTCTTGATGTTCCAATTAGATAGAATTCAACATATTTAATATTGGATTCTATTGAGAAATTTCAAGTTGTTTTGAAAAGCTAAAATTTGAATATGCATGTTATTTGGATTATTTGGGGCTGTTGGTCTCCCTACAAGCATTGATTGGGAGAATGCTAGGGCTTTTACTAATTTTTTAAAGCTATTTTATGATACAATAAATATTTTTTCTACTACCGTTCAAGTTATTATACATGTTACTTTTTTCACTAATTAGCTTTGATTTTGTGTAAGTTGAAACAATTTTCCATGAATTTAAATTCTATAAGGGCCTTAATAGGATGAGAGATGAAAAGAAAATATGAGAAATATTGAGATAATGTTTTGAATATAAATCATCTTCTATATTTTTTTGGAGTTATTATCGATATTCGATATAAGTTGAAGTATGTTGAGTGATTTTTTAATGACATGTACTTTGATGACATTAATTTTCAAATGATTTAGCCAGTAGTGTGAAACAGAGTTTATGTGAATTGTATAATTGTTATGCTATAACTCATAAGCATCAAAATAAGGAGGTACAACCTTTTTTTGTTTCAATAGAAGGGTATTCACATGGTCAAACATCTAGTCCTACTATACTTGCAACACATTTGGTTAGGACAAATGTTTTTAAACAACATTTGAAGACAAAAGATTTTATTGATCAAAAGAATGAACTTGATAGATATCTTGCTGAAGGTTGTGTTGATGGGGATAAGAATTTCCACTTGCTTCTATGGTGGAAACATAATATCTTGCAGCAGGTTGTATTGATGGGAATGAGAATTTTCAATTACTTCTACGGTAGAAACATAACTCCTCACATTTCCCTATCTTATCATCAATAGCAAGAGATGTGTAAGCCACACATGTTTCTATTGTGACTTCTGAAAGTGCATTTTGCATTAGGGGTAGAATATTGGACATATTTAGAAGTTCATTATCTCTTGAAATGACTGAGACACTCATTTTGCTAATTTGTTAAAGCCTTCTCTTTATCAATTTAAACATTTTGATGTTGGTGAAAATTTAAAATTTTTTGAAAGAGTCATATCAGGTGATTATTTTTTGAAATTTTTTTATTTTATACATTTTTTTTTGTTTCTAATACTTCTTTTTCATGCAATGAAACCAAGAAATTCAAGACGAGTCATCTAATGTTTTTGGACTTGGATATGCAAGTTTACTATCTTAACTTTTAATCATTGGCTGAAATACTTGACTAATATAATTTTTTGTAAGGTATTTTCTGAATTTAGTTTTCTCATTTAATGAAGTAATTAGATATTATATATTTGTAAATTTTATTGTATATTTACAAGTTTGGAGGTATATTTTTTAAAATATTTATAGACATGACATATTGGACTATCAACTAATGATATATTTTGTCAGTTATTTCTAAATTTAATTTTCTATTTTAATGTATTATTGATATATGCAAATTTAATTTTGGTAGTTTTATGTGTGCAATCATGGACTATTATTGTATTAGGCTGAAATACTTAATTGATACAATTTTTTGTGAGTTATTTTTTAAATTTTTATTTAAGGCAATAGTTAGACATTATGTATTTATAAATTTTATTGTATATTTACAGGTTTGGAAGTCTGTATTTTTTGGATATTTATAGATATGACATGTTGAAATATCAATTAATAATATATTTTGTGAGTTATTTCTAAATTTAATTTCTTTTTAATTTATTATTGATATATGCAAATTTATTTTTGGTTGTCTTATGTGTGCAGTTGTGAGTATTATTGTATTTGTAATATATGTAAGAGTACTCAACTTTCTAATTTTGGCATCAATAGCTCCAACTTGACTATTTTTGGATAATTTATAAAATATAGTAATTAAAATTGAATAATTTTTGTATTTTCAATTTTTTTTATGAATCATATGTACATATCTACAGCGAAGGCTATTTTGAGTGGCTATTATGTGATATAATGACAATAGGGCTTATATTATTGAAATTTCAAGCAAATTTTCTATATTTTTTTTATCGTATTTCTTTATACAAAGTTTAAAAAATGTTTCTTATGTATGATGTTAGTGAAACTAATAGTATGTTAACAATGCATAACAAGGAAAATAATTCAATTATGTAATGAAATTGATGGTTTGAATGCTAGAATGATGACTTTTTTTTTATACGATTTATGTTACTAGTTTGATGATTTTGTTTATAGTATAGCTTGTGTGATTGGTTGAGAGTTTAAGAGTTGCCTCGCTTGCAACTTCTACACAAAATAAGAGGTATGAAAATTAGTTCAAATTTGTCTTTTAAAGAACTTTTCATTTTTTTTTCAAATAAATGTTAATTTGCAAGTATTATGTATTCTTTTACAAAGTTTGGTTACTAGTTTCTAACCCAATGCTCATCACAAGATTCTCAATAAGACACATTTTACAATTTTTGCTCAGAGTTGAAGGAAACAAACTTATTTTGATTTGTTTTTCAAAGTTATTTTCTTTATTTGATTGATCTCATAATTATCAAATATTTACTATTAGTAATGGGCATATTATTTGAAAAACATATGATTTGTTATAATTAATTTAGCTCATATAGTTAATTGTTTATTGGTATTTACATGAAGTTACAAATTTATAAACACAATTGAAATACATATGTATAATAGGAATTATGAGTTGTAAACATATAAACTTGTGAAATATGTATGGATAATGAGGTTTCTAAATAATTTTATTTACTTGAGCTGACTAGAAATTTATATATTAAAATTTTCAATCAGAAGTCAGTAGAGCAAAAAACTATTTTTAATCAAGGACCTAAAACATGAAAAAATGAAGTCTACTTTATTTTTATTTTTTTTTACAAAATTTTCCTTTAAAAAAAGTTAAAATGAGCCTATGTATTTCAATAAAAAAATACATTAAAACTGTAAAAATTCACTCCGATCAAACCATTGATTTTTTACCTGACAACTTAATCAACTCAATGAGTTTAAAACTAATTTCAGTCTAAAATATTTGTATACTTAATTAAGGTTGATTTTGAGCCTCTAAGCTTGAACCTAACCAAACCATCATGTTATCCACTCCTAATAACATTTGGTGTGTAGCTCCTCTTGAAAGAACACCACACACCAAATGTTACCATGTGTCATCTCTCCTATGTGTGACCTATTTAATGTGCTTAACATATCATATGTCGCACTTTAGTGTGTGATAATTTTTAATGTACCTAATACATTAGAAAGTTTGTCTTTTCTTTTAACTTTTTTTTCTTATATTTTACTGTTGAAACAACTAATTTTGGTATTTTATGAAATTTCTTATCTTAAAAATTATTTTTTTAAAATAATACTATTTAGGTCAATCAACATCTAAACTAATACTTTACTCCAAAATATTCAAGTGCCTAACTAAATTGTATGCTAACTAAAAATTTATTAATATTTTCACAACTACTCTATGCTCTAATTTTAGAATAATTAGGAAATTCAATACAAAGTTTGTATTGAAGGGAGTAACTTACATATCACAATATATTTCTGTAGAGCATGAACAAAACTATTTATTATAAAGCAGTGACTTGACTGACGTCATTTAGTTTGGTCACATGGAGGACAAACTTTTGAAAATACCAGTGTAAGAGTAGATGGCATCATTTAGTTTGATAAAAAAGGTTAAAGGAAGATCTAAAATAATTTTAGAAGAAATTGTTAAAAGTAATCTTTTGATGAATAATATTTTTAAAAACTTAATTTTTGACTAAATTCAACAGTATTGTGTGATCATGTAACCAACCTCGTCTAGTGGGATATGACTTGATAAATGTTATTGTTAGATTATTTACATAATATGAAAGTATGTAATAAAGACATTTTTTAAAAGAAAATATTTAAATATATTGATCGATTGACGAGATAGAATGTATGCAAATTAATATTAAGACTTTAGCCACTAAAGTGTTTCACATTGATTAAGAATATAACAAAATTATAAGACTTAAGCAATGACCTTCTTATGAGTTAGTTTTTAAAGTAAGTTCATAATATCAAAACTTATCCACATTGAATATTAAGAATAGGAAAAGTAAGAATATTTCTCATAAAACATGAAAATCCTTCTTTATGAACTAGTTGAGTGAGTGCTTGCATTAATCCAAATGTGGAAACAATCCCAATCGAGTAGCATTAATATAATCCTGGATAGTATGAGCTGATAATCCGGGAAATGCCAAGCCCAAAAGCCTAAAAAATCTTAGAAGCCATACTTCTTGATATTCAGGTCCATATTTATACACAATAGTAAAGCTCCTGCATAGCTCCCAGAACGCATTGATGCTCATCGGTATCATCTCTTTCCATGAAATGTAGTTCTTATTCGGCTCCTCTTGTAGTTTCTGCATTAATTTCGTATGTGAAGTTAATTTTATGTTGCATCAACTATTAATTTAAATGTACTTAATATAAAGATAATTTAGTCTTAATTTTATTTCCTAAAAAAGTACTTTTAATGTATATATATATATTAAAAAATATTTTTTTTATTTTGATGAAAAGTTGTTCAGTGATTCCATAAAAAAGTCTTACTATAGAATATAGGATAGGATATTAGTTTTTGATATTCATTTCAAGATTGGTAAACAAAGAATTTAACAAGTTATTGTTATAAGAATTAAGTGGTGGTTACTTAAAGGCGGGAAACAATTTAACTTTCATAAGCAATTAGTAGAAAAGGATAATAAAGACAAAATGGCTACAAAGGTAAGAAAAGTTGTCAATACAATTTTGGGTGAATTTAGAAATCTTGGACCAAATGACAAGGAATCATAGTGATGGAAAAAAAATGTGCAAGAGAAGATTAAATTTAAGACTATTTTAAAACTTTGCATGTATACAACAATGCCAAAAAAAGGACAGAGTATCATAATATAAGAAATAAGAGACAAGAAGGCAATGAGTGAAGTATGTTTTAAGGGTTTTGAGAAGTTCTATGAATATCTCAAGATAAAGTATAGTGAAAGAAAGATTTATAAGGTTGTCAAAAGTAAAGAAAGAAAATTTAGATATTTGGATTAAGTTAAATATACTAAGGATATTAAAAGAAAATTTTTGATTTTAGATAAGACACCAAAGATAAATAAGAGAACTATTTTTATAAACTTTTTAACAATATGACAATGAGCAAATAGAAATATAGCATATTAAAAGTGCAAATGATTAATATAAATTTGACATTATCGTAAATTTGAGCAAATAGAAATATAGCATATTAAAAGTGTAAATGAATAATCTTAATTTGACATTATCGTAGAATTCGAGTTGAAGAAGTAAACAAAGTTTTTAAAAGGATGAAAAATGGTAAATCAAATGGCTTTAATAATAATCCCTATTGAAGTTTGAAAAAGTTTAAAAAAATAAGAAATTGAGTGACTCGCTAATTTTTTTTAATAAGATTTTAAGATATAAGAATATTATATATATATATATATATATATATGGAAGAAGAATAATTTGATCTCTATATAGAAGAATAAGAGAGATATCTAAAATTGTAGATATTATAGAGATTAAACTTATAAATGACACTATGGTGTTGCAAGGAAAAGTAATTGAATATAGACTATGTGATAAAATTGAGATTGAATTAATTTAATTTTATACTAAGAAGATCTACAATAAAAACTATATATCTTTTATGAAAGTTGATAAAAAATTATCCTTATAAAAAATGATTTATATATTATTTTTATTGACTTTAAGGCTTTATTTGAGAGTTTAAAGGGGAAGGGAAGAAAAGGATTTGAAGGAAGAAGGAGGGCAGGAGAAGGAAGATTAAGGGTATGTTTGTTTTCTATTTTTAAAAGAGTTTTTATTTTTTTCTTTTAAATATAGTATAAATTTATACTATATTTAAAAAAAAATTGAAAACTCTTTTTAAAAGAGAAATCAAATATATCCTAAATCACTCTCTTGTTTGATGTTTAATATTGAGAGTAGAAGATAATAGGATATTTAAGAATGTAAATGATATTATTGTTCTTTATATATTTTTAATTTTTTCAAAAAATACAAAAATTAAATATTTTTCTTCCTCTAAAATTTAATATTTTAAATTTTTTATAATCTTTTTAAAAAAAGTTCTCACTTAAAAACTAATATATTTTGAAAAAAAAAAAATAGAATCCTAATCATGAAATGATACGAGACAATGGGCAAGAGAAAAACTTTCCAAAATAGGAGAACTCAAAAAATCAATGTTAGTAGGATTTTAGAGGGTTTAAAAAACTTCCTAACTCTTTCCCTCCTAATTAAGTAATTCCCAACAACAGTTAAGTCGCACTAACCCCTCCTTTTCTAAACATGACTCTTAAACATAGTCTAAAAAAATATATGACTAGAAATGTTATGAAAGACTTTATAAAAAAAAAATTCATGTAATATATATTTAGACTACACAATACAAGTATGAGAGACTAATTATATGTGTGAAAACTTCTAAAAATGTATATAGAAATTTTTTTACAGGGACAAATTTACATTAATGTTTTGCTTTTTGTTTTTACTTATTTAACCTAGTCCATGAGTGACATATAGAGACTAAGTACATGTTTTTGTGAGTGAAATAATGTTGGTTGATGATTCAAAATAATAAGTTGATGCTAAACTTGTGTATATTTATTATAGTTTTAGCAAAAAATAATATGAGAATCATACGTTAAAAGTTAAAATTGAATTTAATATTATACCACAAGTCTTTAAGTTTAGGTATTTAGGATCAATTCAACAAAATGATGAGAGAATTAATGAAATTAATAAATATGTTACTTATGAAATACAAAATGAAGAGTTAAAGTAAAAAATAAATAAATAATAAAACATAAAGACTTATTTATGACTACAAAGTACCTATCCATATGAAAGAAACGTTTTATGGTACTACAATATGATCAATTATCCTATATGGTCATAAATATTGAACTTTAAAGTAATAACTGAGAAAATGATAAAAGTAACATAAATGAAAATGTTTAAGGTGAATGAATAGTTACATAATAAATAATATAATAAAAAATAATTGTATATGTAAAACTATTAAAGTAACACCTATAGTAAGACAAAATAATTAATAGTCATTTTAAAGTAATTTGGTCAAGTAAGAAAATCTCTAATGACACTAATAAAGAGAGTGAATAACATGACTTTTAGTTTAATGAAAAGAAATATTTAAAGGCATAGAAAAATTTTAGAAAAAATTATTATAAATAATCTTTTGATTAATAATATTTTTAGAATTTTAATTTTTAACTAAGCTTAAAATAGTTAAGTGATCTATGTAATTAATTTTATTCAGTAAAATAAGACTTGATTGTTGTTATTGTTGCATAGTAAATTAAAAAGTTCTATTTTTCATAAATTTCTTTTACAGATATCTTTTTACATAATCTTAATTTTTTTAAAACAATTTTTTAAACAATTTGTATTAACCTCAACTATTAATAATGAGTTTAAATATTTAAAAACAAAAAACGCATTTATTAATTAAATTATAAAAGGTATGTTTTTAATAATAAAAATTATTATTAATTATTTATGTTTGCGAGGAAATAAAATTTTCCAGTAAACAAAATATCTCTTAATGCACGATCATCAAAATCAAAGGAAGAAGAACCGAACTAAGTTAATTGTACAATATGACATACCTCGCATTTATAGTTCCTGTCATAATAAAGACATGTCCCAAAGTGCTCAAACATCATGATCTTGTCATCGAAGGGCAACCTAGGAACAACGTCGTTGCAGTAAACAAACCTGTAATACTTAATATTGTGTTTTTCCAAATTTTGGTTCATGTAATTGGCAAACGTTTCATCACCAACTCTAGGTTGTCCAAACGTGTACACCCCTTCAAGCTTCTCCAAAAGAAACGTCTCATCATGCAGCATCAGTACTGCGGGAAAGAGAATCGCAAGAGCTCCACCAAGACTATGACCCGTCACAATAAACTTTGCTTTATCATTTCCATGCAAACGCTTCTTTAGTAAATCCCTTATGGCGTAGTAGGCACGTGGACCCCTCTCATCAGCTTCAATTTCCTTGGGCCAACCTACAAGGTTTCTCTCTAACTGTAACTGTAACCCTAAGGCTTTCATGAAGCCTGCATGGGTTTTTCCAAAATCCTGAACCTCAAACCATGAGATGTCAATGTCGGTGGACCATGCATCAGCATCAAAAGGTTCGGTTCCTCTGAAAGCCACCACATAGGTATCGTGGTCTTCCCCTTTGTCTAAGAGGATGAATGCCTGAGTTGTAGCTTTTTCTTGATAATCTACAAATATAATTTTCAAACACGAACAAATAATAATTATTTTTTAATGTTTTGATCATTTAATGGTAGGCATTAAGTTTTCTTCTTTCAAGTTCTTACCATTCCAGTAGTCACGGCATTCCACCAGTTCCATCTATATATGTGAGAGCATAAAGTTAGAATAGCTAAAGTGGGTAAAGCTCCCACTTTAGGATCCTAATATTTTTTTTCGTTTATTATAATTTTTAAAAAATAATTTATTAAGGCCTATTAAATTAAAATAAACAGACAAACACAAAGTTTTCTCCAATTTTGTTTCAAGAAAATATTACACAATAATTTTTTATTTGAAAGTAAATAAAATTATCAAGCAATTTTAAATTTAAATTTCATTCTCTTATTTTAATATTTCAAGTAATTTTAAGATCTCAAAAAATTTAGTTAAATGCTACCTATCATGACTTTATCTATTTTCATAAATTTTACATCTTAAGAAACTCAAAAGATAAATTTAAAATTAAAACTATACTAAATTTAATAAATCGCGTTTATTAATTGAAAGGACTCAACTTAAAATATGATTAAGTCTGTATTTACGTTGCGCTTGCCCCAATCGGTATACATAAGAGATTCAGCTCTTCGACCCCTAATTTAAATCAAAATATTTTTAAAACATAGGTAAACATAAACAAACGGTATAGATGAACCATTATTTTACTCTAAAATGGTTAGCTTTGTTTTATTAAGTATTTTTTTCTTATTTAAAAATTTTAATTTTTTTAATTTTATAAAATGGATAAATAATAAGTTTTTTTTAATTTATATTGATAAAATAATAAATAAGTGAGATATTAATTAGTATAATAACAGAAGAAATTTAAAATGCTAATATCTATACCTTCCAGCGATCTTCGACAATAACTTGAACGACTGCTTTATTCTCGTACGATACTTTAGAAGCCATTATAGACAATGCAGCATTGTACTTGCTGGGTTCTTCACGTTTGATGCTACAGTCCAAGTCCATTCGCGTATCCAAATGATTAATAAATGAAATATAATTTGCAGACTCTTTATTCAATATCTCCTTACCTGTTCGTAGTAATTAACCAGAGGGATAATCATAGAGACAAAATTGATAGAAACAAACTTAATTACTTTAAATTAAATTTAAATGTTTTATTTAATTGATAACAATTTAAGAAATTATAAGCTTATGAGAAAAAAAAATCCTGAAGTTATTATTAAAAATGACAAATTGTTTAATTAAAAAATCCTGAACTCAATCGATCATTGGTGCTGGTATACAAGGTTTATATCATCGATCTGAGTTCATTCGAGATTTTAACTATTATGAAGATCAAAGTAGAAACTTGAGCATACAAAAAAGAACATAACAAACCTCGGAATATGTTAGGGATAAGCATGAAGACATTATAGTTGTTGGAAGCTTGTAGGTTCAAAAATACTTCAACGATGTCGCCAAAGCATTTTAATACATTGGCCATCGAGTGCAGAACCATCTGTACCAATAGCGATAAAAATACGAGCCATTTATGGCTGAAGCGTTCTTCGACAATGAACTCAAGGCATTGCACAAAGTCTTTTTGGTGTAAATCACTTTCAAACAAGATATGGAAGAGTTGAATGAAACCCATTTTTTCGGGTTTCAAGAGCATAAATTTGGTAGCAATAAAGTTGTCGTCACTGCTACGACCCATGACTAACTAGAGAACAATCAAGGGAAGAAAAGAGGATTTTCGGATGCCTTTGCTTGTTTCAGGAGTTCCACGTATATCCTTCGTTTACATAGAGTCGCGAATGCCAACAAGAACAAGCAGCTATATAAATTGATACTAAATTTGTAGGTCTAGAATTGGTCGTTACTCGTTACAAAAGATATTTGACGTCAATTGAATATTAATGCACGTGTTTAACAATTTGGGTATGAAAGGGTTACCTTATGAATGAAGGTCTAGGAAACAAGACATAGAAGTCATTTTATTTTAGTTTGGTTAATAATTTGATGAATTGTTAATTAAATATTGTTATCACGTTGGCCCAAAGGGAAGACTTAAGTTTATGATTCCGGTTTGATCTGAAATTCTTATATATAAAAAATTACTGATGGGAGAGATCTCTACTTTAGTCTCGGACAATGCTTAAAGATATACCAGCCTCTTAACAGATAGAAGAATTAATATAATGAGTAATAAAAAATATTAATTAATTAATGCTTAATATTGATTTTTTTTATTTTTAAAAATACACACTTTTTTAAAGTTCTTAAAAAATATGTTATGTTTAATAATAAGTTATATTTTTCTCTTTAGCTAGTGGATGAAAGGTACTTACCAAATTTCAATAACATTTCGGAGTTCTTGTACGATCTATAGCAAGTTCCATGTGTTACACAGTGCATTCCTTTAGTAAAGTATATTCTTGTTGCTTAGAGGAGGAAATCGAAAAGCACAAAATACCTATTTTTGAATCCAGGTTCTACCCCAACCTTTCGATTGCGTGTCCTGATTGGTTTGGTATGTCAATAACAATATTATTTAATAATACTAAAGATCAACTTTTACAATTCATGAGACTACCTTCTTGTAAAAAGAAAAAGCATGATCCTTGACCCATTATCTAGTTTATACACTTGGTCCATCCATCCATTTTATTTTAATGTGCACTTATGATATAAGTATGAGAGGATTAATTTATGAATGTTTAGGAGTTTAGATGTAAGGTCATTTTACTTTAATTGGTTTTGGTTAATATATAAATAGGCGATATTATAATAATTGGATAACATTTAATATATTTTTCTTTCGATCATTTAGAATAAAAATAATAGATAGTTTTTCAGTTCAGATTTTAGTTTTCATTGCAATTTAATTATATTTTAATATCTTTTATTAGTGATATAAAGATATTCCTAATCAAACTTTAAAAACTTTAATCTAGAGTCTTGTATGAACTTCAACAGATTACATGTGTTAGACAACCACTTTCTTCTTAGTGGTTAGGTATAGACTCAATCTTCACTCGGGTTAGTGAAAAGTATGCTAGATAGACATAATATTTGATGGAAGAACAAATAATTCTTTTAAAAGCTTATTCTAATGGGGAAGCCTTATATCTTGAAATTAATTCATCAAGTTGATGATAAAATACATGGATATTCTAGGGAACATTATACACTTGTTACCCAATGACCCCTTAGAGGAAGGGCTAAATGGAGAGGACAACGGATAGATCATGGCAATTTTATAGGAAAAATAACAACACAACAACTAAAAGTACCAAAGTACGCAGCAAAGATAATTTTTTCAATTTGCAAGAATCAACGAGAAGTAACAACAACAAAAATGACAATAACAATCACTGAGAAATATAAATATTTTTAATATGAAAAAACCCTCTCAATGTAAGAAGTAAGAACCTACGAACATAAGTCAATCAAGTTTCACTAGGATCAAAGAAGAGGTAAAAGAGAGTCTAATCAAATGCACAAATAGTTGCTTATAACAATCAATACATCAAAGCAAGCTTTCAATTAGAAGAACAAAAAATAAGAAACTTAAAAATAAAGCAATTGTGCAAAATTGATTTCTCCAACCACAAACTTTTAATTCACAATCTTAAAAATAGAGCAATTGTGCAAAATTGATTTCTCCAACCACAGACTTTTAATTCACAATCCCAACAGTCAAAACAAAAGACGCTATGTCACGAACCTGTTGTCCACTTTTCAACTCGATCTAATGGTGAACAAAGCTGGAAGAACAGTTTTACTGAAACTGATATGTGAATATGTGAACAAATTTTTTTTTCTTTCTCTCCCCAAAAAGCTGTGAAATTAACTCACTTTCTTGACCTAGAAGACTGCTTTCCACTTGGTTTAAGTGAGACAAAGTGGGCCTGAAGTTTGGACTTTTTAGACACATAGTTGGGAGTCTAACCCAACACATCTCCCCCCTCTTTCACAACTATGTGGAGGTGACTCTCAATCTAGTGATCTCACAACAAACTTCAAGCTTTCATCTTAGTAGTGCCTTAATCATCATATTAGCACCATTACCATCGGTATAAACTTTATGTAACTCCAATAACTTAGCATCCAAAGTTTAACATATTCAATGATACCTCACATCAATATGTTTGGATTTAGAATGAAAAATTGTATTCTTACCAAGATAAATAACACTTTGACTATCCACAAATAATAGATAGTTTTCCTACACAAAACCAAGCTCTTGCAAGAATTTCTTCAACCATAATAACTCCTAGCATGCTTTAATAATCGCAATGAACTCTACCTCTATAGTAGACAATGCTATATACCTCTGTAGCCTTGATTACCAAGACATAGCTCCCCTTGGAATCTTAATCAAATAACCTGAAGTGGATTTTCTAGAATCAATATTTCCAGCCATATCTGAGTCTGAGTAACTCACCAAAGTAGGCTCATCTCCAAAACAAAACCTCAAATCACTAGTACTACAAAGATACCTTAAAATATATTTCATAGCATTCCAAAGCTCTCTACCTAGATTCGACAAAAATCAAATGACTATACCAACAACATATGCAATATTTGGTCATACATATCATTGCATACATCAAACTATCCATTGCAAATGCATAAGGAACTCTACTCATATCTGTCTTCTGAGCTTCATTTGAAGAACTTTGTTTAACACTCAGTTTAAAATTAGTCGCAAGAAGAATGCTCACAACACCTTAATGTAGTGCTCTTATGATAGCCAAAACTTCTTCTCTTTTCTATCTCACATGATACTTATACCAATATTCTTTTTAGCAACTCTCATGTCTTTCATGTAAAATGACTCGCTCAGTTGCTTCTTTAACCTTTCAATCCTAAAAATATTTTTTCCAACAATAAGAATGTCATCAACATACAATAACAGGATAACAAAGTCATCATCAAGAAACTTTTTAAGAAAAACACAATAGTCAGAAGTAGTCTTTTTATAGCCTTGGTCACACATAAAGGACTTAAACTTCTTGTACCATTGTCTTGAAGTCTGCTTCAAACCATATAGACTCTTTCTGAGCTTATACATATAGTCTTTCTTGTCTTCAACAAGAAAACCATCTGGTTGCTTCATGTAAATCTCTTCCTCTAAATTACCATGAAGGAAAATTGTCTTCACATTCATCTGTTCAACCTCCAAATCAAGAGTAGCAGCTAAACTTAGCACAATTCTAATGGATAATATCTTTACTACAAGTAGGGCTGAGAAAAAAATCCAAACACATAGATCTAATCCATAACCAAATTAGTTTTAAAATCTAAATTTTTAATCAAACTAGATATTTAGATTCACTTTATTTACTATCTAGATTTAGACAATATTTTATTTAATATATCCATATTTTATTTATTAAAACTGGTTTGTTTTAAAAATAGCCAGAGCATTCAACGCATTTGACTCTACCGTACTTTTACTCCACTCACACTGGGAGATAGGTATCGTTATAGCTATTTAACAATCACTTACAAAAACACACAAGCTCCAATTAATATCATTTGTTTTACTCTCTTTCTTATTTCTTAAAAAATTATTTTAATACTCATAAATCAAAAAAATTTCTCAAACGTTATAAAAATAAATAAATAAAACTATATTTAAATTTAAATTACCATACATTTTAAAATATTAAGAATTCTGATTAATATTTTTAAATAAATTTTTCAAAAAAAGTACATTAATAATATTTCTAATTCATCAAAGTATATATATATTTTAAAAATTATAATTAAAAATGTAATAAAAATAATATAAAATTAAAAAAATTAATTACATAATAATTATACTAATTTAACATCTAAAGCTAATTTAACTAAAATTATATATTTAAAACTTGTTTTAAACCAAATCTAAATTTTAAAATAAGTTTAAAACTAGTTTTTTTTTAAATAGATTTAAAATCCAAACCATATATTCGGAGATGTAGAATTATTCTCTTACTTCACCCTAAAAATTCACCTGTTTTCTAAGGCCTTTTTGCCTTTAGAAAATGTTAATAGGTCATAAGTGTGATTATAAAGCAAAGATTTCATCTCATCTTGCATTGCATCCATGTATTGTAGCTTTTTTTCAGTTTCTAAGGCCTCTTCAAAACACTTATGTTCTTCAACATCAATAAAGGTCACATACTCATCAGAAGAATACCTAGAAGACGGTTGTCTTGACCTGTTGGACCTCTTGGGAGGGACTTGTGGTAATTTAGATACATCATCAAAATCATCATCATCATACCATATCATATTCCTCTTGAACATCATTAATCAGAACCTCTAATCCATCTCCAACCTGTTGATGATCAACATCACCATGTTGCTAATCATTTTGAGCATCAATCTCGGCATTGTTTAGGTTGTGAATAGGTAACTACATCAGATTACCATCAGTCAGATTACTATCTTTCTCGAGTGTAGTCTTCTCCACCTTGTTAATATCTTCCATGGTTTGATCTTCCATGAACTATACATTAGGACTTCTAACAAGCTTCTTCTTAATAGGATCATATAACCTGTAGCCAAATTCATCCTAACCATAGCCAATAAATATACACTATCTTGTCTTTGCATCCAACTTGGATCTTTCATCCTTTGGTACATGAACAAATGTCTTACAATCGAAGATATGCAAATGATCAAAACTAATATTCTTGCCAAACCAAACTTTGTCTGACACCTCAGAATTCAAAGCAACTCCAAGACTAAGATTAATAACATGCATTGCTGTAAGCAATGCCTCTCCCTAGAAATGCTTAGGCAACTTTGCTTCAAAAAGTATACACCTAACTTTTTCAACCAAAGTCCTATTCATCCTCTCTACAAGACCATTCAACTTAGGAGTTTTAGGAGGAGTCTTTTCATGTCTAATACCCTCCTGCTTGCAATAAACATCAAAGAGTCCACAATACTCACTACCATTATCAGTATACATTTCAACTTCTTGCTTGATTGCCTCTTAACCAAAGCATGAAATTTTTTGAATTTTTCAAGCACTTAGTCCTTTCTCCGTAGTTCATAGACCCATAGCTTCTTGGAATAATCATCAATGGAAGTAAAAAAGTAAAGTACACCACTAAACAACTTTACCTTCAATGGGCCATAAACATCAAAATACACCAATTCAAGCAACTTTGACTTCCTTAAGGGAGGATACTTCATAAAGGATACTCTAGTTTGTTTACCAGCCATGCAATGAGAATGTTTCTCCAACTCTGCACTCTTCAATCCAAAAAGCACGTCCTTTTTAACTAAGTAATTAAGCTCATTTTCACTTATATGGTCAAGCTTTTGGTGCCACAAAGATACCTCCATATACACAGCATTCACACTGTCCTTAGCAACCAAAGCTTTAGTCCAATACAATTTAAAATTTTTCATCCATGTAGCTATAACAAAGTTACCTTTGGTAAGCTTCCATTTACCAGAACCAAAGTGATTGTCATAACCACTATCATCAAGCAAATGCATAGAAACCAAATTGAAACAAACATCTGGAGCATGTTTGACTCCTATAAGTAACAATTGCACTCTCATGTTGGTTTATAAGCAAACATCACCAATACCAACAACCTTTGACACACCATCATTACCCATCTTCAACACTCCAAAATCACCAGAAATGTAAGTTGTGAATAACTTCTTCCTCTGTGTAACGTGCAGTGTAACACCATTATCAATTATCTACATACTCTCATCTGATACAAGATTAACATACTCATAGTTATGAAGAAAAACAAGATCATCACTTATAGTAGTAGTGACACAATCATCATTATGATCCTTCTCTTTCTGCTTACCCTTCTTACCTTTGTTCTCCTTTTTCCATAGATAACAATTCCTTTGGATGTGCCCAATTTTATTACAATAATAGCACTCCACATTCCTGTATCTTAACTTAGACTTACTCCTGATTTCTCTTTACCACCCTTTGGTTCCTTTTTCTCACTTCTCCCCCTATTTTCTGTGACAGGCACCTCAAATTGAGATGAAGAACCTTGTGCTTCCTTCTAATCTCTTTATTAAGAGCACCACTCTTTGCTATTTGCAAAGAAATAACACCAATTAGGGGTTGAGTTTCTAATTGAAACTTGAAATATCTCCTAAAACTCAGGCAGAGTATTTAGTAGCCATACTCCATAACTTCATCATTAAAATTGATACCCATTCTTAATAGTTGATTTAAGAGCCCTTGAAACTCATTCAAGTGGTTTAAAGTGAAAGAACTCTCCCTATAACTCAAATTCATCAAGCAACTCAACAAATACAAGGACTCAATCTTCTCTCACAAAGTTCTAGCATGTGTCTCGTTATAATGTGATTATAAACATTGTCTTCTACATATTGCTGAATAAAACCACACATTTGTTAGTGCTTAAAGTCTCATACTTCGTCATACATAGAATCTAACTTCTGAGTAGCAAAGACCAAAAGATCCAATTTCTTCACAAACAACGAGTATTTCATCTTGTCCTTACACAAATGATAATTTGTACCATTCAAAGCAATCATCTTTATATTTGTCTCCATCATCATTCAAGCAAGTAAATATAGCCCCAAACGAATGAGCTCTAATGTCACTCTTATAGGAAAAATAACACCACAACAACCAAAAGTACCAAAGTACACACAATAGAAATAATTTTTCCAACTTGCAAGAACCAACAAGGAGCAACAACAACAATAAATGACAATAATAATCACAAAGAGACAAAAATATTTTTAACATAGAAAAACCCTCTCATTGTGAGAAGTAGAAACTCATGGGCACAAGCCAGTCAATCAAGCTCCACTACAATCAAATAAGGGAGTATAAGAGAGACTAATCAAATGCACAAACAATTGCTTACAATCAATCAATACATCAAAGCAATTAAATTTTCAATTAGAAAAACAAAGAAGAAGAAACTTAAAAATAAAGCAATTATGCAAAATTGATTTCTCCAACCACGGACATCCAATCCACGATTTCAACGGTTAAAACAAAGGATGTTGTGTTATGAACCCGCCGTCTAATTTTCAGTCCGATCGAACAGTGAACAAAGCGGGAATTACAATTTTACCAAAGTTGATATATGAATATGCGAACCAGTTTTTCTGCCATTTTCTCTCTTCTTTCTCTTCCCAAAAAGCTGCAAAATTATCACACTCTCTTGACCTAGAAGACTACTCTTCACTTGAGTTAAGTGAGATAAAATGGGCTGGACAAGTTTGGACTTTTTGGACATATAGTTGGAAGCCTAACCCAACAAATTTTGCTTGGTTTAACTTGTAGAGTAAATAGTCATGAGAAAGGGAAATTAAAAAAAAAAATTAGTTAAGAATTTAAAATACCTTTAATTTATCTCTTATAAAGAAACCATACTACTACCGGGCAACAACGTCGGTGCACGAAATTGTGCTTAATCGAGATAACACATGCAAATTAGATCGAATTAATCAACAAGGCTAATCAATACAACATGCTAAAACATAAGTTTGTAATGTTTTGGTCCAATTAGTTTTCGTTATATTGCCTACCTCAAGACTAAATGAACAGAAGGGTTGTGTTACATAGGATGATATTTTGTTGTTGTTGGTTGTTTTAAGATTGATACATCATCATGGAAATCACTCTACTTTGAAGTGTTTTTCAATCGATCCTAGAAGAGTGGAATTAATATAGTCTTGGGGACCATGTGCAGGTAACCCAGGAATTATTAAGCCAATAGTCCTGAAAGAAAAGAGAAGCCATCCTTCTCTGTAGTAAGGTCCACTTTGATAGACAATTCTGAAGCTTCTTATTATTTCTAAAATTGCGTTGAATATCATTGGTATCACGCACCATAGTGAAAAGTAGTTTTTATTCGGTTCTTCATCAAGGACCTGCATTAAAATCAAGATATTTAAATACTTACTTACAGTACCGACAAATTACATACATATATAAAACGAACGAATCAAAACAAAAATGAATAGTTGTTTACAGTACTCGTTACCAGACGTGAGTAGAAAACTGTACATAAAATTAAAGATAATATCATAAATTAAGAGGGTGCAAAAAATGTACATAAATAAGATCGATCGTAAATAAAATTTGATATTTGAAAGTGACACATTACTTATTTTTATTTTTTAAAATTTTATTTTACACAATTTAATACTGATCCTTTTAAAGACTAAAAATTGTTAAAATATTAAAATGTAAGCAAGTTAATATATTTGATGATTAAATGTATAAAATAAAATTTTACAAACATAAAAACTAAACAAAGCATTTTTTTCAACAATTAATTTGTATATGTAGTTGAAATTGTATATTTAGGGAATGTTAAAAAAAAGATTTTAGACAAAATGGAATGGAACGATCCGTTCATATAATTGTCGTAATTGCAATTGAAGTTACTGTACACCCTTAGACTATGTAATATTTATAAATATATTTTTTACATTTTAATATTTATTTATATTAAAAATACTTATTAAAATAAATAATATGATGAAATATTATTTAATTTTATTTTATAAAATTTTACAAATTAATCTGTTTAATAAAAACTTAAAAATTAACTATTGAATTTGATCCAATTTATATTTTATAAAAAGATTTGAGAGACACGTGGAGAGAGGGGCCATCTCTTGCACTATTTACATCATATTTGTGTAGTTTTATTCGATTAACATATTTTTTTATATATTTATTAATTCGATTTTATTAATAAAACTTTTTAAGACAGTTTAAGTATATAAAAATAATAAATTTTCATTTTAAAATATTTTTCATGCAATAGATACTGAGATGTGTAAAATTAATCTTAAGAGTTTAGGGTAATATTTTCTTTACTGATCAAGATAATTACGATATTCATGATATGGCTTACCTCGAGTTCATAGCGGCGGTTAAAGAAAAGACATGTCCCAAAGTGCTTGAACATCATTCCCTTGTCATCGTAAGGCAACCTTGGAACTACATCGTTGCAGTAAACAAACCTACAATATCTGACAGAATGCTCCTTCAATTTTTGTCTCATGTAATCAGTATATGCTTCATCTCCAACCCTTGGTTGTCCAAAAGTGTAGATCCCTTCAAGCCTCTCCAATAACAACGTCTCATCATGCAAACACAAGATTGTCCCAAAGAGAATTGCGAGTGCTCCACCCAAACTATGACCTGTCACTATAAACTTTGCATTTTCATTTTCACTCAACCCTTTCCTTATAATGTCCCTAATAACATAGTAAGCTGAGGGTGGAAGATTCTCATCACGATGATCAATTTCCTTAGGCCACCCAACATTCTTCTGTAGACCTAAGGCTTTCATAAAGCCACCATGCATTCTTCCAACCCCAGGAATACCATACCAAGAGATGTCAAGATCGCTGCACCATGCATCAGCATCAAATGGTTCCGTTCCTCGGAAGGCTACAACATATGTATGACGATCCTCATGCTTATCCAAGACAATCAAGACTTGAGTTGTGGCCTTTCCTTTATTTCCTTGATATTCTGCCCAGTGCAAATAAAATATTTTTAAAAAAATATATTAATCAATCAAGGATTAATACTAAAAACATTTTTTTTAAAACTAAAGATGTTCTGTTAATCTTCAATAGCATTAATTTAATTTGTAATTGTGTATGAACATAGGGTATATGTCTTTTAGTTCTTACCATTCTGGCAGTTGTAAAACCCCACAAATTCCATCTGTAGAACTCATCAGAAAACAAATTTAGTCAGGGATACCTCAAAGTGAAGTGAACTTATTGATTAGACTAATATTTTGTTTACTTTAGTTTTTATTATCAATTTTAAGTAATTAAAGAAACATTTATTAAAAATTATTTATTACATAAAAATTGAAAAGTGTAATAAATATGATTTCTTTAATAAATTCTTTTTTTATTTATTTGATTAAAATATGTTCATTGAATCATTATTTTTATGTACCTTCCAGTGATCTTCCACGGTAGTTTTAAGGAAAGCTACATTCTCGTAGGATGCTTTCGAAGCCAGCATAGAGAGTGCAGGATAGTACTTGTAATCTTCCCGCTTGACGGCGTCAGAGTCCAACTTTACTCGCACGTCCAAATTTCCAATACAAGACAAATATTTTGCTGATTTGGGATTGGGCAGGACCCACTCACCTGTTTATATATAATTATATTATATATTAAGCTAACTAAAGAAAACAGAAATTAATATACAAGTTATCCTCTAGTACGTAACCACATATTCATACTTTTGTTGTGAGATGATAGCTCCAATTTAGATAAAATTTTCAAAACATACTTATAAAAGCTAAAGGTTAAATAATAAAATGAATCACAAACTTTTTAAGAAGTTTTCTCATTTAACTTTTTAAAAATTTAAAAATATAAGTTATTTTTAATTTTTAAGAGAAATTTTATTAATTTATTATACTGATTTTCTTGTTTTATAAAAGTTTATCTAAATTAGACTATAATTATTTTTTTGCTACATAAAAATTAGACTATAATTATTTTCTCAATAATGTTTCAATGGCGACATATATCTCTCTCCTTGAACAGTACGATGCAGCAAGAGAAAGAAAGAAATAAATTTTGTACAATTTTATTACAAATTAAACTCCTAAATTTTTATATATCTGTTTCAAGACTCAAGTTTACTCTCTCTCTCTCTCTTTCTATTTTTTAACAGCATATCATCCATTTCACCTCTTATTTTTTCCTTTTTCTTTTCTTACCCAATTTATATTTAAAAAGATATTGTCAAACTAAAATTTTTGCAGAAAATTAACTTATGTATATTTCTTGTTCCCGTTATACCATAAAGCAGTTAAAAGATTAAAACATAAAAAGAATATCTATGTTTGTCAAAATAAAAGGCAAAAGCTTGAGGATTGATTTGAGTTTTTTCTTTCAAATATATAATTACAAGATTACTTTATTTGTATTGTATTTGTCTTTAAACATTTATATATAAAAAAATAGTGAAAATAGAAAGTCTCAACCTTTGTATGTTTTCAAAGGAATGTCTTCATAGGAAAATAATCCCTTGACATTTTTTGGTAAATTTAAGATACGATTATTGTCATTCTCATATTTATTGTCATTTATTTTTAAATAATTTTCACTACTAGAAAAGTGCTAAATACAGATGGATTTTACAGACGAATTTACAGACGGATTTGTGAATTTTTTTTTTTTATTTTCTGAAACATCCGTCTGTAAATCCGTCTGTATTACAGATAGATTTTAATCCGTCTGTAAGATCTGTCCGTATTTAGCCCGCCTTTTGGCGCCAAACGTTATAGACAGTAAATACAGACGGATTTTTCCGTCTATAGTTTGAAAACAGGAGAAAATATTAAAGCGAGAAATTACAGACGAATTTTTTCGTCTGTAAATGTGGCGGTTTAAGCCGACCTTTCAGGTGACAAATTACAGACGGATTTTTTCGTCTGTAAATGGGATTGACGCATTTACAGACAGAAAAATCCGTCTGTAATGTGTCACCTGAAACGCACCGTTTCATTAAACCCATTACAGACGGATTTTTTCGTCTGTAATGACTGAAACCCATAAAACCGCGTCTCCTCTTCCCCTCCCCCATTATCAGACCGGTCTCTCTTCCTCGCTCCCCTCCTCTCTCTCTCTCTCAAAGAGCTCAGTGTTTTGGCCATTGCGAGTGATTGGAGCAACCATTTGAAAGTTTTTTTGCATCATTGTATTCCTAGTACGATGTTCTAACTTTTAATCGGTTTAATTTTTTAATTTTTTATGTTTTTTAGAGACTTAAAATTTCTAGGATAGAGTTGTAGGATTGGAGATTGTATGACTGGGGGAAGGGCGTAGAGGTCCTTCTCCGAACCTGATTATTATGTGCTGTGGGATTGTTTGTGTTTGTGGAGTTTGTAGAATATGTATGTTGTGGAGTTACAAGGGGATGTGCTCTAGAACGGTTTAGGATTGTGATGTGTTTTTGTTTGATGTATCGAATAATTTATTGTTATATAATTTATTACTTGATTTTAGGTGAAATTTTCATTGTTGTAAAAAAATGGTAAACAAATGTAAGGAAATTAACATGTATTAGGGGAGATTCTGCCAAAATTTATATTAAAATTTTCTGTAATGTATTTTAGAAGGTTGATACCATATTGTATATTTGTATTAGGTTTATATAGTTGTTGAGGAAGATGTTTTTCAGAAATCGTCAGTGGATGTATGATAGGTTGCACCCAAGTCGAGGGGGAATAAAACCTGAATTCTTTGAGGGTGTAGAGGAATTTATTCGCGTCTGTTGTAATTCGCAGCAATTCATCACCAATCAGGTCGTTAGGTGTCCATGTTCTAAGTGCAAGTGTAGAAAGTTTTTGGATATTGATTCAATTAGATATGATTTGTATAAGTTTGGATTTAAACATGACTATTGGATATGGACTGAGCATGGGGAAGAAGTTAATTTAGAAAATCAAGTAGGTAATTCAAATATATTACAATCAGGTGGTCATGTAGGTAATGTAAGTTGGGAAGAAAGTAATAGTCGTTATCAAGAAATGGTTTATGATGTTGTTGGTCCTCAATTTGAAATTTTTCATGATTTTGAAGCTGAAGAAGAACCTAATGGAGAGGCTGCAAAGTTTTATAATGTTTTAGAAGCAGCAAACAAGCCTTTATGGGATGAGTGTGTGCATTCAGAGTTATCTTTAGCAATAAGAATGTTAAGCATAAAGTCAGAAGGCAATCAAAGTTAGAGTTCATTTGATCAATGGGCTATATTAATTAGTGAGCTTAGTCCCGAACCTGACTCCATACCAAAGGACTTTTACCAAGCCAAAAAATTAGTTTCCAAACTTGGATTAAAAGAAGTCAAAATTGATTGTTGTTTGAAAGGCTGCATGCTGTATTACAAAGATGATGCTGTTTTGACCAATTGCAAATTCTGTGGAGAGCCTAGGTTTAAACCAAGAAGAAGTGGTAGAAGTGGTAAACATAAAGATGTACCGCAAAATAGAATGCATTATTTGCCTTTGATTCCTAGGCTAAAAAGGTTGTATGCGTCTATGAGTTCAACTCCTTACATGACGTGGCATGCTGAAAATAAAAAGAGTGATGGGATAATGACTCATCCATCTCATGGTCAGGCTTGGCAACATTTTGATCAAGTGTATCCTGAGTTTGCATCCGATCCTAGAAATGTAAGGTTAGGGTTATGTGCTGATGGGTTCGCTCCAAACAATCAATTTAATAAACCATATTCTTGTTGGCCTATTGTGGTTACACCTTTTAATCTTCCTCCTGAAATGAGCATGAAAAATCCATATTTATTCTTGACTGTAATAATTCCTGGTCCAGAAAATCCAAAGGCAAAAATTGATGTATACCTTCAACCTTTGATTGATGAGTTGAAAGAGTTATGGTATGAGGGTGTAGTAACTTACGACGTATCAAGGAAGCAAAATTTTATCATGAAGGCAGCACTGATGTGGACGATAAATGATTTTCCTGCTTATGGAATGTTGTCTGGATGGATGACTCAAGGGAAATTAGCATGTCTAATTTGTATGGAGGATACAAAGGCATTTACTTTAAAACATAGAGGAAAAAATTCATGGTTTCATTGTCATAGGAGATTTTTAGATATGGAACATCCTTATAGGCGTCAAGCGTACAAATTTAAGAAAGCAACTGTAGAGAATGAGGACCCTCCCGCCCATTTAAATGGTCATCAAGTATGGGATAGAGTTAAACACTTGCCAAAAATCACAGAAGTAGAAAAATCCATTAGGTTTCCTGGTTATGGGATGACACATAATTGGACCAAACAAAGTATATTCTGGGAGCTCCTATATTGGAAGGATAACTTAGTTCGTCATTGTTTAGATGTGATGCATGAAAAAAATGTATTTGACAATATCATGAATACTGTAATGGACACTGATCGAACTAAAGATAATGTCAAGGCAAGGCAAGATTTAGAAGAATATTGTAGGCGTCATGAATTGAGGTTACAACAACTTGCAGATGGTCGATGGTCAAAGACAAAGGCAAGTTACACTCTGACTTTACCACAAAGACAAGATGTGTGTAAGTGGGTGAAGGAGTTAAAAATGCTTGACAGTTACGCTTTAAACCTCGGTCGTTGTGTGAATGTTGAACAAGGAAGATTTTTTGGGATGAAAAGTCATAATTGCCACATATTCATGGAGTGTCTTCTACCTTCTGCATTTAGGGAACTACCAGACCATGTTTGGAAGCCATTGACTGAGTTAAGTGAGTACTTTAGGGACCTGTGTTCACCTACTCTAAGGGTTGAAGATCTATTAGTTATGGAGAAAAATATTCCTGTCATTTTGTGCAAATTAGAGAGAATACTTCCCCCTAGTTTCTTTGACTCCATGGAGCACTTGCCTATACACTTAGCATATGAAGCACGTGTATGTGGACCAGTACAATACAGGTGGATGTATCCGTTTGAACGAGAAATTGGAGGGTTCAAAAGGACTGTGAAAAATAGAGCTCAAGTGGAAGGATCCATATGCTAGGCATATATATCAAAGGAGACATCAAATTTTTGCACATATTATTTTGAACCTCATGTTCAATTTAGGAGAACTCGAGTTGGTCGAAATGATGATGGGGGAGAAAGTAGTAATGAGCCAAGTCTATCTATATTCAACCAACCAGGTCGTGTATCTGGAAAATGCGAAGAACGATGGATCTTAGGTGATGAATCAGAGGCCGCCTACTTGCACATCTTATTAAATTGTGATGAAGTTCAACCATTCAGAACGTAAGTGACTTATGATTGCTTTAATGATTTTTTCTGATCATGGTCATTCAAATCTAATTAATGATGTTGCAATGTTTACAGATATTTTGAACAATTATATGGTCACGAATCCCTTAATCAATTTCCATCATGGTTCAAAAGTTATGTAAGTCATGACATTTCCCTAACATGTTAGTTAATCGACTTTTTAATATTATTCTATTTTCAATCAATTGACATTGATTTATGGTATGTGTAGGTGCGTGATCCTAGTAATGGTATCAAAGATCCTAACCTATATAACTTGTCCAGAGGTCCAAAAAATAAAGCATATTATTGGCCAATTTACTTTGTTAATGGGTATAAATTTCAAACTATTGAATCATGTCAAGGGAGAAAAACAGATAATATTGGAGTTAGTGTAAGAGGAAATTCAAGTGATGGTGACTGCGATTGGTATGGAAAACTTCATGAAATTGTTGAGTTTGAATATGCTGGTGAAACCATAAAAAGGATTGTCTTATTCAAGTGTGAATGGTTTGATCCAACACGCCCAACAGGTACACGTAAACATAACCATTACAATATAATTGAGATTAACCATACCAAAAGATATAGAGGCTTTGACCCCTTCATCATTGTACAAAATGTAAGACAAGTATATTTCTTATCTTATCCTGAAAAATGTAATAAAAGTTGGAGGATTGTAATTAAAACTAAACCAAGGGGTCGAATTGAAAGTGATGAAGTAGATGATGAAGATGCATATCAAATTGATGACTCAATTCCTTCACGTGTAGTAATAGACACTGTTGTCCCTCCAATTTTATTTTTTCCTTTGAATGAAATTGAAATAATTGACCCTCCTACCCAAGTTATGAGATATAATGAAATGGATGACATCATAGAAGACGAGGATGAAGGAATTATGGATGAACTTTCATCGAATAATGATGAAGGTAGTCTTGAACTATCAGAGTAAATGAGGTAAAGTAAGTAGGTTTGTCAATTTACTATGTTGCCATGATTATTTAATTTGAGTTATCACCAATATTATTCATATTTTAAACAAATTATAGTATTTGTCTCTAAACATATATATGGTTTGATTCAGATATGGCAGGTAAAGGTAAAGGTAAGAAAGGTATTACTCAGCAAACTGATCGTGGCAACACTTCTTCACCTACCGCTCCGACTTCGACGTTCACACCAGCAATAGTGCAGACCTCCCAGGTTAGGGGACAGGAGCAATTTATCATGGTGCCCAATCCTGGGTATATTGCTCCTCCCCCTCCAGTACAGTGAGTTTCACACTCTACACCCCCTACTACACAGGCCACACAGTTACCTGCTACACAGGGTACAGGAGATGGATCCACTGCTGTCCCATCTGTAAGCGGGTAGCAGTCATCACAGACCCAGACATCATCGAGATCGTTAAAACTTTGAGATGGGATGGGTCCACTTGGTAAGTAATTCAATCAAATATGCCTAACATTGCGTATTTTATGTGAATGTTAGTAGTTATGTTTTACTTTATTGTGTTATCAGTTGGATACCACCACAGAAAGGTCTCCATCAGGTCACAGATACGATTAAGAAGATGTTTGATGCGCCTTACAAAAGTTTTGCAAAGGTGCCAAATGATACAAAGATAGAATGGTTCAAAGATTAGAAGGTAATAATAGTGTATTAATTTTAACTAAGTGTAATTACATATGACTGTTTGTACCTCTTCTAATGAAATTGTGTTTCTGTAGAGCAACTTTTCCATTCTCCCCCAGGATGAAAAGATGATTTTCAAGGCCTGGAAGAGTCGCACTGCAAAGCGACTAAGACAGATGTACACTGAGGCTCGCCAGGACCCTTCTACTGTTGATTGGATAACACCCAACTTTCTTCATGCCTTGCAGGAGTATTGGGGTACAGATGAGTTTAAAAATCTCTCTGTAAAGAACAAGACAAACAGGGCATCTAATAAAGGGGGGTCACTGCATACTGGTGGGTCTACGACTTTGGCTGGCACTAAGGCAAACTTGGTATGTGATTTTAAAATTCAGTTGACTCTATCTATAATTTCATATTTGAGATTGTGATTTATTTCTAATTGCAGGAGAAGTCGTTGAAGAAGCCACCTACTACTGGAGAGTTGTTTAAGGAGACACACACTCGCAGGCAGGACAAAAACCTGTGGGTTGATACACGATCTCAGGCCACATATGTAAGTCATAGTTATTGATAATATATGTTATTATTAGCGACTTATTAAATAGTTCTCCAAACTAATATCTAATTATCTGAACTGAACTGTAGGATGACTATATTCAAAGGCTTGAGGAAACATCTTCTCAGAATCCAGAGTCAGTAGATGAGGATGCTATGTGGTCACAGACAGTGGGTGGCCTTTATAAAGGTCGCATTTATGGCATGGGGGGCCGCTTTGCAGACTCTATGTCCCCTGCATCTGTCACTGGAGATGCCCCTTCTCTTGCACCTGAGGATGTGGAGGACATGGTCCGCACTCAGGTCCATGCCCTCAATGAAGAACTCCAAAAGCAGAATGAGGAGATGTGGAAGAGTAAAGAAAGTGCATGGAAGAAGAAGTGGGCAAAGAAAATGGAGAAGAAGATAGAGAAGAAGGTGGCGTTGAGAATGCAAAGGGAGGTCCAGCAGCAGATGACGCAATATCATATGCAAATACAGCAGATGCATGCTTATTTTGAGCTCATGAGAGCAAGCAGTTCCACATCTCTTCCTCCTCCTTCACCAGCTCCAGCACCACCGGTTTTCACCTCCATGCATCATTCCTCTACTGACTCCTCTTCTACTGATGATGATGCTCCTTTCGATTATGACTTCACAGATTATTCCTGATGAAGACTTCTATTTTATATTTAAATGTATTTATTTAGATGCTTTTTTGTCTTCCTTTGTAATAACATTTAAACTTTATAAATCATTTTGGAATGTTTAGATGCCGAATCTATAGTTTCTATTTTGTTTATAAATTATGACAATCAAGAACAGCAGGAAATAACTATCTATATAAATAAAAAAATATCAATAATAGTAAAATATATCACCGACAGATTACAGACGGAAAAATCCGTCTGTAACTTACAGACGAAAAAATCCGTCTGTAACTTACAGACGGAAAAATCCATCTGTAACTACAGACGGAAAAATCCGTCTGTAACATATAGACGGGAAAATCTGTCTGTAATTCTTTACCGACGAGGATATTACAGACGATTTATGTCCATCTGTAATAGAAAAAACTGTCTGTAATACTCTAAAAATCTGTCTGTAAATTCGTCTGTATAAACAGACTTTTTAGTAGTGTTTATTTAAAATATAATTTATCTAATTTATAATTATATTAAGAGTTTTCTTAACTTCAATTCTTAGAATTGAGAATAAGTCTTTAATAATAATAAAATTTTATTAAAAAAATAGTTATTATATTTTTATAATTTTAATATAATAATTATGTATTTTTTTTTAAAAAAAATTATTTATAAATACTTAAACTCTAAAGATGAAAGTTAAAAAAATTCTTATATCAAAAAGTAAAAAACTAGTATTAATGCAAAAAGAGGAAGAAATAACCTTTGAGAAAGTTAAGGACAAGTCTCAAACCACAGCCGTTGAAGGCAACAAAGTTCATCAAAAGCTCAACGCAATTCCCAAAGAATGCTAGTGGCTTGGCCACGAGCAGCAAAAGCTTCTGGGCCAAGATGGAAATAAATATAAGCCATCGGTGGCCAAAACTTTCATCGAAATAGTCCTCTGCATGGGTTTCCACAAACTTTCTTTTAGGTAAGTTTGGGTAAAACAAGATGCGAAGGAGATCAAAGAAACTCGCATCTGCAGCGTTCAACAACATGTAACTATCGGCAAAGCCCTTGTTGCAATCGGATGCCATGGCTAACCAAGTAATGAGAGGAGCAATATTATATGCGAAATCGTAAACGATAGTGCTTTTATGGGAGCTATGTTCCTTTGTCACGAGCTCTACTCAGATTTATATTAAGCCATAACAGCAAAGGAACTGTTTGAAAAATAAAATAATAAAACGTGACAAATACAATGAATACATAAAAATTAAAAGTAAATGTAAATGCGTGACATTTTGTGGAGAGCAGATGAGTCTCTCACCCCTTTCCCTTCTCCGACCCCACAATGGTTAGTATGTAGAGCCTTCTGCCTCATCCAGTGCCGCCGACCGGTAGCTGGACTTTTAATAATAATACTAACGGGCATATATAAGGTTTTGGGCTTTTTTTATATAATTTTTTAAAATTACCTCTTAAATATTTTATTATTATTTAAAAATTATAATAGATGAGTCTTATTTTTTTTTAGCTTTTTAATTTTTTTAAAAATTGTCAATAGTGATTTTTAATTAAACTGTATATTATCATAATTTTTTTAAAATTATCATATTTTAGTATATATTATTTCTCAATACCATATATAAAAAAAATAATCTAAGGATTTTCTCTTTCTAATTTTTTTTATTTTTTTTATCTAAACTCTTATTTTTGTTTTTATTTTCAAATGAGTCTTTCATTATACATTTTTTTATTGAATGGTCTCCTTATAATTTTAGTTTTTAAATTGGTTCCTCTAAATATTTAAGAAAATGTTTTGGTCCGTCGAAATATTATAATGATTTTATTTTAGTCTTTATAAATATCATGAAATTTTCATTTAATCATTTTAAAATAAATAAATAAAGTTATAGTATTTAAATGGACTAAATAAAAAAATTTATTTTAGTAACCAAAAACATTTCAGAAGGAACTCATTTAAAACACACCCAAATAAAAAAAATTACAAGTTGTAGTCTTAATTTAATTAAGGTACTCTCTAGTAGGTGACTATTCTTAATACCACTTTTATTTGCTTGGTTTTCTTTTTCTTTTTCTTTTTTTTCGTGAAAGGTTCATCCAGTGATCGAAGTCCTGGTCCAAAACTTACAACTGTCGTGTACCTAGTCATACTGTCATACACTAATTTTTTTATTTCCTGTCATTAGAATATAAATCTAATCATCGACGTTATATATTTTAGTTGTTATATTTATTTAAATCAGTTCATGTGTTATTTGTTTAATTTCTATTAAAGATCAAGGTTGACTATTAACTTAAAGAAAGTTATCTCTTGCGCTCATGTTCCATGATGGAATATTTTATGTTTGCTTCTATGAATACTCAATAATTTCATAGACTAAATATACGTAAGCACACGGAGTCTATATGTTTAGTATATATAAATATGATCAAAGAGTGTATGGTTGCGGTCAATATTCCATTAAATAAGTACTTTAACAGTGTTTAGCCAATCATGCTCAATATTATGCCCTTTTTTACGCTTTGCTCAAATTGATATGCAATGTTGATGGGGTTGGTAGACATTGCAGATTCAATTCTCTGTAATAACTCATCTGGCGAGGAAAGGCATGAAAATTACCAAAAATTATATTGTACTAGGAATGTATGTGACCTAACCAACCAATTTTAAATAATTGGAAAAAAGAAGAAGAACTTAACCGATTAATAGAGTTTTGTTGTCTCATACAAAAGAAAAAGTTTTGTTTGGCATTATACGTGTGTATATATGTATGGCGAATCCTCTCTTTATACTTTAACATGACACGTTATGTTAATTAGTCAATGTGTTTTCTCCCCTTTTTCTTTACTTCGTTTTCCTCTCCATCACATGTTCAGGGCCATAATTGTTATAAATATTTTGCGGTTGCCCATTTTCCCAGTGTTCAAAATTCCTCTTCGTCCTCTATCATCGATCACAGGAGACTAAATTTCAGTTCGAATCATCAATGGGAGCCCCATTTGCAATTTGACTCTTTATACGGCAGTCAAAGTTCCAAGTCTAATTGTATTAAATTGACTAAAGCAATTGAGAGTTTAAAAAAGAAGAGATAAAGAAAGAGTTTAATACATGAGAGGAAGGAAGAAAACGAAATAATTTTTTTTATTTAGAAGTTTAATATTGAGAATATGGATAATGGATAGTGTAAAATGTAAATAATGTTATTATTTTTTTATAATTTTTATTTATATATTTTTTGTCTTTTTTAATATAAAATAAAATATTTTTTCTTTTTAAATATTAATATTTTAAAATTTTTTATTTCTATTTGTATAATTTTTTAAAAATTCTTACTCTAAAAGTTAATATTTTATTTTATTTTTTAAAAAAGATTTCTTGCTATTTAACTTTAGGCCATCTAAAAGTTTGATTTAACAAATAAAAATATAAATGATAAACTCTATACATGAGTCATTAAAACTTCAAAAAATGGAAGAACTAACAAAACAAAATTAGGAGGATTTTGAAATTTAAAAAAAGTTTCTAATCTTTCCTTTCATATTTAATTAACTTTTAAATAAAAGCTAGTGATCACTAACAACTCCTTTTTCATTTAAGATTCGGTATATGTGCTATAACTATTTACTTTTATAGGATACCTGATACTTAATTAGTTACAAAGGGTATTTACTTAACAATATGAAAACCAAACAGTTTTTTTATCTCTTGAGTTGTGGTGTTCTCATCATTTCTATGATTTGGTTATAATGAGCCACAACATGATCATTCAAAAAATGACACAGCTACAAAATTGTCCTTAGATTCTTTTAATTCCACTACAAGCTTTAATTCTTCTGAACACAATCCTTTTGCTCCTTTAAATTCTTTCATCATTGTTGTTTCCAACGGATCAAGTCACATATCTAGACCTCTTCATTCCCTTCTTTTTTCCCTTACACCATTAATCTTTCTTCTAACCTTACACTATTCATAATTACATTCAATACATCAATTTGTCATCATCTTATAAAGCTTTTTCCTTCAACGTATCAAATATCCCAAATGATATTAAGCAATGCATGAAGGATTCACTGCCTTAGAATAAAAAAAATACTTTGAATTTTGCTTCATTGCCACTAAATATATAGGCAGCAAATGGGTATACATAGTGAACTATAATTTTAAAGGGATTTTGGAGAAATACAAAGTTCAATCTGCGGCAAAAGGATACACTCAACAAGCAACTATAGATTTTCATGATAATTTTTTCCAACTGTCAAATTAACAATTATGCATGTTGTATTATTAATTGTTGCCATTAAACAATGGTGTCTTATTCAACTTGGTAATAATAACATTTTTCTAAATGGTGATCTTTTTACAGGAATTTATATAGGATGCCTTTAGGGCATCTTAGAAAGAAGGAGTAACTTCTTGTCAATTAAATAGATCTATCTATAAAATGTGTCAAACTTCTAAATTAACAATAGTTTCAAAAGTTCAACTCCACCTTATTATTCCATGGATCTGTTTAATTATTCACTTTTTAACTTAGATATAGTAACTCTGTTGTTATTCTTTTAGCGAATGTCGATGACATAATTCTTACAAGTCTTAACAATGCTATATTCAAATAAATTAATATTATATTATGTTGCAATTAGGGTTGCAATAAAAAAAATAAAAATGGAGAATTGAAAATAGAAAAAAAAAGAGAGAAATTGAATGAATCATAACCAAATTTTAAAAAAAGAAACAATGAAAAAAAAAAGGTGTGTTCAACCATATCCAAGTGTAGAAGTTTAATTACGTATGAAGAAAGTATTAATATCCAAAGATGATTATCGTAAAATCAATTACTATAAATTGTGCAAAAATTATAGTTTTTATTTTATTCTCAAATTTTATATTTTATTTATTAAAAAAATGAAAGAAAAATAGATTTTAAAATAATTAGACCTGATAAATTTGATCTTTATTCTTACATATTTTTTGGTGTAATGAAAAAAATCAAGGTTACATAATTCTAAATGAAAACTTTTTAAAAGGTATTTATTTAAAAAAATTAAAATAAAAACATTATTAAAAAGTATTATAAAGAAATTAAATGTAAAACCCTTTTGAGAGGTATTTATAAAAAACTTGACGTAAATCTTTTAAGGGTGTTAAAGTAATTTAAAGAAAAACATTCTTTTATTTTTTTTTCCTAAAATTAAATCATAATTTTTAATCATTATGTGAGTTTAAAATTTTTTTACCATTTTAGAAATAAATATGTAAACATCTATATATTTGACTTTATAACAAGTGATAAAGTAATTTACAGAATATAAAATATAAAATAATTCACACGTAACAATAGATCATGTAATTAAAATTAATATTCTTTACTTTATACGTTATTATTATAAATTGATGCATAAATTAATGTAAGTTAATTAAAAATAAAGACATGAGAGTATTTATAATTAAAATTTTTCATTTATAATTTGATTTAAAATTTGTTTATTTTATTACGTTGTAAAAGTAAAAGAAAACTTCAATATTTATGATTGGAAGATAATAAAGTAATTTATATATTATTATTTTAATTTTTTACATGTGTATTTTCTTAATTTTATGTGTTTTAATAAAATAAATGATACATTTAAGAAATTATTTTTTTATTCCTCGTTAACTCATTATCTTGAGTGTCTATTTCATATTTACATGGTACACAAAATTTGAGCAAGAAACTAATCTATCATATCAATATACGGTTTCTAAAAATTTGTACAATGTGTTAATATGATAATTTTAATGACAATTAATAAAAGTAAAGCCTATAATATCAATGTTTATTGGCTATTAACTCCTTAATATCAAATAATAATCATGTACTTCATAAATAATTGTGTTAATTACTTTTTAGCTTGTTAGTTTAGGGTTCAGTTGGGTTAGTTTGTTAGTTCTTTTTTTTCTTTCTTTGGAATGTGCTGCACACTTATTTAGACTCTTCCTATGCATATATATATATATATATATATATATATATATATATATATATATATATATATATATAATCAATATAATTTGTTTAATCTTTCTCTACTATCTTCAACTATTTTTCTCTTTTCTGTAAGATACATTCATTGTTCTGGTATCAAAGCTCTCTAAAAAAGGGCTTTCTTATATAATACTAAACATGAACATTAATTACATATTAGAAGACATGAAGAATGTTACAGTCCAAACTATATTCACCTAAATAAGAATCCTGCTTTGTTATGTAATGCTAATAATGAACATTAATTACATATTAGAAGACATGAAGAATCTTGTAGTCGATACTACGTTCACCTAAATAAAGAATCCTTTAGGGGTTCTTGTTTTCCCAATTCTCACCAATGAAAATTATCTCACTTGTTCTAATTCTATGAAAATGAGTTTGATGAAAAAGAATAAAATAAATTTCATAGATGGAACCATTCAAGAATCAAATGTCATTGATTAAATTCATCCATTTTGGGAGTTTTATAATACAGTAGTTTTTGGATGATTTATTCAATCTATAAGCACCAAAATTGCTTAGTCCATTATATGGAGAGATAAAGCCTTAAAAGTTTGGAAAAAATTCAATGAAAGATTTTATTCCGCAAACTTCTTAAAGAACTTGAAAATATAAAAAATAAATATATAATTTCAAGCAAGGAGGTCTTACTGATACAAAGAGACAAAGTTATACCTTGCTGGAACTGAAACAAAAAATTATTAATATATAAGAAATGAACACATTTAAGCCAAAATAAATTGAAGATATATATTTTAAAATTAAGGGTATTATAAAAATAAAAAGAATATGTTATCATGCTCTATTCACTATTCAAATGGTGGAAAGAAATTTATGTGGTGTTCTTTCATAACATATCAAAATAATATAACGAAAATTTTATTCTATTATATTCTAGACAATAACATTTCATTTTATATTTTATTCTACTTCATTTTCTTCAATCAGACGAAACATAACACATCAAAAGAAAATTGATTAAAAAACTGAACTCTTAATTGAAGCACAATTTTTATTTTATTTTTTTAATTTTTGAAAGAGGATAAAGGTTTGAGTTATAAAGATATTTTGGGTCGTAATAGTTTCTTTACGGGCTTTTTATATTTCGTGTTCTCAGCCTTAGTGAAATGTTTTTCTTTTTGGTCCAAGCCATGTTGAAAAGTTATTGTTTCCGCTTTGTTTACGAGGTATATTGTTGGTCCTGATAATGCGTTAGTTAACACTTTTATTGTAGTTGGACCTTTGCATATTGGGTAATGCATCAGATTTTCTTATTCTTTTATTACATTAAAAGAATGTTTACAGGGTTTAACTATATCATTTTATTTCTTAAATAATTGTATTTATAATTGTAAAAGACGTGGGAATAACTGAATAATAATAATAATAATAATATAACTAAATAAATTATGACTTTTTATTTCAGTAAAAAAAAAAAATCCTTTTACATGTAATCTAAGAAGTTCTCAATATATTTATTACTATAATCACATATATTATTTCTTATTTATAAATTTATTTACTACTATATTATTGAATTTTTTCTATATTACTGTAATTAATATTAATATTTTATTAAAATTATTATGATGCACTTAATATTGTTTAATGATAATTGCACACACAGGGTAAAGATTTTAAACATTATCATTAATATTGAATTGTCATATTTTTTTCTATGTCAAAATTCAACCACAAAAATGACTAAGTGTTAGTTGCTAAGCATCTTAGCCTCTAGTGGTTAGATCATAAAAGTAGATAAATATCAATTATTTGACATCTTAGTTAAAGATTAATTATTCAATCAAAATATTGGTGAAGGTAGTGATTTAACCATAAAATTAAAATATTGTTGGTCATTTGACACTTTATCCAAAGATTAGTGATTCAACTAAAATATTAGTTAAGGTAATGATTCGATTACAAAATTGACTAAGTGTTGATCAGTTAGCACCTTAGTCAAAGATCAATAATTCAATTAGAATATCAGTTAAGATTGTGATTCAACCACAAAAGTGACTAAGTGTTGGTCTCTTAACACTTTAGCGGGAGATTAGTGATATTCAACCAAAATATTGAAGTATTGAAATGTTGGTGACTTAAAACTCTAATAAAAGATCAATGAGTTGAATAGAATCTAAGTTTTAACATCCTATTTTTCTATCTTTGAAAAAAAAATTTAGTTTTTTGTTTTAATTTCCATTAGTAAAAAGAAAAGAAAAGATAGAAATTAGTACTATAGGAAATTTTTAGCCAATGCTTGGAATAATACTTAGGAACTTTTCCTAACTAAGGTGTATTCAAAGGTGATTGGTAGTTCGACAAATCCCCTAATCGTGATGAAAAACTATTCCATACTCAAAATGTCAAAATCGAAATTAAAGTTTAAATGAAGACTAAAGCTATAATCACTTTGCATTTAAATTTTTATAATTTTTCACTTCAATAACAAAATCTTAAAGTACATGGATTTCAGCCCATGCACTTGCATGAATCCATGTATGAGCACCTTAAAAACACCCTTTTGACATCTCAAGTTTTGAGAGAAAGGCCATGATAAATCCTTCTAAATTTTTCGATGAAGAATGCGACATCAAAGAGTACAAAGATTCATTTTTTTTCTTGCATTCCAACAGGTGTCAAGAAATTGGAGTAAAGCAACATTTTCACATATTCTTGAATAACCAAAGTCAAAAGATAAGTTAAGTCTCTTCCTAAAAGACAAAATAAAAATCTAGTACACCTACCTTCACTAAGCTGATCAAGCATATTCTAATGGGGGACAAAGCCAAGTCATGACTTAATTGGTATAGGAGGAATTTCATGGCCCTCCATATGCATGGGCTACACCTAAATTGTAGTTGAATCAAGATTTTATGGAACGTAATGTGCCCACCATTAGACAATATTTGATTACTAGTGAAATTCTTAATAACTTCCAAGGATAAGCATGATTTCAAGAGGCGTATGAGCATGATACATGATTTTTGGCCAAACCACAAGTTCACATATGCATAAGTCCTATAAATCATGGTTTTATATTGAATTGGAGGTGTATGAGGCGTGTGCTTGTAAATAAATAAATAGAAATTATTATATACTGGCTAACTTAATTTTTAAGAAAACCAAAGTTTTATATGGGTTTATATTTTTTTCCTATTTATTTCTTTGCTTTCTTTCAAATCCTGACTGATTTATGAGCATTTGAAAAGTCTCGCCTTATTTATTTATTTATTTATTTACACTAAGTCAAAAATGAGTTTTTGAAGCACTAATTCGTAAAAATTATTTTATAACTATATATTTAAAGAGTGGATCTCTATTAAACGTTCTCAAATTTATACTTCTGAGAGTAGTTAATAGAGAATTATTTTTAGATCTATATTTTTGAAAGCGGTTCTTTGTTAACCGCTCTCAGAACTATATTTTTAAGAGTGGTTCTCTATTAACTGTTCTTTAAAATCACACATTGGAGAGCAGTTAATAAAGAACCGCTCTCTAAATTTATTCTTGGAGAACAGTCAATAAAGAACTGCTATCTAAAGTCATTAAATTCTTTTATAAATGAAACACGCTTAACAACGTATTTCTTCTTCTTAGCTAACAAAGTTGGTCTCTTTTACTGTAAGTTCTGTTCGTCTTCTTTGCTCTCTTATGTTCTCTTTATCTTTTCTGTTAGTCTGCTCTCTTCGTCTTCTCTCACTAACAAATTTATTTTTTTTCTTCCACATTTGTGGGTACCTCTTCATTATCTGTTAGCATGCTTTCTTTATCTTCTCTGTACTAACAATTAGTTTTTTTTTTTATATCTATAAGTACCTCTTCATTATCTGTTAGTCTGCTCTCTTCATATTTTCTGTGCTAACAAATTAATTTTTTTTTACATCTATAGATACTTTTTCGTTCTCTCTTTCTTTCTTCTTCTCTTTGTTAATAGTGAATCATCCATTCTCTTTTTCTTTCTTTTTTCTCTCTATCAACGTTAAAAATCATTCTAATAATTTGTTCTTCTTTTTTTCTTTCTGTTTGGTTTATGCAGATGTGGACTATTTGGTTAACACCAAATGTATAAACTCAAGATTCAATTTTGATTTGTGATAAAAATAAAGAAAACTCACAAAGAAATCAATTCTAAATTTTGATTTAAACGTAATAATAAATTAATTTTACTTTGCAACAGAAAACTCAAAGAAATCAATTTTAAATTTTAGATTCGCGGTTTACATTTATATTTTGGAGCTTATATTTTGGAGAGTGATTCCGCGTGCACCTACTATCCAATCTTAATTTTTGAGAGTGGTTGTTTAACCGCTCCTTAAATATAACACATCAAATAGTACAAGATTTTAGAACAATTATAAATGTTCCCTAATTTAAAATAGAACTGCTCTTAGATCTTTGTTTTGACGTAGTGTTATTTTGCAAATCTTTAATTTTATGGCCAGGGACACAAGTCTACTTGAGAGTTATAGCAAGATTCCATCAATAGGATTGCTATACTTAGAAACATAGTTGCATTAGTCAGATCATGTTTATACAAAAGGATTCATATATACATGTAGAATTCCATACGTTATATAAGATATTAATAGTCATTGGGTGAGTATTTTTTTTATGTTAAATTTTACTAAATTAGTATGATACTAGTTAATGATTTAATATTTTTTCCTGTGAATTATTGTGGTATAAGACACATTAGATCCTTAGATGGTACAAGGTGTATAATGGTATGAGATGCCTTACAACTTGTTCGAATATTAAGTTAGTCTCTAAAGCTTCTTTCCTACCGAGGAAGGAAGTGTGACAAGTTACTTATAACTTGAAAATGCATTTGCTTGAATTATGTATGTGACAAATTTTATAAGAATGATTCACCGAGATAAAAATAATAATTAACTTAAATTTTTATTGCAAAAAAAAAGAAGCATTTATGTCATTAAAAAAATGTCATTCCATAAGTCATCATATCAGTTTGACCATCGATCTTTGGCTGGCTTAAGAGCTTGGTGCATATATGAGAATAGAATGATCAAGTCAAATAGTTTGACATTGACAGCTTCCCTAAACGATGTTAAAAGACTTTTAAACCCAATCCCATCATGCCAAAAGGGTATTTTGACCAAAAGTATTAGTTAAAGCATTTCGACTAGAAGCAAATAATAAAGACCACCAAATGGTAAAAATCAGTTGGCAATAGTTACCACTACATACATTACCTAGAACATGATTTAATAGAATTTAGAAGTTGTCTAGCACGTTTTAGGAATGTAAGTTTAGTGAATATTAGAAGTTACAAGTATATTTTAGGAATTGAAGTCATGTTGTAATACATAGTCAACACATTTGTAGCAATTATATTTTAGTAATTTTCTTTGTAATCTTTAAATTGGACTTTTAGATTTCCATCTAGCGAGGTTCTTTTAGTTGAAAAAAATTACTTAGTAGAATAAAGAAACACTTAAGAAGCATAAAAAAAAAAGATAAATAAATAAATTTAAAGAAATATTATAAAGATACATTTACAGAGGCAAAAGTAAGTTATACAACAATTAGAAACATGGCTACTTAATACTTTAACAAATGTCATCCCATATTTTCATCATAATTATCTTTGGTAATATCATGAGAAACATTTAGTATATGTGTTTACGGTGAAAAATGACAATTTGTAAACAATAATCCAAGAGTAATCTAGAGACTGGATTTAGATCCTCTTTGAATTCTTTTAAGTGTGTTATTATTGTAACAGTAAAATTAGTGTTATAAAGTAGAGGATTAAACAAGAATAGCAAATGATAATCACGCAGAACTTAATCAAATGTAGAGGTTTTTACTTAAATGTGATAAACAAGAACCAAATTGTAGAAACATAAACAAGCAAAATAAACTAAAACAAACGCAGAAACAAAAATGTGCAGAAATGTAACATACGACTCCTCACAACAACGAACAGTAGTCACTGTGAGTCTCCTTGTAGTTGGTGTCTGGCGTGGTGCAGGGTTTCAACGTTCAGAGAATTTTAGGTGCGGTGTCTGAGTACAAAAAGTCGTCCCTCTGTGGAATGAAACTCTGAGGTATTTATAGCAGGCAGATCACCACCGTCCACCTTCTTTTGTGAGCACTTTCTTAGTAATTGTCTTCTGTGCGTACTTACTTCCAACCGCTATTGTCCATTATCCACATTTGCTTATGATCATGCTGGCGGTTGAGGCTCTTTTCATAATTACTATCGCCCATGATCTTTCTTCATGTTGTTGGATCTTCATCCGATGGTAACTGTTGGCAACTGTTGTTAACCGCTTCTGACCCTTGTGTTAACCTTTTGAGTTTTATCATGACTCTTACGGACTTTTCTATTTTTTGAACAGTTTTGGGAGAAATCAAATAAGCTCATTCGACTTTTGTAGACTTGGAGTAATTTCCTTTTTGATTTCTATTTTTTTTACTAAGTTAGGGGGGATTGAGAGCTCTTTTTGGTCTTGTAGACTTAGAATATTTTCTCTACTTATTCCTGTTTTTCAAGTAACTCTAGGAGGAATATGAAGCTCAACCAGATTTGTGGATATAGAATATTTTCTAACCGCTTCCTGATTTTTGATCAATTCTGGAGAAGATCTGGAGCTCTATCAGGTTTGTGGACTTAGGATATTTTCTCTGCTCATTCCTTTTTTTTCGAGCAACTTTAGAGGGAATCTGGAACTCAACCAGATTTGTGGACTTAGAATATTTTCTAACCGCTTCCTGGTTTTCGAGCAATTTTGCAGAAGATCTAGAGCTCTGTTAGGTTTGTGGACTTAGGATATTTCCTCTGCTCATTCCTGTTTCACGAGCAACTCTAGAAGGAATCTGAAGCTCAACCAGATTTATGGACTTAGAATATTTTCTAACCGATTCCTATTTTTCGAGCAACTCTAGAGGGAATCTCGAGCTCAACCAGATTTGTGGACTTAGAATATTTTCTAACTACTTCCTGTTTTTTGAGCAATTCTGCAGAAGATATGGAGCTTTGTCAGGTTTGTGGACTTAGGATATTTTCTCTGCTCATTCTTGTTTTTCGAGCAACTCTAGAGGGAATCTAGAGCTCAAATAGATTTGTGGACTTAGAATATTTTCTAACTGATTCCTATTTTTTGAGCAACTCTGGAGGAAATCTGAAGCTTAACCAGATTTATGGACTTAGAATATTTTCTAACTGCTTGTTGGTTTTCGAGCAATTCTGCAGAAGATTTGGAGCTCTGTTAGGTTTGTGGACTTAGGATATTTCCTCTGTTCATTCCTGTTTTTCGAGCAACTCTAGAGGGAATCTGAAGCTTAACCAAATTTATGGACTTAGAATATTTTCTAACTAATTCCTGTTTTTGGAGCAACTCTTGAGGGAATCTGGAGGTCAACCAAATTTGTGGACGTAGAATATTTTCTAACCACTTCCTGGTTTTTGAGTAATTTTGCAGAAGATCTGGAGCTCTGTTAGGTTTATGGACTTAGGATATTTCCTCTGCTCATTCCTATTTTTTGAGCAACTTTAGAGGAAATCTAGAGCTCAACTAGATTTGTGAACTTAGAATATTTTCTAACTGCTTCCTCGTTTTCGAGCAATTCTACAGAAGATCTGGAGCTTTGTCAGGTTTGTGGACTTAAAATATTTTCTGACCACTTCCTGTTCTGGGTGTAAGAGACTTGAAAATTCTTCAAAACACCTTGAAAAAGCCTTCAGTTTTGTGTACTTAGAGTAATTTTTTACCAGTCCTATTTTTCGAGTAGTTTTAGGTGTAAGAGACTTGAAAAGCTCCTCAAAACACCTCAAAAAATATATCCTTCAATATGATTTCATAACTTAGAAAGTTTTCCTTACCCCAAACAACATGTAGTCCTAAGTTAGTTGCGATTTTAGTTCACATCTCTTGCACTTTTATATTTAAGTTTTTTAAATATAACTTGAAACTCTTCTCACATCCTCTTTTAAGTTTTTTCTATCATTATCTCTTTAATTTTTTCATTAATCTCTTCAAAACTTCATCATTAAAATTTATTAAATTAATTGGCTCAAAAGTCCCTTTTTAAAATTCACCAGGGTACTAATCCAACTACATTGGATGAATAGGTAATTTCAAATACGAAAAATGTCCCCTAAATACATACCAACAAAAATTATTAATCAATGTAATAATTTATATAAATATTATATTCAAGATATTTTCTTATAGATAAATTTTTAGCAAAATTAAAGCATTTTTTATTTAACTTAAGTTGTTTGTTATATAAATAACACTCCTTTATGATGAACTATAGTTCATCTTCTTTTGGCATTTCTTGGACAGCTTACTATTGTAATTACTCAAGCTCGGCCATGAGTCTCAAATATCGTCAACACTTTTTTTTTATTATTTTAAATATTATTCAAACTTTAAGTCTATTTTTCCTTTACATTTTTATATAATTAGGGTTTAAAAATTGTAGAGCCACTTTTTTTAATATTCAACCAGACAAGTTGCGAGACTAGATAGGTTACAATGAGTGAGTTGCGAGACTAAGTTAATTGCATTAAATTATTAAGTCAAAGTTTTATTTTTAATTTTTTTCAATTATGCGTGCCTTAATATTAAATTTACAATAAAATTCGATAATATTATAAATTTTGACTAAAGCTTAATTCAATCTCACAATTTATTTTTGTAAGATGAGTATTACTTTAAATTTTAATTTATAACAAATATGAGACTTTAACGAGGTGCCAATAAAATTTTACGTTAGAATACACATTTTTTTGTCACATTTCTCAAGACACTTTTTATAACTTGTCTATTTTTAAAAAAATTAAAGAAAATTCCTAATAAATTGATATTTGTTTTTCAAAAACTAATTTGATTATTTAAAAGGTTGATTAATTAAAAGTGTATTATAGATTGTAATTTAAAAAGTATATTATTATTATTATTATTGTAAATTTTATGATTTAATGGAAAACTCCCTACATAAAAATTATATATATTGATCTATTAGGATAAATAAATAAATTGGAAGGCATGACTGCCCCAGCAACAAAAAGCTTTCGGTACTTACTGAATGGAACTCAGTGAATTTTTAATATATATAAATAGTTGGGTGCGTTTTAGCTTTTATGTGTGGATCCGTAAACATTCCTGGAAAAACAATTTTAGGCTTGTGATCATACATCTTAATAAGCAGGAAAGTTAAATAGTAGTGGGTGGTTGGGGTAGACTTATATAGATGGGTATATGAATTGGAATTGGAATGATAAGAAGGATGATTTTGTCAGAAGGATTCAATGCACCGTAGAATGCGTAGAGATAATGCATGCAGATGATTGCAGGCTGCAGATTACCTATTTGCTTCTTTAGTCTTTATTCTCTAATAAATAAACAATTAAAAATCTCATCTCAATGGGTGTGTCGGGACCGTAGTGGAATATCTCACATGGCCTGAATTCGCTATAGATGTGCCTTGTCCGTATCTCTCACATTTATTTATTTGATCACAGTTAGCATTAATAAAAGCAATGGTTTTTCTGAGGCATGACCCTTCAGACATGAACACCAAAATTATTCGACCTTGCTGCAGGAGGCAACCTACTTCCACCCCTCACCCCTTCTCTTCTAATACACCAGTTAAAATACTATATGTGGTTCTAGTTGGTGCGTGCTAAAGGGACAAGACAAGATAATATATAATAAAGCCCAGTGTTTCTTATTACCAAATCCATTCTTATGTCTAAATATACTTTTGGACTTCCATGCTGCATATTACATTCGCGACTTCAATTTCAGTTTATTAATTGGAAGCAAATCAAATTTAGCATCTGGGTAATAATAATTAATTATATTTTCATCTTGCACGTATCCGTACCACGATCAAATGTTTTGTAAAATCCATTCTTTTTACATCATTGACCACCGTATGAAATGTGAGACCATTTGACAATATTATTCGTCCTTTCTTCAAGAAATTAAAAAGGGAAATCGGAGTTCTGACTGCTGCTAGCTAGTTGTAAGATTGGTGTTATATATACCAACAAACTTGAAACCGATTTCTATTTCGGAACAACAGTTGATCAAAAGCTTATATCTAAATGTTTATATATAACAATACTGTCACATGACATATTTTAAACTTTTACTTTTTCAAAGTCTCAATGTACATGCGCGTCTTATCTCTGCATCTTACCTTTCTATTGAAGGATGTTGGTCCTTTTCAAAAAAAATTTTAAAGTATTCAAGTAGAGGTATTTATTTATCTCAAGAAGAGTACAATTATTAAATTTTGATCTGAACCGAATTCCACTCTTCAGTGGTTGGTGCCTTTCAATCCATTATTTTCACAGACTTGAGATAACCTTTTCTATAAACAAAATACAGTCAGTTTATACAAAATTTTAAAACATTTCATTGAAAGACAGTTAAAAGAATCATGAGATATCTAAAACAACATCCAATTATAAACTTATTATAGTCAAGTCATCCACATTGCCCCTCTTAACTTTTTTTCTAGTTCAGATCGGAAACTAATTTTGAAAGGAAATTTACATTAAGTGCACTAATGTGTTTTTCTAGACTCTAATATCATTTCATAGTTCTCAAAGAAATTAACAATATACAATCTCTAGATTTATCACTGTTAAACTCAAATATATGAGTTTAGCTGCCAAATTAGTTTGAATAAAAAAAATTTAATTTAATTTAATTATTTTGTTTAATAAACTCTGTCAAGAAGGTAAGTATACACATCGAAAAATAATAAAAGGTTCTAAAATAAGTTCTCGAAATATCATATTTCAAATATTAATTTTTAAACACTAAAAATTTCTTAATTCAATTGTTTGAGTCTAAAAGATGTAAAATTAAGTAAGAATTAAAATTTAATTATAAAATTAATTATGAATACAAGCAAATAGCACAACACAAGTCTTGGTTGAGCTTATAAGAGAGAAACTTAGGGCATATGAATTTTCTTATTTAATCCTGTATGTTATTTTTTCATTTTCTAAATTTAATTTCCTTTTGATCACCAATCATTCATATAAATACTATTAATATCCAATGATCATGCAATACTAATATTCTTTTCTCTAAATTAATATCCCCAATGATCATGTAAGACATCAATTAAAAAAAATATAAATCACCTATAAACTTGTTAATTTAATAACGATTGGAAGATAAAGATTAGTTTGATACACCTAATCATTGTTTTATTTTATCCCATAAATATATTAACTAATCAAGGTACAGTTGTCTGACAATATAATTAATTAAAATTATAATTAGGCACAATAAAATAAAAGATAATCACGAACGAAAACTAAATATAGATTCAAACTTCAAAATCTCATAAATTCATAAATAGTAGTTCTCATAACTCTAACTATAAACTTAATTACTCATGCTAAAGAGAATAATTAAAACAATCGTAAATAAAGCTATAGAGAAAAATAAACTAGAAAAAGATGATTTCTCGATCTTTAAGTACAATTGCTCGAAGCTTAAAGTTTTACCAAGAGTTTGTTAATAATCTCGTGCAAGAGAGATGAGATAAAAGATATATTGAAGAGTAAAAGAAAAGCAGGGTCATGCATAGGCTCAGAGCACTCTTGTGCTTGATGATAGGGTTTGAGCTTGTTGACTGCTGCAAAACTCTATTTTGCAACTAATTTAGGCCCAAAACACATCTTAAACCTAGTTGTAACCTTTTTATGCTAAACTACATAATATACAAATAAATTAGTATTATTTTCTTGGCTGCAAATCTTATTATCTATTGCATAACTAAACATGTAGAAATTAATTTGCTCTTTGCTAGAAACAAAGTTATGGTTAAAAAATCAAAGTAAATCACACCCTAACCGCTAAACATTTAGAAATTTATTTGTTTTGTTAAAGAAAAAGTCGTAGTTTATAATTATGTCTCCACGAGTTTGACGGGGAACGTTGAGAGTAATATTCCTATTAGAGTAAAGTTAGTTAAAATTGTTTGTTATTAGTTTCAGTTATATATAGTTAAAAAATAATTGGTTACTCTTCCTGTATTGATTCATTAATAACAATCCTTCCTATTTTTTATTCACATTTTTCTTTCTTATTTTGTATTCGCTTTCTCTCTTTAACCTTTTAATTTAAATAAAGCAAATCAACGGATGACGTAAAATGTTAAACATAATCCATTTTGGAGTCAAAATATAAAATTACTTTGATAATATATGCTATATAGTTTTAGCTTAAATATATTTTAATTTTTTGTCAAATTGAATTAGTTTCCTTCTTTTTTTCATTTTCATATAGTGTTTTTATTAGTCAACTTTTATTTATTTCCCATGTTATTAAGTGTCTTCAAAGATGAAAGACTAAATAAAAATTCTGATATTTAAAGTGATTAAATTTTAAATAAAATATATGACAATTAAAATAATATATGATACTTAATGGACAAACATTAAATGAAAGATTATAGAAGAGCACAAATTATACACATCAATGAAACATTAAATGAACTTGTGCAAGAATTTTATGAAGAATTTATATATTTTATTTACTAATTTCATTAGAATTATTTTAGGATTTGAGTTATATTTTATAAAGGTTGTATTAAAACAATTATATATTTATTTTATTTACGTTAAATTAATATTTTACTTAAAAAAAATATAACGAGGATTTTAAAGAAAATTATTAATGAGTATATTGATAAGGGTTTTATTTTCTATCATTCGTATAAGAAAATAATTAAAAGAAATTAATTATATCTACCGTTATCTTTACCTCAATAAAACTTCGATTGGTAGCCAATAGATGCCATTGATTCAATCTATAAAAAGAATGTGCTGGATATTACTAATTAGAATTTAACTATTGAACGAAAAGGAAAATAAAAGGACTTGAAGTATACGGTTTGTATTATAGACCACATCAAAGATGAGAGCTTGATTTTGATGTTGTTATAAAGAGGTCGAAGATAAATGTATATTTTAATATTAGTATTCAGCGCGCTCTATCTCTCACTTTCTATTATAATTGAATTAAATAACATCAAGTGTAAAGCTAATTTTTTAATAATTTATTATTAAATACAAATTGTTTAATCTAATTATTAATATCGTAGATATATAATATATAAGTAGTTATTTATTTATATTTTAAATCTATTAAAGTATAGTAAAATATAATTAATATTTAAATTATGTGAAAATTTATAAATATACATGCATAACACCTTTAAAGTTTTATTAAAATAATGCATATAAAATTTTATAAACTTTAAATATCTGTAAATATATAACTCAACGGTATCTATTTATTTATATTTAAAATAATATATCTTGTTAAAATATAATAAAACGGTAAAATATCAGTTATTATTTAAATTATATAAAATTTTACGAATTTGATCTAATTTATAAACAATTTAAATTTTATAAAACAATTATAGAAACGAAAACAAGAGGAGTGAAAGTTGAGAGGTAAAATGTATGAAGACGATTTTAAACTAATTTTCTACGTGTAATAGCAACTTTGATCGCTTTTCTTCCCCTTGATTGTTTCTTGCTCGTATCCATATAGAAGTTCCACATCTAAATCGGGTAAAACCCGGTCACTGATCTATAATTAGCCTACAAAAAAAGACGAAAGAATGCAAATGATGAACATAACAAAATATTAAATATTTCAAACGAAAAAGATGGGTGGGGGTGGGGGGCAATGCTGACATTGGCTACATTATTTCTTGAAGGGTGGAAGAATGAAAAACAAGAATCTCTTGAAGGCTAAAAGATAAATGAAAAACGAGAATTATGCTTACTATCTTCATGTATACTGCACCCTATGTAGAGTAGTTTCAGACAGCAAGGATGAAAATAAAGCAGTGAAAGTGAATTTGCATGTGAACCCTAATGAGATTCAGCAGATCGACACTTGGAAAACTTGTCCATCAGATATTTAGAAGACAAAATAACATTATCGAATCGGTCAAAAAATGTCTGATAAATATATGATAAAGTAATCGTAAGCGTCTAGAACTTCCAAGAAACATTCATATTTTATGCAAATTTGCTTTTAAATTAAAATGCTTTATTTTTATTTTTATTTTGGTATAACTAACATTCTTTGTCTAACTAGTTGACGGTAGAGGTTTGCAATGCAGACTTCTAACCATAACTAAAATAAACAAAATAAACTAACCATAGAAAATGAATAACAGATTCATCCCATACGTTATTGAAATTTCGATTATCCCCCACCCACCTTTTAGGTTGTTAAAGCGAAGAAATTCATTGCAACAATGGCCATAACATGAAGAAACATTTTCTTTATGATCCCATGACCCACCAAACCATGCATACACCAATTAACACTACAGAACTCACTGCTTTTCATCATAAACAATCAAATTCCCCTTCTTACTTCTACATTCTCGGGAACTTAATTAATCAGCTGAGCAATTGTTTAGAAGCAGAACCCAACACTGGATAAGGTTGGCAACCCTTCACCAACAGCGCAGAATAATTAACATTGGAGTTAGACATCCCCCCAGGAAAACCAACACAACCAACGGAATTTTGAGGTCTATTTGCCCCTGCTTGTTCCAGTGTCTGCACCTGTTTCTTCAAGAACTTAACGTAGTGTATAGCTTCATCCAACATTGAAGCAGTGTCCATTTTGGTGCCACCAGGAACTAATCTCTGCAAAATCCTTATCCTCTCGCTTATCCTTTCCCTTCTGTGCCTCGCTGCTACACTCTGCGGATCCTTGGAAATCTTCACGTTCCTTCGCTTTGGTGGCTTTATAGACTCAGGGTCTATATGAATCGGTTGCATCACTGCAATTCGGAATATCATTTCCCTCATCGCCGCCATAGAGTTTCTTTTATCCGATGATGATGATGGATAGGATGAGAATGAAGTGTTGGGCTGTGGTTGAACTTGAAAAGGTGGTGTCATAGGCTGTTGGATAAGGTTGTTGCTGTTGTTGATAACATTTGACGGTGGTGCATCCATCAATGTCGGTGGAGCTACATTTGGGTTAACGTTGAATAGGGTGGAAACGGTTCCACTCGACAATAATAACTCGTTTTCTTGGTAAGTGGGAGTGGTGGAATAAAAAGGTTCACAGAATTCAGGGAACTTTTCCATTTGCATCATCATTGCCATCATGTCCATATTGCTGGTGTCACTCGCCGAAGTTTTCACTATGTCCACATCCATGAAAGAAGAGAGAGAGAGAGAGAGAGAGAGAAAGAAAGATGAATGGAGAAGATGAGAAAAGAGGGTAGCAGAGTATGGGAGGGCTCAGGGAACGGGTAAGAGCTGTCTGTGAAGGTAGGATTTGTGTATCAGAGAGAGATAAGGGGTAAGAGAAAGAATAAAATAGTAGAATGAGAGTGCAGAAAGTGCAGATAGAAGAAGATAGAGAGAGAGATAGATTGATTATTTATCTCTGGAACCGACCAACACTGTAAGTGGAAACTCTTTTTATAGCAACTTGTGAGCAATATTTGATCTTTGGAAACGCAAAGAAAATCAATGAACCTCTCTCATTTATGATGATGATTGAATTTTACATTTTTATTAATTATCGCCGATGGGAACCGCCCATGATGTGTGGGGTTGCCTCTAGGAGAGGCTTTTGATCCCCCGTTGATCTTTGTGGCTTGGTGAAAGGTCAAAGGTCGAGGGACGTAAGATGAACGGTTGAGAATGAAGAGGGACCACATAGCGGTGGAGCTGGGGTAGAAAGATTGGTTGAAATGCTGGTGCATGAACCGGGTTTCAAAGCTTGTGTTGTATGTGCCATCCTTTTGACTGAAAGTTCATTGCTTTGCTTTGCCTTGAAATTTTACTACTTTAATTTCTTTGATAAAGGGCCAAGTAGCCCCCACAATCACATGACATATGTCAGAGCAACACTGGAGAAAAATCCACTGCAAGCTTCAAGCTTACCTCCTCCGTCACCGTTGGAAAGTGCCGCAAAGGCCGAGATGAGGATAAGAGTAGTGTCCAAACAGAAAAATAAAAAGACAAAATCTTGTAGCAAATCAAAAATAGGATAATAGATGATAAATTTGGACATGACCCACCAATTACAAATTTCTCTTGTAACATCTTTTATGCACTTCCTTTTGAATTTGTATCTGAAATTCTTGTTTATCTTCCCAGAATATAATCTTTCATCTATCTTAAGGGAAATTACTTTTTAAAAAGTACCAAATTTCTCTTGTCAGATTCCATGCCATTATAAAATATATTTGAAATTAAATTAATAACGATTGAATACATATTAAATGGTAAGGAGTTAGATTCTTAAAAGAAATTTCAGATATCGCCTAAGAATGAAACGTATTTCTTGATCGAAATGTTTATATATAAAAAATGTTAACATCAACTCTTAAGGTTGAAATATGTAAAATTAATAACAGTAAAATTTTATTTAAAATAAATTTATTATATTGTTATAATTTTAATGCAATGGATGTATTTTTTTAAATAAAAACTATTTATTTTATATGTTTAAATTTAATCTCAAGGATCAAATTAACAAAATTAAATAATTATATAATTCTTACGATCGTTTTTATAAATCAATTTATATTTTATTTAAAACTTAAAAAAATTAACAATTTTTATCAATTTGCATAATTTAATTGAAGATAAAGATATTTTAACTGTGTAATATTATACAAAAGTCATATAAATAATTTTATAAAATTTAATAATATTAATTTATTAAATTAGATTGAATATTACACTTTTTAATAAAAATTTATTGCATAGATTTTTTTATCATATATATTTAAAAATTTGAAATAATACAATTGATTTAAAAAATTTAATGGAAAAGTTAATAAATGACTTAGATCCTGACGAAGGCTTTTTTTTATATGGAAAATGATTAAAATATAATGTTTGAAAAGAATTACTAAAATATAATTTTTTTAAAATTTATTCATTGAGACTTTTTTAGTATTTAAATTTTTTAAAAAAATTACTACTGACAAATTTTTATTTTTAATTTTAAAATATTTATTGACAAATTTTAACTTTTTATAAATTTTAAATATTTTTTTTAAAAATATATCATAACAATTTTTTAGGCTCGTCTTTTAATTTTTTGGAAAAATGCCATATTTGAGTATATATAATTTTTAAATCTCATGAATAAACAAAATAAAGCCGCGACGAATCACTACGATTTAAGCTATGCAACTGGTCACTGCTCTCTCAGAACGCATTTCGAGGTAGATTGGGAGCTAGCCGTGAGGCGTAATTGCGGACCCTCCTACTTTGCATTCACCACTTACTGCTTCTGAGCCTCGATTAAACACTAATTCAACCCATTCAGACCAATTCCAGTTACAGCAAAATCTTTAACATTTTCACACTTTTTGTAATATATTTTTTAAGGAAAGTGCGTAAAAATTGCTTCTAGCATTGCTTGTAGTCCTCCTAAGAGCTAACTGTTTCGCCTGTCCTTTTCTGGATTCCAAAATAATGGTAATCAGCTTTAGCATTTTTAGTAGCTTTTTCGTTTACATAAAAGTGTGCAAGTCAATAAATTTTGTGTTGGTAAGCTTTTAAGATAATCAATTCGCCAGTCCAAGTACAATCTGAACGCACCATGTTTCTCCCTGAATCTTCTTTGTACCCAAGGCATGATATATGATGTGGTTAGACACACGCATGCATTGCATTATATGTTAACTTATTGTATATATAAATGTATATAATTTTTTATATCCCGATCAATAATTTATTGTAATATCTTTTCAATCTCTGGAATATTAGAAAACACGACTTATGATAATGAAAAATACTTGAAATTACTAATACATCATAATCAAATCGTTATACACTACATCGGAGACACTTGAGGGAAATTAAAGGTGATGTATATAATGCAAACCATATTATTATTTGTACAAAAACTAGAGCACCTTTCTGGCCTTCACAAGATTCTCGTCTCTAATAATACTAAGTAGATAAACTAAACAATAAATCTTAGCTTCTCTGTTGCTGGGACCCATTTGAGAGTGGGAGACAAAATATGCTTTGTTAGAAAACGGGAAAACCCAACAAAAATTATATTATATACAATTAACATAATATAATTGAGAAAAAGGTAGGAACAGAAAAATGAAATTGAAATATTGTATCATATAAAAAGGACAGGAGATAAGAAGATAAGATGTTAATTATATTTGCACAGAAAGTGGTCCCTAACCTTCACTCATATATATGATCTCCCGCAATTAAGTGAAATTGAATTTACTTTCACCGGAACAGTGCAAACCTACAGATAAAGTGAAGAAGCAACCTTTCAGGTTGTCTGCCTATAGTTTTTATAAGATAATAATTGTTACTAAAGCAACTCTTTTCAAACCCTGTGCTAGGAAGAAAACGAAGGGAATGGAAGGTATCTATCATTGATTCTGAGATACGAGAACTTTTTCTAATTGACAGTGAGTAAACAGTTAAAGTCTTCTGTGCACCATGTCCAATGTGTACTACTTGCTTGGCGAAAGGCTGAAAGGGATTTATGAAGCTGTAGAGTCAACTCAAAAAAGGTTAAAATGGGTTGTCATTGTGCTTGCATTTGCAGCAAGTTACTACTTGTAGTTCAACTAAATAGGTTGACGGTGCACCGTTAATTAGCACCACTCGTATATTCATTTAGGACCAGTTTGGTTCCAGAAGAACGGGACAAAATGGTAATAGATATGGGAATAAATAATGCTCATGTTTAGTCAATGATTTGGCGAAAAATATGTGAAAAGGTTCTTATTTTACTTATCTTAAGCGCCAGAATCAAATTAAATATGAAGATTATGGTGGATTGAGACGAAAGCATAGAAGAATAATGTAAACGACATGATCTATTTAAAAATGCTATAGGCTCCGCATAGCCTTTATTTCGCCTGTAACCTTCAAGATTAGAATATATTTCCCTTTTTTGTGCGTTTCTATGTGATATAATAACACATATAAAAAATGAAAAACAAGATTGTCAATATCGAAAATGATAAAAAAAATAATTGAAATATCACTAATAAGATAAGTAGAGATGTATCCCACAAAAAATGATTGGAGTAAAATATTCCCCTTCAAATACCCCTCTTGTTTAATAAGAAACTATTTTTATATGAGTTAGCTGTTAAATTTTTACTTTTATTTTGTTCCTTCCTTTATATTTTTCTGTTAATTCGTATTTAATTCAATTATTTACATATTTTTCTCCCCACCTAAATTGTTGTCGCATCGTATTAAGATTTCGTTGTGTAGACAAAGGACAACGGAAATTTCATAGAAATGTTATTGAATTGTCAATTTTTATTCTCCAGGAAGATAATCAAAGATAGTTTTCATTTTGAAAATTAATTATTTAAAGTGAATATAACGTTTGAATTTAATTACATTCGGTAGGGTAAACTTTTTTTTTAACAGGTAGGGTAAAGATTTAATCTCATCATGTCAATTTATACAACTATGTTAAAATAAATATTTTAAAGTTATATTGACCAAATTTTTAACATTCTTAATAATTTATTTTACCTTTTTGATTAAATCTCATGGAGAAAAACTTGTTGTATAAGACATATCCATCCACAAGGAACGATTATTGAAAAGTTAACCAAATTAAAATTTATCGTTTTTAGTTACTCATTTTAATTTAATAACAGTCAAATAAAAAAAAACTTACATAAACAAGTAAAAAAAACTTACATAAACCACTCACTCGAATGCAAGACCTTAAGTTGTGATAAGATTCTGCATTGATTTATTGCTATCTTCTTAGTTTGTCTTTTTTATTATTATTAAATTTTTAAATACTATTTTAATTCCTATGCAAAATTTGTATTTTTAATTTAACTTTTATATAACATTTTTGAAAACGAATTCTTGAATGAAAAAATTAACATCCGTATAACATTGTTATCTCATATTTACATATTCATTTTTTACTTCGGTCCATATATATAACATTTTTTGTTTTGGTTTTTATATGAAAAATATTAAATTAATGGAATCAAAATAATATATATATATATATATATATATATATATATGTGTGTGTGTGTGTGTGTTACTACATATGTAAATATGTTAAAATTTGTGAGTGTATGCGAAAATAAAACTCATCATTGATTATCAAGATAAAATTTTAATTTTAATGAGAGGGTAGTACCAAAAGCTCCAAAAATACCAATAAAACTATATTTAAGTTTTTTCATAAATAAAACAAACAATTCATTACAATTGTACTTAAAAAATATGAAAATATTCAATCATAAATTTTAATTTACAAGATGAAGGAATAAAATTTAAAAAAAAAAATTCACTGTTTTCTTCGATAACTTTTAATATTTGAAAATTAATTTATATTCTTAGATTTGTTTTTGTTTATATTATATTATATTATATTATATTATATATATATATATATATATATATATAGAGAGAGAGAGAGAGTGATTGAGAGAGAGATATGTGCATGTATATATCATTTAATTATTCTCACATTCATTTTATACAATAAAGGAAAATTACTCACTTTAAATATAATGTGTATAAACTTTTATATGTTCAGAACTGTTAATAAATTTATAAATATATATATATATATATTCTTGAATTCGTTTAATTTAATCAATTTTCCCAATTCCCTACAGAAGAAAAATATTATTTGTCATCGCCTATGTAGATAATAATCCACAAGCTTCCATTTGTATATGTATTACTAAGCATAGAGTTAGTGTATGTGGAATAAGTAAAAGGCAAACACGTCATCCATTATTCCTTCATTTTGCAGCTATTAATAGTTCCATCCATTATTGTTAACGCGTGTAGAATGTCTGTCGAATGTGTGCTTTGTCATTTTCAATGAATTTCATTAAGTAATCTAAATTACAGAGGAAAACAGGCCATGATTTTGCATTGTAAGTTGTACTTCATTCATTGCCTGATGTTTTTTTTAAATACTTTAGTTCGTAATCAATGCTAGATCAATTTAATTGTTTGCCAAACTTTATGAACACTTATGTTTTAGATTTCAAATAAGCAACGATAAATTAGTGTTAATATAAAAATAAGCTTGACATTTCCAATAAAATAATCCAATTCTATCTATAAATAGGTTGATATAAACAAAATAAATCACACCTCCTACATCTACTCTTCTGCCATTTACATCTTGACTCTGTTAGCTCGGCCATTTATGTCTTGACTTTGTTAGCTCTACATAATGGCTGTGAGATACGACTTGTTGAAGGTCAGAATAATTCATTTGTGGAGGTTTCCCAATTCTAAAGATTATAAAAACAAACCAAGAATTGAAATGATCATTATTTATGAACAAAGATTTATCTGTGTTATATTTGCAGAGGTGACATTAAGCTTTGTTGTATTTTATGGGAAAACTTTGCATTTATTTCTGAAATATTTGGAGAAGAAACCAACCGCTCGTTATGTTCTTATATTACAATTTTGAAATATTAAAATATATAAACGTAAAATATTTTCTGTTAATATTGTCTTTTTTAAATTCAAATTATTCAATATTATTACTTACTGATCAATTATTTTATGTAGAACAAATGGGGATTTAAGAAACAAATAATGCTTCAAGACTCTACATAAACACAGACATTGCTAAGATTGCAAAATTTTAGTCAATGTAAATAAGTTAATTTTACTTATATTCGTCAAATTTTTTATGTACATTTAAAATTTATTTAATTATATAATCATTTCAGAATTGGAATAACTGAGTTCTTATATATAGCCAACAACTAACCCCATTAAATCGTGAAGCCCTCTGCTCATTGAAAATGATTTTTTTAAATAAATCAAAATACAACTATTGCTAGTTAAAAGGAGGTCCATCAAATAACGCAAAATATAGTAAATCTAGTATCACTCCTTTAAAGTGAGGATGACATTAAAAACTACAAAAATAAAAAATAAAAATTGTCCATTATGTTTTAGGATCGATTTTTTGTCACTCTTGGTATGGTTAAAGAAATTGAATTAGAATATAATTGGTTTTATCATGGCTGTGAAAATTGTATTTTGTTGTGAAAGAGGATGATCGCATGTTTTACTGTACAAGGTGCATCATTTTTCTTACATTCCAAGGCAATGAACAAAAAATAAGTTCTAAATATAGTTGTTCACATAATTTACTTGGCCATTTTAATATAATTTATTTCCAGGTATTGTATTCAAATGCGAGTTGTTGATGCCACCGATTCAACATTCTTTGTTCTGTTTGACAATCAAGCCACTAAGTTATTGCCTCTGATCTTACATTTCTTAGGTATTTCAATCCATTTAATCAGTATATATGTTATTAAGGTTTTTGCCATTGACAATTATAATTAATTATAAGTTTTAATGAAAGGAGGTGACAAGAATCATCATATTGAAGAAATTGATGTCTTCAAGAAAAAAAAATCTTCAAGGTGCAAGTCAAGATTCAAGATTCTAACTATGTTATTCACATTGTAAAGCTCTGCTTTGATGAAACCATTATCTCAGCATTCAGGCTTAAATGCAAAGTTGATGATGTATATATAAATGTATTATTTTTGTTATTTGTTAGAATTTTTAATCTTTTATACATCTAATTTTTTTCCTTCCTAATAATGATTAATACCACGCAGCATATTACCATGACAAATGACAATTTTGAGCTTTCAAAGAACTTTGGTGGACCATAGGATGTTCTTAAAGTATTCACATTCATATATTTTTTATTAAACTAAATTACATTTATAATTTATTTTATTTATAATCTAATATTTATGATATAATCATTTATTAGATATTATTCTTAATTTTGCAACAATATTTAACAAGTTGGGTTGCAAACAAAAATGTTATTGCACAAACTAAAAAATAAGCATGAATAGTAAAACTTAGAAATTTAATCTCTTTATTCTCACACATTTTCTTCTCTTCACTTTACTCTCACACGCCATCCTCTCTCTCCTTCAATCCTCATTTCAAGCTACACCTATCAAAGTTTTTTCATCTCAAATTTGTTTCTCCTACCATCATTTTTATCCTCCTTATGTTTGTAGAATTCCTAACTCGCCCTAACCAACAGGAATGCCCTAAAGCTCATAAGCTTTGCATAGTTCACTCTCCTTTATTCTCATCTACAACACCCTTTGTTTTGGAAGAGAGTTTTTTCTTTCTCTTATTTTTTATTTTGTGCTTGTGGTTAATTTTCTAATTAAAGTATATGGAGGATAAAGAGAAGGAGAGAATGTTATTGAGCCTATTAGTGAGGTTGGTAGTGTCAATGATAGCTTTGACATAGTTGAATCAATTATTGGAATGAAGTTTGATTCAATAGAAGCTATTAAAACATTCTACAAAAAAAATTTAATTAACGTGTGTTTTAGATGGAAGATTAGCAATTCAAAAATAGGGCTGAATGAAGAGTTGAATTATTTGATTCTTGCATGCATATAAGAAGAAAAAAGTTTGTCAAAGGTACCAACAACTTTGAAGACACTTCCCACAACATAGTTGCCAAATGTGAAGTAAAGAGTACTACAAAGAAGGAAGGATGTGAAAAATGGTTTAAAAACAATTATTCTTGATCATTCTTATGAATCTAACCCTTCCAAGGCAAGAATATTTAAGAAAAATAAGAATATTAGCATGCATGTGAAAGAACAATTGAATTACATGATGAGGCAGATGTGAGGATAACAAGACTTTTCAGACTCTTGTTCACAATGTTGGTTGGCACAACAATTTTTCATTTATTGAAAAAGATTTCAAAAACTATATTAATAAGGGAAGATGTTTGATTGCAAACCAAGGAGATTCCAAAGCTTTGGTTGATCATTTTTGTAGGATGAAGGAACAAATTAGTAAAATTTGATATGATATTGATGTTGATGAGGAGTTTTGCATCATAAATATATTTTGGGCAAATGCTAGAAGTTGAGCTGCATACAAAGCCTTCGTAGATATTGTTAGTTTTGATACAACCTACCTAACAAACAATTATATATGAGATGTTATTTGTTGCTTATGTCGATGTAAATTATCATGGTCAGTCAGTTTTACTTAGTTTAAAGCTTAATATCAACAAAAGATACTAAAACATTTATTTGACTTTTCAAATGATGAGTAAGAAGCATGTTTGGGAAGCCACCCAATTGGGATTGTGACTAGTCAATGAAAGACTATGCAAAATGTTATTGTAAAAGCTTGCTTGATACTCGCCATAAATGGTGTTTATGACATATAATGAAAAAATCTTGAAAAACATAAGGGATATGATATGTATAAGCAACTTAAAACATAATGAAAGAAGTTGTTTATGATACTCTTACGAGGGAGGATTTTGAAGAGAAATGATATTCTTTCTTGAAGAAGTATGTTGAAAAAGATGAATAGATGTGTGGATTGTTCAATAAACACCATAAATGGGTTCCAATCTTTTTGAAAAAAAATTCTAGGTAGAATCATGTGCCACACGAAGAAGTGAGAGCATATATGCAATTTTTTATGGATATCTAAAGTCAAAGACAATCCTACAATAATTTGTCAAGTAATATGACAATGTCCCAAGAAGTAAGGTGAAAAAAGGAGTGGAAACTGACTTCTACACAATGAACACCACAATTCAATGTGATTAACTTCACTTATTGAGAAGTAATTTTAAGCTGAGTATATTAATTTTCAACTAGAATTTATAGCAAAAATGAAATGCATTGCTACAATGAAATTTCAAGATGGAATAATTATTTTTTACATTGTGGTTGAGGATTATTATATTTGGAAATCAATCAAAAGAAGCCAAGTTTGAGATTGTTTTTAGTAAGGACAATCACGACATTAGGTGTCAGTACTTGCTTTTTAGATTCAGAGGTAAAATATGCAGGCATTCTCTTTTGATGCTTGCGCTTGAAAGTGTTAAGCAAGTGCCTTGTAAGTATATTCTGAGTAGATGGAGCAAGAACATCAAATAAAGACATTTATACATAAAGAACAATTATAATAAAATTGAATTGAAGCTAATAAAGGAGAGGTATGATAAGTTATGCAGACATTTCTATAAGGTGGCATATAGGTTTTTCACTTAAGGATTGTACTGGGTTAAAAAAAAAAAGACAAAAGGGTAAGAGGCTTAAAAAGGTTAGCAAATGATTTTCATATAAGGTGGATAATTATGATCAAGTAACTTAAAACAAAAAAAATGTCTCAATCATACTTATGCAAACATGTAAAATGAAATCTTAATTAAGAAACATATCAAGTTTTAGAGTAAAACTTTAGGGACAGCTAAGCACACAAGAAATGAAACTTTTAGTGTGTAAGCCCAAATTTCACTATTATTTTATCTATGATAAAAAAAAATTATACAATTCCAAAATTCACTAACAACACAATCATAATGAACAAATCTTTTCTAATCAACCGACATGCTCAGCAATGCTAATGTGATTTTAATGCACACTTATGCTATTTCAAATTATGGAGAATCATATATTGTGTTGTATATTGCATTACAGCAACATAAGCATGTAATATCTTTATTTTGTTATTTATTATTATTGCAATCTATGTTAATTATTTATGTGTGTTGTTTGAAATTAGGAGAGTTTAAGGTGTGTAAGTTGCAGGATTTTTTGCTGTAGCGAGAGAGATCATCCAAAAATAGACTCTCTAAAGCCTTCTTGCTGTAGTAAGAAATGGATAAGGATGACCTAACAACATTCTCGTTGTAGATAGAATTCCTCGCTATAGCGAAGATCTCTCGCTATAGCTAGAATAATAAACAGTAAAGAAAAAAATATTGTCTAATTTTTTCAGTATAGCAAAAAAGTCATGAGTTTGAGGGATATTTAAAGAACTTTCACCCTAGAAACTTTAATTTTAGAACCAAACAACCTTCCTTATCTATTCTCTCTGTCTCTCCCTCTCCTTTCTCAAAGAAAACTCTCTCAAACCCCAAACTTCTTCCAAATCCGACCTTCGACGTCTATTCCATTAAGATCCAAGTAAGTTTTTAAGAGTTTAGTTCTCCAAACTTCATTTTATTTCTTTGTTTTCTCTCTTCATATAAGTACTCTTTTTTGTGATATATAGGAAAAATCTTGGTCTTTAGGTTATATCCACAACTATAAGCTTGTGTTTCCTCTAGATCTCACAAAGAATGTAGTCTCAGAGACCTATTCACAGGTAAGGAGAGTTGATCCGGAACCCTATGTCTCATTTATGTATTTTAACTTGGAAAACTCAAACTACTTTATTCTAAATATCAAAGTTATAAGGTTTTCTTGAAATTATAGTGTTAAAAAGAAATTTTTGGTAGGAAAAATCAATGGTTTAGTTGAAAACCACCTAAGGTAGAATTTTATAGTAAAAGTTATGAATAGGAATGAGTTTTCAAGAAATTTTCATAAATATATATGTATGTTGTAAGAAGACAAGTAAAAGGATGCTAAACTTAAGGATAAATGATTTTACTAAGACTGAAAGTGTGATCTCTAGAAATAAATTTTTAAATGGCATGATTGGTCTGGGTCCAAAGGTACTCGACCTTCGGCAAATTATATTGAATTGTATGATAAAGTGCTTCATGATTTCATTAATATGTGCTTGAATGAAATCTTTGACTGTTATGTAGAGTGAATGATGCATGCCTGATTGACCTAGAATGATTAACATGATTTTTGTCAATATTTGTATAATATGAACTGAATGTGTGTGTTTGTGCACTTTAATTTAAACATGATTGATTGAACTAAAAGAGGAGAAAGAGATAAAGGAAAAATGTATTAATAGTAAGGAGTAAAGAATGAAATAGATGGACATTTTATCAGTGTTAGAATGACATATGGTAATGACTATGGACTTTTGTTTGATAATTGATATACAGTGAATTCATGATAAAAAAGTTTCATTAGTGAAAGATTTGATAAATAGAAGAATGATGTAAATGGTATGCATGAGAAAGTAAATGTCATAAGAAATGCTGAGACAGTGTATAGATAGTTATAGAGATATACTAGGGGTATAGAGTCTGAAAAAAATTTGAAAAATTTTGAAAAAATAAGAGTGGTGAATGCTAATCGTAAATGGGTGCACAATGATTTACTGAAAGTAAAAGCATTCACAGGCCACATAGTCGTTTTTTGACGAGACTCCTAATTATACCTTTGCTAAAAGAGGTCAGATCAGTACACGTTGTATTCGTGTTGATGTGACTAATCAGCCGTCATCTATACGTATGAAAAACCTCAAGAGATTTGAGGGACAATAACTATGAATTTGTGAGATATGTGTTTATAACAGGTGAATTATAATAGATTGATTAGTATAATTATAATACAAGTATTGTAACATGTTGAAAGATGTAATTATAATGCATGTATTATAATGCATTGATTAATATGGTTGTAATGCACTTATTATGACATACTACTCGGTGTGAAAATGAATGAAGTAATGTGAACCTAGTGTATGTTTAAAGTTATGATAACATGATGGGTAATTTGTGGATCTGTTGTAACATTTGTTAATATAATGTATAATTTAATATTATGTCAGTGCATATTGTATGATTTAAAGTATAAATAATATGATTGTTGCTATTATGATTTTATTAATTTAGTGTTAAAACTAGTATTATTTACTATATCGGCACAAATTTATGTCTCTTGTGTTATTTTGGATGATTCTTAAATAAATGAATTATTGCAGGCAAGAATAATCACTCTTACAACTACTTTTTCAGGAATTAAAATAAAAGACGATCCATCCTAGGATTCATATTTTCAGTGGTGTTGTAAGAAAGAATCTACTATGTTAGACTTAAAATTGTATTAAGGATGTAAAAGTTTTTATTAAGCTTTAGTTAGAAATAAATTTTGGTATGTAAATAATATGATGTTAAATTTAGACATTTAAAAAGTTTGATAAAGATTATTATAAATAATGAATTGAATTATATTTGTAATACTCAATAAATAATTCTATCAATCTTATTTTTTTAATGTTGAATTTAAATTGTGAAAAATATATTTCTAATAATTTTGTAAAGTATCGTGAAAAGATTCATTTACAAGAAAGTTTTAATGTCATCACACTTTCATACCACTTGTTTTAAAAAAATTTCATTTTATTCCTATTTTTAAATTGTCATAATTTATTATATAAATTGAATATGAAATTAAGGATGTTACAAAGAACATATAATTTCATTACAAACATTTCAAAATATATCCAAGCACATTGTTTAAGTGGTAAAATAAGTGCAATAAAAAGAAAAAGGCACTCCTTGTATACTCACAAGGCTTCCACAACTACTGTGTATGTTCAAGATAAAGTATGTTTGTGTGCCCATCTTTTAATTTTTCTACACAAAAACATACAACTCAACTAATTAGAAAATTGGAAAGTATGTAATAAGTTTTGACATGTTCCATCATGCATCCCTCATTCTTAAAGTACATAGACTAACTATATTGACTACATTTACATAACATAGAAATTCATCATAAAAATTTTCAAATCAAATCAGAATATATTTAAGCATATTATTCATATGGTAAATTTAAATATGTGAAATAGTATGGAGTGGGCTTATATATTAACTAAATAGTATTAGTAATTAACAAAAAATGCATCAGCTTAAACATGTTCTCTTTTGCATTTCTCATTGTAAATGTAGTATAGACTAATAATATTGACTACATTCGCAAGCATCAAATGTGAATAATGTTAGATAAGAGCATCTCTCTTTTATCATTAAGCACTAAATTTACTTACTCAAAATTCATAAGCACTAAGTGCATTAATTATTTTAGTCTTACCCAGTCAATGCATTCATCATACATGAAAATTATCCGCTAAAATTAATTATTTATTATATATATATATATAATAAATAATAAAATTATAGACATAGAATATCAATTAATAAAATTAAATTAAAACTGAAAAGTCACATTTAACTTATTATTTCTATTCATACCTACTAAAAGACAAATTATATAAAAAGGTGTATTAAGAAATCCTACAATTATATTAAGTTATACGTCTTCATTTTTGCCAACTAATTGAAAGAATGTTTAACAAAATAAAACATGCACCTGTGTCTTGCTCAAAATTGATGTTAATGATGCAGCTAATAATCCAAAACATATTAAAAATATGATCTAATTACAATAAATTCATTTAAATACACAAAAGAAAGAGTACAGTGAAAAACAATAAATAGCATAGTTCACTCACACAAACATAGAGTCCTTTTTTATTTATGTTATTTCTTTATCTCAACCTACCGTGCCTCAGAATATAAGCATATGAGAAGATTTCTAGGCCACTTTTCGTTGACAAACTTGAGTTTCTAGACCACTTTCTTTGGGTTTATTTCATTGTTAATGACTTACTCAGGCTTTTGTTTTTATTTTACAAAAATTTCATCAAAAAATTATAGAAACCAATCCTCTCTTTTAAACCAATTTGGATCTTATGAGAACTATTTTATAAATCAATTATATACCTCAATTATTTTTTACTTCACACTAGTTTTGAATGTAAAATTAGTTTTAAAAATCATTTCTAAAGTTTAATATGGCATTTTATAGTGTATTTTCAATCTTTTTTTTAACCTAAAAATGAGTTTTTAGCTCCATGATTAGTTTTTCAGTTCAAAAAATTAACTTTTGGCGCATAAATTGAGTTTCTTAAAATATATTAAAAAATAGTAATATTATAACTGATAAAATTGATTTCTAATTAAAGAATGGCATACAATTTTGCACCATCTTCAAAATCTTTTTTAAGTTTGGGGAATAAATGAGCTTGTAATTGTGTATTCATGTCCAACATTTTTGACATTCGTAATTGTATTATCTTACGTGAATGGGTATGTTTCTTCAACTTGATTTAGAGAAAAGGAAAAAAAAAATCTCTCTTGACAAGTAGGGTAGGTACAACAAATGTTCTATACAAATTAAAATAAAAATAGTTAACTTAGGATTTAGTTACCATGAAAAAGACAAAGTAATTCTTTCAATGAACATAGTAAAAATCAATATATTAGAGTGATAAAAATTAAATTTAAAAAAAAGTTTTGTCAATCATAATGTGTGAAAATAAATTTAGCAACTTGACATGATTTGCTTACTTAAAGCTATGGTGCTTTGTCAATTGGTATGGTATGTCATGCTAACAAGTGTATATTCTTTTGTTATATTTCTTATTGAGAAATAAATTAGCATAGATACGAGGCTATATATTAATCACTCGATCAAAGCAAAAATAAACTATACATTTTATGCATCATCAAGTATGAGAATAAGTATCATTCACATTTAATTGATTAAAAAATTTTAACTTCACAAGTTTGCATGCCATATTTATTTCATTCTATACATTTTGTGTATCATATAATAAGTTATGGTTATTGTTTTTCAAATGTCAAAGAAGAAAAGTAGATCTTAGTTGCTTCTTTCCTTTGCTGCAAAAAAAGTCTATATCTAAATATATTTAGTATAAGTACAATGTGATGGGATATGATATAATATATGTTTGTCAAGAACCTCTACAGACCACAAAATTAATAAAATTATTTTACCTTTTTGATAAATTTGATTAAACACATAGTGCAATCAAATAGAAAACTTTAGTCTATAACATTAGTTTATATGACGATTTGGTAGGCTTTTCACTTGACAAGAGTTACACAATGTCATGCAATAGGACAAGGCATAAATTGAATCAACTCATTATAGGAATTTCTTTTAATCCTTGTAAAATTCTATATAAACAAGTATACATTATGTCATATTAATAAGAGAATAAGAGAGTTTGAGAAAAACATGGATCTATATTGCTTGATGAAACACCATTTTAAAATTATTTAATTTTTGATAATTCTTTTTAATATTGGGTGGTATTGGATTGTGTTTTGGATTGAATGAATGAGTGTTTATTAGAGTTTTGATACAAAAAATCTCGCTCAAGCGAGGCAGGTATTGCTTAAGCGAGACTAAGTGCTTAGAATCATATGTTTCAAAGGCAATCTCAAAATGAATCTCACTTAAGCGAGAATGGAATAAACTCACCCAACTATTACCTCGCACAGGCGAGAGTGATATAGTCCAAGTGAGCTGAGTCGCTTAGATGAGGACTCACAGAAAAAATGTTTAACTCTTTGGACATTGTCTCACTCAGGTGAGCATGACCTCGCTCAAGCGAGAATATCAAAAAAATTCTTTGAGAAGCCATTATCTAGTGTTCTCGTCTAGGCGAGATATATCTTACTCAAACGAGAATCACGTCACTCAAGCGTGAAGTTCCTTGCCCAAGCAAGAGTTCGTGGGACTTAGAGATATTTAAGAGATTTCTCGCATGAAAATTTTATTTTGCTCCAAACCTTATGTTTCCTCTTCATTTTCTCTTAACTCTCACTTCCTTCTCTCAGATAAAACTTCTTCAAACTTCAATCACTACTTGAATCCAAACTTGGACGTCAAATCTAAATAACTCCAAGTAAGTTTTTCTAAATTTAATTTGGTTTTCCTGTTCATTTCTTTTGTTTTTCATTTCTCAAGTATATCTCTTGATACGAAGAAAACTTTCATTGTTGAGCAAGAACCTTTATCAATCTCTCTCTAAATACTTATCTAGATGTAAGGAGAGCTCTATTTTATCATTTATTAAAGTGTATATTTTGTGCTCACGGAAGCATTATTATGTAATTATTGTATGACAATGTATGTTAAAGTAATAGCACTTGTGAGAAAAATTGATAATATATGTGTTTGATTGTCTGGTTGAATGTCTACATGAAATACAAACTGAGATGTTATGAGAAAGCATGATGTTATACTTGTTGATTTAGAATGTATGTACTAGATGTCAAACTATGTATATGAGAAATTTGTGATTGTGATAATAGGCTAAGGATATTAATTTGAATGACTTAATGATTGGAACTATATTAAAATGATATAAGTGATGTGGACTTAGTCTAGAAGTGCTTTACTAAGCATAATCTTATGAGTGGAGAATGAAAGGATTCTTGGGATGAGTATAAGTGCTAAATATGGAATGAATCTTGTGTGAATAGTTACAGAGATACATTGTGGGTATAGAGTTTGGAGATGATGGAAAATCTGGGAGAAACTAGGATGGTAAGTGATATTCGCATATGTGTACATAATCTTTTTAATAGCTAATGCATCACATGAGCTCACACTCGTTTCCTGACTAGACTCCTAACTATACCTTTGCTAAGAGACCTGTTATTGTATACATTGTATCCGTGTGCATAGGCTAACTGGTGACTATTTACCTAGTTGAGTAAGACCTTAAGAAATGCTAAAGACATCGTATTTCTGTGGTCATAATGCACTGGGAGTGTATGTTTGAAGGAGAGAAATTAGATGATGTATGACAAATTTGTGTGTCGTGACAATATGATTATTATTGTTCTGCAAATTAGTTATGGAATGATTATGTTTTCTTTTATGATATGAGTATGATTTTTTATAACATAAGTTATAAATGGTTGAATAGATGCTTATTCTTACTGAAATTTTTAGGGAATCAGAATGACAACACCCTGAGAAAGAATTAGATTGATAGATAGCTTTGTACAATTTAGACATAAGTATGTATTTAATGAGTATAAGAGAACTTGCTATTTTAAGTTGGTCATAGACTGTGATAATGTATCCACCATATTTATATTTTGAAAATAGAATTGTATTATAGTATTCCCTTAGACTTTCAAGTAAATAATAGGATCCACCATACATTATGTATATATATATTTATAGAGATACGGTTAGGACTCTAGCAGCTGTGACTTACTTATGCATTTACCATGACCATAATCACCTTAGACGACCGACCCAAGTTACTTTTGAGTGGGTCCCAAGTGTTGAGGTCACAGTTGACTTTGGTGATCTCTATCTTGAAGATGATGAGGATCTAGCAGAGATTGAGATATGACATAAGGATGATTTGTGCCTAGTCTTCAATATTTTAGCTTGGGTCATGACTGCTCTGAGACTTGGTTTACTTTAGTTATATAATTATTATTTTAAGTCTCACATATTTTAATGAACAGTTTGTAAATTATTATACTCATAACATGTAAATGCAAGTTTAGTATCCATATTTTGTAAATATTTCTGATACATCATAATATTTAAACTTATAGTTTGCCTTATTTAATATCATCATGCTGGCAAACTTGATAAATAATTTTATTCATAAAAAGATTTTAATTTACTCGTATTTATATCACCTGTCATATACGAAAATTTAAATTTTATTTCAATTTTGTACAAATAAATTGGGCAGTTTAAGACAAAAAATTTAGGATGTTACACTTGATGAAATAAACACAGTAAAATCTAGACCTTTGATGCAATGATCTTTCTTAACAAAATTGTTGTATTCCTCTTACGGGCCTAACTTTTTCTCTTTTGATAAGAGATTCGGTATACTAAGGACTATGACCATTTTTTCTATTTTAAACTATTAGAGTTCTCATTATTCCTTAACGGGCTTAAACCTAATTTTCACTTATTAAACCTATATTATTTTCTATTTGTAGTCTAAAAGACTTACTAAAATTAAATCACGTATATTAAGTTTATAAAAATATAAATAACTCATGTAAATATCATAATAATATTTAGTCCACCTTATTTTTATTAGAAATATAAAATTAAAACACATTGATATTTATGTTCATTATTATAAAGCTATAAACTCATTTTTAAAAATAATTCTTTTACAAAATAAAGTTGTTTGCAAAAATATCAAACACAACACAAGTGCAAATATATCTTAACAAAGGCTAAAAAATAATGGTATCAAATCTATTTCTCCCCTAATTAAAGCCAAAATAAAAGATACAAGTGTTGTTGCAATATCTTTTTGATGCAAATCAAGATATTTTTGAAAATTACAACCAATATATAATTATAAAATAGCGACAAATTTCTACTTTATTAAAGAAAAATAATATAATCACAACACAATATTTTTAATTTTTAGGTCGAACTAAAATATTTTTAAACAATATAACATAATAAAATGTATATATTTATAACAGGTTGTACTTACCACATGGCAACTAGATTATACTTTATTTATAATTTACATTTTTAATAAAAGAACCATCATTCAAAGTAAAAAAGAAAGAAAAGAGAAAATCTACTTTGTTTAGGATTCATATTTTTAACAAAAAAAAAAACTATTATCAAAAGTAAAGAAGAAAGAAAAGAGAAAATTAAGAAAATATATGATGAGCTTTCTTTTCATTCATCTTCTTTAGTGAGTTCACCTTTCACACCACCTCTTTAAGAGTGAATATACATTTTCATGAATTTCTGTTCAATATTTTTGTTTGTATTTGAACAAACTCACAAAATCTTCTCTAAATGAAGTATCATACTCATTTGTAAAAAATATATATTCAAAATGTAGTTTACAAGAGATAATACCATTGTAAATAGTTAACTAATGTCCAATAAACTGTAACACATTAATTTAATTTTTTAGATAAATAATTTCGCAATAAAATGGAATAACAAAATTTTATTCAAATGGTTCCTGGTGCATGATTTCAATAAAATATTTCAAAATAAGGATGGATTACAAATTTGAATCAAATCATTACTACAAGACATATCAATACATCACAGTTTTCCAAAATAAATTTTTAAGTTCTATAGCAGTTTCATCTATCCCTTTCATTAAGTATAGCGCTGATAATCTTGATCACCTGAAAAATAAATGTAATAGTAAGTACTCTACACTATCATACACAAGCATACAGACTCACCTCACACATTATACACCTTTTTAACTTTATGCAAATCACGCATCAAACAAGCATAAAATAATACATTTAAACATTCCATTCCAATTCACATGCAAGTGCGCTCACTACACAATCAAACAATTCACATACAACACTCATGTGCACTCACTATATGTTAGTCACACTCGCTGTGGCACTGTGATTATAGATTCTTGATGCCCTCAACTTTAGAGACTTACTCAATTTCACACCATGGATAGTCGCATGATAACTCCCACTCCACGGATACAACATGTGCAATACTAGGCTCCCTTAGCAAAGGTATTAGTCAAAGGCCGAGTCAAGAGGTGTGTGACCTGTGGTGCACTCACGCTTACTGTTGGTGTCACCACCACCTTCTCTTCCCCAATGTATTTCTATCGCCCCCATCTTCTGCACTCCTAGTGTATCATTGAAACATTCATAGTTTCCAACCAATTTAACACAGTCACACTCAGTATGTCATTCACACGTATTCTTGCCAATTTCATATTATTTAACATTAATCAATGGCATGTCTACATATACATTTACTCACATTCACAATCACATCATGATATTTGCTTTCACACAGGGCACGTATGCCCACATTCAATCACATTACACCTAAACATCCAATTTTGATCAAAAACCTATATCAATCAATTCGTTTCATCACACACACTGTTCAACATCAATCACATTATATTTCATGCAATCTTTCTATCTCCATCTCACTACAATCAAGTCATTTTGATTAAAACACACATTTTCCTACGTTCCAATCATTCACATTCCAACACTTAACCATTCAAACGAATTATAAGCACAAAGAGATAAGGTATAGTCCCCTCTTACCTCGAAATAAAGACCCAACATGAAATGAACAATGAAAATGCTCTCCAAATGGATTTTCATCCTAAACACATGGAAAACTCAATGAGAACTCGAGAAAACAAAGAAAGAGACGAAAAACTGAAACCCTAGCTCTCAAAACTTACCTCCAAACTTTCCAAACACAATTCCAACCTTCAATCTTTCTTCCAAACAGCTTTGGAGTCAGTTTAATCAGTGAAATAAGATTAATGGTAGAGAGAATAGAAAGAGAGTTTGAAGAGAGGGATAGGAATGAGTTTCCTAAACCCTAAACCCCTCAAATACCATATGAGTCATGATACTCTCGTTACAACGAGATATTTCTCGCTACAGCGAAGCACCTCTTGCTACAGGAAAACCTCTTCTTGCTACAACAAAAATCTCAAACAATTTTGTAGCTCATTTTTTGCAGAATCTCGCTATAGTGAGACTATGCCCAGGAAACACTCTTTTTCTGTTGCCCTCTCACTAGAGAATGCAATAGATGCAGTTCTCTCACATAGGACCTTCTCGCTACAGCGTGAACCCCACTCGCTACAGTGAAAACACCCTTGCAACACACATTTAGCTTATTTTTCAATCATCCTAAACATATCCAATCTCAATCCATAGTCAGCATTCACATCATCACACACACATATACACCACTTATATTTCACACAATTATATACATCGTTTGTACATTCACATAGAACTCCATAATTTATATTAAAATCAAATAGATTACAAAACTTGAGGCGTTATCTCTTCATCCCTGAAATTCAACCAAACTATACAAACAACTTTGGATACAACTCTCTCTTCTACTCTCTATTTCTCATGTGGCATCTCTATCATCACTTGCACTCTATATTACCTTCACCAACGACATCTCTTTGTCTCTCAATTGCTTAATGCGGTTATCTGCAATCCTCACCGGGTACACATTGTAATATCCTTATCTCAAAATCCGTACAATATATAAATTATTCTTAATTGTTCAAAATAAAACATCATTGTGCAAAATTCAATGGGATAATTATAGCAAATAAATGAAATTTTCTATAAGATATAGTACTTTATACAAAGTGTTCGATACAAATCAATATAAATGGTACGACAATAATTTTTAATGGCAAAACTTAAAACATAATCAAACTTTTCTAGTTAAGAAATTAAACATGCATTTCATAAATTGAGTATATTAATTTATAAACCATTTGTCAAAATATATAGGACTGAAAATAATAATTACACCACCAAAATATTTACAACACTTAAACATATACAAGTCTCAGAGCAGTCTTCCCCGAAACCAACTACTAAAAACTAGTCCTACTCATCTCTAACATTCTAACTCTCTATCTCAGCTAAATCTTCTAAATCCATATCCTCATCTGATCCCAAATAGTAATCACCTGAATCAGCTTTAACCTTTATGCCAGTGACGCGTTCAAAGGTCTATCTGGACGGTCTTTCGAGAGAGACATAGTCATGGTATGTAAATAGATATGTGGGAGCTGTTGGGGTCTTAACAATACCTCTATACATATATACACATAGGGTCTGGTTTATTCTACTTCTAGGAAAATCAAAAGGAATGTTGTAAAAGTACTCTAATTCTAACATAACAAAAATTCTAGGCTCATTCCCCACAAAGACAGCAAATTTAAAATAACACAGTCTTTGATATTCATTAAATACATAATTGAGCCTATTAGATAATAATTTAATCCTTCCTTGAGGCTCCATCATCCCGATTTCCTGAAATTATTAGGAAGGATAAGCATCTATTCTATTAATTTACAAAAACTTAGCATAAAATCATAATTTTAATGTAAATACACCACATTCAATTTCATGAATTTATATTACAAAAATATTTACATCACAGATAACATTCAACAGTTTATTATCCATTTTCCTTTCTCTTATTCCAACATGCACTCCCAGTGCACTGTAATCACATATATCAATGCCTCCAGCACTTCTCGAGATCTTACTCAACTAAGTAAATAGTCGCCGGTTAGCCTATGCACACAGATACATGTATAATAATTACGCCCCTTAGCAAAGACATAGTTAGGAGTCTAGTCAGAAAATAAGTGTGAAGTCATGTGACGCATTCGCTCTCAAAAAGAGTGTGTACACATACGTACATGTCCCTCACCACCCTATGTTTCTCCCAAATTTTCATCGTCTCTGGACTCTATACCTCCAGTGTGTCTCTATAACTATTCAAACTAGATTAAATCCATATTCAACTCTTAGAGTCATTCTCAAAGTTATCTTTTCTTCTCACTCATAAGATCGTGCTTAGTAAAGCACTTCTATACTAATTTTATTTCACTTGTACACTTATTGTTACAAACATAATTGTTAACTCTTTTCTGATTAATATCATTTTACCCAAACATATTTCACACAAAATCTCATAATAATCATTTAGCAAATTTCATAATATTTCACATTGAATAATCATCACATAATATATATATGAACATGTACCAACCACTTAGTCTAAACAATCAAATAGTCCAACTCATCAAACAAACATCTTTTCATCTATTATTCACACAAAATATATTTCAATTATCTATTCTCATACCATATTCACATAATAGTAATTTATAAGCATAAAATAAATATTGTAATATAACAATAGAATATAGCTTTCCTTACCTCAAAGATGAGTTTATAGAGAGATGTCGAAAAGGATCAAGTGTCAAATATGAAAGTTCTCCTTAATACCGAGAGATATCCATAAGGAACAAAAACAGAAAAAATAATTAGAGAAAATCAAGTTTAATCTGAAGAAATTTACTTGGAGTCGCTTAACTTCAAAGTCCAAGCTTGACTTTAAAGAGGAATCGGGATTTTTTAGGCTTTTATCTGGCTGAAAGGAAGAGAGAGTTCAGAGAAAACTTGAGAGAGAAACGTGAGTTTGTAATAGAATGATTTTTGTAACACCTTAAATTTAATTTTCAATAAATAAGAGATTTCATAAATTTCTGAAATAATAAAACTTTTATTTTTAATCCAAATTTCATCAAATATTTCAAATAAAGAAAGGGGTTACAAATTTCATCAAACAGTTGCTACAAGACTTATTCAAATACAACAGTTTTCAAAATAATATCCTAAGTCCTATAGCTGTTCCATCCACCCCTTTTACTAAGTCTGGTGCTGATCATTTTGATTACCTGAAAAATGAATGTAAGGGTGAGTACTATACACTACCCAAAAACACACAGTCAGCATAGTATCTTACCTCCAACACATTTCCAATACATTAAACAAATACAATCGCAGGAAGCATTATCACATCCATAAGTATAATACACAAACTCGTGCATATGAATATCAGTCACACTCACTATGGCACTGTGATCACAAATTTACACCATGAATGGTCATCGGCTACCCCTGCTTCACGAATACCACGTGGGCAGTCACGGGTCGTTCAGCAAAGATAGCGGTTAAAGGGCTAGTCAGGAAGAGAGTGTGGCCTGTGGTGCACCCGTTCCACAGTCGGTGTCACCACCACTATCTCCTCCCCAAGGTATTTCTATCGTCCTCATCTTCCACATCCCCAGTATATCGTTGAACCATTCACAGTACATTATAATGGCATTACAAGCCTCATTCACATACATTTCATTCACACACGCAATATTCATGTTACACACGGCACACAGCCTACATTCAATTCGTATTACACGACACATAACCCATATTTTGTCCACAATATACGGCACATAGCCTTCATTTATTCACAATATTATTAATTCACCAATTAATGGCATCTCATTACACACAATCACTCCCACAGGGTCTAACTATTCCAGCACATATCACATTGCACACCAATTTTCATCAAACACACAATTCCTACTCTCTCTCTCTCAGCCACATTACATTATTCATTGAAACACACAAAAATTTTAATACATTAAGATAAGGTAGAGTCTTCCCTTACCTTGGATTAAAGACTCACACTCGGATTCAACCACGGACTTGCTCCCTACATAGATTGCGGCCTAAACACATAGAAGAATTCCATGAGAACCCAAAGAAACCACAAAAATAGAGAAAGGGGATGAAAAATTGAAACCATAACCATTAAAACTCACCTCCAAGCGTTTCTCACTTAAATCCAACCTTCAATCAAGTTCTCGAATGGCTTTGGAGGCAATATAATCGGTGGACAAGGGTCTAAAAATGAAAGGATCAAAGGGATTTCGAAGGGAAAGGGAGAAATAACCCTCTCCCGAACCCTAATCCCCTTTAAATCCTTTTCTGGTTGCGACACGCCCACACGCTGCAGCGAAAATATCAGACGAAACTACACCCTAGTTTCTGCAGAATCTCACTACAGCGAGACCCTCTTGCTACAGAAAGACTGTGAAACATCTCGCTACAACAAGACGTTCTCGCTACAGCGAGAAGGTGACAGTTTTAGTCCTTCCTCACAGTGCTCTCTCGTTACAGCGATAATCCTCTCGCTGCAGTGAGAACAGCTTAGTACTATGCCCTGCACTTAGGCACTTAGCCCATTTCAGCCCTATCCAGTCATGCATACACATACACACACACACACACATATATATATATACACACACACACACATATCCACAATATATATATATATATATATACATATTCATATTCATTACACATTCAATGCGAATTCACAATATTCATTTACACTTGTACACATTTAGATTTATATAAATAACAATAATTAATATTACAAAATTAGGGGCATTAATATTTTCTTATGCGGAAAATCTCTTAAATATCCCTCAGCCCACGCGTTCTCGCTCTAGTGAGGGACATCTTGCTTAAGCGACGGGTATCTTGCCTGAGCGAGATATGCAGACAATGGTCTCGCACTCTCTTTTGTTTATATACTCACTTGAACGAGCTTCATCTCGCTTGAGCGAAATGGCATCTAGAGAGCATGATATTGCTCCTGTAAGTCTTCGCCTGAGCTACCTATCTCGCCTGGATGAAAGCTCAGCTCACTTGAGCGAGATTACATCTCGCCTGGGTGAGGTGATAGTTAGGTAGCATTTATCTTATCTCACTTGAGTGAGACAAACCTGCGACAAGGTATTTCTATACGTTCAATCTCGCCTGGGCGAGATTTACCTCGCCCGAGCAAGATCTCCTGCATCAAAGTTCCTCTAAATTTCTCCATTTCTCTTCTAAATGCATTACATTACTACTTAATATTAAATAAAATATAAATCGCCAAAAAAATGAGAAGAGGGTGTTACACATATCATAGGACAAGTCCTCCATCACTTGAACCGGGTCAAGGTTGATCACATGAGAGGAATCTGACACATACTTCTTGAGCTGAGACACATGGAACACTAGGTGTAGGTTTGAAAAATTCGGAGGTAACGTTATCCGGTACGCTGCAGGACCAATTCTACTCTACACTTCAAACGGCCCAATGAACTTAGGAGATAACTTTTTGGACCTCAGAGGTCTCCCAACTCTGGCCACAAGTGAGACCTTCAAAAACACATGGTCACCCACCTAAAATTCCAAAGGTTTCTTCCTCTTATCCTAGTAGCTCTTTTGTCGATCTTGTGCAGCTTTCATCTTTCCTCTTATCATCTTGATCTGTTTATTCAACTTCTTAATCATGTCCAATGTACATAGAGTAGCCTCTTTAGTCTCAAACCAACATAAAGGAATTCTGCACTTTCACCTATACAAAGCCTCAAACGATGTCATCCTAATACTGGCGTGATAGCTATTGTTGTACGTGAACTCCACCAATGGCAAACATTCTTCTCAAGTTTCCTACACCTCAATCACACAAACTCTCAGTAGATCATCCAATGACTAGATGGTTCTATCCGTCTGATTGTCGTTCTGTGGAAGATACGCCAAACTAAGTCTCAACTTAGTACCTAACGCCCTCTGCAAGCTCTCCCAAAACCTCGAAGTGACCCTCAAAGTGAACCTCGGTACTGGGCTCCCTTCTCGTTGTAGCAAAATCTTAGACGATTCTGCAGCTCATTTTCTACAGAATCTCGCTATAGTGAGATCCTCTCGCTACACTGAGACTATGCCCAAAAAACACCCCTTCTTTGTTGCCCTCTCGCTACAGCGAGAACACAACAGATGCAATCCTCTCGCCCAGGGCCTTCTCGCTACAGCGAGAATCCACTATCTACAGCGAGAACACCCCTGCAGCATACACTTAGCCTATTTCTCAATTAGCCCAAACATATTCAATCCATAGTTAACATTCACATCACACACACACACACACACATAGACATATTTCACATCATTATATACATCGTTTGCACATTCAAATATAACTCCACAATTTATATTAAAATCAAATATATTATAAAACTTGGGGCGTTACAAAAAAATTTATGGCTTGCTTAATATTCTAAACTAATATTAAGTTTTTAAATCATTTTCTTATATTACAAATTCAATTTTATAATGATAAGTAATAAAGAAATTCAATCTTAAAAAATTACTCTTTTTTAGTATTTAATAGCAATTATCTAATTAAACAACAAATCATAAGTATTTTATAATTTTTTAAATTAGTAATTATAATTTTTATTATATTTCATTATATTTTTTTGTCAAACTAAAACAATGGTACAACAAACATCTTTCATTTCTAAAATTCACCTAACCATAACTTATTTTCTAAAAAAAATTTTGTTTATATTTTTTAAAGTTTTAATCCCTAATTTTTTAATTTAATATTTTTAATCTCTAATAATAATACTTGTTACATTTTAAGTTTTTATGAAATGGATCAATTTTTTTTATTGTGTCACGTTATTTTTAAATTATTCAATATATTTTATTATGTATAAAGCTAGTTTTTACATAATAATTACCAAGTTGTGTTAGTAAAAAAAAGTTGTAGAAAATAGTCGCCTAAAATTTAATAAGCTCTCAAAGCCGTTTTAAAAAAAAAACGTTTAAATTTTAAAATTATTGACAAATAAAAGAGTTTCATATCTAGTAATTTCTTGTACACACATAGTCTATGCTTGCCTCATGAAGCTTGTTTTCAAAGGCATCATACCTTAAACTGAGGCTTGACATATCATTTGATGAAAATTAGGAGATTTTGACTTCGCTCCCAACTTAGAAAACCAAAGAAATTTTGACAATGAAACAAAAACATGAGAATTGAAAAAGAAAATAAAACAACAGGGTGGCTCCCCATGACGACTTTCACTCAAAAATACAGGGACAACCTTAAAATTTACAAAGTAGAGGATTAAGTATTAGTAAGTAAAAAACAAATACAAATGTTGAATAATTATAGTAATAAATGATACTGAATTTTGATAGCTATAATAATGTTGACCAATATGATCTCTTTGATTTAAAAGGCCAACTTTCACTAAAGCTTGAAAATTAGGATCAATGACTACCCTTTGCAAAGAGAAAAAGCATTAGAGCATTGCTCTAGTACCTTTACAATTTAGAGGGTTTTAATATCCTTTCTATGTAGCATAGCAGGATAAGTTGTTGGGGTATAAATATCAAGTGACTATTTATATTTTATAATTAATAAATTTTTACATTTTAGCCTAATTTTATTAAATTTTGTGGCAACTAAAATATATTGTCTTGTTTAAAAGTTAGATGCTATAAAAGTAAATATAAATACTCAAAGAATAAATTTAAATCTCAGAAAATATTTGTATTTAAAAGAACAATAATACAATCAAAGTTTGACTTTTTTTTTTTTAATTAAGCCAATTTTATAAAACACTCAACACTTGAATATAGAACTTGTTGAAGTTTTTGTTTTCTTTCTCTGTTTTTCTTTTACTCACTTATTTGATACAATGAACGGTAACTTACATTTATATTTCTAAATGGCCTACTACTAACTTGGACAACTAATATTTGCTTTATTTATGATCTGCCAACTAATTTTCAACTAATGTATTGTTATGAATTTTTATCTATCCGTTATCGTGTACAACAAGGAATTCAACAATGACCATTTAAAACTAATGATGTTATCTAAAGAACCATCATGACCCAAGTTTCTAATCAACCAATTGGCAATTTATCAAGTTGTAATTTACCAGTTGCCAAGTTTATCTTCCAACAAATTTTGCAACATATTTCTTTTAGTCTCTTGACTTTCACTCTTTTGAGAAGATGGAAGAGAATAACATTCAAGAAGATGCCTAGTCCTTTTAGTCTCTCGGCTCTCACTCTCCAATAGCATACTAGTTCTTTATGGGTTGAGGCAACAGAAGTAGTCTGCTTCGCTTTCTCAATTGCTCTAGGAACAAGATGAAATAATGCTTTTGTGGAACGTCTTCTGGCGAGGCTTGGGGTTTAAACCAATATTTTTATTTGAAGCAGTGTGCAGTATGCTCTCAATTCAACAAGCATACGCCGGCCAAAATAGTACTGATATTTTCATCTCTATTAAATTTAGCTGACTCCCTCGGGATATCCGCACATCATTCTTCCATTTCACCGGAAGAGGATCCTTAAAAGTTATTCCAGAAGTGATTTGCTCGTCCAGTGGTACTACTTGTCACTTTGATCTGAAGGCTATTGAATTAGCTAAATCACGTGGGTGGCAGTTGTCCATGGATGTAGGTTGTCCATGAATTAGCAGGCTTTGTTTAGGATCTATGTGATTATCAGACTTGCCCTCTGGTATTAGTTTTTGGAGTCGTTAAACAAAATTTCAGTTTAATTAAGAACTTGATTGTAAATTTTAAGTAATAAAATAAAAATAACATTGGTCAGTAAGAAATGGTTTTTAAACCCTTCAAAACATCACTAAAAAAGGAAAAATAAATGATGGAGAAGGATGATTACTTATTTTTACACCATGAACTTTCTTCAATAAAATTGCCATAGGCAACAGCCTTGGTCTCATCTTCAGAGACATATGAGCAATGCACAACATAGTACAGTTATCAACTTGAGTTTTCACTCTTTCCATTTTGAAAACAAACCCAGAACTCAACCAATAAAGACACAATATGTTTTACCCATCTTTCCAAAAAAACCATATAACTAATCCAAAATTAATTGCAGAAGGCAACGTCAGAAACTCAGAAATTAACACACACAAAATACCTTCTCATATTCCGTGCATTGAATTGGATTCAAAGCAGAGAGTACAACTTTCTACATGCAGTTCTTAGTCAAATTAACAAGCCCAGCAAATACCCATTACTGTAACAAGTAATGCTAACCAAATACACTCGAGCAAATACATAATTAAGCACCAAGTTGAATTCTGTAGAAGTTTATGACTGGGCAGTGGATGTGCTCGAAGGGTTAATGTTATGTAGTGAGACTATTGAATCAAGTTTTGTCCTGCTTATTGTTACAATTGATTGGTTAACAAAGTAAAAAATTTAGGATTATGATTGGATTACCAAACTTAGGCTTGAATTTGATAGTGGAGTATAATTATGCACAATTGCCTAATCAATTGATCATATCATATATTGCTGAAGGTCACAAAGTGACTAGGTCCTAGGCTGCATGAAGTAACCTAAGAAACACTGTCTCGATTGAGATTGAGTGATAAAAATTTACTTTACATATCAAGAGTTTAGTGAAAAGGAGAAGGAAAATGAGAGCGACAAACTCGCACTATAGCATACTAAACATACATAGATCAAGTGACCTTTACTACTCATACTTTATTATGAATGATTTAGTCGTGGATGGTTTTCTTTAGAATTACACAATTATGTAGCAACATCTTAATGGAGAGACTGGGATAAAGGAAGTATATAGACGTAATAAGATATATACATCCAAGATTAAGTAAGGAAATGGATGATAGTCAATATCTGAAATCCAAAAAGCATGAAAGTAACAAAATAGGGATAGACGGGAATTTGATCTCTTTAGTAAATGAACTAACATAATGCCTCATTTCCAAGATAAACTTCTAGAGCCAAGTGAAGGAATTATAATTATAGCCTGGATCCTTTAGAAACTCAAATGAGAAAAGGCTTTACTCAAATTTTAATAAACAAAGGGTTCCTATAAGGGCCAACTGGGAATTGCCCCCTATGTGATCTAAAAGCAATCTTTTCAGCCTGCTTATTTTCTTTGTATGCAAACATATAATAATAGCAAAATATTATCACATTACATTATCAAATGAATTTTCAAGTTAGTATAGTTGTTTCAAAGAATGATGTTTCTAACAAACACGCTAAGTCACATCTAACTTTGCACTAGTTGATCATCAGTTAAGATGTCCCCAGAATTTCTACAAAGACACAACAAATTAGAGGGTTTAATTTAGAATTGGAAAGGAAAAGCAAATAGTAATGCAGGTTGATGCCAATATTAGGTGCTTCTCTGGAGGAAAGCCTGAGAGTTGCAGAGGAGTACGCGATAGCAGCAGCTGCAAAAGATTGCAGTTGGATGATATGTTTTAGTCTTAGTTTCATCTAAATGACTATTACATCGGGTAGGTGATTGTTTGAGATTGCAAAGAGCAGAGGCGCATGCAGCAATATCAGTTGTAGGGGTTGCAGCAATTCTAGTTGCCGTTATTGCTAAATTTTACAAAAAAGAGTCAAACCAAGATAGAGATACAGCATTAGCCTCTGCAGCTGCATTGGTAGGTGCTCAGTGTTGTAATGAAGGACAAAGCAAAAATGATGACAACGTGGCAGTGAATCTGTATATTGTAGATTTCTACATGTGAAGAAGTATTCTATAAATAATAGTTAAGTAACCAACAATATATAACAGGTAATGCAACTTCCAGGAAAGTTCATATTATATAAATAAAATATCATGTTTGATTTGATGCTATATATATGTCTCTTGGAAAGTTAACTGTCACAGTTTCATCAGGCAGGTTCTTCAGCTGGTACAAAAAACAGTTATTCTTTCTGTCAAATATGACTTGGAGCGCAAACCCTGCATGTTGCAGGAAAGTTTTGAGACTCCAAGCTGAAGAAAAATCCCTCTACGATGTCCTTGGCCATAGCTACCCTTCATCCCTTCATTAAAACCCTTCTTGTTTCCGTGATGAAAGCATAGGAATCAGAGACCCTGATGAAAATTTTGGTTGCACTCCCAGTTTTGAGAGCAATAGAGCTGCACTACTGATAACTATTATGAGTCTGACTTGATCAACTCTGTGGGTGAATTTGACTCTTCTCTCCTACAAGTTCAAACCCCTTTAGTTGATTCCCCAGAAAACACTTACCATGTAGTTCCTGATCCATTTAGTGATATCATGCAGTCTCAGATAAAGCCACTTGTGGTGGGTTCTTCATCTTCAGCACCCAGAGAAAAAAGAAGCTAATAAGTGGATGACATTTTTTATGAACAAGAGGGTAGAGGCAGCAAGGTTTAGCTGCTTTTTCTGAAGATTCAGAACAATTAGAGATCTTATATGAGGTGCTGCTATGTCAAACTGGAAGAAGTCAAACTCCCCTTTGTGCTCCCGACCCATCACACGCTGTTGATTCAGGAGGGAGGATCCAATGGAAAATCAACACGTTCACGTTTAAAGAAAGAGTCCACCAACACAGGTGGAACAGCTGTAGATTTATGGAGACTTCTAACTCAATGTGCACAGGCTGTGGCAGGCTATGACCAAAGGAATGCAAATGACTTACTCAAGCAGATTAGGCAACACTCTTCACGTTTTGGAGATGGACTTATCGTTTAGCTCATTACTTTGCCATTGGCCTTGAGACAAGATTGGCTGCTGGGACAAAATTATATATGCCTTTTGAAGTGGCAACTGCTGCTGATATGCTGAAAGCTTACAAACTATTTGTTACATCCTCTCCTTTGCAGAGGATGTCAAATTTATTTACAACCAAGACAATCATTAGTCTTGTGAAGAATGAGAGCAGTGTTCATCTTGTTGACTTTGGCATTTGCTATGCTTTCCAGTGGCCCTGCCTTATCAGGAAACTGTTAGAAAGACAAGGTGGTCCTCCAAGGCTTCAAATAATCGGAATTGATCTTCCGCAGTCAGGATTTCAGCCTGCAGAAAGGGTTGAGGAAACCAGGTGGCATTTGGAGAACTACTGCAAGAAGTTCAAGGTCGCATCTAAATATAACTGCATTGCACAAATATAGGAAACTATAAGACTTGAGGATATATCAAGATTGACAGGAATGAAAAAACTGTTGCTAACTGTTTGTACACTGACCAAGATATGCTGTGTTGAAGTTTATCAGGAAGATTAATCCAAACATCTTCATCCGTGGTATATTCAATGGCATTCTACCACTTCTCATCACTGTTTGATATGTTTGATGCTAATGTGCAACGAGAAGACCCACAAAGGGAGATGCTTGAGAAAGGGTTGTTTGGACGGAATGCCATCAATGTTCTAGCGCGTGAAGCAGAGAGGGTGGAAAGGCCCTATAAGCAGTGGAAGGTTAGGAACCTGAGAGCTAGGGTCAAGCAAGTCAGGTTGGATACTGAATTGATGAAGAGGGAATATCATAAAAATTTTGTAGTGGCTGAGGATGGCAAGTGGGATTTTCAGGGGTGGAAAGGGCTTATTCTCAATGCTTTTTATGCTTGGGTTCCTGCTTAAGCATTGTCCAGAAGGTGTTTGTAACTAGTAACCTACTCTGAGGTCTACGGAAAAGAAGTGCAATAAACCGCTTTTCTATTTCTCTTTCACCATTTGTGTTTGCATTTCAGATACTGATCAACTCATTTCCCAGCCGGTATGACACGACACGTTCCCTTTTTTAGATGGTGCACATATTTCCTACCGATCCTCAGAAAAGACAGAAGTACAATAAGAAAAAAGGCATCACAACGGAAACCAAATATACTATAAATCATAGGACTAAATCAAAAAAGGAAAAAGCTAATTACGTATGAGATAAAAATATCTTCTATCTTCATTAATATGCCACGTTTTAACTGTCTTCTATAAGAAGTCAGCCCATACAATCGGAACCTCAATTCCGCACTATAAATTGTATTGACCTTTTTTTAGTATATTTGTTGTAAAGAATCAGAACTTTCCCATTTAACTAGCCAGTAATGACTCGAATCATTTCAAAAGGCCTTCAAAGAAACTTGCCACGTTTCGAAATATGATGTTTGCAGAAATAAAGTATATTTCACCTGTTACCACGTTACATATTAAATACCCAAATATATTTAATAGCTAAAAGGAAAATTTCAAGAAAACCAACAGCTTTATAAAATACAATACATAATGATACAAAAAACACACAAGGCTTTTGATTTGGCCCTATCATCTAGAAGTATTAATCTAAATCAGGCTTAATCCTGAATCTTAACAACAAATTGTGAAGGTTCAAACCAATGAAAAATAGCCTAATAGAACCACAAATGCAGATATAAATGCCCAAGGCCTGAAACAACCAAACCTAGCATAATTTGTATGCTATCAAATAATCAATAGTCATCTATTTTGTTTGACACTAGATGGTCTAAGAACGTTCCAGTCTAGCTTATCTCCACTTGGTTTTTTAAAAGAACCCAAACTATTGCTAGGCAATGATTGTTTGTCATCATGATCACTCTTGGGTGATTTGTTGGGATATTGTGTTTCACCAATTACTTCTGACTGTTTCCTTTTAACATTGCCGTTAACCTCAAATTTCTTTTCGCCCGTGTTGGCACACTCCAGATTTTCTACTGAAGAACTATTTTCTCTGAAAGAATGCAAACAGAATCAAATTAAAATTCAGCAAGTGATAATATAAGGGAAATTTTTAAATAGTTGCCCCCATGAAAAGGCCAAGCCATGAGGTATATTACATACTAAAACCATAAACAGAGAACCTTCTGAATTCTGACCCTTGATGGGGGGAAAGAAACAGAATCAAATATCACATTAGGTAAAGAAAGCCACCTTAAAGAGACATTTGCATTTTGATTTCTAGACATGGTACTTTCAGATGCTGGCTGGCGTAGTCTTGCTTCTTCCTCATTCAATTTCTAAAAACACAAGGCTTTGATATTAGAAAATAATCAAAAGATTTAGATCGATTAGGGGAATAACAAAAAGGAATTGAAATTCTTGATCTTGAAACTCACTGTTACTCACATCAACAAAAGGATTAAAACTTTGAAATGACATTCGACCTTTAAGTGCACCAGGATGGGGATCACCTTCTGTTATGACCACACTACATCAATGTAGAAAGCCAGTCAAGTTATGCAAAGTTTCTTCAATAAAATTAAATCATAAAGCATTAAAAAATGTAAACTTTTTAGGGCCCCTCAAAATTTGTGTCATTCCACCACTGGATACAATGATACAGTATTTTTAAAAATTCAAGATACAATAAGGCTTACATATGTCAACATGAATTAAAAAGTATACATATCTTACATAAATGCATAATATTTATAAACATGATAGTCAAAATCACGATTAAACACGTAAGATCGTACGAGATCTTACAATCTGCAGCCACTGAAGCAATCTTGATCCTAGGCTGTGGCTTGTTCTCGTGGGATCACATGATGATTTTAAAGCTGATTTTGAAGTTAAATGTAGATTACATGATTGTATAGAAAGGAGAGTGGAAAATGAGATGAAATGACTAAAATTGATGGTTAACTTGAAGATTTTAAGGCAAAGAAGTTTTTTGGCAGCAAGGCAGCCTTAAATGCATTTAAAACTTAAGGGTACGCATGGATTGGATTTTCATAAAACCAATCCAAATTCACTTTAAACCCAATTATATAGATTGAATTTTAAACTAATCTATTTTATTTTTTTAAAACCAGTTTTAAATTTAGATTTGGTTTAAAATCGATTTTAAATTCAATTTTAGTCAAATTAGCTTTGAATGCTTACTTGGTGCTTGATAACTATTAAGTAATTAATTTTTATAATTTTATATTATTTTTTACTATGCTTTTAATTATAAATTTATTTTTTTTAAAATGTTTTAATGAATTAGAAATATTATTAATGTACTTTTCTTGAAAAATTATTTGAAAACATTAATCAGTATTCTTAATATTTTGAAATGTATGGTAATTTAAATATAGTTTTATTTATTTATTTATTTTTATGACTTTAGGGAAAGTTTTTTGGTTTTTGTGTATTGAAATGATTTTTTAAGAAATAAAAGAGAGGAGTAAGAGGTATGATTTTAATTGGAGCTTTTATGTTTCTAAATGCTTTTTCAATCGTTGTCTAGTGGAAGCCGAGAAAGCACGGCACAACCAGATGCTTTCGCAAAGTCTTTTTGTAACGTAATCATGCATTTTATTTGAATAAATCATATATATGTACTCCTAAAAAACAATCATTTATATGTACTAACTGTTTTCCAAAACAAATCAGTTTTGATAGATAAAATATGGATTTATTAAAGGAGATTCAGTCTAAATCTGGATAAGAAAACAAAGTCCAAATATCCGATTTTATTAAAAATCTAGATTTTAAAACCAATTTAATTTTTGTTATAGATCAGACCTCTAAGTCTAGATTTTTTGCTCAACCCTATTAAAACTAATATCAAAACTCTAGCACAATGGCAGGAATCTTATGGAGATGAACATCCAAAACTTTAAAGATTTGTTATTCGTATATTGAGCTTGACATGTAGCTCTTCTACATGTGAGCGTAATTTGAGTGCTTTTGGGTTGGTAAAATTTTAAAACTATGAGAAATTATTTTCCATTCTTTATCCATTACTTGCACTTGCAATTAACCAATTGCATTTATATATCTTTTAGGTCCACACAGAGACAGAACCATTTGAAACAACAAACTATGAATGATGTTGTTTATGTGATGGTTAACTAAAATTGGCCAAAAGAAAGACATATAGGAAAGATATGGAGTTTAATCTTGATGATCTATCATATGATGATGAATGGATTACCGTAATGGTTTAGAAGTGGATGACTTATTGGATTTAGGAGTTGAATCCAAATGAACACTTGTGACAAGTTGAAGATGAATCCAATGATGCTAATGGTGATCCTATCAATTTAGATGATTTGGAGATTCCTACTTTTGATGATGACTTTAATAAAGCTGGACTAGATGAAGGAGATGTTGGACACTTAGACTAGTTTTTTTGCATTAGATCTACTAGTTTGATTTATGCTATGATTTTATCATTCATTGACGTTGATAAGATTCTTCCATCTACCACCACCTTAGGATGGCACAGACTTAAAGTGAAGGCCAAGGTTCAAATAAGGAAAGGTTTATGGTAGATACCTAAGCACCCAGAGACTAAGAAGGGGGTAGTAGGCAACAAAATGCTTCAAGGAGTTGAAAATAAACATAGATCCAGGAGTTCTCGATATAGGTCAACCTTTCGAGTTTTATGTGTAATTGACTTGAGAATTTATTTATTGTCTTTAATGTGTTGTGATTGTCTTGTTTAAATTTAAGACTATTTTTTTCCTATTTATCTTATTTTGGTGCATATATATATGTTTAAATATAGTTTTATATGTTGAGTAAAATCTTACAATCTGTATTACAATCCTACGATTTAAGTGTTTTCCTTTCTTTTTTGATCCTAGGTAGGATCTCGATTTTGACTACCTTGTTTATAAAAAGACTCAATCATTTCTTATTTATTAATACATAACTATATTGGTGGACACTGATCAGTCACAAAATGATAAAAATAAAAAACACGTGTGATCATAACATGTCCCTAAATTACATACCTTTTCCCATTTCCATACCAAAATACATTTTTTTCCCATTGAACATGTCCCTAAATTACATATTTTCCCCCAACCCATATCAGAACGTCACCAACAAAAGTTCATTAGTACTATTCAAAAGAAGTCTTTGCTCTTTACAGCTGCCTAATTTACTATAACTTCAAGAACATAGAGAAAGCGAATAGAGTGCTGTATATAAATTTAGTCTAGTTCAAAGGATTGGAGTAATATCCCAAATGTGACAATCCATAAAATTTAAAAAGAAAGTGACAAAATTGCAGGATACACCGTGGATACATATCTACACATATCTGAAGCTTAGTAATATTGCATATGGGTAAAGCAACCATACTTCACCACTTTTGAAGTATCTCAGGCTTCACATTTTAAAAATAAGACGAATTGTTTTATAAGGGCTTGACTATTTTTTCAGTTAGCAGCAAGCAAGATAAATTCAATCAAAAACACCAAGTGCAAGCCTATGAGTAATACTGGATATTGCATTACAAATGATAGCTAAGAGGAAACATTAATTGTTTGACTAGACAGCCAAAGTTAATAGAAAACCACATGATATATGAATATTGAGAGAGATATTCACTTCATAATACCGTGAATTTCACCAGTAACATGCATTGATCTCAACAAAACAAGGGCAAGTAGACATCCAAAATAGCAGTCTAAATGACAGGCAAAACCTGAATTGAGGACCCCTGTGTAGTAACTAGTTAAAACGAAAAGCACTGCACATTATTTGAATTTAACAAAGAAATACCATCTTTTAATAACTGTCGTGGATGTGCCAACGCTGACATTAGGTGTGACCTCTTCTTCTTTCTTGGTCTTCTCCTCTCTCAAAGCTGCCCTTTGCATAAACTATCCAATATCGAAAGAGAACAAGGAACAACATGATTAATCCCTGAATTTCACCACCAATATTGAGAAATTCCTCAGAAACAAGCTCAGAGTCAAATCTCACAAACAAGCAATCGAAATTCAACGATAACGACAAAGAAGAATGTAGCGTTCCCTTACCTTCAAGTTCTTCAACGTGCTAGAAAGCTCTCGTCGTGCCATTGTACCTTCCAACTTCCTCTATCGAAATTATTTACCTCTTCTTCTCTCTCTAAACACAACGATGAACCACCTGCAACCTCAACCTAGCTCCTCCGATTTTTTATTTAAGAAGCAGGGATTCTGGCCTCAAATCTTTAGTGCCAAAATGCCCTCTTCGAATCGGATTCACTCGACATAATCAGGGCATCCAGAAAGGATATTCAAATACTGGAAATTAGAGGAATATTGGAAGATATTTGGGAACTATCTAGAGTGATTCCATCAAATGGTTTCCCAAGTATAGAATGAAAAGGAAATCACTGTGCTCACCTTGTAGCAGCGTTACTCTCTCAGACTCAGAGACGTCTCTTCCAGACCTGGGTGTCCTCCCATCCACCACTGCTTCTGCTCCAACCTTGTAAGAGGATCTCTATGCCATCTCAGAGCCTTGATACTTGGCTGGGTTCGTGATCTCGTCGATTTTGGAGTGGATCTAGGGTTTCTGTTCTTGTATTTAAGCTTAGAAGTTTAAGCGGAGTTATTTTGGCGCGATAGAATGCTTGTGCGTTGTGGACTGAGAGGACAAGTGACGGAAGAAAAGTGAATGCCGGTTATGCTCTGTGGCAAAGTGAGGATGTGTATGATATTTTCGAGTGAGGCCGTTGAGGAGGAATACCTATTCACGGAAATAAATATGTACCAAGTAACCAGAGCCACCAAGGGCTTGATGGACAGGCGAAAAAAAATCCGTTAAATGAACAGGTTTGTAATCCAACAAATAAGGCCTAAAATTACTTCGGCTGTTTTAGTCTGTCTCTTGTAGGACTTTAATGGAGTTTGGGATAGAAGATACTTTAGTTTCATATGCCTAAACTTAAAATTTTCAACTGTTTACTTTCAGAGACCATTATTTATGATTTCAAGCTTTTTCAAGGACTTCATGTTTTTAAATTTTAATATTTATTTAATTTTTGTGAATTTTTTTTATATTACAAACTTATTTTATATTTTTGTGAACTTATTAGGTTATCAATTTTTTATCTTAAAAATTTTGTTTGATTATTAACTTATTTATATTTTTATAAACTTATTGTATGTATAAAAACAAAAAAAATAGTTATTATAAAAATAATAAAAAAAGAATTAGTGACCTGTTATAACTTTAAAAAAAATTTAAAAAAATAGTCTAATATAAAAATTAGAAAAAAAAAAATTAGTGACTAATTAGTTGTTACAAAAATAGTTTAAAATGTCCTATTACAAAATCTGAAAACAACAAAAAAAATTAGTGGTTTGTTGTTAAAAAAAAAATGACTTGTTATAAAAAAAATATTTAATTATCGGGTCAGTTCACATAAGACCATAGCACACATAACACAAGGTTTGGGCTATAAAAATGCAAGCTTGTTTTTATTTTAGGCTAAATACGTTTGACTCATTTGAACTCGCTACGATGAGGAGTAAGTCACGCTGCCTGTTTTGAGAGCTCTACAAGTAACCCATGAAAAATATATAATTAAAATAAAATTAAAAAATTAAGTAAAATAAATAATTAAATTATATTTATAAATTATATTTATTCTAAATTATAATAAAAAATAATATAACTTACATTTATAAATTAAATTTATTCTACATTATAATAAAAAATAATAGACTTAATTATATTTTTAGTCCATGTAATTATTGGACATTTTCTGATAAATCCTTATAAAATTTTTTGTTAAGATTTAGTTCCTAAAATATTAAGAAGTTAGAATTTAGTTTTTGCCTTTAACTTTCCTTTGTTAAATGTTGAGTTGGCTTATAAAAAGTCAGCTCAGCACTGCCACATCATTTATTTTATATAATATATATGAGTCACTAATCAACAAACATCAATATTGAACAACACCCACTACAAATACATATTATTTTATTAAAGAGAGATACTTGTATAAAAAATTTTATTGTTATGCAAGCTTTTCTTCTTGTCCTCTATATCACTAGTTGTGTTTGCTACATGACTACTCCATGTGATAAAGGTCCTCAAGCTTTTTTTTCTAAATGTTCTAGGTAATATCTTTTTCAAAAGCACTACAACTCTTAACACTTCATTGGGTCATTCACTCCTACACGTGGCTCACTATCATAAATGTTAGGAATCGAATAATATCAAGAGTAAAACTAGAATTAGAGAAAATATAGTCTATTAATAATTTGAGTAAAAGAGTTGAAAGGAGATATGATTGAGAAATGAAGAATCACGTGGCAAGGGCAGTGTTACTACTAAAGGAAGGAGGCGACCAACAAGCAAACTACAAGTGCTCAATAAACCTACGCTGCAAGAATGAGACGTCAAAAAAACCAAAAGAGCTATTGTAATAGAGCGAACACTTAAACTATTGAACAAAAATAGAGATGTCAAACCCATCTAAACTCACTATTAGAAGCATTTCATATGTAGACAAAGACGTGAAGGAATACTCCTTTAAGAGCACAGATATGTCGCTTTAGCTCCTTGGTTCTGCAACTATGGTATCCAAAAATGGAAAGAAAGAAGTCAAGCTATAAAGAGAAACATTATCTAAAAATGATTAAAGGTATCATATATGAAATGATGGAAACAAGGATCACCATTATTGATTGTTGTGCTCCTTGGGGACCAAGAGTCACCATTATTGGTTGTTGTGATCCTAGGGGACCAAGGGATAAGGAACTGTATAAGGAACAAATTATAGAAAACAATAATTTTATCCTTTAAGTTTTGTACTTTAGAGGTTTTAGGATTTCTCTCAAGTATAAAACAAGAATTGAGGAACTCCAAAAGGGATTTCTTCTTAAAAAGACATTCTCCCAAGTGCGTTTTTTAAGTTCAGAGATCTAGAGCTCAAAAACACATGGACACTACAAAACACAAAGAACATATTTAAACGATGTGAACGTTCCTTAGTATGCTTGAATAAAGAAATAAGGCTTGAACGAAGTTAAAAGAGCACAAACGAGAAATCATAAGTGGTATTTGGCTTGGACGACTTTCAAATGCTCTTTACTCTAATAGGAACATTTCCACGCACGTCTTAAAGAGAAGATAGTAGTTCTCTATGGACGTAACTTACACCTCAAAATATTAATCAACATTTTACAAAAAAGAAACATGTTGAGAGATAATAATAAACTCATTTCCCTAGAAAAGTACCTTACCTTATCCATGCGTAAGTCAAGTGTCTATAAGTTTTTATTTTTACATATGTTGTTTATGAACCTTACTTTATAATATTTATGGTCCCAAAACAATAAGTTATAGGATAACACTTTCACTCCTGACCACATGCTCACGCTTCTAGCCTTGCTATTACTTCTTACTTCTATCAAACTCTGGTTACTTGTAATAAGGGAGTTAAGAACGATATTGGCATAGTTAATTTAGAAAAATGGTTAGCTTATGTGTTTGATACAAGTTATTAAAAGAAAAATATATAACTATAATATACGTACACTCAAACATAAATGTTGTTTCATAAGAGAAGTAACAAATTATCGTAACTTTTCTATCAAATTATGTGTTCAAACTTTAAAATTTTCATATTGTAACTTGTAAGAAAACAACCGAACATAATAGTTGCAAAATTCATCAAATACTCTAATGACACATATAACATCGAACGTAACTGTTATGGAAAGAAATATAGATGAAGATGGAACTGTATAATACTTGTTTCATTCATACTTAGAAAGAGTGTACTAGAGGTTATTTCTAGATAACATACTTAGTAACAGCTCAATAACAGAATAACAAATAATAGCTATCAGTTTCCTAAAGTTCAGTAACAAAATAACAAACAATAGATATCATTATCAAGTTCCCTTTACACCCACCTTCAAACTCATGGGTGGAGTTGGCGAAACCATGAGTTTGCTTTAGAAAAGATTGAACTGAGGATTTGGCAGTGCTTTAGTTAGTGTATCTACAACCTGAGACTCAGTAGGAAGATGAACAACAACCAACTCTCGTGACAATATTTTATCACGAACAAAGTGTAAATCTAATTCAAAATGTTTCGTATGGGAATGCACGACTGGATTAGCCGCTAACTGAACAACACCTAAATTATCACAATAAACTCAAGGCAGGGTAACTGGAACGTGTAACTCACTGAGTAAGTTCTGCAACCAAAGAATATCAGCAGTAATAGCAGTGAGGCCTCGATACTCAGCCTCAATACTACTTCTAGAAACAACCACTTGTTTGCGAGAAGTCCAAGAGATAAGATTAGGACCAAGGTACACAATATTCTGTAGTGAATTTGCGATCATTAGGATCTGAACCCCAATCCGAGTCACAGAAGCCCATGATATTTAGCTGTGTGGATGGTTTGATATTCAAACCATAAGAAAACGAACCTTGCAGATATTGCAAGATACGTTTTACTGCTTTCCACTTGTGCTCCTGAGGTCGATGCATAAATTGGCACACCTTGTTAACTGAATAAGAAATCTCAAGTCGAGTAACAGTGATATACTGAAGAGCACTAACTATACTTCTATAGTATGTAGGATCCTGTACTAAAATAGAACTATTAATAGAAAGTTTGAGACTAGAAACCATGGGAGTAGGTTGGAGTATTGAGTCCAACATATTTGATTTATGAAGCAAATCCTGTATATACTTAGATTGAGATAAGAATAAGCTGCCATCAGGATTATGCAAAACCTCAATACCAAGAAAGTAGTGTAAAGAGCCAAGATCTTTCAAAAAAAAATTGTTATTCAGACAAGTAATGAGAAAGGAGATTTCAGAAGGGGAAGAGCTAGTGATGATAATATCATCAACATATATCAGAATATAGGTTCTGATAGTAGGTGTCATTCGCATAAAAAGAGAAGTATCACTTTTGGCAGAAAGGAAGCCTAAGGATTTAAGAGCAATACTTAACTTCTGAAACTAAGATCTTTGAGCTTATTTTAAGCCATATAGAGCTTTGTTTAACTTGCACACTTTTTGTTTATCTGAACTGACAAAACCAGGAGGCTGAGACATGAAGATTATTTCTTGAAGCTCACTATGTAAGAAGGCATTATTGATATCCACTTGGTGGATGGATCATTTATGTGAAACTGCTAAAGATAGAACAATTTTGATTGTTGTTGGATTTATGACAGGACTGAATATTTCATTAAAATCAAAACCCTCTCTTTGATGATAACCTTTGACTACTAACCTAGCCTTGTGCCTCTGAAAGCTGCCATCAGCATTAAACTTGCTTTTGAACACCTATTTACAACCTATGGCTTTACAACCAGCTAGAGGATCCACCAAAGTCCAAGTTGAATTTCTTAGTAATGCCTCATATTCGTCTTTCATAGCTTGAAGCCATTCTAGTTTGGCCATACCCTCTTTGATAGTACGCGACTCAATAGTAGGATCATAAATCCCCTCTTGATAGAAAACATATGTCTTTGGTTTGAAGATACCATCTTTTGCCCTGATTGTCATTGGATGATGATTTTGAGGGATAGAACCTGCAATAGGAGAAGAAATAAAAGTTGCAGGAGAATCATTAGCGTTGCAGTTGTCAGAATCACTAGTAGATGAATCACTAACATGTTGGAAATTCTGAGAGTGAGAAGGAATAACTATCAAAGGAGGAGTGGAACTACGAGAAGAAGGAAAAACAAACTTAGATGATTGAGACAATAAAGGATTGTCAGTGAATTTATAAGGGAAAACATGTTCATGAAAGATGACATGTCGGGAGATGTAACATTTTCCACAAGGAGAAAGACAGTTATATCCTTTATGTTGAGAGCTGTAACCAATAAACAAGCACATATGAGATCTAAAATCAAGTTTGTGTCTATTATAAGGTCTCAAAAGAGGGTAACAAGCATAACAAAAAATCTTCAAAAATTTGTAATCAGGCCTCTTATGAAAAAGTTTTTCAAAAGGACTCATGTTTTGAAGAGCTGGGGAAGGAAGACAATTTATTATTATAGCAGCAGTACTAAATGCCTCTCCCCAAAATTCTAGAGGAAGAGAAGCCGAAGCTAATAAGGTAAGGTCTGTTTTTGTTAAATGGCGATGTTTTCTCTCAAGAATACCATTTTGCTCATAAGTGTGGGAACAAGTTAATCTATGATGAATCCCATGTTCAATGAAATAAGGTTTGAAAGTTAAAAACTCATTTACATTATCAGACTAAATTGCTTTAAGATGTGTGCCAAGTTGTTTTCTGCAAGATATTTAAATTGAAGAAAAACAGAGAATGTTTGAGATTTGTTTTGAAGTGGATATAACCAAGTGTATTTAGAATAGGCATCAACAAATATTATGTAATACCGAAATCGAGTAGATGAAGATAAAGGAAAGGGACTCCAAATATCAAGAAAAATAAGTTCAAGCAGTGCAGTGTACACAAGATTGACATTGTAAAGAACTTGTTGATTTATTACATGGAATTCGACATTGACTAAGAACAGTTTTGACAATCCTAAGAGAAGCATGTGCAAGCCTTGAATGCCAAAGATCCAAGGCGGTGATGGAGGAATCTTGCACAAAATGGAAGGCTGAAGCATTTGAATGATGCTGGAATTTTGGAAAGAGACATAGACCATTGCTAAATTTGCCATGAAGAAGGGTCTTCCGAGTATCCTCCTATTTAACAATACAACGATTAGCAAAGAATTCAAAGGAAACTTGATTATCACGGCAAAACTGAGACACACTAAGAAGATTTTTTGTAATGGAAGGAACATGTAACAATTGATTTATATCAAAGTATTTCTTAGACTTAGAATCATAGAATTGAGAGTTTCCAAGATGTTTAATGACCAAACCTAAACCATTACCAATCTTCACTTAATCATTGCCTGTGTAATCAAATTTAACTAAAAAATTGCCTTCATCGTTGATGATATGATGAGATGCTCCTTTGTCTGGATACCAAAGAGGATCCAGAAGAGTTGTAAAAGTTGTCATAACTAGTTGATCAGAATGAGATGGACCTTAATATTGAGTATGATTCGCCTGAGGAGGTCCTTGAAAGTCCTGGTTGAACCGTTGCCAACAATCAATAGCTAAATGACCTAGTTTACCATAGATCTTGTTGGGTTGGACTCCCAACTATGTGTCCAAAAAGTCTAAATTTTCAAGCTCATTTTCTACACTTAATTGAGGGGAGTGAGAAGTCATAAGAGCGGGTGAGAAAAGTCTAGATTGGAGTAATTTTTCGCAGCCTAGTGTCGGTATTTTTGCAGAGAGACATCAAAAAGAGAGAAGGGAAGTGAGGGAAGAAAAGAAGCTCTAGATCAGCTACTCCATTTCTTTAATATTTGATTCGTTCACCGTTTGATCTGGCTAAAAATTCTACAGCAGGTTCATAAAATGATGCTACAAATCTCCATCAAACTTGCTTGTTTTTTATAATTGAACAAAAGCAAGGAGCGAAGTTTCTCGAGCTACCGAGTTTATGAGGTGAAGGAGCGATAACCGCAACCAAGAGTCGCTTGTCGAAAGCTTGATTGACCAGAGAGAGTTTCCAGCAACGATAGGGTAAGAGCCGCTTCTTTCTGGCGACTAGCTTCTCAAGTGGGTGGCTTGCTAAGCAAGCTACCTTATCGGTAAAATCCCCCTCCATACCATACCATAATAGGCTGGAATGGTGGGGAAGGAGGCCCCCCTACTTCAATGGAAAGGGGGAATCGCCGTTTCACGGCCGCTCCTCTATAACTAACTACCTTTCGCCCAACATGATCACGAATGAAGACAGAGAATTGCGTAGATAGAAGGACGAAACCAACCCACTTGTCCTGTTATGAACCTCTTAGTTTTGACCGTTCGGATCGTCGATTGGAGGTTTGAAGTTGGAGATATTGTCTTCGCACAGAAGCCCCTTTTTTGGTGACTCTACACATATCAGCTACAAAGAAATTATTATTTCTCCTTAGTTAACCATTGGATTGAGCTGAAACTTTAACAGTAGTTCCCAGACGTATACTTCTTCATTCTGACCGCTGGGATCGTTGATTTGAGGTTTTGGCTGAAAGAAATTGTATCTGAACAGTAGTCCTGTTTTGTGAGATATTCTCTCTTTGGTTCTTCATTGTAGGCTTTATTGCTTTGTTGATATTGGATGGCTGTTTGCACGAATTTGTGCACTTGATTGAACACTCTTGTACTCTTTATTTGATTATAGTAGAGCTTGATTGGCTTGAGCCCGTGGATTTTGTCAGGCTTCTAACTTATTATTGAGTAATCTATAATATTTTATACTTGTTCAATGTTAATTGAAGGATTATTTGGTATTGGAATATATTTAGATGGCGTTTGAAATTATTTAAAAAAAAAAAAAAAAAAGTGAACAGTACCGTATGAACAGTGCAATGAACAGTGCAACCGCGTATGTACAGTACAAACCGTGTATGAACAGTGTAATGAACAGTGCAACCGCGTATGTACAGTACAAACCGTGTATGAACAGTGCAATGAACAGTGCAAACCGCGTACAAACCGTGTATGAACAGTACAAACCGCGTATGTACAGTGACAGCTGACGTCATCGGTGACGTCACATACGCGTATGATGCGTGTACGATGCGCGTGTCTGATTTTTCGGCATGAATAGTTCCCTGAACAGTATTTTCCGGCATGAACAGTAAGGGCTTCACACGAAATTTTCATTTCTTCACCTCTATTCAAAGGTTCTAAGGCCGTAAACCACCATTTCTCTCATACTAAACCTTCCTAAATTTAGATTTCTCGCCAGATCTGAGATTCTACATCTATTCTGAAGTATTGGAAGTAAGTTTCTTTAAGTTTGAAGCTAGATTTACCGTTCGTTTCTCTTCTCCTTCTCTTTCTTATAGAAATTCATGGTGTTCTTAGGAGAAACTCCGTTCTAAAGCTGAATCTTCGGTGAATTTTTGTTATAATCAAGTAATATTCGGTAGATCTAGTGTGAATCATCTTTACGAGGTAAGGGAGTTTACTTTAACCTATGAACTATGTTTTGAACGGTTTAATATGCTATTTCAAGATATTTTGATATGATTTTGTTAGATCTATTGAATAAAAGCTATTTTCTAAGTCAGAATCGTTGTTAATTAGTTTAAAATGCTGAGATTTTGGCTGATCTATTATAAACTTACCGTAGTTGAGCTGTTAAAATAATTTTGGTGGCGTGCATCATGCTGAGATATATGTTGTGCATCATTATAGAGCCGAGTTACATGTTTAGGTGGGTAGACATGTAACGGTAAGTTCATGCTTTGAGTTTCTTTGTCTTTGTCTTCGGATCCAGATGGGAATGGGTCGCTTAGGACCGCTCGGTTCATACGGATTACTTAGGCTGTGAAACCAGTTGGAAGCCGTTTTCATGCTGTGCATTAGATGGGCTGGAAATGCATGGGGTTATTGCTGTGAGAAATATGTTGCTCTATATATATATAATTTTATTTTATGTTTGGTAAGCTCACCCTTGCATTTTTTTTTATGTCGTTGTGTGCGTATGTACTGCGATGATCGTACGGTGGTACGTGAGCAGATGTAGCAGGTGTTGCATCTACTTCACAGGCTGAGGGGCCAGTGAAGAAAAGTTAGAAGCTGGAGTTGAGTAATAATGCATCAAAGTCACGTATTATAATTTTTTGGTATTTTGAATATTATAAACTAAATGTAATATTATGTTGATCTGTTGGATATTTGTTGTAAGGAACTTCATTTTTACTTTGAATGAGAAGTGAATTTTTTTATACTTATATTCTCTATTATTTACCTATTTTTAAATAAGTATGTGGTGTAGAAATAATGTTCTCGGTCCTTTATAAAAAAGGGTCGTGACATTTTAGTGATATCAGAGCATGGTCTAGGTAAACCTACAGGGTGAGGTTGTTAGGCGTCAGTTGTGCATATTAAACATGTGAGTTTTAGCTGTGAATCATATATCATGATTTCTATTCATCAAGTTGTGAGGGAACGAGCTTGATCACCTCGATTCTCAGACATGATTGATGTAGGAAACTTGGTATATGATACTTGGGTGAGCTATAGGTGAGTCGTATTGTGTGAATAAGAGACTGTTAAGCTAAGCTGTAAATGATTGTTGAAATGAATGTGTTTGCTATGCTATGTGAATGTTGATATGTTGTTATGCTGAGTACTAAATTGATTAAATTTTTATGATATACTAAATATGAATATATCACCGTAAGGTGAATCTGTGAATATAGCTATGTGGTGGTATTCTTGAATATGTTAAACGTTAGTAATGTAAGCTAGTCTATATATTAGGATGGCTAGACCAAGAAGATCTGCTGCAAATCCTCCTCCTGCTGATGTGAACCAAATGGCTCATGCCATGGAGGCCATGGCGCCGTTAGGCGAGAGTCTAGATATGATTCCAGCAGCAAGTCGCAAATCAAGCCGCCGCAGCCGCAAAGACGGCAGCCTAGCCATCGCCTCGGCTACACCTCTTCCCGAATACCATGGGTTGTCGAGTTCGGAAAGAATGATCCTCCTCAATTCACAGGAGTGGATGGACCGGATGTCGCCGAACTCGGATCGTGGAGATTGAGAAGATCTTCCTAACCATGGGTTGCGCCGAGGAGAGAAAGGTGATATATGCTACGTATATGCGATAGGGGATGCGAGAGATGTGGTGGCATGGAGCTCGTACTATGCTAGAGGCCCGAGGTGAAGTCATTACTTGGGCTGTATTTAGAAGTAGTTTTACGGTAAAGTTTTTCCCTTCTCATGTTCGTCGCCAAAGAACGAGAGTTTCTAAACTTGGTGCAAGGAAACTCATCGGTCTATGAGTATGCAATACGGTTTGAGCGGCTCTACCGATTTTATTCTCACCCGACTTCAGAGGAGTGGAGATGTCGAGGTTTTCGACGGGCCGAGAACCGACATAAAGAGGATTTTGATCCCACTCGGGATCACGAGTTTGCCGACTTGGTGGATCAAGCCACCATTATAGAGAGTCTCAATGCGGAGGATGTTGGTGGAGTTGGGAAGGCTCCATCTAGTAGAGCTGCTAGCGATTATGGTAATGGAAGTAAGGGCGCTAAGAAGGGCCCCTACGGTCGGTCGCTACGCCAACGGCGGTCTCGATCATATCGATCAAGAGGATCGGCGGCATCGGCCCGGTGCCGGTAGGGCTCGCTACTTCTACATTTCGGCCTAGGGGAGCAATTTCTTCTTCTCCTAGAGTCTCGGTCGCATGATTGTCGGATGTTTTAGGTGTGGTGGACCACACTATCCGAGCTGCCCACAACCGATGTAAGAGTTTGCTTCTCGTGCCGCAGCCAGGGCACCTTGCAAGGGACCGTCCTACGCCTAGTAGGCGGTTTCGTCTTACGCTAGCGCCTTGCACGCTATTAGGCCTAAAGCAACTAGGGCTCCAACAACAACCAGATCGAGAGCAGAGGGACGTGTATTCACTACTTCGCATCGAGGCGACCAGCGACAGATCTTGTTCAAGGAACAGCGGTAGTGGCAGGTACTTTTCTTTCTGTATTATTTGATTCTCGAGCCACACACTCTTTTATTGCGGACAATTGTGTGAGAAACTTAGGATTATCGGTGGGCGATCTAGGATGTGACTTAGTAGTATCGACACCTACTTTAAGTTTAATTAAGACTTCGACGGTTTGTGTTAGGTGTCCCATAGCAATTGAGGGACGAAAATACAAAGTAAATCTTATTTGTATCCCGATGTCGGGGTTAGATGTAATCCTGGGTATGGATTGGCTAACTGCCAATCGTGTGCTAATTGATTGTGGCCGGAGGTGTTTAATCTTTCCTGAGCAGCAAGATTGTGTAGAATTGATTTCTACTAGCCAAGTAGAAACATCCTTAGGTGAGGGAGTATCTTGTTTTGTTTTGTTGGGAGTTATGAATGCAGAAGTGGAGCAAAGCCTTCAGTCAATACCAGTAGTACGAGAATTCCCTGAGATTTTTCCAGAGGATATTCCTGGAATACCTCCACGTAGAGAGGTAGAGTTTGCTATAGATTTGATTCCTGGAGCTGAGCCAGTGTCTGTAGTACCGTATAGAATGGCGCCAAAAGAGTTAATTGAGCTTAAGGAGCAGATCGAGGATCTAATGCGTAAACAGATGATTAGACCAAGTGTATCACCTTGGAGAGCCCCAGTTCTCTTGGTGAAAAAGAAAGACGGAAGTTCTAGATTATGTGTGGATTATCGCAAGTTGAATAAGTTGACAATTAAGAACAAGTACCCATTGCCGCGAATCGATGATTTGATGGACCAGCTGAGAGGTGCTAAGGTATTCTCTAAGATTGATTTGAAGTCTGGGTACCATCAGATCCAAGTGAAGGATGAAGATATTCCTAATGGCGGTGAACAGTAAATTTCGGCGTGAACAGTAAATTTCGAAAATTTTCTATAAAAAGGGGGCTTCACACGAAATTTTCATTTCTTCACCTCTATTCAAAGGTTCTAAGGCCGTAAACCACCATTTCTCTCATACTAAACCTTCCTAAATTTAGATTTCTCGCCAGATCTGAGATTCTACATCTATTCTGAAGTATTGGAAGTAAGTTTCTTTAAGTTTGAAGCTAGATTTACCGTTCGTTTCTCTTCTCCTTCTCTTTCTTATAGAAATTCATGGTGTTCTTAGGAGAAACTCCGTTCTAAAGCTGAATCTTCGGTGAATTTTTGTTATAATCAAGTAATATTCGGTAGATCTAGTGTGAATCATCTTTCTGAGGTAAGGGGAGTTTACTTTAACCTATGAACTATGTTTTGAACGGTTTAATATGCTATTTCAAGATATTTTGATATGATTTTGTTAGATCTATTGAATAAAAGCTATTTTCTAAGTCAGAATCGTTGTTAATTAGTTTAAAATCTTGAGATTTTGGTGATCTATTAAAAACTTGCCGTAGTTGAAATGTTAAAATAATTTTGGTGGCGTGCATCATCTTGAGATATATGTTGTGCATCATTATAGAGCCGAGTTACATGTTTAGGTGGGTAGACATGTAACGGTAAGTTCATGCCGAAATTTCTTTGTCTTTGTCTTTGTCTGGATCCAGAGATCGGAATGGGTCGCTCCGGACCGCTCGGTTCCTACGGATTACTTAAATTTGTGAAACCGGTTGGAAGCCGTTTTCATCTTGTACATTAGATGGGCTGGAAATGCATGGGGTTATTCTTTGTGAGAAATATGTTGCTCTATATATATATAATTTTATTTTATGTTTGGTAAGCTCACCCTTGCATTTTTTATGTCGTTGTGTGCGTATGTCCGCGATGATCGTACGGTGGTACGTGAGCGGATGTAGCAGTGTTGCATCTACTTCACGTTTGAGGGCCAGTGAAGAAAAGTTAGAAGCTGGAGTTGAGTAATAATGCATCAAAGTCACGTATTATAATTTTTTGGTATTTTGAATATTATAAACTAAATGTAATATTATGTTGATCTGTTGGATATTTGTTGTAAGGAACTTCATTTTTACTTTGAATGAGAAGTGAATTTTTTTATACTTATATTCTCTATTATTTACCTATTTTTAAATAAGTATGTGGTGTAGAAATAATGTTCTCGGTCCTTTATAAAAAAGGGTCGTGACAGGTTTTTACTTCTTACATTGAGCAAGTTTTCTCACGTAAATAATTTTCTGTGTCCTTGTGTTTGTTGTTGTTATTTGTTATTATTGTTGCTCCTCACAAGTTCTTGCAAGTTTTAAGAATTATTTCCGCTGCTTACTTTAGATAATTGTGTTCTTGTGTTTGGTTTTACCCCATCAGATCTGACACTGTGGCCTAATTCCAATTCGATTTGCCAAAGCCTCTAACAGGATTGTATCTTCCTTCTCGATTTAAAGTGGTAACCACCGCGAGAGTTAGATTTGGCTCCACGATTGTGATAGCCTTCTCAAAACTGTTGAGATTCTCCTCGTCCTTTACCAAAATTATAGTTTGTTCCAGAAGCAGTATTAGCCAAAATCATATTAGAATTCGATCTCTTGTGCCTTTCAAACTGCTCTTCTTGAGCCATGAGAAGTGTCTCAATATCATCAACGCTATAAGGATCTAATCGCGAAGTGATAGAGGTAACAAATGCATCATAATCATCGGGCAAACCATCCAAAATTGCCTCTATATGATCATCATTAGAGATCGCAGAACCAATCGCAGACAAGGAGTCAACAATTTTCTTAATTTGAAGCAAGTATTCAGAAATTAACTTATCTTTCTTGATCATTCGCAGTTGAACCTTCAACTTCTTCACTTTTGCACGAGTCTGAGATGCATAGTGGGCTTCAAGTCTTCGTGGGGATCGGAGTAGACGTTGACGCCAATAGCCACGCAACGAGCAACTGATCTTTTTGTTCAAAATTGAGAAACAATTCGCTGATCGAATCAACTGCTTCATCTTCTTTTGAAGCAAACTTCTCTGGGTGTGTTCTTGAAGAAAATATTTGTTAAGTTTCAAACCATGAATTGTGGCAAGAACCTGTTGCTGCCAAACGAGAAAGTTTTCGTCATCAAGCTTAATCAAAATTAGAGTTTGTAATCTTTGGAGATTAAATAAAATTCCGAAAGACATAGTTGAGCTAACTCTTGATACCATGTTATGGGAAGGAATATAAATGAAGATGAAACTGAATAATAAGTGTTTCATTCATACTTAGAAAGAGTGTATAAGAGGTTATTTATAGATAACATACTTAATAACAGCTCAATAGCATAATAACAAACAATAGCTATCAGTTCTCTAAAGTTCAGTAACAGAATAACAAACAATAGCTATTATTATCAAGTTCCCTTTCCAGCAACTATTAGAATTTCCTCTGAATCCTCAACGTAATCAAGAGGCTCCTCATAATGACGCTGCTACCTCCATCCCCGGCGATGGTGTTTGACAACGACGGTGTTAGGAGCGGAAGATGAAGTGGTGACATTGCAGAGCACAACATCGCTCCAAGGGGCTCCTTTTGATGATTGCTTCACTAGTCAATGAGAAACACCGGTAGCATTGTGTTGTAGGCATGCCCTCCAAACGCCAGTGATGATGAGGTTACCAAGTTTTCCAGCAAATCGAATTCGTCAATTAGTGTCATGTTATCCAACTTCAGTTCATATGATAAGAAGGAATGTTGCAAAAATAGCTCATTATGGTCCTGGAAGATAGAAAAAGCCGTGTATTTCACTAGCTTTGGACATTTTATTTCCAAAAGTTTTAATGGATTGGAGTGAAAAGGATGACGTTTTTTCGCGAGGTAAAAGAGTTGCAGCCATGCAGGAAGCAAAGGGATGTTTCAGTTTATAATATTAATACCGAAGGGTAATTTGAGTTTTAAAAAAACAAGTGCAGTGTATTTAATAAAAAAAAGTAATGTGCGAATAGTAATGTTCCAGCATTGTTTGTTCATGATTCATATTAAAGTGGCCATGTTTTTGGGCCGAAACTAAATTTTCCATGTTTGGCTTGGGCCTTTAAGGGTAGCTCCACCCTTCTTAGGGCCGCACTCATGTTAGGATTGGTTTTTTAGGCTTTTCAATGTAAAGCTGGATAATTATTTTACACTGGAGCTGAAAAATCAACGTGGTTGAGGGCACCTATCAGTTTCTTAATGGCTCAAAAAGAAATGCCTCCAGTCTCTCTGTTATTTGGGAGGGTATTGCAGGACATTGACGAAAAGCAAAAGATAAAATGAAAAACGAACAATGTAATTGTTCTCTGAATTTAATTTTTTGATAATCTCATTTTTAAATGTTAAATACATCTTATTAAATATTTTTAATCATTTAAAAAATAAATATTATATAACACTACCACTAGTATTTTATCTTTCTAGAGAGAAAAAATTGTTCCTATTTATCTATGTAAAAGTTTATGTTAACATTAATTATTATTATTTTAGTAACGTTCTTCTGTCTGTGTATCATTTGAGTGTCACAAGTGTCAAAGAGAGATCTATTAATAAAGAGTAAAAATTAGTAAATTTATTAATTAATTTTAACAAAATAATTAAATTCTTAATTTATATAATTTCATTTTTCACTGAACAAATAAATAAAAAAGAAATAGTAATAATATTTAACCAAAAAAAAAGTTACCTTATTCCTTATTAAGTGACTTTATCCCTTTTTAAAACAAAGGGATTTTATTAGGTTCTAGTGATCGGTTGGCTTGATTTGTTATTTTGAGTTAATTGGGTAAAAGAAAGAACTAATAATAAAAACTTTGATTCTAAAGGGATAAATAACTTTATGTAAAGATACGATTATTTATTCTTTTATCATCATATCACTGTAACGAGAAAAAAAAAAAAAGATACAAAATGTTATCAGGTGTTTTTGTTTTTGAAGTCTCATTTTTCATAGATGAAGTGACATAATTGAACTCGCAAGTAGTCAAGTAGACAGAATCCCTCGAGGTTCCAATAAAAAACGAGATTCAATTGCTCCCTTTTGTTCAACTTTTCTAATACACTGAATGAAACTGAAAAAGAACAATGGACGTGTTGATTATCTAATGGTGATTCACCTGTGGCACGGCAAGGTTGACATTGGATTCTTAATAATAGTCATGGAAAAGGACCGAATGGAATGGCTTCAACCTGAGTCAAATGGATTGAACGGGTCTAACTACTTTGCATTTTAAGAAACGTTAAGCATTACGTCACTTCATGGAATAAAAACGCCTTCTTCACTTCATTTAATTTTCATGTATCGTTCGCAGATATTGTAGTGTGTACATTAACGGATTAATTTAAAATTTCAAATTGTGCTAGTGGAATTTCTTTACCCCTTGACCATTCGATTCAAGGTGTTGAATATTGTAACAAAAGTAAAAGTTTTACTAAATATATATTTTTTGCATTAACAGGCTATTTAAATAAATTAAGAGGTCAAATTTTGTAGTCTTAATGAGTTATTTTTTTATAGTTTATTTTTTAAAACTCAAATAGTTAAAATTCGTATATATATTCAGCATATTTGTGACCTTTTAATTATGTTAATTATTTTATTTCTCAGTATAATCAATCAGCCTATGCATAATTATATTATTGTAAATTAAATCTCTTTAGTTTTTAAATTTTAGAAAATATTAATATGAGTTTTAAATATTTAAAAATAATATTTTTTATTAAAAACAATACACTTTTTCTTGTGTGATAAATATCATTTTCTAATAAAGATATTAGCTTTAGAATATTAAAATCAATCATAAAGGTAAGAATTAAAGAAATGGTCATTTTTATTACGTAAAATTTAACGTTTTTTTTAGAGCACCTTTAAATACAGTCAAAATCATAGGTTAGGGACCTTAGGGTGACTGAAAAAGTGGCACGCAATGATGCATAAATGAATAATCAGATTGGAGTGTTCCAAAACTGTAGCACAGGGGCGGCATATATAAAGTGTCTTTATGTTTACTTTAGAACATTTCATCACAATAAAGGATTATGTGAACCTGGACTTACCCATATATGCAGTGAACTTTCCATGAACTCAGCTTCTGTCAATATTTTAAACATCCCAATCTGCAATTTACAACTCCTCCCCGCAACTAAGACTTTTTCTCTCTCCATCCGCCCAAATGCCAACTTGTCCAAATGCCATAAAAATACCAAATTAAGAGAAAGAGAAAGAGTGAGTTAGGGAGAATTGATATGATTGGAGGATCACAGACGCAGACGCGAGTGCAGTGGATGGGGGTTTGTGACTTCAGGTGCTAAGCCCAATGAGGTGGGGCCCAAGAAGTAATCAACTGGGCCCACCAAGTTGTAACTCAAAATAAAAATCCCACACTGAACCATGATGACGCAGTGCGGCCGAAAGCAAACGCATGTGTTGTGTTACTGTTGCCGCAAAATCGCTGGAGAGCTAATATCGGAGGGTCAGACTCAGATTTCACAAAATCAGAATCAAATTTTTGTGACTGGTAACTGGGCCCTCACACCGATTAAAAATGATGGAAGCCCAAATCATAGCCTATCACTATCGAGATCCATTGGGCCCACTAATAATAATAGAGGAATGACTATGATGCGGGAAAGGCGAAGGCTAAGCGAAAAGAAAGGCTGAAAATGTGGAAATTGACTAGTAAACCGCCCCTCACCGCGCTTGTTGCATTGCACCAACGCAAAAATGACAAAGCCATTCATCATTCATTTCCTCATGTTAAATTAACCCTTCCCAACAATCTAGAGCCGTCGAGTAACACTCGTTGCGGCAAGAAATTCACTATCGTGCGGGTCCATCTCCCACTTCCACCGTTCCCTACGATCGTTACGTTCTTCCGCTTCTTCGTACGTACCTAAGCTCACGTCCCTTTTGTTTTCTGCCTTCCCTTCTTCTCAAACCTACCGTTCCTTCCATGTGGTACTCTACCAACAGTCACCATTTTGATGTTAACCAAGAATTTTTCCTTCCTTCCCTGTGGCCATCATTCATAATCAATGCCACACATAAAACACACACTCCCTCTTCTACCGTATGTGTCAAATGTTTCTTCTTTCAGTGTCAGCTTCATTTTCTCCCCTTTTTTCACTTTCCAAAATGTTATAACTCGAATTTCATGTGAACATACATAAGTACGCAATCCGTAGGTACTCCTAGCTGCCTACTTTTCCGCATTAACGTAAGAAGTAAAATAATACTTACATATATTTATATTATTCAACATTTACTCTGCTATACATATACTCTCATACAGTTAAAATACATCAATTTAAAAAATTGTGTTCATCTACGCTAATACCGATTATATCTACCTAAACTAAATTTAAAAATGTGCAAGGGTAAATTTGAGCAGGAACTAAGGATTATTAGTTATGGTAAATTTTTCTTGCTCTGAAGGGAATTAAGACTGTTTATCTTAATTCACAAAAAATACAGTTTTTGTCTATCTATTCATTATAAATTAATTTTACCAATTCATTACTCTGTTCAAATCACAGTACTTTCCTTGCTTTCTTTTATCGAAATGATGTAAGTATAGAATTTCGAGAACACACATAAAATTTATCAAAAATGATTGAAAATCCATACTCGATGTGACTCGCAAAAATTCCGCTGATGGGATTGGCTTCCGACCTTTGCTCTGCTTCGGAACAGTTTTCAGGGTTGAACTACAAAATTTTCAACATCTCTTACTATTTTTAATTCTCATTTCCAATCTCTTGCTACCACCCCTTGCTCCGCCGACTAAAATTTACTATAGAATTAACATAGTTTCAGGCCTTGTATATTTTAAAGTTATAAAATAATTCTATCGTATTTCTTAATTAAGATTTCATATTTCCAATAAAAATATATAATTCTGGTTAATTAGACAGACATCTTAATCCTATTCAATTGATTAAAACTAATTTTATTAATATTATGTCTATCTAACTTTAAATTACATCGAAACAAAATGATTACCAACTGTAATTGTAATTGTAATTATAGTATTATTGTGATGTCCAGCACATTTTTTGTGCTTTTTTTTTTTACTCCATAAATAAATAAATAATATTTTAATAAGTGAATAGTAACTTTATTTGGCTATAAATAGTCGTGAGGAATGAAATTGAGTGTGCATCACAAGAATGTTTATCAAGCACTGATAGAATTCTAGTGAGAGAAAAATAGAGTGTTGAGTAAATCCTAATAGTGTGAGAAAAATACACTAGAGTGGGTATTATCTCTATTTCTTCTTAGTATTACAAAATTTGTAATATTTGAATAGGAGTGAGTCTCACTGAGTACACTATATTTTACATCTCTTGTGTGATAGAGTGTTGAAAGGATATTGTAAATATCTCGAGATATAGTGAAATATTTTTCAGAGTTTGTCCCGTGATTTTTTCTTCCACATTGGAGGTTTTTTCACGTTAAATATTGGTGTTCTTTATCTGCTATTTTATTCAGTTAGAATAATTCTTAGTATGCTCTGTAGTTGCAGTTTAGTCTGATTTTACACATCAGAAAAGAATTATTTCTGTTATCCTTCCGTGGCTGATTGTTGGATTGCTGGATAAATGTGTTTTTGTATTAGTGTTGTAACTGGAAAGGTTCTAGCTAAGGAAAGACTTGGTATTTAAGTGATCTGTTGTGATCCACCTCTCTTTCTTGGAAAGTATTCCAGTGCACACTTTACAAGTTACACCGCTGCGCTGCTAGATCTATTTATTAGATCTGAATTATTGCTCGCTAGTTTACGTCAGAATTTTAATTTTCAAGTTTTTTCCGCATTTGAACCCAACAAGTGGTATCAGAGCTTAAGTTGGGCTCTGTATCACCGAGTGTAAATTAAATGGAGGAGAACGTAGGTACCATGGTGAAGCTGACAACAACAAACTACTCCATTTGGAAGCCAAAAATGGAGGACATACTTTTCTACAAGGACTTGTATGATCCTGTGGAAAAGGGAGATCAAAAGCCAGATGACGTGAAGGATGAGGATTGGAGAAAGACACATCGGAAGGCCGTCAGTTTAATTAGGCAGTGGGTGGATATCAGCATATTCCACCATGTTGCCACAGAGACGAATGCCCAGACTCTGTGGAACAAAATTGAACAAATGTATCAGAGGAAGACTGCACAGAACAAAGCTTTCGTTATTTGGAAGCTGGTGAATTTAAAATATCAGGATGGAAGATCAGTTGTAGAACACTTGAATGATTTTCAACACATGGTAAACCAGCTAGTTACCATAGAGATAAAACTTGATGAAGAATTGCAGGCACTGTTACTTTTGAGTTCTTTACCGGATAGCTGAGAGACTCTAGTGGTGTCATTAAGCAACTCTGCTCCTGAAGGAAAACTGACTTTGTCTCAAGTCAAAGATAGCATGTTTAATGAAGAAACAAGGAGAAAAGACTCTGGGGCAAGCAGTTCCCATGCCCTTGTCACAGAGAACATGGGGAGAAGTAAGAGCAAAGGACGAAGTAACAAATCTAGAGATAAGTCACAGTCTCAGCCCAGAAGAAAATTCAAGTGTTACCACTGCGGTGAAGAAGGGCACATCAAAAGAAACTGTAAAGTCTGGAAGAACGGAGAGAAGAAAGACCGAAGAAACTCTAGATCGGATTACGATGAAAATACTGCATCCTCTGTGACAACTGGGGATGTGGTAGTACTCTCTGTTGAAGAAGAAGAAGAAGAAGAGTGTCAAGTTACAGACTCATGTGATGAATGGGTCATTGACTCAGCAGCATCTTATCATGCAACTTCTCACAAGGAATTCTTTACTGTGTACAAAGCAGGAGACTTTGGTAAAGTAAAGATGGGCAATAGTAGTATCGCAGATATTGTAGGAATTGGTGATGTGTGCATTCAAACCAATACAGGATGCACAATAACACTAAAATATGTGCGTCATGTGCTAGATCTACGTCTGAATTTGATCTCTGTGCGTGCTTTAGATCTAGCTGATTACGACAGCCATTTTGGTAACGGCAAGCGGAGGCTTACCAAAGGATCCTTGTTGGTTGCTAGAGGCACAGTAAATTCAACGTTGTATAAAACTCAAGTGAAGCTTATCAAGGGCGGATTGAATGCAGTCGAGGATGATGCTTCGCCAAATTTGTGGCACAAAAGATTGGCTCATATAAGTGAAAAAGGATTGCAGATTTTGGCAAAAAAAGTCCCTTATCCTGTTTGCTAAAAATAAAAAGCTGCATCCTTGTGATCACTATTTGTTTGGCAAGCATCATAGAGTGTCTTTTAGTAAAACGTCGAAACTGAAAGAGAATATTTTAGAGATGGTTCATTCTGATGTATGTGGACCCATGGAAGTGGAGAGTCTTGATGGTAGCAGATATTACGTGACGTTTATTGATAATGCTTCACAAAAATTGTGGGTGTACTTCTTAAGAACGAAGGACCAGGTTTTTCAATGCTTCAAAAGTTTCATGCAATGGTGGAGAGACAGGCTGGTAAACCTTTGAAGTGTCTTCGCACGGATAATGGGAGTGAATATACTTCCCATGAATTCAAGAATTATTGTGCTGAGCATGGTATCAGGCATGAGAAGACGGTACCTGGAACCCCACAACATAATGGTGTGGCCGAATGAATCAACAGAACCATTATGGAGAAAGTAAGATGCATGTTAAGAATGGCAAAATTGCCTAAGCCATTTTGGGGTGAAGCTGTTCTAACGGCAAGCTACCTGATTAACCGATCTCCATCTGTTCCTTTGGGCTTTGATATCCCTGAGAGAGTATGGTCCGGACATGATGTTAAATACTCTCATTTGAAAGTGTTTGGATGTAAAGCTTTTGCTCATGTGAGTAAGGAACAAAGACAAAAACTTGATGATAGAACCAATCCTTACATATTTCTGGGCTACGGAGATGAGGAATTTGGCTACAAGTTATGGGATCCAGAAAATAAGAAAGTTATTAGAAGCAGAGATGTAGTGTTCCATGAGCAAGAAACTATGTCAGATTCTACTTCACCAAAAATCAAAGAACCAGGTGGTAAGATTGATCTTACACCAGTTGTTCCTCCTAAAAATGCCACAGTAGGGGGAGAGTGTGATGGAGAACTTAGGATTGATAATGAGCTAGCAATAGAGATGGTGATGATGAAGGTGTTGAGCAAGAAAACCCAAAAGCTCCACCTCAGCTTCAGAAATCAAGTAGACCACACCAGCCATCTACAAAGTACCCTAGTTCGACGTATATTACCATCACTGAAGAGGGGGAGCCAGAAAACTTTGAAGAAGTTCAGACTCATAAGGATAAATCCCAGTGGATGAAAGTCATGCAAGAAGAAATGGATTCCCTAGTGAAGAATGATACTTATGAGTTGGTCAAGCTCCTTAAAGGCAGAAAAATGTTGAAAAATAAATGAGTGTTCAAGCTTAAGAAAGATGGTGACAAGCTGTTGAAGTACAAGGCTCACTTAGTCGTAAAAGGTTTTGGACAAAAGCGAGGAATAGATTTTGATGAAATCTTCTCTCCAGTTGTGAAGATGAGCTCTATTCGAGTTATACTCAGATTGGTGGCTAGCTTGGATCTGGAGCTTGAACAGCTAGATGTGAAGACTGCGTTTCTTCATGGAGACCTTGATGAAGAAATCTACATGGAACAACCAGAAGGTTTTGAGGAGGCTGGAAAGGAGCATATGGTTTGCAGATTGAAGAAGAGCTTGTACGGATTGAAACAGGCTCCAAGACAATGGTATAAGAAATTTGACTCGTTCATGGCGAGTCATCGATATGCCAAGACTGATGCAGATCATTGTGTATTTGTCAAGACATTTCCAGGTGATAAATTCATTATTCTTCTGTTGTATGTAGATGATATGTTGATAGTGGGACAGGATGCGAAGCTGATTGGTGATTTGAAGAAGGAATTGTCAAAGTTTTTTTATATGAAAGATCTGGGCCCTGCAAAATAGATTTTGGGCATGCAGATCATGCGAGACCGAAAATCCAGGAGGTTGTGGTTATCGCAAGAACGGTATGTGAATCGGATTCTGGACAGATTCAACATGAAGACGGCTAAACCAGTTAGTACACTGTTGGTCAATCACTTCAAACTCAGCAAAAGAAGTTGTCTTACAAGTCAAGAAGAAAAAGAAGCTATGGCGGGTATTCCATACTCCTCAGCAGTCGGGAGTTTGATGTATGTCATGGTTTGTACGAGGCCGGATATAACTCATGCAGTCAGAGTTGTTAGCAGGTATCTTTCCAATCCTGGAAAAGAGCATTGGGAAGCAGTGAAGTGGATCTTGAGATATCTGAAAGGTAGTTCTAATATGTGCTTGAGCTTTGAAATACCTAACCCGGTTCTTGAAGGATACACGAGATGCGGATATGGCGGTGACCTGGATAGTAGAAAATCTACTTCAGGACTTGTGTTTACCTTTGCAGGGGGAGCTATATCTTGGCAATCCAAATTGCAGAAATGTGTGGCCTTGTCAACTACTGAAGCTGAGTATGTTGCCATGACTGAAGCAGGAAAGAAAATCCTTTGGTTGAAGAGGTTTCTTCAACAACTAGGAATTGAGCAAGAAAGGTACGTTATCCATTGCGATAGCCAAAGCGCATTGGATTTAAGTAAGAATACGATGTATCACTCTCGCACGAAGCACATTGATGTCAGATATCATTGGCTGCGTCAGGCAGTGGAAGAACAAGAGTTCAAGCTAGATAAGATTCACACGGATAAAAATCCTGCTGATATGATGACGAAAGTTGTTGTACGAGAAAAACATAAACAGTGTGCCAAGCTGATTGGCATGGATCGCATGTGAAAATTCCAAGAGTACACCTTTGTGCTGGAGGGAGAGAATTGTGATGTCCAGCACATTTTCGGTGCCCTTTTTTTTGACTCCATAAACAAATAAATAATATTTTAATAAGTAAATAGTAACTTCATTTGGCTATAAATAGCCGTGAAGAATGAAATTAAGTGTGCATCACAAGAATGTTTATCAAGCATTGATAGAATTCTAGTGAGAGAAAAATAGAGTGTTGAGTAAATCCTAAGAGTGTGAGAAAAATACACTGGAATGGGTATCATCTCTATTTCTTCTTAGCATTACAAAATTTGTAATATTTGAATAGAAGTGGATCTCACTGGGTACACTATATTTTACATCTCTTGTGTGATAGAGTGTTGAAAGGATATTGTAAATATCCCGAGATATAGTGGAATATTTTTCGGAGTTTGTCCCATAGTTTTTTCTTCCACATTGGAGGTTTTTCCACGTTAAATATTGATGTTCTTTATCTACTTATTTTATTCAGTTAGAATAATTCTTAGTATACTCTGTGGTTGCAGTTTAGTCTAATCTTGCACATCAGAAAAGAATTATTTCTGTTATCCTTCCGTGGCTGATTGTTGGATTGCTAGATAAGTGTGTTTTTGTATTAGTGTTGTAACTGGAAAGGTTCTGGCTAAGGAAAGACTTGGTATTTAAGTGATCTGTTGTGATCCACCTCTCTTTCTTGGGAAGTATTCCAGTGCACACTTTACAAGTTACACCACTGCGCTGCTAGATCTATTTATTAGATATGAATTATTGCTTGCCAGTTTATGTCAGAATTTTAATTTACACGTCTAAGTTTTTTCCGCATTTGAGCCCAACAATTACGGGTTTTCAAGTCTAAGTAATTGTATCATGACTGCAATTAGAGCTACATTCACCGCGATCGTTCATAATTTCTTTCTTTTTTTATTAATCAACACAGCTGAAACTACAATTACAAGTTTGAATCGTGCTTTCTAGCACAAATGTTGTTACAAACAGCATCTAAAATTATGATTAAAATTCCAACCTTAATTTCAATAACAGACAAACTAACCAAGAAAATTAAATCTAACAAACAAAATCAATTGTCTCAATCGCTTAAAATTTCAAACCTTTTGTTAACATTTCACATGCACATATATGATGGCTAAACCTTTTGAGATTGAATTAAACTTAATCTATTCCCAATTTTAAAATGCTATTGAAGTGTACCAAATCAAGATACTGAGCCACTCACAGGTATCTAATCTAATAAACTTTATACTACGGTTCCATATTAGCAATTAAAGTACTCCTTATAGTAATTTAGATTCTCTTTTTATCTTGAGCTACATTTTGAAGTTAAGCTTGATCCCCTCATAATTATAATTCTAATACCCTTTATTAAAACTTGGCTGTCCTCCTTTAACTTTAAACTTCACGCTTAGTTTAGAAGGTGTATAAGCGCTTAATTAATTACCAAGAGAATATAAGGGCTTGTCATTACAGTCGTACATTTATCCCAATTTTACCTTGAAATTAATCTTAATCAATAATAAAGATAATAAATCATCTTATTCAATCCTAATATTGTTATAAAAAAAATGTTTATTTATCAATGATTTTTAAAGAAAAGCTCTGAAGAAAAACTGTTAAAATTTTGTTCAAGAGAACAAGATAAAGAAAATGTAAATAAAAGGAACTACGTGAAAGAATTGAAAGTTTGGACAACTTCAAAGAATAAAGACCTACAAGAGATGGGATTAGAGAGATGAATTTATTTTTATTTTTATTTTTATTTTTTTTGGGGGGGGGGGGGGGGGGTCAAATCTACCAAAAGAAAGCAAGCAACAGGTGTCTACTATTTGAGTTAGATTTGTTCAACATGCTGCAATTAAGAGTTGAAAAATCTCAAATAAGCTAACTTAAGTTTCAACCTAAGTCAACTTACCATGAATCAAAATAATTTTTTTTCAAAATAATATACACAACTAAGACAATCAATAACAAAAATAAATAAATAAAAGGATACATTAAAAAATAATGAAAAAAATCCAATTAATACCTTAAGAATACAAAAGTAATTTTTTTATCAGGGAAGATAATAATACACTCACTCCTATAATCTTTACTACATCTTAACATATTTGTTTTTAATTTATTAATTTCTCAATTAGTACCCTTAAAATATTGATTAATAAGACTCACAAAAATAAAGGAAAAATATCTTTTCAAAATACTCAAGAGTATAAGTATTGGTCGCATTATTTTAAATTCACAATTTTCAAGAATGCTAGCATTGAAAATTTAAAAGCAGCCTTATTATTGTATTTTCTCCTTTTGAGTTTCTTGAGAGTTGATACACTTTTCTGTTGCTATATCCAACCCTCATCTATTTTTAGAGCTTAACATTATGTAAGCTTGTGGAGAAACAGTTTAGAGAGAGAATTGTCAATAACAAGGAGAGAGAATTGGTTGTTTAACTAGTTTATCGAGGCATACTTGGAGAATGAGTAAAATAGTTGTCTTTGTTGTGGAGATTGAATACATACCAGTCCACCTTGGAGATCCAACAAGTGAAAAAAGAATTCAAGCTTCTTCCTTCTTAATTATTCTCTATCTATTTTTCTTGAATGTGTATTTTCTCAATTTATATATGGCCTAATTCAATTTAAAAAGTTAGTTTGTAAGGTAAATTTTTTTCTTATTTTTATAAGTTCTATTTTAAAATTATATTTGTAGTTAACGTGATATTACTTTTCTTATGTAGAGGATTGAACATTTAAAGCATAAAATTTGTAGAACTATTTTTTTATTACATTGAAAAATCCACAAAATCAAATATATTGTATTGAAAAAGCTGCTGTGAGATTAATTTTTTCAAGTGTGACCCAATATCTACTATTTAAATAACAGTGTCTAAATCTTTGATGCAGTATTTGAGTTTCTTATATAAATTTATGTCCCTGATGTACTAATTCAAATTTATGTTAACTAACTTGTCTTCATCCAAGATTGTATAGAAGTTAAATTATAGTTATCCACTATTTAGCATTTTGTGTATGGGTGACTTGATTCAATCCATTCTTAAGTATTGTTTAGTTATCGCCCCTTATTAATTAAAAAATATATTGCTAATAATATTTTATTTATTATATAATATTTAAATAGTTCAAGAATTAAAAGAAGATATATCAATAAAAATTAAATTAATAAATTTAATAATTATTTCTAATAAAATATTAAATTTCTTAGCATATATAATTTTTTCTCTAAATAAATAAATAATAACCGGAGTAGTACTTTCTAAATCAACCTCCTTAAAATTTTTATTTTTATTTTTTACACATCACCCCTAACACCTGAAAGTATAAATTTTGGGGACGGGCAGAGAAATTTAGACAATTGTAATAGTTAATTAAAAGGTTATTAATTATTATTAACTTGAACTAAGATTAAAGAGGGTTGAATGATTAAAATATAAATTGAGATAAGTTACTTGAAAAGGTTTGGCTATATTTTTAAATTATTTAATTTTGTCTTGATATAAAATATTATCTCATAAGATAAATTTTTTTAAACTTTTATAAAATTCTTTTAATCATATCTACCAATCGAAGTGAGACCAATATAAATGCTATAAATATAGCTTTATTTTATCGTGATTTTAATTTGTTTCTTGATTATTTTTTAACTTTTGTTCATGCTAAATAGTACTGTAGCATATAAATAGCAATGCTACCTCAATGTTTGTTGACGTGACAATGTTATCCACATGTCACATTTGATAGAAATTTAATTAATCAGTATAAAGATTTTTTACATAAAATAAAAAGTTTAATTATTAGAGAAAAATTAAGAGAATATAATAAGCTTTGTGATGTTTAGTTATGGAGTTCAAGGAAAACAAAGAGACAATTTTGATTCAAGAGAATAAAAATTAGAAATAAATAAACAAAATTATAATTTTACATGTTCAAGTTCAAATAAATGAAGACACAAAATAAGAGTGTTATCTAAAGAATTAACTTGATCAAATTATTAATTTTATTTTTGATATTTTAATTTTCTTTTGTAAATCTATTTTAAGATTTGAGAATGTTTTGTGAGAATTTTTCGTTAATTAGAATATTTTTAACTTAAATATTAGGTTAAATGTTATATTACAGAAATTTCATAAATTATATTAGAATAAAATTTGGATTGTTTTTATAGTTTAGTTCTTAAGTTAATAATTAAATTTATAATGATGATTTATGGCAGATAGCGATTGGATTTAAGTTTCTACTTTTTTTCTTTTTTTTTTTTTTTTACCGATTTTCAAGACGTGTTTTCGTGTTTGTAACACATTACCACTTAATGGCGATATGTACCATTTAAATAGTAAAAAACAATTAAGAAAAAGAAAAGTAATTATAAAATTATTGAAGGATTAAAATTATATAAAATTATATTAAAAGTAAATAAAAGTATATTTTATAATTTTGATAAATTTAATATTATAATTAGATTATCATAATTTTTATAATGAATGAATTTAACTTGTTCCACTTTTGTGGTGAGATAAAACAAAGTCAACCTATCTCAACTATCTTTTCAGTGAGTAGTCTCATTAAATATAGAAGAAATTATTTTTAAAAATTTAAAAATTAAAAACAAATGTCTCGTACAATTTTATCATTATCATTTATTATTGATATTATCAATTAAATAATTAATAAGTAACAAATTCAACATTAAAATAATTAAAAAATTATAAATGAAACCTAACTCGCTGCAAGTTAATTAAATATAACTCAAATATCGAATGAATTAGAACATAATATTTAAAGATCCCTGTGCATTTCGTTTTACAATCTAACTTGCTTGATTGGGTTATGGTCAAAACTTATTTTAACAGCTATAATTACAACGGAAAGTTAAGTTTGCTTTAATTCAAAAGATTTTTTTTCTAAAAAAATAAAATATAGATAAAATATTATAAATACTGCTAATATTAATTTTCAATTAAAATTGAAGTTTCATTTCAATATGTGTACAAATTTCTAATATTAGTGTGCCGAACTTTAATGTTAATTTTTACTATTAAACAAATCATCAAAATAAGACTCTACTTTAATTAAAAAAAAAAAAAACAGCACTAACAATGCTCATAATATTGCACCTAAGTTTTATCATAAATAAAAATTTACATATTAAATGAAACGTAAGATCCCGATGAAAACCCACTTTTTAAGAGATGGTTAACTGAAATTGATGTCATTTATTTGGCCTTTTTCAAAAAATCTGAATAGAATCCCAAAATTATGTACAGAATGAGAAATTGAAAGGAATAAAGAACGTTGTTTGTTGGCTAATCAGTATATAGATGATTTGGTGATGAAACATGATATATGTATAACCACCCACTAAAATAACGAGAAAGAGAAAGCTCACTACTCTACTACTTATCATAACTAATTTATAAGATTTCATAAAACACGATCTGTAAAAGACATATACATGAACGAGCTTCCAACTCTGTCTCTCTAAGTTAGTGTAACGATGCATAAACCTGCTCTAGTTATCCAAGTGACGCCTTAACTACTTCACCTACAATAATATAACAAGGATGCCTGTTAGCATGTCCAAAGCCTAAGCAAAATAAAGAACTAAGCTAAAATTCTGCCATCAATTGGAGATCTCTCTAACTACCGCTTCCATTAGCATCATCCATTAATTGCATTACTCAAACTCTCCATTATTTGATTTGAAAGGATGAGCTTTATGCGCTAATCTAACGCTGTCTTCAGCCATGAAATTGATGAATCAGTAGAAAATACGGCGAATGGAATATGTGATGTTTGCATTTTTGTTGGAATTTTTTTTCATTTTTATTTTTCTATTAAATGAGACTAATGTTTTTACTTTAAACCAAACATTAAGATTGCGACCGAAAGCGTTTAATTTTGATTTATTAATTTTAATATATTATGATAACATTAAATTTATATTTTTAATAAAAATATTATTTATTAATTTTTATTGTATCTCCTTAAACATACATTAAACCTTAACTTTTAAATTACATAACTTAATTAATAATTAAAATTCATGATACATTTAAAAAAATATATATAAAAAATTTAAACCGGTTAAAGTAATATATTAGTTTTAGTTAATTTTATACTTTTTTTTTCTTTACTTGACCCAAACCAATCTGACCTCGTATAAGTTGAGTTGGGTTATCGAGTTAGTAACTCATATATATATATATATATATATATATATATATATATATATATATATATATATATATATTATATAATTGATAAATTAAAGATGCTTGGTGTCTTTGTGAATAGGCTAGGTCAACAAGTCCTTAAACAAATTTTATTATGATTTAGTTCACATTATCAACTATTTTTTATTAAGTGATAGTAAGAGATATTCATCTTATCACTGTCATGTCATTGCTATTTTTTATATTTTATTATTTAAAAATTATTTTCATTGTCAATTCCTCTCTTTAGGTTGTGAAAACTTAACTTCACTTTTATCTTCATTCATTACTCCTCGATTCCATTTTCACCTCTACCGACATGTGATTGATACGTAGTAATCACAAATCAATCAACATTACCAATATACTTAATTCTGGTAGGTTGTTGTCATCCATTCCATACCTCATCGCTTAAATTTTCAAAATGGCATATGCTATAGTTTGTAGGAGCATAAGCCACTATTCCACCAAGCTCCCTTTTACTTTTTCTTGGTGTTTCAATCACCACCTTCTTTCTTCTCATTCCTCAATCCATAATTGTAAACCTCTCTCTCAACATGCATGGTGGTGGTTGACTTCTATCTTATATGCATGGAGCTGTGTTTTGGGAAGCAAATAAGCTTCTAACCATCAAAGGTATTTTATACTCTTTTCAATTCTTCTATTTCCCCAACATTAATGAAAATAAGGGTCTTTCTCATTATTCAATATTTTTTTTATTCTCCAAGATATGATTCTAATTTTGTGCTTTGGACAAGTCAATTGAGTAAGGAAAAAAAGCAAAAAGAAAGAGAAAAAGTACTGCAATGCCAGTGAACAACTTTTAAGATTCTATTGCTGCCATCAATGATGTAGTCATCAAGTTTGAAGTAGTCGGAGGGAGTGGTAAAGGTTTGATCAACCGAGGTGCCGCGCGATTTTGACAAGGATGATGACTAATCTAGGGTGTTGTAGAGAGAGGATAAGTATTGGTATTTTTTCAGTTCTTTATTTTAGAAGAGTATAATTTTTTTAGCATTGTCATACTTATTGCACAAACTTGACTCTAGTATTGACTTGCTTACAGACTTCACAGAGAGATATACAAGGGTGGAGAAGTAAAATTTAAAGGGAGAGAAAGAAGAAAGAAAGGAGGAGGTAATAAAAAGTAAAAACATTTGGGTTAATTATTAATTTTTTTAATAGAGACTTTTTTGCAATATTATCTTTAAAACATAAAATATTAAAATAATAATAATAAAATAGAGACTAAATATACTTTCTTTATCCAATTTATTACTTAACTGAACATAATTGATGATAAGAATTAAATGGTTATATTTTAAAAATATAATGATTAAATTTTAATAATTTTTTTTAAGAACTTGTCATATTACAAAGAGTGCTACTTTTATAGAAATAAAAAAAATATATAATTAAGTCTTAACGTTAAATATAACATTTTTTAATGACACTAATATTTTATCAAAATGCATCAAGCAAAAATAAATATATGAGTCATATTTTTTAATTTATTATATTTGTTCTGCTAAAAGCTTAATTTTTAACTGTCTATTATATTTTACATTATTAATTTTCTCTTACCCATAACAAATATGTAAAATATATAAAATTAAATAAAAATATATTATAATTGAAAAATAATAATTAATACTATAAATTTCAATCTAAATAGATAAATAAATAAGAATTTTTTCTAAAAAGTAATCAAATAAAAATAAATATTAATCAGTATTTTAAAATTATTAATTAAAAAATAGAAATAGAACATTTCATTGTATTTTTGTCTGGAAACAGAACATTTCATTAAAAAAAATGTTATTAATATGCCTTTTAATTAAATAAAAAATTGTTCAAAATCCCGACACTGATTAATAAAAAAACTCAATAAAAAAAAAAGTGAGGCATAAATTAACCCCATATAATATAAGCAACTTGGATGGAATAAAATGTATCCTGCATTTGCACGAATTCGAGGAATTAACAAACATAAATGCGTACAACCAATTACAGGTGACTTCGGAAAATGTGATTGAGGTTTGGTACTCGGAATCGGAATTGCTTACAACATATGCTGCTTCTGAAAGATCTTCTTGAACCTCACCAATCTATACTCTCTGTCATCTGTCAACTTAGATGGAAAACCCCCAAAAGCCAAATCCAATAATGAATGTACGTTCCAGATTGGGTTGTGGAGATTCCCAGCTTGAAAGTGCGCTTCCAACAGAATTCGGATATGTTCAATAATAGCTCATAGCGTTTTAAAATTAATATTAATAAATTTTTTTTCAATTCTTAACATATTCTGACATATTTTTAATAAAAAAATTTACTTTCAAATTCAGAAACTTTGGCATCTGAATTACTGTAACTCGTGAGGCAGTGACTTTTATCACCACTTGCCTGGATACCTCTGTTTCAAGCGATCTACGCCGCAAATATCATCAACTTCCGAGGCACGACTAACTGGACATACTATATGCTTTTAATTTTGTGCTGTCAAAAGTATTCATTGTTTCCCGATATCTTGTAACAAGCATCAAAATTTGACTTTTTATATTATTTAATTTTAATCTTTCTAAGTTAAATTTAACTCTATCAAATAATATTCTTTATTAAAAATATTTATTGTATTAATTTTATTAATTAAGTAGTTTAAAACATTCATTAACAAATTGAAAAGAATATTTTTTGTATTAAAAAGTTGCATTATATTTCTATTAAAAATTATAACAGGACATACTGTTTATTTTATTTTTATAAAATTTTAGTTACATTCCATAACTAAAGTATCTTAAGGCATATAATTTCCTTTATTAACATTAAAGATATAAAGTGAATAAATAGTTATTTTGGTTTTTAATTTTATAATACTTTTAATTTAATTAATACTATAATTTAATTTCTAACTTTCACAAGCGTCATCCTTAACCTAATAAAAAAAATTTCAGTTAAGTCTCTACATAATTAAAGATAATCTACCTGTGGTATAACTAAAATAATATTTCAATGTTAGATAAGATAAAGAATATGTTTTTCCTAAAATGTTTGCGTGGTTCCAATATTGAATTATAAGATCACATTAATAATAGAACAAAAATAAAATAATGAAATTTCATAATCATACAACACTAGATAGAAGATATAATTTATTAAATTCATCAATTGATCAATTTGAGTTTTAAGTTTCTTTTTCTTTTTCAGTAAATGCATGTTTTGTTTTGTTTTTAAACACTTGAATAGTTTGAAATAACTTAAACTAACTTTTGATTACCCTTATTTATTATTATACATATAAGAATGACACACAGTATAATAAAAGTAAAATTTGTATGATACATATAAAAATCAAATTAAAATTAAGTGAAACTTACAAGATCCAAAACACGTTACCAAAAAAAATGTGTAACCATCCTGTTAATAGTTATTAGTCACATTAATAAAGGGATAATGACATTATAACAGATTCAGATGTTCGAAATTATTTTAAAAACTTTTATACGTACAGAAGATAAATGATTAAAAAAAACAACAACAATCGAATGAAGATCAAATTCATATTTTAGTTGCTACTTGTTGGTGATTCCTTTTTACCTTGTTAATTACCCATGATATATAGTTTCTATTGCTTATTAACTTAATTATTTGCATTGTTCAACACCTGAAATTCTTCGAAGTGTCTAGTAGATTGTGTCGGTATCCTCGTGAGGGTTGATTATTTTGCAAGTAATAATAATATATGATCCAAGTCTACCCATTGCTTATTATTTTCTTCTTTTTAGGGTACCCAGTACACCAAATGCCCGTTTCAGTCCTCCGCAAAACGAAAGCATTGATTTCAAATCAAAGGCCGCTGTTGGTTTCACACAAAACACTTCTTCCAAATATACGCGTCTGACACCAAATTCCATTTTTCAAATCTTTCGCTTTGTTTAGTTTTAAAATAAAATTTAAAGAAACAAACAATAAAAAATGAAAGAATAAACGAGAGAAATATAGTATAAAAAATGGAAAGAATTAATTTATTTGAATGAGTAAAAAACATCTCTCTACATATTTAAATAAATAATTAAATTTTATAAAATAGTAATAATTTTAAAATATTAAAAGAAAAAAAAAACCCCACCTCTCCCTTCCCTTTTCCCTGCCATCTCTTCCCAATTATATCTTATTAGGATGCATTCATGATACTTTCCTTTCAACTTTTACATCAAGAGCGTACACTTTTATTAGAACTTATATTTTTTATTTTTAACGTATCATTAATGTAAATTTTAATAAAAAAAATCATTTAGTAATTTCTTTACTAGTCTGTTAATAACATTGATTAGCAAGATCCTTTAATCAAATATTATCTCTAATTTTATTTATCAATTCAAAAAATGAGAAATTACATGGATCAAAGAATCTAAATATTTTGTTAGAATTATTTGATAAACTTCTTAATTTATGCTTGAGTGTTTTTTTACCTTTAAAATATATAAATAGTATAAACACTTTATTTATTGTACATAAAAAAATTAATATATACAAAAAGATATAAATTAAAATTAATAAATACAATGTATTACCATTTTATATAAATAAATAAATAAAAACAAATTGACTCCTTGTTGTAGAAAGATAAATAAGAATAAAAATAATACTAGTCACCAAATCAAAGATAAAGTATTAATTCTTTATTTTTAATTTAAGTTTATATTAATATGTTAAAAAATATTTTAAGAACCTTCCTACGAAAACTATTGAAGTGAGTTGAAAAACTATATATAAAAATATCATAAGTAATTGTTATAAATTAAAATAAAATATTTAAAAATTTGCTATCAACACCCTATTCAAAAAACCTAACAACTTAGATTCTTTTATTACAATAATCTTTCTTTTAGCATTTTGAATAGCTGAACTTTTGGTTGCCCATGCCAATTTCTTCACAAAAATCTTATCAATTTTGATATCAAAATTTATTTATTTTTTCTTATGATTTTGGTAAAGTTAGATACCATAGGTTAAGATAAAATAACCCTCCTCAATTTATCTCCATTCTCGGTAATTTTAATTTTGGTAATTTGGTAGTACTTTAAATTGCTTAATCCAAACAAACACGTTTTAATACATCAGCTAACGCCCACGAAATAGATAGATGCACGTATTACGAGTGTCGGCTGCTAATTATGCAAATGCAGCCTCTATATTTTAAGGATTTAATTAGATAGGATGCATGAACCCTTTTTTTTTTAGATTTGAAACATGGACTATTATTTAGTTAGGAAACTTGTTATTTATATTTTTTAAAAAAATTTTACAGCTTCTAATTTAGTTTTATTTATTTTAAGACCAGTGAATGTATGTGATAAAGGATTATTATTAATTATCTGATTTGATTTAGAAGATATGGGACCCAGACAGGAAACCATTTATCTTTTCAATCCATGGTCTGTATGTTTCAATAGATTTTCGGATAGATAGACTCAACGAGTTGTACCCGTATAATGTTTCGTTTAATGATGTTGTACCTCTACTCTTATCTATGGGAATTTTTTAATCACTTTTATAAAAATTATGCAAAATTTGTTAAATATATTAAATTTATCAATAAGTTATATAATTTTCTTAAATATATTAAATTTTATTTAATTATTTATTTAATGTTAATGTAAAAATAATTATGATTAATCATCATAATTAATTTCATTTTTTTGCCTAATTAATGTGATTGATCATCTTCACTTACTTTCATGATAGAGAAACAAAGTGTAATATATCCGCGAGTAAAGTATTTTTATTTAATTAAAAACTTTATATATATATAATGTTACACAGGTGAATAATTTTGTTATTTCATTAAAATTGTAAAGTGTGTTTGTTAACACAAGTTCATAATTTATTTTTTAGTCAATAAACGGGTAGAGTTATTTAGTAAATTTTTTTTATAAATTTTAAATATTAGATGATAAAAAGTTATTTTAAGTAACATTTAACTTATTAAAAAATAATAATTATTTTTTAAAAAAATTTCTTTAATCTTTCGGGTAATTTACACTCACTTATAATAATTCTAACTCTTTCTCTTTAGTTTTTAGCATATTTCACCTAATTGTATTACAATATTTATCAAAAAAATTAATTTCAATTAACTAATAATAAATTAAAAACTTTCAATTAGTTTTACCAAATATAACTTTATTAAAATACCCAATTTAATGTCGAATAATGCAGTACTCATGTTTTCTTTAATTGTATTATTAATTTCACTTGAGGGGAGATCTGTACATGAAATTATATCAAAGTATTTATATTTGAAAAGAAAATTATACATATTTATCCTAAGAATTTCTTCAAATGAGACTAAAATATAAATTGTTTTATATTACTTTATATGAAATAGTGATTATAGAGGCCAAATGAATATCACCGGTTGAAGGTTTAATTGGGCGTATGCAATTTTCTCCCCACTTTATGGTGGCATATTATTCACCGAAAGGGAGGAAAATAAAGAGGATGCGAAAAACCTTCCATCAGGCATATTCCAATAAATGATACGAATATTCAAATAGATAGCAATCTGTTAAGTTTTAGCAACAAGCAAATTGTAAAAAGGATAAGAATGAGTTACGCATATCTGAATTGGGAAACAGTGAATATTGTGCAGAATGTGCTGATAACTTGTGACCTAAAAACAAAATGGTGATCAATGCAAAACATGCCTGAAATAATAAGAATTATTATAAGGAATAATGCAAGTGCGTGTAAAAGTTTAACTAGGACCAAAACTATTATATACGCTGAGATACTGTGATATGACCGGGGATGATGCGTAAAACGACATAATTACCCAAATCATACATAGCACACCAAACCAAGTCCTCATAAATTGTTAATTTAGCTAATAATTTTATTACACTGGCATATTCACAGGTCACTATCGAAGCAGCGTGATATCTGTCATAAAGATCTTTCGGAAACGTTCATCTCATCAACCACGTTCAGAAGTGTGGTACGCTAGTTCAGCCAAATTAGGAAAACACTGCGTCGCGTGAAAATATCCTCGCCTATCACGTGCTTCAATCAACCACGGAATATTTAGTTTAGTTACCACTTTTTTCTTTATTTCTTTTAAAAATCTTAATTTCCCTAGACGGCTTAAGGCTTAGGTCATTGCATATCAACTAGAATTCCGCGTATATAAAGGAGAGGGTTCTTATTACTTGGAGGGCACAGTTCGTTGTTATTGTTGTTTTCTACTTGCGTTATCTTTTCTTCCTTCTCCACAAGGCAAACCAACGCGCAAAAGCAGAGATACAAGAAACACCCCAATTACCATTCATTGTTCGCATGGATTGGGTTCGAGGAGACGCCGTTGGTCGAGGAAGCTTCGCCACCGTTAATTTAGCAATTCCCAAGACCAACTCCAACTCCTCTCAGTTTCCCTCTCTAACCGCCGTTAAGTCCTCTGAAGCTCTCACCTCCTCTTCGCTCAAAAACGAAAAACACGTGCTCGATCGCTTAGGCTCATGCCCAAGAATCATTCGATGCTTTGGAGATGACTATAGTTTTGAGAATGGTGTTGAGTACTACAACTTGTTCCTTGAATACGCCGCCGCCGGCAGCCTCGCCGACCAGCTTAAAATTCACGGTGGCCGGGTTCCGGAGCCAAACGTTCGGCGTTACGCGAGGTCCATCGTGGAGGGTCTTATTCATGTTCACCAAAAGGGGTTCGTTCACTGCGACATAAAGCTTCAAAATATTCTCGTATTCGAAGATGGTGAAATCAAGATCGCTGATTTTGGACTCGCCAAGGAGGCAGGGGCGAAGCAGGGGAAGAGTGATGAGAGGTTCGAATGCAGGGGAACGCCGCTGTTTATGTCGCCGGAGTCGGTAAACGACGGCGAGTATGAGTCGCCGGCAGATATATGGGCTTTAGGGTGTGTGGTGGTGGAGATGGTAACCGGGAAACCGGCGTGGAAGGTCGAAAAGGAATCGAGTATGTGGTCGCTGTTGCTTCGAATTGGGGTGGGAGAAGAGGTTCCCGGGATACCCGAGGAGATATCTCAAGAGGGGAAGGATTTTCTAGAGAAGTGTTTTGTGAAGGATCCTAGAAAGCGATGGAGTGCAGAGATGCTTTTGAATCACCCTTTTGTTTCTGATGACACTGTTCCATTTAAGCATGTTTACGAGTCACCGAGGAGTCACTTTGAGTTCCCTGATTGGGTTTCGAGTGTCGCGGCTTCAATTCCCAGTTCACCGGATTCTCAAGAGCCATGGACTTTTGATTCTTCTTCGTGTTTTAACAATAGTTTATATTCGCCGGTAGATCGGCTCCAGCAGCTTGTTACGGCTCGGAGGCCGGCGAGTTGGTCGGAATCTGATAGTTGGACTAGCGTTAGGTGACGTGGCAGAGGAACTAGAAGATTGTGTTGTTCATCGCAATCATTAGGTTCTGGTTCGATTTTGATAATTATTCATATTCGTTGATTTAATTTTTTTTAGGCTGTAAATTGGGTACGATATAGGTACATTTGTGATTTGTGATCTGACTTGATGGAAGAGTTCTAACTGGCGCCTGTTTGGCGCGTTGTACAGAGGCTGATTTTATAATAGAGAAAAAAATACAATATTTTTGCTTTTTATCAATTATTTCTGTTTAATTTCTTAATTATTTTTTGTTATCTTGGGGAATTTTTCTTTTACTGCGAGGGGTGCATCGAATGGGGTAAGGCCGTGGTCGTAAAAGTGTTGACATGATGATTAAAGGCATGATTACTTGTTGCCACAAAGAAGATGGGGTAAATGGGGTCTTAAACTTTTGTGTCGGTTTGATCGGCGTCAAACAACCCAAATGCACATTTTTGAAGCTAACGCTTTGACAATTTGTTATTGTCAATGGGTAAAAGTAAATCAATGAATTGTGTTCGTAGACACTTTTCTTTATTGTGGATTCCTTTGACTGGGATGGTTTTAAATCTCGAGTGTGAAATGAAAAGGTATGGGGAGCACCTGGGCCTTCACGGTGTCGCGTGCCAGCGAGAGGACAGCTTTTCGAGCATTTTGGAAACAGGGAATTAATAGTGCTTAGATATTAATGGTGAAAATGAAGATGATGAAAATAAAAGAGTGTTAAGAATTTGACATTCAAATTTGGGTTAAAAATATCCCGATCTACCCGCTGTGGGGAATTCCATCTAAATTCTCCAAATTCTTATGAATGTAATTACGTATAAGAATAGGAAAGTTAGAAAGAAAGGAATCAACCATTACCAACTTCACACAAAGCATTGTAGAATAAGGGCAACGTAGGAGTGAGATCAAAGCATTCGAGATTTTCTTCTTGTGGGAGAGGGCAGAGGTATCCAATCGGAGCAGTAAAATCAAAGAAAATGGTCAAATAACGAACTCCCATGTTCATATGACTTGTGCAAAACGACAAAAAAAAGGGGAAAAGAAAAACACTCCGCGTAATGTTAGTTGTTTATGCAAAAAATTCTTCAGTTTGGCCAATAAAAAAATCTTTCGGGACTGGTAGTGAAAAGTAAAAAGTCAAGAAGGATGATCCTGTCAATTAACCAATAGGAGAGTATTTGAGGATAATAAACAATGGCCACGCATTTTCTTGGCAACAAATTTATTTTCCCGGGACATCTTGGGGTTGTTAGGATTTGGACCTATGCTCCAGATGTGTTGGCTCATGTGGCAAACATTTAAAATGCGTTGCAAATTTTTGATATTTTATTGGATCGAAAGTGAAATGAAAACACAGTTGGTGGCTCGTGTTTTAGATGCGGATGGTGTTTTCGGAATAAAAAAACCATGGTTTCACTTGAGAAAAAAAGTAACTTTTTTCACTTCTACTTTCATAGCTTGGAACCCAAAATCATGTCCAAATATCGTTTAATTGTGATTTGTTAGATATTCTATTGTAAACTATGTTTACACTAGCCAAACTATGGTGTATATAATTCAGCAATTACAATCCATATCTGCAGAAAGAAAATCACGATTGAACGGCAAAAGCAGTAATGTGAACTTGTTCAGATGAATAAATCCGAGGTCGAAATATGGTACCCACAAAGCAACAAGCAAATAAACTATTCACACTGATCCAAATTGGACCAATGTTGAACCAGTCCATGTGAACGATGGGCCATATAAGTCCGTGTACGATGGAATCAGTGGTGTTCCACAATTTGTAACACTGTACAAAGTGTAGCACATGTAAGTTTTCCGTGGAATTTTAATCATTAACCAGGCTTTTATATATATATATATATATTTGTAATTATTTATATTAAATTAAATATTTTAAAAATTATTTTTTTATTTTTAATAATCGCGACTTATTGATCAATATTAATAAAATAAAACTAAACTCACTACGTTGACCAAAAAAATCAATCAACCAGTAGTTCATTTAGCTTAAAAAATAGTTTACCAAAGAACTGATAAAGAACCATTCATTTTTAATATTAACGTTTTTAATTTATCCAAAAATGATCTTTTAAACCAAATACTAGTTCAATATCAAACTATATATGTAGGATATTCTATCTAATATTTTATTATTATTTTTTTGTTGTACAGAAGTAAAAGAACACATATGGTTATCTTATACTAATTTAAAATTTTACATAACTTAGTTTTCATCGTTTCATATCAGTTTATTACTTATCAATATGTTATAATATTGTATAATAAAAAATATGTTTGATTTTTCAGACAAAACAATAGTAAGTTAATACCTTCTTTATTAAATGATTGATCTAACTAATTAAACATTATTGTTGATAACGTAAGTGTAAATAGTCTAGTAATATGAATTCGTTAACGTTACTCAATGACACTGTATTCATCATCCATTTTATAATTATTATAAAATATTAATGCACGATAAAAAATTAATAATAGTAAAATTTTATTAAAGAAGTTATTTAATATATTTTTATAATTTTGACACAATACATATTTTTTATAATTTTTTTCTATTTGTATATATTTGTTTGTTTTAAAACTACCATTTCATAAATAATTTTAAAATTTAGACTCCTCGCACACTATTTTCGGAAATTAGTTTTGCACCACAACACTTCTTCCTCGTTGATTTCATGAAACCTTCGTCTTCGATCGTGTGATGAGCCAATGGTACACCTCCATTTTCAATTACTATGAATCAATCAATCAACCATATCTAAAATATATATCTTTCACCAAATGTCATAAATTAGTTATTTCAAGCCATCCATGTTATATTCAAATTTTGGATCCTTACTCGTCGTTGCACACATGCACACAAACATTATGCTTTTAGTCACAAATTTTCAGTCACAATTCCAATTTTTATCTTGTTCGGATTATTATTATTATTATTATTGAAATTACACAAATTGTGGTATTGTTTTTGTTCAGTACCTGACTCCTAGGAACAGCCTGAGGTGGGTTATCGTGTATTGCGATGGTTATTCCAGTATTATGAGTTGAAGAGGGTTATTGAGAGAGTGTTTTTACAAAAAAAAAAAATATATATATATATATATATATATATATATATATATATATATATATATATATATTTTTAAGGGGTAAGTTAGAGAGTAATGTTCCTAGGATCTTTGTGCCCTTCCTTTTATATAGGCGTTCATTTCCTCAAATTTTGATATTTTATCATAACACTGTTATTAGTTATTGGGCTAATATCGTGTGGAAGAGAATTATTTAATGGGAATAAATTTTTTTTTACCAGGTTTTAGGTAGTTAAACTCTAATAATTATTGGTTAGATGCATAAATTTTCTCCTCTACTAATTTTCCTATTCATTTGCTTGAAGATTATTATTAGAAAAGTGGATTGGCTAGAAGGTAAGGGGAGAGTGTTGACGATAGTCGCAACTCTATTGAAATGTACGGATCGCCACCGCCGTGTGGGTGGAAATGGGTAGCATTCAACAGGGCACTTGTCCCGCTGAGTTCGCCGATGGCCCTAATTTCTTATGTCCTGGAAGGGCTGTGGAGAACGTGGATGCTTTGTCAGCCAGCGCAAGGCAAGGTCCCACCTAAGTGGCTTTGTTGGTCATGGTCCATCCATTCGTTGATGTGCTTTGGATGCAATCTGAGACGTCTAGCGGGTGTGGTGGTCGTCATTATATGATGGCCGAGGTGGATAATTTTATTGAGTTTGTTCGAGAGTCTGAGACTAAATCGAATTCATAGGACTATTACTTTGATTATGCGGATAGTTTGTTGATGATGACTTCATCTAAGGAGGTGGGATTGACTCAAGTTCGGTACGAGGCTGGAGTAGCTAACCCTTGCCCTCAGTTATATAACGCTACTTCAATCGAGGTCGTATAATAGCTACTTGATAAAAGGACTAATGTAAGTTGAGCAAATGAGAGTTAGGACAACTACTTGATAGAAGTGCCTGGGTCAGGGGGTAAGTTTGTGAGGTTGGTGAGAGTCCTGGTCACTTCCTCTGTGTGTACGATTACATCTTCACCGAGACAGGAGTTCACATGTCATTTTCAGATTTTCAAACCAAAGCTCTTTCATATTTACCTTGTGTCTACTCATCTTCGTTCAACATACCAGGGTTTTTGCGGTGTTTTAAGCTATTGTGTTTGGAGTTTGGCATAACTCCTACAGTTACTTTGTTTCTCCACCTTTTTCAACTCTTGCAAAAGATTTCTCTTGAAGATTTTTTTATTTTTACTTTTTAAGTTGGCTATAAGGTTGTGCCACTGCTTGCTCGCTCTGCTACATCTGCGGTATAACATGGTGTGTAATGTATAATAATTACTATTTTGTTTTTAACTTATGAGACTTGGATAGAATGTGATTTTTTTTTAACACATATACGTGCAATTGTTGAACCTACTTTATGGATATTGTTATCATTCTCAAGAACTGAGAGATTTGCTATTAAGTATACATCTCAAGTGACACGTGGTCATCATGCACTTCATAAACAACCATATTTAAAAATATATGTTATGTTATTGTTATTAACCAATGCTCATGAGATTATATTTCAATTGCACATTAAACAATTATAATAGAGAGAAATACTAATTGAATAATATGCTCATACTGAGTACTAACATAATTATACAAGTGGACTTATACTTCTTCATTTGCTCGTAAATCAATTACTAATAATATGAGATACAACATGTGAATTATTATGTCTATTTAACTTCTTTAAGGGTAAGGTATACTGAGTGTATACCAACCCAATGAGTTCATACTATTTTCAAGTAAATAATATTCAAAAAAGAAATAAAATAAAGTAAATACAAGCATACATTATACTAGAACAATTGTAACTTCCACAATTTAATAAAGTGCAAGTCTAACTATAAAAATTAATTTATAAATAAGTGTTAACTAAATGTATATTTTAACTAATTGTAATTTTTATACGAGTACACTATACCAAATATAGTTGAGTAAAAAAAACCTATATTATAACTCAACAAAAATATTGGCTATAAAACCCCGAGTTTAGTAATCTATTTGATTTTAATATAAATTGTGGAATTCTATTTGAATGTGCAATCAATGTATATAATGATGTGAAATATGTGTGTGTGTGTGTGATGTGAATGCTGACTATAGATTGAGATTAAATATGTTTGGACTGATTGAGAAATAGGCTAAGTGTGTGTTGTAGAGGCATTCTCGCTATAGCGAGTGAATTCTTTCTGTAGCGAGAATGCCCTGGGTGAAAGGACTGCATCTATTGCGTTCTCGCTGTAGCGAGAAGGCAACAAAGGTAGTGCAATTCTAGGGTGCAATCTCGCTATAGCGAGATTATATAGAAAACGAGCTGCTGAATCGTCTTAGATTTTTGCTACAGTGAGAAGGAGTCTGACTGTAGCGAGAGGTGCCTTGCTAAAGCGAGAAATATCTCGCTGTAACGAGAATATCGCGACTCATAGGGTATTTGAAGGGTTTAAGATTTGAAAAACTCATTCTCATCTCTCTCTTCAAACTCTCTTTTACTGATTAGTTTGCCTCTAAAGCCATTGGAGAGCAAGATTAAAGGTTGGAATAATGTTTGGAGCGTTTAGAAGTAAGTTCTAAGAGCTATAGTTTTGATTTTTTGTCCCTTTCTTTGTTTTCTCGAATTCTCATGGCGTTTTCCATATGTTTAGGATGAAAACTTGTGTGGGAGAGATTTTCTACCATTATTTTGTGTTGGATCTTCAATCCAAGGTAAAGGAGGACTCTACCCTATATCTTTATGTTACAAAATTCGTTTATGTTGTTATTTGTTGAGTTGTGATTGAGATATAGCGTGGACAGGAGTGTGTTCTGATAGAAATTTTGTGTTAGACATGGGTAATGAATAATGGATGATGTGTGTGATGAAGTGATTTGATTGTAGTAGAATTCTGATAAAAATTGGATGTTTGAGTGTAATGTGACTGAATCTGGGCATATGTACGATGTGTGAAAGTGAATATCATAATGTGATTGAGAATGTAGGTGAATATATGTGTAGACATGTCATTGATCGATGTTGAATAATATGAAATAGGTGAGAATGTGTGTGAATAGCATGCTGAGTGTGATTGTGTTTGAATTGGTTAAAAATTATGAATAATTTAGCAATACACTAGGAGTACGGAAGATGAGGCGGTAGAAATACCTTATGAAAGAGAGGGTTATGTTGACACCAACAGTGAGTGTGGTTGCACTACAGGCCACACACTTTTCTCCTTACTCAGCCTCTGACTAACACTTGTGCTAGGGGGCATAGTACTACACATGTTGTATATGTGAAGCAGAGTTATTCGGTGACCATCCATGATGTGAAACTGAGTAAGTTTCTAAGGTTGAGAGCATAAAAAATCTATGATCACTATACCACAGTGAACATAACTAATGTGCAATGAGCGCACATGAGTGTTGTATGTGGATTATTTGATAGTGCAATGAGCGCACTTGTATGTAAATTAGATTGAAATTTTGAAATGTATTATTTTATGCCTATTTAATGCGTGATTTGAATAATGTTAGAAATGTGTGTAATGTGTGAGGTGAGTCTCTCTGCTTGTGTGTGATAACGTAGAGTACTCACCTTTACATTTATTTTTTAGGTGACTAAAACGATCAGCATTAAAATTAGTGAAATAGATGAATAAAACTATTATAGGACTTAGAAAATTTATTTTTAAAAAATTGTGATATTGATAAGTCCTATAGCAATGATTTGATTTAAAATTTGTAATTCATATTTTAGAAAACTTTATTGAAACCATGTGTTGAAAATAATTTGAATGAATTCTCACTTATTACAAAATTTATTTATTTAAAAAATTAAATTAAAGTGTTACATTGGCAACATAGTTTTAATAAATCTCTCTCATTCCTTTATAATTTTTAATAAATTTCAAACAATAATTAAAATTATGTTAAAAAAGAAGCTAAAAAAATGTGTTCTTAACACTTTTCTATAACTTAATATTATCTTTAAAACACATCTTATTCTTGATTGATAAAAAATAAAATAAAATTTATTTTATAGTTTTGTTATTAATCTCAATCATCTTATCTTCAAAAACTAACAACAAAATTTACTCTATTTTATAATTTTGTTAATATCAATCATTTTATCTTCAAAACACATTTAATTCTTGACTAACAAAAAAATTTAATTTATTTTATAGAATTTTTTTAATCTCAATTCTTAATGTGTTTAAACATCCAAAAATTTTTAAAAAAATATTAAAAAATAATTGATCATAATATTTTAAAGTTATAAGAATGTAATAAATATTTTCTTTAAATACTTTTTTTATATTTAAATACGTAAACCTAATTTTAAAGATTGAAGTTAATATATATATATATATATATATATATATATTATCTTTTTATCATACCTATAGAATGAATAAAGTATATGTATTAACATTTTTAATATAATTTTTGTAGTATATTAATGTCTATATAATTTTTGATAAAATTTTTCTGTTTATAAGAAAGAAAAATTTTACTATTATTGGAATATAAATTACATCGAATATAAGTTTGGTTAAAGATATAAGTTTAATTTTTTAAAATTTTAAAATTTTTTATATTTAGTATTTTTTTATTCTTTTTAAACTAAGTCTATCAAATTTTTTATTTCTTGTAAAAATACATATTTATTTTTTATAATTAACATTTATTTTTATAATTAAATATTTACATTTTAATCCTTTCTTTTTAATATTTTTGATACATTTATAAATGGTAGGAATTAATTTAAAAATATCTACTCACGTAAAGATTAATTTGTAGAATTTTTTGTGTAAGAACTAAATTAAAAAAATATGTCACTATAAAGATAAAATTTATAATTTAACCATTTTAAAATTTTTTATGAGACAATTTAAAAAAAAAAAGCAATATTAATCAGGTGCAAACATTAAAAAGTGAATGAAAAAAAGTAAAGGACCAAACTTACTTGCTATTCTTTTAAGTATTATTAGTGTTGTAAGCCAATTAAATTTGAGCTTAGTTTTAATAAAATATTTATATTTAATATTTTTGTAAATTATTAAAATATACCTAATTTTTTTTTTGTGTAATACTAATTTTTGATTGATAAATAACCTGAGAAACTATATACCTAAGTTTTGTGTAAAAATAAATAAATTTAAAGTTTGTCAAAAACAAACTCCATGACCCAATTTTGAGATGAGTATATGGTATAGTCCAAAAGACAATAAGCAAACAAATTGTTCAGCTTGATCCAATTAGAAGCAAAGTTGAACCAGTCTATGTGAAAGATGGGCCATATAAGAAACGTATATAGGTTTTTTGGTGTTCCTGGATTCTTAAAAATTCAGGGGTAGTACATATATGCTTTTCATGTAATGTTGTCATCCCATATCTAGCGTTTCTTTTTAGATTGTGCCTTGGATTTGATTTAGTTGGCAAAGTCAGTAGTTAAAATTAAAGTTTTACTCATTTATTTAAACGAATTATATTTAAATTTTATTTTAATTAAAAATTTTAAACTTGATTTGTTAATTTGTTGATAATTTTTTTATTAATTTAACATTTAACGAATAACTTTATATTTAAAAAGTAAAATAATTTGATAATAAAATTTAATTTTATTTACGTAAAGATAACTTAAATTAAAAATAAAAGAATATATATATATATATATATATATATATTATGTATGTATATTAATGTTAAGCTCGTAAAACTATGTCAAATACCATCTTCAATGGCCTTTTATAAAAATATGACTATAATTACTTTTTATAAATTTAATATGGGTAAATGGGTGTGAGAAATTTTTTGAAAAAAAATAATTATTTTTATGGGAGGAGGATTTACAATAACAGTTATGAAAAACTATAAAAGGTAAGAAAATGTGAATGATATGTTGTGAAAGTGTGATAGTGACAAGAAATATAATATGCAATGACTTATCACTACATTCATCATTTCTTTACTATAGATAGTGGTTTTGAACTGGATCTAGTGCAAGTCTTATACAAGATTTGGAAGATTAATGTGTTAAGGAAGATAGTAGTATTTGTTTGGTGTCTATTGCTTAATGTAGTTCCAATATGAAAGAACTTGACTAAACATTAATTGATGATTCGTTCAGAAGCTTGTAGATTGTGTGATATTGAAGATAAAACATATTGTATTTTTTTTTTTGCATTTATTTATATAAAACTGTAGTACACGGTATTTGAATGATTTGATATTAGTTTATATTTACTTAAAAATTTGCATGAAACATTACTAAGTATTATATAATCTAATATGAAAAAAAGAAATGGAAGAGAGTTGTAATAGTATAATTTACGATAGTATAAATAACTTGATTTCAATGGAATAATATTACTTTTAATAACAAAATATTAAATATTAGTGAAATATTTTTTATTAAGTATCATGATTAAAAGTGACTTACAAACTGACCTCATTTGGAAGATTAACTGTAAATATATTGATAATTATTGAGAGTTGTATCGTGTAAAAATACTTTTTATACTTTAAGTTTATCTTTAATAAAAAATTAATGTTTAAAATTTTTTTTGATAAACACTTTTTAAAATCAAATAAAAATGATAACTTTTATGTTATCAGAAACTTGTCTTTTATTATTTCAGTTATAAAAAAGAACCATATACAGAATCTTCAACTATTACCGGTGTGAAACCCTTCCCGCTGACATAAAGTTTACATGTGAACCTTAAGTGACGTGTGAACCGTACATAAGCATTCTTTAAACCATAAATAACATCAAACTCTTTCTATACAGAGCGTAATACATATTATATCGATGATTTGATCCAACATTTAACTCTCTTTTCAGGGTCGGGGGCTTACAATTATTTTGTTGCTTGTTCCAACCACAGAAAGTGCCTACTAGAAAAAGGGAAAGATAAACTGAGAGAGTAAGCAAAAAACAAAAAATAAAATGAATTTAACTTCAGCTTGGAACTGGGACATAGCAATAGATGTTGGAATTGACCCACCGACTACATCCAAACTACCCTCTCGGCTATTTCGTAGAAATTTCGTGTAACGTACCCATACCCTTCGAATTTAAATTATTGCTTGATTTATTATCACGTTGCTGACATTACTGGTAAGTGCACTTGTTCACAAGCGAAATGGCCTTGCCCATCTTCTTCGGATCCATAACCACGGAGCACACTATCTTCTTGTTGAACTTGGGCTTAACCAATTTCCCCAAAACATAAGCTTTTGACCGCACCATCACGCTCAATGACAATGGCACCGCATCAACTGGCGCGCCATTCACGCTGTTCAGATTGGCTCCCCCTCCGTACAGTGGGATATTACTCCCTTTCACCGTCACTCTAATAGATCTCTGGCTTTTTCTAGATTGATAGAACTTTGGCATCTGCAAATCAAATCCCATATCATAATCCAAAATATCAGTATAATCATAGTTATTTATGACCATATATTATAACTACATTTCCAGTGGCGAGAGTAAGCTGATAATAGTTGAGATCTAGGGGAGTTGAGGTCACGTGGACCCCGAAAAATGTAGCGGTGTTACGAAATGTCAATTTCACAGAGGAATTCATGGACACCAAGCTTGTGGCAACTCCTGACATATCCGCACCCGCTTGAATCACAAATTGATCAAACGTTATACTCTGCCAAAGGGTTTAACATTAAAAATAAAAAATTAGAATCAATTAAATAAAATCGAAAATATTAGTTTTTTCACAAGGTTTGATATTAGAATGAACGAAGTGGGAACCTTAAGTGTAATGGCGGGTTTCTGGGGGCGGCTTGCGGCCCACAGAATGAGAGAGAAAAAAGAGAAGAGAACGACAAAGCCCATAACAAATGCAAGGAAGTAGCAGCGACGAGGGAAGGCATGTTGCGCGGCGTCGTGGGCATCGAGAAGGCCTTCCTCCTCGATGGCGTGGAACTGATCCTTCCAGGGCCTCCACAGGCCTTTTCGGTTGCAGGCATTGCTCTTGCGCGAGCCCGAGAAGCGGGTGGAGGCAGATTCGCGGGAATGCGGGCCCAAGGAGGAGTTGGAGTGGGAATGGGGAGGGGAGCCCAATGGGCTATGTAGTGGGCTGGAGTGGAATGAGTTGGTGGTCTTCTCGCCGTCGTTGGAGGAGTCCCGTGATGGGCTTTGGACGTAGTAGACGGCCCGCCGGGGAGACCTCGGAGGCGACGATTGGCTGAGGCTGCTAACCTCGGAGTCGGTCTTGGCGAGCATTGACATGTTGTCGCTGGGTTTCATTTGAGAGAGAGAGTGTGGAGCGAAGTGTAATGAGGAAGAGGTGTTGGTGTGATGTTAGCTTAGAGGGGTGAATGCAGAATCTTCATAGCGTACTTGTTGGGGCAGATAGGGCCATCTTGTTATTCTTTACTGTCTTCGAAGCTTTTGCTCGTGGCACGTAATTAATAGTATACTACTGGAAGCTGGACTTTGTCAGATGCCATGGATTGCCACTTTCAATATATCTATACAGCATGTAAAATTAATATCATATATATGTCAGTCATTTCTAATTTTATTTTTATCTTTCATTTCTTACATAATTGTGTTGTCAATTAATTCATCTAAATATCTTAGCTTTTGAAATTTAAAATTAATTTAATTTTATCTATAAATATTTAATAATTTAATCTCATGTGAATGACAAGATACTTTAAATCAACTCATTCAAATAATTATCGATTCATAAAAAATTAAATAGAGATTTGATTAATTATTAAATTTTTATTTTAAATTTTCAATTTACATTAATTAGTAAACTCACAGTAATATATAATTAAAATTAATATTTTACTGACTCTTATATTGTGAAAATATATATTATTCATCATTAAAATAGTTTTTATTATATTTTATTTTTCTTAAAATATATAATGTTATAGTTTAATACTTTTTTGCTATATAACTTCACTTCATTAATTATTTTCAACTTTTATATTATTATTTTTTCTGATATTAGTTAGGATATTCACAAACTAAATTAATCTAAAAAAAAAATTAAGATATATTTAATTGTGCATTTGATAAATGTTAAGATCTATTCTCATAGGTATCTCTATTTTGGGCATTATTCAAAAATTTAAAGATCTCTATGATGAATTGCTTTAAACACTACATCTATTTTCATATAAAGGTTTGTGTCAGGAGGTTTGTAACACCTTAAATTTAATTTTAAATAAATAATACTTTTATAAATTCAGAATAATAAAAGTTTTATTAAACATTTCGAAATAGGGAAAGAGTTATAAGTTTATATCAAATAATTGCTACATGACTATTTTAAATACAACAATTTCAAATTAACATTCTAAGTCCTACAGCAGTTCCATCCAACCTTTCACTGAATTCGGTGCTGATCGTCTTAATTACCTGAAAAATGAATGTAAGGGTGAGTACTCTACACTACCAAACACATAAACAAGTATAAAGTCTCACCTTATACATAATTTACATTATTTCTAATACATTTCACACAATATAATCACAGGCAGCATTATCACTCAATTCATTTCTAACTAAACTCTGATGCACTCACGACACCAAACAGTTTACACACATGAAATTATTAAACAATAATTCTGTGCACTCATTGCACGCTAGCCACACTAATTGTGGCACTCTGATCACAAATTTTTTTTATTATGGATGATCGTCAGTTATTCCTGCCTCACGGATACCACGTGGGCAGTCATGGGTCATTCAACGAAGGTAGTGGTCAGAGGTCTAGTCAGGAAGAGAGTGTGTGGCCCGTGGTGCTCCCGCTCCTACAGTCGGTGTCATCATCACTCCCTCTTCCCCCCAAGGTATTTCTACCTTCCTCATCTTATACACTCCTAGTGTATTGCTGAATTATTCACAGCACGTTACACTGACATTAATCACGCCCCATTCACACACATTGCAATATTCATTCTTAATATACGGCATAAAGCCCACAATCATGCATAATACACAGCACTAGACCCTCATTCGTTCTACAATACACGGTACAAAGCCTATATTCATTCATATTACACAGCCCTTGGCCCACACTTGTTCATAATTATTCATTCAAATATACGGCACAAGTGCCTATACCCATTTACAATACTCGGCATATGTGCCCTCATTCTATTACACGATACTTAGTATATAATCCACATTATTCAATCATCAACCAATGGTACAATTACACACATTTCAATCAAGGGTATATTAACCCAGTCACAACTAACTCACATTACATTCAAACACACAATAATTTTCATCAACACACACATTCTTACTCTCTATCTCAATCACATTACAAAAACATAGCAACTAAATAGAATTTCACACAAATGAGATAGGATAGAGTCCTTCCTTACCTTGGATTGAAGACCCAAACTTGAATTCAACTACAAAGTACTTCCCACACAGATTTCGGCCTAAATATATGGAAGAACTCTATGAGAATCCAAGGAAACTGAAAAACAGAGAAAGGGGATAAAAAACAAAAATTCTAACAATTAAAACTTACCTCCAAGCGTTTCTAACACGAATCTAACCTTCAATCAAGCTCCCAAACAACTTTGGAGGTAATTTAATCAGTGGGATAGGGTTTTGGATTGAGAGAATCGAAAATTTTTTGAAAGGAAGGTGAGAAATAACCTTTCTCGAATCCTAACCCCCTTTAAATCCTCTCTGGTCGCGATACTTTCGCTACAGCGATGCCTCGTTGCAGTGACTCCTCCTGTCGCTACTGTAAAAATCTCAGATGAAATTGCACCATGATTTCTGCAGAATTTCGTTATAGCGAGACACTCGCTACAGTGACAAGGTGACAATTTTACGCATTTCTTTCAGGGCCCTCTCGCTACATCAAGAGCACCCTGCACTAGGCACTCAGCCTATTTTCCAAATCTAGCCACATACACACGTACACATATATATACATCCCTATTCATACATATCATCATTTAATTAGTCATCACGTACTCAAGTGCAAATTTCAATATTCATTCATATTTACACACACACACACACACACACACACACACACACACACATATATATATATACATATATATCAATAATCAATATTACGAAATTCGGAGCATTACAAGGTTTATCAGAAGGTTCACTTGCCTTAGATTTAGGAGGGTTCACTTGCCTTAGACTTAGGCTCTTGCTAGCATCTGGTCCTATTAACCCTTAAAAAATCTTGAATAGCGCTATCTTTACTAAAATCTCTTTACAACCCATGCATTATTCTAAAAATGTATTTCTTCTCGTGGTTGTTATTATTATGACCCTTACCTTTAGTACTAGACAAATCTAAGACATCATTTTGGGGTTTATTATCCTTGTCCCTTCCTTTCTTATTAGGTCTGTGCTTATTTTTGGTTTTAACATATTTTTTAGGATGGTTATCTAAGCCTGCTTCATTACTTTTCATCTCATAGGTCTTAGGAATAGCTAAATTAGGTTGATTTAGGTTTGGTTCACACTTTCTGTTCTGGTTGAGTGCAATCTCATAAGGAATAGAATCTAGATCCATATTTAGGTTATTATTAAGGTTAGTTAAAACATCAAATCTTGAACTTGAGAGAGGCCTTTTATTTTTACTGAAACATTGATTTATATTTCTTATTGTCTTGGATTGGCTTATCTTTTTCTCACCGGCCTTTAAACGAACGTCTAGGGGCCAAATTTGCAGGGTTTCATTGATTGCTTATTCTCCTGGTCACATTGAACCCTCTCGACATGAATATTATAGGGGAAATTAGTCACTCCATCCTTATCCATTACTATTTCACTAGAATTGATAGGTGTGTTAGTAAGAGACAGGCTATGAATAAGGATTTTAGGGCAAGATTCCTGCTTATGGCTATATTTACCATAGCTGAAGCAAATAAGGTGGAGTCATTCATATTCAATCTTAAACTCATGACCCAGAACTTTAAAAGAAGGAATAAACTTTTTCCTAAGATCAAACTTTACACAAATCCTAGCAAATCTACCTCTAGAGAGCAAGAAGGTATGAGGGTCGATTTTCAACATAAATCTTAGGCAAGTTCCTATTTGTCACAAAAATTTCTCATTATATAACTCTAGGGGTAGATCAGGGATGCACATCAAGGCAACAATCTTCCTAAGATTATTTATTTGAGGCCTAAATAAAGGCCTCACCTCTAAAATAGGAGGTAATGATCAAGAATCAACCAGGATGTCTCAAATAAAGCAAATTTATAATCATCAATATGGTCAAACTTAACCAAGAAAAAATTTAAATCTAATATTTTCAAGGGGCCATTTTTGTCTTCAAATATTTCCTAATTTTTTATTCAAATAGTTAAAACTAACAGATTTACCTGATAAATTAACTATTAGGTACCTTTCCATAGAAAGTACCAAGCATCATAATCGTCTAAAACAATTCTTAGATCTGGACAGTGATTTTGGTTATTGTTGTTAATTATATCAGAGTGATCTTCATCAAAAAACATATTGAAGTCTTCCATAACAGATTTAATAATTTTGTCATTTCCTAAAATAAGATCTAAATCTTTAGATTCAATGACTTTATCTTTGTACGGCTTAGGCACAAAAATAGGGTTAGAAAACACCTAGGGTTGATGATGATCTAAATAGTCATCCTCTTGCATCGTTATCCCTAGGATTTCAATGGATGAATCGGCCTCCACTTTCACCTTTTTCTTGCTTCGATTCATGAGATCTTCCTCTTTAGGCGAGTGTTTTTCCACCTCAAGGTGCTCCATTGCAGATTGCCTTTATTTGAGAAAATACCCCTTTGGATAGGCTTGGAGTCCATTGAAGAAGCAGTGTTGCCACACATGCAAGGAACTCTAAAGAGAAGGAAACCCTAATAAAGACTCAAAATAATGTCTCTCTTGTGCAAGATTATCTTGTGTATTTTTAGATTTTTTTTAAAATACTATATTTTGATATATATTATTTGTAAATACTATATATATATATATATATATATATATATATAATAATCTTTAAAGTGCAACTATTCTTTATTTTTGTATATTTTTTTGTCACATGTCCATGATTGAAAAAATTATATTAGAGTAAAACATTAGAAAGAGATAATTTAAGTATATGATTACATGTGTTTTAATACTTGTATACTTAGATAGTATAGAAGAAGTTTTATCAGCTTGATGACATGAATATAAAATATGCCTTTTTAATCTCAAACATTATTTGTTTATTTATTAATTTTAAATATATTATTTTATTTTTTTATAATAATTAAGAAAATAATAGTGAACGCTATTTTATAATTTAAAATGATAAATAAATAAAAATTCATTAGAAATAAAAAAAGGAAAAGAAACCAAAGTAGTAGCAAGATACGTGACGTTCATAGACGTATGTAGTTTTGTCTTTTCTCTTATCACAAGGCAGAAGGGACGATGATTTTTGTGTTTTTCTCAAGGCCAAGGGCTGAACAAATTCAAAGTTTGGGTCGTCCGTTTCAAACTTTTATTTATTTAATTTAAAAAAATAAAAGAATCATAAAATAAACAATTAGATATTTAACAAAATAAAAAGATATGCTCCCAAAAACATATTATTTTTTTAAAATATTTATAATATTAAGCTCTGTAAACGTTAGGGATATTAAATAATTTTTTTATTTTGATTTATCATTAATAAAACGACTCATTTAATATCAGTTGAGAGTCTTATTTGACATCATAAATTTTGTAATAGCCAATTTGACATCAAATAATTTTTAAAAATTACTAAATTAATACTTGTACATTTTAAAAGTAATTTATAATAATTTATTTACTAAGAAAAAAATTAAGATTAATAAGAAATATTTAAGATTAGAATTTATTTATATTAGCAAAAATGATTGACATTTGCAATAATTACTTTAAAAATTATATTAACAATATATGTTAATTAATAGAAAACATAAAAGATCGTATTGATAATACATTAAAATTAAGCTCTTAATATTATTATTAATATAATTTTAAATAATAATGATGTAAAACAATAGCTATTAATTATTTTATATCCTCATGAATCGTATGATTACAAAATTCTAGTCTTATAAAAAAATGTGTTTACCTAATTGTACTTGAATTTTTGAACTAAGATACGTGATGATTAATACTCATGGATGCATAACGGCTTACAATTAACTTTCGCTTAAGCTAAAACTTGTTTTTCATATTTTTCAATAAGAAGTTTCATCGTATAATAAAATTGAAGGAGAGAGGTTCTTTCACATCGAATGGGCACACATGGGTTATGTGACGGATTCAACATATGCGAGAAAAAAATTGATATAAGAACAACTACAAAGATATGATAAAATATGTGTAAAATAAAATAATGTAAACATATGCTATTTTTTTTACATTTTAAAAAGTTTCTTTAATTGGATGAATGTGTGCTTCTAGATAAGGACTTTTCTGGTCCATATGAACAATATTTATATTTATATTTAAGAGGAGAATATAAGAAAGGTTTGAACTGGCAACCCATATCAAACGAAGAAAATTATTGCCATTGGTGAAATTTTAAGAGATAACATAAAGCATTGTTAAATATATTTTTAAGGCTTTTGTTAGAATTGAATTTAAACACTTATAAATAATTATTTCTTATTAAAAAAACATATTTATTATATTATATGAAATAAAAAGTGTAATAAATATTTTTTTCAATAAAAAATGATCATTTTCAAGTGTTTAAATTTTAAATTTTAAAGTTGATGTTTTTTTTTTAATCTTTTGATTATATTATCAAAGGAGCAACGAAGAAAAGTTAGAAATGAAAATTTATTTCATATAAAGAAAGTAGGTTATATATATTACTAATTAAGTCAAGTTAAATTTAATCTTAAGTTAAATGCCATAAATACAATTTTACCAAAAGTTAAATTTTCGTACTACTAGTCACATATAAATCATACATCAGGAACTACATGGCGCCGATATTATCCACATTATCCCAATCTATTCCTCTATGACTGCGTAGAGCAATACTTCATTTTACTGATCGTGATCCAGGCTATTTGATCAGGTTTCATCACAAGAACTAAAACAGTGTTATTTATGCAACACTTTTTTTAATAAATTAAAGAGATAAGAAGAGAAAAGAGAGGAAAAATAATTAGACGTGTGATATGATAAAGAGAGATAAAAAATATTATTTTAAATTTTTTTTAGAAAAATTTATTATAAGAATAATATATCAAAACGAATTAATTCTGAAAGTCTTATTCTGGAATATTAACTGTACATGGCTGCTCATATATACCTCAAGAACCAAAGGGTCTATCACTGATGGCAGACAATATTCTTTTATCATTTACTAGTGTATAAAAATGTATTTAATTTTAATTTAACTAAAATACATTTTTTTATCGTTAGATTTTTTTCTGTTAATTAATTATTGACATTTGACAAAGTCTAATTTTATCACGCTATCATTAAATAAAACAAATCTAACAGATGAATTTAAAACCATGATTTCAATAAAATTAAAGAAAAAATGATTTTGTTATGACATCAAACAAATAAATAGATAATTTTATAGTAATAAAAAATACACTTGAGATATATATTTTATTTGAAAGATTAATCAACGATGAAACTGGGTCTAATTGTCTAAACTGTAAGCTGAAAGTGTCCAAAAGTTTGAACAAAGAACAAGACATGCTATCCAATATCCACGGTTCCCTACTTTTCCTCCTTCAACAAATCCATTTCTTTTCTCTGGGGCCATTGTATAAATTAATCAAAATATAACAGGTTGTAAGAGGAACCAGCGACTTAATACATATATACTCTGTTTCATCGTTGTCTCAGAAGCGCCAAGAAAGAAGTGTGAAGCTACAATAAAATGAAGGCACGCTGGCTAGCCATTGCTATCTTCATCTCATTTACAAATACCGTTAATTAATATTATCTTTCTAGCTAGTAAATTTATTACGAGGAATGGAAACTGATACGTGCATGACTCTTTTCGTGTCATTCAGAAACAGAGCCAATTTGTGGTGGTGCTTGTTCTTGTAGCGCTTTGCCTCGTTAATTGCTCGTCAAGCCTCAAGGTGTGTGGTTAAATATTTTTCTAATAAGTTTATTAAAACCATATCACATATAAGAGCATTTCTCATTGGTTTATGGCTGATTAACAGCTTGGAGAAACTTGTGGGTCTGAGAACCAATGCGACAGAGGTCTTCGTTGTGAAACATGCGCTGCAAATGGGAATACCCGGCCCAGATGCAGTAGGATCCAGCCCACGAGCCCAACTTCCAAGGTTGGTGACAGTTCTAATTTGTTGGTGTTTAATTACATTGAATAGATGCAAATTATAGTAAACTTTGATTGTGTTATGTTGTTGGTGTGGGGTTGTTAGGTGAAGGATTTGGCGTTCAATCGGTATTCGTGGTTGACGACTCATAACTCGTACGCTCAATCTGGCGTTAAATCGGAGACGGGATCTTTTATTGTAGCCGGCACAAACCAAGAAGACACGGTTTCTCAACAACTCAATGTAAGACTTTGCTTCTCCCTTCCTTCTTCATGGGATGGTTCGGTCCAGTTAAGTCTCTTGTTATTGTTATAAATTATAACACTTTTATGCTCACAATACATGACTTTGACACGGCATTGATCACGTTCTTTTTAATCGTTTAAAATTATGATCATTTTCCATTTCCGACTTTTTATTACCTTATCTTTTTCATAGGTTATATTTCGTTAGTTAAGGTTATTTATTTTTAGGCTTTTAGATAACATGATAAAGATAATTTTAGGCAATCAAAGTTTAAATCAAATGAAAAGACGCATGGCAAAGTAAATGAGATTACCAATAATCACTTCCTCTTTTAAGTTTTAGGAGATATTGGTTTTAATAGTTATAACTCATTTCCATTTTGATTCTTGTAAAAAAAAATTCTTGATTACAGGTCTCAACAATTTAATACTCTTAAGATTTTGGGATTAGATCCTCTTATGTAAGTAAGAAACATGGTAATGTCATGTTATCATAGAGAAAGATGCAAAATAAATTAGTAAATTCTACATAAATATAATGATTAGTGTTAATTACTATAATAATAATTTTGTGCATTTCTCTCTTCATTGTCATATTCTATATACTAGATAAGAGTTCGAATTTAAGGTTTCTATCTATCATCAGCCAAAAATAGCTTAACGAATGAAATTATACGAATCACATATTCATGAGGATTTTTATTTTTTGTAAATGAAAGTTGTACGATAGTATAAGTAAAAATAATTATAAAATGTAAAATTTGATATTCAAATGATAAGAACAAAAAAACAATTCAGTAAAATATAGAGACGGAAAAAAAAAACGGAAATCAAAACCCAAAATTAGTAGAGACCCTAAGAACTAAACTTTACTTTGAACTTAAGTTTAGAATGAAAATTGAGGGTAACACAGATTTTTTTTAGAGAGGTAGTTGAACTTCTTAAGAGGGAAAAAATCCGAATAAAATTGAATAAGTGTAACCATGTTTATCCTTTTGTATCTTGTGACTTTGGTGATTGATAACTGTATTTTAATATACAAAAGAGATGTGTTTTAGACTTTTCCTAATTAATAGGCTCATATTTAAAGAAGGATTCAAAACTCAACTTGAGAGAGAAGGATTCAGAGAGTTGACCGTAAATAATTTTGTCCATTTAGAATATTCAGAAGATGGATTAGGTATTAACTTCCAAAATCAAACTTACTAATAACATATTTTAGGGATCATGTTCTCAATTTTGTTATTTTTCTGCATTTTTTAAGCAAAAGCAGCTATTACTAACGTTACAGCTATTTTTATTTTTATTTTTTAATGTAATGGTTTATACTTTTATCAACGGTTGCAACAATTGTTATTCAATTTGAGTTTAATTTTTCCACCAAAAATATTTTCCTTAAATTTTGATGCACGGTATATATAACTATTTAGAGAAATGCTTAAAGGTACGTAGAGCCCCTGTACGAAAGGCATACGAACCTATCCATCAGTATTTTATGTACCTTTCAGTGTAAGTTGTTGTGATTGATTATCCCTTTTGTAACTTATCAATTTCATGCAAAAAAAACTGCCATAGAAAATAGTAAGATTTATTATATTACCATGCAACAATGTGTTGTCACGTTATATTGGGAATTTTACAACTCTTGTTATTATTGAAAGATTAACACCGTTTTTGTTTAAAAGTTTTATAACGTTTTTTTAGAATTTATTTTTATAATTTTTCTTTATTACATTACTCATTTTATCACATATTTTTAGATTTTTTATAGTTTTTTTTATTATTATAAAAGACATTGAGAACAAGTATTGTTAAAAGAGTTTCTTTATTTAAATATCTAAAAATTGACATGAAGACATTCTATAAAAAATAAAAATAAAAAGACACCTAAAAGTTAGATATTGAAAAAACATTACCATTGTTAAAATAACACTACTCTTATTAGTTATATGCTGAAGCCACTCATTCTCACTCTTATTCAACTCTAGATTTGGATAAGGTTTGCACCCCATAAGTCATGTGTCCTCCAGCAGGGATAATGTGTATTTATTGAGAAAAAAATATGCCACACTTAGAACATGATGTTTCCAAGCCATGAACATGTTGAAGCTTTCTAAGTTTGAATTGAGATTGCAGATAGGATTTGACTTGAGCATTGATGATATTATTTGGAGCCTGCAATTACTATATAATCCCCATACTCCAATGGAGAAACAAGTAATGAGCATTAGCCTTTTAACAAAAGTGAAACTTACTTTTTGACTGTAGAAACGCATGGTTCATGACTGCATTCAACAAGGCAAAGGAAAAATTTGAAATTATTTCTTGAAAGCCTATGTTAACTCTTAACCCGTGGATGGATTTATTAAGTTTAGATGCTGAATTCTCCCTTTTAATTGGACAACATTGTGGGAAACTCCTTGATGATAACAGGTCAAATGTTGAAATACAATGCAATAATAATATCGAAAGTATGCAGGGTAATTTCCTTAGGGACAAAACTTAGGTGCAATATCATGCAATTTGTGCTGTTTTTCAATTGGATTTGGAGTTTCAAATTGGTAATGTGTATTGACCTTTAATGTTGGTGTGTAACCTTCAATGTATTATGCATATTAGTGAGGTGAAACTCCTGATTGAAAATCAACACCGGTAGGCTGAGAAAACGAAGGAACTATACTTATAGGTAGAGGATGGGAAGGAACCCTGTGGAGTTGATAGAGAATTGGAAGTAGCAGAAGTTGAAGGCTGACATGAAGTTATCAAGTAAAGCTAAGGTTCTTAGTTGAGACTATAAAATAAAAAATTATTTTTATGAAATATTAGAACTTGGTGGAATGTGAATAAAGTTTTCTTGGTAAGGTCATAAAAGCAATCACCTCGACAACCTCTAGGCTTTGATGATGAAATGAAATAACTAGCTAGTTTATTGGCAGAATGGAATCAAATCCTTTAGAAATAATTAACCATGATCTTTGAGCAAGAAAAATATGACATCTTCTGCTATATTTAATCAATGGCTTGATACCTTCGCTCGTGCATTACAAAGAGTCTTGTACTAGTCAAATTGCTTTGAGTTTGGGAAATAGAGTTGTGACTCAAGATACACAATATTGTGAAGATTTCTTGTGCAATTGAAAAATGAAAAAATCACAACATTGTTAGTTTGTATCTGACAATTTAGAAGTCAAATTTTCACGAATGAATTCAAGCTTATTATTTTTCTTGAAAAAAGCTACAAGCTTGGCACATATCCAAGAATTGTAGTTGCCACTGGTGAGATGTTTAGACCGGAGGAACTAAAGATAAAATGAGAATGTTGGAATGATATGAAAAGAACAAATTAGAAAATAAGGCCATCCATGGAGGAAAGAGGAAGATTCTCCATAGTAACATGAAGCGATAGAGGAATTAAAAACCATGTGAATAATCCTAAAATTAATATGTTGTGGTTGAAATAGAAACATAAGAGTAATGACTCATACCATATTGAAAATGACAGTTTAGTGTAATTCTTTAACAATTATAGTAGTTCTTTGTTCATTTCAGTCACATCACAAAGTTTAATGTAACAAATCAAGTAAAAAAATAATGGGTAGGTATATCTAAATATCTAATTGTATATATATTATTAAACTTCTTTGATTCAGTTTCTGGATAAATATGAATGTACTATCTTATCTTTATGAGAATCTGAAACATCTATTTTTTTTATTCCCCATTTTCTTTACATCATACACAGAATGGTGTTCGAGGCCTTATGTTAGATATGTATGATTTCGAAAACGACATCTGGTTATGTCACTCCTTCGAAGGCAAATGTTTCAATGCCACTTCATTTGTAAGTTCATTAATTTGTAACTTATAAGTTACCTTAATTTGTGATAAATTATATGAGCCCAGATTTTCTCTCACACACATTCATTCACACCCCATATGCCAGCAACCTGCTATAAACGTGCTTGAAAACATTCAATCATTTCTGGAAGCAAATCCATCAGAAATTGTAACCATCTTCATTGAAGACTATGTGACATCTCCCCAAGGGCTTACCAAGGTGTTTAATGCTTCTGGGTTAAGCAAGTATTGGTTCCCATTGTCCAGAATGCCTAAAAATGGTGAAGATTGGCCAACCGTGGATGACATGGTTCAGAAGAATCAACGTTTGGTCGTTTTCACCTCCAAATCATCTAAAGAAGCTTCCGAGGGCATTGCTTACCAGTGGACATACGTGGTAGAAAACCAATGTAAGTTTTGTACCTTTTTATTAATAATAAATAATCATATTAACACGAAAGACAAAGTTTTTATTTCAGCTTCTTTTTAATTATTATTTTTTTATTAATAATCATTTTCAAATACGTACTAATTTAAGTAATATTATGGAGGTCAATCCCAATTATATGTATTATGGTTTTCTTGCTTACTTATTAAAGTAAAACTTTTATCATTTAACAGCTCCCTCAAGTTTTATGTGAGACTTTTATTATTTAACATTCTAAATATCTTTTTTAGTCCTTTTATTTTTCATTTGATTTGACCTTATTGATTTTCTAATTTTGGTTTTTTCCCCTTTCTTCAAATAAAGTTTTTCTTATTTTTTTAAAACGAACTCTAATCAACCTCTATATTATACTCATTTCATAACAATACTTTTATTGTATAGTGTAAAAGAATATTATAATTAAATGTCACTAAAAAATATATATTAATAACTGTAAATTTAAGAAATAAGACTTTTAAAAGTAAACTATAATTAAATTAAAAAAAAGATAATTTTTAAAAATATAAAGATATATATATATATATATATATATATATAAAGATATATATATAGAAAATTTAAAAATTTATATAAGATAATTAGTAAAATTTAAGTAACACCTTTAATTTTCAAAATTTATAAAAATAATTAATAAATATGTAAAAAAATAACATTATTGTAGCAAAAGAAAGTGTAGTTGCACATAATTTTTAGTTAATTTTAATATTAAAATGTACTTTTATTTATAATATAAAGATTTATTATATTTTAAAATTGTTTTATTTTATTAAAGCTTTATCATTTTAATACATAATATTCAAATTATAAAGTTAAATTAAAATAAATTTATTAATATATATATATATATATATATATATATATATATTAAAAAAACAAAACACATGTGAACTAGTATCGTATTAAAATTTAAGTGTAAATTTGATTTAAGAGTGTAAGAGAGGATAAACTTAAATTTAAATAACCTATTTATCTAAAAAATTTTAGTAAATTAAGACTTGTAAGACCACTACTGATAAGACTAATATTTATATACTCTTTTAACATATTACTAATCCATCGTTTGAGACTTCTTTTTATGATTATGTTTGGATTTAAATTAAATTTCAGATGGAGACGCGGGAATGAAAGGTGGTTCTTGTCCAAATCGTGCCGAATCGCCAGCTATGAATACGAAATCGAGGTCCCTTGTTCTGATGAACTATTTTCACACTGATCCTAATGCAACTTCGGTTTGTGCTGACAATTCGGCTCCGTTAGTTAGCATGATAAAGACTTGCCATGGTGCTGCTGGCAACCGATGGCCAAATTTCATTGCTGTTGATTTTTACCAGGTATTTACTTGCCCTACATTTGAGTCATTTGACCAAAATACTTTCTTTAAGAAAATATGAATTTGAATCTTACCTGGTATTTCAAAATACTTCATATGCAATGTTAGGAGAAAGGAGATATAAGTTACTACATTTTATGGGATAACTATGGACCTAAGTATTTCAAAAATATGACACCTTAATGTTTTTGTTTAGTTTGTTTTGGAAAGAGATGAACCCGATAGAACAAATATACTTGTAATCTTGTATACGGTTGTTAATAATTATGCTTTGTGTTGAAGAGGAGTGATGGCGGAGGAGCCCCAGAAGCTGTTGATGAAGCCAATGGTCATTTGACTTGTGGATGTGACAACATTGCGTATTGCAAGGTTACCAACTTGCTTCTTTCTATATATCTTTTAGGCAAAAGCTATCTAAAACTTGAAAGCACCTATTAAATAGTAAAAAACATTATTTAAAAATATTAATGCAATTTTTTATAATTTTTAATGCAATTTAACTGTTATATATTTTTAATAAAATATATTTTTGCTTCTTTAACCAGTATCTTTGGACACTGGTCAGTAAGATCCTATTTTTTTTTAATCAACTCTTAAAAACTTAAAATAACAAGTAACTTAAATTTAATTTTTTGATTGTTTTGTTAAAAACATAAACTGTTAATTCGTTTTTTTGTTGTTGTAATTTTAAATGTCAATAAACTTTTATTGCAATGCTTTTAAGATTAAAAAGTACCAGCATATTCTGAATTTAGAAATACTAAATTATAAAGTAAAATAGATATAAAAAGATTCGTATCCAATGTATTTTAGCTTATATATTTAGTTTTATAAATAGAAATTTATGTGCTCTTTGTCATTTATAATTTTTTATTAGTTTTGCTCTTTATAAATTTTAAAAGCATATTTATGATCAATTAATTCATCATCTAATGATGACAAATTATTATTAAATAATGACAGTATTTTTAAAAGAATTTAAAATATATATAGACTAAAACAATTAAAGAATCAAATTATTCGACATGCTGTATCTTCTATGATGAATTATGCCTACACAGGACGTTGTCTATAAATTCATTCAAAAACTTAATGTGGTTACGGCGAATCGTTACTATTTGTCTATAAATATGTGCAGGCAAATGCTACATATGGAACATGCGACGTGCCTCCCATTTCTCCACCGCCACCTGCGGCTGATGCCACCACTGCCAACACCGTGGAGGGAGGAAACCAGCCATCGCAAGGGAAAGCTTACGTGGACACTCCGGCCAAGCTGCTGCAATCGCTTGGAATGATTTTGGGAATGACCACTTTCTTGACTTGGTTCTAGAATCTTAAAATACTACGTATTTTGCATTAGAAAATGCTTTGTAATTTTACAATTTTGTTAATTATATAGAATCTTAGTTATATAGTGTGAAGATGTGCATGTAACTCGTTGTGATTTTGTTTGCGATTAGATCGTTTTGGGTCCTAATAAATATCAGGAATCAGCGTCCGATTTTGCATTAGAGGCTTATACGAATTGAAGAATTTCTTTGCTAATACGTTTTGTTTATTTTATTTTATTTTATTTTAATCTACGAGACTGTTTTGCATAGCAATGGGAGAGGTGAATATATACTCTTTGGGATAATTACTGATCTCTTTTGAGTTTAGTATTAATTATACTTACATTCTTCTTAATTGTTAAAAGTATACTCGCAGTACTTATTTTATACTAATTGTATTTAAAAAATTATGGATATCTCTCATGAGGTGCTAGCTTGGAATGAGAGGTGTAGTTACACTTGTTGCTGGTGTGATTCTATGGAAGTCATACTTCTCATGAATGGAGATAATGCTTGTTTCCATAAAGATGATGCAATCATTAGGGAGATTCAGGATTTGTTACGCAGAGACTGGAACGTTTCCATTGCTCATACTTTAAGAGAAGACAACTTTTTTCAGATGATTTTGAAGTTGGGTTCCATGAAGAGTGAAAAAGAGTAATTGGGTTTAAGCTGAGTGACTTATTTATTTACAATCCCTGAAGACAAGTAATAACAATGGAAATGGATGGTTGATATTGATCATTACTAGTAACAAAAGGTGTCTTAGGCTACAACCAGGTAAATTTTTTGTTGCAATGAGGGTTTTTACACTGCCTAGAGACCATGACTCATCATTAAAATGCAAGTAGATAAGTTTGTTAATATACTGAGATGCTTACTGACGGTATTTAAAAGAGAAGGCAAAAATAAGGAAAGGAAGGCTTAGAGACAAAGATAATGGAATGATTCTCAATCACTGATTAAAGAAAAGTATAGGTATATATACAACTTATACATCCTAATTGTGAAAAAGATAACAAAATATAATGATGAAAAAGAAAAATAGAGGTATATATCCAACTTATATATTCTAGAAGCTGGTAACAAATTACAGTAGTGAAAGAAAATAAAATAGCAAAAAAATAAAATTTGTATAGTTGTACAATGGATAGGAATGGATTGTACAGTTAGTTTTGTAATCAATTGTGCTCTTATTCTTCTTTTAGCCTCCCACAAGCTGAAGGTTCAAAGATATCATAAAGTTCAAGCTTGAAAGATTTGATTGAAGCAGCTTTGGAGGGAGAGCTTTAGTGAACATATTTGTGAGCTAACGTGAAGAGAAAATCAGGAGAAGGTTTATTAGTCTAAAAAGTAGTTTTTCCCAAACTAAGTGGTAGTCAATTTCCAAGTGTTTAGTCCTTTCATGGAACATTGAATTTCCAGCGATGTAAAGGGCACTTTGACTGTCGCAGTGTAATGTAGCACGCCTAGCAAAAGGAATCCGTAAATCTCTAAGTAAATAAGATAGCCATTGGAGCTCACAAATGGCTAATGCAAAGGCTCTATATTCAGCTTCAAGAAAATCTAGAGATAGTGGATTGTTTCTTTGTTTTCTATGAAACCAAGGAGCTCCCAATGAAGAAATAATAGCTGCTGACAAAGCGAGGGTGTTGACACACCTAACCTAGTCAGCATCATTGAAACCAAACAGTTGAAAGGAAGAAATCCTGTTAAAGAATAGACCTTTTCTAGGATAGTTCTTTAGATAACAAATAACCCTTAATGCGGCTTGAAAATGTGATTGAAAGGGGTAACCATGAATTGACTAAGTTGTTGGGTTGCGAAAACAATGTCCGGACGGGTATTGATGAGATATATCACATGACTAACCAAAAGTCTGTATGATAAGGGATCAGTAAAAGGGGTATTGGAATCATGATGAACACGTAGTGAGTTGTCCATTGGTGTGGAACACGGTTTGGAACTTAGAAGTCCTGCATCTTTAATTAAGTCCAAATAATATTTTCTGTGGCACAGCGAAATACCAGATGATGAATGAGCAACCTCAATCTCTAGGAAATATTTTAGTTTGCCTAGGTCCTTGATATGAAAATTGGAACTCAAGGGGTGTTTGATCTTATCAATTTCAGTAATGGAGTTCCCAGCCAGAATAATATCATCAACATAGATAATCAAAGCAGTGAAAGTGAAATTTGTTGCCTTAGTGAAAAGGTTATGATCGCATAAGCTTGCTTGTATCCATAAGATAGTAACTGATTGGACAGTTTTTCAAACCATTTGTGGCTAGCCTATTTTAAACCATTTAGTGACCTTTTTAATTTGCAGCACTGAGAAGGATGATATCCATTGAGTCCCTAAGGAATAGTCATATATACGTTCTTTGTGAGGTTGCTATAAAGGAAGACATTATTGACATCAAGTTGCTCAAATGCTAGTTGTTAATGAGAGTTACTGCTAGGACAACATGAATTATGCTCATCTTGACAACTGGATAGAAAATTTTCAGATAATCAATGCTTTTGATCTGGGAGTAGCCTTTGGCCACTAATCGCACCTTGTAATGCTAAATCGAACCATCAGGACCATGCTTGATTTGTACACCCATTTGTAACCAATTGGCCTACATTGGGAGGCGTTTGGGCTATATCCCAAGTTTGATTCCAAACTAGATCTTGAATCTCAACTTTAATGGCCTCCTGCTAGCAAGGTTGTTTTGCGGCTTTGTGGTAAGTGGTTGATTCTTGCATAGAAGATAGACTCATCAGAAAGTGGGAATGGGATAAAGAAATACAAGAATAATCAACAAAAGCTTGAATAGGATAAGAAATCTTTAGAAAAGATTGGGTGAACTGTGTTAAAGTAGAGATTGAAGAGCTAGGACAAGTGTTGCACTTGTGGTCAGCAAGGTAGGTGGGACAGTGATGAGGACGATTGGAGTGGTGGGTGGGTTGTGTCATGACCTAATTACTATTCTAAGAACAACCATATACAGTAAATGAAGGAGTTCACGTGCATAATGTTGCTACAATACACACAATTTATATTTAAAATTAAGCATTCAAGTGATACATAAAATAAATATCAACTATTGTTATTGAGCTCTATTGTCAGAGGATCCCTCCTTGATTTCAATTCATGGCATACCATAATGATTTCAAGAAAAGTTTATATTCATATAACATCTTCTCGTCTAAATCAAAACCAATTGTGTCGATCCTATAATGGGTCCAATCATAGTAAGTATGAATAATCAACTCTCTCTTAATATTAGGAAAATGGGGATTTCAAAACATATCATCCTCACTCATATATAATTTATGGCACCTATGAATCTCATCACTTCAAATGGAAATCCCTTCAGAATTAAATTCTCACTTCTCAATCAAGTTTTCAGTGTAATAAATAATGACTTGAATCCACACTAATAGTTAACTATGTTAGAGAGAATAAAGTATACAAAAAGTGCAACTATACAAGGGTGTGATTGTAATACGGAAGTGCATGCATATAATTGTAAAAGATTAATAGTTTAAACATATCCATCCAAACCAAATTCTCCAAAAAGTTTAAATCAAAAGTAAACTCTTAGACGTATAATATCTCTAAATAAGCAAAATGAATCTCTCCTATGAGCAATATCTAATCTATGACTACACATAATTATATATAATACTCTAATGGGAGATAATCTTTACTAGGATCACACTCCATCCCATCACAGGAAGGCAGATCATTCCTCGCTTGGGGTCGAGGTGAAGGTGGCAGATCATTATCACTATCTATTCGTCCCACGGTAAGGGGTGATGAACATGATGCATGCTGTAGTGGTGGTGGTGGTGACAAACATCTCATGGAAAGTCCCGCTTCATCTAATGACAGAGGAAGAGCTCTTGTAGGGTGTCGAGATATGGGTCGGATAGAGGATTCCATAATAACTATGTCCTTCCACTCAGGTTCGTGGATAGGATCCGGTTCGGGAATAAATGGGGGTTCAGGATTCAGTTTAGGAATAGATAGGGGTTTAGTATCTATAGAGGCCTTTCCTTTGTCGAGATTCCCAGGAGGGTTAAGAGGTGGTGTCTGGTCTGGAGGTACTATGTGAGCAGTAGGAGTAGAGAAAGATAAATGTGATATCGTCTCTCATAACAAAATAAAAATTTCAATCAAAAGATTGTTGTTCCAATAGGGCTTCTAGCCCTCGTTAGTTATGGGTCCCACGCCTATGGTAACTAGGCCTCGGAAGATGCGTTAGTGAGTTTGAGATTCGTATAACCACATCTCCTTCTCTCTGTCCAGTACCCAGATCTTTACTTGGTCGGTGTACATATGAAATGCATACATGTAAAACAAAACAAAACAATCAAGAGGAAGAGACAAACTAGAGGATGAGTCCTACACAATTATAATAATCCATATTATAAATATAACAAATGAATTAAAACAAGTTAAACAAAACCTTCAATCCATTTACATATCACTCAAGATCCTATTAAATTATACTACATAGTCCTATCATCCAAACAATGATAAGGGATGCAATGCATGTCACTTGTAAGTTTACAATTTCTTAGAGTTTCATCATTTTTCCAATCAAGGTGGCCGGAAGACTTTATTCCCTACTAGTTAGCACATTATGTTCTCAACTTATTGACTGATCCATATTATTAAAATAGTATTCAAGAATGGGCTGCCACGACTCTGGTAATGGGTGTCTACATCAGGATTAGTAAAGGTTCCTCGGCGACGTGGCCCAGCTACGGTAAACTACTACACGTCATTGAGCCATTCCCTTCCTTCACTACTCCTAAGGTTCTTTCATGAGACTGGACATAAGTATTCTGCACTTGTGTCAGACTGTTACGTGAATAATGCAGATGGATGAATGGTTATGCAAATACATCATTGCTGTTTCAAGGGTACACACGTGCCACTTAATATTAATAATCACACCCAAACAAAAGTAATGTGTGTATACATATACATATATATATATATATATATATATATATATATATATATATATATATATTACTTCATCAAGTCATACACCACTTAATATTAACTATCAAACTCAAACAACAACAACAACAACGTATATACATATTGCTTCATTAAACCACTCACACCATTTAATATTAACAATCAGACCCAAACAAAAATAATGTATATACCTATCACTTCATCAAATTATATACCACTTAATATGAATGATCAAACTCAAACAATAGCAACGTATATACATATTACTTCCTTAAACCACACACACCATTTAATATTAACAATTAGACCCGAATAAAAATAATATCTATACGTCTATTTTATCTAATCAAAACGGTATGTGTTGGTTATGATAAAAGATGAACTCAAACAAAATAATTCTCACATGTTTATTGCTTATGCTTAAAACAACATATTGCATCTCAAATAGGAATCAGACCCCAAACCAAAATAGAATACATGCATATAACCCATTATAACAATAGTCCTCCTATTCTCAGCATAACAACACATAATTAGTATTTAATTGATTATCTTTCATTGGTTTCATCTTGGTTCCTATGGTCAGGGCATAGCTTTTTAGAATTGTTTCTACCTAAATAATATAGCATTTGGTGAGCCTATTTACTTCTAACGTTTCTGCTATCTAAGAAACCGTGAGGGTTGTAATTTAAGTAATCAATATCCAAATAGAATACAACAAATACAATAGTCAATAAGTACAGTTTGTCCTCAATCTATTAAAATAGACAATAAAATCTAAATCTTCAATTATAGAGAGGTCTCTATCATTTCTAGCATGCAATTATACATTCATATTCTGTATAAAACGCAAATCTAAAAAGAGATGAAGGGTTTAGAAATCTGCTACTAATCATGTGCATTCTGAAATTTAAAGGTTAGGTAACTTACCACTCAATATATTTATATCTGGTACATATAGGGAGGTATAGTATCTTCGTGTTCTGTGAAGGTCTCTACCTTTATTAATTTAGACAAAAAGATAGCAAGGAATGAGACACATTATCCACATCCAAATGAAATACCTCAACGCCTTAATGGGTAAATATGATTCACAGAAGATGTTGACAAAAACAAGTGGTAGTGGCTATAACTATGTTGTTGCGTAACAATCATCATGAAACTTACAATTCAGAATTGTATATATATAAAAACAAATAAAGATTAATTGACTAAACCAATTATAAGGGTATATTTCAGTGTTCACAAGAATAAGAAATCTTTTAATTCAATAGTAAGAGATACTGTCAATGAGTTACACTAAAATTTGAATATATCTAAAGGAACAATCATATATCCAGAGTGATAAACCAAAAAGAAAAAAACCTACAAGAAACCTGCGTTTTATATCTAATATAGTGTATTTATTATAGAGAGAAGCACTACATATTGCTCCATTAATTCAAATATAGCAAGCAAGTCGACCCATTTATCATGCAACCCAATATCAAATTCATCATCTTTTAGTTCAAAAAAGGTGCAGGCAATTTTAGCATTAAGATGAGAAGAAAATAAATAAGTTTTGAGAAAATTATTATCATAAAGAGAAATCACATATTTTCATATTCACGTAACATTGGTCATTAAATTTAGTTGAGAAATTCATACAAAGAATAAGGATGGACATGAAATAAGAAGATGATGACATGCACTACAAGCCTCATCATGATTGCTCACCATGCAAGAATTTTAAACTATCTTTCACTCATCAGATAATTCAAAACACAGAGAAGTTGAAGGAATGGGATACATGCAACTGATTAATTTTTATTTAGGAGAACTGAAAGTCGAAATGCACACAAAAATATCACTTCACACACAAATAATCGAAAGACACTAGGACTCCCCCTAAACTTAGCCTAGTCGTGAGAAAGAAGAAAAAGGCAGTGTGTAAAGATTCATCCTCTTGAAGTAGGATTCTAGGCGAACAACTTGCAATCTGCTAGCTTGGATGTCTAAAGGTAGAGGGTAGAGACGAGTATAGTGATTACGCGAGTGTAGTTTGAAGAATGGTGTTTTATTCTCTTTGTCTTCTCGGTACCTCTCTCAAATAGTATTCCTTTTTTCAAAAGAATGAAACAAGGAGAGTTGAGTTCCCTTTATACGTACATTAGCTTGCAAGGAAACCAATAAACTAACCTTCATCGATTTCTCTTCCCTCATTAAGTGTCAACTCCTTGGTTACGAGTCTTTAAGAAAAATGGCCACCTAATCAGGCCATTAAATTTAACTACACACTCTCTTTCCACTATGAGATGGCTACATGACATTTCACCTTCCTCTACTAAACCCTTAAGCCCTTTGCGCCTTACCAATGTTACTCACACTGTGCATAGAACCATAATTATTAGAATATTACTCAGTATATTAAATGCGAGAATGTGACTTTAGGAGAAAGAGAAATTAGAAAAATGGAAATTAAACGCAGGGTTCGTGAAACAAAGTGCATAATTTGAATGGTAAATGTGAGTGGGGAATTTATTGGAGTATTTAAGTATAGGTGGATGACTATAGATTAGATTTGTGGAGAACAATTTACGTCCCCTACCCTCTAGAATCTTTTCATGATTTAATATAGGGAATAAATGTAATTTAAAGATGGTGATTTACTAGGATAAAAATGGAGCATGCAAAGGAACTAATTTAGAAAAGGTGCATGGGATGAGGAAGAGCTTACTCCCAACGTAATTCATGAAGGCAGGGACCATGTAGAATTAATAAGACTAGTTTATGGGGTGTCATTTTCGTAAGGCATTTAAAAGGCACCAATCATGTATAATTAAAACAAAGAAGGGAGATTGGATCCTTGCCCTTTTGAATTCCCACGCGATTTTAATGTAAAGAAGGGGAATAACTCCCAAAAACATAGGTTAGAATGGATGGACAACAATTATGCTTTTATTAATGTCATTTAAGGAGGTTGTTTCATGGGGTGTTGGAGAGAGATAGAAAACAAAGTCTTTCGACTCTTTTTGTATTAGGTTCCTAAAAAGAGTAATCTTGGGTCAATTATCATGATAAAAGGAAAGAGGTAATTCAAAATGGAAAAGAGAAAGGTCATGTCTGTAGTTACAAGGGATTCATTATCCATAAAGGGAAAAGATGGAATTCAATATTTACACTTAGAATGCAACTAAGGCATTAAAAGTTTATGCTAAGGTATCCTTATAATAGCATGCAGTAATTGAAACAAACATGGATAACAAAAATATTTCTAAATCAAGCATACCAAAATGAAATTAGGGATCAAGAAATAAACAAGGAGGAATAATAATAGGTGTTGAAATGATAGAATGACATCAATATAATATAATAAAAGAAAGAAGAAAAAGGAAAAGAGGAAAAAAAAATCCCTCCCCCAAAATATACCAATAGACATTGATTAAGATTCAAAAATTGATCTAAGTTTTTTTAGGATGTTACAGGTTGGTGTTCTAGTTTTGACTTTGACGGTGATGAGGAAGACATAGAGGATGAACCGATTAGTATAAATAGAGGGATGGGGAGGGTACGAGAGGTAAGGAATGACTGAATGAGATCATATGGAGTGGGAGAAATTTTTTGAAAGGTTGTGATGAATTTGTGTTGGGCTGAGAAGTAGAGGGGGTGGTGTGATAAAAAAAATTGAAGTTAGGAAGATTATTGGTTTATAGTGAGTTTTGGTTATCACTGATGAGTCAAATTAATTTTTGTAAAGTAAAAATCATTTCATTGAATAAAATATTTTGGGAGATAAAAATTTCTCTAGTATTTAAATTTGAAATCACATATCCTTTTGTTTCAATTTAAAAACCCCAAAAAAAATATTACATCTAACACGAGTATCAAATTTTTGGTGAGAATGATGTGTTGAGGCATAGTACAAATAACCAAACCCTTTTAACATGAAAAATATGGTTTTTGTTTGTATAATAATTTAATGGGAGTTTGATTTTTAATGATAGGGGATGGAAAGCGATTTATGAGGTAAACAACGTGTTTTAAAAGCTCTAGCAACATTAAAAATGTGTTGGTTTTTGCTTTCCACCCGACTATTTTGTTAAAGCATATAGACACAACTTGTTTGATGAAAAATTTCTTTACATGAAAAAAATCTTGTTGGAAAAATTCAAGGCCATCATCTAAGCAAATGCATTTAATGGTAATAGTTAAAAAATATTTGTGACCATGAATAGAAGATTGAGAAAAGAGATCGCAAGTATCCATATGAATTAAATAAAAAATTTTGAAGCTTTATAAATACTTGGAGAATATGACAACTTTCTTTGTTTAGCTAAGTGAAAAATATCACAATTTTCTTCAACATGTTTTGAAATAAAAGGATAATTAAAATGAAAAACATTAAGATGATTGCTAGAACAGTAACCTAGTCTAAAATGCCAAAGGTTAGAGTTGGTAATTGGTGGAGTAAAAAAATTATTAATGAACGAGGCTCTAGGAAGGGTATGACTAACATCCTTATTGATCTACAAATCTATGCTTCAACTTAGTTAAACCAATCATCTTCAATGACTTCATTTCCTATATTTGACAATGAGAATTAGAAGAAGAAAAAAAAAGTGTATTTAAGAGAAGATAAAAGTTTAAAAATTGAAAGAAGATTAAATTTGAAATTTGCCACATAAAAAACATAATGAATAATGAAGTGTGTAGATAATTGGATACTGCCTAAAATATGAGCAACAATCACAGAACTATCAGGTAAGTTGATGTGCACATGTTTGATTTTGAGATATTTAAAAATTTATTGAAAGAACAAGTGATGTGATTAGTTGCCCCTGAATCAATTATCTAAGAAACATTATTAGGTGTGTGAGAGACAGAAACAGTGGGAGCAGTGTGTGTGTTGGACAAAAAATATAATGTTGTGGTCGTGCAAAAAGCAAAATGGATACCAAAACGTATATCAGTAGAGTCAAATGGATCGATTTTGGACACTTGAGAGAGGTTGACATGTTTGGGCTGAGAAGATGCTACTGATTGATTACCATCAAGATTGGGTTTTTGTTGCTGCTGAAGGAGGCTAGGGAGGCTTTGAAATTGGGCCCTAGTTAGCGTGAAGCCCAACCCATTGGATGAGTTGTCCTAAGTGACCAAAAAGTGTGTCTACTTGTGCAGCGTTGTTGACAGTAGCAAAGGAAGAGGGGTTGTCAAGATTGTGGAACGCAACCGCCCTGGATATCATGGGTGGCTAGGAGGGTAGTTATGCTTGGCATAACAAATGTCTACTATTTGTCCATACGGCAATAATAGATGCATTTTTTGTTGGATTTGATTCGAGTATTCCCTCTTGGTGGTCCTCTTAGAGCTCCTCCTCCTCGTTCTTTACTGTACACGATTGTCCGACATTGAAGAATGTTGGTGTTCTTGTTGAATAACCATGGAAAATACTCGGCTTATAAACGAAAGAGGGTCCATCAAAAGGATTTAGGAATGAATGACGGTGAAATGGTCCTCGAGGCCTTTCAGAAAATGGATTATAAAATCTTGTTGATGGTAGAGTCTCACGGAACAGGTGCGAACAAAGAAAGGGCACAAATTGTCGAGCTCCTCCCATTGAGATTTCAGAGCTGTGTAATAGTCTCTAACGAGAGCCTTGCTTGAGATCATATATGTCCTCTTGGAGCTTTGCTATAAGAAGTAAATCACTCTGAGAAAACTGGTCTCAGAGCTCTGTCCAAATATCCATGGCACGGTCAAGAAAGATGACGCTTTGCGCAATGGATGATGACAACAAGTTCAGCAGCCAAGACATTATGAAAGTGTTACAACACTCCTAAGAAGGATAAACAGGATCATCGACAGCTAGTATAGGTATAGTGCTAGTCAAGAAACCCATCTTATTCTTAAAGATTAAAGCCGTCCGAATTGAACGAGACCAGGAATGGTAATTGCTGTCATTTAAGGCTAGAGTGATAGAGACAGAAGATGAGTTTTCCCTAGGATAGATATGGTATAGACTGGAGGGGTCAAGACATGGATCAAGTTGTGGCTGGACAATATCAATGTCACTGGTACTAGAAGCATTAGACATTTTGACAGGGGTTGAGGAATTAGCAAAACTCCAAAGTGGAGCTCTAATACCATAAAAGAAAAGGCAAAAATAAAGAAAGGAAAGCTCAAAGACAGAGATAATAGATCGATTCTCATTAATTGAAGAAAAAAAAAGGTATATATACAACCTATACAGCCTAATCATAGAAAAGATAACAAAATAGAATAACAAAAAGTTACACCTCAACACATTCTAAAAGCTAGTAACAAATTACAATAGTGAAAAAAAATAAAATAGAAAAAAAAAATTTGTGTAGCTATACAATAGATAGGAATGAACTGTACAATTAGTCTTGTGATCAATTATTCTCCTCTTCTTCTTTTAGTATCCACCTCTTGAAAATAGAATATGAAAATACTATTAAGTTAGGAAAAATTAGATATCACTGTTTTGTTTGATTTTGCTTCCAGTGTGTGGAAGAATCGTGTAAGCAGACAATGCTAATTATCAACCTATAGTTTGTTAGTGATTCTGCGAAAGGTACACTATATGCCCAAATTATCCTCCTCTAAAAGGCGTCAACAATTTTTGCTATATCTGGGATGTACTCTATGCCGAATCGAAAAGGTACTTCAGAAAATTATCAGAGGATAACTTTTCTTGGTTATTTTTTTAAAAATAAAGAGAATTAATTCATTGAAAGTAATTAATTAATCAAATAAGTAATTAATGAAGAGCTGCAGAATCTCGAGAATACAGTTCCATTTATAACTTAGGGTTGTATGCAGTCCAACCAATTATCCTGACACCAGCAAGGGAATCAACTACAAATTCTATTATAAGTTGTGACGGTGTACAAAGTTGGTGACTAACACTCCTTAAGCTTCAATAAACTATTCAGCTTTACTACTTTTACTCTATGATTAGCGACATGCTGTTATAAGCATTTTACACAATTGTTTTCTAATCCATAACTTTATTGCCCATAAAGTTTATGGCAATTTTAGCTATATTTCAGACTGTCTTCGCTTAAACAACAGCTTACCAATTTCTGTAATGTTGGATTGGAGCTTAATAGATTTTGATTTTTTAGAACATATGTCGAAAAATTCTTTATTGACTTTTATGAACTACGTTAAAGTATACATGATTCATTAGTTGTTTAAGTACTTAAATTCAGTACAAAATGCCTTCAACTACTACGCCTTCAAGAAAGCATTCATATTGATACATCTGTTGAATACACGTACGAAGTTCAGCTCTAGGGTTTATTCGCGCATAGACTTGAAAGAATAATGGTTCCTCTTAACAAAAATATACAGAATCAAATGAAAACAGTCAAAACATATTGAATACATTTATACTGTATGAAATTTCTATTGAAATCTTTCTTGCCATACCCATTGGGTTCTCAAGGCATGCCATTTTATTTTCCTTATTATTTACTGCAGCTCCCCAACTGGTGCCTCGTTGAGCCACAGGAAATGAATGAAGTCATATAATTTTGCACTAACACTAACCTGTTTCCAATTCAAAGAAAAAACATTCAAAATCACTCAAGATGAAAACAATAGCATAATTTAGAGCAAGGTATGGCCTTAGTGACCTTATATGGAGTTGGGTTAAGTCTCCTCATGTGATCAGGTCGCATTTGCTCAAGTTGCTTAATGCATCGCTCTCTAATATCTCTTAGCGGTGGTAAAGTTTCTATCTTTTTATCTTCAAAAAAGAATATGCAAATCAATAAAGAAAAGTATAAAGTAACAGTCATAAGTTGCATCTACAGAATGAGTCACTGATAAATGCCTGTACGCCACTTTATGTACTGTAACCTTGTCAGATTGCAACCTTGACTATCTGATGACATCCATTTCATGCAGGAAATAAAAAAATACATTTTGCAGACATAATTTACAGATAAGATGATATCTTCATTTTCTCAGACTAAAGGGATAGTGTGGCAGGTTCAAAAGCTAAAACAAAATTCTAGTAGTTGGTCAAGTGAATCACCAGATAGTACTTAAAAATGATGCAGCAGTTTCCTCTTCCTTAAGCAAACAAAACGAAGGTTTTTTATGCTATCAAATATCAATAAGCTACAACTGATCTCCATGATTGTTATTATTCTCTTAAAGGTTAGTTCTCACCTGAACTCCCAGGCCAATAACACCTCAGAAGCTCCTCAACATGCTGTGGCACCACGTATGCCCTCTTGGATTCTTGGAATGGATGGCGACACAGTATTCTTTCTCCCACCTATGAATAAAAGATGATAAAATAATTTTTATGGCTAAATTTGTAAACAGCAGATAACCAACTCATTTGGAGGATAAACTGACAAGCCATGAAGCTGGAAACTTGACATTAACAGCAACAAGATGAGAATGATGAGAGGCTGTGTGCCTATTATTTGGGTTTATATGATGAAAAAGAATAAGGAATTAAAATTGAATATGGCCTAATTTTCAGAACAGAAATATTGGGGTTCTATCAATAGTTGCATCTACATTATCCAGTACATATAGGATTTTTCTTCATCCAGCCCACCCTTGAGGAAACCCATATGGATGTGTTTAAGGCACCTCATCAGGGTGCCCGAGAATAATTACTTCAATGTAGCGTTAAAATGAATAAAATAAACGATTGCATGCTTTCACCAAAGGATGGCAGTTTTTCCTTAATAGTATTCGTATAACTCCAAGGTGAACAGAAGTCTCATTGGCTTGAATTCCCTACTTGGCATGCTAGTGAAAACTTATTTAATAGCAATTACTGACATCCCCAACCCCAACTGAGGGAGGGATGCAAACATTGACAAAATAGAAGGTAGCTAGACAGAGTCAGACAAAAACGTCAAATAATACCTTTGGAGAGGGCTCATTTTCTCCAGTCATTATGTCTACCAAGGGATAACCTTCTTTCCCATACAGCCTATAGGATCGCTTCTTACATGGAATAGAGACCTAATAGAGAATGGAAAAGAGAAAATAAAATAGTTAAATACCAATCAGACAATTGCACTGTCATGTCCAGTTTAGAATGCTAAAACCTTTGACACATCTTCAGAAAGTTTAATGCGAGGTTGATTATTTATCTCAACCAGCTTGAAAACAACACCCAGAGCAGCTTGAGCATAACACGTAACCAGATTTGTACCAATTCCAAAGGCATCAACCTCATGACCCTGCAGAGAAAATGCAATCCAATCAAAACTTATGACAAGAAACTATAACCTTAGTAAATTTTACCTTTTTGTCAAGATCAATATTTAATTTATTTCAACCTCACATGCATGTGTGCACACAAAATAAGACAAATAAATCTATGGGCGTGCAGATAGGACTCCAACATGGTATGAATATTTACTATGAGAACAAGAAAAGAATTTCAAAGAAAAATCTATAAATATTTTCCATTCAATAAGTTAGCAGTAACATATTTAGATTGGTCACTGACACCTTTTAAGCCACTAGGCCTCCCTAGGAAAATAATCATAGACTTTGAACTTGAGCTTGGGGCTAAAGCTCCATGCTGATTAAACTCGCCTTCACTCCTTGGATGACCATGGAGCTAAGCCTCATGCACCTCAGCTTCCTTCTTAAATTAAAATTATGTTTTTTCTTAAAATTTTTATAGAAATTTAATTATAAATACTCAATATCTGTTATAGCTACCCACACCCCTTCAATAAACATCAAGCTCCCTTGGTTAAATAACTTAGGGTTGTTTAAATTATCCTGAGCTTATAGATCTTTTGGCAATATAAAATATCTTTGGAAATTGAAATTGCTACTTCAGCCAGTAAAATTATGTTAGGATTTCCATCCATTTTTCACACCAAAACTACTTAAATGATTAATATTATCACAATCATGGTAGGAAACCATACTACATGTATATAGAAAATTACATATCCACTACCCAGAAGCAATACAATGATAACATGTACATTTATCCCACAAAACTGTAATTTGGAAACTCAATACACACCAAATATAAAGCAGATTTCAGTAGTATACCTATCTGTGAATTAAAACAAGCATCCAGTTAGTTGGCATACCTAAATTTTAGCCAATTTGATAAAATTTAAAATATGAAATTTTTAATAACAACATAATTACCCACTTTTCTAATTAAATGAGGAAAAATATTACCATAGCTATCCAACCATTTTACTCTACTACATTTTAAGATCCAAATTTATATAGTGGGAAAGATCATTAAACACCAAACCTAATTTTTGATATAATCTGTTATTATAAGTGAAAATGTGTAAGAAATCAACAATTAAGATATCTATCAAGTATACCCAACATACATGTATAATAATTTAAATATAAGAATTTTTATGGGGTACTGAAATACACAATTACAGAATGTGCACACACATAAGCAAAGCCACACACATAGTCACTGCTCAATTGTTCGGTAGATTGTGAATCAATGGGCAAAAATTTACAAACTAGCTACAGTTTGCAACACTAATTACCTGTTTGTTTAAAGCATCTAGTGTTTCCTCATTAAGGTCATTACTAGCAGTGATTGACAACTTCCCAAAGTCAGGCACTCCGAATTCCTTTTCAATAGAGCGAAAGAACTTCCTGACCTCACAAGATAAATATGCAAGGTCACCAGAGTCCAATCTAATGCCAACTGCTCTGTATCTGCACATGACATCATGCAAGCTCAACAATGAATGGAAATTGCATGATTCTGAGGCTGTGTCAAAGCCAAAAGGCATAATAGTAGAGTTGTAAACACATACCCTAACATTGTTCGCCAAAAATCAAAACAGACAAAAGAAGTTACCAAAAAAGCAAAAGCACAAATAACCTAATAGGGACAAAGGATTCTCAACAAGAAAATACTTGCAACAATAAACAGGCAGCATAAGAGCATTTTAGCTTAATAATTGAGGAAGAAATTCCTAATCAACGTCATTAATTCATTATGGAGGCTGCCACTACGTACATGCCACTAGGCACTAGCATTTACTATTGCTAGTAATTCCTCACAAAACATCTGTCTACATACTACTACTACTACTACTACTACTACTACTACTACTAACACAACATACTGTTTTTGATTCATTTGCAAAAGAAAAGAAAAACGAAAAACTTCATACCCCAATCAACTAAAGATCAACTGGGAACATTAACTACCAAAAAAAGACCCATACTTGTGTAAAACTTATAATCAAGTGATAATAATAACAGGAAATACTTCCTGACATACCCTAAATCACCGAGAGCTAATGCAACTGCACAGAAGTTAGGTATTCCACTTCTTATCACCTGTCGACAAATGCAAATGTAATTAATGAATGCAATTGAAGAAATAACAGAACATAAGTAAAAAATAAGGAATGAACCCATGTAAAGGTTAGCAACTTCACTACTCATTATCAAACAAACAAAAACCACTTGACAGATGACATAATAACTGAAAATAACAGTTTGTGAAATTGAAAATTTGGTATAGCATATAATGATTGGCAGGCAGAAGAGGGAGAGCAATGAGTGTTGCAGTATTCAAGTGTATAAGAGGTATCACATCCCTTATGAACCTTAAGTATGATTTATCACACAAACCCAGTTTCAGTATAATGTCTTTGTATCTCTGCTGTACAAGAACTACCCATTCAATTGAGTTATACTTAATTTATTTGAAAATTGAAGGCAGTGACCAGTGATCAGTGTTGAGCACAACATTGCCCACCCATCACCTCATCTAGTTAAGGACATTACTAATCTAAATCATAAGGCAATTCACATGTAATTCTTACACCCAAGAAGATGATCAAGTGGTATGTGTGCTTATGCATCTAGCTGCCACTTAATCCTATGCATATCCTTAGAGCAAAGGCAAATAAATAGTGGGGTAACTCCCGTTCCTTTAACACAGATTTATAATATCACAAACTATTTTCACTCATCTTCCCAGTTATGTAAATGCCCTATCATTTTTTTGTTGTTGGGGGGCGGGGGGGGGGAGGAGAAGCATATCACATCTTTGTCAGGCAACCATAATTTGTTCACAAAAGACCTAAATGTGGGATAAGCAGCATTTGCCCACAATCATTAAACATGATGGTTAGATTATACATCAATGATGGCTTTTTAAGAAATAGAAAGAAAGAAAACACTTACATCATATGTATCTACAAGGGCAAGAAATCCATCTGGAAATGCCAATGCATACGATGTGAATGCTGCCAACTCACTTTGATTGGTCTCAACAAAAACACCATTTGACAACTGCAGAGGGGAACACATTACAATGTTCACTGATGAATCAATCTTTAATATTATAATAGTGTAAAAGATAAACATGACAGAATGACAGTTATTATTCTCATTAAATGATTTTTCAATTTTTTTCAGAAAGTGAGGAAAAGATTAGCACACGGCATAAGCACGATCTAAAATACCTTTACTGTTGTCTAATTTTCCCAGACTGGATATTCAATTACATTTTCATACAAAAAAATATAAATAAAAATAAGAAAAAAATATTCATTCCTATGTAGAACATTTAGTGAAGGATCAAAAACACTTCATAATTCATGTATGTCAATCTCATCAAATCATATCATGTGTAACACAATTAACCCAAAAACTTAACTTGTTAGTATAAGGCCTGAGTGTCAGAGAATGTTTTCAGCTTTCTATTAACAATAATGGCTTTGACAGTTTGACACACCCACTATCAGGAAAAATGTTTTAGGCTTTAAGCAAGAAAAAAACATGAGGTCCATTCAAAACTTAGTGCCAAAATTTAATTATAATTAGAAGAGTGGGTCAGGAAGCATTGAACTTTTGACCAATTACTTGATGGGGCTACCCTACTTCTACAGAGACCAACTAGTCCAGAAGCTTAAGCTCCTAAGCAAAAGCACAGGTATGGTTTTTATTGAAAATCCCAAACAGTTACTATTCTATTACTAATATGTCCTTTCAACCTATCAGGGCGTTGCATAATTTGCATTAATATGCATACAAAGTTGTTTGCTTGCTGTGCATGTTTTTCTTGCTGACCCAGCCCAAATGTTCTATATGTGACCAAACACCACTTGGGTAAGTGATTAAAGAAACAACCTCAATAGCAAAAAGATTGAGCACAAAATTTTGTAAAGCTTTCTTTAAGAATAGATAATAGATTATCCTTGTCTTTGGTCTTGTTTATCTACAATAGAAATAGATAATAGATTACCACGCATGCATGCCACCTGCTTGAAGTTTTCTTTTATATTTCCTTACACTAACGTAAGTCTTCTTTACTCATAATAAAAAGAACAAAACTGAGGCTTCCAATGATCATGACATGGCAACGCAAATCACAATATTTTTTCCAAATGAGTTATAGCACAAGGATGACAGTTTATCAAACCCCCACACCCCACTACAGATACAAAACACACCAAAAAACAAACAAATGATAGTTAAGAACCACAACAGAAAAACAACACTAAGGATGTGAATATTTGTATCCTGGCACCTGAATTTTGCTAAGCCATATTTGAACCAGATTAACAAAATCATCACAGGTACTTGAACCATCTTTTCTGCAAAGTGACTTGTCTGTAATCTCGTCAAGGCTCTGCACATCATAAGACAGGCAAGATACACACAAAAAAAAGGGTGAGCAAAAGAAATATAGCATAAAGTGTCTCACGAGCTTCAAGTCACATAAAGCAAAAATACTAACAGCAGAAAATACATATAAAGGAAGCTAGAAATTTGAAGTCAGCTTTGGGACTGAAACTCCATTTTTACAAAATAGGGGATCTGTAGATCATAGGAATCCTGGAAACAATCTCTCCACTTATGGGGGTATGGCTACACATATCTAAACTTATATAGTAATCAATGAGGGATATAAATGTGGATGAATTGCACTGGTTTTAGTTTTTATGACTTAACCATATTCTTGCAGAACTGCAGTGCCTCATTACTTATCATGATAAATAGTGATAAATAAGTTATCATTGAACTTTTTCTTCCAGGACAAATTTCCAATTATACTTGTCATAAATAGTGACTAGAAACAATTAATTCAGTTTTGGGTCTTTAAACATTTTAAAAGGATAGGTTCAAACCAAAATTGTGTCCTTTCACGGATCCGGATCCTCTGCAGTCTTGGCGGGAACTGCAGGGCGCAGTGCGTTTTCGCTTAAGCTAATTTTGTCGCTTAAGCTAAAATTTAGGACCTTAGAGAGCGGTTCATTAATAACCGCTCTCCAAGAAAGAATTTAGAGAGCGGTTAATGGAGAACCGCTCTTAGAAGTACAATTTGGAGAGCGGTTCAAATATAACCGCTCTCCAAGTCACTTCTGAGAGCGGTTATATTTGAACCGCTCTCAGAAGTTTATTTCAGAAGACTTAATTTATCCATTATTGGTAATTATAAAATTCTATCTTATCTTATCATTTATACTTTAGATTTTTTATCTCAATTGTAGTGATTATTGTTTGCATTACTTCCACAAGGCCTCCTCAAAGCTCAAAGTTGAGCATTTTCAACCAGGGCAAGATATAATATCAAAAGATGAAATGCCCAAAGCCATTCTTGTATTAGTCAGCGGTCACGTGGTAATTATAAAATTTCTCTGAGTTCATGCAACTCTTAAATTTGGTTTTTTATGCATTTTAAGGACTAGTTTTAAATTTTTAAATTGTTGTTCAGGATCTTGTGTTCACCGGTGATAATGGACATGAGGTTGTTATCAATGAAAGGCCACTTGCTGGTTATCTTTGTGGTGAGATTGGAGTGATGCTAAAAAGGTTGCAACCTTTTACTGTTAGAACAGGAGTAACAAGTAAACTGCTGAGGTTGAAAAGTAAATTTTTCTTAAGATTTATTCGATACATGGACAATGCAGAAGCAAATACAATTATGAACAATTAAGACTACAAATGAACTTCTGAGAGCGGTTTAAATATAACCGCTCTCAGAAGTGACTTGGAGAGCGGTTATATTTGAACCGCTCTCCAAATTGTACTTCTAAGAACGGTTCTCCATTAACCGCTCTCTAAAGTCTTTCTTGGAGAGCGGTTGTTAATGAACCGCTCTCTAAGGTCCTAAATTTTAGCTTAAGCGACAAAATTAGCTTAAGCGAAAACGCACTGCGCCCTGCAGTTCCTGCCAAGACTGCAGAGGATCCGGATCCGTCCATTCACCCATATAAGGAAGATGTATTAAAATTTAAAAATAACAAGGTTTCTTAACGAAAATTCTTTTCATGAAAACATTAACCAAACATGAAACAAATTTTAGTGAGTAAGTTACACACCATGTATGAGCTAACGAAGGCATGGGAGTGAGTACCGCGGAGAGGTATCCCAAATAACTTTCCTGCTGCAACATTGCTATTGTCACACATGAAAAAGGCATGTTATGAAAAAATTACACAAAAGGGTTGCTGAACCAAAATACAACAGCCAACTCCCCCCACCCTACAAAAAGAGCAATTTTGCCCTGATCTTTCAAATTGAGCCCCAAAATCTGTAAGTGTAGAATTACAATGTGAAATCTAAGAGTATGACTTCCAAGTGGGTGAAGCCACATATTACCATATTGTGCAAATAAAGTTTGAGTTTATCAAAGAGAATTGCATGCAAATATGTTACCAAATGTAAGGAATCGGTACAAGGGAACTTAATTAGGCATCTCTCGATAATGTGATTTTTTGTTTGACAATTTTATCCGGTTGTATTTAATTTTAAGTACTTCATTAGTAGAATTACAATTGCAATAACGAAAGGTCAACAATAAAATGATAAATAATTCCAAGTTCTGTCATACAATTCATCAAATAGAGATACAGTCCAATGGGTTGTTCAATGTTTTATGCCATCCAAACCAAGGAATTTCATCATGATAAATAGCTAACTACTATAACAAAGAAATCCTGATATAAGAGAAGAATGTTTTTATAAGTTGACAATTAATGTTGAATTTCAATACTTTTTGGGTTATTGCTTGCAACTTGATGGCATTACTCATGTGATAGAAATGGGATTAGGTAAGAGATGTCACTTCAACTGATTTAACTCTATTGTACCACACTTTTGAGCTGTGATCAGATTTACCATATTCATTAGAACGATGCTAAAAAAAGTGTAGCATGTGGGAGACATTTTTCTCACATTCAATTACAATGTACAAACTAACAGACCATGTCACCAGAACTAGCCCGGCCATCAAAATCAACAGTAAATAGAGTATCTTTGTTGTTATACATTATGAAAATATCCCAAATTAGAAGCATATTTAATCAACACTATGATAACACTCTAGAAGAGATTAGCATTGCAAAGATTGTAGTCCACAAAACCTCAAGTATGACATCTGCTAGACACACACATGATAATATATATTTCCTTATCCAGATTATACAACACCCAAATACCTTGTTGCATCAAATCCACCAATATAGCAGTACTTTGATGCTCCTACTCCACCATCAGGCCCCTAAATTAAAATTAAGAATTTCTTTTAATGAATATTGAAGGTCAGTTCTCCCAAAATTTACTAATAAAAGGGTAATTTAAAGGACTTTGTAACCTGAGCCCTTCGTAATCCAAATTCAAGTAGTGTTTTGGACTTTCCAGCAACATTACGATGCCTTGCAGCATTAGTAGAAACTAATGATGCATAATTAATTAGATTCACAAAAGGTGTTTCCAGCAATTGAACAACCTGAACAGTATAAAAGTAAATTTAATCTAAGAAATATGTCATCTTTGAAAGAAATCATTATTAAAAGAGGGTAATTAATGGTGGGCAAGTACTCACTGCAATTGGACCTTCAACTCTCATCAGGGGAATCTTAGGAAAAACGACTGATCCCTCAGGGATAGCATATACCTCAACATCAGAGCAGTCAATACTTCTAAGATAGTCAAAGAATCCATCCTAGATTTAATTCATTATAATTAATAAGTCAGAACATTTTGAAGGGAGAATCTACATTAAAATGCTAGCAGCATTAAACTTTTCACAGAATCACAGCATACTCAATCACCAGCCATATTATTTCAGGTTTTCACTTGGTTTTCATCTTTGCATTTAAATCAGCCTAACTCCCACCATAACGAAATGAGGATGCTATAGCTATGGTAAGCACCGTGATTTGGTTTACCTCACAAGAAGTAGATAAACTTTCCTTAACAAAATTGATCTCTTCCTCAGTGAGCCTGAAATTTGCAATGAACCTTATGCATTCTTCCAAACCAGCGAAGACAGTATACTCCCCACCAAAGGGATTCTTCCGAAAATACAAATCGAACCTGAAATCAAAGAACAACCGAATCTTCTCACAATCACACTTCAACATGCCCTTGACCATTTAAAGAACAACTAACTCTAATCGGAGAAACAAGCATAGTATAACCAGTAATTAAAACATCAACAAATAACCGTTGTGCAGCCATATGTGAACCACAGTGAAGAACAAAACACTAACCCTAAGAGAATCAAACGAGGCAAAGACACCGAAAGAGCTCAATGCGGCGAAAATACAAAACATCAATTACTCTCAGTTTCAGTAGCACTTCCTCAGCAACCAAAGGAAAACGAAAAAACACAAAATATAAATGGAAAACAAAACGAAAAACGACAATTACTGACACAGCACGTTCTTGATGCTTGCCAGCTTTCCAGTAAGCATAAGCCATGGTGAATTGGTAGAGATCGTTGAGCAGAGGCGTGACCATGGGGTTGGTAGGTCCATCTATGGCGCCATTCGAAGGCTCCTTGCTGGGTCCGTTCACCTTCGCCTCCATTCGCTAGGGTTCACACAGTGTGTCACTGTGAGTGTTCTTGGTTTTTTCTGTGTATGGTTTCAAGTTTGTGTTGCTCTGGCTCTTCCTCGCGCGCGCTCTATTTATATATGTGTATTTGGTTCTGATGCAAGCGTGAGCGTCACGCACAATTAGAGTAACTGCGCCAAAGAGAGAGAGAGAAGTTGTGGTGCTATTTTCGTAGAAGATACTCCCAAAGACCGTTTGAACTTTGAATTGAACTATGAATAAAGAGATAATATTAATAAGACACAGAACCAGGTTGGTTGGTTGGTTCGTTGGATGTTTCTTCGACTTGGTTTCTAGGCAAAGGGCGGTGTCTTTTGGAATAGCAGAAAGGGTTAAAAACATTGGAATATATATTGACTATCCAGAAAGGAAGAAAATCCACTTTACCCCCATTTATTGGGCTTTCTAAATTTTTATTAAACATAAATTTTACTTTTCAGTCATTCTATATGGTATATTTTAATTAATAATTATCTGTATTTAGTAAAAATATATTATACAATAAAATAAAATAAATTGGTAATACATTAATTTAAAAATTAAATTTTTGTTTACTATTAATAGAAAAATAAACTTGTATACAGTAAACCAATTAAAATACACCGTGAATATTTTTTTTATATTAATTATTATAAAAATATTTATTTTTATATGACAATTTATGATTAAATTTTAATATAATTTTTTTATAAAGTTTACTTATTTAAATTAAAATTTTAATAAATTTAAATTTATATAAAATGTCATAAAAATTTTATGAGAATTTTAAATTTAACTATTACTAATGTAATATTTATAAACAAATCATTAAATAAAATTAATTCAACCCTTATCTTTATCATTGGATATTAGAGTGTTGAAATTTGTAAACGTAATCATAATTTTAATATGAGTATTTTAAAATTCTTTCATTATGTACATCTGGAAATCTTTTTTAATTATTAAATATTTTTTATATTTTAAAATAATAAATACATACTTTTATTTAAAATTTATTTAAAATATATATATCTATGATATGACTGTTTTTCTAATATTGATGTTTGAACTCTGTAGCTGCCGGTAAGAATTCTCGAACATACTATATTGTTATGCAATGGGAGTAAGAAAAATTTTATTAATGAGTAAACATAAAAATATCAGCACGGTGCAATAACATATGACACGTAATAATATTGAAATAGTTAAGAGATATCAATAGAAAATCAAAATAAAGAAACTTCCTACTAAATTCAAAATTATAATTACAAGGAGAAAGTTAATTAAAATTAATAAATTTTATTGAATTTAAAATATTCAGTAATATATATATATGTATATATATATATAGTTAATATCATTGAATATGTAGATCAACTTGTAAATGATTTTTTACCTTAACCATTTATTTTGAGTTGTAATATATTTTATGTTTTAATGATTAACAAACTTTTTTTTTTCCTTTTGTCTACAATAATGTTTTGATTTATTTTTATAAACTTTTGTACTGAACTTCAATGTTCAAATCCTGACACTGACTTAAGACAAACTAAGACACAGCTAGATGATGGAACGTAAAAATGGCTGATAAAAAAGAGACACTTCCTAAATTTAAACAATATAATTTGTCACATGCATTTGATATTCTTATAAAATTAAAATATAATAGAAATGCAAGCTCTATCTATCTAGAAGTTGTTCGAAATATTAAAAAAGTTATTAATTAACATAAAAAAATATAAAACTTTAAAAAGTTAATTGTCAAATTATTCATGTTAAGGAGCATTTTTTCGAGTCTTCCAAGATGAAATGAAGACAAAGTAAATCAAAATATTCAGGATAAAGACTAATTTAGATTAGTTCTAATTAAGAAACATCATACATAATAGAAGATTATAGCAACGGTTTATATGTTAAGAATATTCACTAGCGAGTTGGGAAAAAGATTTTTAGTTGATGTTATAAGATTAAAGGAATTTTGATGTTTCATGGAATTCTAATAAAAAATAAAGTTTCTGAAGCACTTGTCATGATATTTTTGAAGAAGATAAAGTTATTAACTAACAGGCTCTAATTAGAATATCATTAAAGAAATAATTGAGTTAGTGTGAATACAATGTTTGGTAAAAAGAGAGGAGCCCATGCACATCTACATAAATAATAATAATAATAATAATAATAATAATAATAATAATAATAATAATAAATTATATAACTTTAACATGATTTAACATCTTTTATACATTTATAAACATTTATGTAATTTTTTTTATTTTATAATTTAATTTAGATAAAATTATTAATTATCTCACTATAATTTTTGACAAAACTAAAATGCAAACTCTTGTCTAATACATAACTATGTACCTAAACTCTTAGTATATACAAAAAGGACTACTACATCTTGTTTTAATGAATAAACACAAAATAAACTCATATTTATAATATTTTTATCTATTTTTTTTTCATGTTTGACGATGTGAGATTTGAATGAATAACTCACTTTAATCTAACATAAATAAGTTAATAAATATAAAATATGATAAATTTTATCTCATCAAAATACATTATATTGATTATAAAAGTTTGATGTGAAGAGAGAATAAATCATACTCACAAAAACTTGAAGATTTAAAATTCGTATAAGGGTTATTGTATGTCTTGTACTACTTTTATGTGAAGAGAGAACAAATCCTACTTACAAAAACTTGAAAATTTAAAGTTGATATAAGGTTGTTTTATGTCTTATGCTACTAAAAAAATGTCTAAGATTGACCTATGCCTTGTAACAATGATAAAATACAATAGTTTTTTTTTTTTTAAGATTCACTAACTATTATAGAATGTTTATTAAGGATTAACAAAATTATTACACCTTTAAACTAGGTCAACCTAGATGAATGACTTCTATTTGAGTGAAATGCCAAAAAAAAAAAAAAGAATTATTAATTTAATCTTTGTTCAATTTTCTTCTTTATATTAATTATTAGTGTTTTATGTAAGTGTTTTTATGAAAAAGAAATCACAGCCTTAATTTTAGTAGTGCAATTTCACTAATTATGAAGACTTTTCAAGGTATATGTCATAAGAGCATTATATAAGCATCTTGTCAAATAGCAAGTGACCATACTACGCCCAAAATGAGCTTTTGCAGCACATTCTTATATAGCGGTTAGTAAAAATCACTTTGTGTAAGAGACAAAAAGAGCGGTTAGCACTCAACCGCTCTCCAATTTAAACCTTTGAGAGTGGTTCAGGATGAACCACTTTATAATGTACTATTTTGAGAGCGGTTGTAAAGGAACCACTCTCTAAAATACAATTATCAGAGCGGTTCAGATTTAGCCGCTCTCTTAAGTTATCTTGGAGAGCAGTCACTTAGTAATCGCTCTCAAAAGATTCATATTTCAGAGAGCGGTTGACACGTAGAACCACTCTCATAAAGATTATAGAGCGGTTGGCGCATGTAACCGCTTTAAGAAGGGGTAGATTAGAGAGCGGTTAACAATTAATCGCTCTCTAAAGTTGAATTTCAAACTCAACCCTAACCCCCAAATCCCGTCATCATTGTCCTCGCGCCTACTCTGTATTTCCAAATTTCTCTGTTTGTTGAGGCTTTTGCATTGGAGAACAACCACAGTTGACTGCGCATTGGCACTGAGAAGGTATTTTCTTCATCATTTCTGTCTTAATTTTTGTTTAGCATTGTGTTGACTAGAGGGCATTCTATTTTTAGGTTAATAGTTACAAAAACGTCTCGTCTGCCATTTCTAGTTCTCTATGTTTTTGTTTATCATTTTGGTTCTTTCCAACATAACTACGACCCAACGTAATTTCAAGGTTAGTGAGATTGTTTTTTTTTTTTTTTTGAATACCGCTGCCTTACACAGTGGGCTTGAAATTTGTTTTTTAGTCAATAAAACTATAGTTTAAGCCATGTGGAACTTTAGAGAATATTTGTTATGCATAATGGAGTAGAGGACAAGAACTGGCCCAAAAAAGAAAAAATAAAGAGTAAAGGAGAAGAAAATAAGATAGAAAATTGATATTTACAACAAAATCAACATTAACAAAATGAGATAATTTGATTTTGGAATAGGAGTAGAATTGGTCTAGTGAATAAACCTGGCCTTACATAATTTTATAATGCAGTTTAGTGGTGTAGTGGTCTTACATAATTTTAGTGGTCTAGTGAATAAACATTATTATATTTTGTGATCCTACATAATTTTATAATGCAGTTTTAGACCTCGAATAAGTTCATGAAACCTGGCCTCAAATTGCATACCAGACTTCGAATATAGCAAGTGAAATGCCATGCTTGGTTTGAGTGATGAAATAAGATTGTTTCTTTTTTTAATGTTATGGCTTATGGAATGTTCTGAATGCATGATTATTGTTGATGTTATGTTGTTAGAAATTATGCTTTGAAATCTGAAATTGAGTGAAATTTTAGTTTCCTGTTTGAGGTTTAAAATAATGATTGAAAAAATCATTATTTTCAATCTCAAATTGTCCAAGTTGGACAGTTTGTAAACAAAGTTATTCATTCAGTGGTTAGCAAATGCTATTTTATAATGTTATATTTAATTCTTAACAAAAGTTTGGTACAATGCATTAGACATTGTCTCTTGGTGCGTGCTTGATTGAGGTAAATCATCTCAATTAAAGTTGTGTACTAAGAGACTAATACGAAATGCTGCCAAAATTTTGTCAAGTATAAAATAACACATTTAAGAAGCAATTGTTAATTAAGGTATGAAAAACTTTGTTTCCAAATGGGATAGGGCCCTACCATGTGAGACTTAATAAGACAATCACATTTGCTTTGGGTCATTTGTAGTTAGAGCAAATATGGACCGAAGTTGGATAGTTGTTGATCATTTGAGTGAAGAATATGAAGATGAAGTGAAGGATTTTATTATATTTACGATTAAGCATGCAAATGATGTCAACCTTATTCCATGCCCTTGTTGGTGTTGTTTGAATATGATGCAAGTAAATGCAGAAGAATTGGAAGAACATCTAATGTGCAATGGGATTGATGAAAAATATACATGTTGGACAAAGCATGGTGAGATACAAGGTGGAAGTACATCACATCACATAGAATCAAGTCTCTATTACTTAGAGACATTAAGAACAGATGAATTTGATAATGTTGAAGACATTCCAAATATTGTTGAAGAAGAACTTAAAGATTGTCCAAAGATGTTTAAGAGGCTGAAAGATGATGCAAAAAAACCGTTGTACAATGGATGCAGAAAGTTCACGAGATTAAGTTCTATGTTAAAGCTTTATAACCTCAAAGCAATGAATGGATGGACTGATAAAAGCTTCACAGAGTTACTAATTTTATTAAATAAGATGCTACCAGAGGATAATGTGCTACCTACGAGAACATATGATGCTAAACAAGTACTTGCTTCCGTTGGATTGACTCGTGAGAAGATACATCCTTGTTTTAATGATTGCATTTTGTTTCGAAAAGAGTATGCATCACTAAGCTAATTCCCAGATTAAGGCGCTTATTTTGCAGTGCAGAAAGTGCAAAGCAGATGACTTGGCATGTTGAAGGCAGGATTAAAGATGGGAAGCTTATGCATCCAGCAGATTCTCCTTAGTGGAAAAAATTTGATGATGAATATGAAGACTTTGCAGCAAAAACAAGGAATATACGCTTTGCTCTGGCAACCGATGGAATGAACCCTCATGGCATGCAAAGTAGTACTCATAGTACATGGCCTGTGATCTTATTAATATATAACTTGCCTCCATGGTATTGCATGAAGCAGAAATATATGATGCTTTCTTTGTTAATCTCTAGTTCTAAACAATCTAGAAATGACATTGATGTCTACTTGTCTCCTCTAATTGAAGATTTGAAGCGGTTGTGGGAAATCAGAATTGAAGTATATGATGGGTTTAGAGATTAATCTTTCACGCTTAAGGCAATGTTGTATGGTACAATTAATGATTTTCCTGGTTATGGAAATCTTCCTGGCTATAACATAAAGGGTCAATGTGTATGTCCAATATGTTCTGAAAATACAAATTATATCAGACTTGAACACTGTCACAAGAATGTCTTCATGGGGCATCGTAGATGGTTGCCACGAAATCATCATTTCAAAAAAATGAAGAAAGCCTTTAATGGAAGTTGTGATGAACGACGATGTCCATATTCAAAAAGTGGAGAACAGATTTTTGAAGAGGTTAAAGACATTTCTACTAGAGGTTGGAAGAAGATGTCAATTTTCTTTGAGTTACCCTATTGGAAATCGTTACACGTAAGACACTTTGTTGATTTATGCATGTTAAGAAAAATGTATGTGAAAGTCTTGTCGGTACATTATTGAACATTGAAGGAAAAAAAAAGATGTTATGAATGCAAGGCTTGACTTGGTAAAGATGGGAATTAGATTTGATTTGACACCAGTGAAGAAGGAAAAATGCACATTTTTACCACTAACAGCATGCACCCTTTCTAAAATTGAGAAACGTGGATTTTGTGAGGCTCTTTATTCAGTTAAGGTTCCTAAGGAGTATTCATCAAACATCAAAAGTCTCATTTCTTTGAAGGACTTCAAGTTAAAAGGGTTGAAGTCTCATGATTGTCACATCTTGATGGAGAATTTGATTCCTATTGCTATACGGTCTATTTTTACCAAAAAAGATTCGCGTTGCAATAACCAAACTGTGCTTTTTCTTCAAGGCAATATGTAGCAAAGTGATTGATCCTGCCAGATTACCAGCATTACAAAATCACATCTCTGAAACTTTATGTGAGCTTGAAATGTATTTTCTACCTTCGTTCTTTGATATCATAGTTCATTTGACCATTCACTTAGTTAAAGAGACAAAATTATGTGGTCCAGCATATATGTGATGGATGTATCTTGTTGAACGATATATGAAGATTTTAAAAGGGTATATAAAGAATAGAAGCCGACCAGAAGGGTGCATTGCTGAAAAATATTTAGTTGAAGCTGTTGAATTTTGCAATGAATACATGTCAAATATAGAATCAATTGGTCTTCCAAAATGTCGTCACACAGGAAAGATGGATGGAAAAGGTAGTAGTGGTTGCCAACAAATAGAGGTTCCAAGAATACAAATGGACCAAGCACACTTATATGTCTTACAAATCACCCCTGAAATTAAACCTTTTATTTTAATGCACAAAGAAATTTTGAAGGGTGCGAATCCAAACAGAGGTGAGAATTGGATTACAAAAGAACATAACCAGAGATTCATTCCATGACTACAAGAGTATGTTTATGAGCACGTCTTTGAGAATAACAATTCTGCTACAGGGAAGATTCGATGGTTATCAAAAGGTCCTTGTGTTGATGCTTTTGCATATACTTCTTACTTAATGAACGAGTTTACCTTTTATACAAAAAAGCATGACGAGGAGAGTACTATGCAAAATAGTGGAGTCACACTTGTTGCTGAATCGCTTCATATATCAAGTGCAAAGGATAGAAACCCCATATATGCCAACATGTCATACTTTGGGGTAATTGAACACATGTGGGAATTGGATTACACAAAGTTTCAAGTAGCAGTGTCTAAATGTAGGTGGGTTGACAACAACAGTGGGGTTAACATTGACGATTTAGGATTTATAAGAGTCAATTTTAAAAGGGTGGGAAATCAAAATGACTCGTTTATCCCTGCATCACAGGCACAACAAGTGTTCTATATCTGTGATCCTATTGACAAGTCATGGAGTATTGTGTTGTTGTCTAATAAGTTTAATTCTTTAACCGATGGTGAACTAATGGATGAAGAAGTTAATGTAGAAGATGAACCATTAAGAAGTGTACAACAAATGTCAATGAGAGATATAATAATAGATGATGGAGACCTTTATGCAAGACATTATCATGAAGAGAGTATTTGGTTAAATCCATCATTTCATTCCATTAAAGGCCATAGGAAATGTATTAAGGCCCCTAAGAAAAGAAAAAGGTTATATAACATTTCGATTTAAACATACACTTTAAAACTATTTATTTTACAAGTTTACTATTCTTTGAGTGGTTTATACTAACATGTTGAATCCATTATACAAAGATGACATCTTTTGATAACATTGAAGGAGGTTCTCCTTCTAAGAACCAACAATTGAGGAGGAAGAACACTTGAGGAATAACAAAATTGAAGAGAATTAGCAAATCAAGGAAGTTGGGACAAAAGTTATAGGTATTTGTTGAGTTCACAATCGCTTTGTGTCTTTTAAGTTTATATTATTAATAAGTGTCATCACTTTAATTACATTTTGCATTGGATGGAATTGTAAAGGGCAACCCATTGACCCTAATAGATCTAAATTCTCCCATTTTATTAGATTTATAACTAGAAGTACAGTGCCAATTAGTATATGTAATTGGACAAATATGCCTACTAATCTAAAGGACCATATTTGGGAGCAAGTAGAGGTAAACATATATTTGACCATTTTCTAAGTATAGTAATGTATATCATATATGTTGGATTTATATGATGTGCGAATTTGACTTTCATTGTAGCAAACTTTTGAAGTGGAAGAAATGCACAAAGACTTTGTACTTGCATTAGCTGGACAAGATCTTCGTACATTCCGTACACGGATGAGGAAGCATATATTTGATAAAGATGGTAATTATCTCCCCTATCCTTCTGAGAAGTATCAGAGATTCATTACTGTCACTGATCACTGGACCGAGTTTGTAAACCAAAGCTGCACTAAAAAGTTTAAGGTAATAATAATACACTTTTATTATTATATATAATTATTATCTATGTTCGACTTGGTAATCTCTCCTGATTTGTTTTTCTTTTCTTTTTTGAAAACAAATTATAGAAAGAAAGTGAGACCAATGCTACTAGGACAAAAGGAATGTCGTATAGATATAGGTGATTAGTTAAGAGATATGATCAGTTGGAGCAGGATTTGGTATTATCTCTATTTTAGGATATGACGTTATCAATACGTTTTTGTCTGAATCTAATTGATGGTTAAGTGGAGTTGTAATTAATGTTCGTCTTTGTGTAGATTGCTTCCTCTGGGTCTAATGTGACCTCTGTACCTCGACATGTCTTATGGAAGGCTGTTAGGCTTAATAAATAAGGTGGTATTGATGATGGAGTTCAAAAGATGGTTGCTGAATTTGTAAGTAGAAATAACTTATTAATATACGCATTTTGGTACTTGTCTCTCCATTTGAACATTGCAAAATTATACTTATATAAATGTTGTTTTGTTTGTTATAGAAAACTCTTTCACAGGTGGGTGTGGAGGCTGAGTCTGAATCAACGGCTAGAAATGACATATTGGGTCAAGCTCTTGGTGTAAGGGAGCATCCTAGTCATGTAAGAGCTGCAAGTTTTGGAGTAACCCAAAAGGATGCATTCGGGCCAACAGCTTCACATCCACACTGAGTGACAAAACATGAAGCATTGGGTAACGCATTTGACAAGTGTTGTGGCACAGTTGACAGGGGGTCAAGGACTACCCCCTTTCATGTCTGGTCAAGTGTCGTTCAACCCTACAACCACTCCACCACCATTTATGCCTAGTTGCATGCCACCACAAACTACCATGTAACAGCCAAAAAGGCAGTTGTACACTAGTTGCATCTCTAGAAATTCCAGAGGTACAATTTGATTACAAAATTTATTAACTTTTAATTTCATTGTTAATGACGTATGATTAAATTTTTATGTTATTATTTATTAATGTATGCCATATAGAGTGATCATGATTGCATCCTGTATTTAAGCACCCCATATCGCGGGTTGCAAGAGGGAGAGTTTCACATACAGTGGTTGGGGACTCCTTACACAATGCTGCTCTTCCTCTGAACCATTGTAAGGTCTCAATAGAGATAGTGCAAAGACATAAAGAAGAGACTGCATTGCCTGTTCCTAATGAAGAAGCAAACCTCAATTGCCTGAGAGATGCAATTGGAACATATTTTGCTTGACCATTCTCCCTAATCACTTTACGACCCAAGATAGGTAACCATAATTTTCTTTGCAGCATTCTAGTTTATGCATTTAATTATTCATTCCATAATCAAACTTTGATGTTATTTCAGGATGTTCCATCATCTAGTAGAGGGTTAGGGAAAGGAACAGGTCACACAAAAGAATCCATTGCTGGTCCAAGCAATCAAGGTGTTGCTTCTATTTCATCTAACCTTTCTGAGTTGGCACAGGCTCAAGGTGCTGCGTGCTTCGATATGATGAAGCTCTATAAAAGAAGTGATTCAACCATTGACAATGTAACAATTCATATGACAAGTCAGCATTGAGGAAAAGAATTTAATGACATAGTGGGAAAAGAAAACATACAAGAGGTCATACGTCGTCATTGGTTGAGCACCTCCAGCATCAACCTTTACATTAGGTAACTCTTTAATTTATGTCAATTGTATAATTATAGAAATCCATAGGAAACTTGATGTTAACTACCTTATTTAATGCATCTTCATTCTTCTTTTCAACTACAAGATATTTGTGTGAAGCTTACTTGGAAGGGACCAATATGGCAAGTAGGTTTTCATTTATATCTCCTTATGGAATGGATACAAACCTCAATCAGACTCCACATCAACATATAGCTGACATGTTAAAGCGTCATATTAGTGAAGATCACTTGGTATTCGCACCTTACAATGTTGGGTAAGTCAATCTTATGACCATGCATATTTGTAATATAATTTTCATTATCATATTAATTATTGTAATCTTAAACATTTCGTAGAGGACATTGGATCCTAGTTGCTATCAACACCTCTGATGAGACAATGTATTATATGGATCCTCTCCGCAAACAGTTGAAGAGTAGACCACATATGCAAAACATATATAATAAGTAAGTATACATGATTTTCCCTGTTAGCTGGTTTATCATATATGAATGTGGTTTAATTGCAAATTTGTTCTTTCATTTTATTGTTAGTGCTCTTGTCACATATCGAGTAGAAAGAGAAGTGCAGCCCTTTAGGTCAAAGATGCATCAAACAAAATGGGTCACTGTACAGGTATATACCATTTGACAAAAACTATTTTTACTTATTTTATAAGACTGCATAGTTTACAGTCTATTTTTCAATTATTAATCATGCTTTTTATGTGTTTTTCCTCCACGTACAATGTCCTAAGCAATCAAATAATGATAACTGTACATATTATTTGTATCTCTTCATTAGAGATGCTTTGCACCATGGACAAACTACAATCTCACTTAATGTAAGAGGAGTGCATATCCAAAATCTTGATATATCATTTCAATTTCTTCTACGATAGTGTGTGGCCATTTGAATTATATCTAATTTAACTAAGATTTGTAATTTGTTTTCCTTTTAGTATTTTCTGGAGTTCCAATTACCAACCTTTCCTGACAACAGAATTCATCAAACTCAAAGGGAGTGGTGTGCATATATGTACCATAGATATTTAAAGGACACATTAAGCACAATTGATTCTTAGTACTTTTTTTTACAAGACTTAGTCATATTTGTAAAATCATTAGGCAAAAGTGTATAAATTGCTGAGCCTTTTTAATTATGGTTCTTTGTAATTGTATATGTACAGATTCATCATTTGTTTTATGCAGTAATGTTATGATACTTTTGAATGATAGATATTCGTATGTTGCAAAATTAATTTGATTTTTGATTGATAAAATGTAATGTGGTTGACTTAACTTTGTGGTATATCAGGTTGTTGTAATCTGTTTCCACTGTTTTTGAATAATATGGTTTTATTAGGTATGCCAAAAATTGGGATAATGTCAATTTTCTGAAAACTCAGGCAAAATAATTTTAAACTTAAGAGAGCAGTTCAATAGGAACCGCACTCAAAATTACACTTAAGAAAGCGGTTATACAAAAACCGCTAAAAGATCTTCACTTTAGAGAGCAATTCACAGATGAACCGCTCTAACAATTAGACTTTAAAGAGCAGTTTGTAAAAGATTGCTCTAAGAAAATGACTTTGGAGAGCGGTTGGCTGATTAACCGCTCTTCAAAGTTAAAATTTAGAGAGCGGTTAGGTGACGAACCGCTCTCCAAAGTTAACATTTAGAGAGCGTTTAGGCGGGGAACCGCTCTCGAATCTATTCAAGTCTAAGAGCGGTTCCCCGCCTAACCGCTCTCTTAAGTACCATTTAGAGAGAGGTTGAGGGCAGAACCGCTTTCTAATGGTTAACATATAAGAGCGGTTAAATAACCGCTCTCTTAAATGCAAGGACATTGGATAGTACGCGATTTGAGAGCATCAATAACCGCTTTCTTAATTCAGGCAGAACTGCTCTTAGATTTTATTATTGGCGTAGTGCCACCACTAACTTACATTCCACTTATCCATGCTAAGGGAATCAATTCGAGGTGCTATATCAACTTATACCTAATAACATGATTGCAAATGCCTTATTTATCGCTAAATATGACGAGAAGTTTCAGTGTCGTATAAGGATATTATTTGGTGGATTTTGCTAAGGTAAAGATAAAGTATCACATGACCTAAGCTAACAAGAGACCGCAAGGTAGATCTACAACAAAGTCCTTAACCAAAATTATGTTACTAGGAAATTGCAAAACTCATTTCACGTAGCATATTGGAATCCATGCAGGAAAAGGGACGAAGAGACCTTATATTCTACATAGTTTGCATTTTTATGGACTATATGGCTATCTAAGAATGTTTTATCTTCACAACTGAAGATTATATTGCAGATAAAATCTTGAACATGATTAAAAATAAAAATTAGTTTTGGTATAATTTTTATTTTTCTTTTTATAAATAAATACTATAATCTATGATATATCTTAATTTCTCTTATTAAGTATTTTTTTCCTACAAAAGTTGGAGTACTCATTTTAGTATACTTATTCGCAAAAAGTAAAATAGATATAAAAAAATCTCCTCATGCTGTTTACTTACTACAAGATATTTTACTTTATTTTTTATAAAAGGGCATTTAATTAACTTCAAAACATTTTCTCAAGTCCTTTTCATCTTCAGGATTTTCTTTTAAACCTTAATAGCAAGGCAAGTAGGTTTTATATGCGTTTACAAGTGGTAAGCTATATTTTCTAAAAGGCATGGAAAAAATTATAATAAAATATGTGTACTGTTTGTACAATTGTACTGTTTATCAATGTAGTAAATATCAAGCTCTAGTCTGGTAGGCTTATTAACATTATTTCTAATGTCAAATTTAATTTAGGAAAATGTATCAATAGATTTCACTATTAGGTTGACAAAATCCTAAGGCTTTATAGAAATCATGATTACATTGGATATGTTATTAAAGCATGCAAATTTTGTTCCCTTGAAAGCAATCATTTATCGTAAAAACTATTGTTAAATACTTCATGAAAGAAGTTGCTCGGTCGTATATTTTCTCGTGCTATTATCATTGATAAAAATTGTTAATATTTAATAATTTTTAAAAAAGTTATTTTATTTTTAAGGAATGATGCTAAAGATAAATCTCTCTTATTGTCTATAACTTGAAGTTCAAACCATAGTTACACTACGTCAGAAATGAGATAAGAGAGCGATTTTGTTTTAAATTAGAGAACATTTAGAATTGATCTAAAATATCATATTATCCAATGTGTTATATTTAGGAGAGCAGTTAAACAACTGCTTTCAAATGTTAAGATTAAAGAGTAGTTTCGTGTTGAATTGTTCTCCAAAGTATGGATATAAGATTGGAGAATGATTCCATTTTAAATTAGAGATATTTAAAACTATTTTAAAATTTTGCTCTATCCAATGTGTTATATTTAGGAGAACAGTTAAACAACTACTCTCAAATGTTAAGATTAGATAGCGGTTCTGCGTTGAACTGCTCTCCAAAGTATGGTTGTAAGATTGGAGAGTGGTTTCATGCGGAATTACTCTTTAAAGTATGAATATAAATTGCAAATCTAAAATTTGAAATTTATTTATTTGCAAGTTTTATGTAGCAAACTAAAATTAATTTATTATTATATTTAAATTTTAATTTATAAGTGACATTCAAAATTTCTTTATTTTTATCACAAATCAAAAAGAATTTTGAATTCATACACTATGTTAATCAAACAGTCTACGTCTACACGAACCAAACATAAGTAAACAGAGAAAAAGAGAACAAATTAGTAAGATAATTCATCGTTAACAGATAAAAAATGAAAGAAAGAAAGGATAAATAATTTACTGTTAATAAAGAGAAAAAGAAAGAAAGAAAGAAAGAGAAAATGGAAAGGACTGTGAAAAAGGTTCCTACAAATGTGAATAAAGACTAATTTGTTAGCGCTGAGAAGATAAAGAAAATATAGAAGATAAAGAGAACCTATAAACGTAAAAAAGACCAAAGATACCAACTTTGTTAATGCCATAAAAGATGAAAAACACTTACAGAGATAAAAGAAATTAACTTTGTTAGCAAGACGAAGAGATTCATAAGTTGAGCATTAAGCGTATTTCATTTGTAAGAGTTAAAGACTTTAGAGCACGTTTCTTTGTTAATCGCTCTCCAAGAATGATTTTAGAGAACAGTTCTTTATGAACCACTTTTAGAAATATAGATTTAAAAGTGGTTCAATACCAATTGCTCTCTAAAGTATATTTTAGAGAGCGATTAACAACAGAGAACCACTCTCAGAAGTATAAATTTGAAAGCAATTTAACACTAACCGCTCTCTAAATATATTATTTTAAAGTAGCTTTTACTAATCAATATCTAAGTTAGCACTTTAAAGTCTTATTTCTAGCGTAGTATTATTATCGCTGCCTTGAAAATTATTTTTGATAATTTTACTTTAAAGCAATTTATATAATTATTCATATAAGTCTTGTGCAAAATTTTGGTATAGAACATATTTTCAATCTAAGACTAAAAACTCTTTTGGAGGCTGTGTACCATCACTCCTTTAACACCTATTATCTAGCAAGTGAAACTGTAATAAACTCAATAACAAAGTTATTAGTTAATAAATATAAGACACTTTTACACCCAAAACTCAATATTCTGTGAGCACAACATGCAATGAAGCAAAATGCATGTGCTCGTAAGTACAACGTCTCTTATGACATATGTGATTATGAATTTATCATGCCATGGCTGCATTGACAAACATTAGTTGTTGGAACAATTAATCTTAATATGTAAAACTATGACCTCAGAATTACAATTTATACATGAATAAGGAATAACTTACAAATTTTTAATATCAATTACTGTTGAGTTTATATATTTTTATAATTAAAGAAAGTTATTAGCAATTATCTAGTTAAAATTGTCCTATCCCTTAGTATAGTCTAATTATTCAAAATGCAATAGAACTAAAGTTTTTTTTTTTTTTTACCATTACGAAGATATAAAACCTTGACAATTAATTTATTGAGTAATTGATATTATTGAGATAAACGAGCAAAGATATTGAGTGAGTGATTGATATTATTGAAAAAGTTTTATGATATAAACGAGCAAAGTTATTCATGCATTTGAATTTGAGCCATTAAATATTTAATTTTACTCATTTGTTATAAAGAAAATAAATATTTTAGGCCAACCTAAGAAAATTCAAGAATTAATAATAAATCCTCTTAGATCACTTGTCAAACATTCTAATTATGCCAAACACTTGGTCCAAGACCAACTTAGGCAAAGACACTTGCACATTTAATGTACCATGCACAATTCGCCTCAAAGGATCATAGTCAATAAGTCATACATTTAACCTTACAGACCTACAACCTTCCGCAGTTATGTCACATTATGCATAATTGCTACAATGTTTTGTACATCATCTAGATCTAATCATCTGAGGTATGCAATTAATTATTTAATTATTATTCTACATTAACAAAAACTTATTTAAGTGTCTAAGTATCTTTGCAAGTAAATATCCTTTCATTTCCAACATCAAGTGCACTAAGTGTTGAAGCAACTTAATTACTAAATCACAATTGGCTTATCGTTCTTGAGCCCATTAAAGTTATACCAAATTAATAATAATCAAGATAAAAGTTATGTTATTCTTTAGGGGCTTGTGATATTATTATTCAATCAAAATTAAAATTCTATTTTAAATTGAGTTTATTTTTAATGTCAATCTTCAATGCATGAATCACCAACATAAAATTTTAATTTTTAGTATAGAACAAAACCACAAATACTTAAGATATGCACGTAAGTTTGTACATTACATTAACTTACCTTTAAGTGTGTCTCTTTTGAATTATTTCTTAATTACTGCTTCAACTTTTTATAATTTTTTTCCTTTAATATATAGTGGTTGAGTATATATATATATATATATATATATATATATATATATAATTCTTACACTTAACCTGAATTTTTCATTTAACTTATATATGACGAATGAGTTATAATTTATTATTTTACTAACTGTTAGATATAAATTAAATAAAATGTTTAGATATTGTGCATATTATCAAGAAGAGTTAAAGACAACTTAAAGAAAAATACTCTGTAGATTATGTAGAAAGTTTTCTATTCTAAAGAGATCTTGCATCTTTTACTTGATTTTAATTTTCAATAGTTGTATTGAATACTAAATTAATAAAGTTAAAATATTAGAAAATTAATCTTTAACACTTTGTGTTGCGATCTCTTACCTAAAAACTATATAAGAAAAAATAAGATAAAAAATAAATTTATATTAAATAATTAATTTTCACAATTCAAATTAAAACTTTAAATAATGAGTTTCAATCCAGCTATTTTCACCCCTGAAGGAATTGATTCCTTGAACCATTGTACACGTATAGAAAAAAAGCTTTGATTCAAGTCAATAAAGGAAAGAACACTTACGTGCATTGAATTGGCCAAAGACAATTGAATAGTGAAGAAAAAAGAAAAGATACTGGTTTTCTTTCTGCATAAAGTAGCTAAAAGATAAAGTCAACAAGTAAAATCTATATTCTTAAAAAAAATTTACATCGTAACTTATTGCACATTATTGCAAATCAGCTTTTTTTATTCCTTGTACTTTTGGGCCAATATCAAATAAATTTATAGGTGCTTACATAACTTAAACACTACATTTTCCATTGATTCTCTTTATCTCTTGTTTTGGAGAATAAATGAGCTCAACATCCTAATTTTTCTTTGCAACCTTTTTTTTTTCTTTTACTTTTGGATGAATATCAAATAAATTTTAGGTGCTTACATGACTTAAACACCACATTTTGCATTGATTCTCTTTATCTCTTGTTTTGTAGGGGGAATAAGCTCAACATCCTAGTTTCTTAGGAAAAAAAAATTGAATGTGGTACATGTACAAATTCCTCGTTGTGCCTCTCAATTGATGACTTGCTATGTATGTGTAGATATACAAAATGTTCAAGTTCAAAAAGTGATTATATTATACATTAATATTTTTTACTATATATTTTAAATTTTTTATCATATCAATTATCTTCTCTTATACTTCTTTCCTTTTTTATTTTTTTACAAATACAATTATATTTCTTTAAAATGTTATATTATTTTTAACTAAAATTATGTTTGTTTTGAAAAATATTTTGGAGAAAAATTAAAAAAAATTATTAACAATTTTATATTGTTTTTTTTTCATATCCATACTATAATCTGCAAACACATAAATAAGTTGAAGGCACAAATTTTATTTTTAAAAGATTCTAAAATTTCATTGTAATAACATTCACAATAATCAAACTATCAACTCACATTAAATATGTCAATTATACTTTAAGAGAGATAATATTATCTTACTTATCCATAAATTATATAAGAAAAATAATTACACAGAGAGAATTTTTACTTTTATAATATCCTCATAGTTTTTTTTTTTTTTTGTTATACTCAAAACTTTACTTATACATGTAATACCTTTATTTTTATTATTGTAATTTTATTTTATTTTTGTTTTTAAAATAAGAAAAATTTTAAATTTTGAAGACTACAAGAAGTCTCACTTAAGCGAGACTGAGTTTTCTACACCATGCATTTCAGATAATCTTTCTCAAACGAGATAAGTCTTGTCCAGACAAGAATAAATAATATCATTATAACTGTTCTCTTGTCCAGCAAAAAGATATCTCGTTCAGGTGAGAAGGCACGGAAAAGGAGCTCTCTAGACTAGGTTTGGCTCAGGCAAGAAGGCATCTTGCCTTACTAGAAAACCTGTGTAAACTTTTTGACTAGTGTTTTTGCCCACGTGAGAATGCTTCTTGCTCAAGCAAGAAGTCACAAGCAAAAAGGGTATTTAAGGAACTTCCTATTTTAAAACTTATATTACAAGTTAAGCAGCCTCTTCTCACTATTCTATTTATTCTCTCTCTTCCCTTTTCTAGAGAAAACTCTCTTGAACCACCTTTGATTCTGAGTTCAATATTTATTCTACTTGATCTCAAGTAAGTTTCTTAGAGTTTAATCTCTTAATCTCACTTCTATTTCTCCATTTTTTCCTTTTCTCAAAAGTGCTATACTTTATAATATATAGGAAGAACTTGCTCTTTACAAGATTTATTCCACAAAACTCTTCACAAATCATCTCTTTGAGGTAAGGAGAGCTTTATTCTTTCACTAAAATAGTGTGTGTGTGTGTGTGTGTGTGTGTATGTCTATACACACACACACACATTGTACTCATGAAAATGTAATAGTGTGCTTTTTTATTTCTTAAACATATGTTTGAATCAGAGTTTTACTATTTATTAAAATTGATGATATATGTTTGGTTGATCTTGAATGATTAAAATATATTTTTTGGACTAAGTTCGAATGTGCCTAACACTAAATGATGAGAAATGAATAAAGGTATTACCAGTAGTGGTGATAAAAGAAATTATTGTGAATGATTATAGAGATACATTAAGGGTATAAAGTTCGGAAATGATTTGGAAAAATCTAAGAAAAATGAGGGTGATAAATGTTATTTGTAGTGGTGCGCATAAAACTAATGAAAGCGAAAATATCACAGGCCTTACAATTATTTTTTGACTAGACTTCTAACTATACTTTTGCTAAGGAACTTGATATTATGCACGTTGTATCCGTGTGCATAAGTTAATCAGTGACCACTTACCTATATGTATAAGACCTCATAAAATGTAAGAGACAATATTTGACTGTGATCACAATACACAAAAAAGTACATATATGATAGAGTGGCAGATTGTGTTACATAATTAATGTACTTGAATTATGATATTGCTAATGTGACTATTATTGTGTTTGATGTTGTAAAAGTTCAAATTTGTTATTTTGTATTTTGGTGGTGAGCAGAGAATTTCTTACTAATATTTTCAGGAAACAAGGATGACCACCTCTCAAAGACCCATTAGATTGATGAAGTGACTTATAGAAAATAGACTAAATTATGTATTTAGGGAACAAGTATGCCACTGAAAATTTGTACTAGCTAGTGAGAATAGGTTGACATTGTTTTTACCTTAAATATAATTATAGGGTATAACGTTCCTTTTGATTACTCTATTAATAATAGGATCCATCAAAGCCTCAGTCTATACATATATGGAGGGATAGTTCAAACACCAGGTGTTGTAAATTTCGTATATACTTATCATGATCACGACCTCCTTGAAAGACTAGCTGATTTCACTGGAGAACAAATAACCAGTATAGATGTCATTGCAAATGATAAAGATTTTTATGACCAGGACTTGACACCAAAAGAGCTAGAAAATATAAATTGTTGGTTTGAGGATTACGACTAAGATCATATCTTTCAGGTTATTGGTGTGGAGATAGACTACTTATTAAAACTTAAATTATTTTAATTTTGTAATTACGTAATGAAATCTTAATGTAACTTTGGGTTATGATTTGTAAATATTAAATCTTTGTATCTTAATGAAAGTCAACCTATGTATATTTTTTTAATTTTCAAGTGTAAATTTATTTAATAAGTTATAATGTAATAATAAATATTTATCTCATCTCTTCGTGAATACCTTTGTAATTTTCAAAATTGAATAATAAAAGTGAAAGTTTAAATTTTTGTCAATTTTCATACTATAAGTATAAAGAAATTCACTTTATTTTCTATCTTTGATATAAATTATTACACAAATTGCATAATAAATTAAGGGTGTTACAATACACTTACTAACTTGAGCATTAAAACTTAATTATAAACACTTACACTCTACTCCCTTGGAAAAACTAACTTAATTGGAAGAAAGAATAATAATCTTTCATTAAATTTAGGTCCAACTAAATCCCAAAATTAACAAGTTTTAATACAAACTTATAAATAAAAACTTTCAAACATAAGTCAATTTAATTCAATCTCACTCTAAACCAAAAATAATGTAAAAAATTAAGATAACTAAAATATTTAGAATCAGTCACCCAAGTACACAAATTAAAACTTTGGATAAATACTCTTTTAGTGCTTATATAAAACATCTATTTGTAATTTAATCCTTATAGATAAATTTTTTTGTATCAATCTTTATATGAAAAATTTATTTTTTAACTTCATCTATGTTGTTATAGTATGTTATAACAACATTAACTCTTTTATTTTGTCCTTATCATTAGCGTGACATTTTAATATTAGTGTTAAGTGACATTTTTTCATTATCTTTAGATAAGTATTCTAAATTCTTTAAAAAAGTTTTATATTTTTTTCATACATTTTCAATTCATCATGTCAAACTTCATTATACAAGTTAACTTCTCTTTGCTTTAAGCCTAAGTAAAAGCTACTCCAAAAGATTTCCTGTTTTGATTCATCTTTACATAAACATCACCTCCAATATTTTATTTCAAATATCTCTACTTTTTGACTCTGTCATATTGTCATAATAATTCTCATTTTTTCTCATATCATCCTTATCTCAATGCTATTTTATTAAGATAATTAATTTGTAGTTGCAAAAACAAATGTACCAATAATGTAAAAGAAGAAAATCGTTGATTTTGAGCATGACTTAAAAAGATATAGTCGACATTCAAGATAACAAGATAAGGACGATAGAAGAAAAGATAAAAATTATGATGATATGATGAAACACACAAGTAATGATAATGGAAATAAAAAAAGTTAAAAATGATGCTCATGTAAAGATGAATTAAGATATAAAGTTAGACATGAAAAAATATGAAGGAGAATATGAAGCTTATTTGAAGAAAAATGTCACTTAACATCAATATAAAATTGTTACCACAATGATACGAATGAAATTGAAAATAATTTTTATAGGAACTAATATACAAACTTTGTTAGCTGCAGGAACTGAATTACTAAAAAAGAGTTTTGTATATAGACAAAGAAAATTTAAACTTACCATGTTTGAAGAGATGATTTATCTCTTAAAACTATATTGAAACAAAATGACTACCAAATCAATCGCTATATATAATTTGTAAAGTTAGAAGTCAAACTTCAACACTTACATTCCTTAATAATTTTATGAGATTTGAATGATCTAATTTTATAGTCATGATAATGTATATCAAATTTCACACAATTTGAATATTTGTATATATGTTATCTAAAATATACTTACTTATATTTTAAAAGCATAATATCCATTAAAAAAAGTATTATGATAAAACATTAAATAATTTTATTTTTTTATAAAATTTTATAAAATTATTTACTTCGTAAGAACCTTCAAAACAATAGTTAGATTCATTAATTTCATATTTCATGAAAAATTATGAAGTAGTGTAAGTCTCCAAGTTTCATAATATTAATTTCAATTGATCCTGACTCATTTGTAAAAACTAATTTTCAAATCAAAACATTTGTAGAAACTTTCTTAAATATAAGTGCTTTTAAGAATTATTTTCCTTTTCTATCATACCAAGTTTTTACATTAAACACTTATTTTTCTAATTCAATATTCATTTAAATTTAAAATTTCTTAATTTTGTTTTTAATTTAAAATATACAACCCTTTAAACTTTTTAATAGTTATATTAATACATTATTTTTCATTTTAACAAATTATCATATGATAAATTATTTATTTTAAAAAATTATTTTCTCTTTCTTTCAATAACTCACTCATAACATTTCTCATAAAACAAGATTGAGGAACGTATCCTAATAACCTTAGTTTTGAGAAATTTCAGCAACTAAATAGTAAACACTCTAGTGACGCAGAAATAAGTTGTAACTCATGAGTAGTAACAAATGCAGTGTTACAATTTAGAAAATGATCCATCTTAACCTTAAGACAAGCTTGAAATATGTTATTATTAACAACACCATAGAGTTCTAATTAAGGGATTCCTACATTAAAAGTATTAGTAATTGAAGCATGACTCTGACAAACTTTCAAATTAGATTTTCAATTTTGTTACCATTGCAGACACTTTTCTTCATCTGCAATCTAGTGAAAGATTTATACGAACATAATAATTAAAACATAAAGTTATATATATTTTAAACGTTTTTTTCTCACTCATCACATTCCAATTACATAGGGTCAGAATAATGTTAGGGTCACTATTTCCCAATATCATTACTGATTGATCACTCCTAGTAAAGCATGTTTCCTAAAGTGTTGCTCCTTCTTTCTTCACTGCAGATGTTTGCATATCAAAAGCAAGTGATGTGGTAGGCAATGTGCCTTATTCATTTAATAACAATTAAGGGAAGGAAAAAGTACAAAGAGTATGAAAACATTATTAAATTTTCATGGAAGAATTGCACATTGATTCTATGAAAAGAAACATGCACACCTTGAGAATGAACTAATGGATTATTAAAAAGTTATACAAATTTTTAAAATAGTCTAGAAAAATATTAGAAACAATTTAAGAAATATTATTTGTATCTTCTAGTTTATAGATAATTCTAAAGATAGTTCTAAAATATTGTAAATATTATAATATTTAACCACCCAAATATAATGGTGAAATAGGCATGCTATCACATTGTAAATGTTGATAAGTAACCAAGCTATCAATTCTACATCTCTTGAGTATCTTATAAAAATTTTCTTCAACTATTATTTTCAACTATTTCAACTAACAAACTTCAACAATCTTATTAATCTCTAATACCAAAAACCATCATGGATTGGTATTTGAATGTTTGCATTTAAATGTGACTCTTGTAGCATGTCTTGCTTAGATATTTTTGTCACACATGGTTAAGGATGGTCTTATATTATTCAGAATTAAAGATTTCATCTCCAAATAATTTTGAACTAATTATATATGATGCATTTGGGCATTGATGGCAGATCTGCCATAACATGTTCGTTGGATAGATTGAATAAATAGGTCATGGATTCTTGGAGAATAGGCAAAGTACCAATTGTATTCAAAGGGATAGACCTTTCTTCACCTTAATCCATTCTCATCCAAGAAAAGTGTAGAGGTTGCAAACCTTTTGAAAAGAACATAGGATGCAAACTCAACCCAGTTCTCCCTAACAACATCTAATATATGAGCATAAAAAGAAAGATTAGAAACAAGTTGAAGTGTAGAGAATTCCAATTCCAATTCCCATAAAGATCATAGTTACCTAATTTGAAGTTCTTTTTGGTGTGAGAACGAGTAGGTAGTACACAATATGCTACTATTAATCTTAACCTAACATGAAATGCAAAGGTTCAATAGCCTTTCAAACCTTGTGCTAAACTTGTCTAGCTTAGCTAACCCCAATTTTGGACTAACACACAAATTAAACTCCAAATCTAATAATTGGGCTAATCCAAATTAATTAAGTAGAGTTGAACTAATATGTTAGGGTGAAGCTGTCAAATTAGTGTAGGAAATAATCACATAAGGCTAGGCAGTGCCTAATTTTGGAAAAGTTAATGGTTTGTGTCTTTCTATGGTGATTTTTATGTTAAAAGAGGAATTACATAATAGACCACTCTATGACTGCATCATTTAGTCTCTTCTCCCCCCTCCCTTAAGTTGAAAGAATTTCCCAAGGCAATAACAAGCTGAAATATTGAGGCCTTTGGGACGAAAAAGCTTCACTATTTTTGCTTCCTAAATATCAATTGTTATGTACCAAATCGCGAATGATAATAAATTGATACAAAAAAGTAACGTGAAATGGTGCTCACACCCTGATTTGCAATTTGTGGGAGAGGTGAGCATATTTGGTAATAATGATGCAATAATAAACTGGATTCCCCACATGGAAAAATAATGCAAAGTATAGAGGGATAAATACCTGTACTTAGATATGAAGTTGTATGTTTAAGTTACTCAATAACTTCATCAAGCAATCAGGTCTTATCAATATTTTCCACAACAATCCTCCACATTTAGAGAAAGATGAATCATGTACTTTGTTAACTAACTAAAGTAGAAGAAAACAATGTACTTTGTTAGAATTTAGAATTAGATTTTCCAAAGCCTTTAGTTTCTTATTGATCCAACTCCTCCTCCACTACTCCACAAATCTCATAAGCAAACAAAATGTCATAAGGAAATTAGTCAAACATGATAAAATCAAACTCAAGCACACAAAATAGTCATCCTACAAGAGCAAAACTAGGTGATTTTGTTGGGGCTTTAGGTATTAAAAATATTTAATGTTAAGTGTAAATATACAACTCTATATCTAAATTTGACGACTTATGTTAGAGTAAATATACAATTTTGTATAATATCATCGTAAACCTTGTCAACACAAATTAGTCCTTTCTTACATAGTTGACCAAATTTAGAGACTAAATTTGTAATTAAGTTGATAGATTCAAGAACTATCATGAAGTTAACAAACTTAGAGATTAAATCAATAGAGAAGGAGTAAATCACGTATAAAAAAAAAGATAGATTTAGAGACTAAATATATACATGCAAACTATCAACATTAAATTAACACAACTTGCCTCTTTCAAAGGCAAAATTATACATTTTCTCTTAATTTTATTATAATCATTTATCACTAGCTTGATGAAATATATGGAGAGGCTTCATATCTTTTAGGCGGTACAATGCAGCTGCACCTGTTTAAGACAGCTTTATACATCCCTATAAACAAAGAAGATTTTGCAAACCTTTTCAACAAGTTATAAACTTTCACAGCTTTGCTTCATTGTGATGAACTTCAAGAGTGAATCGACTTTGGTGGAACTATAACCTCTTTGGCCAACTCTTCACCCTTTTGCATTCACAAGTTGTCAAGCAATAACTCTCATTCAAAAGTGAACATGTAGTACTAAATAGTTTCACTTTTTTTTACCTCTAATCCTATCAAACAAACCTAACCAAGGTAATAATTTAACCCATTATGTCATCCCAACCATATGATTTTGCTATAGATCATCCACATATCTAGACTTCAAAACCACACATGCAACAAAAAAAAAGTATTTATAGAATAAAATAAATATAGTCTAACAACAATTTATATACGTTCAATAGAGAAATTTTACAAGCTTGAAGCAACACCTTGCTCTCACAGTCATAGTCATTAGTTTCATGCTCACTTCTCACTTGACACCGCTGACAAAGAAAACATGCTAACAACAAAACCCGGAGGTCATATGTTAGGTGAGATCCCATTTGGGAGTGTATTTTCTTGTATAGTTTATGAGTTGCAGAACCTAGTTAAGGACAAGGAGTTGTGTGCATCTTTACTCTTGTGGGTCGTGAGGGAAGACGAATAGAGAAGAATCTAACTCTAGAAAAGGGACATTTCACCCTATATGTATGTTTTAGGTTAGTTTCTTTTGGTTTTTGAGTACGAGAGGAACAACGTTTAACAGTTTTCATTAGGTGTTTCTTTTTGAAATTATGAAGAAAGGTAACGAACCTACTTTGAAAAATTGATGAAAAAGAACAAAAAGGTTTACAAAGGAAGGATATGACATATGATATGGGAAATTGTGATAGTTTTTTGTGTATGTGATTAGTAAAATTGTTGAAATATATTAGTTGAAATAGTTAAAAATGATAGTTGAAAAAGTTTGAGTAAGACACTCAAGAGATGGAGAAATGATAACTTGATTACTTCTTCTTTTTAACATTTAAGATAAGATAATATGCTTATTTATAGGCATTCTCCATAATTGTATTTAAATGGTTAAATATTATAATATTTACAATATTCTAGAACTCTCTCTAGAATTATCTTAAAACTAAAAAATAGAAATAATTTTTCTTATATTGTTCCTAATAATTTTTTAGACTATTCTAAAAATTTGTATCACTTTCTAATACTCCTCTTTGATGCAAATTTCTATAACTCCAAAGATTGTGCATAATTGTTTAAATTTTGGTCTTGATAATGCTTTAGTAAAAATGTTTGTAACTTGATCTTCAGTTCTGCAGTAATCAAGCTTGATTTCCTTAGTTCTTTCTGCTTCCTTGATAAAGTGATATTTAATTGCTATATGTTTTGTTCTGCTATGATATACTCGATTCTTTGTCATTGCTATAACTGATTTGTTTTCACAGTATATAGTAGTAGGATCATTTTATTTTTTCTTATTTCTTCAAGTATTATTTATAACCATATTGCTTGACTTGTAGTCTCAACAATTGCCACATATTCTATTTCTGCTGCTCGTTGCTTGCTTCTTTGAAGTCCAAGAGATTATTCTTGATTGTAGTGAAAATACATAACTAGATGTTCTTTTCATGTCGTCGATCGATCATACCTAGTCATTGTCGGTGTAGCCAAGTAGCTTTGAGTTCCTCCTTGGTGCCTTGTATATATCTTAGGATTCTTTTTGCTACTTCAAAGTGGATTTGACTTAGGTTTTGCACAAACCTTAAAAGTATACTTACAACGTACATTATGTCTGGTCGTATGGTTGTGAGATATAGTAGGCTTCCAATTAAACTTCTGTAATATGATATATTAGTTTCTAATGCTCCATTATTTTTCTTCAATTTCTCATTTGTTAGCAATAGAGTGCTAATAGTCTTACATCTATTCATTTTGAATTTCTTGAGTAGTGGTTCAACGTATTTTTTTTTTGTGAGATAAATATTTCTTCTTTTTTTGCCTTAACGAACTACTTCCTTGGAATAGAGGTAAAACAAACTATAAGTATTATAATATTTAAAGAACTTAGCTATCATTTCCGTATTGTTCCTATGTAGATAAGATCATCTACATACAAGGAGACTATAAGTATTTTATACTAACCTTGGATCTTGGTGTATAAAGTTGGCTCACTTTTGCTCCTCTTGAATACTTAATCTGTAAGTATTGATTGATTTTGTTGTACCATGCTCGTGGAACTTGCTTCAATCTATATAGAGCCTTTTTCAATTTTAGTACTTTTCCTTCATTACCTTTGCTAACGAAGCCTTATGGTTGCTCCACATAAATCTCTTCTTGAAGAATATCATTGAAAAAGGTAGATTTTACATCTAGTTGATGAAAATTCTATCTTTTTTGTATGGAGCAATTAGATTTGTTATAGTATTTAGGTGGGCAACTGGAGCAAATGTCTCATTGTAATCAACTTCAACTTATTATGAGTATCCTTTAACTACTAATCTTGCCTTGTACTTTTATATGGTGCCATCAGGATTAAGTTTGGTCTTATCGACCCATTTTACCCTCAATGATATCTTTATCTATTGGGCAATCTACTAGCTCCAATGTGTTTTTTTTTTCAATTATTTTTATCTCTTCTTCCATTGCCTTGACCCATACTTCTTGTTTTGGTGTTGCTTCAAAGCTCTCAGGTTCAGTTATGGTCAGGTTATAGGTTTCATATATATCCACAAAAAATCTAACTCATCTTGGAGTAGATTTTGGTGAGGAATTTTACTGTTGTGTGGGTGAAAAACTTTCACCTGAGACTTCTTCAATTTTTTGAAGTTGCTGTATTGGTATGAAACATTTTTTTGAAATTTTTCATCTTTTCAATTCTAAGTAGCATTTTTATCAACCTTAATATCTCAACTAATAGTAAGCTTTCTAGTTTTTCAAGTTGTTGACTCGATATCCTTTTGACTATATGCTATATCCTAAGAAGATACCTCATATAGTTTTGTCTTTTAGTTTGTGTCTCTTTTCTTTTGAAATGTGTATGTAGCAAATCAATCCAAAAAGCCTTAGGTGTTGATAGTTTTTGCCCGTTTCAAGCTTCAATTGGGGTTTTATCTTAGATAGTCTTAGTTGGACATCTGTTAAGTATGTAAACAGCAGTATAATTGCTTCAGCCTAAAAGGTATTTAGTAATTCTTTCTCCTTCAGCATTAATCTAGCCATCTCCATTACAGTGCAGTTTTTCTTCTTAGTTACTCCATTTTGTTATGGAGTATATGTGACAGTAACACTTTTATCTATTTACTACTTTATTTGCCTCACAGAATTCATCAAACTCTTAAGAGGTATACTCTTTGCCATGATCACTTCTTAATACTTTTATTTGTTTACCATTTTATTTCTCAACAAGGGCCTTAAACTTCTTAAATATTTCAAAGACTTCTGATTTTGCTTTGATGAAGTAGATCCAAGTCGTTCTAGAAAAATCATCAATGTAAAAGATAAAATACGTGTTATTATGAAGTGATGGTGTTTGCATTGGTTCTCAAATATCTGTATGAACAAACTCTAATAAGTTTTTTGCTCTCCAAGCTTTTCTAGTAGAAAATGGTAGTCGATGTTGTTTGCCAAAGAGACATTCTTCACAAGCTTCATTATTTTCTTCTAGACATGGGAGATCTTTCATAATTTCTTTTTTATATGTAACAGTTTTAAGGCATGAGTATTGAAGTGACCAAATCTTCAATGCCAAAAACGTGAGGTATCAACTTCCACTTCCATGGCAATGTTAGCACCTTGTTAAAAACTTATTGGAAAACTTATGTTTCTTTTCTCCATCTTTACTTGGCCAATCTCGTGCTTTTTACTGTCATATATCTTACATGTGTCCCTTTTGAAGTGGAGAAAATAACTTTTCTCCATCATTTGGCCAATACTTAAGAGATTTTCTAAGGTTAGGAACTAGTAAGACATTAGTAATAAGTTTTATATTTTTCTTTATCTTCACCATAACAGTGCATTTGCCTTTTGACTCAGTGATAGTATCATTTCCCATTCAAACTTTCACTTTAATGGATTCGTCGATATCCTTGAAGATGTTTACATCTTTGGCCATGTGATTGCTACAATCACTATCCAAGTACCAAATTTTGCTCATTTCATTACTAGAATCTTGGGTAGCATAGAAAAGATGTTGTTCTTGATCATATTCTTCAATAAAATTTGCTTGATACTTGTTTTTGTTGTGACAATACTTTTTTACGTGTCCAAATTTCTTGTGGTGTCGACATTGTGGTTTTTCATGATATTGAAATTCTTCTTCAACATGATTTATTTTCTTACAAATGTTGCATGAAAGATATTTATCTTGATTATTTGTAGAAAAATTTCTAAAATTATCTTTATTTATAGAAGTTTCTCTATTATTCTTTTTTCCTCCGTTCCCTTTATTTTGAGACTGTAATTTGAGCTTTGATTGAGAGACATTTTCAATTGAGTCATCATCATGCCTTTTCAACCTTTGTTGATAAGCTTCAAGAGACCCTACCAACTCTGTCACTGATAGAGTAGATAGATCCTTTATTTACTAAATAGTGATCACAATTGAATCATATTTATGAAAAACTGTGATTAGTAATTTTTCAATAACTTTTTTGTGAAGAATATTTCTTTGTAAGCTCTCACTTGGTTAATGATCTCAGACTCTTTCATTTTTAATAATACAAATTCTCACCGTAGAGTTTGGAGTTTTACAGTACGTTGCTTCCTTTGAACTCCTCCCGCAGTATACTCTATGCTTCTTTAGCTATTATAGCACCCATTATTCTTGAAAAATTATGTTAATCACAGCTTGTTGTAGAATAAACAAGGCTTACGAATCCTTTTGTTTATTCTTTTTCAGTTCTTTTTTTTTTAGCTGTAGTAAGGGATGATATATTTATTGGAATAATTAATCCTTCTTCCACAACATCCCACAAATCTTAAAAAGTGAAATATATCTTTATTTTTGTGCTCCAAAAATTATAATTGAAAATGGGTACAAGAAGATATGATGATTGAGTAGTGATAGCCATGAGTTAAAAAAAATTTGAAAGTAGTTTATTTTAATTTTGAAATAGTATGGTAATATTTTTTTGCCCAGTAGATGACCGAATGTAACTTTGATGCCACTAATAGTTTTTGGCATAGGTAATAAATAAAATAGTTGAAATATATTAGTTGAAATAATTGAAAATAATAGTTGAATAAGTATCCTTTACCATGATTTTTTCTTCTTCTTAGCATTTACAATTAAATAATATGCCTATTTATAAGTATCCTCTACCATTATATTTAGATGGTTAAATATTATAATATTTACAATGTTCTAAAGCTTTCTACAGAATTATCCTAAAACTAGAAGATAGAAATGATTTTCCTAAATTATTTCTAATAATTTTTTAAATTATTCTAAAAATTTATATCATTTTCTAATAAATTGTGTGTTAGTCATGGATCAATAACATGTATGGTTAGTTTTCACCAGCTTTAGCACCACGCCACAACTGGGAGGGGAACATAAAAAATTCAGTCAAACTTATTTTTAAAAATTGGTACACAAAAAGATGATGGTCAAAGTTTTATGAATAATAGTTGGTTTATATTTTAACGTGTAATATTTAACTTACTCAGAATTAATATCCAATGAAGTATGTAAAATTGGATACCTTTAAGTTCAACGTTCACAATACATAGCTTCTGATATTATACTAAAAGAATTTGGCTTAACTTACTAAAAAAATTGATTCTAGAAAAGGATTCTTTAAATTTTATAAGAATTATTTTAACTATTAATAAAAAACTTATAAAAAGTATTTTAGTTAATGTTTAACATTTTAACAAAATATCTAGTCAGAAAATGAAAACTATTTTTGTTGAAATTCTTTTTCTTCTTTTTTTTTTTTGTATAAAGTAGATTAAGAGAATAAACAAATGAAGAAAGGAAGTTAAGAAACGTACAGCATAAAAATTATTATAGAGATATCAATAAAGAAAAATAGCCTGTGAAATTTTGTGAGAAAAAGAGGGGTGCCCATAGCATAAGGCCATCTAATTGAAAAGAGACAGTTATTATCAAAACCAAGCATAGCAAGTTTCCAAGATTCAGGTCTCAAATGATCTTAGGCAGAGCTAGAAAAGCAACAAATTGGCAGTCATGGAGAATAAAACATTAGTTCAAAGCATCCCCATGAAGGTGCAACAACTAAATAGGTTTTGCAGGAATGACTTCATCTAATGCCACCCGAGGTCCCAGTGACATATAAAATCATTCATTAGAAAAGAAAAGAGAAAAGACCTTGCTAGAGTTTAAGGTCATAAACCATCAAGTATTAAGTACTTATGCAAGGAAAATAGAAGCTAGAAATCTTGGTCTTCAAATTATGTTACACATAGTAACTAATCACCAGCATTTTCATTCGCATTTTCTTGACCTTGATTTCCTGGAACTTCATCTTTAGGTGCATCCATAGCTAATGCTGTTCGTTTACAGATCGGGCAAACGTTCTTGTGCATGAGCCATTCTTTGATGCATTCAACATGAAACCTATGCACACAATCTAGCCGCCCAACTTGTTCTCCGTCAACAAACTCCTCCTGGTTAAAGATGTATATATAACTTGTCAAAGAAAACACTAATAAAACACAGAGATCTAAACATGCATATTTTCTCCACTAAAAGAGAGTATAACATAATAATGACAATAATAAGCATACAAGAATCCTATTTAGACCTGAGAAATAGCCTAATTGGTTAACATAACAATAGAAATTATATAAAGAAACATTTTTTGTGACAACCACAATTTAAAAAGTTTCATGTGTTTAGCTAACCGCCCAAAATTCCTTCTTGGTTACCCGCAAATGAATCAAAATGTAGCACGACTCACCTGACAAATGCAACATGATTCTTTATTTTCTGGAGTCGGTTCACCAACAAAGTTGAAATTTTCACGCCTAAGGTGCAACATGATCTCTTCGACAGTCAGTCCATTGGTTCTGACATTGTTTCTCCTCGGTATGTTCCTCTGCGGCTTTAAATCATATTTTCCAAAACAATTTTAAAGTCAAGCAATTTATGCTAAATTGGAATGTATGATTACTTTCTTCACCAAGAAAATAAATTCAAATGCATTGCTTCCTTACTAAAACAATAATTTAAAAATCTCTAAACTCAAGCTGCTTCACTATACTAAATGAAGATAGCGAGTGTAAACTTTTATGGTTTACAACCCGTTTATACCCATGTAAATGGGTTTATATTCCAAAGACATAATGATAGATGTGGCAAGAAAGGAAAAAATGAAAAAGAAATAGACATACAAATAAAATGAGCGTGAAAAAAGAAGTATGAGAAAAATTCATATTCATTAAATATACATCACGGGGAATGTTCACATCATTCCATCGATGATTTCATACCTCCATTGAATCTATCATAACTGAATAGTCAAGGACCATCGTTCCCTGTAAGATGTAAACATAAGACACGTAAGTTAATTCAAATAGTATTAGAAGCGATGACAAAAAGCAAACCGGATATTATATTATCATGTAGAGAGGAAATAGAGTAAATTAACAAATAATTCTTGCTAGCTTTGAAAGGATTGTTCAATCAGTATGTCTTATAAAGTTGTGCCTCCTTACGCCTGTCACTGTTGTTAACGACATAACATAGTTTAAAAAGAAGGGTTTAATGTTAAATAAACTTATGATATTATCTATCTATCTATCTCTCTCTCCATATATACAATTATGTGATAATCTACCTCAAACACTACAGTGCGACCCGTGCGTAGATGATCCATGATAGAGCGAACCTGTTGCTCATGAAAAAATATTTGTTAATTATGTTCCAATAGATTTTATTTCTTATTGAAGTTCAATAATAAAGACGGTCATTGTACTAAACCATCACATGCTATGCATTACTAATTAACAATTTAGTAGTGCTAGTTTTGGAAATTGAAACTATGTGCTAGACCCAATATAATGGTAATTAGGTAGCTTGATATAGTTGATAAATGAAGGGACTTGATGAAATGAAAAAAATGAAGTGAGACTAAAAGGGTGAATAGTCTCTTGCATGTGGGTCTTATATACATCTTTGGATTGCTTCAGAACAGTTTGGATACTTATGGGGAAGTTTTTGCGTACAGTAAAAATTAATGTGACGATGGCTATTTGTAATAAACTTCCAATGTAAAACTAGCTTCTTAGAAGGTGCGCCTAAGATCTCAGTGGAGTCATCAATTACTTAACAGCTTACCAAACCATTGAAAAAGGTGCATGTGGTAAATGAGACGATGTCCATTAACTAGTTCACTTCGGACATTTAATATATTTGGGGTCCCCAGTAATGCTTTGTCATCGCAAAATATATGTTCAAAGATCAAACATCAACTCTAATTCTACGAGGACGTGCCCCAAAATTAAGAATAAATGAACCTAAAATGAAAATAGGAAACAAGATCCTACTTGAAGCAGTGATAAGATACGCTAGACCGAAACAACTATCCAAATGATAATAAGTTAGATTTGTTAACAAATATACATTTTAGAGAGTTTCTGCAAAAAATAAAATAAAATTTGTCGCCCCACAAACTCAAAGAAAATATTTTTCTTATCCTATACACACTATCCAAAAGCTGAAAAAAGTCCAACTGTATCTTCTTATCCTCAATAGTCCTTACCTCAACCCTCGCTCTCTTTCATAGCCCTCCTCCATATAATATTATATTTGTCATGACCTTTTCTCCCCTAATTTTTTTTTTTGGTATTATTATGCATTGACTATCAAATAAATAATAGAAAAACAAATATTTATATATTACTTAGCTACTTATATTATCATATTTTGTTTATACTATCCATTAACACGTATCAGGTGCATTCTCAATCTCAAATTATAATAACTTAAACATTTATCAAGAACAAATACAACTAACACAAATATCATTTCTTCATCAACATATTCCCACTTCAATTGAAATGAATAAATAAAACTCTGTTTTCTAAAATTGTCAAATCTACCTATTCTAGGCCTAAATATAGTATTAATGTATTATTCATAAGTCAACTAAAAGAATGCTCGTTCAAGATGCTTAGAAAGCCACTGGAAATATATGAAAACGAGTTATTTCTTCCTTCATGGAAACATTATCGAGGTAACTGAGATATTTCCTTAATAGAAGAGAAAACATCCGTTTGAGGAAAATTAAAATAAAAATAAATCATTGAAACATCAATAAATTTTTCACGAAGGATTTATGATTAATCATTCCATGCTATTTGAACATGTTAACAAATAACAAATTAACAAAGAACTATACGGTGTAAGGGGTGTAAAACAATTGAGTTGTGAAAAAGGTGAGTTTTATATAACTTGATTATAAGAAGGTTAGTGTTGGGCATACCCGAGACGCAAGCATTCTTCTTGAATCAGTAGTAGCTCTTAGTACGGGAATGATGGCTCCAACAATGCTACCAGGTTGAATTGCTGTTGATGCCCCTGAATTTTGTTCATTCTCAGTTCCAGAATTGATTTCTGTTGTAGGGTTCAATTCTTCCGAGCTTTCTGAAGAGCTTGAAGATGATGGTGCATTATATCTTCGACTTCGCCAAGGATGAACAAGTGGTCGGGTACGAGAACGAACTCTACGCATAGGAGGATTCACAGCTCTTGATGGTATTTGCATGGATTCATTCGGATTTGACTGTTGAGGGAGCCTTGGAGGAGCATTTGTAAAATTAACATTATTACCTGCAGTGTTCAAAGAACCAGTTTGTTGAGAAAGGTTGGGAATATTCTCAACCAAGGTTGCAGCTCCACTAACAGGCAAGTTTCCAGGTTGAGGTGTCGTTCCAACAGGAGAGCTAACCATGCTGCTTTCTTGATTGTTTCTTTGACTTGCAGCTCCACTAACAGGCAAGTTTCCAGGTTCAGGTGTCGTTCCAACAGGAGAGCTAACCATGCTGCTTTCTTGAATGTTTCTTTGACCATATAATGGCGCCATAACTTCAGTTCCAGTTGGAATATAAGGGGGGCTCATTCCTCGACCTGCGTCACTCATGGACTCAAAAGTAGGGTAAACACCCTCAACTCGGTGAAAATTAGTAGCAACTCCAAGCTGTGATGAACTAGTTGCAACAGTTCCTGAGTGACTAGATAAAGGAGCATTATGGGTTTGGATTAACCTAGTTGTTTGGCCCGAGAATGGAGGTTGTACACCTGTTGTGTAACTGTTTGAATGTATATTAGCACCCACAGAAGATTGTGGAGGAGTATTAGTTTCTACATTCTGTGGATTAACATGACTTGGAATGGTTTGAGTTTGTGCAGCTTCACTAAAGGGTTGCAGTGACATCCCAAGATTTAAAAATGATGTGTTCATGTCGTTGCTGGCAATGGGGTGAGAAGTAGAAGTGTGTCGTTTGGATAATGCAGCTTCTGCACCCATTCTTGAACTTTCACCTACAAAAAATTCTCCAGAAGAAAGATCATTGAATGTTCTCTTGGATGGTAGAAGTGTAGTGGTTGTTGAGATGCCACTACGCATGCCTTGTTCTTCTACTACAGATCCTGGAGCAACATTGTGAGTTACATTCGAAGCATATGATGTTCTTGCACCTTGATTTTGTGTTCCACTTGGAGGTTGGGTTATGCTCAATGACAATTCAAGATTGATGGGAGGATTATTCCCTTCATTATCTTGATATTGAGGAACATTTGATCCAGAAAGCCAACTTATTGGCGTAGTAAGGGAGCTTGGAGGAGCAATGCTCAATTCCAATGCTCTATTAACAGATTCATGAATAGCAACACCGGAGTTGTAACCATTGTTTGGAACAATATTGTCACTCGGAGGAGGGAGATTCATATCAAGCCTAGAGAGCATATTGTAACCGTTGTTTGGAACAATATTGTCACTCGGAGGAGGGAGATTCATATCAAGCCTAGAGAGCATATCTGGGCACCCGTCATCACTTTCCACAATGAGGGGACGTGAAGAAGGAAATAGTCTCTGCACTGTTTCAATTGATAGATGAGGATGGGCTCCGTTTTCAATGTTATCATTGTCGGAATTAACTTGTCCACTTTGGCCTCCTTTAACAAAGAAAAAAAAAAAGGGAGACATCATATAGTTAAAGCAAGTAAGCAAATTAATAAATGATTTATAAAGGAATAGTTAATCTCACCTTCATGGTTCATGGTTGCCAAAGTTACTTCTCAATGCCAAAGATCCAAAGAAAAAATAAGCAATTAAGGACAAGGTAATGTGCCTTTCCTAGCTACAAAGTCACTAAACCTGCAGGATAATCATAAAAAAAATAAACTACAAAAAATCATAACATTACTTAATCACTAAAAATAACTAGTACATGACTAAATAGATATAAAATATAAAAATTATAATTAATCACTTAAAACGTGTTATTATTATAATGTTTGCATTAAATAACATTGCGTTTTTACTTAATCAAGAGCTTCATAAATCTATTGCTAAACATGCCCAATTAGTTTATCTAAAATACTGATAGAGAAGAAAAATGTGGCAAAACATTAATTTGAGGCTCTTAAATATTTGTTCTCTGTCAACAATAGAGAGGTAAGATAATAAACCATTGCCTATTTATGATTTTCATTTAAATTTTCTTTAGATCGCCTATTCTCTTGAATGATATGATGCAATAAGTTTAAAAATTATTGAATTTTTTGGACATCTAACAAATTATCTACATGTATATAGAAGAGGAAGAGAGAAACGGTCACAAAATTAAACATCGATCATTAAATAAGATGAACCAATTATCATACCTCCAAATTCGTACGCTCATTTCAGAATTTCCCATAAAAAAGGTTTAGTAAGTTATATACAGTAAGACCCAACTAATAGGTGAAGAACAATAGCTCTTACCAACTATACTTCATATATCCCCCATAACTCATAGCTCCATCATATACTCATGTACCCAGAGAAGGTTAAATGTACAACTAGTTGTAACAGCAGGTCACTGAAATAATTTATGGTCAACCGCATATGTTTTGATATGCCATTAATATGGGTCTTTTCTCACTATGCTTTTTTTTTTTTTTTTCTTTCTTTCTAAATTAATTTGCTTTTCTACCTGGAACCTTTATTGTATTGATCCTTAGATACCAAACTTTGGAAATTGGATACCCTAATTCGGAATACAATAATCCTTCAACCCCCTAGTGTCTCTTTTTCACAACTTATCTTGCTGGAAACTCGACTCTACCATTACTCGAACTTCACTTATCTCTTAAGTTTTATGACACCCTAACTCCACCCTATAACCTTTTTTCTTACAAAAACTTGAGTTTATAATTATGGATACCTCACATATGCCAACTTTGTAACTAGCAATACACTAAGCCTTAAGTTTCAAAGCCCTAGGTCCACCCTTCCTTACCATGCTCTCGCAAGAATTGAGTGAAAAAAAATATCTTGTCAATTTTGGAGCTCAAACGTTGTGTTTGTTGGTTACTAAGCAACAAGTTTGCATGGATCATGCACAAGACGACGTTGAGTTTAACGGCGCAGATATAGTAATGCTACATAACTGTACAGAGTCAATGACCAGGTAGTAGAGCTAGTGTTTGTGGCTAAGATGATGAATCCAACCAGGTTGTTCGATTGTTAACACTCATCTCGATGATTCATTTCTTTTTAATTACAAATAAATCAAAGACTAAGAGGATGTGAGGATACCAATCTTACTTTCCAATTTATTTAGTTAGAGTATGTTTGAGGGTTAACCAATGAAAAGAAAGCAAAAGAAATTATTTTAATAAGCACTTTATTTTTTAAAATAAAAATATAATATACAAACAAAACTTTTTTATCTTAATTTTTATAAATTAAATATTATATAATATTTTAATAAAAAAATAATTTCCCCTCTATATTTTCCAAAACTAATTTCACCCTCACCAGCAACAATTGAAATGTCCTAGAACTTGACGGCTTCACTCGAATTAATTATATAAGTTTCATTTCCTTTGTCCACACCTCCCTAGCTATAAAATTTTTTTCTTACAGAAATGTTCTTTGAATCACAGGGAATAGACGCAGTTATGAAACAGTATAATGTTCCTACTTTTTCAATATTTAATGTGATATAAAGAGACAAACAACCATAAATAAGTGTAATAAAATATAAATATATAGTATAAACATTTTATAAAAGTGTTAAAATAATACAAATATTATGGGAAAAAAAAGTCAACTTCACTGTTACCTTAGTTAATTGACACCGGAAGTCGAACACCCTTGGCCAGCTTATGCTAATCCCTAAGAATCCTTTCAGAAAGAACGACCCCTGCCTGACTTTGACAGTAATCCTTCAATTTTAACTTCCCCCTGTAATAATAATAATAACAACAATAAAGTAATATAAACAAAATCAGTTACTCAAGTGCTTTTGTTTAAAATTGAATAAAAATCATGTTGAGGCATTAAATATAATAAACATTTATGCATAAATTAATCTAAATTAAATATTATTATTGGAATGTGTGTTCTACATTAAAAAATAGAAAAATTATTTTTTTAAACAAGAAAACAAGTAAGCATTAAATAAAAAATTAGTCTTCTTTCATTCCATGTTTAATGCATTTTTTACTTTAAAAATTTACAAATACTACTCATAAGTAAGGAATGGGTCCACAAAAAAAGAATTAGGTACTGAAAGGCTACCTATGTTAAAAAATAAATAAATCTGAACTCATTTTATAAAGAAGATATGTCAAATAAAAATAAAAAGTAAGAAAAATCTTCAGCAAAAAAAAAAAAAGTAAGGAAAAATAATAAGAGTAGTCTGGTCTTAATTTTGTTTCTGACATAATATTTTTTTTATGTATAAGAGTTCCGGTTATAACCCTAAAAGTACTTATCTTGTATATAAAAAAAATACTTTTTTATAAACGAACGAAAACCCTAAATAATTAGTAGAAAAATTGAAACTTTGCTTTCGAGTTGAACTTGCACTCGATCTGATTCATTAATAAAATGGACTTGCTTGTAAAAAATGATTTGTTGAAAAAAAATTGACTTTGCATATGAAAAAACCGATTTGTAGAAAAAAAATTGACTTTGTTTATAAAAAAATCGATCCATAGAAAAATTAAAAGAAAAAAAAATGAAATCGTTAAAAGACGGTGAATCTTCCAACAAATCAAGTTGGGTTCAGAACAACGTAAATAGATAAGTACAAGTGAAGAGTGAAACATCGCATGCAGAGAGTCACACATCGAAAATCAATTTTAAGCAAAATCAACAAAATCCACAAGAGAAATTCACATCCACTTAGGTCATTAGATAGTTGGAGAGATGAAGAAGACGATACCTGGTAGCTGTAAATGGGAAAATCGGTGGACCCCACAGAAAGTTGCCACTCTTTTTACTAACTCTCACTCATAATTTCTCTAGCTGCTTATGTCTAGGGTGTATTGGTGAGCAATGAAGCATGAAACTGTTTCAATTTATAGATGAATTGGATGGCTCCCTAGGCAAACACAGATTTTGAATTAGATAAAAAAAAAATTATATATATTAATATTATAAAAATAATTATAGAAAATTTTGTTTATTTCCTAAGTTGGTCTTGCTGGCATATATGGGATTTTTTGAACGTTTAGAAACGCTTGCTAAGCTGTCAAGAAGGGGTTATAGAAGTGCCCTTAAGCGTTTCCCCCGTGTCACCTTTGAACCCTTACCAACTCCTCACCCTTCGTAATTTGTTTTTTTCTTTTTTCTTTTCTTTTTGGACTGAAGAAAACACGACGCTTCGTAGCTGCCTTTTTACTCATTTTATTCACTCTTATTGCCTAGCTGTCAACTTTTTAGTAGTGCTTTTGAAAGCTTTTGAAACTCCTCCATTTTTTCCAAATAATATACGGGCAAGGGAACAAAAGCAATGAAAACCTTAACATTCTTCCAATTTTGCATTTAGAGATATGCTTTTTCTCTATTTTTTCATTCTTCAAGCAGTTAACCTTTTTCCCATTCAACTTTTTAGTCTATTTTATTACCAAGTGTGAAAATTAGTTAGTTGAGCATTCTAACATAATCATGTTCCAATCTTAAAAATCTAATTACATTATAATTTGGTAAAAATAATTTTATTCTCCTTAATATAGTCTTTTCTAACTAAATCTAAATAAGATGAGAAAAATTGTTATTTTTATTTTTTTAGAATACATTATTGTTATATATGTATTATAATAATGCTCACTCCATTTCTTTATTATAGTCATGCCAGCATTTACTATTTCCCCCTTCAACTATTTTCTATGTTTTCTCAATTTTTTAATTGGTGATGTATATTGTAAACATTATTTGACTTGGCTAATAAATATTGTTCCAATATAATTAGTGAAAAGAGATAGGTTTGAATTTTTTTAATGATATATAAAAGGATATAAATTAAATCTCTTTTGCAAAATAGGTATTAAAAACAACAACTAAGGAAAATAAATTAAGAATAGTGTATTTTTGAGCGAGGAAAATATTTTTTTCAATCATTTGGCAGTGCAAAGGATCAATAATAGATTCATTTTTATGTGAAACAAGAAACATTATATCAATGAGTGTGGGCTTACGATAAATAAGAGTTAGAACCATATCTAATTTATATTAGACTTTAACTTTAAAAAAATTAGACATTAAATACATTATTAGAAGCCATTAAACTTAACATTTATTTGATGAATATCACAAGAGAATATGACATTTTATTTTATTTTTAACATTTATTGAACCAATAAAGTATAATGAATTTATTTGATAATTTTATATTATTATTAATTTTTTAATATAAATTTTATTTTGTTGAAAAATTTAAATTAGGAATAGACAAAATAAGATATTATAATATATCTATTTTATTAATTTATTATTCATTAAACATAAAATAAGATAAGAGTGCGTCTTACTTTTTATTTGATCATTTTTTTTCTTATTTTTATAATTTTTTATTCAATCATATTCATCGAATAGACTTTAAAAATTAACTGTCACAAATTGTTTTAAAATTTTAGTATAATAAATTTATTTAATTGCATTTGAATGCAGATTTTAAAAGTTTATTGATGAAGTTAATTTTTTATATTATTTTATTTTAAATGGGTGCTGCTGAATACATTTATTATTTTATTTGATGCGAAGTTGATGTATTTATTATTTCTTATGTGAAGTTGAATACATTTATTGACCTCACATACACATAATATTTTTAATATTTTTTTAAAGTAAAATTTCAGTAGGTCTTCAACAAAAAGCATTGTTAAATTATCGAACATACCTTTCAATTTTTAGCACTATACGAGTTTTTAAACACATCTCAGAAATTTTACTTTAAAAAAAATATTAAAAATGTTATGTGTATGTAGGGTCAATAAATGTATTCAACGTCACATTAAAAAATAATAAATGTACTTGAAATCACCCATTTAAAATAATATAATATAAAAAATTAACCTTATAATACAATAATAATAATAATAATAATAATAATAATAATAATAATATTTATTATTAGTAGTAGTAGGTGACATTGTAAATTGATTAATACAAATAGTAGTAGTTACAAAATTTTAATTACAACAACTCCAAATAATCTTCAATTATAATTAGAAATTTTGAATAGAAGTTGATAAGATGAAATGATAAGATAATTTGGATTTAGATTTAAGAATATTGAAGAGAATATTTATACTTTTATATTATACAAAACTTGTTTTCTTGAAATATTAGATTTTATCCCCTTTTTAAAAAGCTTGTTTAAAAAAAAGAATGCTAATAACTTATTGTCTAATATATTATTTTTAACACACTTATAACTATTAAATAAAATTTATTTAAGACTAACAAAATTATGTAAATATCACTCTTTTTCACTCATAAACTAACGTTCCTCCTTCGTACTTTTGTAATATTTATTAAATTTTAGTTAATATTTTGAAGTGTGTTAAAATAATGTGTTGTTAAACTTTCTCTTTAAAAAAATATTTTAAAGAAGTTAGATTTTTGAGGAAAAAAATTATAAATATTCATACCAAACCTAGAAATTTAACATTTTCAATTTAAGATTTTTGAAAAACTTAAAAAATTCTTCTACAAATGCCTAAATACTTAATTATGAGTGTAATAAAAATACTCTTGATAATTTCTTAAATTTTCATGACCAATATTGCATGGAGAGACTCTTAAAATCAATGACCAAATACTTTCAAATCACCAATCAAATTAGAGGGTGGAAAATTAATTCAATTTTGACTTGAATTTTTATGAAATCTTTATATTGATAACCTCTTTATTTTTTTATTTTTTTAATATATTTTTAGATTAAATTCTTGCTTAGGAACATAAATAATTTCATTCTAAATTTTAATTTTTCAAAATGTAAAATTATGTGTGCATAATTTAGATACTTTTCCCCTCTAATCAAGATAAACTATTATCCTTTTATTTTCAAGTTGCATGGCTATCCCATGCCCAATACCATTCTCTAGTTATTGATACTTGGAAGCCTCATCCTAAGAATGCCATTTAAGCATTGCAAGCAGTTTAGGACAAGTTACTTATTTTCAATAAATAGGTGTATGGAAATACTTTTCCAAATAAAAGAACCCTTGAGAGGAGATTAATGGGCATCTAATGATGTGTTTAGTTAGGTTTTTTCTCATTATTTGTTGCAACTTAAAAAATAAAAATATTCAATTTGATTACCAACGAATCTTAGAGCAGAAAGAAATTTTTTTAATTCCAGAAATCTAGGGAGAAATAGGTTAAATTTAGTGAAAAATATTTTCTTTTTGGCTTGATCAGTCAATTAATCACACGGAGGAGAAATAAAATTCGTAGGATTCACTTGCATAATCAAATTTGGTGTACTAACAATAATATTTTGAAGGAAAAAGTTGTCCTTTTCCTTAAGAGACTTTTTTGGTTTTAAAAAAGTTGTAAATGAACAGATATACAACATTTTCAATCCAAATTTTTCTTTAGTTAAGGGACTTTTCTTTAAGAAATATTCTAAGTCAATAAATTGACAACATTTACCGATCTAAAATTTTCCTAAGTTATGGTAAGAAGCATATCTTCAACTAATTCAAAAGATTTTTTTATTTGGTTAATGATATGATCCTGTTTGATAAGGAAAAACATCTTAGATCATATTATTATTAATACTTTGGATAGTTTTTGGAGGGCTTCTGGAATGGGAATTAATTTACCCAAGTCAAAAGCTTTTTGTTCAAAGCACATTTTTGTAACGAAAAAGTATAGGTTCTCAAGCATGAGTTTCATTTTTATCTTTAAATATTGTGTGACACTTGGGATTCCTAGTGATTCAAGGAACGATTAAATAAGATCATGTTAATTATATTATCAATTAAGTGCACAATAGGCTGACATCTTGGCAAAAGAAAAAGAAAAAAAACTTCTTATTAAAATTAGGAGGCTTTGCTTGGATTCTTTGGTGATATCTTCTATTCCTGAACATGGGAGGCACAGTTGTTGGTTCTTTTCAACTATTTGTTCTAAAATAAACTCTATTACAAGAAATTTTATTAGTGCTGATAAGATGGGGGTGGTCTCTATTTGATTGGTTATTGGAAGAAGATTAGGTTTGCAAAGAAGTTAAGAGGTTTTAGCCTTAGACAAGTTTGCTATACCAATACTTCTCTCTTGAAAAATATTGGTGTGTGACAACTTGCACTGTCAAGACAAATTATGAGTTCAAGTCATTTCTAACCAATATTGTCATGACAAAAATATTTTGGTTTCTACTCCAAAATGTTGGTCATATATGGAATTATATTTAAAAGTTGATTAATTCTATAAAGCAAGGATTCTTAGTTCAATAAGAATACGAGGGAATGCTCCTTTTGTTTTGTAATTGGCTTTAATACAATGATATTGTCCAAAATGTTCCCTATGTTCATCTATAGAATTTAGAGCTTACAATTCAAGACATATAAGATGGCTCTTAATGGGTTTTAGACTACTTATATACTGCTTTATCTCAAAATATCTTTGATAGTTTATCCAATACTTTAATTCGTTTGAATATTAATGTCTCGTGTGGAGAAGCAACCTTAATTACTTTACACAACTAAGGAAAAATACAAATGGTCTAGCCGTCTTCACTCTACTCTAGTAATCCCTTGGAGTAAAATTTATAAGATTAAAGCTCTAGGAAAGATAAAGTTTTTCATGTTGCTGATTGGACACAAGGCAATTCCATGCAATGAAGTTAGATTTGATAGAACTTGACTCCCTTTAATATTTTTCAAGATGTCAATAAAGAGTGACAAGTATTATTCATTGTATTTCGGGACTGTTGCAACATTTTTCTATTTAAGTAAAAATAGAAAAATGTTCTTAAAAGTGAAAAATCCATTGTAAGTACATGCAATCATTTTAAGAGTGTTGGCAAGTTGCTGTCTAAGTAAACATTATCTATTCATTTTGGCAACGAATTTTCACCTCCCATCATACTGACCGTGAAAAACTCTTGTCTAAATAAAATAAATGAAAATAATTTTTGAGACATTAAATAAATAAAACTTAATATAATTCTATTAACATGGTAAAAACAGTGACCTATAACTTTGACACTAATTGTTAACAAACACGAATAAGCAATGGTTTAAAATATCTGTATTGAGTTGCACATTAAAAATATAATAAATTAATGAAAATAATAAAGCATACGAAATTATATTGTTAAATTTTAAAAGTGGAGATATTATCATAATAATATAATAAACATAAGATTAAAATTATTGATAATAAAAAATAATTTATATATAAATAGAAATATATAATTAGGATAAAGTGTGAGAGATTCTCAATACTTATGTAGCTTAATTTTGATTAGTCAAGAATTTTACATTGTTAACCAAAAAGAAACCATCCTAAAGATAACTTTTAAACTTAATATTACTAAAGTTAATTATTTTTTATTATGTAAAAACACACTATTGGATATGACAATGCAAGTTTTCTTTTTATACCCATAATAAATTTCAAATAAATTCATAATTACAACATATTTATTAAAATATTATACGTACTTATTTGTTTGAAATAAATATTATATTTCATATTTCAACATAATATTTTAATATTAATTGTTGCTTTCTTTAAAAAAATTTATTCATCGAAATAATTTAACATCAATTCAATACTTTAAATTTAAGAAAAATTATCACATTAAATATATACCATATAAAAGTTATATTTGACATATAACTTACACATATACACATATTAAAATCAATAAAAATTAAATTATTACATGGAAATAAAAATTAATTATTTAAGAAATATTATGATATTTTAAAAAAAATCATTAATCAGGAATACATATTTTTTTAATTAAATTTAAACGTATTCAAAATAATATTGTTACAAAGACTGAAAGAAAATTAATATATCTAATTTATATGTTTAATTCAAATTAAAAAAAATGTTTCTTTGCTTGTATAAAAATTACTTTAATATAATATAGCTATCTTTTTAAATTATTAGATTTCCTTTTTAATCATTTAAAAATAAACTCATCGTTATGATATAAATAAAGTAATATATTTATCAATGATCGATATTATTAAAGTAATTTGCAATCTGAATTTTTATTTTATTTTTTTCTAAGAGTATAGGAGACACTTAGTGATTAAAATTGAGAAAACGTTAAATAATAAATTTTATGATTAGTCGTATGTTAATTATAAGGTAAATTTAATACATGCATATATTATTATTTTAATTTATATAAAGAGGGTACTGATAACCTTTTAAATATATAAGTATTATAAAACACTATTATTTAAAATATGGTAAGTATAATTTTTAAACTAATTATTATCAAAATTAATATTATTTAATATAATAATTCATAATTAAATAATAGCATAAAAATATTTATATTTTTTCTAAACATAAGAAAAATATTTATATCATCAATGCATTTTAATAATAATTTTTATCAAAAATAAATTATTAAAATAATATTATTCTACAGCGTATGTATCGTAGTCTAACCACCAGACAATAAAATATCACAAATTTCTAGAATTAATTTCGTTCTAGACCATATTTTACTATCAAAAACATTTGCGGTGGTCTAAAATAGTCAAAACTTTCAATTTCTGGTGTTTTCCAACCACCGAAAACAAAATACCACAAAATTTACATGAATTGTATTTTTAGGTAGCAAGTTCTAGAAGTTATAGACCGAGAAAAATATATTCTATAAAGTATTGCCATTTTTTACAATTAAAATAGGTCACAGATTGAAGTTTTAATTTTTAAAAGAATATATATTTGTAAATCAACTTGTTGATACATTTTTAAATTAAAAATATTTTAGTGTTTTAGTTAAACTAAATTTTAAGATGATTAATTTTATTCAAGCAGAAGTTGAATTTACTTTTAAAACTTCTAATTTTGATATAGCATACCAATAAAAAAAATATATGAAGTCAATCTTAATTTGAAATTTTCTAATTTTAATCTCAATTTTAAAAACTTTAATCCTAATTTCAGTCAATATGTCACACACACGTTTATATAAATGGGAGATTAAATTACATTAGTGTAAATTACACTTATATGTCACACAAAGTTTAATAGTTTTTTACTGAACAATTTAATTTTAAAATCAATTATTAGATTAAAAGTTTCAATCACATTAATTATATATACAAATTGTAATATAAATAATTTAAATTGCTTACAATTTAAGATTAATAGAAAAATGATCTCTTTTGTTACCTTGATAACATTTTATTTAGAAAGTCTATTTGTATTAATGGAGAACAGAATTTTTACAATGACTTTAAGTTGATTAATAAGTAACTAATTTAATAAAATAATAGTGACATTTTCTAAAATAACATAAATTTGTTAAGATTAATAGTTAAATAATTGATTTAAAAAATTTTTAGATTTGTTAAATTTTGAATTAATTTAGAAAGTTATTTTAGATCATTCTTCTATAACCTATCTAACTTCCCTTTTAAAAAGTGGTTTTTAACATAGTTAAATATTCAAATTGATTTAGAAAGCGATTTTTTAATTGATTCTTTTTTAAATGATGTAAAATTCAATTTAAAAAGTAAAATTTTAGTAGTAAAACACAATAAAAATTTTAAAGTTTGGAGACAACAAATTTTTACTTACAGTTCTAGGTTTTTGTTTATATTTTTTTTTATAAAAATATTATTCTAACTTAGGAGTGTCATTGACTGACATCTTGACTTTATTTTGTATTTTTATCTTTATGAATCTATTTGTTTTGATATGATATTGATGAATATTACATATTTTTTATTTACAAAATTAATAAAAATATATGAATTTTTTTATATTTTTGAGTTTATGTCTATGTTTTTAGATATGACAAATACTAATCTTATTCTAATTCAGAGATATAATTAATGAACATTTTAAATTTCATTATGTGTTTTTATTTTTGTTAATTTATTTGTTTTAGAGCGAGGTTGACAAATAATTACCGCAAGATGTGGGCCCATTATTCATTATTATATTGCAGAAACGATTTTATTTTCATAGTATATTTTATAATATAATTTTATTACAAAAATATTGTTACAATAATATTATATATATATATATATGCACACGTGCGAAAGAGAATAAAGAGAATTTTTTTATTATTCTAATATAGTTATTTTATAATCAGTTTTTTATGTCATTAATTACTATTATTATTATTATTATTATTATTATTATTATTATTATTATTATTATTATTATTATTACACATGGCTACGAAAAATATAATTTTACAGTAGCGTAACATTTTATAATAGTAGAATAATACGTTATATTATTATAACATAATTATTATAGTATTTTTTAATAATTTTGTGAAAACTAATTTTTTTCTCCAAATTTATTATTTTTTAAATAATATAAAAATAAAATAATAAAATTGTTTTATAAAAAAGTAAAATTTTTAAATAGATTAGTCCTCAAAAATAGAAGCCTACACTACATGTTTATACTCGTTATTAAAAATCTATTTTAAGCATAAAAAAGAAAAAGATTCAGAAATTTATTATCTTATAAAATTTTAAAATAGTAAGATTGAAAGAGATATAAAGAACTCAAGTAATAGATTCAAAAAAGGAGACCGAAGTTTTACAAAAATTTGAGAGAAAAAGTAACAAGTTTCTTCAAAGGATCTAAAAGAAAAAAAAAGAGAAAGAGCAAAAAAATTTTTTAAAGAAAGAAGATTCGTAGAAAAGGGGTAATAAAAAAAAATCTAAGAGAAGGATTTGAAGAGCTGAACAACAAAGTGAAAGAAAGATACATAAAAGTTCAAAAAAATGAATACAATAACAAAAAAAGAAAAAAAATATTATTAACCATTGTTCTATTGTTTGAACTATCGATAAACTTTTTTTATTATTATTATTATTATTTTTAACTTGCTTTGTGGCCTAGTTCTTCTTCCTTATTTATTTTGAACTTGCTCTACGTCTTGTTTATTTTTTCATTGTTTTTTTTACTTTGCATAGATATATACTCTGGCATAATCAATTTTTTTTTCTTTTATCTTTAATTTAATATTATTTTATTTAACATGTCGAATACAATTTGATATATGTACAAAACTAATATTATTTTATTAGTTTTTATATTTATTAATATTTATTATTATTTTATTATATTAATTTGATTGGACAATGCAAATAGGTAGTTCAAGCTTTACATTATGCGCCTATGTCTCAGCTGTTATGTTTGCTTTGATTTACTTGTTCTTCTTTTAATTACTTTATTATTTTATATCTTTTCTTCAGTTTAGTTGTTAGATATTTTGTCAGTTAGGCTTTAAATTTTTTTTATTTTTATTTTTTGTTGTTTGGGCTTATCACTGTATTTTCTTTTTTTTCTTTTCTTCCAGCCTTATAATTTTACTCATTTTATAGTCAAATTTTATTTATTCTGTTTTACTTTAAATAAAATACATTTTAATTTAAATTTTCATATTTCATTTATATTTTCTATGCAATGATAATTAGAATAATTATGATAAAAAAAATTATTAAAATTGATAAGATATATTTTATTATTTTTTATTTATAAATTTATCTTATTTTAATGTTAATAATAAGTTCTTATTTTTTATGATATTATATTATTTATGTCAATTTTTTTATGTTAGATACTTATTTTTAGGATTGTTATATTTTGTTTTTTTTTATATGTGTAAATGATTTTATTTAATATAATTATTTTCTCTTATATTATAAATAATAAATTATTTTTATATAGTTAATGAATAATAAATAATATAATTGTATCAATTTATAACATTAATGTGTATCTTCTCTACTGTTTTGTATTATATATTAATAAAGTCTACGTGTACCTGCGTTATTGAGATTTTAGGCATTATTATTTTATCATATGTTATTAAAATTTTAATTATCTTAATAATTAATCAAAATATATTTTTTATAATTGCTATTTTACTAATCAATCAATTTAAATAGAATTTATTTTATTAACACAATAATTTATAATGTTAATGTATAGTGACTCTACCTTTATGCATTATAAATTATTAGAACCTATGTGTACTAACGTACCTTAAGTTCTATATAACATAAATTTATCAAACAAAGTTTCAATATTTTTATTAAATAATTTTATTTTTTATCTTTATTTTTTATTTTTATTTTTATTTTTAACAATTTAAATATATTTACTCCATTCATTAAATGAAATTAATTTTATATTTTAAATTTTCTTAAGTCATATTTCTATTTTAAAAATTTAAATAATCAATCATTTCTTCATTTTACCACACAATATTTTTGCAATATCGATGTGTGATTTATATTGCCTTTGATTGATTGTTTAATAAATTATAAGAGATTTATGTATAACTTACGTTATCATGAATTTTCTTTCAACATTAATCATAACTAAAATTCAAATTAAAATACTTTGTTTACGAATAAAATAATTTTAACTATTTGCAATATAGTTGTATGATATTCCTTTACCTTCTATATTATTTTTTGTAGTTACATGTATAACCACGTTATCTTGTATCCTAAATATTATAATTTTATAAAAATAATTTTAATTTTAAAATAATTTTTTTTACTAAATTCAATTTTAATCAACCAACTTCGTAATATTTAGATAGAACTGCATAATTTTGAGTTTCTCATTGCACCTAAAAATACATAGGAGTAGGAACTGTACCCATCCAGTTAAAATAAATTTTTTTCTCTTTTAGGATACCGATTAACATTTCAATAAATATTTTTTATTCTTCTAGAATAAAAATAATTATTATTTAGGGATTAAATAATTTTTTTAAAATTAAAATCAATTTACACAATCAATTTAAGGTAACCATTTTTAAATAGGCATTGTAGGGTATTAATACCTTTTCTACACGTAAATGACTTCTGAACTCATTTTTGGTTTAAAAGATCATATTATTTTAATAGTTTTTCTAAGGTTTTCTTAAAATAAAATTTGGTGGTGACTCCTCTAATTTTTAGAAAAATATTTTTATTTTTGAAATATTTTTCTTAAACACGTTTTCGCTGTACTGTTGCGAAACCACCCGGTTGCGACAAATGGTGACTCCACTGGAGATATTTTTTAGAGAGTCAAGCCTTTGATAATCGCTTGCACAAATTTGTGTAATTTCGTTTCTATTTTCTTAATCCCTTTCTCTTTTCTTATTCATTATTTGAATTAATTGTATTATGATTCTTTTTATTTGTGTATTTATTTCGTGCATATGTTTTATAACCTTGTTGTATATATTTTTTACTTAATATTGTTGTTAACCCTAGGATAGATGACTATTGATAATTAGGTATTCTCATGTTGTTTAATTTTGTAACTTTTATTTTTGTTGAGTTGATAAGGTTTGTATGCTCTCTCACACATTACCATTTACACATTCATCACACACTTTGAGCTGGCCTTATACCTAAGTCTGCGTATACTTAGGATTAGAGGGATTATGTAGCAGTGTCATTTTGGATGCAAGTCCTATTTGGCTATCGTGAAAACTCTAGCTAGAGTTTGACCTTTTCTTGATGTCCCACATTTAGTAAACTCCCTACTATTGTGGTCAACATCAGGGATTTGATCTTAACTTTAGTGACCTTTTAGAATTATAAGTCATCTTTGGTGAGTCTTTACACGTAAAAGAAAGTCATAGATCTTTAGCTTAGACCTTTTTAGGTGACCCGAAATAGGATACAAAGGAGTATTTTTTTTCTTATCTACTCTTTTAGAAATCATGTGAATTGTTTGCACCTTAAGGTTTTAAATAAAAAAAGAGATTTTACTAAAGGCCAGTGATTCACATGATTCTCTCTTAAATTTTCCTTACATCATCATCATTTCATATATCATTACATATCATTTATTTTACTATTATGCTTATTGTCATCCTTGTGACAATTTTAATAAATTTAAAATTGGTTTTGAAATAAGGTTAAGGATGACAATTTGCATATTTCTTCCATCATTGTATTGTCATATGAAGCATTACCCGTTTAAGTATCAATTTAGATTTATCAAAAAGTAAAAAAAAAATTAAAAAGGGTAATGATTCATATCATTCTTGCATTATCATGGTCATCACATATTTGTCTCATTAATATATAAGCCTAGTGGATTACCGATTCATTTAGAGTTAATGTTGATTCTTATATGGACATTTGTCTTTTTAGAATCAGTATTAATCTTTATTGCCACTAGGATCCTATGTTAATGAAACAAATACAAGATTTGGACTAACTTCTCATTATTTTCTTTTTTTATTGCTTGAATTTTGTTATTTATTTTCTTTTTGTCTCAACTCTCACACAATGCAGATCTAAAAGTGACATGTCTGAAAGTAACAGTGCTAATGTCTTATCCACTAATTTTGATTGTCTCATTAATCAAGCTATCGAAGATGATAATGATAGTGATTTATCCTCAGAATTTCTAAGATTGGTTGATCAAGAAGTGACAGGAGCCAACCTCATGAAGAACCCACTGAAATGATTAATTTAGGGACTAAAGATGATAAAAAAGAAATCAAAATAGGCACCCTCATAAAATAAAAAAAAAAGGTGACAAGTTGATTAAACTCTTGCTTTATTATAGTGATGTTTTTGCATGGTCATATCAAGATATGCCAGGACTAGATGTTGACATAGTCGAGCATAGATTGCCACTGAAGTCAGTGTTTCTTGGCTAAGCAAAAATTAAGGAGAATGAAACTTAAGATGTCATTAAAGATTAGGGAGGAGGTCAAGAAACAATTTGATGCAGATTTCCTTGTCGTTGCAAAATACCCCTAATGGGTTGCCAACATTGTGCCAATTCCTAAGAATGATGAAAAAGTTCAGATGTGTGTTGACTATCGGGATCTAAATAGAGCCAGCCCTAAAGACAATTTTCTATTGCCTCACATTAATATGCTAATAGATAATACAGCTCAACATTCATTCTTCTCTTTTATGGATGGTTACTCGGGTTATAATCAGATCAAAATGGCCGAAGAGAATATGGAGAAAATCACATTCATTATAACTTGGGGTACCTTTTGCTACAAGTTCATGCACTTTGGTTTGAAAAATACTATAGCAACATATCAAAGAGCAATGGTCACGTTATTTCATGATATGATGCATAAGGAAGTTGAAGTATATGTGGATGATATGATTGCTAAATCAAGGAACGAAGAAGATCATGTTGTAAATTTACACAAGTTGTTTGAGCGGTTGAGGAAATTCAAATTGCGATTAAACTCTGCCAAATGTACCTTTGGAGTTAAATCAAACAAGTTATTGGGATTCATAGTCAGTCAAAAGGGAATAGAGGTTGATCCTGACAAGGCAAAAGCAATCATTAAAATGTCATTGCCTCGCATTGAGAAAGAGGTCTATAGATTTTTAGGGAGATTGAATTATATTGTCCGATTCATATGCTAACTAACTACCACTTTTGAACCAATTTTTAAGTTGTTACGAAAAAATCAACCAAAGGAATGGAATGAGGATTGTCAAGAAGCTTTTGAGAAGTTAAAATAGCATTTACAAAATCCTCTGATACTATTGCTGCTAGTGCCAAGGAGGCCGCTCATTATATATTTGATAGTGTTAGAAGGATCCATAGGATGTGTTGTAGGTCAGCATGATGAATTAGGTCGGAAAGAGCACGTCATTTATTACTTGAGCAAAAAATTCACTGATTATGAAGATAGATACTCTTTGTTGGAAAGAACCTGTTGTGCCTTTGCTTGGGCAGCTTGCAGGTTAAGGCAATATATGTTGAGTCACACAACTTGGCTAGTGTAAAAAATAGACCTAATCAAATACATCTTTGAGCAACCAGCCCTTACTGGAAGGATTGCGTGTTGGCAGGTCCTCTTGTCAAAATATGATATTGTGTATGTTACCCAGAAAGCAATCACGGGTAGCACTCTTGCAGATTTCTTAGCTCATCAACCCGTGAATGATTATCAGTCAATACAATATGAATTTCCTGATGAAAATATAATGACATTGTTTAATGAGAAAAAATCTTCAGTAAAAGATGGATGGGTCATGATATTTGATGGTGCTTCTAATGCACTTGGACACGGGATTGGTGCTATATTAATTTCTCCAGAGAAGCAATAGATCTCAATCACTGCTAGATTGTCATTTGATTGTATGAATAATGTAGCTGAGTATAAAGTATGCGCTATGGGAATTCAAGCAGCTATAGAGTCAAATATCAAAATTATTGCGATGCATGGTGACTCAGCTTTGGTGATCCACCAGCTGAAAGGTGATGGGAGACTCGAGATGCAAAATTGATCCCTTATCAAGCCTACATTAGAGAATTGGTGAAGTATTTTGATGAGATTACTTTCCAGTACATTCCCTGTGAGGAGAACCAATTGACTGATTCTTTAGCCACTTGATCATCAATGTTTGTAGTGAGTAAAAAAGAAGACATATATTTCATACAGATGCAACAGCTTGATCATCCTGCCTATAGTTAAATGGTTGAAGAAGAATCTGATGTTAAACTTTGGTATCATGACATTACTACATTTGGAACTCATGTCAATGGTCATGCCATGGCAAAGAAGATTCCAAGGACTAGATATTATTGGTTGACAATGGAGACCGATTGTTTTCATTATGTGAAGACATATCATAAATGCCAAATATATGCTTACAATATTAATGTTCCTCCAACAACTTTGAATGTCTTATCATCACCCAGGCCTTTCTCAATGTGAGAAATTGATGTTATTGGACCTATTGAACCTAAAGCCTATAACGATCATCACTTCATTTTGGTTGCTATCAACTATTTCACAAAATGGGTCAAGGATGCCTCATTTGCTAGCGTAACCCAAAATATGGTTGTGAGATTCATTCAAAAGAACTGATCTGTCAATATAGCCTCCCAAGCAAGTTGATAATAGACAACGGTACTAATTTGAATAACAAAATGATGAAAGAATTGTGTGACAATTTTAAGATTTGACATCATAATTCCTTACCCTATCACCCAAAGATGAATAGAGAGGTTGAAGCAGCCAATAAAAATATTAAGAAGATCATTCAAAAGATGGTGGTGACATACAGCGATTGGCATGAAATGATGTCATTTGCCTTACATGGATATTGAACTTCAGTTCATACCTCAGCTGTGGCAACTCCATACTCTTTGGTATATGAAATGGAAGCAGTACTTCCTATTTTGGTTGAAATTCCCTCTTTAAGAGTAATGATGAAGACCAAATTGGAGGAGGCAGAATGAGTTCAATCTCGTTTTGATCAATTGAATCTCATTAAAAGAAAATGGTTGAATGTGTTATGTCATGATCAACTATACCAGAGAAGGATGAAGAGAACTTTTGATAAAAAGGTTCGCGTCCACAAGAATTCAGTGAGGGAGATATGGTGCTCAAAAAGATTTTGCCAACGTATAAAGATTATTGTGGTAAATGGTCTCTAAATTATGAAGGACCCCACATGGTGAAAAAAGCTTTCTCAGAAGGAGCTTTAATCCTCACAAACATGAATGGACAAGATCTTTCAAACTCCATTAATTCTGATGCTGTCAAAAAATACTATGCTTAAAAGTAATTTTTTTCTTTAAAAAAAAAAAGAAAATAGCTCGCTAGCTTGAAAACTTGAAAGGGCGACCTAAGTAAAAGTTAGAGCGACCTGGTGAGTTGAAAACTCGAAAGAGCGGTTCAGGCAAAAGTCAAGGTCAAACAAATTCTACATTGAACTGAAAACCTGAAAAGGCAGTTCAGAAGGTGCACTGGACTTCAATTGCAAGAAAGCGCTTCAAATTGAGAAATATGATGGACTGAAATACTAAACTGGGGTAATTTTGAGAGGTTAAAGTTAAATCAAACAGAGAATGAATTCAAAATATCATACTGGGGCAATTTTATTTTGCAGTTTTATTAATGGATGATCAATTTACCTGAGAGATTAGCAGTATTCATATGGAAGACATCACTTAATCGACATAATACTTCACTATTTTTGTAGTCATTTTGATCCTTTGATGTATTTTTTTTTTACTCATGTTATAAGTCTTCTTTGTAAATTCACCATTTCTTTATTATAGTCACCCTATTTTTCAAAAAATATTTATCTCTGACTTTTGCCACCTTTCATTCAGTTTATACGCTACTTCCTTACTTTGTATACGTAAACTCTTCAACAATATTATTCAATTATTTTATTGTCATTTCAGTAATTATATACTAAAAGGAAGCATACAAGTTTTTAAAAGAGTAATAAGAAAATACAATTACAATGATAGGCTTTAAAAATTCACTTAGTAAGTCTGATGAATTTCTTAATAAGTACAGCGTGATGGAAGAAGTTGACTCATTTTGACAATTCAAAAATAAATGGCAGTCCAATTTTATTGATGCCTCGCTCAGCTCAGATTCCATGAAAGGATTGATCCTGACCGAAAAGTGTACTCATTCATGAACCTTGAAATGCATGTTCTGATAAGGTTTAAATGTTAAATTCTCAGAAAAAAAAAAGTTTGTTTTAATTTAATGTCTCAGCACATCATTTAACATCATTATGCATTAATTTTCTCTGTATGTTAACATTCATCTAGTTTGTGCAATCATATTATTACAATAGCATGTATTTATTTTTTATCCATTGTCACCTTTGAAGTGTAATTTAAATTCATTATTTTCCTTACGACCTTTATGTTTAGTCTAAGTCTAGGATCTAACTCGGTACTTTACCCTTCAATAGAATTCAGAAGATGATTGATCTCTTTATTTTTCTATTTCACTTTTTTTTATCAAAGCCCAGAACCTAACTAGCATCTTTCACTTTTCTCTCAAAGTCCAGAACTTGACTAACACATTTTACTTTTCACTTAAAGCTCAGAACTTGACTAGTACCTTTCACTTTTCTGTCAAAGCCTAGAAACTGATTAGCATGTTTCATTTCTCTTTTAAAGCCCATAACCTATTTGACACCTTTCATTTCTCTCTCAAAGCTCATAACTTGATTGACACCTTTCACTTTTCTTTCAAATTCTATAACCTGACTGGCATGTTTCATTTCTTTGTTAAAGCGCAAAATCTGACTGACACTTTCATTTTACTGTTAAGGTTTAGAAAGTGACTCACTTCACCCTTTCATTTTGTTAAAAGTCTAGAACCTGATTTACTTTTCTCAGCATAAGCTCAGTACCTGCCTGGCAAGCTTTATTTTTAGTCAAAGTTTAATGTTGTCTTATATAATTCTTGTTATTGTTTGTTAAACACAAACCATCACAAATCAAGGCTCCTCTAATAGGTTATCATTTTTATTTTTATTTTTTTCTTTCTTTTTATGTATCTTATCATCTTTAAACCAAATTTGCTTTACATCTTTACTCAATTTTTATCACTGTAATATGAAACTTGTTCACACATATTATTTGATAAAAATTGAGTAAAGAAGGGCAACTGTGAAAATTAATTTTTTTTTCCTCCAAATTTATTATTATTTTTTAAATATATAAAAATAAAGTAATAAAATTATTGAAAAGGATTAGTCTCCAGAAACAGAAGCCTACACTATATAGGCTTATACCCCAATATCAAAAATTAATTTTAAGCATGAAAAAGGAAAAGACTAAGAAATTTGTAATCTTATGAAACCTTAAAAATGTGAGATTAAAAAGGGTATAAAGAACTCAAGTAAAAGATTTGGAAAAGAGGGACCAAGTTTTTTTTAAAAAAAAATTTGAAAGAAAATGCAACAAGTTTCTCTAAAGGATCTGAAAGGAAAAAAAAGAATAGAGTAATTTTTTTTTAAAAAAAAAAGAGATCTGTAGAAAAGGAGACAACAAAAAAAAATTCTAAAAAAGAGTTTTGATGATCTGAATAATAAAACGAAAGAAAAATATCAGACAAGTTCTAAAAAAAGAATACAATAACAAAAAAAAAAAAGATAAGAGAAGAAAAAAATAATATAATATTTATTATTTTACTGATTGAACCATTATATTAATAACTTATTTCTTTTTATTTTTATTTTTTTTTAAACTTGCTCCGTAACTTAAATATTTTTCTTTGTTTATTTTAAACTTGCTCTATATGTGCTTATTTTTCATTGTTTTTTTTACTTTGCAAAAATATATACCCCGACATAAAAGACATTTGAATCAATTTTTTTTCTTTTATTTTTTATTTAATATTATTTTATTTAACATGTCGAATATTAATATTTACTATTATTTTATTATATTAATTTGATTGGAGAATGAAATATGCGGTTCGAGCTTTATACTATGCGCCTATGTCTCAGCTATTATGTTTGCTTTGATTTGCTTGTTCTTATTTCAATTATTTTATTATTTTATATCTCTTCGTCCGTTTAGTTGTTAGATATTTTGTTGGTTATGCTTTAATTTTTTTTTCCTTTTCCTTTTTTTTCGTTGTTTAGGCCTATTACTTTTTTTTTTTCTTTTCTTTTCCTTTTTTTCTTCCAGCCTTATAATTTTACTCATTTTATAGTCTAATTTTATTTATTATAGTTTACTATATGATATAATAATTTATATAAGTAGTAACAAAATTTTAATTTTATTCACGGATTTAGTAAAACATTTAAACCATTAATTTATTTAAATATTACATTGTTGTTAATTTATTATTATATTATAGTCAAGAAATAAAATTAAATCACAAGTTGAGAACACATTACTGGATGCAAATCCAAGACAAATGCCTGGAAGATACTCTTAATTTTTATAAGAAGTAACCCATTCATTAAAATTAATAAAAAAATGATATAATATAAATTTGTAGTATATTTTAAAAATATTTATAATAATAAACGGTCAAGTTGTTATTTTAAATATTAAATAAATAAATATATTTATTGATATTAGTAATAAATGAGTTTTTAATAATATAAAATTTATATTAATTATAAGTATAAAAATATGTACTAATTAATATGTTAAAAAAACAGTGTTTATTTTTTATATTTTAAGAAAAATAATAGTAATTACTTTTTACAAATAGAATAAGGAGTACTTTCTAATATATTTTGTTTACCATAATTTTAATTATTAATTAAATATTATGTGAATTTTATTTTTTACATTTATGATTTAATAATTTTTATATTTTTATAATTTTAATAAATTTTAAACCATAACAAAAATATTTTTTAAAAACTATGTTAAAAATTATATTTATACTACTACTCTTTTATATAAGTATTGAGTTTAGAGAATATTGTCTTGTACATGTACACAAGTTGAATTCAAATCTTTTCTTATTTAAGCAAATTCCAATTTCAATAGGAAAAAAAAAAAAAAAGAAGCAAAATTTGCTTAATTGAATCCTATTTGAAGATTGAGTAAGGGTGTGCTTGTCAGCCAAAGGTTACAAAATTTTCTCTTAATTATTTTATTATTATCTTTTTATATTAAAGTTTAGTCATTTTATGATTATTTCTTTAATTTTAAAATTCTTTTTATTTCAAAACACGTTACGTTTCTTTATGCCAATTAGTAAAAAAAAATAAAAAAATTGGTAAAATAAAACTATATGTTAATAAATAAATATAAAATCTATAATGTTTTTTTTATCTTGCACCAAATAGTGTTCCGCATTAAGTTTAGATTTTAATTGATATAAAATAAAGTCGATGAGCAGCAACAGCTTAAATTGCTCTAAAATTTTATACTTGTTTTTGTAAATGAAGACATAAAAATATTATTCTAGTCATAAATAAATAAAAACGGTTCGGACCGTAGAAATGAAAAGCTTTTTGCACGTATTAAATAATTTTAACATTTTTTTTAAATAAATAAGTTTTTTTCAACGAAAATAAATAACTTGTACTTTCTTCTGGTCATAAAATAAGTGTTAGGTAATCGTACAAATGATGGACTATTAGACAAGTAAATGGGCCCATTGCTCTTTATTGTTTACTTTTCGTGACAAAGTGACCTAAGCCCAAACAATCACCTAATGAAAACAGTGCCATTATAATAAACTTGCAGAGCCCTATAATCTGCATCTATAATTTCCTCTGATATTTCCTAAGGCTTTTTTAATTATATTTTAGTATAGGTGTGATTTTGAATTTTAATTGCTTATGTTTAATTTTTTTTACTTTATTAAATGTTTAAATTAGTTATTTTATTTTAAAATTTTATTTAATAATTAATAAAAATATAATTTTTTAGTAATTTATACAAATAAATAAAAATTATATAAAATATTTAAATAAAAATACATAATGAATTGATTAAAGTATAATAAAACTCTTAATATCATAATATAACTCAATTTTAACATTTAATAAACTAAAATAAATATACGTGAGCATTTAAAATTAGATAGACCAAAATTCTTACATACATTAAAATATAAGTACCAAAAGTTCAACTAAGCTTACTTTTTAAAAATAATTAATTTATTAAAATTAATAAAAATAGTTATATGTCATAAATTTATAATGTATTTTAAAAATATATAATAATAAATAGTCAAATTAATAATTTATACATTATAATATATATATATATATATCTACCCTTATAAATAATACGTGACTATCTTTTTAATAAAAATATAACAATAAATAAGAAAATAAATAAGTTATACATTTAAAAATAAATTTTATTTATTATAGTTTGAACTAAAAATAATTAATTAATTTTTATAAATAAGATGAAAAAATATATCATAATATTAACTTAGCAAAATGTGAAGCCATTATTTATTATTATATCTACAGATGATAGTATATATTATTACGTGACACCAAATCGTTGACTAAAATATCATCATCATTATTATTAATTTACTATTTTAAAGTTCACAATTTGTTATTGAAACTACTATTTGTTTTGAAATTTAATATTATTCATTTTTTTTAAATGTGTGCTTAAGGCATACATTAAGAAATTAAAAATAAAAAATATTAAAAATGAAAATATTTATTATCTCGACTTCAAAACTATTTAATATATACTTTTTGTATGAACTTTTGTTAGCATGTGTATAAGATGAAAAGATTATTCATTATTTATAGATTTATATATTCCATTATTGTATTTAAAGAATCTACCCTTGTTTGCATGTTAGTGCCATCTAACAAAATAAGGAGTATTTCTACGAGCTAAGTGAAACATGCTAACGTCATAGGTAAAAATGTAGTAATATTCTAATTATATCATCATGCACTAGGTTGAGCGATTATTTTCAATAAGTAGCTATTATTTTCAGTGCGGCAAAAAGACTTGAATCGTATTCTAAAAAAGGTTTGATATCGATAATCACCTTAGTTTCAATGTAACAAAAAAGGCAGCTTATGTTCTTTTAGGACCCATTAATTATGCAAGGCCAAAAATGGAAAAGCTCCACCACCAGTGAATACGAGGATGCCAATTTATAATGGAAATGGGAAATAATTACGACAATTGCAATATGGGTTTTCTGTCAGTGTCTTCTACTGTGTAAATGAAGATATTAATAATATCATATTATATTTGGATGCTAAATTTAACTTAACAAAACAACCTTGTTTGCAATTCATTTATCTCTTATCCTGCAAGATCAAGAGGGCTAATTCATTTATCTCTTTTCCGACTTAATAAAGGTTCATAACATTTCCATAACTTTATTATTTATTACTTTTTAAAAGATAATGCGTTCTTTAATAAAATATACAAAGTAGAGTGCCATTTTTTTTGAATGAGATATTCTGTAATACGCGATTGAACTGCGTATTTTAATATGTGATTGAAATTGGTGTCTTAACAACCTTGATGCTAAATAATACAGTCATTTTTGAGATTTGAAAAGGAGAAATGCTATCAACATTATATTAAATAAAACTCATAATCAATAATACATTTTTTTATTCTTGTTTAACAAATTAACTCAATAAATATATTTAAAAGTACGTAGAAAATATATTAAAATTTATGCCTGACAACCCACAAAAATATTCTATTATTCTGAGAAGTGACTAAAGTTGGTGGCTGGCTTTTCAAAAAGATAAAAAGTTGGTGCGTGACAGGTGACAACCTTGACTCGACGTGGAGGCCTCCAACATACATGATAAATAATAGGGGTTCAAAGTGTACATTCCACTTGCATTTTAAAGTTTAATAAAATTATATTATTTAGAAAGAGAAAAAAGAAAAAAAAAAGACATCCTTCGACTCATATAATTGATTAAGAAATCAGAGAAAGTATAATTGAAGATGTTTATGTAATTTATTAATGTATTTTATGAAAAATTATTATTATTAATCATTTTCAAAATTTTATAAAATGTTAATATCAAATTTTTTCAAAATTTAGTTTTAGTTATTTAAAAAATAACATTAAATTATCTTTTTTTATAAAATTTTATTAACTTATATTTTAAAATAATTCTTGATCTTTTTAATTTTGTTTTTCAATTTTTTCCTTTTCAACAAAATTCACACTCTTCACAGTTTTTACTTATTTTATAGTTTTGCAATTTTTAATAAAAAGTATATAAAAAATTTATGGTTGAGATATTTAATAGTTATATAACATTTATGATAATAAAACATGGTTGTATGAATATTAAAATTTAGTCTTCTTATCTATTATTTTTTGTCTTATTTATAAAAAATAACTTTCAATATTTTTATTATATATAAAAAATAAAAATAATCATTTATATGTATTAATTGCTAAAAAATTTTATACTCTTGTTTATGGTAATATTTATTTTAATTAGGTACCTAGTTTCTATTTATAAAATTGGATACATTCATTATATAATATATAATACATTAATTTAACCATTTAATATTATGAAATTTTTGAAATAGAATATAAATTTATTACAAATAATTACTTTTTTTTATTGATGAATTATGTGTTTGTTTATTATAAATTTTATTGAAGATGGTATTATAATAGTCGAGACGTGACTTAGAAAAGCACTTGCAACGTGTGATAGATAAGAAACTAAGAGCTTCTTCGCGTGAATATTAAAATTGAGATCCACAATACAAACACAATCAAAGGGATATTATTAATAATTCGTCAAAGAATAAAAGGTTTGTTATATAAGATAGAAGTTTAAATGAGTTTATAGACGATGATCATCGTGAACCGATATACATACAGATGATAGTGTAAGTATAGAGATTTTACCTCAGTTGATTAACTCAAATAATATATATATATATATATATATATATATTAATTTTTGACGGTTTAAAAAAAATCATAGAAAATGTTCCTTCCATTAATGTTTATTAACGATATTGTTGTTCTTATTATAGTTTAGCAAATAAAATTTTAAAAGTGTTAATGTTTATTCATGTTAACATCATTAATATTTATTTATAATTTAATTTTTGTTGAGTTTGTAAATAAAACTATATAATATTTGTCGTCAATATTCATTGATATTTATTTAAGATTTAATTTTTATTTAGTTTGTGAATAAAAATTATGTCATATTCATCAATATTATATATAAATAAGTTAATTAAGAAGAAAATACAAGATAAAAATAAAATTATTAATATATCTTATAAGAGTTCATGTTAATCAATAGCATAGCCAATGATAATAAAATAAGTTTGAGAATGTAAGAGTTTGTTTTAGTTAATAGTATAGCTAAAAATTCTAATAAAAATTTAAAAATGTAAGTAAAAATTTATATACATTATCTTCAATTTATGTTATTTTATTAGTGCACATTTCTAAAATGTTGAATTAATTTTACATCAATTTAAGAAATAACTAATATTAAAAAGCACTAAAATGAGAAAAAAAAACAATTAATGTAAAAAGTTTTTTAATTTTTTGTTTTTATAGTCATACTTTTTACATTAGTTTAAAAATTAATCAATATAAAAAGTATTTTTTATATTAGTAATTTAGTGACTGATGTAAAAATTCATAAACTTTGAAGGAATTTAATTTTTATCATAAAAATTTAATTTAGGTAAATTATATGTCTATTTCATATAATATTTTAAAAGGAAGTTTGAATAATTTTTTTAAAATTTTTAAAATTTTCTTAATTTTTCTAATTTTTTATTTTTTTTATTTTTTTATTTGCTATATCAATTATTTTAACAATCAATATTAAAAAAATTTTGTTATTTTCAAAAATTTTCACTATATTTTTTATTAGATTAGTTAATTATTAATCAATATAAAAACTTGTCAAAGAAAGTTTTTTTATTATTTATCTAAACAAACATTTATAGAAAGAATACATAAAATTATTTAATCTTAGAGAAGCTTCTACAATTATAATTGAGTTACAAGTTATTGTTTATAATTTGAGAAAAATATTGAAAATTTTGATTAAAGTCAAATAGATTGTGGATGAGCAAATATAAATTGCTAAATTTTCGTTGTTGTTTCTACTTACAACTTCTCCTTGATCCAACTACTTTGTAATAAAACTAATCTCATTATTTTTAAAAAGTTAATTCATTTCTAAGTTTATAAAAATATTTATAAAAAAAATCTCCTCTTCTTTTTAACCTAAAACTTGAATAGTATAAAACACCATAGTAAAAAATATTTAATAGAAATATATGAAAAGTTATAATATTTTTCTAACTTTCTTAAGACATAAACTAAAACATGAAAGAAATATTTCGTTTAGTTGCATTTTAGTTTCTTACTTTAGTATACGATTATAATCTCTTTAAATTTAGTTGTTTATATTTAGTCTTCTTAAAATTTTTAGTGTTCAAATTAAATCTCTCACTTAAAAATTTTAATGAAAAAAAATAAAATATACAATATCTCATTTAATTTACACAGATTTTAAAAAATAATTAAATAAACATTAATTTTTGTATTTTATATACTTTTTTAATATTGTATTTAAATAGTTTGAATATTTTTTATTAATTTATACAAATCATAATATGAGATATATTTATTATATTTTGTTAATTATAAAATAAAGTTTTAGAATAAAAATTTTAATTTAAATTATTGAAAGAATTAATTATATTTAATTAAAATTAAAAAAGTTAAAAGTTGATATTAATTAAAATACAGTAACTAAGATTACAGTTAGTGGATAGCACCAATGACAAGAAATATATAGCACAGGAAAAAAAAAATGCAGTGTAAAACTGTGCAGTGCAGTGACTACGGGAAAACGAGTTTGAAGGACGCAAGCTGTCAAAACAAATGCATTGTATTGAACGTGCTGAACCGATCGGAGTAAAATTCTAAGAATTGAAGCCTCCACTTACAACCTTAGCTAGTGGCAAGCACGTTCAGTCGCTATACAGTGATGTGTCTGAACAAATCATTAAATGGTTTTTATTTTTTTATTTCTTTATTATTTAACACTTTTTATCACATTGTTTAATTTTTTTAATCATTTCACATCTCAAGAAAATGTAAAATAAATATTGCTATAATTGAAAAGAGATAGAAAAAAAATATTTTCTAAGATGCCTCTAGCACTATAGTCTATAAATATCAACCCTTTGCGGGCTTCCCATAAAGAGAAACAGAAAGAGCAAATCGAGTTAGCAAGGTATTGAAGAAAGGAATGGATAAGGAAGGGGAACAGCAAAACCAACCAATCGGTCACAAAGATCTAGCTCATAAGAGTCTTCTTCAGAGCGATGCGCTCTATCAGGTCCACTCAACAACTACAAAATTATGTGATATTTTCGTTGGAGTCTCATATTCTCTAAACAACTGTAGTATTGCAGTATATACTTGAAACCAGTGTGCATCCAAGAGAGCACGAATGCCAGAAGGAGCTCCGTGAGATGACAGAGAAACACCCTCGGTAAGATCATGGTTATTCTCATTCCACATGTCCTTTTTTTGTATACGAATATAATAATATCCGTAGGTAAGCCAACACACGAAACACGAGACTCAACAAAAAATGTACGGTTATATTTTGTACTTTTTGTGGGTACAGAAAATTTTCAAGCTTACCGTAGTACGTATTACTAGTTTCAATATGTGGGAAATTAATGCTTTTGATTTAATTACCACGATATTGTAAAACAGGAACCTCATGGCCACCCCACCTGATGAAGGACAATTTTTGAGCATGCTGCTTAAGCTCATGAATGCCAAGAACACCTTGGAAATTGGCGTTTACACTGGTTATTCTCTGCTCTCCACTGCCCTAGCTCTTCCCCCTGATGGAAAGGTCCTTACCCACCTTTATTAGCATATAGATTTAAACTTTGATTGTTACACAAACTCGTAATAGTCATGAAATTTAATTTATGGCTTATGTACTTGATTTGATTAGATATTGGCCTTGGACGTGAACCGAGAATACTATGAGCTGGGATTGCCCATAATCCAAAAAGCTGGAGTGGGTCACAAGATTGACTTTAGAGAAGGACCTGCTCTTCCTTTTCTTGACGAGCTACTTAAAGATGTGCGTGCACCATTTTTGTCATCATCTTAATTTAATTAAAAGAAAAGAAATATTTACTAGAATTGTACTATAATTATATATTAACGATGGCTTGAATAGCCAGAATGAGTTAGTGATTTATTGAAACCGTGTGAATTTTGCAGGAAAAAAACAAGGGAGCATTCGACTTCATTTTTGTGGATGCTGATAAAGATAACTACTTGAACTATCACATGAGGATAATTGACCTTGTGAAGATTGGGGGTGTGATCGCATACGATAACACCCTATGGGGTGGATCTGTGGTTGCCCCACCTGATGCGCCTCTGATGGATTACATTAAGCGCTGTCGTGGTCACGTGATGGAGCTCAACAAGTATTTGGCTCAAGATTCAAGGATTGAGATTTGCCAGCTTCCAGTGGGAGATGGGATTACCCTGTGCCGCCGCATCATCTGATTATTTTTCTCCATCATCTTGATTTTTCATTATGGGTTTATGTCGCCTGATGAAAGAGATGGATGTACGAATATCATCATTATGTCTTTTCTTTTCATGGGAAACTAGTCTAAAAGGGCTTTTTTATTTAAATATTATAAAATTAAAAATAAATTTATAATTTATAATTTTTTTAAAATTATTTTTGTGTTTGGATGTGTAACTTCACGTGGTACTAATTTTGTTGAAACGACTGATAAAAATATTAAATTTTTATTTTTTTTAACAATATAAAAATAATAAACGATAATTAAGTGTCTAGACACAGCAAATGAAGAACCTCAAATTTTTCTAACCTTCCCCCCTAATTAATCACCAATTTGAACTACAACAATCAATATCCACAGTAAAGAACTAAGATATAAATAAATATTATTTTGATATTCATTAGATAATATTAAATTAATAGAATTACACATTTTTCGAAACTTCGTTTTTTTAATCTTTTTTTTTTTTTCTGACCATATAAGAAACCCAAAAAAGAAATAAACCAAATGCATACAAAATTAATTTGGTTCTGTGTAGGATAAAGTCTCCACCAACCGCAGCCTATGATTCGGGGTTCGGATTTTAGTTCTCTCTTCAATCATTGAGTTCCAAATTGATGGAGTTCACCTGTGAATGATTTCAATCATGTATTTATTTTATTTGTGCAAAATTTTAAAATAGTATTAATTATCATTTTTATGAATATTTAGGTAAACTTTTTAAAATAATAAATAAAATATTTATATCCTTTAAGTAATCTAAAAATTAAAAAAAGATGATATAATAAAATAAATAAATAAAATTCTAAAAAATGGTAGTAATATAGCAATAAGCTATATATACTTAATGAAAAGACAAGAAGATTAAAAAAATTAAAATATGATTGCAATATAGAATACAAAAATCATAAAAACGAGAGTAAGAAAATATATAAATATATAAAAAATAAATAAAATTCTTACAATTATGTTAAAAAAAAATTGACACGACAGATACCTGTAACATTTTTCTACTTAAGCAACAATAAAAAATAATTTTTCAAAGTAAAAAAATCATTTTAATGGCATTGTCAAATGAACATTGTTTATTCATTTTGACACTAACTTTTTACCTACTAGTATGCTGATTATAAATTTATTGTCTAAATAAAATAAATGACAATTATTTTTTGAGGCATTAGATGAATAAAATATTATCTAATTATATCAACATGCTAACAAGAGTGGCTTGTAACTTAGGGACAATTTAGAAAATGTTAAAAAATATAAAGAAGCAATGATTCAATGTCACACATTTTAAAAATATGAATAATTGATAAATTTTAGTTATAGCTATAAAAATATTTTTTAATATAAATTTTAGAAACAATTTTTTAGTTGTACATAAAAAAAATTGTTACCTAAACTTTCAAATGTTGCAGTGAGATAGACAAGGTCCTTAATTCAAATAATATTTTTTTTATAGAAAATATGCTCTTGTTACAAACTTTTAAAATTATATTATTTATTATTAGTTAAAATTTAACAAAAATTATATAAAATATGTAAGTCTCACTTATATTCAATATTTTTTATTCATATTTTTATAACTTTTTTTATAAATATTAACTTAAAAATGAAAGTATATTAAAATATGTTTTTAGCATTCCGTTATGTGGAGAAATTTTGGCGTATGATGAGGAAGTTAATATACATTATTTAACTTACATTTTATCTGTTAAACTTTATAAAAAATAAAAAATTATATAAAATGCACTATTTTTTTATTCTCAATTTAATGATTATATTTATACATTTATAGTTTTCAAAAAATTCTAGATAGTAATTAAAAGTATGTTAAAAAACATACATCAAATAGTATGTTGCTAATATTCCTATTAATATGAATAATGTTGTTTTAAAAATAATATATATTAAAATAAAATTTTATTAACCTTAGTTTTTAAACCTAATTTTAAGCATCTGACATATTCATCACAATAAATTATAAAAAATATAAAAATATATTTTTTAATGAAAAATATTATTATTAATTATTTAAACATAACTTTTATGGACGACATTAATATTTCCCTATAAAATATAATAATACTCCGTTTAGACATTTTTATGTTTTGAGATAGACAGTAACTTTTTTTTTTTTATGCATCATCCATTTAACACAATAAAATATTAATTATTATATTTTTTTATTAGTTTGAGTAGTCTAAAAGTTAACAAAGAATAAATATTTTATAAGTAATTAAAGTAAATAATATAATAATAAAAATGAACAATATAAATAATTCCAAAAAATAGAAAATTGTGTAACAATTAAAATAAATATTCAGCTTTTTTTTTTAAAATTATATGTTATCGTATTGTCTCAAATAAATAAGGCATTCTCCTTAAATAAATAAAAATGTATAGAAGATAAATTTTATTAACAAATAATGTTAAAAAAGAGAGCATATAATATATTATGATGTCGAACACATATTAGAAAATACTATAAATTATTTTAAAAAAATTATTGATAGGATAAGGAAGATATTGTTTCTCTAAGAAATGAATTTGTAACCGTTAAAAGATAGAATTTCTCTTCCTCATTCCTGTTGTTAATAATTATATTTTTATATCTCATTAGTTGAATTTTATTTTATTAACTATAATTTAAATAAATACCTTTTATTATTTATACTATGTGACATTATTATCATGTTGTTTTAGTATAAATATTTTTAGAAAAATAAATCTGATAAAAGATAATTGTCAATAATGTTTCATCAAAATTAAATAAATCAATTATATTATTAATTAAAAATAAATATTAAATAAGATTAATTATAATACTTTAATAACTAAATCTACAACTTAAAAACTTGGAAAATTTAAAACTAATTTTGATAATAATTTTTTATGTTCAATTTAATAAACTATCATAATTAGTTTAAAATATTTCATATTAATATTCATTTTTAACCTAGATATATATTATATCAATGTCCAACATTTTAACAAATTATTATTTTTTAAATACATGTTTTTAATAAAAAAAAATTATCATTGAACAAGTGAACTAATCAATAGAGAATTGTTTATACTTATTATGTAATTTTAAATTCCAATCCTTAAAAAATAGTTATCTTTCTAAGCTTACCATTTACATATGTGATATGGAAATATTAAATTAAAAATTTATATCATGTAAAATATACAATTTACTACTAAAAAAAAAACTAGTATATGGATAAGGTAACGTCTCATCGTTTTTAAAGTTTCAAGATTGTTTTTCATCAAGAAAAGGAGGTGGAGATCCAGCTAGGGTATCTTATCCTACCACTCTGAGGCAAGTGTGATCTGAATTGAGGGCAAGCAAAAATCAACAAGAAATTGAAGACTAGTAAGGAGGTCCCTATGAAAGTGCAGATCGTCAACATGCATGATGAGACGAAGGCTGGATCTTCAAAAGCGACGTAGGTGTTTTCTGAATTAACTATTGCTATGTCCTATTCATATAAAGAAAAAGTTTTAGAAACAAAAGAGATAGATCTTGTTCTTAATGATGAAGAGTTTGTTAAAACTATTTGGGATGATTTTACATTGTAACTAAAGTTGATGACTATGATAAAATAGATAATAATTCCTAAAATTTGTGTTCTGAGTTTAGGATTCCGCTAGATGATTATGAAGAGTGGTGTTTCTCTTGAAAATACACTCTCATCGTTAAACTTTTAGGTAAAAACTATTAGTTTTAGTTTCTTAAACCAGAAATTAGGTTTGATTTGGGAAAGAAATGATTCATTAAAAATCTTGAACCTTAATAATTATTTTTTCTTGTAAAATTTAAAAGCACAGAGGATTACAAACATGCCCTTTTTAAAGGGTCGTAGCTCAATCTTGACCACTATCCGTTAGTCTAGAGGTGGAGACCTTTATTTAGAATCATAGATTACAGTCTAAGGAAGCTAGGAGTTTGGGGTCAGGATCCCTAATCTCCCCATAGAACTATACAATAATAAATTTCTATGGCAGATTGGAAGTTGTTTGTGGTCGATGTTGAAAGTTAATCCCCATATCTCACTGTTATCGAGGGACAAATTTGTCAGAATATGTATAAAAATTGATCTAAGAAAACAACATGTCTGTGCTTTTAAAATTCTTGGTCAGAAGTTTAGAGTTGAATATGAAGATCTCTATCTTGTTTATTTTAAATGTGGTAGGTATGAGCATCGACATGAGCTGTGTGTTAATAGTCCTAGTCAAAATACTATTGGTCTGGACCATAAGGATACTCCCAATTCTAATTTATTTGCAAATGATAGTACTGTCTCTAATAATGTTGAATTGGGTAAGGATGTTTCAACGACTAATAACGGAAGCACTATCTTTCTAGAAAAATATCATTTTGGACCTTGGATGTTAGCAAAAAAAACCTATATGGAATAAAACTAGTTTTTCCCCTTTAGCTGGTAGCTCCTTAAGTCTTAATAAAAAGGAAAAAACTTATATTGGGTCTAGATTTGATGTTTGTAAATACTAATTTTTGCATTTTTAGAATGGTCTCCAAATTTTTTTAATTTATAAAAATAAAATAAAATTATTTTTCAGAAAAATGAAAAATTTTGAAAAAAGAGAGAGACCGGATCATGAAAATGGAATTCTTGCACCGTGCAGGTTTACACTGCAATTTCAAAACTGACCCTATACATAAGAAAGAAAAATTCAGAACTTTGGCATTTTGTTAAAAAAAACCCTAAAACGTGAGATGGAAAGAGGTATAAAAGCTCAAGTAAGAAATTCGGAGAGGAGACTTCTTCAAAAAATGAAAAAATCAAAAGAGTGGCAAAATCTTTTAAAAAGAAGAGGAAGATCTGAAAAAGAGGGGGCAAATCTTTTAGAGGAGATAACAAATTTCTTTGAAGGAAGATCTAAAATAAAAGAAGGAGAAGAAAAGAAAAACAGTTTTTACTATTCTTTTATCTTCTATTACTGGGTTCAGGTATTGTCTTTTCCTCTTAGCATAAGCCTTACATTTACCTGTTGCTGCTATGATTTGATTTTTTTACTATGCCTGGATGGGAAAAGTGAGATAAGAAGAGATGCCTTATATTTATTTGTTGCTGACTTAATTTTTTTTTGTTACTATGCATGGGTGGGAAAAGTGAGATAAGAAGAAATGCCTTACATTTATTTGTTAATACTATGGGTTGATTTTGTTGCTATCTATGGATGCGAAAATAAAATAAGAAAAGATGCTCGGTGTATTTATTCAATAGCTTTGGTTTGTTTATTTATTTAAAAATTATAACATAACATTAAAATAAAAAAAAAGTGAACGTGAGGCTACATGCTCGGCAGCATCTCACCTCAAATGCAACATCCATTACGCCCGCACCTATCAATCATATCAAGTCAAGTTTTGATTTACGTAACCCTTTTTTTTTTAATCTAAATAATTTAATAACAAATATTAATTAAAAATAAAAAATAGAAAATATTAAATAAAATTGGCCTATTAAACTTAGCGCTATTATTTTACTTATTTTATTATTATTATTATTAGACATTTTTTTATTATTATTTTTTAGTTCAAATTTCTTTTATTATTTTCCTTTAAAAAAACCATAAGATTCTTATTTCTCATATTTATTTATTTTATCTCAAATTCAATATTTTACTATTTATTTATTTTTATTATTTAGTTTTTATTTTTATTCTTATTCTTATGTTATTTATTTTTTAATTTTATTTTTACCTCATTTATTGATTTTTTTAATTAGCATAATAATAAGAAATGATTATAATTGACTTAATCTTAATATGTATTATTTATTTTTCTATTTCATCATTTGCATCTTAATTTATTTATTTTCTTATTTTTTTTATGTATTTAGTTTTATTATTATTCATTGTATTATATAATTTTAAATATTTAATGATGAACAAATAATGTTTTCACTTTAACAAGTAGATAATATAACATAATATTTGCATTAATTTATAGCATTAACATGTAGCTTCTTTACCATTATATGTTATAAATTGATAAAGTCTACGTATACCTACGTTACCGAGACTTTAAGCGATATTAATTTATCTTATGTTATCTTTAATTAATTATAAAATTATCTTAATCATCAATCAAAATATATTTCTAATAATCACTATTTTACTAATCAATTAATTTAAATAAAAATTATTTTATTAACACAATAATTTATAATACTAATGTGTAGCGACTCTACCTTTACGCGTTATAAATTGTTAGAACTTATGTGTACCAACGTAACCTTAAGTTCTATATAAATTTATCAAACGAAATTTTAATCTTTTTATTAAATATTTTAATAAATTCAAAAATATTTATTTCTTTTATTAAATAGAATTAATTTCATATTTTAAATTTTCTTAATTCATATTTCAAATTTTGATAAATTAAATTACTATCATTTCTTTATTTTATAAATTTTTATAACATCGATGTGTAATTTACATTACTTTTAATTGTCCAACTATTATAAGAGATTTATGTATAGCTTCCGCTATCTTAAATTCTCTTTCAATATTAATCATAATTCAAATATAAAATCAAAATTTTTATTTACAAAAATAAAAATATCTTTTATTGATTTACAATATAGTTGTGTGATCTTCCTTCATTTTTTCTATTATTTCTCGTTGGATACGTGTATAACTGCGTTATCTTGTATCCTAAAAATTATTTTTGAAATTAATTTTAATCTTGAAACAATTTTTTTTTTTTACCAAACTTAATTTAATCAACTAATTTTATAATTTTTAGATAGAACTACGTGGCTTTAAGTTCTCCATTGCACCTAGAGATACGTAGGAGTGGGAACCATACCTATCAAGTCAAAATAATTTTTAAAATAAATTTTCTCTTTGTTAAAATACCCAAACAATATCTCAATAAATAATTTTTCTTCTTCTAAAGTCAAAATAAAAAAATTGTTATTTAGGGGTTAAATAAATATTTTTCAAAATTAAGATAAATTTGCACAATTAATTTTAGGTAACCATTTTTAAACGGACGTTGTAGGGTGCTAATACCTTTCCTATACGTAAATAACTCCCGAACTCAATTTTGGTTATAAAGATCATATTATTTTAAAAGTTTTTCCAAGGTTTTCTTAAAATAAACTTTGGTGGCGACTGCTCTGATATTTTGAAAACGTTTTTTCACTGTACAGTTACGATCGCCTGTTTGCGACAATGTTCTTGAAAATAATGTGCAAGATCTTAATCAAGCTTTAACACTTGAGACCTTAAAAAGAAAGGATTCCATCCAGACTAAGGAATTTGTTCCTAAGATCCATGTGAGCCATAAATTGCCTTCTAAAGCATCTAATAACCCTAAGATAAATGAGTTTTCCAAGAGAAATAGCAAAAGTATCTCTAAGAGTGGTAAAATTGGTGTTGGGAAAATGGTTGACTAAATTCCTGAGTCTATTAACAGTCCTTGTAATAACTTAGAACATCAAAAGGAGTCTATAAATCAGGAAAGTAAAGATATATCTTTGGTAATGAAAAATTTTTAAAATGCTATCCAAAATAAAGGCAAATCAAATCACTCCATCCAGGACCTTCTAGGTCTCAATTTTGAGTTATTTTGGACAACTCCAAATGCTCAAAGTCATCTACTTACTGATAGCTAGATTTAATCCTCTCCATGGACCTAGGAAGTCCAAGTAATGTATCCTTTAATAATCCTGAAATGAACCCACCTGTGAATGGTCACTTAGGCACTTCCTAGCATCTTAAAGATGCAATAACTCTTACTGAATTTTCTTTATGAATTGTTTTTTTTAACTATAGGGGTGCTAGAAATAAGGTTTTTCATAGAATAATTAATGATCTAATCCATATCTATAAGCTTGATTTTATTGTCCTTTTTGAATCTAGAATTAGTTCAGATAAGGCTGATAGGGTGATAAAAAAAATTGAACCTGGATAGTTCAACCAAGATGGGTGCTATTAGATGTTCTAGGAGTATTTGGTATTGTGGAACTCTAAAAAGGGTCAAAGTCTCCTTTATAAATAAAAATAAGTACTTTAATCATCTTAATATTAGTGTGGGTAATAGGGAGTGAATTCTGTCTTTTGTATATGCTAGCCTTCAAAGGGACTAAGAGTTAAGTGTTGGAAGCTCTTATCTAATTTTAGTTCTACTGTCAATAGACCTTGGATTGAGCAGGGGATTTTAACTCTATTTTTTATGAAAAGGAAAAACGGGGGGATAGGGGGCAGACTAGTTAACTTGAGTCTTATCTAGCAATTTGCTGATTACTTGGATTATTGTGACTTGAAAGATTAGGATTTAAAGATAACCCTTTTTTTACTTGAAATAATGGTAAAATTGAGGAAATACTTGATAAAGTTGTTGTAAATAACTCAGGGATGTTATTGTTCCAATACAGTTCCCTTATACATCTCTCTCTCCTAAAATCTAATCATAATGGCCTTTGGCTTAAGGTTAGAGATAAGAATAAACTTCTATACTCCCGCCAAGTCTTTTAAGTTCCTTGCTCCTTAGCTTTCTCATAGTGACTTCCCTAATCAAGTTAGGAATTCTTGGGCTTTGACAAGATCTTGGACTGATAACATTTCCAATTTTCATAGAGTCATAAATTCTTGTAATTTTGAGATTTTTTGTGATATTTTTAAGAGAAAGAAAATGCTTTTAAATAGGATTAGAGGTATTTCCTATAAATTAGGTCTGAGTAATAATCCCTTCCTCTCTAAATTAATGTATTCCTTATGGGTTGAATACCAAATAAATCTTGACCACGAAGAAGTCTTTTAGTACCAACACAAGCCAATTAGCTCAAATTGGGAGATTACTTTTATCTTTGTTTTTGATATTTTTACGAACCCTTCAAATATTGCCATTGTTAGTGAGACCTCTATCACCCTTATTCCCAAATCTAAAAACCTTGAATTTTAAAAAAAATTTCAAGCCTATTTCTTTATGAAATATTAGTTACAAAATTATAACCAAACTCCTAACTAATAGATTAAGGAGTTTTATTTTCTCTTTAATATTTTCTAACAAACTAGCTTTGTTCAAGGTAGGTAGGGGGTAGACAACATTGTAATCCTTTAAGAGCTTATTCACTCATTTAATTTCCTGAAATACAGAAATGGTTATATGCTGATTAAACTAGATTTAGAGAAGGCTTATGATAAAATCAGGTGGATCTTCATGAAAGATATTGTCCAAAGAGTTGAGTTTAGTCTTGAGTTAGTTGATCTTATCTACCATTGTATTTCTTCTCTTTTCATGTATATTAATTAGAATAACAATAAGACTAATAGCTTTAAGCCTAGTAGGGGTATCAGGCAGGGGGATCTTATCCTTTGTGTTGAAAGACTCACCCACTTAATTCAAGATAGGATTATTGATAATAGTTGGCAATCTTTTTCCTTTAGTAACCTAGGTCCAAAAATATCCCATCTTTTTTTTTTGCTAGCGATTTAGTTCTTGTGGCCAAAGCTGATTGGCACAACACCAAGGTAATAAATTTTGTCATGCGTGATTTTTTTTTTCTACGTCTTGTCTATTAATAGAGATAAGTCTTCTATGTTTTTTTTTTTAAAAAAATTGTGATTCTATGACTTCTACAAATATTAATCAGTGTTTAGGAGTTAAGTAGTCCCATACTTTTGGTGAATATCTTGGTATTCTTATAAGTCACTTGGGCCATACTAGAAAAGATTTTTCCTTCATTATTAATAAAGTCAGGAAAAAGCTCTCTATGTGAAAGATGAACTTTTTGTCCATGACTAGTAGAGTCACTTTAGCTTAATCTTGCATTATAAGTATTCCCAACTATTTTATGCAATCTATGTTTATACCTAAATCTGTTTGTAGGGAGATTAATTCTATTTGTAAAAGATTTATTTGGAGATCTTTAGATAGTAAAAAATGCCACTTAATCAACTGGGAGGAAATTTGGAAGCATAAGGAAATAGGGGGCTGAGATTTAGGGACTTGAGGTTGGTCCACCAGGCCTACATTATGAAATTGTGGTGGAGATTAATATCTTCACTAAATAGTCTGTGGGCCCAAGTGATTGTAATAAGTATAAATTTCACCTTGGAAAAACCCCCTGCGTTAGTAGTAATCATGTCCAGTCTCACTAGATTATTGTTTGCTTGAGACTTTTTTTTTTTTCCTAAAGGGTTAAGATGGGTTGTCAGGGATGGTATGACCATTAGATTTTGGAGAGATAAATAGGTTCATTCTAATCAAAATCTTAGTAGGTTTGCCCTAAATCCTTTACAGAATTTTGCTCTTAATGAACCTGTGGCTGTCTTTTCTTCTCAGGGTGATTGGGAGTGGTCTTAAATTAGTTCCCTACTTCCTGCTACTATTTGTGATTCTATAGCCCAACTTCCTCCCCCTTCCTAGATTGCGGGTCAAGATCTATTTGTTTGGGAGTATTTAGGAGTAGAACTTTTTCTATTAAATCTGCTTACAATTTGATATCTAACCATAATTTTCCTGATATTAATATCTTTAATAAGGTCTGGAATTGGTAGGGCCCCCCTAAAATAATTCTCTTTTTGTGGAAAGTTAGTCATTGTAGACTCCTTACAAATGTAGAGATGTATAATAGTAGTATGACAAACTTTTCAATTTGTACCATGTGCAAGAAAGCTGATGAAACAGTTATGCACGTGCTCAAAGATTGCTAGTTCGCTAAGTAAATCTGGGACTAATTTGTTCCCCAAGTCTATGATCCCTATTTTTTAGTAAAGGATTGATTAGTTAGTTAGATTTTAATTTGTCTAATATTAATTTGGTTAACTTTCTTCAGTGGAACATTTTATTTGGCATGATAGTTTGGTCTCTTTGGCATAATAAAAACTATGATGTTTTTAAAAATGCCCCTCTAGATATTGACTCTCTGATTTATAAAATAAAGTTTGATTTTGACTTATATCTCCTATGGCAAGACTAGTATGAAGGTTGCATCAACAGCTTTGGAGTTCAAATGCCTCACTAGATGGATGCCTCCCCTAACCTCTCAGCTTAAGCTTAATGTGGATAGAGCTGCATCCTACTTTTTTGGGTTTGCTAGTTGTGGGTCTCATCACGGATTGCCAGGGTGAATTTGTGGCTAACTTTCATAGCATTTTGAGCCCTTGCTTGTCTCTTGTTGCGAAATTTAAGGATTTTATTAAAGCCTCAAGTTTGTCGTCTAAAGAAAAATTGAGCTAATTTAGGTTGAAAGTAACTCTAAAGAGCCTATCTCTTTAGTTGTTAAGATTTCTAATATTAACCATCATCTCTTTCCTATCATTAGTGAGATTGGGAATTTAACTAAGTGTATTAGGTTCCTCAAGTTCAACCATGTGCTTAGGAAAGCCAATTAGAGTGCTAATTAAATGGCCGAATTGGGACCTAAATTTGGGCAGCCTGTTGTTATAGTTGATGAGGCTCCTCTTGCCTTAATCCCTTTCCTTAGGCTGATTCTCTTAGCTCTAGGTTTCCTAGTCTCTTTGTAGTTTTTATACTTTTAAGCCTTGTTTAATAGCAAAAAATAAAAATAAAAATCATGTTAAATAATATATTTTAAATTCAATAAAAATATATCTATGCTGATAAAATGATTTATTTATAAAAAAATATAAATTATTAAATTAAAATGTGGTATTTTATTAATTATGCATAATTAATAAAAATTATTCAATATCTATTTTATAAGTATTTAAAAATGTTAAAATTTATATATTTAATATCTTTTAATCTATACATTATACAATAAAAAATATAAATGAATTAAATAGATTATATATTTGTTTAAATAACCATAATTTTATTTAATCATTTTATTAAAAGTTGTCTATCTCTCTCTTTGAAGTTAAAATGATTTTTTCCCACGATCTCAGCTCATCAACTTTTATACATAATTTTCATTTTAAACGATAAATTTTTTTTGTTGAATTTCTGTATTATTTTCTTTTAGTCTAAAAAAATTAAGACATTTTAATATACTTTTCAATGTATTATATGCGATTAGTTTATTTCTTTAAAATTTTAAAATATTTTATAAATTAATTACATTTTAAACTTATTTTTATTTTCTAAAATTAATTAATAAAAAATTGTTGTGTTAGCGTTGCTCTTTAGCCTGGAAAGCAAGCCAGTTAACTTTCTACATTCGCTTTTGTCAACTGAACACAACCCATCAATTCATAAGGCCCAAATCAGCCTCGTCTAACACCAAATTACACTCCAACGTGGATCAAAACATGGTACATTAAACTCTTTCTACGTTCTTTTATCCCCATTCGTCAAATTAATTACCTTGATGTAACAATATATTTTATTGCTCATAAAGTTTGGGTCCAACTTGGCTGCTCTATGGCTCCAAAATGTCATAATAATACATGTGAAAAGGGTAAATTATTAATTTATGTAAAATAATGGAGTTGCTCCCACGGTCCCACCCACCAACCGTGATTGCTTTATAATTTACGATTAAATAGTGGAAATTAAACAAGTAAATCATATTATTATCTTTTACATATAAATTTAAATTAGTGTGTACAAACAATTTTCTAATATAACAACGTTAAAATAAGATTTAGTTAATATAATTTATAATCATTTTAAATTTTTATCCTAACTGAAGGTTTTCAAATTAGTGTCACAGGCATTGCGAAACAGAATTGTGTTTGACATGGCAAACAGATGCTGGCATTGGTTTTGTTTATTTATCAACAAACCAAGAAAAAATATACCATACGTGGACACGTGCTAAAACCATATGAGATTGTGAGTTTCGTCATGTCCTTGAGATCCAATGTATAAAAGGAACTGCAGAGTAGAAAAATGGGTAGAAGAAAAACTCACTACATTCTTTTAAAAGTTTAATTAAGTTTTTAGTTCTTAAATAATAATATTTTTTCTTTTTTATGTTTAAAATTAACAGGTTTTATATAAAATATTTGATTCCTTTAAATGTCATGAATTATTTATTTAGTATTTTAAATACATCAAATAAAAAATTTATAATATTTATGATTATTAAATGAAAAATTCATGATATTTAGGTAGACTAAAAAAAGTTATAATATGTAGAGAGACTGATAGAAAAATAAAAATAACAACGAAACCGTTTGGTAAACAATATATATTATAAATCAAGAATTTTTGAGAAACCTAAAATTTAGTTGAATTTTTTTTATAATTAAGACAAAACTTAAATATAACATTATTAATATTTTTATGTTATTTTTTAATTGAAATCAAAGTATCATTTGGTAACTAATGTAAATCTTTATTGGAACGAACTCTAGTTTTAATTAAAAAATAGAGAGAAAAACCAAAGAAAAATAACTTATCATATTTAAATTTCACTCTCATAATGATATCATAACCTAAGTATGCTAGTAGAAAATCAGAAACTAATAAATATAATGTTTTAGTCACTTACCTATAAGGTGGATGCAAGATTAATTTATTAATTATTTTCATTAATCCAAAACGAATCCGGCATGTTCTACACTACCTTTTGGGATTATGATCCTAATTTGTCTTTAGGTTCTGTACTATGGAGACTAATTTAATAGTGAGTCAAGTGTTTTATGACATCATTCTGTCACATTCTTGAAACTAGCACGATTTGACAATATAATTAATTGTTAATGGACTCAAATTATGTGATAACAGCTGGGTTTATTATTTTACAAGAAGCAAAGTTGAACAAGTTATAAGCAGATAGACGATTGTGTGAATCTATTTGGAGGAATAAAGATGGTGGATTGGTGGTGGTTGGGCTCTCAACAACTCGGGAGGAAATTTCGGGGGTCATTCTTACTATAATAATAAAGGTGTTTGTGTCGAACATAATCTCTCTCGCTTCCTTACCGAATAAAGTGTCACAAAGGAGTCTATTTGTAAGCGAAATGAAGTGAAGATTTATAACTTCACAATTTGCCACAGGCTTTACCGCTTAAGTGAAGTCACAATACAAGTGCAAAAACAACATTCTACCGTGTAATTTTATATCATTTATAACTGATATTAAAAAAATAGTGAAATTTTTAAAATTTATATAAACTTTATTACATTAATTTCCTTATTATGGATATAAAAAATATTTATTATATTTGTTTTTAAAAATAACTTATATAAAAAAAAGAAACGATAAGAATTTTAAAATTTATGTAAGAAAAAACAATATAGAAAGTCTTTTTAACATAAACTTTTGTGGCAATTAATGTAAAAAGTTATTTCTCTCTTTTAATTTGCATCAATTTTATAAACACAGAGTCATTATTCTTGCATTGCAGTTCATACTAGCAATCAAGAGTTTACTGTTCTATATTGCATAAGATTTTGGAACGTGCTTTTCTCTTTACGATGGTATACATTCACCTTCTTTTGGTTTGGTTTCGTCATTGGTACACAAGTCTTTTTCTTTTCCTTATACTTTTGCTGTATTTTATTCTGGTTTGACACTAAAGGTGGTTGGCGTGGGCATCATTCTGAACTTTTTCACAACGCTATTAGTTTATACTAGGTGAAATCAAGTTAGTCAACATTCCACGTTATTAGTTTCTAACTTCTATAAACTGAGTTTGGGTGATCATCAATTATAAAATTTATTGAGAAGATTAGTATTTTTTCTTGAGAGAGATAGTATTTGCTACCTGATTAAGAGATACACCTTAGGAAAAAAAAATTTGTGCATCAATGATGAATGAAAAAAATAAATAAATAAAGAACTCCTATACTAAAATCAAACAAAATCTAACTTGATATTAATATTAGACATTTTTAAGCTATGTATTTAGACTATTTTTGTAAGTGGTAGAATAAAATCTAACTTGTAGCTATTTTACTGGTTATATGTTGTTCATATGTCCACGATTTTTATTGAATTAATTTCAATTTTCAGTAATCTTCAAACGGATAAGATGTAATTATGTTAGTTACTCAATAAATGCATTTAAGGTGGATTATCTCAGGTATTGTAGAAATCTTAGCTTACATTCCCTTGCTAATTCCTATTCTAGAAAAAAAAAAGTTTTATTAATGATGACTTAGAGGCTATTAGAGAAAAGATCAAACAAGAGCTTAGAGCTGAAATTAAGCAGAAGATCTTTTTTAAGAAAATACAAATCTCCAAGCTTGTGTTATTAAAATCTCTTTTCATAAAGAGAGTATCACCACCAAAAAGAGTAGTAGTTCAATGGATGCATTTGAGGATGGTCTTGATTAGTGTAAGTTATTCATAGAAAGCCCTTTACACGTAGTGACATATGACATAGTACCCAACTTGAATCCAACCATATATCATAAAAAAAAAATGATAGTTCGATTAGAATAGTGATTGAACGAGGTTAAAGATACTATCCTTGTACCAACTGAGGAGGTTATGACAATGAAAAGCTCTTAATCATTTTATTTTATGCCTTATACTACTTATTTAATTTGTTACTGGTCATGTATACTTTCTTTACATAATGTATTATATCACCATTATTTTTAATTTAATATGTATTAACACTACTAAAAAGTCTGTTTATACAGACGGATTTTTAGAGCATTACAGACGGATTTGAAAATATCCTCGTCGGTAAAGAATTACAGACGGATTTGAAAATCCGTCTGTAAGTTACAGACGGATTTTGCCGTCTGTGAGTTACAGACGGATTTTGCCGTCTGTAATCCGTCGGTGATATATTTCACTATTATTGATATTTTTTTATTTATATAGATAGTTATTTCCTGCTGTTCTTAATTATTACAATTTATAAACAAAATAGAAACTATAGATTCGGCATCTAAACATTCCAAAATGATTTATAAAATTTAAATGTTATTACAAAGGAAGACAAAAAAGTATCTAAATAAATACATTTAAATATAAAATACAAGTTTTCATCAGGAATAATCTGTATGGTCATAATCCGAAGGAGCATCATCATCAGTAGAAAAGGAGTCAGTAGAGGAATGATGCATTGAGGTGAAAACCGGTGGTGCTAGAGCTGGTGGAGGAGGAGGAAGAGGTGTGGAGCTGATTGCTCTCATGAGCTCAAAATAAGCATGCATTTGCTGCATTTGCATATGCTGTTGCGTCATCTGCTGCTGGACCTCCCTTTGCATTCTCGACGCCACCTTCTTCTCTATCTTCTTCTCCATTTTCTTTGCCCACTTCTTCTTCCATGCACTTTCTTTACTCTTCCACATCTCCTCATTCTGCTTCTGGAGTTCTTCATTGAGGGCATGGACCTGAGTGCGGACCATGTCCTCCACATCCTCAGGTGCAAGAGAAGGGGCATCTTCAGTGACAGATGCAGGGGACATGGAGTCTGCAAAGCGGCCCCCATGCCATAAATGCGACCTTTATAAAGGCCACCCATTGTCTGTGACCACATAGCATCCTCATCTACTGACTCTGGATTCTGAGAAGATGCTTTCTCAAGCCTTTGAATATAGTCATCCTACAGTTCAGTTCAGATAATTAGATATTAGTTTGGAGAACTATTTAATAAGTCGCTAATAATAACATATATTATCAATAACTATGACTTACATATGTGGCCTGAGATCGTGTATCAACCCACAGGTTTTTGTCCTGCCTGCGAGTGTGTGTCTCCTTAAACAACTCTTCAGTAGTAGGTGGCCTCTTCAACGACTTCTCCTGCAATTAGAAATAAATCACAATCTCAAATATGAAATTATAGATAGAGTAAACTGAATTTTAAAATCACATACCAAGTTCGCCTTAGTGTCAGCCAAAGTCGTAGACCCACTAGTATGCAGTGACCCCCTTTTATTAGATGCCCTGTTTGTCTTTTCTTTACAGAGAGATTTTTAAACTCATCTGTACCCCAATATTCCTGCAAGGCATGAAGAAAGTTGGGTGCTATCCAATCAGCAGTAGAAGGGTCCTGGCTAGCCTCAGTGTACATCTGTCTTAGTCGCTTTGCAATGCGACTCTTCCAGGCCTTGAAAATCATCTTTTCGTCCTGGGGAGGAATGGAGAAGTTGCTCTACAGAAACACAATTTCATTAAAAGAGGTACAAACAGTCATATGTAATTACACTTAGTTAAAATTAATACACTATTATTACCTTCCAATCTTTGAACCATTCTATCTTTGTATCATTTGGCACCTTTGCAAAACTTTTGTAAGGCGCATCAAACATCTTCTTAATCGTATCGGTGACCTGATGGAGACCTTTCTGTGGTGGTATCCAATTGATAACACAATAAAGTAAAACATAACTACTAACATTTACATAAAATACGCAATGTTAGGCATATTTGATTGAATTACTTACCTAGTGGACCCATCCCATCTCAAAGTTTCTAACGATCTCGATGATGTCTGGGTCTATGATGACTGCTGCCCGCTTACAGATGGGACAGCAGTGGATCCATCTCCTGTGCCCTGTGTAGCAAGTGACTGTGTGGCCTGTGTAGTAGGGGGTGCAGAGTGTGAAACTCGCTGTACTGGAGGGGGAGGAGCAATATACCCAGGATTGGGCACCATGATAAATTGCTCCTGTCCCCTAACCTGGGAGGTCTGCACTATTGCTGGTGTGGACGTCGAAGTCGGAGCAGTAGGTAAAGAATTGTTACCACGATCAGTTTGCTGAGTAATACCCTTCTTACCTTTACCTTTACCTGCCATATCCGAATCAAACCATATATATGTTTAGAGACAAATACTATAATTTGTTTAAAATATGAATAATATTGGTAATAACTCAAATTAAATAATCATGGCAACATAGTAAATTGACAAACCTACTTACTTTACCTCATTTACTCTGATAGTTCAAGACTACCTTCATCATCATTTGATGAAAGTTCATCCATAATTCCTTCATCCTCATCTTCTATGATGTCATCCATTTCATTATATCTCATAACTTGGGTAGGAGGGTCAATTATTTCAATTTCATTCAAAGGAGAAGATAAAATTGGAGGGACAACAGTGTCTATTACTACACGTGAAGGAATTGAGTCATCAATTTGATATGCATCTTCATCATCTACTTCATCACTTTCAATTCGACCCCTTGGTTTAGTTTTAATTACAATCCTCCAACTTTTATTACATTTTCCAGGGTAAGATAAGAAATATACTTGTCTTACATTTTGTGCAATGATGAAGGGGTCAAAGCCTCTATATCTTTTGGTATGGTTAATCTCAATTATATTGTAATGGTTATGTTTACGTGTACCTGTTGGGCGTATTGGATCAAACCATTCACACTTGAATAAGACAATCCTTTTTATGGTTTTACCAGCATATTCAAGCTCAACAATTTCATGAAATTTTCCATACCAATCACAGTCACCATCACTTGAATTTTCTCTTACACTAACTCCACTATTATCTGTTTTTCTCCCTTGACATGATTCAATAGTTTAAAATTTATACCCATTAACAAAGTAAATTGGTCAACAATATGCTTTATTTTTTGGACCTCTGGACAAGTTATATAGGTCAGGATCTGTGATACCATTACTAGGATCACGCACATACACATACCATAAATCGATGTCAATTGATTGAATACAGAATAATATTAAAAAGTCGATTAACTAACATGTTAGGGAAATGTCATGACTTACATAACTTTTGAACCATGATGGAAATTGATTAATGGATTCGTGACCATATAATTGTTCAAAATATCTGTAAACATTGCAACATCATTAACTAGATTTGAATGACCATGATCAGAAAAAATCATTAAAGCAATCATAAGTCACTTACGTTCTGAATGGTTGAAGTTCATCACAATTTAATAAGATGTGCAAGTGAGCGGCCTCTGATTCATCACCTAAGATCCATCGTTCTTCGCATTTTCTAGATACACGACCTGGTTGGTTGAATATAGATAGACTTGGCTCATTACTACTTTCTCCTCCATCATCATTTCGACCAATTCGAGTTCTCCTAGATTGAACATGAGGTTTAAAATAGTATGTGCAAAAATTTGATGTCTCCTTTGATATATATGCCTGACATATGGATCCTTCCACTTGAGCTCTATTTTTCACAGTCCTTTTGAACCCTCCAATTTCTCGTTCAAACAGATACATCCATCTGTATTGTAATGGTCCACATGCACGTGCTTCATACGCTAAGTGTATAGGCAAGTGCTCCGTGGAGTCAAAGAAACCAGGGGGAAATATTCTCTCTAATTTGCACAAAATGACAAGAATATTTTTCTCCATAACTAATAGATCTTCAACCCTTAGAGTAGGTGAACACAGGTCCCTAAAGTACTCACTTAACTCAGTCAATGGCTTCCAAACATGGTCTGGTAGTTCCCTAAATGCAGCAGGTAGAAGACACTCCATGAATATGTGGCAATCATGACTTTTCATCCCAAAAAATCTTCCTTGTTCAACATTCACACAACGACCGAGGTTTGAAGCGTAACTGTCAGGCATTTTTAACTTCTTCACCCACTTACACACATCTTGTCTTTGTGATAAAGTCAGAGTGTAACTTGCCTTTGGCTTTGACCATCGACCATCTGCAAGTTGTTGTAACCTCAATTCATGACGCCTACAATATTCTTCTAAATCTTGCCTTGCCTTGACATTATCTTTAGTTCGATCAGTGTCCATTACAGTATTCATGATACTGTCAAATACATTTTTTTCCACATGCATCACATCTAAACAATGACGAACTAAGTTATCCTTCCAATATGGGAGCTCCCAGAATATACTTTGTTTGGTCCAATTATGTGTCATCCCATAACCAGGAAACCTAATGGATTTTCCTACTTCTGTTATTTTTTGCAAGTGTTTAACTCTATCCCATACTTGATGACCATTTAAACGGCCGGGAGGGTCCTCATTCTCAACAGTTGCTTTTTTAAATTTGTACGCTTGACGCCTATAAGGATGTTCCATATCTAAAAATCTCCTATGGCAATCAAACCATGAATTTTTTCCTCCATGTTTTAAAGTAAATGCCTTTGTATCCTGCATACAAATTAGACATGCTAATTTCCCTTGAGTCATCCATCCAGACAACATTCCATAAGCAGGAAAATCATTTATCGTCCACATCAGTGCTGCCTTTATGATAAAATTTTGCTTCCTTGATACGTCGTAAGTTATTACACCCTCACACCATAACTCTTTCAACTCATCAATCAAAGGTTGAAGGTATACATCAATTTTAGCCTTTAGATTTTCTGGACCAGGAATTATTACAGTCAAGAATAAATATGAATTTTTCATGCTCATTTCAGGAGGAAGATTAAAAGGTATAACCACAATAGGCCAACAAGAATATGGTTTATTAAATTGATTGTTTGGAGCGAACCCATCAGCACATAACCCTAATCTTACATTTCTAGGATCGGATGCAAACTCAGGATACACTTGATCAAAATGTTGCCAAGCCTGACCATGAGATGGATGAGTCATTATCCCATAACTCCTTTTATTTTCAGCATGCCACGTCATGTAAGGAGCTGAACTCATAGACGTATACAACCTTTTAGCCTAGGAATCAAAGGCAAATAATGCATTCTACTTTGCGGTACATCTTTATGTTTACCACTTCTACCACCTCTTCTTAGTTTAAACCTAGGTTCTCCACAGAATTTGCAATTGGTCAAAACAACATCATCTTTGTAATACAGCATGCAGCCTTTCAAACAACAATCAATTTTGACTTCTTTTAATCCAAGTTTGGAAACTAATTTTTTGGCTTGGTAAAAGTCCTTTGGGATGGAGTCAGGTTCGGGACTAAGCTCACTAATTAATGTAGCCCATTGATCAAATGAACTCTGACTTTGATTGCTTTCTGACTTTATGCTTAACATTCTTATTGCTAAAGATAACTCTGAATGCACACACCCATCCCATAAGGACTTGTTTGCTGCTTCTAAAACATTATAAAACTTTGCAGCCTCTCCATTAGGTTCTTCTTCAGCTTCAAAATCATGAAAAATTCCAAATTGAGGACCAACAACATCATAAACCATTTCTTGATAACGACTATTACTTTCTTCCCAACTTACATTACCTACATGACCACCTGATTGTAATATATTTGAATTACCTACTTGATTTTCTAAATTAACTTCTTCCCCATGCTCAGTCCATATCCAATAATCATGTTTAAATCCAAACTTATACAAATCATATCTAATTGAATCAATATCCAAAAACTTTCTACACTTGCACTTAGAACATGGACATCTAACGACCTGATTGGTGATGAATTGCTGCGAATTACAACAGACGCGTATAAATTCCTCTACACCCTCAAAGAATTCAGGTTTTATTCCCCCTCGACTTGGGTGCAACCTATCATACATCCACTGACGATTTCTAAGAAACATCTTCCTCAACAACTATATAAACCTAATACAAATATACAATATGGTACCAACCTTCTAAAATACATTACAGAAAATTTTAATATAAATTTTGGCAGAATCTCCCCTAATACATGTTAATTTTCTTACATTTGTTTACCATTTTTTTACAACAATGAAAATTTTACCTAAAATCAACTAATAAATTATATAACAATAAATTATTTGATACATCAAACAAAAACACATCACAATCCTAAACCGTCTAGAGCACATCCCCTTGTAACTCCACAACATGCATATTCTACAAACTCCACAAACACAAACAATCCCACAGCACACAATAATCAGGTTCGGAGAAGGACCTCTACGCCCTTCCCCCAGTCATACAATCTCCAATCCTACAACTCTATCTTAGAAATTTTAAATCTCTAAAAAACATAAAAAAATTAAAAAACTAAATCGATTAAAAGTTAGAGTATCGTATAAGGAATACAATGATGCAAAAAAAACTTTCAAATGGTTGCTCTAATCACTCGCAATGGCCAAAACACTGAGCTCTTAGAGAGAGAGAGAGAGAGAGGAGCGAGAGAGAGAGAGCGCTCTGATAATGGGGGAGGGGAAGAGGAGATGCAGTTTTTATGGGTTTCAGTCATTACAGACGGAAAAATCTGTCTAAAATGGGTTTAATGAAACGGTGCGTTTCAGGTGACACATTACAGACGGATTTTTCCGTCTGTAAATGCGTCAATCCCATTTACAGACAAAAAAATCCGTCTGTAATTTGTCACCTGAAAGGTCGGCGTAAACCGCCACATTTACAGACGGAAAAATCCGTCTGTAATTTCCCGCTATAATATTTTCTCCTATTTTCAATGTTTGGCGCCAAAAGGCAGGCTAAATACAGACGGATTTTACAGACGGATTAAAATTTGTCTGTATTACAGACGGATTTACAGACGGATGTTTCAGAAAAAAAAAAATTATTCCACAAATCTATCTGTAAATCCGTTTGTAATACAGACGGATTTTAATCCGTTTGTATTAAGTACTTTTCTAGTAGTGTAATAATCTCAATTTATATAGGATATTGATGAAACTGCAAAAGATACTCTTTATTAGTTAAAATAGTTAGATTTTAATGTTCTTAAATGCTTATGTATACTGACAATGAAGTTATAAAAATAACATTAGCATATGCATTTGGATGTTGAAATTATATGTAGGAATATTCAATCTCATTGTATTTAAGACGAAAGGATATTGTGAAGCTTATAATAAGTGAAAAATGCTTTACATTTTAAAATTTCAAGTGTGGTTAATATAAGTTCATTGATTTTTAGGTATTAGTCAATTCAATGTTAAAGCAGTTACACTTAATAATTTACTTCGCCTTTTTATTTCAAAGAAGATGGCTCATTTGTATGAATTCCTTGACCCTATTCACATTTAGAGCATAGGGAAAAAGTATGAAGCTCTCTATACATACATTCAAATAAGGTTGTGTGAAGCTAAAAAAGAATGCTATATTATACTATCATTATGAGTAAGTTTGTCCTTGTTATATTTTCATAAAATTAATTTCAATTTTCTTAATAACCAAACTAAATTGTAAAAGTCATTTACAGTTATTAATACTTTGTTCAAGATGATATGAACTCATTTTCTTTTGATCGTTATAGAATAAACCTAAAAAAAATATAAAAGACATTATTAATGTGTAACTTTATTAAAATACTCGTTATAAATTAGACATTATATTTACTAATTTCAAATATTAATTTAAATTACATAATAATTAAGATTTAAGCAACAATAAACTATTTTAAAATCAAATATTTAATTTTACTATACAACAAATTACAATATTATTTAAAAATAATTTTTAAAATAATTTACTTCAAATTTAAATAACAAATTTGTCAATTTATTTAATTATTGACTACTAATTGCTAGAAAATAAGAAATTTATTTTTTTCTTAATTTTACAAAGTCTAAATAATTAATAAAACTGAAATAGGTGAAAAAATTATTCATTTAAAAATAAATTCATAACTACATTTTCAATCATGAAATAATTTGTATAACGACAATTTAATTTAAAATAATAAATAAATTATTTTAAATACTACATAAACTAATCTCTAAGAATCTTTATCCGAGATAATCAAATCATAATTTTTAATCTAAATTTAACAAGTATGTACTCTTTTATATATATATTTTTTCATTAACGTATCACTATTTCAAAATTTCAATTTAACAACAATTTCATATTTACAAAAAAAAATTCTAAATTATAAATTACCCATTGATGTGATATCTAACCATGTAGTACAAACCGTTGATGTAAGAATAGTGTAATTAAACAACTCAAAATATTTTTCACTGATTAAAAACATATAAACAATATTAGTTATATTGCTATTTTTCTAAATATGAAAACATATACAAATATAATGCACAAATAACTCAAAATAAGTAAAAATACAATATTAGTTATGTTGCTATTTTACACATGTTATGGATTGATCCTATGTACACACAAGATCAATTGATAACATATGTTAGACATGACGAAGTTTTATCTTCAATAACTTCTTTCACGGGTGTTAAAAGTTATCGATAAAATAGTTGTATTGAAATTGCTCGTGAAAAGAAAAATGAATTTACAATGCTTCATACAATTTTAAAATTAATTTACTTAATTTTAATATATCATATATTTATTTAAACTATAAGTAAATTTTTGTTATCATGCTACAGATCTACAAATATTTAAATTATTTAAAATTTAGTATACATAATATTGCATGATCCAGTAGTTATATTAATTTTTTTTTAATATCTGCAAAGTTTATATGTATATATAAGGAGAATCAATTTAAATTAATGTAATTCAAAATCATTCTTTCACTTATTCATAATATTTTAAAAGATAATAATTTTAAAATATCCATCCTTAAAATGGAAGCTCCTATCATGTAAATTATGAATATATGAACCATTAATTTTAGTGAAGATCTTCTTATTCTAGAAAAACTACTGAAAACTTATCATATTTTAATAATTTTTATAAAATATAAATTTAACAAATCTAATTATCAAATCATATAACACTGCCATGTCAGATTTTTAGTAAATTAAATATTTATAATTGTTGTCTTCAACATGATATTTTCTTATATTTTAAAAAATATTGTATCCATTAAAATAAAACTAATTAATAAAATATTAACTAATTTTAAAATTATATAAAACTTTCATTTCAACTATTTGATTTATGAAATTCAAAATTCTTAAAAAAATGTTATTAAGTATAAAAAGTTTAATATCATGTTTAACGAAACTTTGATTAAATCAACGCTGCTATTTAATTTTTACAAAATTTTACACAAATAATCAATTAATTATATTTCAATAATTATAAATAAAAGTTAAATGTGCAAAAAAAAGTTATAAAATGATATAAAAATACTCAGTTTTAATTTTGTATTTATTAATCTCCCTCCCATATCGATTTATCCTCTTTACCCAACTCTCTCGCGCCTTTCTCCAGTATATTTCGACATCTAATGCTCTGCAATGTTTAGTAACTTATTTCTCGATTCGTGATCAGTCAATGTTAATAAAGATTGATCATTGTCTATAGATACCGATTAATTGGCATCACAATTGATCAATGTTACTTGGACATTGGTAAATCTCCAAACACATTAACCAATGTTCGTCAATATTAATTAATCTTGCGACCAATTGACAAATCACTATAAATATTAAGATATAACATACGATTGTAATTTTACAAGTGAAGAATCAAGAAGAAAAACAATCTAGAGAGAATTCGTGTGTCGCCATACATAAAATTAGGTGAGAACATGCTTTTATGAAATGAACTAATCTAGACTAGATATATTATAAAAAATAAGCGATTAAGTTTATATTTAATAAAATGAATTTTAATTATCCATATATGTTTGATGTAAAATTAGAGCCCCAAAGGAAGGTCAAACAATGGCCTAAAGGGGAAGAATCTATTAGGTGAATGTCGCAGAATGGAAGCTTCCGGTTGCCGAACCCTACCTAGCTGGTTGCAAGAATGTGGAGCTGTCTTTACCTTTAAAGTAATTATTTATTCCTACCAAAATCAAACCAATTTTCTGCGACTCCAACCAACCCCTACTCTATAAATTGGACACCGTTTTGGTACTTTCTTCTCCCACAAAAACTCTTTCCAAGTCTCAAATTTTAAGACATACCAAATACAGAGATGGCTGTCACAAATGAAGAGGAACAGCAAAACCAACCCATTGGTCACAAAGATCTCTCTCATAAGAGTCTCCTTCAGAGTGACGCACTCTATCAGGTCCATTCAGTAACTATCAAATTATAAACAACATTTTCGTTTCCAAGTCCCATATTTCCTAACAATTGTCGTGTTGCAGTATATTCTTAACACCAGTGTGCATCCAAGAGAGCACGAATGCCAGAAGGAGCTCCGCGAGATGACGGAAAAACACCCAAGGTATCATCATAGTATTTATGATACACAAACATACAAAATGCGAGAGACCCAGCAAATTTTTATGAGAATTTTATACATGACTATAAAATGTGTCTGCCTCAAACTCTGTTTCAACGCAGAATTTTCTGCAGCTCGATTAGAACATATTGTATTACTCATATTGAAATTAATTTACACGATATTGTAAAACAGGAACCTCATGGCTACACCACCTGATGAAGGACAACTTCTGGGCATGCTGCTTAAACTCATGAATGCCAAGAACACCATGGAAATTGGCGTTTACACTGGTTATTCTCTGCTCTCCACTGCCCTCGCTCTTCCCTCTGATGGAAAGGTCCTTAATACATTTATTAGCTCATAGATTTAAACTTTCAATGATACACGAGCTCGTAAAAGTCATGAAATTTAATGGGTTTATTTGAATTACTCCATAGTTTAATAGACTAATGAAGTTAAGACATTATATTTAAATTTAACTTTTTACGATGAAGGTATTTGTTTCATACAGTAGTTTAGACAAACCTGAATTTAATTTATGGCTTATGTGATTGATTTGATTAGATATTGGCCTTGGATGTGAACCGAGAATACTATGAGCTGGGATTGCCCATAATTCAAAAAGCTGGAGTGGCTCACAAGATTGACTTCAGAGAAGGACCTGCTCTTCCTCTTCTTGATGAGTTGCTTAAAGATGTGCGTACACCATTTTTGTCACCATCTTAATTTTCGTTTACGGATAAAGGAAATCAAACACATTTACTTACTGTGATTGTACTTCAATTATATATTTACGATGGCTTAACTTGCTAAAGGGAGTTGGTGATTCATTGAAACCGTGTGAATTTTGTAGGAAAACAACAAGGAAATATTCGATTTCATTTTCATAGACGCTGATAAGGACAACTATTTAAACTATCACAAGAGAGCGATTGAACTTGTGAAGATTGGGGGTGTGATCGGATACGATAACACCCTATGGGGTGGATCTGTGGTTGCCCCACCTGATGCGCCTCTGATGGATTACATCCAGCATTATCGGAGTTATGTGATGGAGCTCAACAAGTATTTGGCTCAAGATTCAAGGATTGAGATTTGCCAACTCCCCGTGGGTGATGGGATTACCCTATGCCGCCGCATCATCTGATCATTCTTCGCATCCCATTCGTGTTCTTCAAGAATTTGGATTTATATTTTTTTTAACAAAATTATGTGTGTCGTGTGTGTTTTTGACTATAGATTAAAAACACTCTTCTGCATGAAGAGTATGGGTGGGTTCCAAAGGTTTTCTTTATAGATCAAAATTGGTATTTTACCTATGAGCAATAAAGGGAAGATCATTCAACCTACAAAAGTTATGTACCCAAAAACAAAAACAAAAACAAAAAAATTATATTCCTTGCTTGATTTTTAAGCTGGATTTGCTTTGCTTAAAAATATATTATGATTTGTTTATCATGAAGTTATTTAAAAATTGTTTTGAGTTTGAGAAATAATTAAACAATAAAATTTTATTAAAAAATGTATAACCTAAAACCGTAAAATAAAAAAGAAAAATTATTTTAACCAGTAGAAAGAATTCCATATTTAAGGAAACAAGAAAAAAGGTAAGGTAAAATTTAGTTTTGCATTCTCCTCTGGAATTAGTTTAATTGGGTTAATGGGTGCAGATTCATTCTGTAATGTGTTATGTCCATTTTCAATCTCTCTGTCTCTTTTTTGTTTTTTTTCTTTTTCTTTATCCTATTATAAGGTTTATATATTATAAGCTCTCATTTTGTGACATTAGTGAAACATAATAAATAAAAAAAACTTAACGGACATGTAACCGCGCTCGGAATAAGAAAAGAGAAAGAGAACGTTTCCCGCCATTCAGATTTTAATTTATTTACTCGCATTGCATTACAACAATTAATCATGCTCGATATTTATACTAGTAAAAGTCGATAATTTACTCATAAAAACCGACATAAAACAATTAATAATTTGACTATTCCAAGTGATAATAGTACAGTTCATGCGTGATCTTATCTAATGAGTTAAATCCATCGCAAAAGTAGTTGCAGATTTTGACCGTTCAAAGGCTTAAAAACTAATCTTTCATTTAGATAAATCTTGGAGAAAATTCCGGCAGCTTCTAGCAAATTAATAGTCTAGTCTCAAACATCCTCTCTTAAACAAGGTTTCGTTATTTCAAGCTTATTCTTCAATTAGTAAAATAATTCAATCTTTAGTAATTTTGAAAAAATATTTTCAATTATTTTTTCTGTATAATAAATAATAATCTTCACTTTTTTCTTATCTCCCAAATCTCAAACTTAAATATAATGTGCTTGGATTATTCATAAAAAATTAGATTCTTTGCATAAGACAATAACAAACTTATTATTACAAAATATTTTAACGGGAGTATCCTACTTTTAATGCATCACTTTAAGAATTTTTCGTAATCATAATGCCTGTGTAGCATAATTGATTATTGTTATATATTTTGCTTCAGCTCTAAAAGAGTACAACAATTGGTTGTTTGACACTGCACCAATTTTAAGATGAATTCTAAGATGAAATGTATATCATGATGTATTTTTCCTTTTATCTATATCTCCTGTTCAATCATTATCTATGAATCCAACAAGCTTTACGTCATTACTTTTTGCATAAAAAATTCCATCAATCATATATCATAAATTATCTTTGCTCCATGCAAATGAATTATGTGAGGTTCTTCCCAAAATCTACCTTATAATTCTACTCTAAAAATAATATCTAGTCTAGTTACGGTTAAATCTAAGTCTTTCAATTAAACTCTTGTAGCAAGGTAAATTAACTTTTTTTTCATTAACTTCCCTTGTTAACTTTAACTTTTCTTTAACTTATGCAAAGATTAACTTTGAATTTTTTATTTTAAATTTTTAAAATATTTATCTAAAGAAATTTAATTATAGCTTCTTTGAATTATTGATAATAAACATTAAATCATCAACGTAAGGTATACAATAAAAATATCATCATGATCAACAACTTTAATATATAAAGTATACTCAAATGGACATATTTAAAATCCATGCTGCATGAAATAAAAATCAATCTTATTATACCATATTCTTAGTACTTATCTCAAGTCATATAAAACTTTCTTTAACATGTAAACTTTATCTTACTTGCCTTTGATCACATACTCTACAAGCTACTCAACATACATTTCTTCCAAAATTTTATTTAAGAAAGCAAATTTAACATCCATTTGATATATTTTTCAATTATTTTGAGTTGAAATAGATAAAATCATGCAAATTGCATTTAATCTTGCAACAAGTGTAAATACTTCAAAATAATAAATACCTAACTTCTGCTTATATCCTTTTGTCATCAACCTTACATTAAAACTATCAATTTTACCACTGAGTTTGTACTTTGTTTTGTACACCCATTTCACTTCAATCAATTTCTTATTTACTAAAAAATCTATCAATTCTTACGTTTTATTCTTCTCAATTGCATGAATTTTTCTCCAATTTTGATCATTTGTAGTTTCTTCAAAAGTAATTGGCTCACAATCTACAAATAAAGAAAAATTAAAAAAAAATTCATCAAATGACTCATTATCATAACCCACAATATAATCCTCCAATCCAATTGGTAGTCTCCATTGTCTTTGTAGTCTACTTGATGTTTCTGGCTCATCAAGTGTTGAGTCTATATGTTCATTCTACTCAATATAGCTATTTGAAATCACCACTGGCTACTTTTGGGTTTGTGGAGATTAGTTCCATATTTTTTCTTCATTAAATGTCACATCTCGGTGATAATACTCTTCTTTGTTTTTTAATTGTAAACTTTGTATGCCTTTAAATTTGTACAATAGCAAATGAACAAACATTTTTCTCCTTTATCATTAAGCTTCTTCATTAACTAATCTGGAACAAGCACATATGCTTTACACCTAAAAAATTTGAGGTGCCAAATAGATTATTTCCTTCTTCTTAGGGTTTTTTCTGATATTTTGTCATGAATGTTCTTTGTTAGAGATTTGTTCAAGATATACATAGCAACAACAACAACTTTTGTTCTAAATTCTTTAGGCATTTATTTTACCTTTAGCATATATCTAACTATATCTATGATTATTTTGTTTTTCCATTCGACAATTTTATTATGTTAAAGAGTGTATATAGTTGTTAGTTGAAGATTGAATTCATGTTGCTCAAAGAAATATGCACAAACAAGCTATTTTTAATCCCTGTCTGTTTTTAATGTTTTATTCTTGCAATCATTTTATTTCTCTACAAATATCTTAAATAGCTTAAAGGCACAAGCTTTTAATTTTCACTTAAAAAATACATCCAAGTATTTCTACTGAAACTATCAATAAAGGTAATAAAATACTTATTATCACTATGAATTGAAATTATAATTGTGCATAAGTCAAATTGAACAATCTCCGGTGACTTTCTTGTAAGAAATGATTCTTTGTACTTCTTTCTCAATTGACAAGTTTCACATATACTATTGGAAACCTTTATAATAGGCAAATTCAAAAAATATTCTTTTTTTTATAGATAGTTTAATCCAAAATAATGAAAGTATCCAAAATGCATATGCCACAACCAATCATCATTTGATATGATATAACTCAAGTAATAAACCTTTTCATGTTGAATTTTTAAAGAGAATAGGTGATTTGGATTCATTTTTACCTTGGTGATAAATCTCTCATTCTTACTAATCAACGTGTAGTTTCCATGCTAAATCTACATGTTGTAATTTTTTTATGATAATTGTCTCATGCTCAATAGATTATGATGAAGATCAAGATCAAAGAAAACATTCAAGATGAAATTTTGTGAACCATCTTTCAATCTAATTATGATTGAGTCTTTTCTCAAATTTTGAATATTTGTATTGTTGTCAAATTTAACACTTTAAGTAATTGTTTCATCTAGTAAAGAAAATAATTCATTTTTTTTTTCACACATATGATTACTATACTTGGTATCTAAATACTATGTATTTTTATCTTCTGAGAAATTATTGCTTGCTAGAAATAAACTTTGTGCTTTATTAGAATTCTTACCAATATCCTGGTATTGATTTTCTGCAACATTTTCCTAATGTCAATTTGCAATTTGTTGTTTTATGTTCAAACTTTTCACAATGATAGCAACTAAAATTTATTCTTTCTTAGTAGTTGTTGACTTTTTCTTTGCCAGGATTAGAAGATCTAAAATTACTTTCACCCATTCCTTGATTAAGTAGTTTAAAATTATTGTCTTTCCTTTGATTGAAATTACCATGACCCTTTCTTCTAAAATTACCTCAACTTCTACCTCTGAAATATGTATTTCTTTCATTGTTACTTCTACCTTTTAAACTTGTTTGGATTCTACTATGTTGTTGAAGGTCTCTTAATTCTCTAAGGCTTTTTCATTTATTTTTCATGTCTTCAAGATTTTGCTTACTCAATACTTCCTTGTAATTATGCAACTATCATGGTATTTGTGTCTTGAGACTCAATTACTATAGTTACTACATGATCAAACTTCATCGACATAATGCATAAATTTTTTTCTACCACCTTACTTTCAAGAATATCTTCTCCATACACCCTCAAATTATTGATGATGTTTGCAATGCAAGAAAAATATTGCTCCACATTTTTTGAGTTAAACATCTCAGACCTCTCATATTCTCTACACAAATATTGTAATTTAAATTTTTGAGTTGTCTATATTCTTTTGTATAACTTCAAAATATCTTGTGCTTCTTTGGCAGTTTTGGTATTTATAATTTTGTCAAAAATTAAATAATCAACTCTTTGATGAATTTGTGACAATGTCAACTGATCCATTCTTTGAGTAAAATTATTAGTTTCATGTTGTAAAATTGGTTTAATATAGCTCCAAATATTGTAAGCTTCTAAATAAGTGAGCATCAATAACTCCTAATAATTATAATCAAACTTCTAATTTAATTTGGGACCAAACTAATCAATATTATAATTTGTTATCATTTTTCTTCCTCAAATAATTTTTTTAAATTAGTGAGAACACTCTTATTTTTCACACATATAATATTTTTTTTCTAAATAAATAAAATTTCATAATCATGTATCCACACTCATGCAGAAGAATGAGAAAGAGAAAGAAAAATTTTACTAACACTCATATTTTAATCCATTTACTCACATTGCATTACAACAACTAATCATGCTCTCTATTTAAACTAGCAAGAGTCGTCGGTAATTTGCTCATCAAAGACATAGTCCATCTCATGATCTTATCTAATAAGTAAAATTCACCACAAAAATAATTGCAAATTTTGACTATTCAAAGGCTTTGTAACTAAGCTTCCATTTATAATCTTGAAGAAATTCCGACAGCTTCTAACAAATTAAAGGTAATCAAGTTTAGTCTCCAACACTTTAGACTTAAAAAATGGTGAACATTTTGAAAATATTAAACATTTTTTTTCTGGATCTAATAGCACACAATCACTGATATATGTATGTGTTTGATCGTCAAAAAAGGAACATTTAACCTAATTTTAGGTTAATTTCGCTAACAAATAGGTACAAATTGACGAAAAAGGAGCTGCATTATATAAGAAATACATCCTTTATAGAAAAATTACATGTACCACAAAAAATGTGTTTAATGGCCAAAATGGATCATAAATAGAATTAAAGGACAATAACGTCTTATAATATTGTAAAAGATGATAAAGGAAGTAAAAGATGACAATATCATAAATAGAGCAATTATCCTCTTTGTTTTCAATAGTTTCATGAGCCAAAAAAAGGAAATTGATTTTCTTAATAAGACGGAAAAACAAAAAGTTATTTTTTTATAATGTTTTAGCTTTTATACAAAAAAAAAAAAAAAGAAAACGATGTCTTTACGTATCAAATATTTTCTTTTTATATCGATGCATACGATATTTTTTCAGCAATAAATGGAAATGTATGTGAGAAAAAAAAACTTTCACTTAAAGTTTCTTATTATTAATAAAATTCAATACAATATTTAAGAATCTGATAGACGAATAAAAAGATTTAAGTAAATAGATCTTTTCTTGTGTTTGGAAAAAAAGATGTTTAAAATAAAAATGACTTGTTTGTTTGTTGTACCTTGGAATAAGCTCTTTCTATTTGACCAACTGCCCATTCTGCCTCCTCTACGTTCTTGACAGTCCTCTTTCAGTGGCATGTTTCGGTCTTCTTTCCCATTACTTAGAAAAAGTGAGCTATCAGTTTAGGTACAAAATACTATCATTACTGTCTGGACAATTAGACATCCCGGCACCCAACTTGAGGGCACATGCGTGTGTTTTTAGCCAAACTAGAGGCCTCATTCTCTAACACCACTTAAATTTACTAAACTGGGGTACAAAGTATAGTTATGCAAAAGGAATACTCATAAGATAGATGTCTTAAATAAAACAATAACTACGAGTGCTAATTATGGAAATATTTTTTTATATATAAGATTTATATATATATATATATATAAATACAATGTTTTTGAAAAAATTACAAAAATATAATATTTAAAAATCGCCATTAACAATTTTTCTGATATTTTTTAAAACAATAATAAAATATTTTAAAAATCAAATATAGTGTTTTTAAAACACTATATTTTAATAACTTTTTTTTATTCTTTTTCATATATAAAAAATAAAACCCCAGTTATATACAAACAAGGAACAATTGTTACACTTCGTATGACTGACTACATGATCCAGTTCATGAATGCATTCCCCCTCCCCTCAGGGACCACCTCTGCTTGTTCAAAAACAATAAATAATAACAATAATAAAGAAAAAGTATATATCCATTATTGTTCACTAACAACGTATTAAATTTCATATAAGCTCAATCATATCCATATTATATAGCTAAGAGTGATTCTTTAGATATTTCTTTTGTTTGATACTATTTGAGTTCCGTCCTTAAAGAAATGCAACCTAATGCCTGTTGCTTGTAATTGTTTTCTTTTGCTTTAACAGCAATAATTTTCAATGATGCCCTTTTCGATAAGTTTGTAAAGCAACATACTAAAATAAAATATAGAATGAAGTTTAAGATTAAGGTACCTGAATTAGAACTATTTATCAATAATATACACAAAAATATAAACCGATGTTTAGAATATAAATAAATTAAGGTTCATCGTCTTCACATAAATTAGCCAATCTAAAGAATACTTTTTACATTTTATAAAAATAATTTACATTAATTTAAATTTAAATTGATTTTAAAAGTATTTTAATATTAGTTATTTAAAAATCGATATTAAAAATATTATGTTATTTTAAAAATTGTTAATATGCAATTATGGCTGCTTTTTAGAACATGAAGAAAAGATATAGAAGGTAAGCATAAAAATAATCGAAAGAGCAGGTAAATGAATTAAAAGTAACGTGAGTCTGAGTAAAGAATAGAGATCATGTACGATAGGCTGCATGATTTAATTATTATATGGACCAATAAATTTATTACTTTATTTCAGTAATGTGTTGATGAACGCCATGGAAGAAAGCTTCAGGTTGCCGAAACCTAACTAATCTATTTGAAGAATGTTGAGCTGTCGCCCATCAGCAGCTTTGATGTGTTATTATTGAGTTCAGGTTATAATATTAATAAAAAAAAGGTTTTTATTAAAAAAATAAATGTCATAATTATTGAAATACATAGAAGTAGTGTATTTTTATATTTAGTTTGTTTAGTATTTTTCTATTGAAAAGATATTTTTATATTATTTAAAATAAAACTTAACTGCAATACTTTAAGTATCATTAGTACTGTTTATTAATCAAAGTTAAATACAGACCCTTTTTATGATAATATTAAATACACCTATAAACCATGCACATAATTTTTGTTCTAAAGGAATTGCCAAACCCCTACTCTATAAATTGGACACAGTTTTGGGGCTTTCTTCACACAGGAAAAACTCTTCCTAAGTCTCAAAAACAAAATTAAGAACATTTATACTAAAGACAGAGATGGGTATCACCAAAGAGGAGAAACAAGAAACCCAACATGAAGGCCCCAAAGATCTCAGTTTTCAGACTCTCCTTCGGAGCGATGCACTTTATCAGGTTCATTAATTAAACAACTTTGCATTTTGTCTCTCATAAACAATCTTTCCTTCAGAGTAATTTACTCTAACATTTCCTATTATATGTATTAGTGCAGTATATACTCGAAACCAGTGTGCATCCAAGAGAGCACGAAAGCCTGAAGGAGCTGCGCCAGATGACAGAAAAACACCCTTGGTAAGACCAAGTTATTCTCCCTCACGAGAACACTATCAAATAAGTTAATTAAAAATGTAGCTTGAAAAGTTAGAACTAATTTAAAATTAAAAAGTTGCTAGGTTAATTGATTGGTTAAAAGTATTTTGTAAGATTAATTGTTAAATTATTTCATAAATGTAAAATAATATAAAAATATTTAATTATTTTCCTATAACTCAAATTGCAGTAAATATATATATATATATTTATATTTTAAATAATTTATCAAATTAAAATTGAGATAAGTTTTTATTGTTTTTTATTTTTAAATATTTTTATTATATGATAAGGAGAGTATTTTAAAAAATTTATAAAATTTAAAAAAAAAATTATTAACCTCAACTTTTAGAACTGAATTTAAGTATCTAGTTACTTATCTTTAACCCTAAAAACTGAAGTTAACAAAATCCAATTAAAAAAAGATAAAAAAAAAGTTATAATGAGATAATGGTAATAAAATAAAAAAAGAATAAATAAATTAAGAGTTTGTAAAGTTAAATAATATATGAAGTAGCATTATGAGAAAAAAAAAAGTTCTAAAAACATACTCTTGCTAATGTGTTTTTTAAATATTGATTAAAATTTATTAAAAATTTAACTAAAACTTATTAAATTAGGAGTGGAATTTATATATATTGTGACTTCTAATAAATTTTAATGAAGTGTATTTAAAAGTTATACTAAACGTTATATTATTAATATTTCTCTTAAAAAATACTAAAAAAATGTTATAAACTATTTGAATAAGTTGATTTACCAAACAAGTCTACTATAAACTATGAAGATAAAGAAAAAGGAAAAATACAATAAAATTGATGGAACAGGAAAATCATGGCGACCCCAGCAGACGAAGCGCAACTTCTGAGCATGCTGCTTATGGTCATGAACGCCAAGAACACCATGGAAATAGGTGTCTACACTGGTTACTCTCTGCTCTCTACTGCCCTAGCTCTTCCCCCTGATGGAAAGGTCCTTACTAATTAGCTCGATTAACACGTTTAACTAAACTTTAAATCATATATATATATATATATATATATATATATATATATGCATCCATTCCTCATTAAATTCATGAATCAAATTTGTAGAATACGTTGTGTTATATTAGATCTTAGCTATGGACGTGAACCGCGAATATTACGAGTTAGGATTGCCCATAATTCAAAAGGCTGGAGTGGCTCACAAGATTGACTTCAGAGAAGGACACGCTCTTCCTCTTCTTGACGAACTGATTAAAGATGTGCGTACACCATTCACTATCATCTTAATGTTAATCCACACTTTAAATTTGAATCTAGGGAAGGAGGAATTTATTAACAATGGTTTGATTTGTTAAAGCAATATCATATCTTCTTGCAAAGCTTTTAAATTTTTAATATTATTTTATGGAGAAACTATTTAATAAACTTAAAATATAAAAAAATTAATATTTTCTTCATGTAACAAGCAAAAGATAAATATATAAGGCATTATCAGTATTATTCTCTTTACTAAATCTGTGTCAAATTTGTAGGAAAATAACATAGGAAAATTTGATTTCATTTATGTGGACGCTGATAAGGATAACTACTTGAACTATCACAAGAGAGTGATTGAGCTTGTGAAGATTGGGGGAGTGATCGCATACGATAACACCCTATGGACTGGATCAGTGGCGGCTCCATCTGACGCGCCGATGGTGGATTTCATCAAACATCACCGGAGTTATGTGATTGAGTTCAACAACTATTTGGCTCATGATTCTAGGATTCACATTTCCCAGCTCTCTATTGGTGATGGCCTTACCCTGTGCCGCCGGAATATCTGATCACTTCTCATCCCATTTATATTCTTCTCCTTCATGAATTTGGATTTTAATTACGTTTGTCAAGGGTGATCCAATCATTGATTAAAATAAAACCCTTCTTCAAAAGTGTGGGTGAATTCTAAAGATTTTATTATTAAGCTTTTTAATATACGTCAATTGATATATAATAAATTTTATTAAAAATTCATTATATAAATACTTTTGTTGTGTGAGATTGAATGCACGTTAAAATTTTATTATTATTGTTCCCGCTGAATTATAATCATGGGTAAATGTTAGGTAGAAGGACCAAAAGTAAGCATGCCAAATACTCTCTACTTAAAAAAAAATTGAATTTCTTGCTTTTTCAGTTGGATTTATTTGTTGAAGATCTGCAGGATCTATTCTTACGTTTTATACTAAAAAAATTACTTGTTAATTAATCGAACACTTGACAAAGACAAGAATCCACGAGTACATAACTTATTTAAATTAGTATTAAATAAATGAATTATAGGGTTTTTTAAATAAAAAGTAGAGGAAAAGGTGTTAAAGATTCTTTAAGATAAGAAAGAATCTTAAATTAGAGATTTCAAAATTAGGGTTTTGAATTGATTTAGTTTTATTTAAAATTTTATTTAGTTATTTAAATAATATATTATTTAGTCCCTAGTGTGTTATATATTTATTTGCCAACAACGTAATACTCTAAGATGTTCTACTGATATTGCAAAATAAATTGACACTTCATTTTATTTAGACTATTATATTTTATAATTAAAGTTTTTTTTAAAAAATAATTTTTAAATTATATCAAAGATTTCTATTTATAATGCTTTTATCATCAGACAAAGATGAGCTATTATATTTTTTAGAAATGTGACCCATGAAAAGCAACAGAGAATTTGGTAAAAGATATATAATACAACTTGGTAGTTTCAACCCCAATACAAAGTGAATGCAAGTAGGGGGAACGAGAGACAGGAAATATTAATAGTTGGGGTAGACAATGATCAAGAGGTTCTAGCTATTATGTCCTAATTCTGTTGTTGACTAATGATTTCTTGGTACAAAACCTGAAAGTTAAAAGCGAGAAACACAAGAAACACAATCAATATTAGTGAGGGTAAGAATGACGTCACGTGTATTTGCAAACGCAAATAATCAGCATTACTAAGATATCACAAAAATTAACACGTCAACAGCGTTCATAACCTCTACACAAAGCATTTGAAGGAAAAATGACGGAGCAAAGCACAGCAACCACAAACAAAACTTACACTAGCACTAAATATGTTAACCCAGAGGCAAGAACAAAAGGATAAAGGAAAAGATGGCTTACCTGATTGATAACACGCAAATTCACGAATTACACAGTGAAAGTCGATGAGAATTGTTTCAAATATTGGGTATTCAGGAAAACGATATCAACATCAAAATCACCATTCCTTACAATTTACAAGTTGAATTTTCCACATTGTAAAAAGCATGACTGAATTAGTTGTATAGCTGTCATACAAGTCTTCTTCAACGATCTTTCAAAGAATTGTAGAGCAAAATATTTTCAAAAATGTTTATACATGAAAGGACCTTCAATATCTTTTCTTTCAATATTCAAAAGATTAATTTCATTCAAACTATCTTCTACAAGACAAGAAACGTTCAACTAGATTCTCAACGGAAACAAGAAACCCAAATTGATGGGCAAGGCTGATAGTCACAGAATACCAAAGGAAAGGAAGAGTTATAGTGGATTCTCAGAGAGTTAATATCATAACAAGATACCCCCAGAGCAAAATACAATATCATACATATTTACACCAGAAAAGCTACCCACACCTTTCACTTCATCTAAAGGAAAATCGTCAATTGCCAAAAAGAACTTCCTACTTATAAACATATGCAATCATTTAGTCCAAGCTTCTAGTAATGGCTGGCGCAACATGTTGCTAAAGAAAACTATTAGTAATCCTATAGTATTTATTCCATTGATCTCTTAATTTGACAACTTTTTCTTATTTTTTTGTTTCAAAACAAAATTAAAATCAGGAAAAATAATTATACATGTCAGATGACATGATTTTAATGGCAGTTTAGGCAGACTGAAAATTTTTAAAATGTTGCTGAGGCAATGATTAAGACAGAGAATTAAATATCACATTAGTGGTCATCATTTTCATGGAACAACAAAAAACATTACAAAAGATTTTATTCAAAAAACTGAAGATAAGTGTTGCACCACTTCAACAAATGTTATATACCACATTACTGTATAGGAAACTCAAGGTAGTAATTAAGCCATGAAGTTCCTTCACATAATGGACTAGACTTTCAAATTAAGCTTTCCCCTCACGTTCTGAAGTTATAACAATTGGTGCTCTCTTTAAGGTTAGATTACAAAAAGGACTACTAATGTGCTAGTTTAACATGCAATATATCAAATACTGATAGACAAGAAGAGTAGAAAAAGTAAGGGCAAAGGGCAACTACCCTATCAAAGTTGAAAGAGTTGACTTCTAAAGAGACAATATTATGAATCTCACATAAGTAAAACGATAATCTTAATACAGAATTGAAATCATTAAGATCTCTCACTTAATAGACAAGTCTTTTGATTTGAGCTCTCTTAACATGCTAACTTATAATTAGGTGAGACTGACTCAATAGACTAACTTATTTGGTGAAGCCACACACCCTAAATACCACATCAACAGTGCCATTCTCCTTAATGGGGGGCCCATAACAATGTTACTTTAATAGGTGACATCCACAACATGCACCGCGATATAATCTATAGGTAGTTTTATTTGCAATCCAACTCTCAACAAAAGCACCAATTGTTATGACTTAAGTAAATCTCATAACTTAAGTGTAATATCCAATTTCCAATTCTACTTGATGTAGGACACATAAAATCACCTCTCCTTTAAGAGTTGACATCCGCAATAACCTTACTCTATCCACATAACCTTTCCCTTCATGGTTCCAAAGGGTTGGAAAAAAACTTTCTTACTTATTTTGAAGTTTGGTGAAAGAGTAGCTTATGATGTTGCATAAGTGGAAGTGTGTATTAATCCATTACAATGGAAGTATCTATTAAGCCATACTATTTTCAGAATTAAGTGGTGACTACTTAAAAATGAGAAACAGTTGGACTTTCAAAAGTAGCTAGTAGAAGAAGGTAGTTGGGTGACACAAGGTAGTGCTAACATCATTTGGAACAAATTGGCTACAAAGGTCAAGAAAGTTGCCAAGAAAATGTTAGGTGAATCTAGAGGTTTTGAACCAAAAGACAAGGAATTATGGTAGTGAAATGAAAGTGTGCTAAAAAAGATTAGAGAGAAGAGAATACGTTTTAAAACTATGCATACATGTAACAATGCTGAAAATTAACTAAGGTACTGAAATGCAAGAAATGAGACATGAAAAGCAATGAGCAAAACACGTTCCAAAGTTTTTGAAGAGTTCTATTAAGATTTTGGGATAAAGTATGGTAAAATAAAGATTTATAAGCTTACTAAAAGTAGAGAAAGAATATCTACAAATTTGGATCAAGTTAGATGTATTAAGAATGAAGAAGGAAAAGTTTTGATTTCGGATCAAGACACCAAAGACAGATAGAAGAAATATTTCTATAAATTTTTTAATGATGGACAAGGAACAAATGAAAATATAGCAAAATTAGAAGTGCAAGCGAATAATTTAAATATAACATATTATAGTAAGATTTGAATTAAAGTAAAAGAAACTCTTAAGAGAATTGATAATGGTAAAGCAGTTAGCCCCAATAATATCCTTATAGAAGTTTCGAAAAGTTTGGGAAAATAAAAACTTGAGTGACTCACTAAGCTCTTTGATGAAATTTTGAGATCAAAGAATATGTAAGATGAATGAATGAAGAACACTTTGGTTCTTATATAAAAGAACAAGGTTAATATCCAAAATTGTGCAAATTATAGAGGGATTAAACTTATGAGTCACACTATGAAGTTGTAGGAAAAGGTAATTGAACATAGACTACGGAAAGAAACTGAGATTGCAAAAAATCAATTTAATTTTATGCCTAAGAAAGTTTACAATAGAAACTATATAAAAATGGAAACTTATATATGGTTTTTATTGACTTATAGAAAACATATGATCAAATAACAAAAGAAAAGTTATTAAAGACTTTAAAAAAGAAAGGGGACCATGTAACATGTTCCAGTTATACAAGACATGTATGGGGAAGTAACTACATGTGTGAGAACTTCTATTCTTATTTAATCTAGTTCTAGATGTGCTCACAAGTGACATCCAAAGGGAAAGTAACTACATGTGTGAGAACTTCTATTCTTATTTAACCTAGTTCTAGATGTGCTCACAAGTGACATCCAAAAAATTATCCCTATGTGCATGCTGTTTGTAGAGGATATAGTGTTGGTTGAAAATTCAAAAGAAGAAGTTAATGTTAAACTTGAGTTATGGAAGAAGACTTTAAAATATAAGAATTTTTGTTTGTGTAGAAGTAAGACACAGTATATCAATTGTAAGTTTAGCAAAAATAAAATTAAAATTAAAATTGAAAATGGTATTAAATTACAATTTTCAAGATTCAAGTACTTGAGATTGATTATATAGAATGATAAGGTGAATTAATGAAGATGTTCTCAGAATACAAGTTGGGTAATTAAAATGGAAGAAGACATTAGGAGTTATTTGTGATCGTAAAATACTAATTAAGCTGAAAAAAAAAATTACTATAGTGTAATACAACCAACTATAATATATGATAGTGAATATTGGATCTTAAAAAAACAACACAAAAAGAAGAGTGTAGAAATAAGAATGTTAAAGTGGATGAATAGTCAAACGAGAAATGATAAGATGAGAAATGATAGTATAGGAAGAATATCAAAGTAACACCTATAATAGAAAAGATGACTGAAAATTGTCTAAAGTGGTTTGGTCACATGCAGAAAAGACCTTTGAAGACAGCAGAAAAAGGAGTGGATTGCATGACTTTTAGTCTGATAAAAAAGGATCAAGAGAAACCCAATAGAATCTTAGACGAAGTTATTAAAACAAACCTTTTAATTAACCAGATTTCTAAAAATTTAGTTTTTGACTGAGTTCAATGGTGTTGTGTGATTCATGTAGCCGACTTAGTGCGATAAGGCTTAGTTGTCGTTATTGGAATCATGAACTAGTCACACTAGAACTTCTACTTCTGCTCATGAAGCAGACAACTGAACTCATACCTAGGACAAAAGAATTATCCCATCCAGCTTGACTATGAAGATTGATGACATAGTTTAGGTTAGGTGTTATTTAACTTGTCAAATTTGTAGTATCTTTAACACAACCTAATGAGTTAAATTTAAAAAATATGAGTACCTATTTAGGGCATGGTCGTCAATTGATCCACACCAATACCTTCTCAACATCAATGTTAGAAAAGTAATTTTGCCAACCACAATTATTGTAAATTGGAAAACAGAAATAATGCATCTATGTGCAACAAGAGAAAGAGTGAAAGTGATGCATCCAGAGCTGCAACTATCTAGAATTTGATTTGTGCATCCAAGAATACAACATACCTGAACTATTTATAGCTCCAGATAAAGTCTTGGTCTCTCATGATTACTACCTCAAATGACTTCACAGATCCTTGAGCATAACCTCAGTAAAACAATAATTTGTTAATCTAATTTTCTAATCTAGCAACAGTTCTGTGACATTTCACAGCTTGAGGCAATACTGCAGGGTACATGTCAAGATACTAGAGATCCTCTTGAAAAACTAGCTTGCATAAGATATGAGATAATGCTTAGTCATCACAGCTGCAACAAGACTGCAATATTGCAGGAAGAAAAAGAAGATGAGAAGCAAACAATTTGGACGATGGATGAGCGAAGCTGACTTAGAGAACTGAACAGATCCAGTAAAGCTTCCACCAGTATTGGTCACTGGACTTGTACTGGGTACAGAAATATTCTTGCAAGACCCAAAGGGTGCACCCTCCTGCAAAATAGCAGTAATTGTGTCATACAAAGTAATACAGTTGGTTTTCAATTCATCAAAATGTACAGGTAGAGCCTTTGCCAAGGCCCAAGATAGAAATTCATCCACATCAAGTGTTCTTCCATTTCATAAAAATACAATATGCAACTAAACACCAAGTGATGAATATGTGTGCCTCGTGATGACTATCAGACTAAATGGATCTTAACCGATTTTTTCCCAATTATTGTGCTACACTATTCCATAAAAATAGCAACAAACATGAAGCTTGCAGTTAAGAACAAATAGTGGAGAGGATAGTTGAGAAAAATAAGGGAAGTCAAGAGAGGACATGGGGATGTTATTACTAGTGTCAATGTATTTATTTTAAACTTATATCGAGTTTTATAAACCTATAATTTTATGTTTATTTAAAAAAAAAATGAGTTAGATATTGTTAGAATTTCTGGGCAGAGTGAACATGGAAACTACCTCACTTTTCTCTTTATGAAATACTCCAAGATCTAAAAAGAAATTGACATATAATCAAATTCAAGCATATCAATGTTTTTCTTTTGTACTTTCAACAAAATGAAAATTCACCTTCAATCCCAAGTGAATGAACCTTTCTTTCCATCATCCAAGTTGTGATCATTTTATCTCTCTAATTATTGTCGGTTTCAAGATAAAAAAAAGGACACTTGTATTTAAGAAAACAAAAAGAATTTTGATTGTGGTAACTAACTGACCAATAGTCTGATTCCACATTCATAGGACAATCTAAATCAACCTGATGTCCAATGTATATTCAGGCTTCAAAGAGTTCATCTGAAGATTTCATATATTCTATTCATGTGGACAACCTTTTGGAATAAATGACTTGAAATTTGTAGTTAGATGAAATGCCGGAAACTTTCCACAGGGTGTAAAATTATGTTCAATTAGGTTTCTACTCACCAGTTTGGGAGTAGACACAGACAGAATCACATACATGAGGAATCATCAGAAAACAAAAGCTTCACGAACAAATGGCATTAAGACAATACATATCTGAACAAAGAAGTGCAGACAAACCTGGCAGGCAGTGATTGTACTACACCCACACAATGTGTGGCCATTCATTTTATCCACAATATCAAAAACACCACCTCCATCACTTCTCTGCACGAAATTTCATTCAGAATGCTAAAGTGGAATTGCAAGGTATCTGCCGTATACAGATCAATAATTAAGTTTCATTCAACAACCTAGAAGCTAGAACAATAAGGGATACCATGTAAAAATTTACAGCAACAAAATTGGGCAGCAGATTCCCTGCAGCTTTGTAACATGTATTCACCATCTCAGCAAGAGGAGCTGAATGCTCTTTGCATGAGTCAGCTTCAACTGGATATGTTGGAAAGTAATTCATTAAGAAAAGTGATGAACTTCTAGAATTTAGTGCCTTCGATTCTTTTCTATGTGGGCAAGAACCCGGTTGAACTCCAGGATCTCCAGCTGAAAGCAAGTAAATTATATGTTTGTCGTTACAAAACATGTATAACGGAGAACCACATGCTAAAACAATATAGTGCTTACGCTCATTTTCAACCATGTGCTTCCACTCATAAGCTATTCCTTCATCAGCTTCCTTCGAAGCATCGGAAGTGAATACAACAAGCCGGTGATTTGCTTGAACCATCTCCGTTACAGTGGGCCAATCGTCACCCTTTTTCGGCATCTTGGACACAGGGAACCAATACTTTTCCAATCCAGCCCTCATGAACAGATTTGTCAACCCCTTGGGAGTGTGCACATAGTCTTCAATTATGATGGTGACAATCTCAGTTGGATTTTCCGTCAAGAACGCCTCCACTTCTTTCAAAGTATTTATGGCAGGTTGCTGAGAGCATTTCAACAGACACATTACACTACACCCCACGAAAATGAAACCCAAAAAAGCACACTTTACACTTCGATTGTGAAACGAAAAATCAATCAATATAACAAAGAGGGTGAGATTACAAAGGCAGTGATGTTGAAGCATTGCCCTCGAAACGAATGACAGAGCCAGATATCATTCTGGAAGTCGTACATATCCAACATCAGTCCCCTCACTCCATTCTAAATCATCAAAAAAAAAATAATGCATAAGCAAACATAACAAAAAAACAAGCAAAATTAAGAAGAGCAACATGCAATTGCAAAGTGCATTGATACCCTCAACTGGTTAGTGACAGTATCTTCTTGATTGTAAAACGTTAGTCTCTGAACACCAGGCAAAGGCGGTGAATCGACGATGCTGAAGGAATTGTGAGTGACTATCCACGTGTACTTGTTGAAGGGCAACCCATTCACCTGCACAACATGGCACAAAAGGTAAAGTCACATAAAATTGGGCATTTGGAAAAGGCATCACTGAAATCAAAGGAAAGAATGATCTTACAATGGAAGTAGGAAGGGTGGGTTGGCCTCGAGTGCAGATGGGTTGCTTCAAGCCCAAAGCGGGGCAATTGCCACAGTAGAGACCCGGCCCACAATCAGTAGCAGCTGAACAAGCTTCTAGAACCTGCCAAATTCAGAACAATCCATGGATCTCTTTTCTTGAAACTTGAAAGAGAACAAAAGTGAGTGAGTGTGAGAGAGAAAGAGAACCTGGCAATTGGCGTTAGAGCACGCGGCATAAGCGCTAAAGAAGAGGGAACAGAAGAGTGGCACGATGAGGTACATGATGGAAGGTACTCTGCATTTCCGAGGGTAGTTCAGGAAATGCGAGTACATGGCAGGTTCAGTAGTGTAGTGCAGAATCTTGAACTAGAAGGATGGATGATTAGAGTTACAAGGTTCAAACAGTGAACCTTTAAAGCTAAAGAGAATTCCACAGTGTGCAGTGATCAAACCCAAACCTGCTTTCTAAGTGCACTTACGTACTGCTAATTATCTTTAAGCACTGTTTGGTGTAAATTGAACCTTCAACTGTTATATTTTATTTTTGTTTTAGACTACTCCCTCCTTCCTATTTTGTATTTACTGAAACTCAAAGTACAGATCAGAAATTAGTTGAAATAATTTTTACTACCTTAACGACGCATATTTTATTTGATGAGACGTAAATAAGATATTTTTTTAATTATTAATTAAAATTATTAAAAAAAATATGTATTTTTATTTTTTAATTTAATATTTTTATAAGTTTTAATGAATTTTAATTAATAATTAAAATTGTATTAAAAAAATTTTTAACTCATTAGGTCACAAGAGTAAATGCTTATTGTCATTTGTTTGACATTTTTCTATTTTTATTTAAAATACTTGTTTTCATTAATAAGAAGGATATTTTAACGAAAAATTATATATATAAAACAAGAGAAAAAAAGAAAGAAAGCAAATATAAATAAATTTACTATTATATATTTAAAATAATTAAACAAAAATATTAAGTTGAAGATAAATTTATCTAATTAATTTTAAATTTTTCTTTTCTTCAAATTTTTATTTTTTAAGTAAGCTATAGGAATTAAATTGAGGGGAGTATTTTTAAGAAAACATAATTTTTAAGTCAAAAATAAAAAAAATCTAAAAAAACAACACAATCTCATTCTCAAAAAGCTTATTATTATTATTTATTAAATAACAAACATTTTTGCTTATGTTATTGATTTGTTATAATAATTTAGTGAGTATATTGCATTTGTACTAAATTCTTTACTGGTACATATATTCATTGAAGTTGCAAAATATCGAATAAAATCAGTTAGATTGATCATATAACTTTACCATAATACACATATTATTTACAAAGAAAAAAATTACCTAAGTTATATTTGAACGGAGAATTTTAAAATTTTAAAAACTATAAAATGAAAAATAAGAGAAATTTAAATTGAAAGTTAAGTATAAAAAGAGTTATGAAGAATAAATATAAAAAATTGAGTTTAATAAAAAAAATAATTTTTTTAAAAAAATAAGTCATTTGAACCTTTTTTATTTCACATAAAAATTATTTAGATGAACTTTTAAAATATTTTAAAAATACATTTCATTACTATCCAAGTACATGCAATATAATATTTTTGTATATTTAATCAAATATAATGTTATTGATTCTTAAATATTAAACTAGACATAAAAATTTATAAAATTTCTTCACATTTTTTTCTCTTTAGTTATCTTGAACAAAAAATTCTCTTCTTTTCATTATTAAAAAAAAGCTACTGTTTTTATAACAAAAAAAACTTTTTTCTTTTCAATCTTTGTATTTTTTATTATTCAAATTAATTATAATTAAACTTTCACTTTTTTTTATTATATACTCAATTTATTATTCTATTAGTATTGTTATTTTATTCATTAAAACTAATCGCATTAATTATTATTACTATTATCATTATTATCACTATAACTTTTTATTTTTAAGACTATTTTTACCTTTATTATCACATTTACAGTTGTCAATATAATAATCTTCATAACTATTGATTGTTTTATCATTATTATTACTATTGTAACTATTATTATATGTTACTATAATTTTAATTATTTTTATTCTTCATCACTTTAACAACCTAGTATTATTATCGTTACCATGACTATTGTTGTTTATGTTATTATTATTATTATTATCATTATTATTATACTACTTATTACTATAGACAATCTTAACAATAAAAAAAAATTACGATCATTATTATTATTGTTATCACTATTAATATCAGATGGTATCTTTGTTATTTTTTAACTTTTAATTACTATCTTATTGCTATTATTATTAAGCAATACCAATAAATAAAACTAAATAATTTATATGTTTTAGATTTAAATTTTGATATTAAATTTTAAAAAGTAAAACTATAAAAATTTGAAATCAAATTCATAAAATTAAATATTTATTTAGTTATTTAAATTTTTTTAACTTAAAACTAAAAATCACCCTATACACATAAGATGATTTTTTTCAATTTTGACTAATTTTTCAACTATTTGATTGGTTCTTATTCGATATTTTATTCTTTTAATTTTTCAAATTGTTTCGGATTGGTGGTTGAATTGGTTTAGAGTACAGTCAATCAAATTGGTTATTTTTAACTAATTTTATAGAAATAATATTTACTCTTCTGAACAAAAACACGTTGAATAAATTTTAATATAATTTAAATGTATTTAAATTGTTGTTCTTGTGCCATGAAAACTTTAATATGTGTGAAAGAAATATGAAAGAATGAAAAGAAAAAATTAAAAATATTTTTTTATTATTCAATTAAAACAGAAAATAAAAAGGAAGAAGTATTAATATATATTTTATATTATGAGTAATCTTGGAAAGAAATAAAAGGCAAATTTTGTTTTCTATCTCTTTCTTTTTTAGTGAAAAAAAAAAAGAATAATATTTTTGCGAATGTCGCAAGTTTTCTTTTCAAAATTTTCTTCAATAAGCTAAATTAAATGAAAATCATGTTTAGAGTTAATTTTTTCTTCATATTTTTCTTTTTTTATTTTCATAAATACTAAATAAATAATTAATGACACTTAAGTTATATATAAAATAAATTGATACTAAAATTAAAAATTAAAGGTGACAAAAGTATGAATAAAGCAAAAAAAAATGGAGATATTAAATAAATGTCATTTTTTATATTTTAACATTTGAAAATAGAGAAAACTAATAGATTAAATAAATTGAGTAGAATTCAACATAAAAATGAGTTTTAAAATTTTTTCATTTTGTAGGCATCAGTAAAATATGATGGATCTAGAATGAAGATTATATCGTACTTGATTTTACGATTTTAAATATGTAATTTGTAGGAGTAATTATTTAGAGGGGATCAATCTATTTCTAAAAAAAAAAACAATTTTAACTATCATAATCATTCAAAAGTCAGTTAGAATATTATTAATTGAATTCACAATGTCCAGGAATGTCACCACTTAACAAATACAGAGATGTGACAATGTTTCAGTATAACTTGGTTTTCCCCTCTCTTAATGAAGTGCATCTTTTTATTTTCAACTACTTCAAAAAATGATCAAACAAAATAAATGAAAAGAAATTGCAAAATATAGTGCAAATTGTAAAGTAATTATGAGTCAATTATATCAAACTAGCCCAGTCTAAATCAAATAAAAAAATATGTTAATTCAAATAATTAGTAAAATTAATTTTTAAAATAATAAACTTGATTATTTTTAAGTTGGGTATAAAACTCTCTTCCTTTAACTTGATGAATTTGAGTTAAATATGTATAAAAAAAATACTACAAAATTATATAATATTTAGTTGATAATATGTTGATGTGTGTTTTTAATATTATTATATGTTTAAAAACAATTCTATATGAATAATTCGTTATTTAAATTAAAAATTTTGTGTAAAAATTGATAATTTTTTATTTATTTTGATAATTATTAAATTTGAGTGTCATATTTTTTCTATTTTAAATATAGATTGATTACTCAAATCAAACCCAATTTTCATAATTGAGTCAAGTTATTATCCAAAAATAGAAAATTTTTTAACTTAATCTATCTCATAAATGAATTACAATGTTATACTCCACGGATAAGTTTGATTAAAAATGTATGTTATTGATTTTTTATGATCTTTCAATTAAAAGAAAAACAAGTTAATAAAAATTTAGACTAACTTCTAGGATGTATATAATAATTTTGTTTTAGAATTTATAGTATTAAAAAAAAGTTTCTTAAATTATAAAAGCAAGTAAAATAATGTATAATACTGGGTTTTGTATAATAATCAATAAATAAAATTTAAAATTTTTTAGATAATATTACTATTAATTTTTCTCAAAACCTCATTTATTAAGAAGTTCAATGACACATAAAAATTAAAAGATGTTAAAATATAAAATTATTACTACACGGTACGCATTATAAACAAAGACAATTAACTTTACATACTTAAAATTTATATATAAATATTATATAAATGTTGTATAAGCTTGTATGCTCAAAATGTTAGAAATTTCTTTTTTAAACTATACAAAATTTCAAATAAAACTTAAGAACTATTACGTCAGATTATCAAATAGAGATAAAGAATTTTAAAAATATCTTGATCCATTAATGTTTATTGGAAGTTACAGCAAAATAGTCTTTTAGTGTAATGATCTTTTTCAACTAAAATTACTGAATTCTTTAATAGGACTTGATATTTTTTTTGTAATGGGAAGGCAAGTTTTGACCTATTGAGGACCATGACTAACCTTGTAATTTTAAACCTATTAGGATTCTCATCAATCCTGAACGGGTCAAATCTAGTCTCCACTTATTGAGTTCATATTTCATTATTCATATTAATTGTTTTAAATCAGTAGTTTAAAGGCTCACTAAAATTAGATCACTTTTATTAAGTCTAACAAACTGTAAATAGCTAATATAAATACTATAAATAATATATATTGCCTATATTAATTATTAGAAATAAAATTTATAACAATCTTTCACTTGAGCTTCATATTCATTTAAACATTTATATCACAAATTTTTTACGCGCGCAATTGTATTCTATTCACTTTTAGACTCCTCTTAAATAATCTAGTCCATTTGATACAACAATAGGGAACCATTGCAGCTTTTATCATAATCCGATGTGACTAAACCATAATGATCACCACAATTGTATGTACTCAATGACATAGATCAAATATGGATAAGTGACATGTGAATTACATGCAATGTTATCTTAGTCATGTCTATTTCCAACTGTTCCAACTGGTCCAAACTTTAGTCTTTATAGAGATCAATCCAAAATGCAATATAATTATTGCAAAAAAATAAGCTAGAGCAAAATGATAAAAACCAATTTTATTCTTTAGAAGATGCGAAGAAAAAATATAACATATAATATAAATGAGATTTCCACTTAAACTAAGGCATTATTAGGAATTACACCCATATGGGTAATATGCTGATAAAAATAGGCACTAAACCCTTAGTAAGAGATCAACTAGCATAAAGTTAGTTCCTATATGTTTTATAGAAATTTGCTTATTTTGAACTCTCTCCTTAACAACTAGATACTTGATATCAATGAATTTTGATTTAGTTATACTACTATTGTTATTTTAATAAAGAAATGTTGAGTTATTGTCACAATAGATTTTTAATGGTCTTTCAATATCATCAATTACACGTAAATTAGTAACAAAATTTCATAGCCATATCCCATAGTTGGATGCCTCAAAACAAGTAATGAACTCTGCGGTCATGGTTGAAGAAGTTATAATAGTTTGTTTAACAGACTTCTAAAAGATAGTTCCTCTAGCCAACATAAACATGTATCTAGATGTGATGCCATTTACTGTCTTGACATCCAGCAAAATCAGAGTCAGAGTATTCAATGATCTCTAAACTGTCAAACTTCTAATAAGTGAGCATGTACTCTTTTGTTCTCTTCAAATAGCACATTACATGCTTTATTGCCTTCCAATGCTGCATCCCATGATTGCTTAAGTATCTGCCCAAAATTCCTATTATAAATCTTATATCAAGTCGAGTGTAAATTTAAGCGTAAATTGGACTTCCCACAACTGAAACATATGAAATCTTTTGCATCTCATTTCTTTCGAGGTGTCTCCTGGTTTACTATCTTTCATGCTGAATTTATCCTAAATTTTTTTGATATAGCTCTCTTGTGATAACCTTAGGATACCATGAAAATGATCTCTTAGTATTTTAATACCTAATACAAAATAGGCTTCACCAAGATCTTTCATTTTAAAATTCTTTATCAAAAATCTCTTGGTTTCGTGCAATAAGTCTATATCGTTGCTAATAAGCAATATATCATCGACATATAATACCAAGAACATATGTTTACTTCCACTGAACTTATAATAAATAAACTCATCAACTTTATTTGCTTCAAAATCATATGAGGTAACAACTTGATGAAACTTATAATACCATTAATGAAAAACTTGTTTGAGACCATAGATAGATTTCTTTAGTTTGCGTACCATAGATTTTGAATCACCAGACACAAAATTTTAGTTACATCATATAGGTCGTTTCTTCAATGTCACCGTTTAGAAATGCAGTCTTAACATCCATCTGATGGAATTCTAAATCATAATAAGTTGTCAGTGCTATTATTATTCCAAAAGAATCATTTGAAAAAAATCAATGAAAGAGTTTTTTTATAATCAATGTGTTACTTTTGAGTGAAGCCTTTGACAACTAAATTAGCTTTATATCTCTCGATATTACCTTTTGAATCTCTCTTGATTTTAAATATTCATTTACAACCAATAAATTTCACACCTTTAGACACTATTATTCGTAGACAAGTGTACCGTTGAAAAGTAATAAAAGAGTTTTCAAAGAGTTCTTAAGTTATCGTCTTACAGATATTATTTTCAAGTATCAAGAATACCTTGATTCGATTGTTTAAAATGCAAAGGAAGTGTGACGGATTAAAAACAAGACTTGATGTTAATAATTAATTAAAGAAAACAATAATGAAATGCATGAGAGAAATCGAATGAGATAAGTCTAAGACTTATGGTTTCACCTATTACACTTCTTTATGTTCTAATTATTTTAACTCTGGTATTGGTATCCAAATATTTGTCAACATCACTATCTTCAGAACTTTCAAGTGTTATGTTGGCAGAGTTTCTTGATTTTCTTCTTTCAGGGTAATTTCTTTGAATATGTTATGTCTAGTGACAATGAAAACACTTTAGAGATGGATGACTTTTAGATTTGAATCTATTCTTCCTTTTACTTTATGATCCTCATTCTGGCCTACACCCTATCATCACAAATAACCTATTTGCAGGATTATCAACACTAAATCCATATGTTAATTTTTTTTGTTCCTTCATCATCAAAGCCTCTTTGACAACTTTGATTGTAATGGAAGACCTATGTATCCTATAAATTATCATAAGACGAAGGTAATGAAGTTAATAAGATCATAGTTTGATTAATATCTTCAACTATTATTTTAGTCACTTGCACATCAGTGATAATCTAATTAAAGTCATCAATGTATTCTTTTTAATTGGTTTTTTTTTTCAAAATACTCAAACATGTACAATCTCTTTCTTTGGTAGAGTTAGTTTAACAAGGTTTTTACATAATGTTTTTCTTCTAATGTCTTCCATAATGAATATGCAATCTTCTCTTTTATAACTTTTTGCAACACATTATCTTCTAGTGTTAATCGAATTCTACTCTATGTTTTGATCATTAACTCTTCCTTTTCATTATAAGACAATATTTTTGATAACTTGTCAATGTCTTTGTTAGACCTTGTTGGTCTGACAATGCCTGCAGCTTCAGCTTCTATAAGCTAAAATCATTAAGTCCATTAAATTTCTCCACTTCAAATTTTGGTATTGACATTTTGAAGCATGTGACTCTGATACCATTTGTTAAGAAATCAAAGTTAAATACAATCTAAGTGTGTGAACAAATTAATAGATATGAGTGGAAGCATACTCAAAATAATTATGAAGAATGATTGAATAATTTTCTCTACTAAATAATAATGAAAATACAAAAGATTCTAGTGATATTTTCTCCTACTACAATAGTAATATTACATAGTACTAAATAGTATACCCAAAATCTTCAATGTTTAAACTCAAAATTACACTCATGGAATTTTCTCTCAAACTTTATTTTCTCTCACCTATGAAACACTCAAGGAATATTTTATTTTTCTTGTCAATTTTTTTTAAGAAAATGCAATAGATATTTATAATAATCATGTACATTCAATTTGCCACATCTTAATTTTAGGCAAGACTTCCTCTTATGACTTCAAAATTATACCACATATTAAGCCATATATAATCGTATTTATGTTATCATAAAACTAAAAATTAGATGCTTTTTACATAAAACTTAGTTATAAACCATTAACATGTATTTTAAAGGAAGTGATAACATTCTTACATGTTTTACCTTCAAAATATATTTTTTTTCCAAAAATTAGCGTATAACTTTAGAGGACATAATATCTTAGTTCATTTATAAGGTATCTTTTCACATCACTCAAGTTTAATTTAGTAAAAATTTGAATAACATGTTGTTTTTAGCATCTTTCTAAGTCTTATTGGTATAACTCTCCTCCAATCACTAATTTCATTTGACTAATCATTTTTTATACCAAAAGTGCATTCCCTACACTCTTATATGTAGTTTTAGTCATTCATCCAACAAGAATATCATGCACATCATCAAAAGCTACCAAAATAACCTTACTATTGTACATGAAAACAAGTGATGCATTCAAAGTAATATTTTAAGTCAACCAACCAGCTAGCCCTAAACATGCAATATCATAGAGATAAAAATTGATTCAAAACATTTTCAAAATCATGATTTTAATTCTCTTACAACCACTTAGAAGGAGGTCCTAACATAGGACTTCATTCCTAGTTAAGAAAACTACCAAAACATTAAAAGAATATATATATCCTTTCCCTTGTACCTTATGATGTTGTGGACAAAAATGAGAGGGAATGGAGAAGGGAATGAGACTCTAAGGTGCTTGTATATTCCCCTTTAGATATTGTCAAGCGTTAGCTTATAGTTGAATCACATCAGCTCTAGGAATTAAAAATAATAGTTTATTAAAAAGCAGGATTTATATGGTAATAAAATATTTTATAGGAATAAAGTCTAAAATGTGCAATTTTTGTAGGAATCAAACTTTAGTTCCAAGTGGCTTAGTGTTCATGAAAAAATGTACCAATCGAAAAGTAATAGAGTTTTAAAATAAATTTCTAAAATATTGGCCCATAAGAATTGTTCTCAAACATCAATAATATCTTAATTTAATTATTTGAACTAAAAGGATGCACAATGAAATAAAATAAAGAAGGATTCAGATCTAAAAGTAATTAAAAAGAAATAAAACAATGCAATCTATGACACTTTTACACTTCTCTATGTTCACATTAAATTAATTTTTAATTTTAATTTTCTTATGATTGTCAATCACTTATACTAAATTTATTAATGCTCAATAATTATGCAAGGTTAACAATCTTTTTCCTAAGCTATTACCTTTAATGATCATGTAAGGCAAAAGAAAGAGATAACATAAAGAGCCTATGAACTTGTTAATTTAATAATATTGAAAGAGAAAAATTAAATTTGATTCACTTAATTCTTTGTCTAGTTTTATCATATAGATCTATTAATTATATGTGATACAGTTTTCTACAATATAATTAATTATGTTATGTTTGACAATTGTCAATTTTGAACATACAAATATAGCATAATAAGATAAACACTGATCAAGAAAGGAAACCAAAATTATTATCAAAATAAAGATTACATAAAGTCATACAAATGATTTATCATAGCTCTAATTAATAAATTTAGTTTGATATAATGTAATAGAAAAATAAAACAATAATAAACCAATCTATAGTGATTTAAGAAGTAAACATAAACTAAAGGAGTCTCCAATAAAAAAAAGATGAAGTGAGTTCTTAATCTCAAGACACTTCCAAAGTTCTAAAAATATTAACGACTGGTCAAAAACCAAGGTAATCTTTTCGTTGACATCTCTCTTTTATATATAGGGTTCCAAAACCCTAATATATCTTAAAATTCAATTATCTGAACAAGAAGCATAACTATGCACACCAATATGCATAGTCGTGCATATGCTTCAAAGCATGAGCGTGTTGGTTGCAAAAATATGGGCGTATTTGTCCTATTTTCTATCAATTCATACTCATAATACTTCAATAATTCATTAGAGCTTTTAACATGCTAAACTATGATGATCAATGGAATAATCAGTATAAAACTCATTCAAATAAATATTAAGTACATAAAAATGTTACAAAAGCATATCAAAATACATACTTATCGCTTAAATCATATCTTATGTTTCACAAAGGTCTTTTCAATTATTCTTGTACTTAAGTTATGATTCAAACTATAAGTTTTCTCATCATTTTTGAAACATTAAATATTGACTCTTGTAGTGCAAGTTATAACCTTTTCTTCTGAATACATGTACAACTTCATTTTCTTGTTCTTGGTTCAATTTTTGTTTTCTTTTATCACTTTAATTTTGCCCCAATTGCTAGGTTTCAAAGGCAAAGTTTAGAAACTCTTATTTTCTTTTTTAATTTAAGTGTTCCTAGTTCTAGTTAAGTATTTCTCTTAAAAAGCTATAAAATTCCTCATATTTAAAAGTTAAAATAAAATTTAAATTTAATAATTAGTAACCTATGCTAAGATTGATTAAAGAATTGATCTATTAGCTACACACACTTAGCTACACACACATACAAATAATATCTCTATTTTAAGTGTTTGTGACTATGACCTTTACACACACATTTAACACTCATATTTTCTCTAAAATTTATTAAATTATTAAAAAAACAACTAATGTTATATTAATTATATTAAAAATAAACTAGGAGAGAAATTTAAAGTTTAAATCTACATGTAATATTTTAAAAAGAATAAGAAGAAAAATAAAATTAAATTATTAGTAGTTATAAGTTAAATGCTACCTAAATATTTTTTTTTAAAAAAAACTAACTTTTAGAAATTATAATCTCCTAGTTTGAATGTTTGTGACAAGACCTTTTAGCTAAAAGGTTTATTTCAATAGTTAAAAAGTTTGTTTAACAAAAATTAATTTATTTGATAAAGGAATTAAAATGTATAATTACTAGTGATTACTCTAATTAGTATTTTTTTTTTAACTCTACTTTTTAGCAACTAGTTGAAAATGATTTTTTTTCTATTATTTTTTAATAATTTTTCATTTTGCCTTTCGATTTTTAAAACCTTACTATTTTTACTTTTCTTTTTCACGTTCAACTTTTCTAAACCTTTTTCATCCATCAATCTTATTAAAATATAACTAAATAATTAAATCTTATTTTTTTTACAACAAAAAGTTATCAAAATAATAATATAAATGAATTCATATTAACTTATTTTATTTAACAAAAATATTTTAAAACAAGTGTAAAATTATAATTTTATAACTATCTAAAAACATAAATTATTAAATTTTAAACTAAAAATCAATCCTTATTTGTCATTTTATATATATATTAGCTAGTTCAATAACTAATTTTATCAAATTCTTTCAATTCAATCATTTACTTTTTCAATTTTCATCTTTCAATCCTTCGACTGATTCACCTCTTTCTCTTCCATTCTTATCTCCCAATTTCTAATCTCTCTTTGAATGCAATGTATCTATCTACCAAATATTTTCCAATCCAATAACATCACACAGGTCAAAGCGGAGAATAGAAACTCATTTCCCCTCCCCCCCAAAAGCAGCATTTTGGTTTATGTTGGGGTCGAGCATTCGCCATTACACAGAATCGTGAAAGCCCCAAAGCTTAGATCACATTGTAAATCATCCATGATTTTTGAGCTATTCAGAATAGCATTATGCAAGATGTCACTAATAATGCGTTTTACAACAATTACACGATTGAGTATGAGGTCACAAAACTTGTAATGATCATTTAAAGGGATTTCTGAGATCTCACTGTTTGAACACCGTAGTAACTTGCATGTCCCTAAAAACAAGGGTGGGTGCCTTTCTTTCATAAGATGAACTTTCTGTTGTTAGTTTTCAGGCGTATATTGATGAGCAAAACACACTAAAACCAATCAACTCCCTTCAATAAAAACATAGAAAAGAAATATAATTTCCTTCTTTTGGGCAAGTACTGTACTGAACAAGACTACAATCTACTATTTATATAAGCATTTCAAGTGTTCAAATACAGGGGCGTTTTCATGTTGGCACTTTTCTTCTTTTTCCATAATAACTTCTTCCACAAGCTTCCACTTCCCGATTTCTTAGCAGGTACAATGGCCAAAGAGTTATCAGTAGTGCTATCATCCTGGTTTTTAACTCCGTTCAGAAGTAGAATTTTTTCCAGGGGTTCTATAATGCCTGGAATGATGGTGGGATTGGAGTTGTCATCACTTGCTTTGGGAACCTTGGCTTTAGTATCATCTTCGGCCAGCATCTGATCGAGTAGAGATCGATTCTTCGTTCTCACAATATTTGGTTTGGTAGGACTTGGATCCACAGTCAAAGTGGGAGTAGTGGTGTCAGTGGCAGTGGCAACGTTGATAAGTGTATTACATTGGGCGGCAATGACATTGTCAAAAAGGGATGCATCCTTTGGTGCAGCCATTGCTCTCAACTGCTTCCCAAGGTTGAGGATGGTTTCTTGACACTCCGCCAACTTTTCTGAAGCAACTGTTATCTCCCAGTCCTGCAGATTGATCAACACTCCTCCACTCAATACCAACACAGGCGCAACAGAAATGAATTTGCACAGGTTGTTATCAACTCATAATACACAGTATAAGTATTGTCAAATTAAAAGCTAATACTTATTAAATCATACAACAGGTAGGTAGTTCCTTTTTTTTTTTCTTTTCCTAAATTTGTCTACTATTCCAATGAACATTCTCCAAGTCCAAACACATCATTGGAGTTTTATTTCATTTATCTGGACCATTTATAAAGCTTTACAGAACTCTGTTTGAATAGTTTCCTAAAGAAACCGACAGTTAATCAATTTCAAATCACTACTTCATGTATGTAGTAGCAAAATATTGACATAGTGCTATGCCTGGGGTTTCATTGGCTGGTCTAAGAACAAGAGCATATAGTATGCCAAGATGCAATACTTTTGTTAAATGGTGGCGAATATAGATTATAAGAGAACAAATCTTGGCTTTACTTACCAACATCATTCTGCCACCATTTACAAATTGATTGGAAAAAAAACAGGTTGGTGTCCTCCCACTAGTCACCTATCAAACAGTGTCTCATGTAGGGTATAGTAGAGGAGTTCACTTTATACTAAAAGATACAGAAATTATGAAGACCCTGTTGACAATAGCAAATGATATCAAAGATGGAAACTTTAAATAAGACTATTTCAATTAGATATGCCCTGCCCGTTTTGTCTCCTTTCAAATTGGAAACTATTGAATATTGATAGTGTACAAGCAAATACCAAATTTTTCCCTCATCAAAGCAGAAACACATCTTTCTCGCAAGTTCATATTCTATTCTTATTCAAATTAATGGGAAGAGAAAAACACAAAGTGATGTCAAGTGCGAACACCATGGATATGCTTACACTTTCAATTATCTTTAGCCAGCAGGAAATATATCATGACACAACAATATCAATACCACTTCCAATTCGTAAGTTAAACGGCAAGTCAACCTCATATAAATCCAAATATTATTAAGTGCTAACTTTGTTTTTAGAGGAATCATGCTTCATCTTGATTAAATATTCCAGAATGTCACATAGGAACTAGTACACTTACTACGAATCAATGAGATAAAGAAATAGAATGAGATGAACTTACAGTACGCAGTGGCTTATCTTTCTGGTTCATATCATGGTTTGAGCACTCCTTTGACAATCTGAGAACATTCATTTGATATATAACAATCTCAAATTAGAAATGAAAAGCTAAATGTTCAAAATGCATATTGAACAGAAACAAATATGTCAGGATGATTCATACCTTTCAACCTGGAGCTGCAACTCAAGACATTTGGCCTCTAATTCTTCACAACAGCAGTTCTTATTCTCCAGTTCCTCTTCTAAAGCCAAAACCTTGTGGTGAGCCTCTTTTAATTCTGCTTCTGTATGCTGCACGTCAAGATTTGAATTCATTAGTTTCTGATTTGTTATTTGATCCTCAAGTTTTCCATTGGATTCCTTTAATGATTGTATCTCTAATCTCAAGCTATCAATGGTTTTCTCTGATTCCTGAACACGATTCATTAAGGATTGAATCCTATCAGTAGCTGATTGAAGCCTCTCTTCCACAACTTCCTTTTGAGATTCAGCACTGATCAATTTATCTATAATATTTTTAATTTCTTCTTTCTCATCAGGATATATTTCCCCAGTCTGAAGATCATGACCATCCAAAGTAGTTACTTGAGGCAAAGACGGCAACTGTTCTTTGGGAGAATGCAATTTATCTTCCTCTGCAAAATGAATTATCATCTCATTCTCTGTTTCACCTTCACTCCGGGTCTCATCCCAATCAAATTGTTTCTTGATGGCATCCTTCATACTAGAAACATCCTGAAGTGAAAAGCAGTGATTCATAATCCAATCTAAAGCTACTGTCAGTTCTTTGGCAAAAGATTCATAATCAGCCTTGCCATTCAGCAAGTCATAACACACATGTAGAAATTGCTGTAAAACATTACTGAGTTCAGATATTTTCCACTGGAAAACCCGGACCATGTAGCCTGTTGGCACTCCTAGATTCTTGTATGAAAGGATATCCTCATCTCTTTTGCACAATGGATCTGAACTATCACATTCCACAGTAGGCAGGCTGATTCTTTCAATAATCTCAATTATCTTGCCAATTGATTTACTTAGATCTATCTGAGATTGTGGTTTGGTTCTCTTTATTGGTGAGACGTCAGCATTATTAACATCACCAGATGGATCTACCATCAAAGAATTAGCTGAAGTATTCCATGAGATGGAGTGAAGACACTGGGGAGGATGAGGTGCATCAATAAGACAAGAGCCTTTTTTAGGATCAAAGTCGCACAGATCAGGATTATTCACATGCCTCAAAGCTACTTTAATATCCTCAAGTGCATCATCAGGGTTTTTGTGAGTGACACAATTTTGTTCCAAGACCAATTTTACTACATCCTGAAGCCAACTGGGAATATTGTCCTTAAATATGTCAATGGAACAGGTTTTCTCATTCTCCTTTGAGATGTCTGAGATGTGATCAGACACTGGAATGATCTCCTTACCTACTACGTCAGGGCTAGTCTCATTTGTCCCAGTCGCAAGGTAATCAGACACTGGAACAATCTCCTTACCTACTGTTTCAGGGGTAGCCTCATTTGTCCCAGTCTCTAAGAAGCCATTAATCTCATGGACCGCTTTTAAAGAAGCACGAGATATTTCAGGGGCTTTTTCAACAGAGACCACTGCTAACTTTTCCATTTCAACAAAGTCATCCATAAGATTTATGTCTGAAGCTCCAATGCTTTGACATGACAATGATTCCTTCTGTTTTCCGCTTCTGAAGTGCTCCAATTCTGAAATCAATGCAGAAGCCCAGGATTCAGTACAGCTAGCCTTGTCATCACTGCCAACATCCGACATCGATGCCAAAGGAAACTCACATGATGTGAGGTTACTTCTAGGCTGCTCCACAGTTACCTGACCCTTAGATGATGCTTCAATCTGTGACTCAAGTTGCAAAAGTTTGGAAGCTGTGCGAGAAAGCATTACTCTTGAGAATTGGAGCTCATTCATTTTCCTATTTAGGGATTCTTTTAAAGTCTTGTTTTCTTCTTCCACAGCACATAGTTGCTCCGTCAAAGTATTGATTCTTCTACTGGGAGTCTCAGGAGAACTGTCAACTGAAGACTCAATCAGTAAACTGGTTGAGTTCAATTTGTTCCTCCTCATTTCAAATGAATCCCGTCCTAACATTTCGACTTCATTTTTCATTTTTGCCAGGGCAGCTGGACCTGGTAACCTTTTCCGAACCAGAAGGCGCAGCCTCTGACATTCTGATTCTAACTTGGAAATTTTTTTAATGCTCTCTAATTGCTGCTTGTGAGAAGCATCAGCTGTCCGACGATTAAATTCCCTCTCCTCATTTCGGATATCAAGTTCCTTTTCAAGCACACGAACCTCATACTTCAGAGAGGCATTATCTTTCTCAGTGGACTCTAATCTAATCACCAGTGCACTATGATCTGCCTCAGCTTGACTCAATTTTATTTTCAGATCTTCAATCAAATTTTCTCTTGCGAGAATTGATTTATTAAGATGAGAATTTTCACTCTCAGCTTTGATAAGCCTTTTACTCATCTCAGATAACTGCTCCTCCAAAACTATACGCTCTTTTTCAAATTCTTTTGAAGCCTTCATCACAGCATCATGAATCCTTTGCCCTTGTTCTTCTCGAACAAATCGTAACTGCTGCATACATTCCTTGAGAGCTCCATCCAAATGGGCCACTCTTTCTTCATAAACTTTTCGCTGCTGTAAAGCTTCATCCAGATCTTGTTTCATAGACAACACTTCAGCTTCTGCCCTTTTCAAACCTTCAAAATCAAGAACTTATCAGAGATTGGTTAAGTTACTCTACAATTACTTTACCAATAAGTGGTAATTTACATGTTTTAATGTCCCAAGTTACAAGGGGAGGGGAAAGGATAAATCAACACAGAAAGAAATGCATGAATGTTACCTGTCACTGCTTCTTGTGCAACCTTTGTCTGTTTCTTTACTAGCTCATCTTTAGCTGTACAGTCAGAAACTGACAAAATAAGCTTATCATTTAATCTTCTCAAGTCTCTCCCCAATTCTTCTTTATCAGCTGCAAGTGCCTGTACCTAAAATAGAAAATGTAAAACAAGACAAAATACCAGTTATTTTTATCAATTAATATAGAAAAACAAAATTTCAAATAGTTCTGGAAATCTGGTGGATAGATAAAACTAGAATTACATGGTCCACATTAAAATCATAATAATTCAGAACAAAAGGCCCAGGAAAATAAATTTGTAAGTGACCACTCTTATAAATAATAAGAAATAAAATGATATTATTTAAGTACAAAATTAATACTCTTCATTACCAAAACAAATTAATACTCTTGAATAGGAGTAAGGTAAATGAGGAAAAGTAAGGTTACAAGTGGCCAGATTAATCAAGGCATATTCCATGATAACTGTGACATTAGAAATTATATAGTGATCAGAATTCGATAATTGATGCTAAAAACAATTATACTACCTCTTCATTTTCTTTTGAAGGGAGATTGGTATTGTCAGTTGCTATAATTGTCTTTTCTGATGATTTTTTCCTCCAAAGCCACGTTTTTTGATCCATGATTCTAAGAAGGCTTATTTATAACAGAGAAGAACCTGCATGGAGTCAAGGCCAGTTGAAGGGGAGCGTGGTACTGTAAATCTAACTCAAAGGACAAGTTCATCATAAAACTGAACCAACAAAACAAAAATGATATCATTTCGCACATGCACTGCTCAAATAACCCGAAATTCTTAACATTACTGTTATTCTCAATAGCAGTATGATTTCATTGAGAGACACTACATATCAGGAATAGCCCCTCAAGAAAATAAACTAGCCATGTGAATATATTGTTACATTATAATTGCAGATGATACAACAATGATCACAAGGAAACTACTATTAGCCTAAAAAAAAAAAAAACCCTGTTATGTACTCACGCTGTTCAACCAGAAACTTACCATCACAAAATACAAATTCTTACATTCCAAAATAAATAAAGAAAGAAATCTCAATTTTCTATTTATTAAAACATGACAAAACATAAACCTGCGTTTCAGCCGACAAATAATTCGCATGCAACTGAAAATAACGAGAAAAATGCTTTATTTCCCCCTTTTCCCATTTAAATTTAAACGGATAAAAACAGTCAACAGAGGCTATGCAAAGTCATTTTGTGGGAACTAATAATAATTATTATTATTATAATGTCTAAGAAAGGTCAAGGGTGTGTATATGGTTTCTCACCTCTATGAATGGAGTTTGAAGTGGTGGTTGTGCATGGATCATTGGAGAGGTCAAAAGGACAATAAGTAAGGTGAAATGCTGTGTTGAAAATTTGAGTTGAGTAAAGAAGAAAAGTTTGGAGCATAGAAGGGTGAATGAAGAAATGTGGAAATAAGAAGGAAGTGAGAGGTGAGGTTAAAGGTTCAGACATCAAGTGTTAACATGGATGTGCATATGATGTTTGATCTTTCACCCGCGGAGAGTGTTGGAAGGGAATGAGTGAGACTGTGTGAGGCCATCACAACAACCACAACCAGCTCAGCTTTCTTTGTAGAGTGAGAGAGTGTGTTTGGTGAGCGAGAAAAATAAAGTAAAAAGATGGGAAAGTGAAGTGTAGGAGTCAAGAGAAAATGACAGAGTGAGATATTTGCTTGAGAACTCGAAAAATAAGAGAAAAAAAAAAGGGGAGAGAGAGAAAAGTGTCGGCTTGGTGCTTTTATTGGATCTGCATAACACGGGAATTGAGGACAGGGTGAGTTTTTTAGATGGAAAGAAATACGAGAAATTGCAGATACACGTGTTGTAAGAGGATCTTGTCCTGTAACTAATTTACCAGACACAAATAAATAGCATCAATAATTTTAATGATTAAATTTATATTTTAAATAATTCTCGTATTCAGAAAATATTAAACGTAATTTTCTAATGCTTTTATTTATTAATCATTAGTTATATTGAACATATTTGAGGAGAAAAAAAATTAAATTTAAATTTTATTAACTTCACTTCTTATTTTTCAAAATTTAAGTATAAAAATAATTTTTACTAAAAAAATATATTTATACATTAAAATTATAAAATATAATAAAATTTTGTAATAATTTTTTTTTATTAATTACATATACTTAGCTCTAAAGTCTAAAGTTAATATTTTAAAAAAAAATGTATAGCAATATCTGTAATATATTCAAGGTTTATTATGCTTTTCACGTTATATAACTTTTTGTGTTAACATGTAAGAGAAAAAAGATATAATTTCTTTGCCAAAGTATAAAGTGTCATTGAATAAATTTTTTTTTTAAGAATTAAGTTGCTAAATTAAAAAAAATTACTATGATACTTTCATCTTTAAATAATTAATAGATAATATAAAAGGATTTGAAGTAATTTTTAAAAATATTGATGTTTGTTATTAAAAAAGTAGTATTGTACAAATAAGTCTTACGCATCCTTCAAACGTGAGTAATTCAATTCAAATCTAATTTAATGAATAAACTTCTTGTGTTATTATGCAATCTTAGTGGGTTAGTTAATTCTAAATAGTTAAATAATTAAATCAGTTCAATAATTATTTAATTAGGTAAAATATTGTTCTCGAAAAATTATGTGAAATCCGTCGTGTAAATGAAGTAACTATTTTATTATGATTCTATGTGTTTAATTTGATAGTTGCTGAAATGGTTCAAATATGTTGTTGATAGTTTATTTTTCGGGAAGTTTTGTTGATAGATTCATTTTCTTTAAATATTTTAAAAGATAGATAATGATCGACAGCAAGCACGAATATCTAACCTTATGTTACATTGTGCTAATGATAGCTATTTCATTTTTTTTAATTTATTATAAAAATTGAAAATTATCATTTTGTTTCATAGAGTTTAAATAGATAATTCTATATTCCACAGAACATTTGAATTATTTTTTTCTAGTTCACTCTTATTTATTTTATGAAATAATTGTTATTATTTTTCATTGGATTTATCTTGTCTAAATTACGATTTTATATTTAACTTATTATTCATTTATTGTAATTAATTTAAAATAATCATGTAAATATGTGATTTAGAACATGTATGATAATGCAATGAAAAGATAATCAGACAATCAGTACTGTCCACAGAATTACACAAAAATATTAATATAAGTAGCCTACTTAAAAATTTATATGAATTCAATTTTTTTTTTACTATGAAATAGTATCTACTTATTTTTTATGCTAATATTTTTTGTTATCAAATGAAAGTTATGCATAAGAAACAAATATTTTATTTTCATCAGCACATTGATATTATTTAGATTAATTTTAATACGATCTCACATGATTTTTCATGTATCAACCAATAATACGATATTATATTATAAAATTTACATAGAATAAAAATGGTTCAATTTTCTTAAAAATGGAATTATAATTTGATCTCAAAATATTTTCTATATTTCAACTCTTTCTCTATTCTTAATTTATTCAGAGGAGAAGAAAATAAGAGATAAGAAGGTTAAAATAAAATCTCTTATCTCCAAATATTTGAATCAAGCAAGTTATCTCTAAGATATTTTTTTAAATTATTTTTTCCATTCCCCTTCTTTTATTCATTTTCGTCTATTTGGAGAATTAGACATTGTGAGGTATCACTTTGCTTTTACTTTACTTTTTAAAATATTTATACATTAATTAGAAAATATTAATAAAGTCTTATTTTTACTATTTTTATATAGGCTTTTGTAAAAAATTGATATTTTTATAATTATCAGTAAAACAATTAATTTTTAAATCAAATTAATTATTTATTTATTTTTAAGGTTGAAAGATCATCCCATCTTCTAACCTTACTTACAACTCAAGTATGAGCTTATCACTAAATTTAGTGGCTAGATCAAACATCTTCTTTCCTTCTTATCTTGTGTTTGTGTAAAATAATTCTAAATTATTATATTACATGTATTTAAATGATAAAAAATTAATTTTCAAAAATTACAAAATTTCAGTTATATTTTTTATGTTAACTAAAAAAATTTTAAAATAAAATATTTTTTAAAAAAATTATCAATTATATTTAAATTTTTTCATAATTCATCTTATACTTTACTCTATTTTAATCATTCATTAATCATTATCAATGATTTTATCTTTTTTTTATCTAAAATGTGATGGGTGCCAGTCATGGTATGTTTTTCATGGGCTTCAACATGGGACAAATATTGAGCAATTTTTAAGTTATGCTTGTAGCACCTCTTGGCAATAACTTGGTATCCCCTAACGGTGATGATTGTGTCATTTATATTCATGAATTTAATCACCAAATGCAGAGTAGTTACAAAATCTCCCAAAGATAGTGTTATAAGTCAAGGCAATTAATCAAAGAATATATAATGTTGATCACCATCTTGGTTAAGAGTTTCATTTCTAATGTTTTCGATCGTTAATTTCAACATATCATTTAAATGTCACTTGGTCTCTAATAAAATTAATGAGGTCAATCATGCAAAGGATAAGGTCCCTATTTAATAACTTCACCTTCTTAAAGAGATCATAAAGCACAACACTTCAACCAAACTCCCATGCTCAATTGAATTTCTACAATTATATTGGTAAGAATTTAATTAAAATTGTAAAGAGAGGTCGCATGCAATATAACTACTTTCATTGGAGTTTTAATTAGGTGGTCAACAAATATATTGTTAGCTCAAATGAAGGTTACTAACGTCATTAAATTGTGTTATATTTTGAATAAAAAAACTAATATAAAATCAAATTGTGACATTTAAAAAGTTTGAGGACCAACATTAGATAATTGAAAGTAAAGCTACCTATAAATCACACGGTTAAAGGAAAAATAACACCTTTAATTATTAAAAATATTTAGGCAGATAATTGAAACCTTTTCCCTTACAAAACTCAATTTATAGCGACACTAAGTTTAGTCAACTTGTGTATTATACTTTTGTGTGTCTAAAAAATTTATGGTATTATTATAATTCCTTTGAAACTTTTATTTATTAAAATTTTATTACGTTACTTTAATTTTTCAAATTTATTTGAGACATACATCTGCTTATTTAAAACGGCATTTTTTTTTCATTTAAGGCTTGCATTAATTTTATTCAAAACTGTTTCATATGATGATTTTTTTAAATTTATATTTTATCATTTATTTAAACTTATGTATTAAGAAAACAGATTTTATGTTAGATTTTCACATAATCATATTATATGTATAAAAATTATATTTGTTTTTTGCATAAATGTTAAAAAAAAAGACAATGTGAAAGTTTCACATAATAAAATTATTTAAAAATCTATCACGAGAGAAGCATAAATTCAATCAGTCCATTTTATGCTGGCAGTGAATCTCAGGCATCTTGTCTGTGCAACGTGCGTCGTTGTTAATGAGTTTGATGGGATCTTGTTGGGTCCAGCACCTGACTTTTCATCAAACGGACACAAAGATCGCACGTCTTTGTTCCTTTAACTCACGCGCTTAACAATATCTCAGTTACACTGTACAATAATAAAAGTTTAGGTATAATATTTTTTATTAAAAAATATATGATATTATAAATTTAATATATTAATAATATTTAATATGAAAACTTATTATTTATTAATTGTCTACTATACATATTTAGATACACATTAAAAAAATAAAAATTAAATTTAAGATTAAATTTAAGCAGTGCGCTGGGGAATGTAAATCCACTCAAAGTTTTGCATATTAATTGGGAAAACGTGGTTTTAATATTCTTGTCACATTGTGAAATGGAAAAGTGATTATCAACAACTACAAAATGAGTGGCTCCTAATGGGGGGATAAAGAGTCAACTACTAAGGATAAGATGCATTGCTTCGTGAATCGTGACTTCAGTCTTGGGCTTTACTCTTAGCATCCTTTTGTCCAAACTCTCTTATTCTTGACTTGATTAATATTAATAATGGAGATTTTTCTTATAATTGATTGATAAAGTTGATTGGTGGACCCTAATCTGCCTCATATTTTCGGTCGTTAGGAGCTCACCTACAAAGGATCAAAAGTATATGTTTCCAGGTTGTTTCCAACTCTCATTATCTTCTTTTAAAAGCAAATGAGACACTAATTTATTTTTGTTTCAAATGAGAGACTAATTTGTTTCAAGTATCAATGTAGTAATAATAATAATAATATATTTCATACACATATGTCTCAAAATCAAAATTTATGATTGTAGGACCCAATTTCTTCCATCCACGACAATTGACAAGACATGTTCGTTCCACTCCAACTCCATTTACTCATTTTGCGTATGTTACAATCTTGGACCTTTCGGGGCAAATTATATTGCTGATCATACAAATGCAGAATAGTTTATGTGCAGTAATTATAATAATTCTGTTCAGTTTTGGCTTTGGTTATTGAATTACCACAGCTTCCGATAGGTGCTGATCCAAGATTGCAAGCTAGAAGGTTAGTAAGAGTGTTGATAAGGAGTTCTTAGTAAAGCTTAGATTGAACTTACCTAAATTTCTAGTGTTTTTTTTCTTTATATTGGTGTGAGTTGCCTTGTGTTTTAATATTTTATTACTTACTAACGTTAGTCATTGGCTTAAAATTGTGTGATAGGACTTACCTAATGCGACTGCATATTTACATAGTACTTAGGTGACTAAATTCCCTAATAATCTAATGTTAAGTACACAATTATGCTAACTAATAAGACAAGTCTTACAAGTACCTACTTACAGGACTGTACCTGTAAGCGTTGTCGATCCTTAATTAGGTAAAAGTCAGTATGTCTAAGATAAAAGAGTTGCTTATATCGCATAATTTAAGGTACTTTTTAATCATATGACTCTGGTTGCTTACACGATAACAAATCAAATTCTTTAGTGGGGTACAACAATCTGTTTAAATTCAACCATTAAATAAATGAAAGTATTTGTTCATATGTTATTGATTCAATTGCCATTAAATTGAGGTTAATTAATTATATATATGTATATAAAGAGTAAAAAATAATATAAAATTATAAAAGTTAGATTAATTAAAATTTTAAATTAACATAAAATGATTTTATTACATATTTTATAAGATGAAAAATTATAATAATTCATATGTATGTATGACTGCTTATTTTTTTAAAAATGATTTTAGGAGTTTTCAAATTAAATAAAGAAAATATAGTATTTGAATTGATAGATTTAAACGGACTTTCTATACAAGTTTTTACTTGAGTTTGGCTGACTTTTTTTTTAATCAATTGTTGACCATTTTTTTTATTTTACTAACATTTAATTTAGACTAGCCAAATTAGTTACTTTGGTTGATTTTCAATTCAACCGATTAAACCAGCTAGTTGAATCTAATTTTGATAACTATAGTGTGCAATATGTAAACTCAAATTTCAATACCAAGCATACTGTTTTTATTTGCACTTTAAAAAATGATTTCTTAAAAGACAAGTATTACATGAATATCTTAACGAGATATTTAAAAGGGCTACTTTGTGTTATGTGAGTACATGTATGAAAAAAAGATTAAAAAATATTTGTGTATGAAACATAGAAAGATGCTATAAACACGAGTTAAATTTTAGTGATCCATATATTAGAATTGATTTTTTTAATCGTTGATTTATGTATTTCAATTGACAAGCTTTTATTAAAATAATACTATTATTACTTTTATATTCTTAATATTATAATTTTTTAATAAAGATTATTATTTTTAATTATTTAAAATTAGATCTACGAATTGAAGTTAATATTCTTTATACAATAATTAATCAAAAAATTTTAAAAAGTAGTTTTCTCATTACAAAAAATTATTTATTAACACACTTTTTTTAAGTGTTAGGATAACTTTCTTTAGCATCAACTTTGTTTTTTAAAAAATAGTGTTTGTGAGAAATTTGAAGGCCTGTATTAACAAATCATGCACTGCACTAAAACTTGTTAATTAACAGTATATATTACCTTTTTTCGTATTTATAAAAAATAAGTATTTAATTTTTTATTAATATCAATAAAAAATATTTATGTTATTAATTTATATTTATTTTAAAATTATTCATAATGTCAAATAGTTAAATTGGTGTGTTAATATTCAATAAATAAATATATATAGTTTTATGCATAAAAAGTAATACTTTGTCAATACAAATTTTACATTAAATAAAAATATAAAATTAATAATGAATGCATCTAAAAAATATTAGCAGTTATTTTTTATAAAATAAAAACGGTATTAATATTGTATATTATTTATTAATATAACATGTTACGTTGATAATACAAAGTAAAAAATGTTTATATTAACAATTTAGTTTTGACTTTGAAAAAATATACTAACGGAAGCTAAGTCAACGTTAACTCTTGGTATATGATTATTATTATTCTTTTGTAATATCTAATATGTGCTAAAGGCATCCAATAAAAATTAATAAATTTTTATAAAAAATAATATTTAATATTATTAATTCATTAGATTTTGTGAGTTTTTAAATAAATGTTTATTATATATATATATAAATATAATTTTATTGTGAATCTTTAAATATATATAATTAATAAGCTTTTATAAAAAAATATAGTAAAATATATTTAGTAATTTTTTCATTTTAGTTTTAAAATAATATCTTAAAAATACTTGTTCATTTTTTTTATTTTATTTTAAGAATGGGCTATTTCTTCTAGTAGGAATTAAGAGCAGGTGGGAAATTTATTGATATTACAGCGATCTATCTGACCAGAAGTCAAATTTAATTAATCAATACATGATAAATTTACATTAATAATAAACAAAAATTATAATTTGCTACAAATATTTTATTTGTTTTATTTTTGTGAGTAACACTTTTAAATAGAAATCTTTATTATGAGTGAGTTGGTTGTTCATATAATGATATAAATGGAGTCATTTTTTGGGTTGCATTGGATACCATCTCAGCATCGCGTACGTTGTTATATTATTAAACGCAAAAATTAACTCCTGCCATCCCGTGCTGCTCCTTGCGCCTAAGAGTCAGAGGGTTCAGAAGCCAAAGCCCCACATTGATGATGGCTTAGAATCTCCGTGTTTCTTTCTGTTGTTTCGGTTATAATTTATATTTATATATATTATCATTTTCTTTAATTCTACTTTTCTTCCCTATATTTTCACGCCTATATTCTAGTTTCTCCAATATTAGTGATTTGCTTTTAATTTTTTATATTTTAAATACTCATATTTAATCATTTACTTTAAAATTAAATTTTTATTATATTTTATTTGATACTCATTTAAATATTTTATATATTTTTCTTTATTTATTGTATAAATTAATAAAATGTTAACTTAATTTCAATTTTTGCTCTACCTACGATTTTGGTTTCTTAATCTTTGCTGTTCACATTTTGCTAGCTTTTGAAATGTACGATTTTGGTTTCTTAGTTTTATTGTTCACATTTAATTTTGTTAGCTTTTGAAATGTATGATTGTGGTTTCTTTGTTTTAATTTTTCACATTTAGGATAAAAGATTAAAATGGAGTACTTAAAAAATTAAAAAAAATAAATATGAATAAAATAAATTACATATACATTAAAATATAAAGACAAAAAATACTTTTTTATTTCAATTTAAATTGTGACTTATGATCAAAAAACTAATTTAAATATAAATGAATTATAATATTATTAAATACACGTTATTTATTAATTATACTTTAAATATCTACGAAACATACATTATGATTGTATTATTAAAAGAATATATATATTTATATATTATTTGATGAAAATTATTGTTTAAAGAAACAAGAAAAAGTATAAGAAAGATAAGTCTTAATTTATCTTGTTTAATAATAACAAACTAATGAAAAGAAAGCGTTATCCAACAAAATATAATTAAAAGTTTTAAGCATAATAATTAGCTTTACAAAAAATTATATTTATAATGAACACTTTCTATATTTTGTTTTAACTTTTTAATAGCAACAACCAGATAAGAGATATTACTATTACAATCTTAGTTATTTAAAGTAATCAGGATAGCATCTTTAGAATTACTTTAAAAAATGATAATAGATAAATTTATATTATTCACTAATTATAAACTAAACAGAATAACCTATAGTTTCACACATAGAAAGGAGCAATAACTTACTGTACACAAGAACCTAGTTATAAAAACTCCATCAACTCTACAAACAAAGTCTTCACAAGCAACAACATTCAAATAATCCAAAACAAAGCCATTAACATTAATCTTTAAGCAATGTAGAGGAGGAAAAATCTGCTTAATAAAAACAAATTGTTGTGGGCCTTTAGGAATTATGGAACCTGAATTATCAAGCAATTGAACCAACTAAAAATACATATGATAGAATCTTAAACTAGAATACGAAGAGAAGTAGATTTTTTTTACTACAAATCAAAGAATTTATATCATATCAAATGTTTCAAGTTACTATTAAAAAAAAAATCAAGTTCTACTTATTATTATTAGCAAACTTCTAACTCAAATTAAATTTAAGCCAATTACTAAGATCATAACTAAAAATTTACACTAATTAGCTTGAAAATTGAAACCATTCCAAACATTAGAGGCATAAAATAGTTTCTTAACATATGCATCATTGTTTTAGGGACAGCTAAACATCCAGACACAATTCAAATGCAGACAAATCTCTGTTAAGCTCTTTATACATTAATTAGCAACTTACTATATACAACTTTCCACAAATATAGTTTAAACTTTGGAAGAAATTGATATAAAGAAAACATATGATAAGCAAATTTAATTGAAAATTCACTATCATTAGATAAAGACTTTATAGGAATATAATCCACAATCCTATATTTAAGAGGGATAATAGCATAGATATGATTACAAATCGGAGGCTAAAAAAAAAAAAAAATCTAATTTTGTCCTAATCTCACCCTTTCAATAAAACAAACAAACCAACAAGAATGCTAGTATCTAAATTTTCATCATAACAACCAGCAAGAAAGTTGAGATTGTCAATCATAAGAACACTCAATTATCAATCCAAAACTAAATTATCATATCATTCTTAATTTTTCAATCTAAGCACTTATATAGAAGAGATTTGAGCCAAAATCTTTCAAGTATTAAAGACTTTTTTATGTGACTCCACATTAAAGAATTCTCAATCTTAAACCTAATTTAACTTTAAGGGCTAAGACTAAAGATCATAAGGAGAATTAATAAATTTTAAACTTAAATTTATTATTATATAAGCCATATTTAACTTATGAATATCCTTAAAACTTAAACTTCCTTTTGCCTTGAGAGCATAAATTTTATTCTAACTAATTAAATGACATTTCATATTTTACAAGGAATCTCATATGAATTGCCCACAAATCTTGTGTATTCCCTCACATACATAATTAGGAATTTAATGAGTTGAAGGAAATACTCATTAGGTTAGAATGAGAAAAAGTAACCCTTCCAACTTTAGATAATGATTTAGCTTTCCATTAAGAGAGCTTATTCTTAATTGTACCATTAATCCAACATATGCAAATTTATTAAGCCTACTTGAAAAAAATTAGAAATACCTGAAGAAGATTAATTTTTTTAAAATTTGAACAATATCTAATACATCACAGATTTATTTAGTCATACTATTGTCAATTATATTAGAAACATAATGCTAGATTTATTTTTATTAACCCAGTGACTAGAGGCAATACAAAATTTATCTAACACCTGGTTAATTTTAAAAGTTTGGTTTAAATATGCTTTGAAAGTTAAAATACTATCATATGCAAAAAAAATATGTGAAATTTTAGGATTATTCAAACAAAAAAAGAAGGGAACCCAACTATCTAAATCCACCTTGTCCCTAATACAATGGGTTAACTTCTCAATGTAAAGAACAAAAAGGTGGAATAAATTAGATCTCCCTACCTACTACCTCTAAAAGACTTAAAGGAATTACAAAGGTTACCATTTCAATTTACACACATATAAAAAGAAGAGATTATTTACAAACAGTTCATAAATCATATTAAAAGTTTACCTTTTATGATTAAAAATATTACAAAAAATAGATTGTTTCAATCAGATATCTTTTCACTAAATTTATGAATATTCTTAGCCTAAGAATAATTATTAGACCAAAATTTCTTAACTTGGCTAAGAAAATCACTATGACATAGCCAAGAGGCTAAAAATTTAAAATTAGGACAAAAGCTTCTAACTTGATTTATAAATCTAATTTTTAGTCAAAGAGCAACATGATCTTAGGAAACTTGAAGGAAAAATATTCCTCCATAGTAAATCAATAACCACTTTATCTAAGCATTCTTTTAAATCTCTATGTTGCCATGTAAAAGAAACACCCTTAAAAGTTTAGTTAATCAAAAAAAAAATCTAAATAGGTAGCAAATTTTGATATTCAAATTCCTAAATAAAATAGAATTAAATTCATAGTCACATACTAAGGAATGTTCAAATTATAACTAATAGTAATTAACTCATCTTGAAGTAATGATTTAAGATGATTCTAAGGACTAGCATAGATAATTGAAAGTAACTATAAATAATTCAATTTTTTCATATTCTAAAGGCACCAAATACTTCTAGAGAACTAAACAACATTCACCTTAACAACTGATAAATCTAGATTTTATTAAGTTTTTAGTTAGTTTTTTTAGATTCTTTTTAATAAAAAAGTCTATTTTGGAAGATGAAAATTTCATAAAAAAATATAGAAGCATTAAGAGGTAAATGGAGCTAAGTATAGATACTTTGAGTGTAGAAAGTGAATATTCCAAAGGCATAGAAGTCAATTGAGGTTGGACGTAATCACTTTTATTGTTGAAAGTAAGCATTCTAGAGACATTGGGATTAAAATATGATGAGCGTAGTCATTTTCACCACCAAAAGTGAGCATTGCAAAGGCTTTGAAGGGAGCAAATGATGCGTGTACTCACTTTGAAGGCAAAAAGTGATCACTTTGAGAGCTTTGAAGAGGATATATGGTGCGGGTAAGCACTCTTATCATTGAAAGTAGAAGTTTCAAAGAACAAATGTGAGGATATATGATGCGCGTAAACACTTTTGGCATCAAACGTGAATGTTCTAGAAGCTGTCAAGAGAGAAGACCCTGCGCTTGATCACTTTTAGTGCAAGAAGTGAGTTCCAAAAGTTGTCAAGAGAGAAGAGCTTGTGCGTTAATATTCTGTGCATCAAAAGTGATCACGCTAGAAACATATGAAATCAATTAAGGTACTTAGGAATTCAGATAACAATCAATCTTGTAATTAAAGAATAAGTGAAATCAATCATAACTTTATTTGAATAGTAACTTCATTTCTCAAACCTTTCACTTTGACTTCTATTTTCTTTTATTTTGCTGCACTTTTATGTTCTTGTCTCAAACATTCAAACCTTATCAAATTTTATTAGCTCAAATAGTTTTTCATCTTGCGAATTGGTAATTGATTATATTAACTCCTGCAAACGATACTCGAAATTCATAATTTCATATTTTATTATTTATTATAATTACTTAGTACACTTACTAGATAAGAATTCTACACAATAACAACCTCATCAAAATTAATTTTTTTTAAAATCAAATTAGCTTTGTTATTACTAAGTTTAGGCACTAAAATAATAATAAAGTCCAAGTTATATAGTCTAAGTCATTAACTAATCTAAAATATAAAAAAGCTCATGCAACACTACAATTGCAAAACATATAATTCTTTAAAAATTATTTGATAGAGTAAATTGCACAACTATTGTGCCCTGAGGATCCTGAGATTGAAACTAAACTTTAAGGTTCTTCCTATAATCAATATTACCAATACTTTTTCTAGGTTGGTCTAGATAAGAAGAAATTAGAAGGGGAAGGTAAGAAACATCCTAAGAATCTGAATTATGCCTTTCACTTATCCCTAAAATATTTGTTATAAACCTTTCATCTTTAAATTTACTATAAAGTTTATGTTGAAACCTGGACATAATTCTCATACTATCATTATTATAATTCCAATTCTCTTTCATCACTAAATTTTGTAAAGTCAGAATAATAGATGAATTATCCTTAGAAATTAAGACTTCTTTTTTATATTTGGGCAAATTATCGTTAAAGTGAGATCTCTTTCTTAAAGCTTTAGCGCCCCAAGTTTTTTAATGTCGAAACGATGCTTAGGGCCTACTTTTTAAAGATTATGGTACTACTAACTAGGCACCATTGAAGAGTTAACAAATTTACTAACATAGTTATCAGTCTAAGGTTGAATTTTAGCAATTCATTTATCTAAATCATTGTTAACCACTTGAAACCTTGACCCTAACCCTTTATCATTATTAGATAGACTAGTGATTTATATCTTTAGACCTAAATTGACATACTTTTTTCTTTTGAGATCTTTTCACTAATATTTAGGGCTCAAAAGCCTTTTGGTCAACATCATTAGCAAACATTTAGGTGTATTAACTACTTCCATAGGATCATACCTTCCTTCTTCATTATTAGTATTAATCTTCTTACTGCTCTCCCCATTTTGATTCATTAGTCTCTCAAAACTATCCTATTATTTATTCTTAGGAAACTATCCAGTCTAAGGCCATATTTTTCATATGAAAATATATTAAGTGTAATCCTTCATGTTAAATGTTGAACCTATAACCTAAAACTTTAAAATATGGTATTAGTTTCCTCTTAAGGTCAATCTTAATATAAATCATGACAAACTTCACGTAGATTAAATTGTATTTGCAGTATGAAAATTAATTTTAAGTATGGTACCTAATGTAGAACAAAGTTGCTATAAAATTAGAAATCCTGACCCACATAACAATTTTCCTAAAAGAGTGGTCTCTAGTTTTAAAGAAAGGTCACCAACATTGGACAAGCAAATAATGATATAAAACTAAACAAGGACCATCAAATAAAGTGTTGTCAAATATTCATATTTTTCTCTAATTTCTCTTTCTTTTCTTTTTTTTTGGTATTTAATTTGTTCCTTATCTATGTAATTATCATAATTGAGTATGAATCACACCAATGATTTTAGCATAAAAGTACTTATAATAGTTATATAAATATGCACTACTGTACATTCTAAAATTCATAAAAAAAAGTTAATTCGAATATATTGTTTAGTACTTTGTTCAAGTTGGTATCAGAGCTCCTGATCGTGGGAACTTTGCTTCCACATTCTAAATTTTTAGCCACCTTCATTGTAGCATCAGTGTTTATACTAGCCGTCTTCATTGCACCTTTATCGTGCTTGGTCAAATCTCATCACTATTCTTCATTGAAGATTTTGATCATGTCAAGAACCACACCAAGTAAAGTGACATCCATAAGTAAGCCTATTCCCAAAGACCTAATACTAGATGATGTATCATGCGCTAGAACTGTGGTGCAATTTTTCACACGCGTATAAGTCACGTGTCATCTTGTTGGTATCCAAGATTGACATTGTTAACACCAGAAGACTCGTCAGCTCTTACTCTTCCTATTTTGCTTATGCCACAACTGCTATTGTTGCGGTTGTACCTTGCAAAATTTGTGTTCTTTTTTTATTTTTTGTTATTTTTTTTGTACATTGCTATGTCATAATGGTTGAAATATGAGTTCTAAAGGTCACTCAATAACTTAAACCTACTAATTTGATGTTGTTGACCTCTAATGATCTTTTAACATTACTTTCTACTAACTCAATAGTTGGAAGTATCTCATATAAGTATAATTTTTTTCAAAAAATGTTAAAGGGTCAAAAGAGGTTGATTGATATTGAAGAGGATGCTCCTACTACGAAGGACCCACAATTTGAGATATTAAATGATGATGAATCTTTCATTATGATAGCCAAAATTACTTGTTCTTCATTACTCAGGAGAAATGGGACAACCTTCGTTTATCTCTAATCTAGTGGATGCTTGAAAGTGAAGTAAGCTAATCTGGTTCGAGTTGAACACTTTCCTTTTAGCTGTGTAGCTTGGTCTATTGGTCTAGTGCTTTTTGGTTACATGTCTAAGCATGACATCTTCACTTATTATAAGTTTGAAAGTAGAATCTTTAGTGCCAAACAAGATTCTTTTTTAGTAACTAATTACTATAAGCATATAAATGGTTCGTGGGTAGAATTAGTTCAACACCAAAACCTGAAATTGAAGAACAATAATAATGTTGTTACCATATTATAGTCTACTAAGAGGTCTTGAATTTTCAAGTTTTTGTTCATACTTAATCTTGAATGTGATCTTATTCGAGCTTAGATTCTCGAGAAGGAAAAACTTCATTCACTTTATGAGGCATTCTTCATTGTTCAAAGCAAGAAGAATAAGAGGATGGTTATAATGAATGAGAAACTTGCTAAAAAATTTACCTTAACATCTAGCAAGATTTTCAAAACTGGAAACATTTTAGGATCACAAAAAATTACCCATAAAAAAAGAGAATCATTAGTGCTCTTATTGTAAAAGGAGTGGTCACACCAAGGATACTTGTTTCAAACTTCAAAAGAAGAAGAATATGCTCAATTACTTAGGCAAATTTAAAAGCTAAGCACAAAGATAAGATAATCAAGCAATATATGATGTGAAGAATGCAAAAAAAAAAAGAACAATTAACTCAACCTAATGAGGAGGAGATATTAACATTAATAGTTAAGGTGGAGCACTTGAGAAACCTTATAGAGTCTCTCAATAAGTCATCTAGTACTTCCTCTTTTGTAATAAAGCTAAGAATTCTAGGATCATTTCTTTTAATATTTTTTGTACTATGCCTAAGGATTTCTAGATAGTTGTCTTTGGTACTATTGACTATATGACACCTCATTCTTTCTGTTTCTTCACCAACTCTAACTCATCTATCAACTAATATATTATTGTTATTAATAGGTCACATACCTTAGTTGTCAGGAGTGGTACTATTCCCTTAATCCTTATTTACCTCTTTATAATGTGTTACATGTTTCTAAACTATCTAATAATCTAATTTCTATCAAAAAAACTTATCTAATAGTAACTATTTTCCCTTTCTATTGTGTCTTTTAGGATCTTACCATGGAAAAACAATTGAAATTGCTATGAAACATGAAGGGTTATATTATTTACAAAGCATGTGAATAAAAGAAAATGGAAGATAAATAGTGCCACAATCTTGCCTTCAAATGAGTTTAAATTATATAACATTTCAAATTTAGCTTCAACACAAACGTCTAGGTCATCCCCCATTTAGTATTCTTAGGTCTATGTTACCCTCTTTATTTTTAAAAGAGTCTATTGAATCTAATCATTGTGATATTTGTCAATTTGCAAAATATTATCGTGCAACCTTTCTTAGAAATAATAAAAGTGTTGAGTCATTTAACCTTGTTTGTAACACCTTAAATTTAATTTCATAATTAAGGAATTTTGTAAATTTTAAAATAAGAAAACTTCCATTTTTAATCCAATTTTCATCAAACATTTCAAATAAAAAAAAAAGTTATGAATTACATCAAACAGTTGCTACAGGACTTATTCAAATACAACAGTTTCAAATTAATATCCTAATTCCTATAGCAGTTCCATCTACTTCTTCATTGAGTCTGGTGCTGATCGTCTCGATTATCTGAAAATGAATGTAAGGGTGAGTACTCTACACTACCTAAAGACAAACAGTCAACATAGAGTCTCACCTCCAGTATATTTCTAATACAAAAACAAATACAATCACAGGTAGCATTATCACACAACTCATGTCAATGTAACACCGATGCACTCACAACATCAGCAACATTTCACATCCATAAGTACAATTCATAAACTCGTGTATACGCACGCTAGTGACACTCACTGTGGCACTATGATAATAGATTTACACCATGAACGGTCACCGGTTACCCCCGCCTCACTGATACTACGTGGGCAGTCACGGGTCGCTCAACAAAGATAGTGGTCAGAGATCTAGTGAGGAAGAGAGTGTGTGGCCTGTGGTGCACCCGTTCCACAGTTGGTGTCACCACCACTTTCTCTTCTCCAAGGTATTTCTACTGTCCTCATCTTCCACACCTTTAGTGTATTGTTGAACCATTCACCGCACACTACAATGGCGCTAACATGCCCGTTCACACATATTCCATTCACACATGCAATGATCATGCCTACACACAGCACACAGCCCAAATTGTATTCAAATACACGGCACTAGGCCCACATTCATTTCACATTACACGACACATAGCCAATATTTATTTATATTACACGGCCCTCAGGCCCACATTTGTTCACAATATTCATTTTATCATGCAACATCGAGCATACAATTCACATTCATCCATTTCAAGTAAACACACACAATATTCACATCTTACGGCACATGGCCCTCATCACATTTCTCAATCAACTCTCATTTTCTACACGTTTTCTACCTTCTAACTCTGCCACAACTCCATATTCAATCAATTACACATAAAAAGAGTAGGGTAGAGTCCCCCCTTACATTAGATTAAAGACCCACACGCTAACTCCACCAAGAAGTGTTCCCCTCTCATAGATTTCATCCTAAACACATGAAAAAATTTCATAAGAACTCAGAAAAACTGCAAAAACAGAAAAAGAGAATGAAAACAGAAACCCTAATCATTAAAACTCACCTCCAAGCGTTCCCCACACATATTCAACCTTCAATCAAGCTCCCGAACGACTTTGGAGGCAATGTCATCGGTAGAAAAGGGTTCTGGGTCTAGGGATTCAAAGGGATTTTGAGAAATAACTTTTCAAACCCTAAACCATCTTTTAAAAATTCCTCAGATTGCGACACTCTCGCTGCAGCGAGATGGTATTACACCCAGAAATGCACTTCAAACTATCGCTCTGTCACTACACCGAGACATCTTTTGCTACAGTAAAAAAGCAAAAGTTTTGGTCCTTCTTCTCAAGGACCTCTCGCTATAGCGAAGACAGCCCTGTATTACACCATGCACTTAGGCATTTAACCCATTTTTAGCTCAACCAGTCTAATCCAATCAATCGTACATCCACACATACACACACACACATACATTCATTTACACTTATACACACATACATATGCATTTAGATTTATATAAATAACAATAATTGATATTACAAAATTTGGGGCATTACATTGTTTATTATGATGTGTGGGGATATGTTTCTATCTCTAATATTTTTGGTGCAGAATAGTTTTTTTCTTTTATTAATGATTGCTTTCGAATAACATAGATATATTTGATGAATGATAAAATTAAAATTATACAACTTTTTTTAAATTTTTTTTCAAATGGTTTAAACCCAGTTTGGAAAAACAACAATGACTATGTTCTGATAATGGAAAAGACTGTGTGAATCAATCCTTTTCTAAGTTTTTAAAAAAGAATGGTGTTTTTTATGAGCTAATATATATTGGCACCATATAGAAAAATGTGGTTGGTGAGAGAAAAATTTGTTATATGCTTAAAGTTGCCAAAGTTCTTGTTTTATATATGTTTGTTCCTCATTTTTATTAGGAAGAAGTAGTCTTAACAATTTGATAAATATATTACTCACTCGTGTTTTTGATGGGCCATAAACTACTCAAGTTCTTCCTTTTTGTTCTTTTTATAAATAGTCTATAGTGTTGAATTTTTGGATGTATTGTCTTTGTTCATGTCCATTGGCAGCATCATGGAAAATTAGATCCTAAAGTTCTTAAGTATGTCTTTATTGGTTAAAAAGAATTACAAGTGTTATCATTCTCATAGTCATTGTGTCCATACATCTATGGATTTTTACTTTTTATAAAACAACATCTTTCTGCTTTAGTCCTTAGCTTTATGAAGAAAATGTGTTGAAAGTTGAATTTAAGTTTGAATATCTTGAATTTTTAAATTGTTATCCTATGCTATCTTTACTTATACACAATTTGACACCCATGTCAAACAACACTATTGAAACATCAACATCCTATTTATAGAACTCTCTTAAAAAGTCCTAAAATATAACAATGTTTAATTAAATAGATTTATAAATAATTATCGTCCTATCTTATTTTATACATAGACTTAGGTTAAATTAAATATAATGCAAGTCAAGATATAGATTTCTAATAAGTCGCCTAACTTTTTCAAAAAGATATCCATTCTAATTTGGCACCCATAATAAAATAAAAAAATTTTTATAACTCTCTTTACTAGGAAGCCTAAATTATATATTTTTATAATTTTATGTTATATATAAAGGTATAAATAAGTTATTTTAAGTCAGATTTTATACGACTATAACTTGATTTTTTAATTAAAAATTTATATGTAACTTATTTATTTAATATAATTTTTCAAGGTCTAAAAACTTATTTTATAATAAGACATTTTAATAATTTTATAAAAAAGTACATTATTATTGTTATTTAATTAAATAAAGTCAAACTCTTTTACCAAATAAATTAGGTTAAGACACTTTTATAAAGTCTATTTTTAATTTAAAATATCCAAATTTATTCATTAGAAAACTTTTATTTTAATAAGTTGACTTAATTAAATTTAACATGGGTTAAGTCATACGCTTTCGACCAGAATGTAGTCTATTTCTATCTATAGTCATATATCATTTTTAAATCCTAAAAAATTAATTGATGTTTAGTTATTTATAAGATTTTATCAAATACAATTTAAAATGATAGTAAAAAAAATTTAAAAATATCATCAAAATGTCATAAGTTGCTCCTTTTCTCCTTTCCACCTAAAGTATACTGCAAATATAGTGGCTGAGGGTTTTTTATTTTTTGGTCTGAAAGTTATATTATTTTTCTTGTGTACTTTATTTGTGCGCGAGTGGTAGTGCTTTTTCCGATCAGTTTTGGGGTGTATTTACTCGTTACCTATATTTTTCCAGAAAACAAATTCTTTCAAACGGGCTAGATTTTGGGCCCAGTCAAATTTATTTGGGCATGTTCATGAGCCCATGCCTCGTAACTCATGAGTCAGGTTGATCCGTGGAGTTGCCTCTGGTTTTAATTCTATCTGCCCTGGCTTTTCTTATCGGACCGACATCAAAGTTCATAAGAATTCTCTGGTTTTTTGATTTGGGACGAGGATATGGTTAAGCCGAAGCAACAGAAGAAGCTACCCCAGAAGAAGCAGCAACAACACCCACAAGTAGCTTTCAGCTTCTGCAATTTTACTTTTGTTTTTTTTATTATATATCTGCATTCACTTTTCCGTAGTTCTATAATTTATGCATAACAATCTTGCATTTGTATTCCCAAATGTCTCTCTTTCTTGTCAACGCTTCACTTATTTTGCTGTAGGTAATGATCCAACGGGATACTATAATCAATCAAATTTATCATTATTGTTATTATTTATTTATTTATTTTGAGTGAGGTTACTGTGGTTTGCCATTTTCTTGGTTTATTTCATAGGGGACATCTGTGTTACACAAATGTGTTGCAGTGTTGCTATTAACAATATTGTGAAGCTTGTTCTTCGAGAAGTATGTGTGATGAATGTTTTACAGTTTACACTGGGAGTTAGACATTATGACATCTATATTAGGGGTGTTTAATGTGGCCTTTGATCTTGTGTCCAAGTATGTCTTTGTTCGTGTATGTCAAATCTTTTCGTAGTTTATGACTTATTAAGGTTAAGCATAGGGTCTTGATGTTCTTTTTCCCCTGTTAACTTGGTTTCCTGTATTTTGATTTTATTTTATTTTTATTGGGTTGGTATTAAAAACTTTTAAAGGCAAAAGTTGATGGTACAATAGCTCGTATTTTATTTACTGTTAATTTAACTGCCTCTGATAATTAAAAATGATAATACCTCCTACATCAATATATCATGTAACAAATCCAACAGTAAGTTTTAGTGCTTCTAGGAATACGTGTTATTTGGATACTTTAGCCATTGGTGATCCATCATTTCTTGGTGACAGATTAAGAAGCTGGGAAAACTGGCTGACAGTTCTCAATTTCGGACTCAGTTGGATGCTCTAGGCCTACGCATTGTTGACGTGACAGCAGATGGTAATTGTTTCTTCAGGTTAGCATTAATGCGTCACATCCATTTGGATTTACTATTATTTATATCATGCATGGTTGGGTACTGGTATTCTTCAGTTAGTGTTTATGCACTGTTACATATGCATACCAGGTATTTTCACTTGCACACAAAATGCCAACTTTGCTTTCCTTGTACTGAAACGAGGTCCCCAAAATCTTGGCATTATCAGTTATTAATTTAGATCCTTAACCCCCTTCCCTTTTCCTATCTTAGTAGGTAAGTTTCAGTGGCACTTGGTGTTTACAGTCTGCAAGTGAATCATGTGTAAAGCATCATATATTAGTTTTAACATTCACTCTTCTATTCTTATGCAGAGCCCTTGCTGATCAGTTGGAAGGCAATGAGGAGGAACATCAAAAGTACCGCAGCATGGTGGTGAAACACATATTGGTATGATGTGCTGGGAAACAATTTTATTCTGTTCTTCTTATTACAACATTTTAACTAAATTACATTTTGAGTTTCAAGTTTATGTACGTGTGGATTTTGAAATTCATAGCAAAAATTATTTGATGTCATGGAATCACTGTCCCCCATTCCCTCCTTTTCCCTTCATTAGAAAATTAGAAGAAAAAGATAGGGGTTGAAATACTTATTTATTCTGCAGTATTGTTAATGTAAAATTGTGGGAAGAAGAAAATTGATTAGGGAAATTGAAAAATTATTGAATCAGAAGTTGAGAACCCTTATCTAGTTAATCACCTCTCAGTTAACCTAGCAAATATAAGGAAAGTTGGCAAAACATAAAATAAAAGCCATACTCAATCATAATCGTAAGGATTTCTGATTGCCTTCATATTGCATATTTTTTGTCAGTGATAGTTTATGTAATCACACATAACCATTGATTATGGCTGTTAACTTTCATGAATATTTGCCAACTGCATGACATCTTACTATGTTGATGTACATGACAAGTCTCTATTGCTACTGATAACTTTTCGTACATTAGTTTCTCTCTCTTTTTTTTTTGGGAAACTCCTTCACATAATGTGGTCTTGAAGCTGTAACTAACAGGACAACCGGGAGATGTTTGAGCCCTTTATTGAAGATGAGGTCCCATTTGATGAATATTGCCAGTCTATGGAAAATGATGGTACATGGGCTGGACATATGGAATTGCAGGCAGCTTCTCTTGTAACACACAGTAATATATGCATTCACCGGGTGAGTAGTATACATGTAATTCCTTTCCCTTATATTCTAATGTGGCATTTTTTTATATGGTACATTGATGATTGGTTAGAGTATTCATACTTTTATTTGAATGAAGATTGGGACATGCCATAGTGGAGATATTTTCATGTTATACCATCTTTTGTCCCATGCAATTTTATTTTACTTTTGAATTTGTAATGTGAAGACTGAAAACATACATTGGTGTAGACACAGACAAGTGCTTCTAGAATTTCTTGGAATCTTGGATGTTTTTACTGCCTAAAGTTAATTGAAATTCTCATTCTTCTAGTTTTGCTTTTGCAGAACATGTCTCCTCGGTGGTACATAAGAAATTTTGATGATCGTGGAGTTTGTATGATCCATTTGTAAGTACATGGAGTATATTGTTATTCTGTGAAATTGCACTACATTATCTATTTTGTCTGAGAATTGTGTCTTTGATATGCAAAATCTATGACTAAACAAGCATAATATTGTTTGTATCTTTAATTTGCTGGCAGATTCCAGGCATTCCATTTTATTATTAGGAGATCTCTGCCTTTCAAATCAAGTATTTGATTCCTTCCCCAACCCTATACAATCACATGAATAGATGTGGGATATGTACGGTGGTTATTTAGATATGATGCATGGTAAATGATAATTGAATGACACTGGAAGGTGGTAGCACTGATATAATTCAGTTGGTTTATTTTGTAAGGAAAATTGATAAAATCAAGGAATTAACATCCATTCGTTATTTGTGCATAAAAAATCCTGTTAATGATTTTGCCAAGAATTTGGATCCTATTATTTATTAGATTTTACTAATCTTAATGTATGTGGTTGGAGCAATAAGCAGTTAGTAATTAATAGTTTCTTATCAGGTGAATCAGATCATTTTATCTTTTTAAGGATGACAACTTTTATTATTGTCCTGTGTGCCATAAATCTATGTATACATTATGCATGTAATTAATATTTAAGGTATATCAACAGCTAAGGAACCATTGCAAAATAATTGTCCTGACCTTGCATATGAATTTTGATGGTTTGTATGTGCACTATGTTTTTCCAGGTCTTATCATGATGGGGAGCATTATAATAGTGTGCGGTTAAAGCAGGATCCTTGCGATGGGCCTGCAAGGAAAATTATAATTAAGGTTCTTATTAACTCTCTTTGCCGTCTCTCTGATTCATGTTAAGAGTTGTAGCTATTGCCTGATTAATTCTAGCTTGTGAAAGGCTGATGCTGATCTTTCAGTGCTATCACATCAAACAAAAGTTATGACCAACAAACCCCCTGGGCAAGTAGGTGGTGAAACTTTTCAGCCAGGGTCCATAAAGTTGATTATGGCTGGAAGTGGATGTGAAAACCGTGAGAAAGTGGAACAGGTGAAAAGAGTGTATGCCTTGTTTCTGCTGTTTGCTTTTTGTATTGCGTGACTAATATATCAGTTCAGGAGATCTCTTACTGGTTGCTGTCTTTTCTAAAAATTAACTACTTGACATATATTCAAAGTATGTCTTTGTTGTTCCAGATTTTAGAGCAGGTAAATGGAGATGTTGGTGCTGCAATAGAATTTCTAATCGCAGAACAAGGAACAGAAGAGTGCTCTGCAGAATCTGATTCCCTTCCTAGTCAGGCTAATACTTACGGTAATGTCTAGTAAATGTATTTTGTACTACTTCTGTCTGTTAGAGGGCAAAGTAACATATTTTCTTGTTTTCAGCCTTTTTTTTTTAAAATTTCTCTAGCATATTATGTCTTAATAGGATTCATACATGTTCATGTAACTATGTTTATTCATTAGCATTTAGTATAAGCCATTTTGATTAGTAGAAATAGGTTCTTTAACCTATGCAACATTGCACATGATAATAACATATATAGTAAGTTTTTATTGAAAATGATAGAATTCAATCCAATTCAATGTACTGATACTATTAAATGGTACAATTTTCTATTTTATGGGTTATTATTATGTATAATGTTACACAGGTTAGAAAAATAATAGTGGGAAGACACAGTTTTTATTCTTTGTAACTATTGTCTCAAATTCCAAGCATGTACAGGTCGTGATGAAAACAATGACCATAAGCAGCACAAAGAAGACATGGTAGAGGACAGCACTGATGACGAATCAAATGACAGCTCCAGGAAGATCAATGATAAAATTGCATTGCAAAGAGATGGCAAGGTTTTGTTTTTCCCTTTTATTTTTAGTTTATTTGTGTTTCATCCCTTGGGGGAAGGGGGATGGATCCAAGATAATTATGCTGTTCATGCACGCTGTTCTAATATTTTGATCTCCTTTGACAAACTTTTGTTTGTTGTTCTAACTGCCCCTTATTTGTGGTTTTAACTGCAGAAGATTCCTAGAAACAAGGTCTGCCCCTGTGGTTCCAAAAAGAAATACAAAGCTTGTTGCGGATCTACCTTGGGGAAACAATCTGCTAAGTTTGTAGTGTATGTGTCTTAGACTCTTTTCTCTTATATAGTTTTTTAAATTTTTTAAGTTTCATCTTTCAACTATTCAGATAACATCTTCAGTGTTTAATTTTTTTTTTTCTCTGGGAGCTCACATGAGTGGGACATGATTTGTGTGCTCCAAGAATGTAATCAACTAGAATTCTGCGGTAGATATTTTAATGTGGTATGAATGAACAATACTTCTGTTATGTCAGTAACCAAGCAGCTGACTCCAAAAGGGGCAAAAAGGAAAGGAGGCAAGGAAAGAAAGGGACTTCTGCAAAAGCTGAAGTACTTGGTGAATATGACTCGGTGACACCTGACATGGGTGCACTTTGTATTTGAGTTAATAGTAAATGTAAGACTATACTTTCTATTGTTGACTACTTTTCCTTGCTTCATAAAAATGATTTTGAGTTCCTTGTTTCTTCCAGCTGAAGTTAATTTTGTGCTCCCCTAAGGAGAGAAGCTACTGAAAGGTCAGTCAATTTTGGCCGTATGGTCCCGTTGATTTGCATGTTTAGTGAATGGCATATAAAGATGACTCTACCATTTTTTATGTACTCGTTGCTTGTGCTCGTGTTATGTACCATATCTCTTTCAATTGAAAACTTTGAATTCTTCCCAGGTCGGTCTACCTATGATTGAGCTCTTCACAATATTAAAATCCATTCATACTTGGGATTTCCGAACAGAAGGTACCCTATTTCCTATCCTTCTAATATGGAGCATAGCGTTTAGTAATCTAACATGGCACCATTATTATGGAACTAATTGGCTACCGAGATGCTAGAGTTATAATAATTATTTTGCTATCAAGCCTTCAATACATACTTGCCCGTCTGCATTTAGAGTTTCGGTATATAGCATTTTACTTATAGGCTTTACTCAAAAGTGCATATTGTGTCTTGTATGATCAAGTATTACGTGATAGCACCACATACGGTATTGCTTTCCTGATATGTAGGTTCGTTTTCGTTAACAGGTTTCCTTTCGGTAGAAGCAATATTATGAACCAGAAAAGGATATACAATTGGAGAAAGTGTTACAAAAATCATTTATAATTTTTGTTCCTCAAGCAAGATGCTTTTGGGGACAACGTGGAAGTTTTGATCATTCTTTTTATAGGAGATCTTATAGGAGAATCAGTGTTGCCTAAAATATGAGGGTAGAAATATTGTCATAATGATTTAGTCAAAAAGTTCAGCTGAACAAGAGTCCTTTCTCCTGTTAACATTTTCGGCTAAAGTCCATGAACCTATTCAACCACAAGAGAGAAAAGCATGCATCTTCTCAGTAATCTATGACTAGAGTAGTTCAGATGAGAGAGAATTAACATTCCAAGTTATTGTCATTTACCCGTTCTTAATTTGATTGACATGATTTGATTTTTTGAGAAATTCCACCTTAAATAATATTTCGCCAAAGAAAGTCACTAAGTTTCTATAGTTTTAAAATTTGAAACTAATAACGAGGTGCAATAACGACGTAAATCTATAATGTGATCGGATATATCATATATTTGGTACTAAAATAATCAGGTAAAATCTACGGCCTTGACTATTGAGAGCAAGAATGTATTAAATTTAAATTTATATTTAAAGTTTTTAAAAAAGGTATTTACTCATTAATTTTTAAAAGTATTTTCTAATATTGTTAGATGGTCCTTTAATTTAAAAGTTAAAAATTAATATTATACGAATTTGTCAAAAGGCAATGTTCATCATCTCTCTTCTCTTGATCAACAAATCATTTTCTTCATCTCTATTTTTCAGTTAGGGTTTGTAGTTGGTAGTTAGTACTTGTTATTCTTCAACTCAGGGTGAGTTGGTTTTATAGTTCCAATAAGTGAAAAGAGATAAATGGATTGCGTTTGAGGAAAATCATTATAGAGGGTATTTGAAAAGCAGCTTTGGACAACAACACAGTGTGCAACAGTGACGATGCCTATTTCCGAACTTTTTCCAATTCTCTATAACCTCTATGTTTCATAAACTATATTGTTTTTAGGGTCGTTTTTGCTCGCCCCTCCAGAAAACATTATTTTGTCGTTCTGTGTAAGTGTTTATGTTACAATTCCATTCTGCATTATTTTCCCTTTGTGTTGCCGAATGGGGCAAGGAAGAAGGACTCTTCCTCTGGTTCTTCTCAGTCTTACTCTGTATTGGACGGCATTTTTTACGAGGATATTAATTTTTGAGGAAAGTTCAGACTAGGTTTTGTTGTCTCGTTCTATTTTACAGTCCAGTTTGATGATTAGAAATAATAATAAAATAAAGTATTACTAAATGTAAATATACCTTAGTCGTTCATTTAAAAAAAGTATAAAATATCCCTTCAAATATATGAAAACTGGAGCAAGTTAAAGTTAAATTTACGTGGTTGCATATATGATCAATAATAAAGAATAATTTAAACAAAAGTAAATATAAGAAAGTTGTGAATGATAACACAAAGTTAGACATAATATGACTTTTTGAATTCTCTCTGAAGACATCTCATTTGAAACTTTTCTATTTGATATAAAATTTATCTAGTCAAAATTTTGGAGTATTTATAAATATATTTTGTTACCAAATAAATACATATTATCTAGTAGTTTAGAATTATTTCGTCTAAAATATAACATTATGCTTTAACTCATGCCTCCAAAACATCTAAATGTTTGGCCCAGGCTTTCTTTCCTCTTTTGGTGGATTTTGTGATTGACGCTTATTGTATTATTTATAATTGTATACTCTAATTCTAGGCATTTTGTCCCTTTGTTTATTAAAAAAAATTACATTTTTTTTGTAAAAATATCATATCATACAACTGAAAGAAATTTCAATTTACATGTTCTAATAATATCTAAAGGATTGGTACAATGGTAAAATGTTGTAAGATTCAATTGTATTTTCATTTATGTAGTTTCATGAAATATAAATAGGATTGGGATCTCCAACCTTTGAAAAAAAAAATCATGGTTTAGCCCTCACTCAAAATATATGTACGATTTAGTTGAAACATAAATACAAGAAACTGCAAGCATTTAATGACATTTTATTTATTTATTTATTATTAGGAATTTTGTGTTGACCTAATGTTTAGGTAAAATTATTGTATTTGAAAATACTTGCTTATCCAGTACATTTCAGGGTTGGATTGATGCACTCTCCTAAATTTTAAAAAGGGATATTTATGCTAATTGATATAGTTAATTTTAAATAATGAAGTTTAGAGAAATTTAATGAAAAAAATAAAAAATAATGACAATAAAAATATAAAAGATGATGAGAGAGAAAATTTAAGTTATATTAAATAAACTTGGAAAAAAAAAGTATAAGAGATGTGAATTAAATTACAATGAGATAAGAATTACACATACTTAGCTAATTTTGACAATGAACATAAAATTGTTTTTTTTTTTACTACTTTAACTATGAAGGTAATTTGTTTGTATTTTTTCTAAAGTATTTGTTTGATCATTTTTTGGTCTTTGACATTGAAGAGCTGTAATTGGTGCTTTTGGAATGTGTGATTTGATTGATTAAATGTGTTTCCTATTGCCTTAAAAACTTAGGATGAAATCTGATAGAGATCATCCTCTTTGCATTTGTGAGACTTGTTTGTCTTCAAGTTGAAGCTATTAGAGACAAATAAACTTACTTTATTCAATTATGAGTATAAAGTTATCCTACTTTACAATAAAGTCTTACTTGCCTACAACTTCCACAATAAATGTATGTTTCAAGGTCAACTACCATGATCTGTTATGTTATTGGATTTAACATAATAAATTATGGTAGTTGCATGTGAGTGATGATTGCAAGTGTTGCGCTTGGACAAATTAATAAAAATAGAATTGTATAAAAATTATGTAGTAAGAAGTGCAATTTGAGTCATCTCCCAACGATGATAACGTTATATGATTATAAAATTAGGGGGTTTGATTTATAGAATAACACTAATTAGAATCAAAAGTTAACAAGAATTAAAAACTCTAATCCAAGAATTTAGAAGAACTACGATCACTGTATCATCAGATTCTAAGAAGATGCATCAACCAACAAATTATTGATTAACATTAAATTCGAATGAAACCTCAATTCAAATTAAGCATTCACATGAGAACCCTCATGCATTCGATTAACACACAATTCGTTCAAAGTTCAGAAACCTCTAGAACCTAATCGATTTGTGTTAATTTAATTCACCAATGTCATTAATCTTAGATCTCAAACCTGAAAATCTAATTCACACTCCTTCAAGAATTAATTACATACATCAACCGAATAATATATAATCAAACAACTGCAGAATTATCAATCCAAACGAAAAACTTCAATTCGAAATCATAATTAACAAAAGGAGAAAGAAGGAAGAGATGACTCAATCCTTTTTCAATCCTTAGACTAAATGAAAGTCTAAGCCTCCATTAATGGAGGAAAATGAAAAGTAAAAACGGAAGAGAAAAAAAAGAGAGAGAGAGAAGAAAAGAGAAGAGACGAGAAGAGAAGAGCCAAAAATAAAATTCAAAATTCAAAAATTTTGTTTCGTCACTTTGTTCCATTTTTTCGGCTATGAAAACAACCTCTTTTTGATTTGTGACCTGAAGGACAATTGTAGCCTTGGTGCCACTAGAATGGGCTTAATCAGATGTTTGTGGACTGAGGTATGGCCCAAATACTGCACCTTGCTCAAGATCCGCGACTACAGCGTTTTGACTTTTTCCAGGCCCAGTTTCAGCTTCTTATAATCAGAATTGGTCAATAGGAATTGTGCACCTTTCTCTTAGCTTTCCTACAAATCAAGAATCACAATGAAAGGAGTTCTACAACTCAAGATATGGTCCAGAAACCAAAACAGTATCAGAATTTGCTAAATACTGAAAAAATTAAATAAAGTCCAAATAAAATTCAAACATCATAAAATGATCCAATTCAACTAATTAGGCACAAAAGAGGATTAATAAGCTAGGAATGAGAGGAAATAATGTTATAAAAATCTAATTGATCAAATTTTCCCACACTTAACTCTTGCATGTTCTTATGTAAGACATAGTCAAGCAAATAGAAATATATAACCTAAAAATCGTAGAATAATTAAAATAAATAAATTCTCCAATGAATCCTTAGAAGTGCTAAACTTAGGAACACAAGATCAAATAAAGCATCAAGAGTTCTACAACAATCAAACATCTAACCCCCAACCTCTCAAAAAAAAAAAATGCAAGCCAAGCAATATCATTCAAAGTGTATAGATCAAACATGAAAGATCTCACGAGATGGTATATATAACTCAACTCTCAAGTGTATGGTTCAAAGTGTTTCACTCAAGTCACCTCAAAAGACAATGCATTACCATAAGCTTGTTAATCTTCTACTTCTCCACTACTTACAATCATATGCAAATACAAATCAAGAGAGCTTTATTCAATAGTTGTAATAGGGCTAAGGTAAGGGTAAGAAAATATGAGAATATGACAATATACAACCAAGAAAATAGGAATAACATTGGTCCTTAGATAAATCAAGCCATAACGTACATTTACTCTCCTTGAAATTTCTTTTCCCTTTATAAAGAATTCCTATTTTCTTTGTAATTTTTTTTTTGTTATTATTATTGTTTTTCTTTTTTCTTTTTCTTCATTCATTTTTTCATTTTTTTTTCTTGCATTCTTTTCGAACCCCTACACTTGAAATGCAATAACATTAATGAAACCAATGCACTCCCTATTCCCTAAGGTTAGGTATAACATGATTTTTCACTTAAAGCTTATAATGTGCTAGAAGTCAAAGAATGGTCAATAAGGCTCAAAGGGGCTAAACAAAGGGCAAAATGCAAGGTAAGCTATATGGCCAAGTGGGTAAAAATTTAAAAGAAATACCTCTATCATGTTCATCATTGCATATGAAAATTGTAGACTCAAAGAAAAATTAAAACAAGTTCTAGAATGACAAAATCTAAGAGGGAAAGCACACAAGAAAGAAAAGAATGACATGAATTTCAACCATCCAAAAATAAGGCTCAAAAGCTCACAAAGGTAAAGTCTAACATATTCAATCATACAAATCAAAATCAATCACCCAATTTGCATATATCAAGATGAAGAAGCAAAAATAAAATCATGTAGGAACTCTATCCTCCTTAATGACTAATGCCTTAACTCAACAACTTCCAATTCAACAAAGGAAAACAAAGCAAAACAAAACAAAACAAAACAAAAATAATGCTAAATAATAAAAACCTATTACTCTTTCTCCCCCCACACTTCAATTTTACATTGTCCTCAATGTAATGTATAATGGAAATATAAGTAAAATATAGTAAGGAAAGAGAAAGTGAAACTCCCTATTTAAGCATAAGTGGCCGCTAGTAAGCGAACCTCCTCAAAGGCCTCCAAGGGTATGTCCTCAATGGTCTCCAAAATTTGTGTTCGCCCACTACAAAATTTAGAATTATGCAGAAACGCATGTCAGATAATAAGGTAACGTGCAACATGAAGTGTTTATGCATCAATGATCTGTAGCAACTTCATGAATTATCACAACTCAAATGCAAGATCATTATTGAATGTAGAAAATAAATTAAAAACTTCTAAAAAAAAATAAAATAACTATGAGTTGCCTCTCACATGGTGCTCTTTTAACGTCACTAACTTGACCCCTTATGATCTTTAATTCTAGGAGATACTTTTGATGACAGCGGTTTCAGTTGTATCCCTAGATATTCTTTCTTTTTCTCATAAATTTGCAGCACTTTATTTAATTGGGAACATGGAAGAAATAATTGTGGATTGACTTCCAGCTGTTTGATAAACTCAATGAGCTTCTTTCCATGTTCTTGATTGTTTTGATGTGCAGAATATTGTGTACTCTTGCTATATGTTGGCTGTTGCACTCTTGGATATATAGTGATGTAGTATCCATACTTCAACTGCTTAGGAAATGGCTTCAACTCAGATGCAGGAGACAGCTTTAGAGAAGGAGGCAGTGTAAAAATTAGAGCTGGATCTGCCGTGGATGCATCATGATTTACTTTTTCAGAATCTGCAATAGCTGCATCAAAATTACCATAAACATATGTATCCATCTCAACACAGATGCTAAATTTTGCAGAATCATTACATGCATCGCAAGTGAAGGAATTAGAGTAATTGGCGAAGCTAGGATAATCAATATAATTTGAAAACTCAGCTAAATTATCATCCACTAAATTATCTAACAAATTAATATGACAAACCGAATGAAATGAGTGAGAAATAGTTTGCTCAAAATTTTCTACTGCATTAGTAGCGGTAACATGAGGAGTAGAAGCAAATTTTGCACTTGCTGGACTGCAATCACTTTCTGGAGTGGTAGCATTAGGATCTTCATCCATTAATTGTTGCTCTTAAGAGTTTTGAATGACCTTTCCTAATCTCAAGGTGGTGGCACTAACAGTCTTTGGATTGACAACTGGTTGTGCAGATAGATTACCAGAACCTTGAGATTGCAAGTGATTCAAAGCGGAAGCCAACTATCCAATCTAATTTCCCAAGTTTTGTATAGTTGCTTTTGTTCTCTGCTAAAAATTCAGATCCTTAATTGCCATTTCCCTCATCAATTCTTCCAAGGAAGGCTCACTCTTGTAAGGTGCAGCAGTTTGTGGTGGAGGTTGATGTTGTTGCTGCTGTGTAAAATTCTCCCATTTCAAGTTCAGGTGACTCATCCAACCTACAGGTTCATACAATGTAGTACAGGAATCAGTGGGGTGTTCATGTGAAGCACATATGTCACATAACCTTGTAGCCCTCTGTGACAATGCCATCTGCTTGATCAAAGAAGCTAAATTATCTAGCTTGTCCTCTAGTTTTCTATGATCAACGACATGAGTATTTTCTATCTCATAAACTCCTCTAGTTAAGGCCACTGGATTGGTTTTGGTACTGAACTGCTGATTATTAGAAGCCACATTTTCAATTAATTGCCTTGCTACAATAGGAGTTTTATCTACCAAAGCTCCTCCACTGGCTGCATCAATCATCTGTCTATCCATGGATATAAGACCTTTATAAAAATATTGGATAAGAAGTTGTTCAGTAATTTAATGATGTGGACAACTTGCACAAAGCCTCTTGAATCTCTCCCAATACTCATACAAACTCTCTTTGTCTATTTGCCTTATACCACAAATTTCTTTTCTGATTGAAGTCACTCTGGATGCAGGGAAAAAATTTTCTAGGAATATCCTCTTTAGACCATTCTAGCTAGTGACTGATCTAGGTGGTAAATAGTAAAACTAATCCTTGGCTGTATCTTGCAATGAGAATGAGAATGCTTTCAACTTTATGTGGTCCTCAGGAACTCCAGCTGGTCCCATGGTGGTACACACAATGTGAAATTCTTTGAGGTGTTTAAATGGATCCTCACCTGCAAGACCATGAAACTTGGGCAACAAATGAATCAATCCAGACTTTAGAACACAAGGTGTATTTATATTAGGATATTGGATGCACAATGTTTGAATAGACACATCAGGTGAAGCAAGTTCCCTTAAAGTTCTAACAGCCATAATATCTAAACCAAAATAAATAAAAAAAGAAATAATAAAATTTTTTTTTAGAAACCACCAACTGGCCTCTGGCTAGTTTTCATTGCGTAGATCTCGTCGAACTATATGAAATGCATATATTATAATAAGAAATTAGAGTTATATGCAAAAAGTTACGTCACTTTTGAGTTTGGATAGATATCTACACGTTCAGATACACGCCCGTATAGTATTCGAAAATTGTTAGGCAGAGATCTACATGGTCATGTACATGACCGTGTACATCTCTATGTGAAAGTTTTTTTTTTTTTTTTTTTGGGAATTTTTGGGCAGTGATCTACACAGTCATATACACGGCCGTGTACTTTTTTGACGAATGCAGAATGCAAAAATGCAGAAACACAACACAGAATGTAGAGAATTGAATAATGTAATACTAAGCAAGGATAGATGACTACCTATTATGCTATTCAAAGGCTACTGAAGCAGAATGCATAGACATAATTATGCTAAATGAAAAATATTAATTATGCATAATCTTAATTCGATGAAAAATGCTAATTATGCATAATCCTAATTAGATGTAAAACACAACACAGAATATACAACACAGAATCATAATCCCTGGCAACGGCGCCAAAATTTGATCGCGAGTGTCGCGCTTGGACAAATTAATAAAAATAAAATTGCATAAAAATTATGTAGTAAGAGGTGCAATTCGAGTCGTCTTCCAACGATGATAACGTTATATGATTATAAAATTAGAGGGGGTTTGATTTATAGAATAACACTAATTAGAATCAAAAGTTAACACGAATTAAAAACTCTAATCTAAGAATTTAGAAGAACTACGATCACTCTATCATCGAATTCCAAGAAGATACATCAACCAACAAATTAGTGATTAACATTAAATTCGAATAAAACCTCAATTCAAATTAAGCATTCACATTAGAACCCTCATGCATTCAATTAACACACAATTCGCTCAAAGTTCAGAAACCTCTAGAACCTAATCGATTTGTGTTAATTTAATTCACCAATACCATTAATCTTAGATCTCAAACCTAAAAATCTAATTCAGACTCCTTCAAGAATTAATTACATACATCAACTAAATAATATATAATCAAACAACTGCAGAATTATCAATCCAAACGAAGAACTTTAATTCGAAATCATAATTAGTAAAAGGAGAAAGAAAGAAGAAATGAAACCGAATTTGTTGTTGAATAAATTGCAAAATTAATCCTCAAGAGTGTCTCAATCCTTTTTCAATCCTTAGACTAGATGAAAGTCTAAGCCTCCATTAATGGAAGAAAATGAAAAGTAAAAACGGAAGAGAAAAAAAAAACGAGAGAGAGAAGAGAAGAGAAGAGAAGAGAAAAGCCAAAAATTAAATTCAAAATTCAAAATTCAAAAATTTTGTTCGTCACTTTGTTCTATTTTTTTGGCTATGAATGTAGCCTTGGATGTCTTCTTCAAAATGCCACTGGAATGGGCTTAATCAGATGTTTGTGGACTGAGGTATGGCCCAAATACTGCACCTTGCTCAAGATCCGTGACTGCAGCGTTTTGACTTTTTTCAGACCCAATTTCAGCTTGTTATAATCAGATTTAGTTTCTGACCTTTCATAGGAATTGTGCACATTTCTCTTAGCTTTCCTACAAATCAAGAATCACAATGAAAGAAGTTCTACAACTCAAGATATGGTCCAGAAACCAAAACAGTATTAGAATTTGCCAAATATTGAAAAAATTAAATAAATCCCAAATAAAATTCAAACATCATAAAATGATTCAATTCAACTAATTAGGCACAAAAGAGGATTAATAAGCTAGAAATGAGAGAAAATAATGTTATAAAAATCCAATTGATCAAGTGACTGTTGACATGATCTTTGTCAGTTTCTTTTTAACTTAGCTATTGTTCTTAGTCTCAATACTTGTCTTCAAGGCAGTTTCACAATTATAAGCTTCTATGATTAGAAGGGTCAATGACAAAGGATTAAGAAAATTAACAAGATCAATAATGTAATCAAAACTGTAAATACCTTTACAGATGACTTTAAAGATTTGGTTGATTGTACACTATAAGGAGTGCTTCAACAACAAATACACTAAACATTAGATATATTAATACCAAAAAATTATAGAAGTCTTTGCTAGTGACATTAAGAACTTTTTCGATCATACACTCTAAGGAGTAACTTGATAAATCTCATCTCAATCATTTGTCTCATCTTAAAGCATAATTTTCACATCATAAGCTTAAGTATGTCTGTCATTTGTCTCTATATCTAGATTTGTGATTATAAAATTATTGTTTCAACATTTATTCTGGTCAATTTTTTATGACTCTCAATACCTATCTAACCAATAACTATTAAACAACTATATAAATTAATTTTGCTTCTTGTTTTGAAGATCTCATGAATGAAACAATTTAAACATTAAAATATTTTTAAAAACAAACAAAATAAAAAATATTTTATAATTATATTAATGAAAATATAGTTTTTATTCCTCTGGAGCTCATTTTAAATTTATTCTTTGTATAAAATTTCAACTTAATATCTATATGTATAATTATTTTCACTTATTGTTTGGAGAAAAAAAATTTCTAAATTATAAAGCTCCCTACCAAACCTTCGTGGTAGGAAATAGACCACATTCTTTTAAGGAAAAATACACCTCTAAGTTCAGTGACACTGTAATAGCTTTTGACTAAAAATCAAAGAAAATCATAGGTCTCATCACCATGATGAGTCAAGAGACTGTAAAAATTTAAGTTCAAAACTTGTCGAAGGGACTATATTTTGACTCATTTTTACGAAGACTAGCGAAAGAGCCTTATTCTTTGTTAAAAGATACATTTCTAGACATTTTGGAAGGTTATAAAAGCCTCATTCTTTACCAAACAGGAGGTTGCATTCTGAGGGGATTTAGAGAATTGAAGAAAGCCTCATAAAAAAAGGCTATATCTCGAGCAGTTGTGACAAAATATGAAGAGGCCTATTTTTGGTCGAAAAGAGAGTGACCTTTCAAGGAGTTTTTGAAGATTTTTCAGTCCCTGAATTGAAAATAACTAAAACTGGTCGAAAAATAAGACTGACAAGAAAAATATTCTAAATCCACAAGACTGAATAAGATTCTAGATTTTTCTCAAAATTGGTCAAAAAATAGATATGAACAAGAAAAATATTCTAAGTGCACAATACTGAACGAGTTCTCAGATTTTCTCTAGAATTGGTAAAAAAAAAAAGTTAAATAGAGAATTATTTTAAATTCAAGAGACATGATAGAACTCATAAAGTAATATCAAAAGAATTACAAGATTCAATACAAGTTAGAGATCAAATTAAAAAGAGTAACATATATGGATTAAAATATTTCTATTTTATATAGACCAAGTTTCAAATGAGCGTACCTGCAAGGATTATAAAAGTATGTTTTAATCTTATTATTATCAAAGCGAGTATCAGAAAAATGATTTTTTTGAAGTTAACTTCTGAAAATAAAAAATAAAAGCATAATTTGATGACTAAAATTAGAAGTGCGATCAAATGAAAACTATAGATTTTTTTTAGTCGATTAAAATATAGCTTTTTCGGTCGAATTGAAAAGTTATAGGCAAAAGTTGAAGTACTTTTGCAATCCTGAGGTTTGGGCCTATTATATTAGACTTTATTGCAACATAAATTGGGCTTTTGGCCTATGCAGAAGTTAAAACAACAGAGAAGCTATATTTAGCATAGCATAAGTGTAATTCATTCTTCAAATTTGGAACACGGCACAAAATCAACTCTTGACACATTTTTGAGTTGTCCAAGGAGGCAAGTCCTAAAGTCACTCAAAATGACTTGGAGTTGCTCAACCCTAACCATCATGCTAAGCATGGCAAGAAGAAAATGGGAGTGAAAACAGACATCAAAGGTTGGTGAAGAGTTTGCGTTGAACACAAAACTCGCTCCAATAACTAAAAAAGAGTGCCCCCCAAAGTCCATCAAATTCAACATCGAACCCCAAATAAGAAAAACACTTGTTCAACATATTCAACCAGTCCAATATTTTGCTTTCTTTGGGAAAAGTAGGTTCCAATTTGCCTCTACCTTTTTGTGTGCACACCACGATTAGTGCATGACAAGACACCAAATCAACAACTCCCCAGTTTTTTGTTTTTTGTTGAGAAAATTCGGTTAGAAAATTCAGCAGAAGTCATCCATTCCCCATACTAGAAACTCGTAAACCTCTTCGATTGGCATTGACCCAAATGGAAATATTACTGTTTTCTATTGAAATTAAGCAACTTCGACAAGCATCGCCATAAACAGTGCTGTCCCTGTTTGGGGGTCTTTCTTCCATTGCTCATCTTCTCATAATTTATGACAGATCAAATTTTGGTGTAATTTCGACTTCCTAAGTGTTTTTAATATTATTTTTTAATTAAAACTAGATTTTTGTTTAACTTGTGACAATATTAAGCGTTTACTTTTACGAAAATAAAATTATTTTTAATTTAAAAAATAAGAAAAAATATTTAAGAAGTTATGCTTAAATTTCGTCCATTTACCACATGGATTGATGGTTTCGCAAGCGTCAACCATCAATTATTGATTGCGAAACTCCATTCACATTGAGAGACATTTTCGCATTCCATTCTTCGTATAGACAATAAATTTTCTTTTTACCATTCTGGGGAAAGAAGTTGCGTAACCACTCCTCAAGTTCAAATGGATTGAGATATGAAATCATAATAATAGTAACGTAATCATTTGACCAATCGAGACTTAACGTTTGCAAAAGGAAAAACAAAAACCGATTGAACAAACGGAATTGACTTTCGACGGTGATATAAGAAATAAACCCTTCGATGTTAGCCAAATGTGATTGTGATCCTTAATTTACATTGGTCTTGGGTTTTATAGGAATATTAGCATACAACATAGAAATACGTATACGATTTCTTTATTTTTCTTTTTCTGAATAATGAATGAGTAACTCCTAACATGGTCGATTCCTCTTCCAACTGCTTTCTTGATAATCCTTATATTTTTGCGAGTTGGTAAAAGAAATATTCAATCTGGGAAACTGTACGTAGCTGAACAAAATTCACCTCGTCAACAATCATATTTAGTTTTTATCTTAATTTGTCTTTTAACATTACCATATTAGTAGTAACTCAGAGGAAAAAGGTATCACAATTTTCTTTTCGTTTTGCAAAAGTAATTTTAATTGACACTTTGTGTTTCCAACTTAACTTTCTATAATAATATCTATGTTCCATTTTCCTCCTCTTTTATGGATGCCATTTACAATCTTAAATACATACGACATTATGATTACAACGGACTTTATGAAACTTCTTGAGAGGGAGAAAGGGAGAGAGAAGCATACATAGCATCTTAATCGATTCCTTTTCGTTATTATAATTTTACATTCAGACCCCCCAACCACAAACTTTTCACCCTGTTCTCTAGCTATGATCACCCACGAGATTTGAATTGAGGAGTTTTTATTAATGTTTAAAGGAAAAGGAAGTTTAAATTAGTACAAGCTAAAGGGAAAGAAAATTCGATAATTTCCGTGTGTGGATTAATTTGCTTTGGGAACAAAAAGACTAACTAAATTAAAGAAAATAAAAATGATTATTTCTCTAAAATACATTTACCTAACATACTGTTATTAGATACATTACGCAACTTCAAAAAACTTAATTATCACTGTTTGCTTATTATTCTCTCTTTTTATTCGTCAATTTCAATTTTGTATGTTCTGAGGTTTGTCCACGCCCTAGTACTTTGTTTGGTATAATGAAAATTGCCAAAAAAAAAAAAAAAGTCAAGAAAGAAATAAAATATGTACTACAATTTTCAATGTTTGAAACTATCCAAACAATAGATGAGAAAGAAAGTAAAAATTTGGAAGATCTACCCAAATCTTTTTAATATAAAAATTCTACTTAAAAAAAAATCTTTGTACTTTATTCACATATATTAAAATTAGCATAATATATACTTTTAGAATATGTAAAAATATAGACTCTTCTATAACATTTTTATAGATATTTAATTTTGATAAAATTTAACACAAATAATATAAATAATATATAATTATGATTTAATGGCTGCGTCAATAAAAAATATTTTTTATATTAAGTTATTGATAATGTAAGAGTAAGTATAAATTATATTGTTTAATAATAATCTTGTGATTATATTTTTATAGTTGTTTAATTTTGATAAAAATTGGTACAAATAATTAAGATGATATATAATTATAATTAAATGGTTGAATTGATTAAAATTATATTTAATAAAAATTTATTACATAACTTATACTAAATATAATTTGTTACTTTTTCATATTTTATAATAGTATAATAGTAAATGTTTTCCATATTTTATTATACGATAATAGTAAATATTGTAGCCATATATAGATCAAATATTGAGAGATTCATAATATTTATAAATTTGATTAATCAAATAGATAAAATTTATAAATATGATTTTTTAAAATGAAATTCCAATTTTCAGTTCCCAGTTGAAATTATCTTCTATTTTTATCCATAATATTTGTTTCATAATTCTTCTTTCAGTCATTCACCATGGGTTGCGAATGATGTTATTAGTTGGTATTAGCTCATGATTTGATTCGAAAGTTATATGTTTGGAGATGAGACAAAACAAAGAGTGACAAAAGAAATAGAAATAAAATAAAAACTCTTCTCATTAACTTTTTTGGAAGCTCATTCAAAAATATAATAAAAAAAGCTCCTTTTACTTGTTTTAGAATTTTTATAAAATTATATTTGACAGAAGTATTTCTATTTAAAAAAATGGAAGTAAAGAAAGTCAAAGTCAAACGTTATATTAGTGATCATGTTGAGAATAAATATTTTAAAAATATATGTTGTTAGATGAAAGTTTATGAAAGAATACTTATATTATATTTCTAGCAGATACAATATATGAAAACGTACTAACTAACTAAAAACAAAAACAAAAACAAAAACAACACAACTAATATATTTTCTGGTGATTGTCGAGTTCTCTAGCAATGACTAGGTTTATATTTCTTATAACTCGCTCAAGGATTTACCGTACCCTAGCTTTTACCTCAATTTCGACATTGTAATTTATAGTATGGTCTAAAGAATTGCGTTATAGTTTCCTCAAGCTTTTATCTAGTTTTCAGCAATGTGATTTGTTTAAACCTCTAATCATTACGTCAAACCTTCTTGTCCTCTAACATTGAATTTGATTTCATACGTCTTTTCTAACATACAATAGCCAATAGAGATGGGAAAGCAATGCGGTAGCAATAAGCACGGCTTTTATAATTTGATGACAAAACCAGAGTGATAATTACGGAACAAAATGCAGTCGACCCTTAACTAATCAAATCTATTGCTAGCCACGTATAATTCTGTCCCTACAGAAATGAACAAAATGATGTTATAGATGCTTATGTTAGTGACAAAACAATCGATAGAACTAAAATAATCGACATAGGAAAATGAAAGTTAATTAATAATTGGCGAGGAAGAGCATACACATATATCAATCTTCGTTTGTAGCTTATCTCTTATAGAGAAAAAAAGAGGGGACCAGAAGCCCACCTTCCCTTAGTAGGTGTTGCACTCACAAGACCCCTCCACAGTCCAAATATACGTGTTTCGGTTGCTTAACGTATAACCAAAGGAATAAATGAGGTTTCCAAATGCTTTATAATTAAGCTCAGACATTAATCTTATTTATGACCTTACAAATTAATATTACACCCATTTCTTTTAGTCTCTAACTTTAGCACATAGATTTTCCGTATACTTCCCTCTCTCTTCAGAATGTGAAATGAAATTATTTCATGTTTGGTCGGCTTTTGTCTCATTGATGATAATTTTGTAATATAAGGCTAGTTGGGTGGAAGATATCAGATATGACATGATGTCTTGCATTCTATTATAAATATGCATAATGCCTGGGTTTATTGCTAAATCGAGAATGGGTTTTCCTGGTCCCCATCTCTTACAGTGTATATGGGCTATATATTATCACACATGTTAATTTGCTACCGAATAAAGTTTAATTAGTATCTATCATTATTTTTGTCAGGTCTTGATCTAAACAACCAACAACGGGTACAAGGATATATAAACAAACGAGTTATATTATTTATATATGCTATGCTATTTGATCTAAAGAAAAAAAATATAGAAATATTTATATGGTACATCTGTGTGAATCCAACAACTAATTTAATGAATTTTAAAATTTATTATTATTATTATTATTCTATCAGTACAAACACAAGTTTAAGCGTTAAACTGTACTCCAACTACTCTAAGACCAAAAGAGTTTAATTAATTATTGCTCAGTACATTTTTATAATTAAGTTCAGTGATAAAATAATTCGAAGTGATGAAAATATCAACATAATAATAACTCACTGAAGTAATAGAATAATGAATATTCTTTTAAATTTGTGGCATTATTGTGACGAATAAAGAAAAAGTTAATTTGAAAGAAAAATTAGCACATTAAGTTATATAACAAATTGAATGCAATGCCTTTTTGACCGGACAACATTGTGTCTAATTCCTCAAATAATGTTAATATTGAATTTTAACTAGAGGTCTTTCCAACAACTATCATATTTATAAAGTTTGAAATTTCGTACTCATTTTAAAGGATCCGGATCGTCAACATTTTTTGAAAGAACTATAAGCTATAATTTAAATTTACTTAAGCAAAATAATTTTTTTTAAGTGAATTTAGTAAAAAATAATTTTAGTTTAAGCCAAAAAATTCATTTAAGCAAAATTTATAAAAAGTGATTTTTGTTTAAGTCAAAAAATTTGATTAAACTAAAATTATGAAAAATTTTAAAACTTTATCTTCTTTCTATTTAAATTACAGAAAAATTGAGAAACATTTATGTAAGAACATGTGGTCACACTTTATGATCATATAACAAAAATTTAAGTGTTTCAAAATATGTAATAATTCAATTATTTCTCAACCAATTTTTTAAAGTTATTATTTCTATAATCCTTATCACCATTCTCAACAATTTAACTTAATTTTAAATGTTTTACCTCACTAATGTTTAGCACAAATAGCATATTAGACAACACATTTAAAAATATTTATGCAAGATCATGTGGTCACAATTTAAGGTTATAGTATAAAAACTTAAGTATTTCAAAACATATAATAATGCAACTATTTCTTAATTAATTTTTCAAAGTTATCATTCTTATAATCCTTATCATCATTTTCAATAATTTAATTTGATTTTAAATAGTTCTATCTTACTAATATTTAGTACAACTAGTATACTAGACAAATACATTTAGAATATTTAGTGGGATAAAACATGTAAGAATATTTGGTAATTAGATAGTTATTGGTGAGAAACAAAGGTTTCTCGAGTTTTATGTAGTTTTAAAAAAAAAGATATTTTGAATTTACAATTTTAACTTAAGCAAAAATTATTTTTTTTATTAAATTCGCTTAAGTAAATTTTTTGATTTAAATCAAAATTATTTTTTGCTAAATTCGTTTAAACTACCCACTGTAGTTTCCTCTAAAATTGCAGAAGATTCAAATCTCATTTTAAATGATAATGCGCTTATTACCATGTTTAACACTTGCTTGAAAAATTAAATTATTGAGCGTGATAATTATAAAGAACCACGTTAGAGCAAAAAGTAGTTGGTTAGATATATTAAAAAATAGTACATTTTTCGTATACTAAATAAGTATTATTAAATTAAAATAATTTTTAAATAATAAAAATTCATATATAAAAATAAATATCAATATTTTCTTAACTATTCAATCACACTTGATTGATGCTAAAAATAATTACAACTTAATTGAATAAATATCATTTAATTATTCATCTAGGTGATTAAGTTGAAAATTATTGAATCTAAGTGCTCAAATATTTCTACAAGTTAGAATGATAAAATTCGATTAGAATATTATTTTAGATAAAATATGCGGAACCTTAATTATTGAAAAAAATTAAAGCAAAAAATTTGAATAAATTTATAATTTATCAATCATATTTATATGATATAAAAATAATTTATTTCTTTATATTAAAGATTCAACCGAGAAGCATACAAAGATATTCCTTAAATGAACTTTTGTTTTTTATTTAAACAAATATGTATTATGAATTTCCTCAATTCCATTTACTTTAAAGGAATTGCAACGAAAACAAGTATGAAAGCAAAAATACATGATACGATCCATTACATGATATGGCTCATGTAAAATTTAGATTATATGTGATTTAATTTTTTTAAAATAATTAAGTCCTTCAATAATAAAATTAAACAAAATTGGCATTTTATCAATTTAACCCTTTTAAACTGTCAAAAATTTAGATCATGACTGCCAGTACCATTATGTTCTTCATTGACATCACCCGAAAATTCTTTTACGGGCGTTTAGAACGACCACAATTTCCCTCAACAGTGATGCAAAATAACTTTCTTACATTATAGACATATTATTAAATGAAAATCATTTAATATAAATAAATGAAAGTATAATATGTTATTATCTTAAAATTTTATATATTTAAAAATCAGTAAATATTATAATTAAATTAAATAAAGCTATAATTTTAAAAAATTCAAAATTAAATTAATGTTGAAAATATCAAATATAAAAAATTACGTTGTGTTTATGATAGTGTTTTTAGTTGAATACTAATTCAAAATTTGAAATTTTCATAATTTTTTAAACTGAAAATGATCTATTTATTTAATATACTACAATATTCACTTGCGAGTGCAGTCTTTATGAAATAGCATTTTTCACGACCATAAACTGCCACAGACGGTTTAACAGAAATACTAAAAATCATATAATTTTAACAATATGCTTCAAAACAGCATTATTTTAGTAATTTGTTTTAAATTTTTTTTCTTTACAATAAGCCCTACTTTAAACACAGTATTAAAAGTATACAATATTATTTCGTTTCATGCAACTTGTAAAAAAACTTCTTGATAAAGAGTATTTATCTTAAAATGATGAGGTTTTTTTAAACAAAATTAAAGATGAGGAAAGCATTTTAGTTATTTATTTTATTATTCGAAAAAATGATTTGAAAAGAATCTTATTCTACTTTAAATAGTGAAATGCAAGTAGATATAGAAGGGATGGTGAAGAGAAATAACCATAAGTGGGAGGAGTGGGTAGTGAAATTTCACATGGGAGGAGGATCTATGACAGAAAATTACATAAATACCTCTGAGGCATACGTGATAGAAAATTTCAAGCAGATGCAGGTGAATACAATAACAACCCAAAAGCATACCCGAAAAGGAAAGTGTATCTGTGTATGCAACAAGAGAAGAAGATAATGCACACAGTGTAGTGGGTGTGAGTTAATTGGAATGAGAGAGGGATACAGAAGGGGCAAGGGCGTCCCAGAAAGGGAAACCAAAGGAGTAGTTTGTCTCAGTGAATGATGAAAGCGATCTAATAAATGTGAGCACAATGTCTATGATAGGACCAATGACTCCTCAACCAAGTCCTAGTCTCTGTCGCAGTCCCCATCATGTGCTCAGATTTATTATTATTTAGTAGCATCAAACACTCACTTCAACACACACCACTCGTCAATTATTATTATAAATATACACGATAGAGAAAGAACTTTGTTTTTTTTAAATTTAAACAAACAAAATTATTTGAAGTAGACCCCAATAATTTTCCAACCGTTCAAGAAATCCCATATTTGGAAACACCCATCTTAAAGGGTTAAAAAGGTGGTCTCAACCCAACCCATTTGCTAGATGACTTTACTCTTTTGGATTTCCAATTTTTTCCACTTTCTGGACCGAGGTTGTCTTACTCTCCGCATAAATGAACCATGATATATGTTTTATTTTTTGTTTCTTCTCTTATCTTTTCTACTTGTTTGCCTTAAACCTTTAACTTGGTATGGTAAAATAAAACTACCAAGAAAAATAAAGAGGGATGGATGCGAGGGAGAAAGAGAGAGAAACTGGGAAAGAGAAATGAGTCTCTCTGGGTGCTGCTGTGTCTCATGGATACGATGCAAAGAAAAAAAATATCTAAGGTGAGGAAAGGCTTTAACCTATACATAGCACTGAATTTCAGAGACTCACTTTGTACTCCAATCTACAATGTTCTAGCTATCTTTGTTCTCTTCTTTTCTTTACGTAGAATCAAGGCCCATGGCATCAAAATCTTTGGACCACCACTTAACCTCTTCTTGTTCACCTATCCTAGCAGGCGCAGCGTGGCTCTCATGATCTGAGCCAACTGTGATTCTTAGCTTACTCTTATGGGGGTTTGTATCGTCCAAAGAAAAATGGGTAACCGGATCTTGGACCACGGTAGTGCTTCATATATGACACCTACATACATTCGAATATATAAACATACGAAAAATTCCTAAGAACTCGAGGTTTCAAACAACTTACATACGATGATATGAATTAAAAGAAAAAACATTTTATATAAATGTTTGAATTTTGTAAAGAGATATTGATTATTTTCATGAATACACGATTACGAGAGATGGTGATTAAAATTCATTTAAGAGAAAAAGATTTTCCTTTTATACGAAGGAATGTATGAAATGAATAAGTAAAAATCTATTTATTATTGATTTCAAATAAGCTATATTTATAAAATAGTTTAATTTAAATTAAAGGTGGATAAAATTTTAATATCTCGTTTTACACCTTTTCTCGGACAATAAAAAGATCAATCCAAAAAAATATATGTAAATTAGGAAAAAATCATTTGTGTCTCTTCCCTTCCCATGTAAAAATATATTCTCCCTTCTAACATATCCCGATAATTGTACATTTTTATCATTTAAATGTTATAAGCATCATTAGTCTTGTTGAAGAAAAGAAAATTTGACTCTAATATCAGTCATATCTTAAATATATGTGCATCTATATCCGCTACAGATAGCACTGTTAACTTTCGGAATATCTAGAATTTATAGTCCTTTATAATGGTTAAATATATTTTAAAATGATTACATTATTTTAAAAACTATCGATAGAGGACCATTTTGTGGTCAGATTTATGGTCTATTGTGGACGGTGAGCAGCAACAACAAACGAAGGGGTATCGTTTTTCCTACCCAAATAATGTGGTTAGAAGAGTCATCAAGTTTAACTATTTTTTTCTTTTTCTATTTTTCCATTTCGGTAGCAAAACCCAGTACAACAATCCTATAACTTGGGTCTTATATTAAACTATTGAAGCATACTTTTCTCGAAATATCTAGGATGACGCTGGTGATGATGAAAGCGTGTATGCTTTTATTGATTTTTTTTAATTATTTACCAAAACCACAACACCCAATAAACAAATGGATGATTATTTTAATGTCATGAGCATTATTTTTGCAACCAACGAGATAACAAAGTTTATCATAAAACAGAGTCTGATTCATTAACGAGTCAGAAGCTGCTCCCTCCCAAACTCACAAGTCTAGAATCGTTGAACCGAACCAAACCAATCCATTAACCAATGACTCCCCTGCTCCACAAAAGTACATCCTTTATTATATATATATGATGAAACAAACACCTGTTTTTGCTTTTAATTAACATTGTTATCATGTACTTACTTTTCTGTTTTGTCGTAAAAGTTAAATCTGACAAGGCGGGTTAAAGTGTTAAACCCCTCAAACCCCCTCACCATTATACCCTTTTGGTCGCTTCCTTTTCTCTCTCTCACTCCATGTATCAGTGTCCTTTTGAAGCTTTAGACGAACAATGATAGGTCCCTCTCATCATAATGGCTTTGTCTGACTGCTTTTGGCCGAGAGAACTGATTCAAAGGACACCGTTGATAGAGACTATTCATCCCCATCCGATGATATTTCCAAGACACCAGAAAATAAACCATTTTGTATCTCAGATTCACCCTACTCCTAAGAACATAATATATTATAATATATATAATTCCCTACTTCGTTATTTTATTTTATTTTATGCTCATTTAAGCCTTAGCTAGATTTGTCTCAATGTTTTTTGTCAAGCTAAACAACCCCGCATTACCCTTCTAAGGAAGAATAGCTAGCATCTTTCCTTGGCAAAGTTTTCAAGACCAATCCCAAACCAAAAAGAAATAAGGAACAAATTGACAACCATGTGTATGTGATAGCAATACATCCCATATTAAGAAACGAATAGGTGCTGTCATAAATACCATAACACAGAAAAGCAATAAATCAGAGTTATATAAGATCAGAAAATTTTAGTCAGAGCCCAGAATATCTAGTTAAAGATTTCGTCCGTTTGTTAGTTTGACTGACCCAGACCAAGACCAATAAGTACCCAATTTGGATTCCTTTTTTTTTCTCTTCTTTTTCATTTTATCTTTTCTTTTCACCTCAATAGTAAAGTATTGGGCTTCCTAAAGGAGGGGGTGCTTGATCATGAACAATAGTCTAACACTGCATCCATTTTTACATGCTAAGAAAAGAAAATAGGGGGAGATATTAGGGAGGGAGCGTATTACGATTATTTTGAATGTAACTGGCGAGGCAGAAAATTTCTATATAGGGTCAAGAGGGTCTCATGAGAGTGTGGAACCCATTTTTCTGCAGCCAACCTTGAGAAGAGGGTCTTATCTGTGGTGGGAATCCTGATGATGCTGCAGCAGTTGCTAAATAATGTGGAGGCCCGGATTGCCACTGTTGTTGATCGGCCATTGATAATGAAAGATCACTTCCAATACGGCCTCCAATGCTGCTGCTGGGAAACTACATTTGGAAAATAAATAAATATCAACATCATTAAAAAAAATTAAAATCAAACTTAAAATAGTATGTGAATGTTTGAAAATATTTAAATTTAAAATTTATTAAAAATAAGTAATTATTTCTTTCAAAATAAACTAAATTAAACATGTACTAATATATATATATATGAATAGCGTTAATATATTTTAATTATAATAATAATCATAATGGTGCTCGTGCTTCTTTAATTTCTGATCTCTATGTATTTAATGCATGAGCTAAAATAAATTAATTGAAGAGGTACCCACATGAAAATTTGGTGGGTGAATGAGTGCAAAATTTTGAAGCATTTGAGACTCTCCTCCAGGAGACCTGTAGGGACCATATCTTTGCATTTCATTAGAGGCTGGAGAATGAAGGTGGGTTTGACTTAACATCCGCAATGCTTCACTCTCCCCGTGCACATCCCTTCCATGTGCGTCCTTGTTGCTTCTATTGCATAGTTTTGGTAGTATATTCACCAGCTGAATGAAGCAGGAAAAGAAAAGTATAATATTAGGAAATTAAACACGAATGAACAAACAAGTAAATAATAAAATTTAATATATATAATCTGAACTAGGAAATAATAAAAATTTAATATAATATGAAGTATATGAACCTTAGGCTTGCTTCCCCCATTCCGCCAGTTAGACTCAGATTGCAGGTGTTGATCATGAGTTGCAGCATTTGTGGTGAGATTCCCCGACGCTTGATTATTGCAAGTCTTTGAACTCGAATTGCCCAAACTTAAATCCAGATTGTGATCTGCAGTATTACCTGTGGATTCTGTAGCCAAATAATGCATATATTTAATTTATGAATGTGAATAACAAAATCCAAACACTAGTGTTTGAACAATTTATATTATTCTCATAGTCCCTTGTTTACCGGAATTAAGCTCATTATCATAGATGCTGGGATCAAAATTGGTGACGGCCTCTTTGCCATTGCATTTTATTGCTGCTTTGTCATAAGCTCTACAGTAAAAAAAAATGTGCAATAAAATTAAAAGTAAAACCCTAAAGATAAATCATTTACATTCTAGGCTAAGTTTTGGAAGATGGGCAATCTAGTAATTCGAAGGTGAAAAAAAAATAATTGACAACGTAAGCAAAGGAACGTACCTGGCAGCTTCAATCTCGGTGTCAAACAGACCCAGATAAACGTACCTAGCGAAGCATATGATTTAATCTTAGTTTGTTATTATGACAAACATAAGAATCTTAGTATGGCATGAACAAAACATAAACGAGATAAAAGTATAAAAATAAAAGAGAGAAGAAATAAAAAAATAAGGACTACTTTTTTCCTAAAAATTGGCCCATCCGAGCCTCCCATCTTCCACACTTGTGCAAAGTTACACCTCTATATTTAGAGCTTCCTCTCGGAAATCCAGTGCTTTGTCGGCGAAGGACGTGCACAAACTCCTCCTTTGTCAGATTGCTCATCTATTAACATCCATTCAACCAAATCACGGAAACAATTCAAGATAAAAAGAGAGAGAGAGAGAGAGAGTAATAATAATAACAGTACGAGAGATGATAAAATAAATGTTTTTTCTATAGAATTAAAAATAAAATATCCACAAACATATCACCTGCTTCAAGTCGTCTTCATAATCTTCTATGCTGAAGTTTATGTCGGCCTCTACTCCTCGGAACTTAATGGCCGCTCTATCATATGCACTGCGAAGAGAAACGAACACATGTTTTCCTTTTGAGCCTCACATTTCCCAGAACGAAATTTAGTATATGATTCGGTTCAAGATATAGAAAAAGTTATATTACAAGCTTGGTAAACTATAGGAGGGGGCAAGTGCTCACCGAGCAGCTGCATGTGCTGTGTCAAATCCACCTAGACAAATTTACCCAGACAAAGCCATCTAGTCAGTCACTACAAAAAAATTTCCCCACCCACACACACTCACTTTGTCTCTACCAAATCATACCCAAGACAAAAACACAAAAGAAGAAAAAAAAATAATAATAAAAACGTTTTAGCCGCTTAAAACAAGATGTAGGGAAAATAACTGCCACAGGCACATACACAATCATTCTCATCGTTATACTTACCCAGATACACTTGTTTTCCACAATCCCTGCAATAACAAGGACACAAACACAACCCAAAAGGATCAAATCTTGATTGCAGGAAAATTCCATTTTTTTTCAAAGGGTTCACGTTTTTATGAATGAAAAGCACTAACCATATATGAGACTCCCATCGACCTGTTCTTCTGTAAAAGGTGACTCCCCTATACTGAGAACTCCTTGACCTTGGTCCTCTTCTACTCTTCTTCATAGGCTGCGAAACTTCCACTGATTTTCCAGCACCGAGTGTTTCTGATTGACAAAATTTCACACCAACCCAGTGAGCACGAGGGAAGGTAGAGCTTCCTCCACCCGATGCAACGGCCACATCCGGTTCTTCCACTGGAAAAAACTGTCTAGTAACAGGTGGGTGCTCACTGTCCATGTACTCTTCTTCATCTTGGGTCACAGAGAACCCAAATATCTTGCTGCTTCTTTTCTTCATGCTTCGTCTGGTACCTTCTTCTTCATCATCATCATCTTCTTCTGATCCATCCTCGATGACCACCGCGGAAGAGCTAGAATTGGAAACAGATCCAACCCTTTTACCTTTGTTATTATCATCATCCCCATCAATGGAAGTTTTGAGGGAAGAACACCCTTCGGATTCTTCATCCTTCCTCTGATCGGGTGAGTCATTGAGATCCCACATTCTAGCATTAACCAAGAGTAGCAACCCAGATTTCCGATTCCCACTCTCACATCAAAAGACCAAAACTTTCTCTCTTTCTCCCAGTTTTGCTTTGCCTTTTTTTTTTTTTTAATTTAACTTGGGTTGGGTTGCGGATTTGCAGAAGAAATTGAAACAGCGTCTGTGTGTTGTCGTGGTTTGATAATAAAATAATGGAGATGCGAAAAAGGAGTAGTCGTGGAGGTAGGGAATTCAGAGAAGAAAATCAAACCTAGGACGAGTGAAGAGAGAGAGAGAAAGAGGTAGGTGTAGCAAAAATGTAGTAAAGGAGATGTTCAAAGATCTTTGTATTCCCCAACTGCCCAATACAGCATAGACGAGGCCAGTTTCAGCAAGCTTAGCCGAAAGCATCTCACCCTCTCCTTAACACCCTTCTCTCTCTCTCTCTCTCTCTCTAACCACTTGCTTCTCTCATTTCTTTTCAATGACTCATAATTTCTTTCTCTCTCCATCACTACACTGTCCTTTTTTATTTCATTCGTTCGCTCAAAAATACAAATATTTCTATTTCTGTTTCTTTTCTCTTTTTATTTTTTTACTGTTTTGCTGTATTTATTAGAGAGAGGGAGGGGGTCAGAGAGATAAATAGGAGTTGGGAAAATTGGGAAAGAAAGAACCATCTCTTTCTTAAACAACTTTCCCACGTTAACCAAATCGAAAAGCATCCGGGGGTGTCTTTCTCCCTCGTCTTTCTGGCTCTTAATTACCCAGTAATGGAAATAGACAGCGCAAGGAGTCCTAAAGAAAGATAATTACTCAAAATTAGCTTTTGTTAGCTTGTAATCGTTAATCATTTCACAAGTTGCAAATCCACCACTCCTTGAAGCCACGCCTCCAAGCATTTTTATCTTTTTAGGATTATGACTACGTTTTACCATGTGAGAGGACAAAAAAGGAAAGTAAATAGGGGTGGTGGGGGAGGGTATTTTGGGAAAAGAGATGGAACATTAAATAATAATTGTATTTGTGAGTGTGTGAGAAAGAGAGGGTTTGAGTTTGGGATAGGTTTTGGCATCAGAAAAGGAAATGAGAATAATAGTAGTAAAAGGAAACTCTTTCCAGAAAAGTCCAATCCAAGAGTACGGGAAGAGGGCCACCTTTGCCTCTTTCGTTCTCCAAGCGACCAATGCCCTTCTTACGCTGTACCTCGTATTTATGACCCTTTCTTACACTTCTTCACTCTCCTCAACCTGCGCGTGTTACTCCACTGTAATCTTTCTTTTTAACCTATCATTTCAATCAAATAAATTAAACATCATACAATTCATTCCTTCCTATTATGATTAATTTAGATTCTACCTCAAAAAATAATTAATTTAGCTTGAATAAATTTAAATTTGTTAAATATAATATAATTAAAATGTATATTTTCCTACAAATTTTACATTAGACATGTGTCATAAAAAGAAAAATTACCTCTGCATATTTCTCAAAGAGGCATTTTAATGCATGATTAAAAATTTAATATAATAAATATTTTTTATTATCATTTTATAGATTTTTTATATTTTAATAAGATTTTTTTTATCTCTTTAACTTATGTACTTGGTGTATAATGTAAAAAATTGTTTCATTTTCTCTCGTAAAAATTAACCTAAAATGTATAGTTATATATTTTTACAGTTATAATACAACTTTGGTGTCTTAAGAATTTGATAGTCAAGTTCAACTGTTTTAACTGTTTATTTTTAAAAAAACTTACACAATTAAGTCCTTTTCTCATTCTAAATTTACTCAAATTATTGAGGATTTAAATTGTAATCAAAATAAAAAATGAACAATTTAGGAAATAAAATTTTGGCAAAATTTCGATTAAATTTAAAATTTTGTGAGAAGAGAGATTAACAGTTCAACGAGAGAGAAATATTTTGATTTCGAGTGAAATTTACTTTTTTTTATTAGTAGAATAAAAATAGAAGAGGCTTTAAAATTTTTAAATCAACGCAATTTGTGGAAACTTTTGAGTAAAAATGAAAGCGTGAAGAGAAATTAATGATATGATCTGTATATAATATTATATTTAAACAAAAAAATTATTAAAAGATTGAAATTACATATTAATCGTGATGAATAAACTAGAATTACAATTAACTTACCTTTTTTCATGAGATAGGTCTGATTTTCCTATTAGCATATAGAAAAGATAGTATAATTCAAACGTTTCTTGGTAATTTTTTACCCTAGTCTATACCCCCACTAGTCTTCCATCCCAATTATGGTACATATCAATTTCACGCCAGTGAGCACGTACGTGCATTTGTCTTTTATTCGTGAAATATAATATGCTGCTATTTTTTACGTTGATGATATTTGCTGTTCTGCAAAAGAACGTTTACATTAATACCTGAAATCAGTGTTCTTGATTCGATTGAGGTATTAGGTCACTCGTTTAATCAGACACTGGTCAACTGGGGTTTGCGTCTCTCTACATGTGTGTGTAGAACACGCGCAGTGGTTTCTTAATTGATCTAGTGGATAACCCAGATCAATAAGCATGATACCAAGTACTAATACAGATCAATTTTTCAAAGGAAAACACATTCATCAATTGAAAAAGCAAATGCACGTTATATTCCATGAACAAGAGAAGAAAAAAACACGTACAATCTTGCTGGCGTGAACTTGATATACATCATAATTGGGGGTGGTGGATTATACGCGGTGAAAGAAAATGTGAACCAATACCGGATTGCATACTTGGTTTGATAAGTTATTCAAATAATTTACTAGTCGAATTGATTAATCTTATACGATTCTTATAATATCTACTAACATGTAATTCTTTTGATTAAATTCTTGGTAAATGTATTTAACATAAAAACGTTCATATTGTTCTGAAAATTTATTTATTAAACCTTGTATAACACAAATATATACGTAGTTTTTTCTTATTTTTAGGATAGTTTTTTAGTTTATATTATATAATTTACAAATAAATTTTATTAAAAGATTTTGTTTGAAAAAAGTTCAAATTTAATTAAAATCAAACACAATCTATGTTAAAGATAGTATTCTATTTTTTCCCCTGGAGATGGTTCATATATATATTCATTAAGTTTAGCAATTTGGTGGGCACATATTAAGTGATCTGAAGTTTTAAGTAAGATCAGAGTTTGAATTTATGAAAAAAAAAGAAGTAGGCGATTAAAAAGTTTCATCTCAAGTACCTAACTAGGATTGAGTTTGAGTGGATTTGTTTATGTTACGAGTTCATTTATAATAAATTTGTGTATTCTTGAGGCTTTGCTTTAGTTGTTTAATTGGTATGTGAAAATCTGTGATAATGTATGGTAATTTCATGCCTAACGAGATAACCCAAAGTAAAATCTCCTACTTAACTCTGTTAGAACTAAACACATCTCATGGATTTAAAACCTAACATTATAAGCCAATTCGTGAAAAATTATTATTCACCCAAGGCAGGACGTGAACAAAAAAAAAAAAAAAAAACACACACACACACACAGAGGATATGGATTAAAAACATTTTTGGGGGAAAAGAATCAAGCGATCTTTGCTTAAAATGTAGCCAATGGAATAAAAATAAATAAATAAATATTTAAAAAGAACGGCAAAAAATAGAAAATCAAAATTTAAAAAAATACAAAGTGAAGAAAATGAAAGAGACAAAAGGAAAACAAAATGAAATAAGAAAAAAGATGACTCTATTGAATAGTTGTGATTTGATTCATTATTTTTTATTTACATGAGATTGCTTGCAATTGTGATAAAAATTAGTCCATGAATTTATTCTCTATTTAACATAATTACTACTATAAAAATCATTTATTATATTAGTTAAAATTAAAATTTTACATCAGTTGATAAAAAAGTATTTTACATCAATTAAGGATAACTAATTTAAAAAATTGCAATTTTTATGTATCTAAACTAAAATGAGATTAGTGTTTATTGTACCCAAAATTACGAACAGAAGTATGAAAAGGTAAAAAAATTCAGGTTATTTATTAAATTTATAAATGAAGAGTACACAATGTTCATTAATGTTATACCAAAATAAATGAATTAAAAAAAAAAATGAAGCTTGAGATGTTCATTAATGACATATCAAAATGAGAACGTAATTAATGTTTGATGTACTAGAAAAATATAAACAAAAGTTTAAGAATATAAGGAGATTGCAAGCATATTTGTACATTTTTTTAAATCAGTAAATGAAAAATGCACAATGTTCATCAATATTATACTAAAACAAATGAATTAATGAAAATGAAAACACAAAACAAAATTTGAGATATTCATCAATATACTTGAACCAGAACGAGATTAGTATTTATAAATAATGAACCAAAAAAATACAAACTTGAGCTGAAAAATGCAAGTAACAAGTTATTTTCAACCTTTGGTTAGAGAATTTTTTTTATATTGTTTCATTGTCGTATTTGAAATTTTACTTTTTAAATTATGTTTTACATTAATTATGAAAGAAATTATTTAAATTTTTTTTTCATTGGTTTAAAAATTAACCAATACAAAAAGTATTTTCTACATTATTTAAATTTGAATTGATTTAAAAAAACATTTTTTATCGATTATTTATCAACTGATCTTAAAAAAATTTCATTATTTTCAAACATGTTATGCATTTTTATTAGATTGATTAGTCATTAATTAACGTAGAAAATTTTCATAAAATAACTTTTATGCACAAGTGAATATTAACTCTCACTATTTCATGTTTACTTTACTTCATTAAAAGAACTCTGCTATATACTATTTTATTTTGAGTTAGTAGATAGCTTGACTCTCATTGATTTGATGTGTCTTTTATAGTTATTCATGTGATGTTTGTTGTGAATATTTGTAATTATTATCTAATTTTGAAGTTAATTTTTGCTTCACAGCAAGTAAAGACATAAGTATGAAGGTGTCATAAGTTATATATTATTCTATAATTATTGAAGATTAAAAAAGACTTTGTGTGAAGTTATTACATGCAGAATTTATTTTATAGCAATTTTGTATTGATTTTACGGTTGTGGTTTTGCTTTAACATTTTTAGTGTATGAAATATTTTTATAATGTAATGTACTACTGTAACAGTTTATTGGTTTAAATTTTATACTAGTATAGTTTATTTTGATGATACAATTTCAATTATATAGTTTTGTTATATCTATAATTATATCTCTTTTCATTATTGTAATATTATACATTTATATAATCCTTCGTATTTATTTTTTCTTTTCTTCTTAGATTATTATTATTATTATTATTATTATTATTATATTATTATTATTATTATATAGTGAGACCAAAAATATTTAAATTACAATATTGTTGAACTATAAAAAAAACATTTAGAAGAACCATGGTATAATATAATATAATATGACCAAAATAGTATATAGTTTTAATATATACTATTATTATATTTTTTTATTGTTTTATTATACATTTATATAATCTTTCGTATTCTTTTTTTAATATATATATTTATTTATTTATTTATTTAAATGTAATATGCTTAACTATAGGTGCAAAAAATTATAATATAAATAAATAATACATTCAGAAGAACTAATAGTATTATAGCACAAATAAATATTAATCATAGTTCTAGAAGAATTTTAGTTATAAAGTAAAGTGTTTTTTCAAAACAATGGTTTAATTTAAAAATATATTAAAATTAATTTTAGTTTTTAATTAAATTTCAATAGATACGATTTGTTTTTCAATATATCTAAATTAGACCTAATAGTTATGAAAATATAAAATATTTAACTAATTATATAATGACTAATCATAAAATATAACTTTTATATCGCTTAATTATGTAAAAATATTAATTATGCAGAATATTAACGTTGCACTAGACAAGTTAAAATGTATTTGGCTATAAAATTTGTAATTTAATATGTACGCTATATTTGTGGTTTGTTTTATAGAAAAATACTTTCAACAATTATATAACAGAACTTCATGATAATGTGCCAATTTGTTGATGGTAGCGTCTCAACTAATTGAACCATTGTAACTAACTTTTGTATTTGTTAAGTAAATTAGGATTTTGTGTACATAAGTTCATGTGTATAAATATTGATATTCGATTAGTGCATGTAACAATTTTTCAGAATCAATAAAATTGAATATCTCCTTTTTTTTTCAACTTTTCTTTATCACGTATGTTAATCCAAAGTTATAATACGGTATCAAAGCTCTAAATTGTTATAGCTCTATTTTTCTTTATCTATGACAAGAAATTCAAGATCCTCACATTCAAATTCTCATGTAGGAGGAAGTTCCAATGTAGCAAATCCCTCTAAGAGTGCAGCAAGTCCGTACTTGGTGAAATTCATCATTTCCTATGGTAACACAAACACTCACCGGAAACAACTTTTTTCTTGGGCTAGAACCATGCATAGAGCCTTAGTGTTAAAGAACAAATTCAAATTTCTTGATAGATCAATTCCAATTCCTTCAAGCTTCGATCCAAGCTTTTAAGTATGGGAACACTGTAAAAATCTCATCCATTCTTATTTAGTCAATTCAATTTCTTCATCTATAATACAATGCATTATATACATTGACAATGTGCTATATGTATTACGTGATTTACGCGAATGATTTTCGAAAGGAGATTTAGTACTTGTTTTTGAGTTACAAGAAATTTATTCACTAAAATAAGGAACAATGTTTGTCACCAATTATTTTACAAAAATGAAAATTTTTTGAGAAGAACTTAATAACTTTATGTCACTATGATAAGTTCATATTTTGATATATTTTATGGCTTATATTTATACATTTAAACTCTATTTTATATATATTTACATTAAGTATGTTATTAATTGCTGAAGTTTAGCTGGAAGTTATTATTAATGCATTATGAAAATATTCTAGATAAAAAGTAGATATTTTTAGTCTTTGGCTGTGTTATGTAAAGCTGAGTTTGAATTTAAAATTTAAAATTTAAACTTAGATATGAAGATTTGGAGCGATTCTAATTATGATTAAAATCAATTTGAAAAGATAAAGCTCAACCGACTGAAAACTCAGGGTACAATCTATATAAAGAGGCTTTATGCTCCACACTTGAGACATTTTTTCACTTCTCTACACACCTTCTTCCCTTTCTTATACACTTTTCATCTCGTTTCTCTTGTACAGGATCTTTGGTATTCTCTTAGCAGGACTTAGAGCTTCGAGCAATCGTACTTAAAGATCGAGAACTCATCTCACACTCTAGTTTGCTATTTCTTTTGATTATGGATTTACTTAGGATTGTTTTAATTCTTTCTTTTAGCATGAGTAACTAAGTCCATATCTAGGGCCATGGGAACTATTGTTCATAAATTTATGGGATTTTGAAGTTTGAATCTACATTTAATTTCCGTTCGTGATTAGCTTTTATCATATTACGTATAATTATAATCATAATTAATTATATCGTTAGGCGATCGTACCTCAATTAGTTAATAGATCTATAGGATAAAATGAGACAAAGGATTAGGTGGACCAAACTAATCTTTCTCTTCCAATCATTATTAAATTAACAAGTTCATAGGTATTTTATGCTTTCTTTAATTGATGTCTTGCATGATCATTGAAGATATTAATTTTAAAAAAAAAATATTAGTATTGCATGATCATTTGGTATTAATAGTATTTTTATGATGATTGGTAATCACAAAAAAAAAATTTAAGAGTTAAAACGGAAAAATAACATAAAGAATTGAATAAGAAAAACCATATACCTTAGATTCCTTCTCTATAAGTTCAACTAAGACGTGTTGTATTATTTACTTTTATAATTAATTTTATAATTAAATTCTGGTTCTTATTAAATTTCACATCTTTTAGGCTCAAACAATTGAATTAAAAAATTCTTAGTAATTAAAAATCAATCCTTGTGGAACGATATTTTGAGAACTTATTTTAGAACCCTTTATTACTTCACGACGGGTACACTTGTCCAACGAACACACTACCTCACTAAGCATGTCCTATGCATTGTACTTATTTAGTGGTCATAAATGCTTATTTATATCACCATTAAAATTATGTGATACACTTCCTCACAAATTAAATGAAGATTTCTCATTTATGAGATCTCAAATCTTGCTTATTGAGCGACATAAAGGTCTAAGTAGAAAAAGAAGATATGAAGTAAAGAAAAGGAAGATTATGTTCTTATTGTGGTAAATAAGGTCATATATAAAAGTTTGCTATAAAAAACATGATTATCCACCAAGATCCTGTTGCAGAGGGAATGCATATTTGAATAATATGATGAGTGCAAATGATGATTCTTAGAGTATCAACCACTAAAAGAAGGAAGAAGATATTGAAAATCCAACATTGACAATGAAGCAATATTGTGTACTGATAAATTTATTGAAACAATCTGAATTGCTGAATGGAGGCCATATTATTAATCAAATTAAAGTACAATCTATCAATTTTTCAACAAGCAAGTCGAGTGATACATGTAATTATTTCATATATATATATATATATATATATTTTGTGAATCTACCACAACAAAACATTGTTGAATTCTTGATTCTAGGACAATAAATCACATATGTTGTTCACTAAAATGGTTTAAATCATACACTATGATTAAACATATCAATATAAAATTACCTAATAGTTGTGTTGTGAAGGCTAAGTACGCAGGAACAATGGAATTCTCATCCCATTTGACTCACAAATATGCTATATTTACTAGATTTCTCTTTAAACTTGATATTTGTTACAAGGTTGTATTCATCCTTACATTGCTCACTTATTTTTAATGATTGTTCTTGTATAATATAAGATATCAAAACCAAGAAGATGGTTGGTTTGGGTAATATAATAAACAATTTGTATTATTTAGTGACGTCAAGGTCCAAAGCAGTAGTTCTTCAAAAAAAGTGTTAACTTCGTAATGTCTTTTTCAAAAGATAGAATATGACATTACTAACTTGGACAACCTTTAAATAAAAGATTAAAGTACTATAATAGAAATATAAATACATTGCTTGTAATAAATGTCAAACTTATGATATTTGTAACATTTCTAAACAAAAATGATTGCCTTTTTTCATTAGTACTTTTGTCAACAAAAGTAAGTTTGATTTTTTACACATTAATATATGAGATACTTTTCAATTTTTTTTATTCATAAGCATAAATACTTTCTCATAATAATAGATGATTACACGAGATATTTATGGGTCGTTTTACTCAAAATAAGTCAAAGACTCAATCATAAGTGCAAAACTTGTTGAATTGATAAAAGTTTAATTTAATGCACACATAAAGGTAATTCAAAGTGGCAATAGAGCAAAGTTTATAATGCCTCCGTACTAAAACTTGAAGGGGATTATTCACGAAACAAGTTATCTCAAAACTCCATACCCAAATGCTAAAGTAAAAAGTAAACATCAACATATACTAAATGTTAGCAGAGTTATGATACAAACAAATCTGCCTAAAAGATTTTGGAATTATGTGGTTCTTCATGCGGTGTATTTAATAAATAAAATGTCATCTATCATTGAATGAAAATAATGTTTTGAATGTTTGTATGACACCTTGATCTAACTAACCTCTAAGTTTTTTTACCTCTATGTTTGTTAAGTCTTAACATTGTCATTTGGAAGGAATAAACTTGATCAAAGAGCATACAAATGTGTGCTCTTAGGTTTTAAAGTTAGAACAAAAGGTTTTGTTGCTTTGGATATGGAACTATAAGCATATTGATATCTAAACATGTTATTTGTCATGAGGCACTTTTACCACTCAAATTAAGTGATGAAAAGGTTATATCACCTAACTAGTTGTACCTTGACAAACTCCACATTGGGTCTAACCAAGTATCTCACTTAAATAAATTGGACCATGCATAGTTAAATAGTCAAATCTCTAGTAATTATGAATTTGTGTCATTTGTTTCTAATCCTAGCATGATAATACTAGATAAGATAGAACAACCCAATGACAACACATTGGTTGACACTATTGCTTCACAAGAAACCAATGTTTAGTCTCAATGAGATTGACAATCACCATCTCATTTACGTGACTATTGTTACAACTCATCCATAAAGTAATTGCAAATAATGTATCCAATTTTTTCATATATTAATTACAAATTTTTATCCTATTCCCACTAAGCTTATATATGTGCTCTAGACCATTTATGTTGAACCCAAGACTTATGCTGAAGCAAGTCATTTAGATTGCTACAGAGATGCAATGCAAAAAGAGTTATAGGTCTTAGAGAAAAATAATACTTAGATAATAATAGATTGTGTTAAAAGAATCAACTTCATTAGCAACAAGTAGGTATTTAAAATAAAAAGAAATACAAATAGAAGTATTGAACTTTACAAGACTCACTTTGTTCCAAATGGATTCACGTAAATAAAAGTTATTGATTACTTAGATTACTTTTCTCCTATCACAGAAATGACCATAATGAGAATGATTCTTACTTTGACATTGATATATTGATAACATCTCCATCAATTATACATAGATAATGCATTTCTTCATAGAGAATTGCAAGATAAAGTTTATATGTGAATTCTTGAGAGGGGTACATGTTTTTAAATCAAATCAAGTTTGCAAATTTTTGAAGTTTTTGTATGGTCTCAAACAATTTAACATGACATGACATGAAAGGTGTCACTTTTTCTTATTGAATATGGACATAAACAAGTGTTTTCATATCATTTTTTTTACATTTAATTTTTTTTTCAAACTTCACTGCCTTGCTACTATAATTAAACGATATACTATTAGTAGGTAATTCATTTGATGAGTTATAATTGATGAAAGAAAGATTGTACTCAATTTTTGGAATTAAAGACTTAGAAGTTCTGAAATACTTTCTAAGCCTGAAAGTCTCACACTCAACTTATGGAATTGTCATATCACAACATAAATATTTTTTGGAACCCCAATATGCAAGAATGCTAGCATGTAAACCAACTCCAACTCCTATTGAGGTTCATTCTTGACTTTACTATAAAGATTGTAGACCTTACTGTAATGCCCTTTATATCAACAATTGGTGGAGATTGCTCTACCTATGTAACACTCGACTAGACATTATGTTTTTTCATTTAATAGTTAAGTCAATACATAGAAGAACTAACAATGTTGTATTTAAAGGCAACAACAAGAGTGCTTCATTATTTAAGGAATGCACTTTGATTGAGACTATTTTTCTCATGTTTTTTAAAAATTTCAACTTCTGGAATTTAGTGATGCTGATTGGGGAGCTTGTTTAGACACTTGTTGATCTATTTCTAGTAATTGTTTCTTCTTGAGAAATTCATTTATCTCTTGGCAAAATAAGAAACAAACTATTGTGGCTCAATCATCATTAGAAGCTAAATATCATGCTTTGGGAACAACTATGCATGAGTTGCAATAACTTTCCTTTCTTTTATCTAATTTAGGAATACATTGCATTTGTCATGCTACTCTTTACTATAATAATCAAAGTGCAATTCATATTGTCAATAACTCTATCTTTTACAAATATATTAAATATCTTGAAATCAATTGCAATATATAGTTTAGAATAAATTGCATGAAGACTTTATGAAACTTTTGTCACTTTTCTTTAAGGATCAACTCATAGACTTGTTCACCAAAGCTTTTACATCAAATATATTTGTCTCATTCATTCATAAGCTTAGCTAGATAGATATCTTTCATGCTTTAGCTTGCGAGGGGATAGTGATGAATCCATATTGGAGAGAGGGATGGCAATTTTGAAAAAAATTCCTGATGAACCTCTTATAGAATCCTGCATGACTAAGAAATGAACGAACCTCTCACACACAAAAGGACTAAAGCATCTATGAAATCACATCTAATTTAGCATGATATACTTTTATGCCTTTCCTAGAAATAATATGCCCAAAGACTATATTTTGCTTAACCATAAAATGATATTTTTTTAAAATTTAGCACAAGATTAGTCTCAATGCACCTGTATAACGCTCTATCTAAACTATCCAAACATAAATCAAATGAGGAACCATACACAATGAAATTATCCATGAAGACCTCTATGCAATGCTCAAGTAAATCAGCGAAAATACTCAACATATATCTTTGAAAAGTTTCAGGAGCATTACATAGATCAAAAGGCATTCTTCTATAAGCAAAAGTGCCAAATGGATATGTGAAAGTGATTTTTTTCTTGGTCCTTAGGTGCGATGCTAGTTTGAAAATAACCAGAAAAACTATCTAAAAAATAATGATGAGACTTACCTGACAAGTGTTCCAACATATAGTCAATGAAAGGCAAAGGAAAGTAGTCCTTCCTAGTTGCTTAGTTGAGTCTCCTATAGTTAATCAAACTCTCTATCTGTTCTGGACTCTTGTGGGTATCATCTCATTTTTCATTCTTTACAATTGTAATCCCAAACTTTTTAAACACTACTTGGACAGAGTTGATCCAAGTACTATTTGAAATGAGATAGATGATGTCAGCTTGTAGCAGCTTGGTGACCTCCTTCTTTACCACATGCAGAATGAGGGATTCAACCTCCTTTGTGATTGTTTTACTAGCTTAGTGCCTTCCTCTAATAAAACTCTATGCTTCCTAATGACTTCTAGCAACTTTTTCTCTTGATCATCATTAATTTTGGTGGATATGATGACATGTAGCTTTTCATCTGCCTCTAGGTAAGCATACTTCAAATGTCTAGGTAGAGATTTTAGCTCCAATATGGGTGGCTACTCTACAGAAAAAAGCAATCTGGTGTTGGTATTTGTTGGAACTTCAGTAACCTGTAAATCATTAGAGTTAGATATGTTTGTAATTGTTATAAATAAGTTGTTACATTTTGACTCCATGAAAATTTTAGCTGCATTAGCATTGGGATCTGCAGAATTATCAGTTAAAAATTCATCTCGTTCAGCACAAATACTGCATATGGAAAAACCATTGCATGAATCACAAGCATATGTGTTAGTGCATTTAAAAAAATCCAGAAAATCTTCATCTCCTAAAAATTCAGACAAGCTATTATCAACAAGTTTCACAAGCAGGTATATGTGAAATACCGAATGGTCCTCAATGGGGTGTTTCATGGCATCCAAAATATTGAAATGGATCATGCTGTCTCCAAATTCTATAATGAGTGTGCCTGCATGAACATCAATTTTTGTTCTGGTTGTCTTTAAGAAAGGTCTACCTAAAGATGATAGGTGGTGCACTATTCAATGCATCTCCTCTTTCCATATCCAATATGTAAAAGTCTGTAGAAAAAATGAGATCATTCACTCGAACCAACAAGTCATTAATGAGTCTTGCAAGGTGGGTTGTGCTTCTACTAGCTAGTTGTATAACAACACAGGTAGGCTACAAAGGACCAAGAGATAAAAAATTGAAAATAGATAGAAGTATAACATTAATAAACACTCCTAAATCAAGCATAGCATCGTCAAACTTGTTATTGCCTATGGTGCAGGAAATTATGAATGTCCCTAGGTCTTTACACTTCTTAAGAATGGTTGTTTTTTATTTTTCAAACAAAACTGACATATTCCTTCTCATATTTATTCTCATTGCCCTTCAAACTTCTCTTGTGAGTGCACAAGTTCTTTACGAATTTAACGTATCTTGAAATTTGTTTAATCGCTTCTAGCAAAGGTATGTTGACCTTTATTTTTTTAAATGTTTCCAAGATTTTTTTATCTGCTTCTTCGATTTTTCTGCTGTGCTAGATTGTTCTCTGGGGGAAAGAAAGAAACATATTTTTTTGAGTTTTTTGTTGCACTTATGGAAGTAGAGGGATGAATAAGTGCAGGTTCTGCAGCTGCTAAGTTGTTCTCTTCATTATGCTCATTTGTTGGAACAGGTTCCTTGCTGCCACTAGGGTTTTGTTTACTAGAGCACCTCCACTAATTGCGTTGATCATACTCCTATTTAATGGGTGCAATTCTTCATAAAATTACTGGATAAGGAGTTGATCACTAATTTGATGGTGAGGGCAGCTAGCTCAGAGTCTTTTAAATTTTTTCCAATATTCATAAAGTGTTTCTCTGTCCAGTTATCTTATACCACAAATGTCTTTTCTTATTGATGCAGCTCTAGATACATGAAAGAATTTATCCAAGAAGAGTCTCTTAAGTTTGTCCCAACTTATGATGAACCCAGCTGAAAGATAGTAGAGCCAATCCTTTGCTGTTTCCATCAAAGAGAAAGGAAAAGCCTTCAACTTCACATGCTCTTCTAGAACACCCTGGAGTCTTATAGTTGAGCACACAATATGGAATTCTTTTAGATGTTTGTAAGGATCTTTACTTGCAAGACCATGAAATTTAGGTAACAAATGAATTAGACCAGTTTTCAAAACAAATGGAGCTTATACATCAGGATACTAAATGCATAATGTTTGGTATGTGACATTCGGTGCAGCAAGCTCCTTAAAGGTTCTTTCATTATTTGCCATCTCTTCAAGATCAAAATGCAAAGAGTTTGTAGAAAAATGAATATATGTAGCTGAAGTGAGACTATCTATACGCTCAAAATGAGTCATATTTCATCTAATGTTACTATAAAAAGTTTTATCTATTTCTGAATCAAGTGGATAAACTTTGACTTAGTCATATACTAAAGAATAACTCTGAAATTTGCAAAGACTCTAGATAGCAAAATTATGTAAAATTTGATGAGCAAAATGAAAGATTATACAAAAAAAAAATGCAAAATATAAAAAAAATTATGCAAAATGTAAAAAATTGAAATAGAACAAATTCAGAGTTATGCAAAAAAAAAAGTTCATAAAATAGAGTGATTAACTAGATAATAAAATTTTATGATGACATGTCAATTTGTTAATGGTGACATGTCAACCAATTGAGTAGTTGTAACTAACTTCCATATTTGTTAAGTATATTAGAATCCTGTGTATGTAGGTTCATGTGTATAACTACTGATATTATATTAGTGCATGCAATAATTTTTTAGAATAAATGAAAGTGAAACTCTCATTTTCTCTTAACTTTATCACATATGTTAATCCAAAGTTGTAATATCATATACAAGGATAAAACTACAAAAATTTCTCAAAGAGAAAAATAATACAATATGTATTACCAAAATTCTTTTTTATTCACAATCTACATTAGAATTATAATATAAAAATCATACAAATTAGTTCAAGTAATAATTTGGCATACTTATTTAACAAGGTTTTCTTATTACTAACTTCTGAAAAACATAAAAATATTGTTAAAGTTTGAGAACTAAAAGAACTCAACTAAAATGTATTATACTCTTTTTTTTTTTAAGTAAACCTTCAAATTATTCTTTAAGTTAGTGAGTGTCAAATATATTAGTTTCCAAGAATTTTAAAAGACTCATTAATCTTCGACTTTGTCAAACATGAGACATTTTAATCTAACTAACATATTTTGTCATAATGATGCTAACTCTTGTCATTAAGTGACACTTAGGATATCAAAACGACGTTGTTTCCCACCCCAATATCCAAAATAATGTTATTTTCATTTTTTTCTCCTCCCATGTCCCAATCACCTTCACTATCGTGTTCTTTCTCCTCCCCATTGATATTTTTGTTCCACACTCTCTTGGCTTATATGACTCCCATGACTTTATCCTTATGTTATATCATTGTTGCCTTGTTAGACTTCTCCTTGCTCTCAATCCCCTCTGATCCCTTAGATATACTCATGCTTGTCTCTTATTTTTGTAATAATGATTCATGGTTTCTAGCATTAAGCTCACGTTAAGAGGAAAAGTGATGTCACAAAGAATAAATGCATGACTAAAGCTTGGGCTAGTAGTGATTTATGGCCGGACGGAGAAGATAAAGGAAGTAGAAAAATAAGGAGAGAGAGAAACTTTAGTGTAACTGTCATCGTCAAATTCTTCCTGTTCTTTTATTGCTTGTGGCTCTTCCTTTCCTTTGGTTATGGACACATGTTTACCGTAGTGTGGCTCTAAGGAAAAAGCACCACTAGCGTAAACCACTATGAGGGGCTGAGTTACAGTGACATGTCTTCGAGGGAGAAAGGGAGAGAGAGAAAGAGAAGGAGTGGAAGGAAAGCGTTTGGGCAAGTGGTGGTGTAGGAAGTGAATTTGGAGAAGAAAGATAAACAAAGAAGAGAATGTGGCAACTAGAACACTATGGGTGGAAAAGGAAGGGATTGTTAGAAATAGTAGTAATAATAATGACAAAAATAAGACTAGTTTATGAGATTGTTGAACAACATTGTTTTAGCATGCTAGGTTGAACACTTAAATAATAAAAACATTGTTCTGATATAAACAGTTAGTTGACTAAAGTGTTTGACATTTGATAAAGTTGAGAATTAAAGAGTCTTTTTAAAAATCATAGAAACCAATTTACTTGATGTTCATAAACTCAATGATTAATTTTGGATTTACATTTTTTTTCCTCAACCATTATTTTTTTCCCTTAGATTTTTCATAATAAGATTTTTAATTAGACAATTTTGATAGCAAGCTAAAAAATCTTATAGTCTATTTTTTTCTCTATGCTTTTGTCCCAAAAATTTTCTCTTAATAACATTTTAACTAGGTATATTTTTAAGAAATGACCATAAAAAGGAAGTGTTATGAATATCATAATCAAGTAGATGTATATCATCATCAATCAAATAAAATTTAATTTTAATTAATAAAATGTGAGATCGTAAGAAGATATTGTGAATATTTACAGAATTATAAAATTCTTGTTTTCTTTTATTCGAATTTATTACTTGTATAAATATCTCCTATGTTATTGAAATACTATACAACTATGTCTTTTGCATTAATATTTCTCTTTCTTGTCTTTATTATTTTTTTTGACATTATTTCACAACTAAATTATAAAAAAGTATTATATTACTTTACAAATATAGGTATGGCTCACATAATATTGACAAAATCTATCAATATTATCAATACTAAAAATATTTTTAAAATTAGAATTTTAAATTTATATTTAAAATTAATTATGTTACAAATTAATTAAACTAAATTAACATGTAGTAACTTGTCGAAGTTGTTTGAATATAGAACTTATATCAATAACTTTGTAGCTTAAAAAACTAGAAGAATAAAATAAAATCTACTAAATAATACTATACTATTTCTTGAAAAAATAACATCAAAACTTTTACATATAACTATAATTAAGGATAAAAAATGTTTATTAAAAAAACAAAAATAAAAAACATAATGTCACATTTAATAAATAAAAAATTAAACTAATATATTTTTATTATTTTAAACATATTCAAGAAACTAACAAAAATATTTAAAACTAAATTATTTTGTAAAAGAGTAAACTTTTATATATATATATATATATACTTGTAGTTGTGCATCTAGTCAAATAATATTGGTTTAACTAATTTAATATTAAATTAAATATACAAATAATTTGTAATATGAATTGAATTGATCGTTCAGTTTTAAGTTAGATCAATCCAACCAATATGCTTATTCTTAGTTTAAAAATATCACTTATATATATATATATAATATTTTTTATTATCACAGTGAGGTAAATTTTATGCAAGTGTGGAAGAAAATTTTAAATTAATTAAAATTATTTTTAGTTTAAACTTATGAACAAAATTTAATAAATTTGAATCAAACTAACTTAAAAAAATAGATTGATTTAATTTGAATAATTAAGTTGACAATGCATATGTATTAAATAATTTGATATAAAAAGAAAAAAACCTCATAATTAATAATAAAAATGCATAAATATATCGTTAAAAAAATTTAATAATATCTTTAAATTAAAATACCAATTAAAAACATTGGTTAAAGAAAAAAAATTGCTCAAATCCTTAAAAAATATGTATATAGGAATGAATTATTCAGTGTACAAAGTCGTTTTTCGGTAGTAGGGGCCATTACACGGCTTGTGCATACAATTTAATTTACAACATCAATATCATTTTATATTTTAACAGGACAAGCTCTTCATTATGTTCCTGGTTCTTGGATGGGATGTCAGTAATTTATTTTAATGACTTCCTTTTGTGTTCTATAATCTAATGTATTTATGACTGTTTGCTTCATATTAGCAAAGGTAAGACTATAGTCCTCAATTAAAAACAGAAGTATATGGCTTCTTTCCTCCAGTTGTATCGCCTCCACAGTAGTCTCTAAAGTAAATAATTGCTTGAAATATTTTAGATGATGGATTTTGTGATGAGCTTGGCGTGTTAAGTAAGAAGAAAAAATTGTGTAAAAATTAATTAATGCACGAATGCAAGTAATTTGACATGTTGAGTAAGAAAAGAACATTGTGTAAAAAATAATTAATGCAAGCAAAATATTTATATTTAAAATTTCACTGTTACTCTTAATGGTTGTAGAATTATTACCATATAGCAAGTAGCTTTTAAGTGTATGTATACTAGCCAAAATAAAGTACTTAACAACTCTATCTTTAGAGTGTCGTGTATGTATACTAGCCAAAATAAAGTTCTTAACAACTCTATCTCTAGAGTATCGACGTGAAAATGATTATAGAAATAAGATGCTTTAAAGATGGAATGATGTTCAGCATAAGCATCTTAATTAAATAAAGTTTAAGTGAAGAGAAAATTAAAGAGAAGTCACAACATTTTATAAATAACTTCAGTTTTAAAGGAAAGAAAGAGAAACTACACTCCACGTGTATGAAGTATAGCTTTGGTTTTTGATAAACATTAAAGAAGGTCCTTTGAAGAAAAAGGCTTGAAGGCATTGGAAGGATTTTAAGAACAAATGACAAAGGCAAAGATAAAGAAGATAAAGAAAAACCTAGAGAAGATAGTTGTTGCATATTAGTGAGTGTGGATCGCTTCTCAAAGATGACTCATTTTATTTGATGTAGGAAAGTAGATGATATTATGAAAAAGCCACAAGACTTGTAACTAAAGACTACAAAAATAAGGGATCAACATTTGTATAAAAGAAGTACAAAATAAAACTAAAAATAGATAAAAAAAAAACAAAAGAAACTTCAACTAAAGACTCTCACTAAGCATAATTTCGTCTAACTTGATAATTAAAAAACATATTCATTGCAAAGTATCTTGAAATATTGTCTACTACCTAATGACTCAAATAATTGTGTCTTCATTGTAACATTATTTGAAACTTTTTCTCTTTGTTGTTCGATTAACCCTTCATCAACTTTAATAAAAGTTCTTGGACAATTTGAATTAGATCACTTTGTTGCTCATCTCTTATAAATTATGTAACACGAAAAAGAAAAGTATTGATAATTCTTATTTGAGTTTTTATATTAAAAAATGAGGAAGTTATAGATATACTTAATTTCCTTTTCAATATCTTGAATGATTTTTCTATTACATTTTGTACACTTAAATGATGAAGATTAAATAACTCCTTATAATTTTGAGGAGTGTTTCCAATGCACTTGTTGAGATGATATTTCACCCCTTGATAAGGTGCTAAAAACCTCATACCATTAGTATATCTTACATTTCCAAAATAAAATACTTACCTACAAATAAATAAAATTCAAAAGCTTGTATTGAATAAATTAAGTAAAATATTATTTTCATGATATTACCATTTGGAATGTGAAAATTATGATGACAATGTAAAGCATCCCACAATACTTAAGAATTTTGGGCAAACCCTTCCCACCCAAGTAACACCTAACCAAATCTTAAATTTGGATTACAAGTTCCTGATACTTTTGCAAAGACAACACCCTTTCTATTATGATAACTAGGCCTATCTTTAATGGAAACTATTATAAGAACGTGTCTTATTAAGTGCTCCAACACAATTCTACAAATAACACAAATGCATTAAAAAAATTAGTGTTCCAAAAATGTTTAGTTAGCAAATATAATCTACCAATTGATTAAGTTACCTCAAATCATCTTCATTTGTTTGCATTTGAACCTTCTACATTATAAGTATGAAATTTCAAATAATCCTTACTTTCAATATAGATCTTAAGACATTATTGAATTGTGTATTTATTATTTCTTTAGATTTATAATAATTAAATTGAGCAACTTTGTATTTTGAGGTATGAGTAAGGATATGTCAAAATATCATCACAGCTTTAACTACAGGAACATTTCTCATTTATATTAACCCATCAATCTATATTGCCACAACTTCAACTACTATTTCATAGAGATAATTAAAGCTTGAAAAATACACTCTTATTAACCCCTCAATTAGTCAATAAAATCTTTTCTTACTTTATAAAGAAAATTCAAGAAACTGTCTTTCCAATTCCCATTTAGGAGCTGATTCCTTAACAAAATACTTATTATGATATCATGTTACTATACCCATAAACATCAGTGTTATCAAATGGCAGCCATGACGGTGCCATGGCAGTTCTGAAGACTACCGTTAAACTGTCTTTGTTACATGGCAGATTCCGATGGCGGCACCATGACGGCCGTTACCCGCATGGCGGTAATGGCAGTCATGGTAGAAATCCTTCAAAATTGGCAGATTCAATGGTTTGAGCCCAAACCCGACCCGGCCCAACGGTGACCCGTGCAGAAATAAGGTTAGTACCCCTCTTCTTTGACACTCAAAGCTGACCCTCTTCTCAGATCTCTCTCTCTCTTCTAATCCCTCTCGTCTCCGATCTCATCTCTGTTCGTCTGGACTCTCCAATCCCTCTCATCTGTATTCGTCTCTTTGTTCTCCAACGTCATACTCATCTTCCATTACTGTTTTCTTTGACTTGTTACTGTTCTGTTGGTGGCTGCGACTCTGTTCTCCATCTCTAGCGACATCTCCTCCATCTCAGGCGACCTAAATCTCAATTTTTGGTGACCCGAACCTCCATCTCTGGCGACCTCCTTTTTTCGGTAGCAATCTTTTTTTGTTTTTCCCTCTCTCTTGCAATTTTTTTTTAATTTCTTCATTTCTATTTTTCTCTTTCCATAGTTTAATTTTTCCTTCATCCATCTTTCTGTTTTTTCTGTGTTTATCTTCAAAAAAGCCCATTATCTTTATTTCAGCTTCTCTTAACATGGCTCAACAAGAATCTTCATCATCAAGAGCTTCTAATCGATTCGACCCAGGATGGAAATACGCTCATTCGTTGAAAGAGGGTGATACAAACAACATTATATGTAACTTTTGTGGAAAAGTTATGAGTGTTGGAATTACTAGAGTGAAACAACATTTGATTGGAAAGAAAGGTAATATGAGAGCTTGTTCCAAGTGTCCTAAAGAAGTTAGAAAAGAGATTGAGGCATATCAAAAGGATAAAAAGAGTCAAAACAACTTTGAAATGCCAAACGTGAGAAGCTTTGAAAGTGTAAGCTATGATGAAAGTGAGGATGAGGAGGATACCCAAACGTATACTATTGCCATGGGTAATCAGAAAGGGCCAATGGATTTGTTTTGTAGAAAGCCAGAAAATGCAATTGAGAAAAGGAAAAAGTTAAAATTAAGACAAACAAATATAAAAGAAGTTTGTGACAAAGAAGCCAAAGTAAGGGTCCATCAATGCATAGCTCAATTTTGGTATCAAGCTGACCTTTCCTTTAACCTCATTAAAATGAAGAGCTTTCAAGAAATGCTTACAGTTGTTGGTGCTTTCGGTCCAAATTTACCAGCTCTAAGTTATCATGATATTTGAGTTCCACTTCTAAAGAAAGAGCTAGAATATACCGATTCCCTCATTAAAGATCATAAGGAGCAATGGAGTAAACATCGCTGTTCCATCATGTCAGATGCATGGACCGATCAAAAGCAAAGATGCTTGATTAATTTTTTGGTCAACTCTCCTGCTGGTACTATATTTGTGAGGTCTATTGATGGATTTAATTTTGTAAAGACCGGTGAAAAATTATTTGAGATGCTTGATGCTCTTGTGGAAGAGATTGGAGAAGATAAAATTGTGCAAGTGATAACGGATAATGGAAGCAATTATGTCTTGGTTGGTAAGATGTTAAAAGTGAAAAGACTACATCTTTATTGGACTCCTTGTGCAGCTCATTGCATAGATCTTATGCTTGAAGATATTGGAAAGCTTCCTTTGATAAAGAAGACAATTCAAAGGAGAATATCGGTTGTTGGCTTTATCTACAGTCATTCAAGTACCTTAAGTTTGTTGAGAAATTTTACAAACAAGAGGGAATTGGTAAGACATACAGTTACTCGATTTGTAACTTCTTTTCTATCATTAGAAAGGCTTCACCAAGAAAAAATAAATCTTAGAAAGATGTTTACTTCTGAGGAATGGTGTAAAAAAAAGTTATCAAAGGAAGCTAAAGGGAAGCAAGCAACAAAAATTCTATTAAATCCTGTATTTTGGAATAATGTGGTGTATACTTTGAAAATCATGGCTCCTCTTATCCGGGTGTTACGTTTGATTGATGGAGAAAGAAGACCAGCCATGGGGTATATTTATGAAGCAATGGAGAAAAGTAAAGAAGCTATTATGAAGTCATTCAAAAATAATAAAAGTAAATACAAAGATGTGTTTGCAATCATTGATAACAGATGGACTTGTCAGCTTCACCGCCCATTACATGCAACTGGTCACATTTTAAACCTTAAATTTTACTATGACAACCCTCAAATTGAATTTGATTTGGAAGTTACAAATGAGTTATATGATTGTATCAAGAGGTTGGTGCCAAGTCGAGATGTGCAACAAAGTATACTACTTGAATTACCAATTTACAAGAGCGATGGTGATCTCTTTGGGTCCGACTTTGCAAAATCACAAAAAAAAAGCATTGCTCCTGGTAATTCATCAAATTCTTCAATATTTTAATTTTAAGGTTATACTTCATCTTTAGAGTTATAATTTATTTTTCATTTTATAGCTCAATGGTGCAGAATGTATGGATATTCAACTCCACATTTGCAGCAACTAGCTATCAAAATTTTGAGATTGACATATAGTGCATCCGGATGTGAACGCAACTGGAGTATTTTTAAGCAAGTAATTTTTTATCTCTCGAGCCTACTACTTTCTTTTAGAAATTAGAGAGAAACTAATTAATATTCTTATAATTAAACTCACATTGCAGATTCATTCAAAGAAGAGAATAAGCTTGATCACAAAAAATTACATGACTTGGTTTATGTGAAATATAACCAACAACTCAAAGAATGTTACAATCTTAAAGATGTAATTGATCCAATTACACTCAATGATATTGATGAGTGTAATGAGTGGTTGGTTGGAGAAATGAATGATGATGCTCTAGATGAGGATGCTGGAAATGACTTAGTTTTTTATGGTGATAACACTTTAAATTGGGCAACTGTTTATGAAGCTTTTGGAATTGGAGAGCCTACAACATATACTAGGTGCCATTCTAAGAAAAGAAAGAGTCTATCAAGTGGTATCACTATCAAAGCTGCAAAAGTTTTCAAGATTAAGGTATGTTCAACAGCAAAAGGAAAAGAGAAAATGGTTGTTGAAGATGATGATGAAGAATTAGAAGATGAAGAAATGTCAGAAGAAATAGAAGATGAATTAGAATTTAATCTTCCACAATCTGAAGGAGAAAAGGAGAAGGGATATGCCTTGGTGGATGAGAAAGAGGATGATTATGTTGGAGTTGAAGAAGAAGACTAAATTGATAATCTTTATTTTTATTGTTAACTTGACATTTGATAATAACATATTTTGTATTCAATTACATTTGATAATAACATATTTTGTATTCAATTATACTTTGGATTGGAGGTTATGTTACATATATTTTGAGTTAATTATTTTCTATTATTTTCTGTGATCTATAGTATTTTTTTTATATATTTTATTACATCCGCCATAAATCCACCATAACCCGCTATGGCGGCTGCCATAACTTTATGGCAGTTTTTTGAGTTTCTACCATGAGCCGCCATCTGCTATTGATAACATTGATAAACATGTAAACAACAGTAGCAACAATGACACTGGCTTTCTTCTCGAATATTTCTTCAACTCTTTTATGTTTTCTTGGAGTAACTGAAATGTTAATTATACTAATGTTCATTTCTTCTTAATCCATAACCTTATGAAATTATACTATAGTTGTATTAATTTTTTAAATTTATTATGATTAATTACTTACATAAAATTAAGGATTATAATTATTAACAACAAAAAGAAACTAAATAAATAAAGATTGGTTTGACACCGAAAAGAAAAAAAGTCATTTCGATCACGGGAAATAAGAGAAGAATACCAACAAAAATGGCAATAATATTAGTAATTTCTCTTTATTAAGTCATAATAGATATAATAGTACAAGCAATTCTTCCTTTAATGACCACCTAGATAATTTTCTTAATCACATTATAATGTATATGAATATAGCAAATTATAACCTATGACAACACTACTACTCCACCACTTAACAACTATTCAAATATTAAGAATCAATATGATGAACCTTCGAGTTATCAAAGGTGATGTTATAAAATATTAGCTTTAATTGAAATGTGAAGTTTAGTAAAAACAGAGAACATTTTGAAAATTTCTAGCAAGCTTGAATTGTTTATTTTGAATGTGTAATTGACTTACAAAAATCCCAAAAGTTAAGTATATATTTGTTTCTTCAATACATATATTTTGTGAATATGAAGTTTGTTCTTTATGTGCTTATTTTCTCTTTATAATATCTATATTTCAACAAGAAAAATTCTTTTAATTGCTAACGATAATAAATTTATTGTTATGATATTATTAAGCAAACAAGTGCATTTAAAGTAAGATTATTCAAAGCCTAGGATCATGTGTATGCATTATTCTAAAAAAAAAATATGGAAAAGATGTGGTGATTCATTGTAATACATATATTTTTATTTCTTAAAAATGGTAACTTAAATTACTGCATTTAATAAAAAAGAAATATTGTTATGTTTACTTTTTGTTAGTTTAAAGTGAATATTGTACAAGGAAGTGAAGAAAACCACTTTAACTCATTTTTTTTATGGTTTTATTACTCACTAAAATCAAATATCAATTTGAAGAGTCACACTTTCAAAAACATGAAAATGACTTATGAAACGACAATTATTCTCTCCTTATACTACTTGAAATTAATAACTTACATGCAGTCCCACTAATTCTTTATTTAAAATCCATACACCACAAAGCTAAGTATGTCATTTACATGTATGAATTTGCTATAAACCTACAATTCAATTATATTACTTGATGTATTTGAAGGTTACCTATGCTCCAGAAGGAACTGCAGAAATTTGTTTAATTTTTATAATTATTTGCATATTATCATCATAATGTGAATGTTGAACGAAAAAATAATGTTGTATACAAAATAATACACATTTATGTTCACTAATTAAAAGCAAAAAAAAAAAAAAAACTCTAATATGTAGCTTATAAGACAAATCTATGCATGTCAAAAGACCGTGTAAAGCTATTTACCTCATCATTTGTAAGTATATGAATTAATCATATGTACTTAATCCTATACATCCTATACAAGTGTATGATGTAATTTTACATTTACCAAAAAGTCTTCAATGTTCTTTGCAATTATTTTTTATTGCACATTATAATTTCTCTAACAACTATTTTTATTTTAGTTAGTCTTACTTTAACTCAGACCTTGCTCTAACCTTGGCAGTCATACCTTTCACTCTCAAATTATTTCACCTAGGAAGCACCTATACAATTGGAAGGCCACCGTACCAATGTCAAACACATTTAACATGAATATATAGATGACATGTTTGTATATGCATCAAAATTCATACAAACACAAATAGTTATATATAGATATTACATGGTAATTGGTAAGTGACAAACACACCTACTTTTATCTAAATACCTAGCTTCCATTCTTTTACGTAATGTAATGCCTCAATTACTACTCCACAAACACAACATATATTACTTGTTTCCTTCTATTAAACATATAAAAAAAAAAAGTTTATAATCAAATATATGAATTATCACAAGATTCATAAGAGGGAATAGTTTATGATCAAACATGTTTTACCATAAATTTAGTTTTCAATTTCGATCATACTTAAAAAGTAAAAAAGAAAATTAAATATTGTGTAGATAATTATTTGAGAAATAAGTTGGAAATACATAAATCAAATTTATACGGAGATGAAAGAAAATATATTAACTAGAGAGATAAGAGAAAATTGAGAAACACATACATATAAAAGAAAAGGAAAGACGAACCTAAAGAATTTAGATAGAGAAAAAAGACGAGCAAGAGAGCAAGAAAAAGAAACGCAAGGTTGAAAAACATAAAGTACATTAAATGTTTAAATTTTTTAACCATTATGTTAAAATTTATAATGCTTTAATTTTAGTTTATTAAAATTTTCCATTAAATTTCTTAAATATTTAAGTTCTTTAAAATTTAATATCCAAATTAAACATTTTAACAAACATAATTTTAAACAATCACAAAAATTGAATTCTTCACTTTAAAGTTTCTTTCCAAACATTACCTAAAGTTGATAAAATTTAGATATAATATGTTTAATACTTTTAGTATTTTTTTAAAATAAAAATTAAACTTTTACTTCAATAATTTGTGATAATATTAAACGTGAAAATATTATCTAAATGAAATTCTAATTTTGATTAGAAAATAGTATTAAAAATATTTTAAATTTTTTTTACCTAAACAATTTTTTTTTTTTTGTGTTTGGAAAAATAATAGAAAAAATAGACAATGCTCACTCCAAAAGGAACAAAGTTTGTATAATTTGGAGGAGGTATATTCCAATAGACCCAATCAGTGCCCTGAACTCTACCCAATCTAACCAACCCATCAACTATGCTATTACACTCACGATTCACGTGAACGATGTCTATAGTCCAATCCAACATGATCCAATCTCTAATTTTCCTAAGCAAGTCACCATGAATAGTCAAAGAATTGGAGGTTACATTCAACGTCTCATTAACCATCTCCAAAGAATCTAATTCAAGAATTACATCCCGTAATCCAAGACGCCAAGCAAATTAGAGACCCTAAAACATGGCTAGAAGCTTCGCTTGTGTAGCATTACCATCCCCAACAGTTGCTGAGAATCCACCAAGCCAATGACTCTGATCATCCCTCAAAACATCACATATGCCCATACGAACAGTACTAGGGTCAAAGTTTCCATCTACACTAAGCTTCACCTTATTAGTTGGCGGGAGGATCCATTTGATTCTATAGGAGTATAACCTAAAGGCGCCTTCAGGGCCCAGAATATGAATGTACTCATCATGACATATAAATCTAACGCAATACATAATGAATACTACATTTCTCATTATTGAAGCAGGCATTGTTCCTCCACCTCCAAAGCCACCAAACTGCTGCTAGAAAGAGAGAATCTTTCGCTGAATGCACCATCGTAAAACACCCAATCATACACATCATCGCAATCAAACCCATGTACATAAACTATGTAAAGTCCATGCTAAACCTCTAGTGAATGCGAACAATGCTTAAAGACATGCATGATGTTTTTAACACTTCCCGAGCAACGACTACAACTAGTATTATCAATCAAGTTGTAGTGCTGCCTTTAGGCATTAGTTGGTAAGGAATGAAGCATCATCAACCAAGTTAGAAAATGAACCTTCTCAGGAGTGTGAAGACGCCCAACCTAGCCCCAACACTGCTTAGTTATCACGCTTGATGATGCATCCAATAATCACCTATACCCTTTGATCACTGAATAGCTTCCTGAAGCAGTTGCTTTCTAATACCAACTCTCCTTCATGCCCAAAGAAATACACGGGACTGTATCTACAAAGCAAGCTCAAACCTGATCATTTATAGGAGAAGCAAGGCCAAGTAAGTTTTAAGTCTCCTACTACACGATGTCTTTCAGTTATAGGTTAATATCTTCAATATGAATATACGAACCATATCACTTAGTTTTCTCACCTTTGCCTAGGTATCAACCAAACAGAGGCTTCTCCCCATCCCACTGTGTAACCAAACCCCTCCTTCAACATATTCTTAGCAAAAACAAGATTATTCCAAACACACAACGCCGTAGCTGAAGCTTTAGCTTTCATAACATGACCACCATTCAAATATTTGTGAGTAAATATCCGAACCCAAAGCTTATCCGAGTTAGTTATCATAGTCCACACCAACTTACCTAGCATGGCTACATTCAACAATCTTATCTTCCTAAGGCCCAAACCTCCACTCCTCCTAGGTGTAGTTAGCTGATCTCAGTTAACAAGATGTCAACTTTTTTTGTATAGACCACTTGCTCAAATAAACTCCCCTCATCACCTGCTCTATACGATTGCAAATAGTCTTGAATAACAAAGCTTTGTTGAGATAAATTTTCTAATAACACTTTTTTAAAACATATTTTTTAATATATTTCATGTGATTGATAATTGTTTTAAAAGTTTAAGTTTTTACATTATAAGTTAATCCTTTTTTAAAAGTTACTTTTGACAATTCAAAAAATAACTAATGACAAAAATTGTGTATAGAATAATTTATTTTTAATCTTTCTCAAAATTATTACTTACTTTTGTACGTGCTTGGATATGTTGTAAAACATGGATACATAAAAAGTTCTATAATATCTTATTCAAACTTCTACATATATTATAATAAAGGTATTATTAATAACTATTATTGTTAAAGTTAATGAATTAATAAACTATTTTTTTTTATTAAAAATATAAAGAGATACATTAAAAATAACATAAAGGTGTTGATTGTTATGTTGTTATGATAGAAGAAATATATACTTTGGTTAACATTTTTCTATAATAATACATTTATATAAATAATTTATGAGTTTTAATTATCAATGCTTCATTTTGATGAAAAAGAAAATGAGTAGAAAGAAAATAAGCAGACAAAAAATATTGTGAGACAAAAAAAAGGTTAGTGAAATAAAAAAAAGTGTATTTATTTGGATGAATAAAAATATGAAAAAAAATAATAATGAAAAAGAATTTCTTTACAATGAATGAAAATAAAGTAAAAGAATAATTTATATAAGAAATATTTTTATAACACAAATAATTTATTTCAACAAAAATTATTTTTTCTTAATTATGTATTTTTTTAATTGAATTTCTATATTTTTATATTATTTCAAAATAAGTTTTAATATAAAAAATCTCAGCATTTTGTATGAAATTTTTTTAACAGTACACCTTATAAAAAAAAATATTGTTTTTCATTCATATAAGACAAAACATTCAAACAGATGGAACAAAAATTTTCCTACATTTTTTCATCCTTAATATTTTAGAAATTGAGCATTTATTTTTTAAGTTTAATCGTGCTATACCTTTTATACTTTAAAATTTTCATATTTTTTAAAATTTATTTGATTTTTATTTTAACTTATCTATTTAATCTTCATTTAAATATTTATTTAATTTAATAATATCATAACTAGTAAAAATTTATATATATATGTATATATATTTTTTGTTAATTAAAAAAATAATACAAAATATTTCATAAATAATTTAAATAATAATAACAAAAAAATTACCATCACCTTTTCAACAACAATACTTATTATAATTGTAAAAAAAATAATTATTATCATTTTTATATTACAGTGTGCACACAAATATGACTTCAAGGATAAAAATTTTAATTTTTATTTTAGTCTTTCAAAAGTAATTTAACATTAATGAATTAAAAATAATCACAATTTTTTAAATTATTGAAAATTACAAAATAATATTTTTTTACTATATTATAATGATAACTATTATGATTATTTAGATAAGATAATAGTGAAAAAAATAATAAAAAATTATCTACCCAAATATTTTGTTATTATCACACAAAAATATTAAAATAATCATTGTATTATTTTCATTGTTCATTTGAAAAATAATTTCAAAGATAAGATTATGATCTTTGAGTTTTGATTAAAAGATATAAGTTTATTTTCTCTTTTAACTTTTTTGGTTTTATGCTTAATAATTAATTATTGTAATCATAAAACTAACTATTACACATCACATTATATATTTTTTCGGAATTTTAACCTTGAAAATTAATTATTAATATATTTTCACCACAATAAATTATCTTACAATTAATTTTTATTTAATATATCTAAACACAACTTTTTTAATATATTCAATAACCGGATGTTTTGGAATTAATTTAAACACACACTAAGTAATTTAATTATTTTAAAGGAAAATTAATATGTTTTATTTTAAAAAATAGAATATCTTTTAAAATATTATCATAGTTAGTATATTATTTATAAATCTTAAATGATATTATTGTAAGAACCGAAATAATAATAAAAACATACCGAGCACAGATACAAGTGTAATTAACAATAATGTGGAAAACCGAAGTGGGAGCCAAAAGTTAAATTGGCATGTAAGATTATTTATTGCTTTAAATTACGAAATAAAACGTTGAGACGTGCGTTTCGATGTAGGTCGGGAGAGTGGGCATAACGCGTCTGACAACGAAGAAGCCAACTCAAATACCATACCATAGATTGATAGATAGATTCGTAGATTATGAAAGATATCATCATCGTTGACATCACCCACACTTATCTATGTTCACAAAAACATAAGTATTCATTCTTAAACAGAGATAAATAAACGATTGTGGAAACATGTTCTCATTTTAAATTTAAAAAATGCGGTGACGAGTGGACACAAAAGAGCCACATCGATTCCTATTTTTCTTTTTAAATCTGTTACTCATTTAAAAACATTTTTATATTAATTGTTTGCTCCCAGGATACTATTTATTAAGAACATTTTTATCAAAAATTAATTAACGAATTTTTTTCATTTTAAATAAATTTATTAATTTTAATTTTAAAGTTGAGTAACTAGTTTTTTATTAAAAATATAATCTTAAAGATTGAAATTAAAAAACATAAAAAGAAAGACACGTGACAGAACACTCTCGAGGCCCAGACAAAAACGAAAATAAAGAAAACTCTGAATGTGGCTGTGCCTATACCTATCTACCAATCTAATCTTAAAAACTCTCTCTCTCTCTCTCTCTCTCTAAACCAAACTTCCAGTAATGGAAGTGGGACGAGGCTATGGTTTAGGAGCTTGTTTTCCTCAACTGGAAACAGTACTAACAATCTATCTCTCACTGCTACTTCAACATTTTCGTTTCATTCAATTACTAAAGCCCAGGCCCACCTACTTAGTTTCTCTTCCAACTCAGATGTGCACAACCAGGCCCACTAGCCATTGCTTTCAAACCCCTTGCCCATATATTCTACCTAACTTCTATCCAGTCTTTACAAATACAAAAACAAATCATTTCAATTTTTTAAATAAATATATTTATAAAAGTAAAATGAATATCTAATACTTCCCATAACTGTAACATAAGAAGTATTAATAATGTTATCCAGTTTTATATTTGTATTTAATATTGCGTTTATTTACATGATCTATTTCGTATTTAATTTTATGCTAAATAGTGTGAATTTGTATTGTTTTCTAAAATGGTTTTGCATCAAAACTAATTACTTGTTGCTTTGGGGTGAACTAAATGTTACTATTTACATAGAAAATGAATTGTTACAATTTCAAACTGTATCTCCTACATGAAAAAGCTGTTAAAAAATTTGACTTCATCATGCTAAAAATATCTTTAGTTGAATTGAAATCATCCTCTATAAACTACATATGATCCCATGAAAACAAAAATTAAATTCAAATAATGACACGTTCTTTAATTAACATTACGTGTTAGGGATATTAAGAGATATGCATATATTTTTGTCAAACTAGACTATTTTATAATCAGCATGGCTTAAAATTAATTCTAGAATGCTCAAAATCTAGGGAATTAGCTCTTAATAAAGGAGCTAAAAAGGAAAGAACATAATCTTAAATACAGAAATCACAATAAGCAATAAAAGTCATATGGACTACACTAAACACAGTGACAAATTTCCCTAAAAATATGGATGAAACTATCACAATTACATTCTTTAAATAATGAATAGACCAATATAAAGGAATATAAAATTGAAGAATATTCTTAGTATACAAACTATATTGAATAGCCTCTTTTTGAAACCAACCTCAATACACAGTTCTTAAAACTTAGTTTTGATCAATTACAGTTCTTCAAAGATGGCCCGAAGTGCAGTTGCATAAAACTAACTTTTTATGAAGCCAACTATAAATGTCCCATCATAATCTGATTGACCAAGATAAGTAAACAGGTACAATTAGAATCAAAGACAGAAAAGTTTTTTACCACCTTTCAAATTACAACGCCAGATTAGAGATAACCAAGAAACTAAATAACTATCATGAGAAAATATATGAAAATATTTCAATAATTTTAATTTTTTAACAATATTTTTTAATGATTTTCTTATTTACTTAATAACATTTTTAAATATATTTTATCTTTAAAAATTAAATATATTTATAGTTTATTTGATATGTATTTTTAGAATACTAAAATATTAATCATTAAATATGATGAGAGAATATAACATTATTTCGTATACGGTTATTTAAGATCAACAATTTTTCAAGAAAACTTTCTTAAACATGTACTTGGTTATTTTTAGTTTTTTTTTTTAATTTATCTGACTTTCAACTATCTTTAATATAATGGATTTGTCATCTATCCATGATTAAAAAGAATAAAAATACTAAATGTCTTGTAAATATTTTAAATTATTTTAAAAATTAAAATTAATAAATATTTTTTATTTTTACTTCCCTACCATTTATCTATAAATATGCAATAAAAAATATTTTTTCATTTATTTACTCTTGTTGATTAACGTGATTTTTACTTAAAAAAATATTAGCCGATTTTCAACTTTGAGCAATAAAAACTACAAGAGTTACCTTGTAAATCATGAAAGCATAAGTACTGTTGTTTCTCGTCCGCCTTTCTGTTTATTTATTTATATTATCATAGAATAAATTACTTAATTGGTTATATTCTTGATTTCATTTATTTTTTATAACTCTTCAATATATTTTTAAATGAATATTTTTTAAAAAGTCTTTGTTAAATATATTTTTTTAGTGTTCTTATTTATCATTCGGAGTGTTCTTATGATTTTGAACATAATTTTTTCATTTTTTTTCTTATTCAACAGGGCTTTAGAGGCTGAAAAATAAGAACAAATTAGAAATTAGACTAAGTCAAGAAGCCCTCAAACAATCAAGTCTAATAAGAAGAGTTAGGGAAGGGAGAACCTCCTCAAAACTAGAATCAAGTCTACCTTCAGCCCTAACTCTAGCAAACTAATCAGCACATTGATTGAGTTCTCTTAAGATTGTCTGAATTTAACAAATTTAATGCTTTTAAGAATAAGGAGGATGGTCATTACTCTGAATATTTACAATTAAAGATATGACCTCTTTACAATCACTCTTAATTCAAATAGCATGGATATTCTTAGCAATAACTAACTTCAGCCCCGAAACAATCCCCCAGAGCTCGATTGCAAAGGGAGAGCAGCGATGTAAGGAATTAAAGAAACCAACTATGAAGACTCCATTATGATCCTGAATAAGACCCCCACAACTAGGCAGACTCGAATCATGTAGACTAGACTCATCCATGTTCAACTTGTATTATTTGACCAATATTGTTAAAAAATTAAAATTATTGACTTGCAATAGTGACTACTAAAGAAAGGATGCAAACGCTTGGGAGCTGTGCGTAGCTACTATCATTTATGATAGTTTATGATAGTAGCTACTATAGAGGACGTTAACTTCAATATAAATAGATTTTTAAAAATTAGGGTTAGGATCTTTTGACACTTTTAGATTTTTGCCATTTTTAGAACACTTTGTAGAGTTTAGGTCAGCCTTGGGTGACAGTCAATGATTCAACCTAGGGTTTAATTTTTATTTTCTTCTTACTTCTCTTTAATTTTTACATTGATATTGTTGATTTCTTTTCACTTTCGTTTGGTAATTGTTAGACTCATCCCTATAGAGGGCTAAACCTTTTGTAATCCTTACTGAGTTTACTTAAATTCTTGATTTTCTGGGTTTTGAATGTTAATATAATTTCTTTTTTGTTTTCATGAATTTCTTCTTTCTAATCTCCTGAATTGAATTAATGGTTGAATGAGGAGAACATTACTTAATTAACCCTAATTCATTTTAATGAGATTCTAAACTTGAATTGCTTAATTGTGGGTTTATTTCTAAGATTGCATAATCTTGGGATGAGAGATTAGAGTCTATTGAATTGCTTAATTCATATAGGAATATAGAGTTAATTTTTGCTTGTTAAATTAATCTAATTTTAGGAGGAGAGGAAGAGTATTAAATCTTGAGAGAAATAGGGATAGAGTCTACATGAATAAACTAGGGGTTAGTACATTTTATTGATTAGACTTTATAATTTTGCTTCTTGCTCTTTGTATTGAACTTGGAATCACACAACTCCCCTCCCCCCTAATTACTCATTTTCTTAGTTAATATTTGATACGTATTCTCAACTAATGTCATCGGAGATAACCTACGCTTACATCCTAAACTATATTTATTTTTTTGCATATTTTGATAAGGATTAGCAACAAAATCTTTATGTAAATCTAGTGATCATTAAGCAGCAATGTAAAAAATTGAAGAAACCAGCTATGAAGACTCCATTATGATCCCGAATAAGACTCCCACAACTAGCCAGACCTGAATCATGTAGAACAAACTCATCCATGTTCAACTTGTATTGTTTGACCAAAGGAGGTTGCCAGCTTATTTGAACATAAGGCTTTGAGACCTTAGCAAAAGACTTCAAGCAGCTCTTGAGGCAGAGATAAAAATAATGAAATTCATGAACAATTTTATTTAGCAATGCATCATTACTTAAGAGGGAATTCTGGAAAACATAATAGCTCCTATTATTCCAAAGAAAATAAGTCACAAAACCAAAAAGAGAATTCCAAAAAGGATGCCTATGAAAGTTATCTTTACACAAATTAAAATCCAGCCAATTAGAAAGACCAAGACTAAAGAAAGATCCTCATTTATCAGGGTTTTCATTGCATCTAGGACACAGAAGTGAATTAGTCATCTTGCATTTAAATCTCTCCTCATTGGTTAACAGACGTCTATGGGCAACTTTCTAGAGAAATACAAAACTTCTAGAAGGGCTTTTCAAATCCCAAATTAACTTAAATAACTGGTTATTACTAGTCTTATCTTGATTACAGTTGACACTAAGATTATAAGCAAAATTGATAGTAAAGATACCATTACCTGCACCTCTCCAGTAGCACTGGTCCTGACTACTAGTTAAATAAGGCGAATCAATTGAAGAAATTAAACTACAAAGATGATTTGGTAAAAATTGCTTGATTTTCACCCAATCCCAGCACCCATTCTGGGTAAACAAGGGCACTGGCAAATCAAACTCAAACTTATTTATAAGCTGACTAACAAAATTAGTTAAATTTTGAACATTAAGTAACCAACTATCTTGCTAGAATTTAATAGTCATGCCATTACCTAAAACCCAACCAAGGCCTTTATAAAACAGTCCCAGACAACAATTATTTTCTTCCATAAAGGGAATTTTTTTGGCAGTTAGAGTAATCAGGTTGTTTTCTTAAGACAAATCTATACTTGTGACAGATTACTTGGACCCACAAGTCATTTAGAGATGTTATGAGTCTCCAGCAGAGTTTCATACTAAAAGCTTTATTGACAGAATGAATATCTCCAAAACTAAGACCCTCCTCAATCTTAGGTTTACAAATTGTCGTCCAACTGATTAAACATTTCTTTCCATTCAAGGAACCCCATATAAAGTTTCTACAGATTTGAACAATCATTGCAAATAGAAACAGGGATAGAAACAACTTGCATCAGGTAATTAGGGATACTTATGATACAAGACTAAGCTAGAGTGATTCTACTTGTCATGGATAAAGAGTTCATCTTCCAAAGAGAAAGTTTTTTCCTTAATTTTCTAAAATAAATTGGAAGTCCTGCCTAGAAAGGTTAAGGTGACTAACAGGTATGCCTAGGATAAATGCTAATTTAAGCAGTCTTTCTAAAGCCTAAATAGCAACTGAGGCCCTGAGAAATGGCAAAATCACAACTGTTGAAAAAGAAAATGGAAAACTTATCCTTGTTGACTGAAAGCCCAGAGGCAAAGCAAAAAGTACTAAGCACCTCAGAGATAGCTACAATATTTTGAGTGTTTGCTTTAGCAACTAAAATTGTTAGCAAACATTAAGTGAGATATTTTGGAACCATTATTACTAACAGGGAAAGGGCTCTAATTACCACTATTAACTTTATCTTTGATCAAATGGCCAAGTCTCTCTACACACATATCAAAGATATAAGGGGGAATGAGATCTCCTTGCCTAATATCCATACTAGGCTTAAAAGCCTCTATTCTACTATTGTTCCAATTAATAGACATGTTCTAATTCTCGTATGTGTTTAATGATCCCAAAGTATGACATATGGGCATAAATGAGATTTCTATCCTTTGCACTAGAGATATGTAATGATTAAGCAACAAGTATGCTTTAGTCATCATGCTCTTTTGTGTAAAAGGTGAACCAGTTGATTAAGTAAGAAGTGTATAAAAATGCATCAACATGAGGACCTTTTGATAACCATCGACTCTTCTCTGTAACCAAATTGTTATTCTTATCAACTACTCATAAACATACTCTTGTAGCCTTGAAATGAATATTTGGTTATGTTATTCTGTAATCAAATTCACACCTTTATTAAGATTTTTATGCTTTAGTATTTCTTTGTATATGATTATATAAGGTTCTATTTCAGGGCTCTTTTATAAAATATACAAATGTGTTTGATCCCATTATACTCTAAGAATATCTATTTGTTGATAATCAGTGCTACCTTCCTCTAAAATCCTTCTTGTGTGACGCGATATATGTAGGGCCACACAATTTTGTCTCTTCAACCAAGTGAATAGTCAAATGAACTATAATATCAAAGAAAGAAGGTAGAAAATACATTTCAAACTCACATAAAATTTTAGATATCTAGTTTTGCAAAGCTGGTAATCTCACTAGATCAATCACTTTGCTACATATTGCCTTGAAGAAAAAACAAAGCTTGGTGATTGCCATAGAAACCTTTTTTGGTAGAATTGACCTTATAGTAATAGGAATCAAATTCTTCATTAAGATGTGACAATCATTAGACTTCAATCCTTTTAACTTTAGGTCCTTCAATGATACGAGACTTTTTATATTTGATGAATACCCCTTAGGAACCTTAACTGAATAAAGAGTCTCACAAAAAACTTGTTTCTCATTTCTAGGAAAGGTACATGTTGTTGGTGGTAAAAATGTATGTTTTTCCTTCTTCACTAGTACCAAATCGGATCGTATTCTCAACTTTACCAAGTCTAGTATTACATTGATGTCATTTTTTTTCCTACAATGTTTAATAACATACAAATGACACTTTTACAAATATTTTTTTTGCAACATGCATAACATCAATTAAGTGTCTTATGTGTAATAATTTACAGTTAGATAACAAAAAAAAATTGACATCTTTTAACCTATAGTTGAAATTTCTTTGCCAAATAGTTTCTCAAAAGTTGTTCTGATATTCTTAACCTCTTCAAAGAAATGTTCTTTTTTTTTTTTCAAATAAGAATATTGTCATTTTTCACAACTTTCATTAAAAGCTCTTTTTATTTTTTTGAAAGGATGAGTTTGTGGCAACCACCTACGATGTCCTATGAAAACATTTTTGTGACAGTATTTGAGTATAATATAATTTATTTTTTTAGAACATATTGGATATGCACATTGCCCTTTTATGCTATAACTGGATAGATTTTCATATGCAGAAAAATCATTAATTGTACCATATAACATTACCTTGAGCATGAAAGATTCATCTCTAAACTTGTCATATACTTCTATGCCAATTTCTCACAACAACTTTAAATCTTTAATTAAAGGAGACAAGTATACATTAATGTCATTTTCAGGTTGTTTAGGATCAGAGGTTAACAAAGAAAGCATTTATATTTTCGCTTCATACAAAACCATGAAGGTAAGTTATAAATTATTACAATCACAAGTCATGTACTATGGGTACTACTTTGCATCCCATGGGGATTCATTCCATCGATTGTTAAAGCAAAATATATATTCCTTGTTCCTGTTGCAAAGTCTTCATATTCATCATTAATTTTTTTTCACTAAGGAGAATCTACTGGATGCCTAAGTTTTCCATCTCTAATTCTATCTTCAATATGTCAAGTCATCTACTTTGCATTTTTTGCACCGCGAAATAAGCGCCTTAATCTAGGTATTATTAGAAAATACCACACTACTTTCATTGGAGTATATTCTTTCTTCAAGTATCATGACTCATTATACTTTGGACATTGACTTAGTAATGCATACTCGTTTCTAAACAAAATGCAGTCATTAGGATAAGCATGTATCATCTCATGGGTCAATCCAATGGAAACAAGTATGTTTAGCATCATATGTTCCTATAGATAACACATTATCATCTGACAACATCTCATTTTATAAACTTAGCAAGTCTGTAAAGCTCTTATCAATCCATCCATTCGAGACTTTTAAGTTATAAAGCTTTAACATAGAACTCAATCTTATGAACCTTATGCATCCATTGTACAATGGGGTTTCTGCATCATTTTTCAACCTCTCAAACATCTTTAGACAGTCTCTAAGATCTTTTTAACAACATTTGAAATGTCTTCAACATAATCACTCTCATCTATTCTGAATGACTCGGAGTAATAGAGATATAATTATATGTGATGTGATATACTTCCACCTTGTATCTCACCATGCTTTGTCCAACAAATATATTTTTTGTTAATCTCATTACATATTAGATGTTTTTCCAATTCTTTTGCATTTACATGCATCATATTCAAACAATACTAATAAGGACACGAAATAAGGTTGACATTAGTAGCATGCTTAATTACAAATCTAATAAATTCTTTCACTTCATCTTCATATTCTTCAGTCAAACAATTAACTACCATCTAACTTCAATCTATATTTGCTTGAATTACGGTTTCGATAATTACATTTGTCAATGTCTTATTAAGTCTCACATGGTAAGGCCCTATCTCATTTGAGAACAAAGTTTTTCATGTTTTAATTAACAATTACTGTTGAAATTTTGTATTTTATACTTGACAAAATCTTGCATTAGTCTCTTAGTACACAACTTGAATATGAGATAATTTACCTCAATCAAACATGCACTAAGAGCAATAAAAAATGCTCTAAATCAAAATTTTATCAAGTATAACATACAACACTATTAGAAACATTTGCTAACCAATAAATATAAAACTTTGTTCATAAACTGTCAAATTTAAACAATTTGAAATTAAAAATAATAATTTATTTGATTATTATTTTAAATCTCTTTCTTTGAAAAAGATAAATAGTTTTAAACGAAAATGATAAAAATCCTATTTTAAATATATAATATTTGAATATCCTTAACCTGCAAAATTTCATAATAAATTTTATATTTATAATAATTTTCAAAAAAAGTGTTTTAACGTGGAAGAAGGGAGAGGTGTTGTAATATAGAGATTGTGGATTTGATGTGATGCGGTGTTTTAAAGTTCTTGTTTTATCAACTCTTGTGAAAGTGAGAGAGCAACAAGAAAGGGTTGATGGGGGCTGAGGGGACCATGAAAGAAGCACAATTTTGGAGGCATAAAACTCTCACATGAACTTGCGTTGGGGGCATTGTCGGTTAAAAAAATTAAAATCCTATATGCAAAATTTGTCAGTTTTATTTTCCTCTCTTTTCCCATTGGCATTCTGGTAACTAATGATTGACCTTGTTTAATACGAGGAAAGCGAATGTATTGCCCAAACAATTAAGAGAACATGTGCTCTTGTGGGTCCTTTCTGTTAGCTATATCATAGAGTTTCCCACCTCCCTTTTATTATTATTATTATTAGATTTAATTAGGGAAGATAACGTTCGCTACTCCAACACCAACACTACAAACTTAACAATTTAATGACTCATAATATTATTTGTTAAATGAGTATAGCTGTAGAGTTCAAATGGTAAAGTAAAATAATTTTTTTAAGTATAAATATAAATATAATTTGAGGGTTTTATACTGACAATATAATAGCGAAAGTTTTTATTTTATTTTTTCAGAATTAATTTTATTCCTCATAGAGTTATTTTTTAAACAAAGTCTCCAAACAACTTAAGGTCTGTTTCATCTAATTTATTTTAAATAATAATTCCTTATTTTTACCAGACTTTTAATAAACATTTAAAAAAGAATCATTTAACTTAACGTGTAATACGGGTAGCAAACATGCTGTTAAACTATATCTTTTCTCAAGCCATATATTTTACAACATTTGAATTAACTGAATATCAAAATTAAGGTACCCGAATAACTTCTTATGTACAGATGTTTATTTAACACTTCTCTAAAACCAAAAGGGCATATCTACAGTGATTTTGTGTGAATTTTCCAACATTAATAAGCCAATAATTTGGGCACTTGACTGGCATGATTAAGGGTAGGTCCCTTGATCTTGATTGTGATTGATTACGGCCATGGGAAAGCTACGGCTAAGACCCTTTAATTGCAAGTAGGCATAATGGTTTTTAGGAAAATCATAACATTGAAGGAATACATAGTTCTTGGATCTGAGACTGTGAACCAAGGTGCTGATCTTATCTGCATGTTAATTTAGTTGCTGCAGACTCAAGTGGTTAATTTTCTTTTGGGAAACTGTCCTTATTAATGGCTGTGATTGCTGAAACCTAAATCAAACAGGGCCCTCAACATGCATTTCCACTTTGTGGAGTCAACAGCTGGCTAACACTTCTGTCTTGTTTATTAAAGATGAATTTCATTAATACTTTCAAGTCTTGCAGACTTTCAATGAGGTTCAGAAACTTTTGAGTAAGACAAGCAGGAAGTTGGTCGGTGAATTAATGACCACTGCACCTATGGTTGTTCAGGAGACCTCCAGTCTTGAAGATGCTGTCAGATTCTTGAGTTGAACAAGTCATTGAACCTTTCTCTTCTCAATTTTGTGTTTTGAGCTACCATCTAACAAGATGAAATATTTTGAATATTTGTCTTTAGGTTATTGCTGGAAACAAAATTTCGCCGACCACCAGTTGTAGATGCTGTGGGGAAGCTGGTACAAGACCTTTTCACTCTGTTATATTTGGCTACTTTTCCGTCTTCATGTTTCTTCAGGTTCTTAAAGCCTGATTTGTGGTGATTTGAAGGTTGGGATTATCACGAGGAAATGTTTAGTCGCACCTCAAATTAAACGAAGAATCTAAAAGGAAAGAATGATAGTACTTAGAAGACCATTTAAAATGATTATTTCTTGCACGAGTACAATGCCTACAGTTACAACCAATAAATAATTCAAGATAATATTGAAATTAAGATTGAATAATGCACCAAATTATTTTCTAAAATGAAGAGAAATGGCTAATTTAGTCCCTAAAATTATTTAACTTAGATCATTTTAGTTCATATTTTTATAAGTTTAAGTACTAAAAGTTATCATCATTTAGTAATGTCAATAACTAAAATATTGTATGATTTTAGAGACAAATTTTTTTTAAAAAAAATTTCGAGACTAAATTAATTTGTGCTTGTAATTTTAATAATTAATTTGATGTATTATTACCTTTAGTACAAACTTTATTATTATTTTCATTGCATCTTGAACTTTTATTGGTTGTGATGATAAACTTTGTTTTCATAGACGAATTGCTATTCTAAGATTTTTTTATTAGATTTCATGCAGGGATAATTTAGTTTAAAGAGATCAAAATTATAATTGTTTTATGCATATATATTGTTATAAGGGAAGTGTTATGGTGCATGCCACCCTGAATTTGTTAATTAATAGCTTTATTATTTATAACAAGTATTTGTTATTATAAAAAGATATTAACGCCAAATGTAATTAAGAAGCCGATGTGATAAATGGAAAAGAATGAGCGAGATCCTAAATTTGTTGTAGTTGAAAATAAGTTTGGGATTGGGATGAATAAAATTTTCTTTAAATTATAATGGAGTCTTGTTTAATCAAAAGGTTTTTAACATGATTGAGATATATTTAAGTTTTTTTTTTCTTTTGAAACAATGTGAGGAGAGTGTGTCTTCTTCTTCAATAAGTTATGCTCTCTATGTCTTTTTTACTAAGTGTGGCTTCATAACACTTCCTACTTTTCAATGAATTATGTGAAATAAATAACGACACGAGGAAACATGAAGTTTTAATAATAAAAGAAAAAAAAAGAAAGATCTTTTAGTCAGAAAAAGAGATGTAAAAGTTTTTAGTCAAAATTAAGGGATATTTTCGAGTGATTCTAATACCCTCCCATCTTTTATAAAAAGTAAGATAAAATTGTCTTTTTCAAAAGTTTTTAAATATTTTAGACTATTGATCAAAATCAAATGGTTAAAAATAAAAGATAGGAAATTGGTTGTACAAGTTACATTTAAGAAAGATATATTAGTAATTTCTTTTCTTTCTCATTCAGTTCCTCTTCTTTGTCTTCTCCCTTGTTATCTTCTTCTTTTTCTTCTTCAACTTAATAACATAGTTCAGACTCAGAAAAATATTAAAAAACATTAAAAAAAATTGAAAGCATAAATTAATATTCTGGAGGTGCTTCAGTAAGTTTTCATCCTTATTTATGTTCTATAATAAAAGAACACATATGTTAAAATATGGTAAATATGGATTTATCAAAAATTCTTATTGAATATATTTATGTTCTCTTTTTATCCTTAAAATACGCACAGTTTGCTTAAAAAAAATCAAGACTTGGTCAGAAATCTGTGTCAAAAATTACAACAAACTCATAGTCTTTCACATAATCACAGCTAGTAGCACACTTGAGATTCTCAGCTTTATATCTTGGACTAACGGATAGATTATATTGATTCTTTTTTTACTTTATTTTGTGACTTGATTAACCATTGTTTCCTCTGTGTGACGTAATTTTATTTTAAATGTTACTTTCTAGATCGGTTCTGTAGAGGAACTCATGTAAAAAGCTAATATCACTATTTTTTACATTGCTCATATTGGAGAACTAATATGCATAAAAAGCTAACTTATAATTTTTACATCGGTTATTTGAAGGAACTGATGTAGAAAGTTAACGTAACTGCTTTTACATCAGTCCTAAGAGAAAACTTATGTAGAAAGTTAACATCTCAACATCAAAATTAAAGTAAAGCTAATATATACTTTTTACATCGATTATATGAAGGAACTGATGTAGAAAGTTAACGTAACTACTTTTACATCAGTCCTATGAGAAAACCTATGTAAAAAGTTCTATTATTTCACTGGATGGAATCTTAATCTTTTGACTTTACTTTGGTGATTTTATGTAGGCATATAAGCAGTCTTTTAGTGTTCATTTTTTTACTTTAATCAACCTTAGATGTAGTTGAAACACCTTAGACGTAGCTATGTTTGACCCCTTCTTTCATCTTTCATATCATTGTGCTAATTCCCTCTAAACAGTATAATTATTGTTGCTGTTAATAGTAGAAACGAAGTGATACTACTAATTTGATGTCTTTCTACGGCAACAACAAGATTAGGTTAGGATTTAGAGGGGGTCACTGTTACAGTAAAAACATGTTGATATTATATATCACTTAATAAAAATTAACCTTTTTTACATGTCTATTAACATTAAATGTCAGACAAATTATAATTTTATGTGATTTTAGAGTTTCAATAGAAGAAAAAAATTAGAAATGGAGGAGGTTAAAAGGAAGGGAAAGAGATGAGAATGGAGGAGCTCTAGATAGATAGAGAAGAAAGAGATAAAGGAAAAACAACATTTACCTATTTACCCTTCATTAACATGTTATTACTCAAAATAGTCACATGTTACTTTCGATCATTAACCTTTTCACCTATCAATCTTAACCATTCATTTTTTATCTATAAATATCAATAGCTTAGTGTTAATTTCACTTTACTTATTGAAAAACATTATTTTTACTTTTTACAAAAGAAGGGAGGATATTAGAAATCGTCCAATATTTTCAAGGAGTTTTCTTCGTAAAAAAAATATGGTTAAAGAAATAAGTTTTACAAAATCCAGGTGTCAAAGTTGATCGAAAAGAAGCATTCTTGATGTGTTCTTCTACGAGTTAGTTAAAAGACTACTTTTGACAAAAGAATTGAAATGTTCCAAGTGTTAAGAATTAGTATCTTATGTACAAGTTACGAGTTTCTCAAAGAAAACTGTGGATTTATGTTGGAAAGGTAAAATATGTGGAGAACTATCACCAACAGTTACTAATAGCTGAATATTAATACATGTCCTAAAGATCATGGATGACATGTAGGTGCAGTTATGAACAACTTACTTAGTGCAATTATATTTTAATTTTACGTGCTTAAGTGTCACATTTTAAAATTTCCTTATTTCTAAGTTAATTACTAATTGTATCAATATAAATAAATTATAATTAGATCATAGATATATAGTTAAGAATTAAAATACACTTAGTTGAATTTACCTGAAAAACAAATAAATTAAGGAAAAATCAGGTAACGAATTTTAGTATAATCCAATTTTAATAAGAATAATTATCTAATTTTTTAATAATTTTATACCATTTTATCATATCCAACCCAATTGGCACAATTTTAGCATGAAAAATAGACTAAATTTGTCAATAATTAGGCAAAGTATCAGTTGAAGTGAAGGAAGCCAATGAAAAGAAGACTTGATTTACTAAAATTTCTTGATGATGACATAGGGTCAATGGCTCAGTCCCTAACAAAGGAGCCTAACCAAATGTCAATCAAACTCAACAAAACTCAGCTAAAAATAGTGTTATGTGAGGAAGAAAAAAATATTCACTTTGAGCATGATTATTAGAGACTACTTTTCACCATGATAAAATCCGAATTTGGGGAAGGCTCCAACAACAAAGTTACTCTACTTTAACCCTTCTAAATGGTCGTGAACTCTCTGTCCCATAAAAAACTAAGAAAAAGAGATTAAAAAGCATTCCCCAAATACAAGGCCTAAATTCACGTATAAATAGAGCAAATTTGAAGACTTAGCCAAAATTCCCAAATCCAGCCAAACCAAACTCTTCTACACACCTGATCACATCCAACACATGCCAAAAATAAACCCCACCACTCAGCCATGTCACTCTCCAAGCCAACAAAGTAAGAAAAACTCCAAAAATACTAAATAACCCCACCACTAAATTTAGCAAAAGAACTTCAACATTTGAAGACCTTTTTGGACAAACTCAAAGCTGACTTGGAAGGGAAGTAAAGAGGGTCAAACCAGACCAAGAAAAAGAAGAGGAAGAGGAGATCAACACACCCTTACAACCTCACCCAAAAAGGCAAAGACAAAATCAAATAAGAGAGTGAAGTATAGTTCATAAATTAGGAGAATACTTTTGCTAATTAATTTTGAGTCAAGGGGAACCCTTAACCCTTTATATTGAATGAAAATTTTGTGGGTCTAATTGATATATGAAAACAAAATTTACTTGCACAAGAAAATCCAAGAAAATTGTTAAGAACAACAAAAACAGAAAATTCTGCAGAAAATTCTTAACCAACTGTAATTAGGTAGAACATAAAAAGGAATTTTCTTAAATTTTTAAGAAAATTTACAATTTTGAGATAGTTATAATTGCTTTTGTGTTGACTTTATTTTTTTAAAATTTTTTAAAAATCAAAAAAATTTTCCTAGGATATTAGCTTGTATTATTATAATATTCTTGATATTTTAGATTTATTTTCACTTGAAATAATATTTTAAATATATTTTTAAAGATTTTGAATGAAAGGGTAAAAGGAAAATGATTAAAACAATTACTTAGAAATAAAATATGGACTCTTGGAAAATTTTTAGAACCTTTAAAGTATAAGAATCATATGATTTTGACCAAGATATGAAATTAAATTTGAAGGATTGGACCTTTAGATGAGAAAATACTATGATTGAACCAAAAATAGACTTCAAAAAGTTTTAGATAGTTAATCACATTAGTAGGACCAAAGGAATGTTTTTGACCATATTGAGACTTGGACAATGAGTTAGATGAAAAAGAAAAATGTTCAAGACAACCTGACTTCTTCATGTTTTGGAAAAAGGACCTAATTGTAATTAACATAAAGTAAAAGGACAAAACTGTAAATAATGTAACATATGAGAAAACCTTTGCAAAAAATTTTTTTAGTATTTTATTCATGTAGATAGTTAATTTTTGAAATTTTTACCACTGGTTTTACTTTATTTAGATTTAAATGGAATTAGTTATGAATTTTCTAAGTTCTACTACATGAAAACAATATTCTAGGATCAGTATGTCTTGATTCAATTTCATTTTGATATCTGTTTTTGGCGTTATTTTATATTTATTTTTTTATGAAAATAGACTTCTTATTGGAATGTTTCTCACTAGTTTCACTTGATTTGGATTTGAAACAAAATATATATAAATTTTTGAATATTATAATGTGTGTAAATGATTCCTTAGAACAGTTCACTTGAAGTTCCTTTCTTCTTAAAATTCATGCATGATGTGATTTTAGTTATATTTTTCACAAAAATATACTTCATAAGGAAACCATACTCACTGAGTTTACTTAAATTGGAGTTAAAATAAAATACTTATGATTTTCTAAAGTTGTTGTTATATGAAACTAATGATTTGTGCATATTGTTAATAAACTTGATTTCATTTTTAAGGATATATATGGCGTTATTTTATTCATATTTTTATATGAAAATAGATACTATAGGAAAAATATTCTCACTGGTTTGATTAATTTTGTACTTAAAATAAAATATTTATGATTTTTATATTTAACTGATTCTAAGAAGTGAGTTAATGTGAGCAACAGAGAATAAGTAGGACTAGTTCTGAGATATGAAAGTGATGAATTTCTACTTGTAGTTTTATGTGAAACTATATAAGCAAAGTGAAAGAATGACACTGATTTCATAAATTTTAGTGGTAAATTGAATAACTTATGATTTTTTTTATGTAGTTGTAGAATTATGTTAACCTATGACATGTACTAATAAATTAAGGCATGAATTAATGTATGTAAGCAGTTTGAATTTGAAAGTATTTTTAATTTGAAATAGACATAATACTAAGAATAATATCACTGGTCTCATATGTTTTGGAAGAGAATTGAATTTATTACAAATTTTACAATTTACTATATTAAAGTGGCACAATGTGATCAGTAGAAAGAAACTAAGTTAAGTGTTACTTTTAGTGTAAAAATTATTTATGTGCATATTTTTGTTGAAAAGTAGACACTTAAAGAAATAAAACCTAGGTGATTTTATGATTTTTGGATTTGTATTGAATTAGTTATGAATTTTACAAATTGATGTATGAAATCTAGAAAAATTCAAAAATAGCCATGTCCATAAAATGAATAATTCTCTTGTTTTAAGGGTAAATGATTACGATAATGTGTATCCAATGGGCAGATTAATGGCTAAAATTTATTTTGTGATTATGAAACAATTCATAGAGACAGTGGTTGAAAACGCCAAGTACAAGCGATGTGCAAATAGTATTGGTTTTATCATAGGGGATAGTAAGGTACCCAAGTCCTAGCAAGAGATCAAACCTAGCTAATGTGTCAAACGCAGTGAGAAATATGTTAAACTATCCTGACAGGCACTAAAGCATACCATGATTAGTTAGAGTGTGAGCCGCTATGAGTGACCATGATAGAATTTGAGCACAATTGCTCGGTTTCCTATTTGGGATGTTGTACCTATGGGACTATCTATATTGCGGGTACAAAACTCCCAATCTTCAACCCAGAAAATTAAATGGACAATTACTTACTCCATGGAAGAAAGAAATAATACAAATAAAATATTATGAGATGCTTATTTATAAGTTATGTAGTGGTTATATTTATTCAGCAATTAGTATTGCCTTATAAAATAATTTATAAATGATTTACTCACCCTTTCTTTGTTTGTGTCTATTAACTATGTTATGGATGTAGAATGAGTGTTGGGAGTATTCTTATTCCTAAGCAGAACATGACTTTTAGTATGGGATCAAGAATGTGGAGCCATAATAATGCTAATCAAACTATTATCTTTACGGGTTATGTGATATTAATTATTACTACCGTTAACAACCCCTACATTGCTCCCATAATTATGCAGAGTCCTGTTAGAGTTAAGATTCCCTACTCCATGTATTGTGCAGCAGCTTACGTGGGCCTTCATGCTGATCCTCCTCCAGATGGATTAGATGATTAGAAGATAGTGATCTACTCGAAAAGAAACAAAAATAGTCGAAAATGGGGTATATATAAATTATGAGTGCTTAGGATCTTTTCGTTTGGCCTTCATTTTCCTTTAGTTTGTAAAATACTTGAATAACCTAGGAAAGGTAGGAGGTCTGTATTATATTATCTACTATTGAACAACAACTCTATATATATGTAGATGTGCATTATGTGTGGGATATATGCCTTCATTTATGTTTACTGAACTAAAAAAATTTATTAGAGTCTCTAAGATGAACATATTAACATAATAATTAGGATGAAACTGTTAAAAATAACGGGGACGTTTCATTAAGCATTTATTTTTAATTTGTATCTACAAATAATATTTCAATTTCATAGTTTAGGGAAGGACTTTTTACACTAAAAACACTTGCACTCAAAATATTTGTATTACCAAAGCTCAGCGCACTTAGCAGAAAGAGATCAACAATTCTGTGTTGATTGCTGTTTAAAAGTTGTACATTTCATTTGTCTAATGCAATTTAAATTCAATTGTATCAATTTAAGTTGTTTACTTTAAGCTTTTATTGCTTTATTTTGTTGCTCATTACAATTCTCCTTCTTCTGCTACATTGTTTTTAATTTGCTTTACATAATCCTTTTTTTTTTTTTTCATACAAAGGACTTCTCAAGAAATTGTGATACTTCTTGTTTATATGGATGACATTGTGGTGACTAGATTAAGAGGCTATTTCTAAAAGAAATTGTTGCATTCAACTTTCCACATGAAAAATTTTAGTCAGCTCATTTACTTCTTGGGCCTAGAAATACATTATCAACAAAATGACCCATTTGTGACTCAACACAAATATATTCAAGATCTAATCCAGTTGTTTGGTCTCACCAACATATCTTTTATTGGCACTTCAATGAAAATTAATGTCAAATACTGACACGATGAAGGTGACCTCATATAAGATCCAACTTTATACCAACTGCTGGTTGGTAGTCTAATCTACCTAACTATCACATGACCTGGTATCTCTTTTGTTGTCCACACCATAAGCAAATTCATGTAATCTCCTAGGAATTTGCATCTTTTGGCACTACATTGCATTATTCGATATCTTCTTGGCACCTCCAATGGAGGTTTATCCTTCCTTACTGGTTCACCACTATAATTGCAAGCCTATAGTGATGCTGATTGGGTTGGCTATCCAGACACAAGAAAATCTACTACCAGCTAGTATATGTTTCTAAGTGATGCTTCAACCTTATAGAAATGCAAGAAACAAGACTCTGTCTCTAAATCATCCATTAAAGTGGAATATCGCGCCATGTTTGCAACATGCTCTGAGATCATTTGGTTGCGTGGTGTTTTTTCTAAGCTTGGTTTCTTACAAACACAATAAACTCTACTACATGATGACAATACAAGTGTCCTACAAATTGCAACAAATATGGTTTATCATAAACAGACTAAGTACATAGAGGTTGATTGTCATTCCATCCGAGAAGCTTATAACCACAAAGTTATCAATCTACTTCATGTCTTTACATCTGTTCAAATTGTTGACATCTTTACTAAGACATTTTCATTACATTCTTGACACGTCAACGCCATAATTTCCTAATTAGCAAATTGATGCTCATAAATTTACCACCATCAATTTGAGGGAGAATGACAATGGAATTTAATGGCAAAATATTTAGTTAGCAAATTTACATGTTTCTACAGCTGTAATTATATTGTTATCTCCTTAATTAGAGTAACTAAACTGTAGAATAATATTGATAAATATGATTGTACAACAATAATTATGTATTTATTTCCTTAATTAAACTGATTATTTTTTAGGACTGAAAATTAAATTATACAATATTATTTATATTAAAAATCTCTTATAGGAGAAAACACAATTTTGATCTATATTTTTTAGAGTTTAACGATAACAAAAAGTTGAAGTCCGGGTAAAGAAATGGTCCATTGATGGTATATATTATTCGATATATCATTGATGAATGATTTTGGAGGCCTTCGTATATGAAACTAATTACTAAGAAAGAATGGGAGGCTAAAATCTTAAAACAAAGCACTATGCACATTGGCTAAAAGGAAGAGATTGCAAAGTTCAAAATTTTCAGTTCTTATTAGTCAATCGTTTATCCTTTTGTGTAACTAAAAAACTCAAATATCCCAATAGCTCATAGGTGTTGTTATTCTGGTGAGAACAGGCGACAGGTTTGATCCCCGTGGCACCAACATTAAAAAATAGTTGTATTATTTTTTTAAATCAGTTTTTTATACACATAATTAACTAAGAAGAATAAATTGTATATTATTTCTTTCATTATTGGTATATTAATTATTTGATGAATAGAAACAATTATTTAAAAGAAATTCCTGTAATGCACCTTCAAAGTATTATGTTAGCTCATTAAAAACATAACGCATGGAATAACATAATAAAACATGTTATTATTAGTATTATTTTTTGTTTCAAAATATCTTATTTAAAAAAATATTATTTTGTTTTATAACTTTTACAAAACTAATCAATTACAATTTTTTAATTTTATTTTATTTCTTAACATTTTATAAAATAAAATAAGAATTAATAAAATAATTATATTTTAGATAATTCAGTAAGTTAACTTAGTTAATATATTAATATTTTGCAGTGTAAAATCGATACTATTTAATATTTTAAAATTTTTTATGTAAATAATTTAAGCATAATTCCAAATTTAACAACTAGCCATCCTAATTAATAAACTAAATATTTAATTTTAATGTAACATGTTGAACATTATCCCCTTTCTTTTACGTTTTTAATTTTACACAAAAATTAAGAAAATAATTAGTATTTTAAATTTTATAAAATATTATTACATAATTTCTTGTTGCTCCCCTTTCCAGTGACTACCCTTATTTATTATTCTCAACCAAACACATTAATTATTAAGGGTTAAAAAGGCCAAACCAAAGTTCTCAAAAAAAATAGTAGAAAAATTAATTGTTCATCATTTATAAAACAAAAGTAAAAATAAACAAAATAAATTTGTTAATATGTTAATAAAAATGCAAAATAATACAAAATTATTTTTGTATGATAAGGGGATTGTGATTATTTATACAAGTTATAGGATCCATTTAACCACTTCACAATAATTAAATTTTTTTAATTAATTTAGTTAGTGATATTAATTTTTTAAAAATTTCTAAACTTCTTTTCATTTAATTAATTAACGTGATATTTTTTTGCCAAAAAAAAAACTTAAGTAATTAATTTGAATGACAACCACAACTGTGACTAATCTACCCTTTTTTTTTCACATGAGAAAGTTTAAGAAATTAATTTATCATATTTAATTGAGAATTTAAATACTATAAAATAAGATTTTGTTAATTACTGTCTCTAAAATTAAATTTAAATATCTAAAAATTATTTTAAAATAAAAAGTATTTATAAAATTAAGTGTAAAAATTTATAATAAATATTTTTAATTAAATTTATTATTTTATATACTTAAACTTAATTGATTGTGGTTAAAAAAATTGTAAAAAAATAATTAAAAAAATGATATTTATTATGAATTATTATATGAGTGAATGTCCATATTCATAACTCCTCCTTATTCTTTGTAACTTATGATTTTGTAACTATTTTGTTTAATTCTCATTCAAAGAGAAATGATTCTTCAGTTATAGTTTTACGCCTATAAATAGGTGTCTCATTTGTATTAAGGATATGTGAAATGAAATTGAGATTCTGTCTTCCTCCTCATATTCTTCTCTCTATTCTTTCTTACAATTTTACCTTTATTTTACAACACATTATCAGCACAAGGGCTCTACTATACATTTTTGCAAGAAAAGAATATTCTTAAATAAAGGTACAATATTCTTTTATTTTTATTTTTCTTATAGAAATATATCATTATTTATTTTAATTATTGTATATATAAATTTGTGTCTATAATATATATATATATAAGTAAATTACTAGTAATTTAATATTATTTTATTTTATTTTTTACTTTTGATCATTATAATATTTAGATGATATCTAACTTATTTTTATTTTTATGATAGTACTAAATATGTCGAATCTTACAAACTTTGAATTTGTCACACTTGATATTACAGGAAAAAATTATTTATCATGGATATTAGATGCTGAAATTCATTTAGATGCAAAAGGTCTTAGAGATACTATCAAATAAGAAAATAAAGCATCTAATCAAGATAAGGTTAAAGCTATGATCTTTCTTCGTCATTACCTTCATGAAGGTTTGAAAAATGAATATCTCACAATAAAAGACCCACTTGTGCTTTGGAATAATTTAAAAGACATATATGACCACCAAAAAACAGTCATTTTACCAAAAACTCGTTATGATTAGATGCATTTATGATTGCAAGATTTTAAAACTGTTAGCGAGTATAATTCAGCATTATTTAGAATCACATCTCAATTAAAATTGTGTGGAGAAAATGTCACTGATGAAGATATGTTAGAAAAAACATTCTCCACTTTTCACGCATCTAATGTGCTCCTGCAGCAGCAATATCGTGAAAAAAGATTCAAAAAATATTTTGAATTAATTTCTTGTCTCCTTGTGGCTGGACAAAATAATAAGTTTTTGATAAAAAAATCATGAATATCGTCCAACTAGCATTGCTCCATTCCCAAAAGTGAATGTAACAACTCATGACTACTATAATTATGCACAAACTTATTGTCATGGTCGGGGTCGAGGTCGTATTTGTGGTAGTGGTCGTGGACGTAACAACAGTTGTGGTTGTGGTAATAGTTATGGACATACTCATGGTGATAATCGAAAATATACATTTTCACACCAGAAGTGGAAAAATGGTGAAAAAATTGAAAAGGGTAAAGCTACTCAAAGTAGCGAAAATATGAAAGACATATGCTATCATTGTGGAAGCAAAGGTCATTGGTCACGTATTTATCGTACACCAAAGCATCTTATTGATCTTTATCAAGAATCACTTTAAAATAAGGGAAAAAAGATAGAGACAAATTTTATTTGTGAAAATGACAATGATTCTATTTATAATCACATGGATATTACTCACTTATATGTTGTTGATTTTTTTGTTGATCCAGATGAAAAAATTGACCATCTCATTGCTGATGGAAGTGTCCAAAAATAAGTTATTATTATTATTGAGTTATTATATTTTTTTTATTAATTTATGTTTAATGTATTTTTCTTCTTCTTCTCTTTATATATGTAAAAAAAAATTAATAATAATTATGTTTAAAATAAGTTATAGTTGTTCTTTCATTGATATAATTGTTATTTAAATTAAATTTTAATATAGTCATTATAAATAATTTATAATGAATAATAATAAATTTTCACCATTTTTTTGTATCTTATTTATTTATTTATTCCTTTATTTATCTATTTTGCTATGAAGAAATATGGACGACACTAACAATAAAGACATATGTCTTGCTGATAGTGCAATAACTCACACAATTCTCAAAATTAAAAATTATTTTTCTCATTTGGTGATGCAACAAGCTAATTGAGTACTATATCTGGTAGTACAAAAATTATTGAAGACTCCGGTAGAGTTAATATATTGTTGCCTGGTGGAACAAAATTACACATTATTAGTGCATTATACTCCACTAAGTCTCATAGAAACTTATTAAGTTTCAAAGATATTTGCGAAAATGGATACCATGTTGAAATAACAAATGAAGGAAGAGAAGAATACATGTATATCACAAAAATTATCTCAAATAAAAAATGTGTTAGAAAAATTACCTTTTTTTTCTTCTGACTTATATTACACACATATAAATATAATTGAAATACACATTATTGTAAACTAGAAGTTTACAAATCATGATAATTTTTTTATTTGGCATGAACGATTAGGCCATCCTGCACCAATCATGATACGAAAAATAATTAAAAATTCATGTGGACATTCATTGAAGAGCCAGCAGATTCTTCAATCAAATAATTTCTCATGTGTTGCTTGTTCTTAAGGAAAACTAATTAGTCGACCATCATCAGCTAAAATTAGAAATAAATCTATCATATTTTTAGAATGTATACAATGTGATATTTGTGGACCAATACACCCATCATGTGGACCATTTAGATATTTTATGATTTTGATTGATGCATCAACGAGATGGTCACATGTTTGTTTGTTGTCAACTCGCAACCAGGCATTTGCGAGATTACTTGCACAAATAATTCGTTTAAGAGCTCATTTTCCTGATTATCCAATTAAGAAAATACGCCTTGACAATGCTGGTGAATTTAATCTCGAGCTTTTAATGATTATTGTATGTCTATTGGAATTGATATTGAGCATCCTGTAGCACACGTACATACTCAAAATGGACTTGTTGAATCATTGATCAAGCGTTTAAAATTAATTGCAAGACCATTACTAATGAGATCAAAACTTCCAATTTCTACTTGGGGACATGCAATCTTGCATGCTGCAACACTTATTCGCATCAGACCAACAAGCTATCATATGCTATCCCTTTTGCAATTAGTTTCTGGTCAACAACCAAATATTTCTCATCTTAGAATTTATGGATGTGCAGTGTATGTTCCTATTGTTCCACCACAACGCACTAAGATGGGTCCTCAAAGAAGGTTAGGAATATATATTGTCTATGAATCTTTATCTATAATAAAGTATCTTGAGCCAATGACAGGAGATTTATTCACTACTGGATTTGCTGATTGTCATTTTGATGAATCATTTTTTGTACTTTAGGAGGAGAAAATAAACATTTGGAAAAAGAGATAAGTTGGAATGAATTATCTTTATCTCATCTTGATCCTCGAACAAAACAGTGTGAACTGAAAGTTTAAAAGATAATTCAATTGCAAGGTTTAGCTAACCAACTACCAAATGTGTTTACGAATGCAAAAATAGTGACTAAATCATATGTCCCGGCTGCTAATGCTCCAATCAAAATCAATGTTCTGATTGGACAATCTAATGTTGCAAATCAATCTGAATCACGTATGAAGCGTGGTAGACCTTTTGGTTCCAAAGATAAAAATCCTCGAAAAAGAAAAGGAACTAAGAATTAAGGTGACCAAAATGAGGATGTAAAGACTCCAGAAGAGTCATCTGACATAATTAATCTTTTAGTTCCCGAAAAAACACAAGTACCTGAAAATATTGAAAATAAAGAGATCTCAATAAATTAGGTCATGAATAGAATACAATAGAACCGAAATAAAGTCACTCTTGATGATATTTTTTCATTTAATGTAGCATTGGATGTGATAACTGATATAGAGGATTATGAACCAAAATCAGTCAACAAGTGTAGACAAAGAAGTGACTGGGAAAAATGGAAAGTTGCAATTGAGGAAGAATTAAAGTCGCTTACAAAGCGTCAAGTTTTTGGACCTATAGTTCATACACATGAAGATGTAAAGCCAGTTGGATATAAATGAGTTTTTGTACGAAAACGAAATGAAAAGGGTGAAATTGTGAGATATAAAGCACAACTTGTTGCCCAAGGTTTTTCCCAAAGACTTGGTATTAATTTTGAAAAAGTATATTCACCTGTAGTGGATGCAAATACTTTTCGATACTTGGTCAGTTTAGCAGCAAATGAAGGACTCGATTTGCAATTAATGAATGTTGTTACAGCCTATTTGTATGGCTCACTTGATAATGACATTTATATGAAACTCCCTGAAGGTTTTAATTTATCATATGCATACACTTCAAATTCTAGAGAAGATTATTCAATCAAGTTGAATAAATCACTTTATGGATTGAAACAATCTGGACGCATGTGGTATAATCGCCTTAGCGAATATTTGTTGAAGGAAGGATATAAAAATGACCCTATTTGTCCATGCATTTTTATAAAAAGATCTTATATTGAATTTGTAATAATTGTTGTTTATGTTGATATTTAAATATCATTAGAACTCCTCAAGAGATTTCAAAAATAGTAAATTGCTTAAAGAAAAAATTTGAAATGAAGGATCTTAGAAGGACAAAGTTTTGTCTTGGATTTGAAATGAAGGATCTTGTAAAGAATGGAATTTTTATGCATCAAGAAACTTATACTTCAAAAGTGTTAAAACGATTTTATATGGATAAATCACATCTCTTGTGTACTCCAATGGTTGTAAGGTCACTAGATGTAAACAAAGATCCTTTTAAACCTCGGGAGCAAGATGAAGAACTACTAGGTCCTAAAGTACCTTATCTTAGTGAAATTGGAGCACTAATGTATCTTGCTTGTTATACACGACCTAATATATCATTTGCTGTTAACTTATTAGCAAGGTATAATTCTTCACCTACAAGAAGACATTAGAATGGAGTTAAACATGTATTTCGTTACCTTAAAGGTACAATGGATATGGGTTTATTTTACCCAAACAAATCTTAATTTGAGTTGATTGGTTATGCAGACGCAGGTTTTTTGTCTGACCCACATAATGGTAGATCAAAAACAGGTTATTTGTTTACATGTGATGATACAGTCATTTCATGATTATCTATTAAACAAACTATAATGGCTATATCATCCAATCATGCAGAAATTTTAGCATTAGATGAAGCAAGTCGAGAATGTGTCTGATTAAGATTTATGATTCAATATATGCAAGAAACTTATGGTTTATCTTCAGGAAAAATGACTCCAATAATTATATGCAAAGATAATGCTGCATGTATTACTCAATTGAAAGAAGGGTACATTAAAGGAGATAGAACAAAGCATATTTCTCTAAAAAAAAATTTTACCCATGATCTTCAAAAAAATGGTGATACAAATATTCAATAAGTTCGTTCATGTGAGAATCTAGCAGATATTTTCACAAAGTCACTTCCAAGCAAAACTTTTGAACAACTAGTTCACAAAATTTGATTTTGTCGTCTTTGAAATGATTGTCCACATAAGGGAGAGAATTAATACGCTCTGCACTCTTTTTTCCTTAGCTATGGTTTTTTCCTATTGGATTTTCCTAGCAAAGTTTTTAATGAGGCAGCATGTAATAGCATAAATAATAATGTATTTTTCTTAGGCTTTTATCCCATTGAGTTTTTCCTAGTTAGATGTTATGAAACATATTATCAAATAATGGACATTCAAGGGGGAGCGTTATGAATTATTATATGAGTTAATGTCCATATTCATAACTCCTCTTTATTTTTTGTAACTTACGATTTTGTAACTATTTTGTTTAATTCTCATTCAAAGAGATACGATTCTTCAGTTATAGTTTTAGGCTTATAAATAGGTATCTTATTTATATTAAGAATATGTAAGATGAAATTGAGATTCTGTTTTCCTCTTCATATTTTTCTCTCTATTCTTTTTTATAATTTTACCTTTATTTTATAACAATATTATATGTACATGTAACATAACTTAATGGAAGTAAATCTTGAAGAAAAGTTAACGTAACTAGTGGTAACGAAAATGATGAGTTAAAATAGTAAGTTTAATATAATAGTACGCGTGAAAATAGAAAAAGATTTTTAAGTTTAGTTTTGATTCTTTTCATACTGTTCTTTAATTTCACACGCTTTCCTAACTACATCATATCTTTTCCTAGATTTATCAGTATGAAATAGCAGGACTTTTTTATTTAAATAATATTTTTTAAAAATAGGATAAATAAAAAATTATTATATTTATTTAGTTTTTTAGTCATTTCAACATAGTATTGTACATATGTATATGATATTATATTTTATTTAATATTTTAATAATCTATCGTCCTATTGTCAACTGATATAAGCTCAGCGGTTAACACATAAGGCTTGAAAATTTAGCAAATAAAATAAAAAAATAAATAAATTATTTAAATAATATTGCACAAATTAATACAACACATATCACATGTTACATATGCAGCCAAACAGTGACAATAAAGATTTGAAATGAATAGTTAAAGAAAAAGTTAGTCATAGGTTGAGATTTGAATAAGTATTGATTTTAACTTAACGATAACTCTATTAGCTCATCTTTAGCAATACATCAATACATGCTCAGATGTTGACACGTAGTATCGTGGTAACAAGTGTCGACAATTTTTTTTCTTTCTCTCTTTTTTTGTTTTCTTTATTTTCTTCTATTAACGTCGGTCAAGAAAAATTTCTCTTTTCTTTTTAAAAAATTTCTCTCAAAAAAAATTTGTGATCTTACTCTATTGTTCTGAGAGAAATCAAAAGGTAAAAATAAATTTATAAAATAATTAATTTTTGTTTGATTTTAAAAAAATTACCCGTTATTTGATAAATTTTACAAGTATTAGTGATAATGTGGAAGTTAATTTTTGCTGATAGCATATGTTAGTAAAGGGTGAGATTCTATATGTGTTTTCTTAGAATTTATTTGAGTGTTTGTTAAAAAATGGATTTAGGTTTTTGTTAATTGTTGTTACAATCGGTAAGGTTAGAAATGAGATATTTAGGTTTCAGACAGCAATTGATAAATTAATAAAAAAAAATTTAAGAAAATAATGTCAGTAAAAAAAATATTAGAACAGACTTAAAAATTATGGAAATACTGTAGTAATTGTTAATAAAATTTATTTTGAGTAAAGTTAATTTATAAATGAGTAAATTAAAATTAGACAAATGTATAATTGCAGTTAAACTAAATATTAGGTTGCGGTGCAGTACACTTGAAATGCATAATTAGTTAATTTTATAAAATAAAAGGTAATTACATAAAACATTTCATATTAATTAAAACTTATGATAAACCAGATTATTGCTAAGATTAATTAGGAGAGTGAATTAAATTATTTTTATTAGGTTTTAGTTTAGTTGAACAAATTTTAAAAATGGTAACCAGTAAACTAAAATTTGTTACAGTAAATTAGTAAAAAAAATATTTTTAAATAATACAAATTATAAAATAAAAATTGTTAATTTGATATTAAGACAGAATTTAAATTATAGGAAAATTAAATATAATGTAGTTCAATTTAAATAATTAGGTTGTAATATCGTAAAATTTAATATTTAGTTAAATATTTTTTTAATAAATAGGTAAATACATAAATTTCAAAAAATATATTGATATTAATCAGAAGAATGAAATAAATTTATAAACTTAAAAATATTAAAATTTAATAAGGCAAGAATGTAGTTAAATTAAATGTTTTATCTTATTGTAGAGTAAAATAGAATATGTATTGTAAAAATTTGTAAAAAATGTAATTACGTTAAATATAAAATAAATTTTATTTTAAATAATTTTGAAAAACTTGATCACTCTTAAATAATAATTAATAGTCAGATTAATTTATAAACAATTATACTAAAATAGATTAATATTAATTAGGGTTGTGAAATAAATTTATAAACTTAAATACAATAAAATATAACAAAGTAAGAAATAAGTTAAATTAGACTTTTTAGGTTTTGATAAATAAATATAGAATAATTAGCAAATATGTTGAACGAACTATTTAATTATGTTAATAAATAAGTACATGTAATTTATTAAAAATTGTGAAAAATTTAACTATTGTTATTATTAATTAAGTTATCCAAAAGTTATAAAAATTATTTAAAGTATTTAAATTAAATTATATGTAACTTTAATTTATTAAGCTGTAGTTTGTAAAATTTTTATGTGACCTTAGATACGTAAGTGAGATACCACTGCAGACATATTAAAAAATACTAAACACAAAAATAATTTTTAATTTACCCAATTTTAAATTAATTTTTAAAATAATATTATTTAAATAAAAAAAAGTAAAATTGCAGCATCATCCACTTAATGTGTTTATAATTTAAGTTTAATTTAATTCAAGCTAAAAAAAAAGTAATTTAGATTAGGTCAGCATTCTATTTGTTCTATTTTTAATAAACTAGTAAATTATTAAGTGTATAAACAACATGATAGAAAAGTTGTTATTCTTGAACGAAGTATAGAAAAATAATAAATTAAAATTAAAGTGGGAACATATAACAAATTGTTATGGTGTTTTTAATCTTGAGAGTGTATTGAATACTCTCTCTGTATTATACTAAGATATTAAATGATATTTATGTCTTTTTTAAATACCACTAATTCTATCAATAAAATTAACGATTATGATTGTTTTACATATACAAGTATAAAAAACTCTTATTTTTCTAGAGCACCATAGAATTTACTTAAAATAAGATAGGGTGCTTGCTAAGATGCTCCTAACCTTAAGGGTGCTCCTAACGTTGAGGATGTATTGAATACTAAAAGAAACAAGATGGACAAAAAAGATTATATCATTAATAAAATGTGAATCTTTAAGGAGGTATTGTTATTTGTGGAGTGATTTTGGAGAAGAGTCACTAGTTGATGATACTGTTGAGTAGTGAATTGAAAGGATGATTCCTCAACTTGAAAAACTTGATTAATTCTGGAAGAATGTGCAACCAAATGTATTGTTTTACCCTTTTTTTAATAGAGAGGATAACCATTCAATTTGTAGCAATTATCTTTAGAGTGCTCGAGAATTCCACAATGTGAAGATAATGGCCTATCTTTCTTGAGCCTTTGATCAGTGGAAGTTTTGATAGAAAAAGATGAATGAATTTCAGTTGTTCCTCGAGAATTGTCAAGTTCTTCTAGTTCCCCATCTTGCACAACAAGTGAGAAGACTTTGTTAATAGGTGGAATTAGATTCATTAACAAAATTCTGCCACGAATATGAGAAAAGGAATCATTCAAGCTCATGAGAAAAATGCATATCACATTGACAGTGATCTCCTCGGAGAAGGAATTTAAGAGCCAAGAAAAAACAATGTTGTTCCAGTGCCGTGTATAGAACAAAGGTTCAGTAATAGCAGGTTTTGGAAGAGATCCATCAACAAAATTGAATTTGTTTTTGCCAAAAATGCCATTTTCATGGCTTAGCTTCATGAAGTATAATTATCACATTGCAAACATTAAAAGAAAGAATACCCTTGTCTTTAACCAATTGAATAAAAACAGCAGTTCCAATTAACATTTAGTATTTTCATAACATTTTTATAATTAAAAAATAATTCCTATGCATTTAAATCACTGAAGAACGTCCATCCAAACAATATTTACTCCATCAATTATTAGGGTGGTTTCTTTTCTTTTGTAATGCTAAAGTGAACTTTGTACAATTACTCAACACCATCTTGAAGTTATTTAAGCATTTTGTTTTAAAAATTAAACAACAAACAATGTAGTAAAATAGCTATTATTTAATAATTCAAAATTATATTCACCTTTATATTATAAATTTAAGTTGATATCCTTAAACAAAAATATTTTTCAGGATTACAGGTCGCGCAAAAAGTTCTCTTTCTTCAAATAGAGTTGCACTGTGAGCTCTGCTGGGGTTTCCAAAACCCTACCTTTTTCTCCATTTCTCCTCTTCATCTTAGTGCAGCAATGTATTGGGCTGTGCCGTCTCCTATGTAGGGTTTCATCTTGAAGCCCATATTGGCATCTAAATCTTTGCATGGCTCATCAAGAACATGAAAAATGTTCTAAGGAAGAAACTGGTTTGATGGAAAGAAGCACCAAGAAGGTAAAGCGGGCTTCGCTGTCTTCAGAGGTGGATTTGAATTCTGATATGCAGCAAGAACACAACCAAAGTGCTCAAAACAACCAGGTGTCTTCGAATCCTTCTTTTTCTACTGTAGTTTCTTATAAATATAAAGTATTATCGGTTAAGGATTTAGATCTTTCCCTTGGTGATGAGGATATTGTTAAATTGGTGCTAGAAGAACTTTATATTAACATTGATGCTGAGGAACAAGATTTACCTGTTAATGAACAAATACTTTATCCTACTCTGAAAATCCCGTTAGAAGATTATGAACAATGGTGTTCTCCCTAAAAACACTTTTTGGTTGTTAAATTTTTAGGTAAAACAATTAGTTTTAACTATTTGAATAAAAAATTAGGTAATCTGTGGGGGCATAATGGTTCCCTGGAAATTCTAGATCTAAACAACAAGTATTTTTTAGTTAGATTTGATAATACTAAGGATTACAAATATGCCTTGTTTGAGGACCTCTAGCTAATTCTAGATCATTACCTATTAGTTCAACATTGGAGACCTTTGTTTAGGCCTAAAGATCACTCCTTTAGGAAACTTCCTGCTTGGCTCAGAATTCTAAACTTTCCTCTAGAATTATATAATGAAAAATTCTTGTGGCAGGTAAGTTTTTGTTTGGGTCAAATGCTAAAAATTGACCCTAATATGTCCCTCCAATCTAGAGGTAGGTTTTCTAGGATCTGCGTAGAGCTTAACCTTAGGAAAAAGCTTGTCCCTTCTTTCAAAGTTCTTGGCTAAGAATTCAAAGTCGAATATGAGGTTTGCACCTAATCTGCTTTCACTGTGGAAAGTATGCCCATAGGCAGGAGTCCTGTCTTGATCCTTATAAACATATTAATGATAGCTCTGGACCTATTCCTTGTCCTATGAATCTTGAGGAAAACATTAATGAGGATCCTATTTCTTCCCATGAACCAAATAATGGTGTAAACAATGGGAGTCAGGAGAGTGTTGATATAGAGGAACAAGGTCTATTTGAACCCTGGATATTAGTCAAAAGGCCTGTAAGGAGAACAGTTGGGCCTCATCGCCCAGCTGCTATTCTAGTCTAGGGAGATATAAATAAGGAAGTGTCCTTAGGTTCAAGATTTGATATTTTGGGTAGCTCTAATCTAGAAATGATTTCTAAGTCTGTCATGGATGGGAAAAAATATCCAGATCTACCATTTAATTTTGAGGAGGGGGTAAAGGTCCAAAGGGTATTAGAAAGAGTAAACCTTTAAGAACTAATGGTGTTGAAGGGGTTCTCTCTAAGAAATCCATCAAAGGTAAAATAAATCCTAGAATTGATACTACTAAGGAAGATAAGGGGGTTACTCAGTTAGGAATTAAATGGGAATAGTTCTGATAACCATGGTCACATTTCTAATAATAAGGATCATAGAGAAATCTTTTCCCTTATGAACAAAATGTCTAAAGAGATTACTAAATCTAGAGGTAAGTCTATCCAAGATCTTTTGAGTTTGGGTTTATTTAATTATTTAAGGGACCAGGTCTCTAAGCTTCAGAGCCCTAATGATAAACCTCCTGATCTAGATCCCATTATGGATGTTGACAAATTAGATAAGGTAAGTAGCCATTCTGCTCCCTGTCAGGCCTCTAGTCAGGTTTTTTCTCAGCGTCTTAAAGATACAAATTAATTTCTATCTTTGTTTATGAACTGCTTATTTTTTAACTGTAAGGGGGCAAGAGGTAGAGTCTTTCACAGGCTTGTTAACGATCTTATAGCCTAGATCAATTAGATTTTTTGCTCTATTTGAACCTAGAATTAGTTTTGATAGAGCTGATACTGTAATAAGAAAAATAAAATTTGACAAACATGAAAAAATTGATGTTATTGGTATTCTAGAGGTATTTGGTGCCTCTGAAACAGTAGGAAAGTTTCTGCTTCATTAGTGGCTAAATTTAGATATTTTATTCACCTTAAAATTACCACCTTTGATCATAAGGAGTGGCTTATATCCTCTGTTTATGCTAGCTCTCAAGAACACCTTAGGGCCTCCTGCTGGCAGGAGCTAATAAAGTTTAGTTCCTCTATTAACTACTCAAGGATTCTGACAGGAGGCTTTAATTCTAATCTCTATCACTTTGAAAAAGTAGAAAGTAAAGCCCCAACTCTAATATGATTAATAGCTTTACTGATTGTCTTCTCCAGTGTAGTCTATTAGACTTGGGTTTCAAGGAAATCCTTTTACTTAGCATAAGGGTAGCCTAAAAGAAAGGCTTGACAGGGTTGTGGCCAACAATTCCTAGCACCTCTTATTTCCTAGTAGCACTGTGATTAATATTCCTCTCCTAAAATTTGATCACTTAGGACTTTGGGTTAAAATTAGGGATAAGAATTCCATTGGAAATCATAATCCTAAGTTCAAATTCCTTGCTCCTTGGTTGTCCCATCCTGATTTGCATAACCAAGTCAAAAATTATTGGATTCCCTCTAAGTATTGGAAAGAAAATGTTTGTACTTTTAAAGATAACATAGTTGAGTGGAACAAAAATATTTTTGATAATATTTTTCAAAGGAAGAAATGTATCTTTTGTAGAATATAAGGGATTTCTACGAAGTTAGGATCTGAGTCCAATCCTTTTCTAACCAACCTCACCAATTTTTTATGGAAAGACTACCAACTTATTTTTGAATAAGATGAAATCTATTGGTACTACCAATATACAGCCAATTGGCTTGCTCTAGGAGATATAAATACTAAGTTTTTTCATAGGGCTTGCTCTAGGAGATATAAATAATTCATTTGAATTACAATCCTTAGCTCTAAAGACATGTTATTCTGATCCTAATTCCTAAGATTTTATTCTAAATACTATGTCCTCTTTTCTCCCTCTTAGTGATGAAGATATTAGGTAATTCTCTCTTAGGGTCTCTATAGCAGATGTTAAAGTTGTCTTATTTAGTATGGGTAATTTTAAGGCCCCTAGGCCTGATGGGCTTCATGCCTTATTCTTTAAAAATCAATGGCAGTTTTTGGGCCAATTTACATATACCTTTGTTCTGAGTGTTTTCCATGACCCTAGGAAAGTTAGTGAAGTTAATGAGACTTGCCTTACCTTAATTCCTAAGACTGATCATCCTGAATCCATAAGAGAGTTTAGGCCTATCTCTCTTTGTAATGTGAGCTATAAGATTATTACCAAAATTCTAGTCAACAGGTTAAAGGATTTCCTCTCCTACTTGACTCTGAAAATCAATGCAGTTTTATTCCTAGGAGACAAGGAATTGATAATTCCCTAATCCTCTAAGAAATAGTGCATTCTTTCCATAACATTAGGGGTAGAAATGGTTATATGATAATCAAGCTTAATCTAGAGAAAACTTATGATAATCTAAGATGGAATTTCATCATAGATACCTTGTCTAGGGTAAGCATTAGTTCTAAAATGATAAATCTCATTCAAGCCTGCATTTCTTCCCCCTCTATGGTGGTTAATTGGAATAGTTCTCTCACTAGTGCTTTTCAGCCTACTAGGAGATTTCGTCAAGGGGACCCTATATCGCCCTATTTATTTGTTCTATGTATAGAGAGATTGGCTCACCTTATTCAAGATAGTATTCTTAGGAAGGATTGTGATCCTTTTTATTTTAGTTCTCATGATCTGCACATTTCTTATCTCTTTTTTGCAGATGATATAATTTTGGTTTCTAAGGCTATCCTCAATCAAGCTACTATCATTAATAGCATTCTATCTAGTTTTGGCCAAACTTCTAGCCTAAAGGTTAACTATGGAAAATCTGTTCTATTTTTCTCTAAAAATACTTATCATTATACAAGGCAGGAAATTAGTGAGGTTCTGGGTATTCAGTCTTCTAGTCAATTTGGTAAATATTTAAAAATTCCTATTAATCCCCTTAAACCCTCTATAAATTAGTTCTCTTTTTTGGTTGACAAAGTTAGGAAAAAAACTCTCTATTTGGAAAATGTCATCCTTTCCAAGGCTGGTAGGGTTTCTTTGGCCCAATCTTATCTCATGAGCATTCCCTCTTATGTCATGCAAACTTTTGTCATTCCTATTGCAGTGTGCAATAAGATTAATAATCTTTGCAAGAAATTCATTTGGGGGTCTCTAGGATCTAGAAAGTGTTATCTTATTAGCTGGGATAAAATTTGCAAGCCCAAGGCTGAGAGGGTCTGGGTTTTTGGGATCTTCATATGATAAATAAAGCTTATATAATGAAGTTGTGTTGGAGGATTTGTACTTTTCCTGACAACTTGTGGGTCCAAGTTTTAAGCAAAAAATATAAGTTTTCTATTGGTCAACACCAGGGTGCTAGGTTTAATTGTAGGGTTTCCCCACTTTGGCAAAGTATATCTTCAATTTGGCCTTTGTTTTCTAAAAGTCTTCATTGGAATTTAGGAAATGGCCTTTCAGCTAAATTCTAGACAGACCAGTAGATCCCTAACTATTCTACTCTGAATCTCTTTTTCCGCATCATATTCCTGAAAAAGAAATGAGGAACCCTATTTATCTGTATACTAATAATGGTTGTTGAGATTTAACCAAGTTTAGCTCTTTGCTCCTTAATCATATATACGGGAAAATTGTGAAAATTAGTTCTCCCATCATTTCTAGTGAACAGATTCAATTTCTTGGAATCTGTCTCACACTAGTATTTTTTTTTTCTATTAAGACAGCTTATTAGTTGATTTCTCAGGTTCATTATCCTCTTTCTCCCTGTTCTAGAATTTTTAAATATTTCTAGGATTGGGTTGATCCTCCTAAAGTGAAGTTTTTCCTTTGGAAAATCTCTCTTTGTAGGTTGTTCACCAGTGAAGAGAGGGCAAAATGGAGGTTGACAGTTGTTGCTTTTTGTCCTAGATGTGGTGCTGATATTGAATCTATTATGCATGTTTTACGTGATTGTTTTTAGGCTAGAAAAGTTTGGGATCATTTTATTTTCTTTGATCATTGGGCTTGGTTCTTTTCTACAGGTTTGTCTGATTGGATTTTTAAAAATTTATCTAATCCCTGCCTTAGTCATTTTAATAATTGGCTGGGACTTTTTGGTTTTGTTGCTTGACATCTTTGGAAAGATAGAAATACTTTTATTTTTAATAATAACTCTATCCAACCCTTTGTTTTAATCTAGAAAATTATTTGTGAAGTTGAGTTTTCTAGTTTGTATTGCACGAATGATTGGTTTTCTATCTCTTGATTTGCTAAGGATTGTCCTAGGATCATATGGGTCCCTTCTCCTAAAGGTCAGCTGAAGCTTAATTCTTATGGGACTATGTGTGGCAACTTGGAAAATGCTAACTGCGTTGGAGTTCTCCTTAATTGAAAGGATAATTTTGTGGCTGGGTTCTACCACTCTCTAGCTCCCTACTCTCCTCTGGAAGTCGAGTTATGGGGCATTTTTAATGGCATTCAACTCCTTCAAATTTCTGGCCAGTCTATTTGGTGGATTGAGTCAGACTCTCATGAGGCTATTACTTGTATTCAATCCATTTGTGACGTCCCTATTTTTAATAGGTATTTCTCAATGTCTTCTCATTTCTTGTGGTGAATAAGGAATAAATTAAAGCGTTTAACAACTACTCAATTCTAAATGAATACACATCAACATGCTTACTATATATATATATAAAGTGTGTCCTTTGCACAATGTTTAGAGTACATAATATAATTTTACATACCATCTAAATTGTTTTTAAAATTATTTAACTATGAAACATTACAAGGAAAGATAACAATCTATGAAAGCATACTAGACATAATACATAAATAAACTAAACTTCTCCACTCCTTCCTTATTCATCTAATCCATTTGGAGGAGGGTCGAGATTAATGCAGAGAGGGAAAGGTACCTCCACTCTAACTTCTCCCTGTATAATAGTAAGACTAATGTAGAGATTATTAACAGTAAGTATAGTTAAGATAATAAAGCCCTGAAATATGATAGTCTGGTTGGAGTCATTGAAACTCCACTCTCTAGTCCTTATACTATAAGGTCATGGTATGCGCAGGGATGGTTGGTGTATCTCCACTCATTCTGTATCTATATACATTTTGGACAATCATAGAAAAAAGATAAAGGTGAGTACAAATATTCATAAACAACCTAATAAATAATACTCATGTTTAAATGAATAAAGTGTTACTTAGACATCAACAATACCAAGCACTAAATAATACATTTGCTTAAATAAACAAAATAACATTCAAGTATCAAGCAATAATCATTCAATGACTTTTATTTGTGAGTTCTCCATGGAGTAATTAATTAATTATTCAACATTTTAATTTCAGGTTGAGATTGGGAGTTCTATGTTTACAATCTAGTTAGTGTCATAGGTACATCTTCTCCTTTTACCAAAGACAGAACATAAGTGCATAATTCTCATTTTATAATCACCACCAGCAGCCCACACTCAAACCAATCTTAGTATGCTCTAGTGACTATCAGGATAGGCTAGCAAAGTTCTCACTGCCTATGACACAAGTTAGTTAGACTTGGTTCCCTCTAAATCTTGGGTACTCTCCTATCCTTTATGGTCAGACTAACACTATTTGCTTCTTACTTGTCTCGTGGCATATTTAACCTTTTTTACAATTATTAATACAAACACAACAATTTCATAGCCAATAGTTGTCCAACAGATACATTTAAACATCTCTATTTCAAGAGAGCAATCAATCATATGGACATGGCTATCAATCAAAAATTTCTAGTTTTCATGAAGCAAATTGTAAAATTCATAATTGATCTAATATAAGTTTAAACATCATGAAATCACCAAGGTTTTCTTCCTTTAAATGTATATTATAATATAAAATTCAAATCAAAATTCAAACATTTTCAGAAAATTCATTAACCCTCAATTCATCTCTATTGTTCTCAAATTAATTCACTAGACAGCTAGCACATTAGAAAATTTGTAATAAATTCATTTCTCATCCAAAATACATGAAACTAATGAGATTATTCTCCTCAACATGTCTATTTTCATGTAAAAATAATTTCAAAATCAAACTATTCACAGACATTAATTCGTGCTTTAGTTTCTTGATTCATGTCATAGAATGCATAATTCAACAACAGCATATTATAAAAATCATAAACCATTCAATTCATCACCAGAAATCATGAAATTAGTGGTATTCTTTCACTTTGATCATCTAGTTTCACATAAAAATATAATTAAAAATTTATAGCCTCAAAATTCTAGATAAGTCTTAAACATTATCTATTACTCACAATGACATACTTCTCAGAATCAGTTAAATAGAAAAGTCATAACTATTTTATTTTAAGTCCAAAATTCATCAAACAAGTGAGAATATTTTCCTTATAATCTCTATTTCATACAATAATAATAATAAAATAATGTCACTTATACATTTTAAGACAAAAATAGGTTTCTCAATAACATGCACAAAACGTTACTCATATATAATAGCACATTGAGAAAATTATAAGTAATTTATTTTAACTCCAAATCGATCAAGCTCAGTGAGATTAATTTTCTTATGAATTCTAATTTCATACAAAAATATAAATAAAATAAATGATACTTGAATTCTAAGACAAAGATGATTTAAAGTACGTTGTTCTTAGGAAAATATTTAAACATAATAGAATATTCAAAAATTCATAACTATTTTATTTCAATTCCAAATCAAGTGAAAAGTATACCTCCATTAAGAAGTCTATTTTCATACAGAAATATCAATAAAATAACGCTCCAAATATACAGTAAGATAAAAATAAGTCAAAGTATACTACTCTCAGAATACCATCTTCATGCAACAGAAAATTATAAAAATCATAACTAGTTAAATATAAATCTAAATAAAGTAAACCCAGTGGGAAAATCATCTAAATTTAACTATCTTCCTGAATAAAATACTAAAAAAAATACTTTCAAATATGTTCTCATATTTTACATTATTTAAACTTTAATCCTTATATTTTATATTAATTACAAAAAGGTAAGTCTTTAATTTGGTAAGTCTCAAATTGTCAAGTATGTCTTCCATGTGTTCAAGATTATTAATTCATGTCCAAATATGGTCCCAATCGTTTTCATGATCCTACCACACATATGGTCAAGTGTCTTGCATTTCCAAGGTATTTGTGGTCTAAGTCCATGGTATTTTTCTATTTTTAGGTTCAATCTTTCAAATTTATTTTTCAAAGTTTGTTCTCATCATTTGTCCATGTAGTCCATAGGTCCAAATATGTCCAAAAGTCCAAGGGTCTTCATCATGGTCACTTTCCATTCTTAATCCATTTCTTTTTAGAAATCTCTTTCATAAATCTTTAAAAATATTTTAGAAATTCATTTTGACTGCAAATAAATTCAATCCAAAAGAAGATCATGAATCCAACTTAGATATCATAAAAATAAGTCACAAAATGAAACATACAAGATTTTCATATAACAAACCACATAACAAGCAAAGTCATTATAAAATACAATACACTTTGTGGTTTTTAGTGATTTTCATGCATTTACTTATTTCAATCAAAATTTTAATTATGGATTCACCAACACACACAATTTCAATCACAACCAAAAAGGTTAAGACTTCCCTTGACTCAAAACCATTTAAAAAAAGTATTCCTCTTGATTATGAAAAGTACTCTCCCCCTTACTTGGTGTTTTTAGGTTGATTTTGCCTTGATCTTTGGGTGGTCCTCCTCTCCTCTTCCCTTTTTGCTTTATTTCACCTCTTGGAAGTGAGTATCTCCTTCCTTGGCCTCCTACTTCCTTAAGTGCCAAATAGTATACAAAAAAAAAAAAAGTTGGGGCTTAGTGGATTTTATGGGGTATCTTGGTATTTTTGGTGGAGTTAAACGTTTGATTCAAGATCCTTATGGTGGGGTATTGGGTGATCTAACTTGTGAGATTCAAGTGAAATGTTTGAGATGAACTTGGATGTGTATAGAGAGAATTGAGATGAAGAAGAGGTAAAGAGCTCTTGGATTGCAAGAGAATTGGTATGAATGGTTTTTTTCTCCTTCATGCATGGCTTTATATAGAAAATCTCTTAATGTTGGCCCACCCTCATGCATCTCACAGTTTCATCCTCTCTCTCAAAAGTCTTAGTTTTCAATTTTGGTTCCTTTTTGGCTTATTCTATAAGCCTACCCATATGCACATTTGTAAATATCTAAAATTGTCCTTTCATGATAGTTTTGGACTTCTAGTTAGATTTTAACCTTCCTAGTTCCATTTCAACCATTCTAATTATTTTTTGAAACTTATTTAGTTCAAATCCAGTAGTCATGGTCATGGTCCAATTAGATCCATTAGATAGGGATTAGTCCATAAATCATTCATCATTAGCTTTATCTTCTAAAAATACTAACTTTGTTGTTTTGGCTTGATTTCATTGGCTCTTATAGAATATACTCATCCAGCTGGGATTAAGCCATAAATGACCTTATTCCTTAATCATAATTAGTCTCACATGACTCTAATGGGTCACATGGCTCCTTAGTACTATTCTTAGTCCACTTTCTTTTATGTACACTTGATTTTTAGGCCTCTTTTTGGGTAATTTCTATACTTGCTCTTTTAGCTTCATACTTGCACGTCCATAACCTCTACACATGGGCCATCTATCATAAAAATTTCATAATTTATCTCCTTCATTTGCTTGTCTAAAATGGACCTCCATTCTAGGTGTTTCTAAGGGTATTTTGGTCATTTTGATCAAATTTTACAATTTTATTTATTTTCTATTTTTGGATCTTTCTAAATTTCTTATAATTCATTTAAAAATATTTTAGATAGTCTAAAATGTTAAATAATTTTTTTAGATTTTTATTTCTTTTTATATTACTCGATTATTTATCGATTAGACCTGTTTCAGTAAATTTTACAAAGAAAAATTTTAGTTTTCAAATTTCTATGTACTACTTACTTCTAATTAAATAAGATTAACATAATCCAAAATTATTTATGAAATAAGAAAAAATTTGGAGTGTTATACTATTCACCACCACTCTTATCTTTTGTATCATATTATTTGTAAAATTAGAGATAATATTAAACTTGTGAAATCTGTTAAGCTTGTGAAACCCTAGCCAAAATTGGTTTAGAGTCATTTTTCTCTTTAGTTAGATTGGATCAAGCTCCTCATGACTTACTCCCATTTTTAGTTCTAGACCAGTGTGGCTCTTGGCTGCCTAGACTCTCTCCTTAGTTTGTTGTTTTGCATGACTCTTAGCTTCCTTTTTTAGCAAAAAAAATAAAAAAAATTTAGGATTATTCTTTTTTAATTAAATTGTGTATTTTTTTATATTTAGCATTTAATTTTATTTTAATTTGTTATTCTTTCAACTATTATTACTTTTATTTAAATAATAAAGAGCTATATCAATTTAAAACCTATGACATCTAAAAACTTAAAAGAAAAAGGAATACTGGTACCCACAATAAAAAAAAAGTGAGAACAATCCCCACACTGAACAGATCCCATTTTCATGTCTTTTTTTTTTTGTTTGTTTGTTAATTACTGAAAGCCCAGAGTGAACCCAGTCTTAATCTCAAGACTCTGCTGTTTGAGTATCATAGGCCCGTTTCATAATCCAAAAGGTTATTAGCGACGAAATCACATATCCAACGTTTATCTATAAATTTATGTAGAGTTGTACCCAAAAATTATTACGTAAATAATAACTTAAAAAAGAGATCAGTTTACATATGTGAAAATATTAATTAAATTAAATTCTATAAAATGGGAACCTGCATGCTTTATTGCATTTCCTTGATAAATAGACAACAAACCAATATTTATAGATAAAATAAATAATTATCTTTTATTTGTCATGATTTTTTTAAAAAGCTGAAGATGTTATTTTAACATATTTATTTTGCAAATATATACTATACATGTACACCTTTTGCATTTTTTGGGTGTTGTAAGGAAATCTTTGGCCCAATGATTCCATTTTTTAGTGGATCCAATGTTTTGTTTTGTCTGTTTGTCGTAATGAATTACAAGAGTTTAACATGTTATAACCTCCAGAATTATATTTAACAAAAAGATTAAAGGAAGAAAAAAGAAAGGGAACAAACCAGGGCCTTACCATACGAGAATATATTCATTGATAAAATTTTAAATAGTTAAGAAAAATGGCTTCCATATTTTGCAATTCTTGTGCTATAAATAAGGATTGGTTAAAAGACTCTGAGATTAAAGTTAAACAGAATGAATTAGTATTAAGATTTAGTGTATGGTTCTTTTTTTTTTCAAAAGAATGAATAAAATAATGTGTTTTATTTATCCAATGTTTTTCTTTAATTTCTCTTATATTACAAGATATGAAATAAAACTACTATTTTTATTTTATTTTTACAAAAAAATTAATAATAAGTTTATTTTTTTATTTATATTTAATTCTATTTTATTTCAGTCACTATTTGATATTGAAAATTGCAAACACATTATCTAACGTACTCTTAATTATTAATTAATTTTTTTCAAAAAATACAAAAATTATATGAATGTCACTTTTTTTATGTCTAATTTAATGTTTTTTCTATATTCTTATAATTTATAATAAATTTTAATTAATAACTAAAAATATGTCAAAAAAGTGTGCCACATTCTTTGACATTCCTCTTTAATATTTAAGGACATAGCCTTAGTATTAACATTTCCGACTAACGAAACCAGCTACCATTTTAGTTCTTTGTATTTAGTGAGTTGTGAGTTGTGACTATCTCTCTTTGCCAGACTTTGCGCAAATTAAAATGATGTTGATAGATTATCTTTGTTGTACCGAAAGCCCTCAAGTCATGTCAGGTTTATCATCTTCAGAAATAAAAATGCACTCTTTTATTTTTTGGGAGAAAGTAGAGTGAAATCAAATTGATTAAAAGGTTATTTATTTATTATTACTAAATTGAGTATACAAATTAAGTTTTATGTATTACTTAATCATTATATGTAATTTTTAGTTGGTATGCATTTTATTTCATGTAATATAAAGCATTCCATAGAAATGCTCAAGAAAAAGTGGGAAAATTGTAACCTTCATTGCTGGCTTCTCCATGCATAATGTAATTCCTTTTATTTATTTTGAGACAGTGTATTTCGTTCATATTTGTTCTCTTTCAATTTGCTACACACGATTGCACTATTTATATTTTTACTCGATTTCCCCAATCCTAATCTAAGGTACATACACAACCAATTACGAATTATGCCTAGTAATACTTACTCCAGAAAAATGTATTGACTAATTATATGGAATTAATTAATTATTTTTGAATAAGTGTTGTCAAATTTAGTTTGTTTAGTTATTGTTTTTAGTATATTAATTTTCATCAATTTAATCATTGAATTGACGATTCCAACTCACATTAATTAGACAAATTTTATATAATTTAAAACTAGTTAATACTTTACTGATTAATTTTATTTTAATGTATAATATACTTTTTAAATATCAATAATGTCTATTAGGTACTAGAGTTATTAATACAATATCATGCAATTAAAATAAATTTAAGAAAATAAGATTTGATACAATTGTTTAAGTAATTTTTTTCATAATAACACGGGGTAAAACTACGGACAAACACAAAAGATTTTTACCAAAAAAAAAAAAAAAAGTGTTACAACCTTTCTAAATATATAGAGATAATTGTAACGCCATGATATTTTGAAAATAGAAGACACGAAGAGATATGTGTTTTCTTTTAATGAAATGTTTAAATTGACGGAGGATAGCTCTAATTTACAGACGAAACTCAAAATTTTCAACATCTAAGGTCATCGGAAAAACATATAATTGGAGATTTCTTCTCCATTGTTGATGTTGAACTTTCACTGATAGCAAAAAGTATAAGAAATGTCTTTTATTTGTATTTGTGTTTCTTTGGCTGTTCATACCATTAAAGTTGTACAGCCTTAACAATGCTGGATATATATATATATATATATATATATATATATATATATATATATATTTGAGAGAGAAGATTAACAAGACACAGGAATGATAATGAGTCTTATATAATTATTCAGTATTTGTAAAAAAAAATAAATTTGGAATGAGTTAGATATCAACTTAATAGATGTAAGTTTTGATATGAATAAATATCTAATTTGATAGTCACTCACATTATGCTTTCCATACTCACCCACATTAATATATATAAACAAATATATGTTAAAATTTACAGAACAAATTGTTAAGTTTTGAATGTTATTCTTGAATAGTTCAAATTTACAAAAAAAATAAAATTAATTGACTGATCATTGAAATACCTTTTAAAATTAAATATATATTTTAAAAATATGAAAAAATAGTAATTATGACATTTCATATCATCAAATATCTAATTCATTTAAAATTTAATACGTATCATCAACTATTTTTATTTTTTATTTTTTGTTAAACATCAATATTTTATTAAGGATAAATTTAGAGTATAAGTATACTCGAACTTGTTACAACTCTAAAGAGAATTAATAATACATGCTACGAGATCATTAATTTAATTTACATATATAATTGATATTCCTAAAAGTCCTACTGTAAAGTACTTTTAAGAATAATACTTAATAGAATCAAACATTTTACTAATATTTAACACATCGTAATTGAAGAGAATATTATTCTGCTGAAGCCAAATTGTCTATACTACTACAAATTATACCGTTACAACTCTTTTCATTTATTTTTTTTACATTGAATTTTACACATGCTTAATAATATCTCGTGTAAATTTTCAAGTAATGCATCATCAACATGTTAATGTTACTTTAAGAGTATATTAAAAATGATAAAAATATATTAATTTTAAACATGTATTGAATGGTATAAAATAAAAATTTAAGTGTAATATTTTATAAAATATTATAAAATTTAATACATTAATAAAATTTAAATTTATAATTTTTAATAAAAATATTATTTATTAATTTTTTACTCTACTCTTTGAACATAGCTTAAAAAAATAAAAGAATATATTAAAAATATTTTATCATAATTTTTTTAAATCGCTAACTTTAAAATACTAGTAAGTATTGTTTAATTATTTTTAAAAAAATTAATATATATATATATATATCATTAAGATATTTCACAACTCTATCTATTAGGTAAATACTATACTATAGAAAACAAGTTTATTAAACACTTATATTTTTAACTTAACGATATAATCATATAATACTAAAAATATATAGCAATATGATATTTTTTTAAAAAAATTATTATATTTTTTGAGACTATATTTTCATATGCTTGTATTAACATGATAGAGACATTATTTCTTTTTTATAAACTTTTAGTCAAAAGGCTAACCTTGTATTATTTCTATTGTTTGAGCCCTTAAGCTTATTTGTTATATTTTTTGTAAGTCTAGTTCATTTCAAGCTAAAAGTGTAAAATAATAACATAATCCAACCTTAAGAGATATAAAAATTTTGAAATTGTTTTGAGAATGATCAAATAAATAAGTGTGGGAGGATTTCGTTAGAAAATGTAAGAGAAAAAAAATCAGCACCTTAAATAAAAAAAAAAGAGAAAAAAAGTAAACAATAAAAAAAAATAAATGGTAACTAACAAATGTAATTAGAGGATTGTTTTTAAATTATATTATATCATATTTTCGCTTAAGGGATTTACTTTATGTGTATTTTCTTTGAATTCATTATCATTGTTCTTATATTCTTTTTTATTTTAGCTTTTTCACTTTTGTAATTTTTTTACCTTCACCTTACTTCTTTTATAACTTAACGAAGTCTTCTTGATTTGTTTGTGTGTAAATTCTAGTGAAGAAATAGGCAAATAGGTAAATTTATGGTTGATCATACTTTATGTTATGTACTTTGAGTGATACACTTTACTTTATATACTTAAGTGATTGAGAGTATGTTATATGAGATTATATCTCTTATGATTCACTTACTTAATTTGATAAGTTCATTTGTCAAGTTATAATGTGAGGATTAATTTCCATTGTTGCCATGATATTTGAATTTGGTTGGCTTGTACATAGTTTAGGGTTTTTGGTTCCTATGATTTACTTTTGTTTTTTGTCTTGTTGTGTAAAGTTTTAAGTAAAGTTTTAATTTTGTTATTTTATGTTTATATTTGTAGTTTTATTTTAATTTTTAAACATTTTTTATATGTTTTATTTTTAGAATTTTTACCATTTCTTAGTAGTTGAAATAAATTAGACTTGTTATACATAAATGCTTTAATTTCTTATTTTTAGATATTTTAAACTTTTATTATTCTTTTGGCCATCATTTTTTTTACAGATATTATTTTTGGTTGATTTTAGTTGCATTAGATTTTACACATCCATGGTTTCAAAATGCATATATGAATTGTTGAATTTGGAGTTATTTTCTATTTCCTATAATTTTTTTAAAGTTGAGGTAGATTTGCCGAATTTCGTCACGAGAGTACATTTGGACCCTTGATATTAAATATTTGTATTTAAACTTTTAGATACAATTGATACTTGATTTTTTACCATTTAGTTTACCTTAATCAGAACCTATAAATAGACTAATGAAATTCTAAATTAAGAGTGTAATTTTGATATTTTGATATTTGATTCTAAATAAAAAAAAAATTATTTTTCCTTTTTTTGATTTCTCTCATCTTATTCTCATTCTTACTTGGGTTAAGTGCTTCAATATAAAGTTAAACTTCATTTAATTCTTAAAATCTAAATGATGTATCTCTAATTTTTTTTATATATTCATTTACCTTATGCTAGTAGAAACTTAAGTGGAAATTGACTAGAAGACTGCATAGAATGAATTTTATATCAACCTTAAGACTATAAAAGGGCATGATAACAATCAATCTCACAAAATTGAACTTGTAAGCATGACATAATGGTTGATACAAGAATGTTAGAACTACAAATTTCCAACTAAGAATTCTACACTCATGCAAATAACTCAAATAGGTAGCCATATAAGATGAACTCTACCACTTAATTTGTCAACAAACTAACCTCCTCCCCCAAGTACTTGCATATAATATGCTTGAGTAGAAGGTAACATTGTCTCTAAATTTGCGTTTTCAAATAGTTGTTGAAATTTTGCTCTAAACTGCGAGTGATTTATACAGTTTTCTTTCATTTTTCTATTTTTTGAAACAACTCCAATTATATCTTTGACATAGTGCCATTATATCGTGTTCATGAAATCCCTTCCAATCAACTAAACATCTACCAACAATTGGTCTATCTACTTGCAACTTTAACTGGAATAACACATCTTCAAGTATGATTGTGCAGTCCTTAAATAGAAAATAGAATATGTTTCTGGCTGTTATTGGTCAACAAACATACTAATAAATGTCTTGTCATAGTCATAACAACAACATGTGATAAATGTCACAATTTAGCAATTTCAAGGTAAGATTGTAATTATAGATCAAGTGATTTAATTGTTGTAAATTTACACCTAATACAAAAACACACATAAGCCGAAGCAAATAAACTAACTTATATTAAACTACTAAACAATATTAGTTTATAAAAAATTCCAATTATAACATACTAAACTAAATAAATTAAACTAATCTAAGAAGAATTAAAATTTAATAAAAAAATAAATTTAACAAATTTTATTTTTAAAATTTTATTTAACTACTCAATATAAATAAATTACAAATTTTTGCGACCTTATACAAATTATGCCCATTATTATCATAACGATTGGCATTTTGTGGCTCCGTAATTTTTTTTTTAACATTTTATACTTTCAATTGAATAAAAAAAAATGCATAAGATTATACGTTTATATAGTAATTAAACATGGTCCGGTGCTTATTAGTAGCGGGTCGTGCTACTTCAAAAGTTGCAACTTTAAAATACTACTTCAAAGTACAACTTATATATTAGACTTAAGTCACATATATTTGATGGAACCTTTATATAAATTATAATTCATTTAACCTTAGTTTTCAAAAATTATCTTAATAATATTTATATATTAAATACAATCAAGATAATTTTTGAAAACTAAGATATTTTTTTTTATTTTAAAAAAACACTCCCCCTCTTCCACCCAATTTAGGAAGAACTCTATTTAAGATGCCTCCGGCTAATAATAGCTTCACTTTCTCTTTTATCCATTAACAAAAAATCCCCTCTTCCCTTTCATTTACTGTCTTTCGTTGCTCATTCCCTTCTCTTATTCAAACAAGGACTAAATACAAATGTTAAATAAATAAAAAAATTTTCACATTTTTAACATCTCTTTTATATTTTTTGTATATATTTCTTTTTTCTATTACAGCACCTATGGTGTCATTTACCTATCCCTTTTTTTATTTCGTTTGTGTCTCTCTTATCCACCCCTGACTGACACTCATGGTGGGGTTGTAAGAAAATCATTTTTCTTAAATATAATGGAACATACGAAAACTTAAAAAAGAAAATGTTAATAATGGAGTCTTGATCATGCTCACATTTTACCTACAAAATAGGGATAATAACAAAGATGATGAAAGCAACTAATTTTAGAGAAGAAATCATCTCTCAAAATTTTCACTGCCCTGATCGATCAATCTTATATTAGAAACATCATAAAGACTCATTAGTACTACGCCTAGCACACAATAAGGAATAATGATATAAATGTGGAACCAAGACAAAACTACCACCCCGCCCCCTTACCACCACAAAAAGAAAATAATTTTCATTAACTGAAAAAGTAAATATCTTGCTCTATTGTAATGAGGTTTTAAAATTTACATTAGCAATTTCAATAGAAAATGGCTCAGGAATCCAGGTTGTGCTTTTAAAAATTAAAGAACTGTTTGATTTTAAAAACTATTTTCTATTTTTATTTTGTTTCCTACTTTTAAAGATTTGTACATAAAACACCATTTTTTTTTTATTTTACTGCTTCCTGTACCAATATTAAAAAAACAAGAAACAAAATGAAAATATAATATCAGTTTTGTAATTAAAAATAAAAACAGAAAAACATTTTCAGAAAACAAATAGGGCTTAAAGTTTCTCACATTTGGTTCCCTGCCTCAAAAATTGTTGAAGTGGAAAGGTATCATTGACCAGCTCTTCCAATATTTTAAATTGTTGGGTCATCTATAAATGATTTTATATTTAAGATCCTCCTCCTGTATGCAAGTGTCCTTAAACTTGAAGCCTACAGACCCATCCCCTGTTATGCTTAAATTTAACATCTTATTCATTGTGGAGCAACATATGTCACTCGGTCATAGAAATTGTTGTATCATGTCATGAACAAAGATAAGTTATTGAGTACAGACACTACTAATGTTTTATATCTAGCATAGTAGAATATGTTGGAACTTAAGTACTTTCAAACACGTGATATTTCAAAAGGAGCAACTCTTACGCTACCTAAGTGAAGATCCTTCAAAAAGTGCATGAGTTAACCTTTGCTTTAAACTTGTAAAGAGTTTATGAGAGAACTGGGCTTGCAAAAACAATTTTAGGAAAACACCCATATTTTGATGGATGATGTTAACATGTTCTTCTACTAATGCCTTTGTTGTTAATAATAATAAGGAGCTACTTATCGTTTTCTCCTGCAGTTTGGTGTTCTTGGGAACATATATACTCAAGATAAGCATGTTAAATCTTGGGAGATTTTCTCATTTACCAATTGCGGTAATATATTATTAGAGAAATGTCTTGTACACATTTTAAGCTTAATCTTCAATTACAAATTATCCAACACAATTATTGAATTTATAAGTTTCCATTAGAGATTACGGAGGAAGAGATGAGAACACTAACAAATTCCTAGAGCCACTGCAGGGTAACATTCCTATAAATTTTGTTTAGACACAAAAGATATACTTAACATATATATTTTCATAGATACAAAAGATGCATTAACATAGATATTTTCAACTGTGAAACTCTTAATTAGAAACTTATTATTTTGAATATTATACAATATTATTTACTAAACGAACAGGTAAAAGACCATGTTCTTTTTTTCAATGCAGAGAAATATGCTTAAGTAAGCTATAATAGTACATGCATTGAAAAAAAAAAGTATAGTACATGCAAGCTTGTTTGCAAGAACAATTATAGAGTTGCCACTTGCCCCAATATTTGGAGGAATAAATAGAGTTAGCCAAACGAGTTATTAGGATTTAGGCCAGTTCAGGGTCCGACCCCATTGCAGACAACGTACTTTAATAGGTTGAGCAAAGATGTCCGAATCCAATTCAAATTCACAAAAATAGTGTCAAAACCCAGCAAAGTTTAGCTTTTTTTTCTTTTTTTTTGGCTTTTGTAGTGATTGGATCGAACTAAAAGGTTTTAATTTAAATTAAGTTCAAAATTTAAAATTTTACATTTTTTTTAGTCTAGGGAAAGGGATAGGTTTGTGGTTTTTCCACATGTGATAGGATATGAACTCTAGTCGTTACATTTCATGTTTTTCTAACTTCATCAGTGAGGTGTTAATCAAAGGACACTGTCTTGTTGGGCAAGCTCATTTTGTCAGGTCTAAGAATACGGTATTGGTTTTTTTTTTCGTGGGCCATAAGTTCTTATACTACGGAGTCAACTAGGCCATATAAGGAGACTGGACTTATGGACCAAAAAGCTGGGAATTTCATTTATGGACCAAACACTCAGGAAATTGGATTTATACGATGGGCCCATTAAGTAGATGGGCTATACGGCCCAAAATCTGAACCGTTTTGACAGGTACGCACCGTACAATTCATAATTGTTGCTACCTTGTATTTGTAGAAAATATTGAATAGTGTGCCAGTGAACTCGGCAAGAGCTAGAAATCGCGGTGTCGTAGTAACAATTCGGAAACCAATCCCTCTCTCCTCTACCACCGAGTCATGCTGAGTCAATTGAAAATGGACTCGGTTTTTCACTTGGAAGTTCCAACTCTTTCACTCCCTCGTCTTGCCGTCACCACCCTCCGCCTACCTTCCCTCTCCGCTAATTTCCGGTGTTTCCACCGCTCCGCTCGAGTTCCTAGGCTCGCCGCCGGCTACAACGTCGCCGGTAACTATGTTCCGGTATGCCGTTATGAAATTTTAATCATTAGGAATAACACGAGTGATTGATTTGTTTCCCTAATCCAAATAATCAATGTTTTGGATGCTATGTCAAAATGAAAACACCTTCTTCACCGTTGCGTTACTTCAATCGCCTAACTAACTAACCTCAACGTGTTCGTCTTATGAAATAAAAATAAAAATAAATGTTCAATTTAGTGATCGCAATTTGAGCGTTATATGCAGCCAACGAGTGGAGTTTATACCGTCGGTGACTTTATGACAAGAAAAGAGGATTTGCATGTGGTGAAGCCTACTACACCTGTGGATGAAGGTACTATAAATGCTCACATTTGTGTCATGTTAATTTTTTTTATAATTAATTTAAAATTCTTACGTGCTATCAAATTTGAAACAGCTTTGGAAACTCTTGTTGAACAGAGAATTACTGGTTTTCCTGTGATAGATGATGACTGGAACTTAGTGAGTCATTCTTAACCATTCTCATGGATTATTGTCTTAATGGTCGCTTACCTAATTGTATGCCTTGAAACAGAACAGAAATTTCGGTTAGAGGCTAATACAACTATCTAATAATGAATCAGAAGTTTGTTTTATCAATATATCTGGGTATATTATTAGAGTTTGTTATTCAGAATAAATCTGGTTCCTATTATTTAGGAACAGATATTTTCCATTTACCGTTATTTCCTTGATTGTAGCCCTGATTAAGTCATGGGCAGTTTTTTTGTTAGGTTGATTAGCTTTTAAATAGACCAGTTTTGCATACGTTATCTATCTAGCATTTAACAGTGGTATCAAAGCTCCACACACGGGGCCTGATACTTAAAACACCTAGAGAGCGTAAACCATTTCCAACCATGGCTGACAGTAACAGCTTTCTCTATATTCCCAAATTTGATGGAGATTATGACCACTGGTCCATGCTTATGGAAAATCTGCTGAGGTCAAAGGAGTATTGGAGCGTGGTGGAGCAAAGCTTTGAGGAGAATAAGTCCTTGGAACCCCTTACAAGCGTAGAAAGAAGATCCTTGGAGGAGCTCATATTAAAGGACCTGAGAGCAAAGAATTATCTTTTTCAATCTATTGATAAAAATATTTTGAAAACGATAACCAACAAAGCCACTTCCAAAGCCCTATGGGATTCCATGAAGCAAAAGTACCAAGGTAATGCTCGAGTTCAACGTGCTCAGCTTCAAAGGCTACGCAGGGAATTTGAAATTCTGAAAATGCAAGCAGATGAGTGTGTCAATGATTATATCTCTCGTGTTATGCTAATTGCTAATAATATGAGAAGTGTCAGTGATACTATGGAGGATGGATAGATTGTGGAGAAAATCCTACGTACTTTGTCTAATAAATACAATTATATTGTATGTTCCATTGAAGAATCAAAGAATATCAACAAGATGACCGTGGATGAGTTACATAGTTCGTTATTGGTGGACGAACACAAAGTGAAGCGGAAGGAGATGACTGAACAAGCCCTGAAGGTTACAGGAGACCGCCTCACTCCTCAAACTGATGATCGTGGCAGTAGCAGCAGAGGGCGTGGTGGATACAGAGGAAGAGGTAGAGGTCGCGGAAGAGGAAGAGCATTTGATAAATTCACAATTGAATGTTATGGCTGTCATAAGTTGGGACATTTTCAATATGAATGTCCTACCTATGCCAAGTATGCAGAACACACGGAGCTAGACGAGGGAGAGGAGATGCTGCTCATGTCATATGTGGAACAGCAGCACTCCAAACAAAACAAGGTGTGGTTCCTGGATTCGGGATGCAGTAATCACATGAGTGGAGACAGAAAATGGTTCAACGAACTAGATCAATCCTTCAAACACAGTGTTAAGCTGGGAAATGATTCCAGAATGGAGGTAGTGGGAAAAGGAAATGTTCGCATGAAGGTAAATGGACAAATTGTGGTGATTACTGAGGTATTCTCTGTTCCTGATCTCAAATCTAACCTTCTTAGTATTGGTCAACTTCAAGAGAAAAATTTGACTATATTAATCAAAGCTGGTTGTTGTAGTAACAAAGGCTTACTTATGCGAACTATGATGTTTGCAAATCGTATGTTTGTGTTTTTGGTGAGATGAATACTGCAGCACTCATGGCATTACAAGGCAACTCACTGCAGCCTATTCACCTCAACAGAACGGAGTGGCAGAGAGGAGAAACCGCACATTGATGAATATGGTGAGATGCATGCTGATAGCACGTGATGTACCAAAGCAATATTGGCCAGAAGCAGCTAATCTAGCCACACATATCTTGAATAGATGTTCCACTACAGCTCTATCAAACATTACTCCAGAAGAAGCGTGGCAGAATAGAACACCGTCAGTGCAACACTTTAAGGTATTTGGATGCATCGGACATGTTCACCTTCCAAATGTTTCGCGGAAAAAGCTGGACAAAAAGAGCATTAAGTGTGTCTTCATGGGAATCAGTGAAGAGTCTAAAGCTTTCAGAATGTATGATCCAGAGACTCAGAAGATCATCATCAGCCGAGATGTAGTCTTCGAAGAAATGGAGAAATGGGACTGGAATCAATCAGGAGAAACCACATCTCAAGATTTTTTATGTGCAGAAATTGATGAAAAGGAAAAGAATGAAGATTCACCTAGGGAAGCCACAACTGTAGGAGATCAGAGAGCAAGAAATACTGAGAGAACAAGAAGGCAACCAGTTTGGATGCAAGACTATGAATCTGGAGAAGGACTATCAGAAGAAGAAGAAGGAGTTGCACAAATTATTCAGGAGAAGCAAGTTGAACAGCTAACTCAAGGGATGCAACAACTAGCCAGGTTAGTGTCAAATGATCCCACTAGGTTTGAGAAAGCTATCAAAATTCAGGTATGGAGGGATGCAATGGAGTCTGAAATTGCAGCAATAAACAAGAATGGCACATTGGAGCTGACTGACTTACCAACAGACGCAAAAAAAATTGGTGTCGAATGGATTTTCAAGACTAAGATCAATGAAAGAGGAGAAGTAGACAAATGCAAAGCTAGGCTGGTAGCAAAAGGGTATGCACAACAAGCTGGGATTGATTATAATGAGGTATTTGCACCTGTAGCACAATGGGATACCATTAGACTAACTCTGTCCATTGCAGCCAGCCGTGGATGGAAAGTCTATCAACTTGATGTCAAAAGTGCCTTTTTACATAGAGAGATAACAGAAGAAGTATATGTAGAGCAGCCAAAAGGATATGAAGTGAAAGGTAAGGAAGAAAAAGTATATAGACTCAAGAAAGCTCTTTATGGATTGAAACAGGCTTCTCGCGCATGATTCAGTAAAATTGAGTCATACTTTGTAAAAGAAGGTTTTGAAAGAGGCACAAGTGAACACACACTCTTTACAAAGAAAGAAGGAGAAATGAGTGTTTTATTCGTAAATTTGTATGTGGATGATCTTATCTATACAGGAAGTAGTAAGCGAATGCTAGAAGAATTCAAGAACTCAATGAAAAGAGAGTTTGAAATGACTGATCTAGGTTGCATGAGATATTTTCTTGGTGTAGAGGTCACACAGACTCCGAATGGCATATTTATCTGTCAGAAAAAATATGCCACCGAAATTTTGGAGAAGTTTGGCTTAGCAAATTGTTCTTCGGTTAAAAATCCAATTGTTCCAGGGTGCAAGCATACAACAGATATTGACGGGATGAAAGTGGATGCAACTCGATACAAACAAATGGTAGGAAGCCTCATGTATTTGACAGCAACGAGACCAGACTTAATGTATGTTGTAAGTCTAGTTGCTCGTTTCATGGAGGCTCCCACAGTAATGCATCAACAAGTTGTGAAAAGGGTTTTACGCTACGTGAAAGGAACTACTGACATGGGACTGTTCTATACACGTGAAGCAGGGGAGGATTTGACTACTTATTGTGATAGTGATTATGCTAGAGATATTGAGGATCGAAAGAGCTCCTCGGGATATGTCTTTAAAATGTCAAACGGGGTAGTTGCTTGGAGTTCAAAGAAACAACCAGTTGTATCGTTATCCACCACTGAGGCAGAATTTATTTCTGCAGCAGCTTGTGCTGCTCACAGCATTTGGATGCGACGTGTTCTTGAAAAACTGGGAGTAAAGCAAGAAAAATGTATCATTTCGTGTGATAACAGTTCAACAATTAAATTGTCAAAGAATCCCATTATGCATGGTAAAAGTAAGCACATTCACGTTCGATTTCATTTTCTTCGAGAATAGCAAATCAGCGAGAAGTGGAACTGATACACTGTGGGACCAAAGATCAATTGGCAGACATCATGACTAAGGCATTGACGTTGGAAGTATATATAAAGCTTTGAAAAAGGTTGGGAATGTGCAGCTTTGAGGAGATAAACTGAATGTATAAAACAGTTCAGTTTAAGGGGGGATTTGTTAGAGTTTGTTATTCAGAATAAATTTGGTTCCTATTATTTAGGAACAGATATTTTCCATTTACCATTATTTCCTTGATTGTAGCCCTGATTAAGTCATGGGCAGTTTTTTTGTTAGGTTGATTAGCTTTTAAATAGCCCAGTTACTTCATTCAATAAATCAAGCTTTTACAGCTAATTGCATACGTTATCTATCTAGCATTTAACATATATTGCCTTGTATAAATGTTGACTATTGTGTTTAATTAACATAATTAAGAGCAATCATATCTTAGAAAGATAATATTTGAATCAATTCAGCAATATAGAAGCTATATATCCTTTTAAGGTTGAATCTGTTAATTTGTGTTTTCTTTTTCCTTTCTTCACTTATATGGCCAACTTGAAGTGATTTTTTCAGGATCAATTGTTATGGAAAAGATGCTGAATGTTCTTTAATAATATGCAGGTTGGTGTTGTTTCAGATTACGACTTGTTAGCATTGGACTCCGTATCAGGTAAATTGATTCAGAGAAACAATATATTCTTTCTCAATTGTTGAAAATTTAAATTTCACTTTATTCAGAATTTAACAGTTTTCAGACTTTGGAGAACATGCACTGCAAATAAACATATGAATCTGTACTCTATGCATATTTATTTTTTCATATAATGAGATCCGGTAGCTTAACTTTTGTTTTGGTCCCCTGTGGCTTGACTTAAATGTGCATCTTTGACTTCAGGTCCTGCTCGAAATGATAACAGTTTGTTTCCAGAAGTTGACAGGACTTGGAAAGTACGTTGAGAAACCTTTTCCTCTTTAATTCATATCCTATAGTGAATTTTGACGCAGGTCTCCACACTGGGGAAGCAAGAGTTTATGTTGTTAGTACTTAAATTACTAAAGAAGTTGAATTTTCTGAGCAGATATTTTCTATTTGGTCTTACTGTTAATGATTAACTCTGCATTTTGTACCTGCATACAGAACAATTTCAAACACAAAACATTGCGATTGCCGATTCTATCCCACTTACTCCATCTATAATAAATGACTAATGTAGTGTTTGGCCTACCTTATTTTGGGCTCTTCTCCGTAAAAGGAGAAGCTAGGCCAAGCAAAATTTTAAGAATATGAGCTTCTAAAAAACAGCTTTTTGAATGAAAAGAGCTTTTAAAAGGCTAATTTTAGGAGATTTTGGCTTCTACTTTGCCTTTTCTTTATTTTAAATTCCAAGATCCAAAAACTATTACTCAAGAAATTTTAACTTAAGCATAACTTTTAAGCTTAAAAAACAAAATAATTAACAAACCACTTTAACTTTAAATTTAAAACTTATTTTTTATTTTAACTTTAAAGTACCTTTTAAACTCTTAAAAAGTCAAACCATTTGTTTTAAAATGCATACATTTGGAATGAGACTCCCTAAAAAGAGGATTAATTAAATTCTTTCATGGTAAAAGGGAGAAATGTTTGTGTGTTAAGGGACCAGAAGGCAATATGTCTGTGCAGCCTGCATGCATGTGTGTGACTTTCTGTTATACCTTAATCTCTTTCTGGGTTGTTCATGAAGGTTAGAATATACATTCATTGTCTTTCTCTTCTTCCCCTCCCATTTGTCTTTTATATTTTTCTGTCAATCCCACTTTGGGGATGGGGTTTGTTTGGATTCTCAACTGAGCTGATGTCAGCTTGTTGGCAGTAATTAGTACTGGAGTCCTACAGGTTAAGGACCAAAATGATACATTTTGTGTTGAGTAGACCATTCGAACATTCTTTTCATTTCATATATCATTCTCAATTGTTTAGAATAGTTTGCCCAGTGAAGCTATACAAAATAGCATTATGAGAGCTTTGATCCCGGGGAGAAGGGTAGGGATTGGGGTAGGGGAATAGGGGTGTGGTTTTTGCATGTAACAGGGTTTGAACCCTGCTTCTTACATTCTATGTCCCTCTAGCTTGCCACTAAGCTATCAAGAGAGGGACAGATCTTTGTTCCCTTAAATGGGTCTACATGGATCAACTTAGACTGGTAAGGCCTGAAGTGGCTTCCAAATACCAAAAATCCCAAATTAAAAAAGGAAAATAGTCTATTCAATGTGTCTTGTTTATTAAAGATGAATTTCGTTAATACTTTCAAGTCTTGCAGACTTTCAATGAGGTTCAGAAACTTTTGAGTAAGACCAACGGGAAGTTGGTCGGTGAATTAATGACCACTGCACCTATGGTTGTTCAGGAGACCTCCAATCTTGAAGATGCAGCCAGGTTCTTCTATATATTCTTTTTTATCTTCCCTTGAGTTGAACAAGTCATTGAACCTTTCTCTTTTCAACTTTGTGTTTTGAGCTACCACCCAACAAGATGAAATCTTTTGAATAATTGTCTTTAGGTTATTGCTGGAAACAAAATTTCGCCGACTACCAGTTGTAGATGCTGAGGGGAAGCTGGTACGAGACTTTTCCACTCTGTTATATTTGGTTACTTTTCCGTCTTCAATGTTTCTTCAGGTTTTTGAAGCCTGATTTGTGGATGATTTGAAGGTTGGGATTATCACAAGAGGAAATGTTGTAAGAGCCGCACTTCAAATTAAACGAGGAAGCTAAAGGAAAGAACGATAGGACTTAGAGGACCATTTAAAATGATTATTTCTTGCAGAGTACAATGCCTATAGTTACAACCAATAAAAAATTCAAGATAATATTGAAACTAGGATTGAATAATGCACCAAATTATTTCCTAAAATTAAGAGAACAGGCCAATTTATTCTCCGAAATTACTTAACTTTGGTCATTTCAGTTCATAATTTTGTAATTTTAAGGACTAAAAGTTATCATCATTTAGCAATGTCAAGAACTAAAAATGATCGAAACTTGATGATTTTAGGGACTAAAATATATATATTTTTTATTTTAGATACTAAATTTGATTAGTGCTAATTTCAAGAACTAATTTGGTGTATTATTACCTTTAGTACAAACTTTATTATTATTTTCATTGCATCTTGAACTTTTATTGGTTGTGATGATAAACTTTGTTTTCGTAGACGAATTCTTCTTCAAAGATTTTTTATTAGATTTCATGCAGGAATTATTTAGTTTAAAGAGATTAAAATTATAATTGTCTTATGCATATGTATTGTTATAAGGGAAGTGTTATGGAGCGTCCCACCGCCTCATGGAAGTTCCGAATTTGTAAATTAATCGCTTTTTTATTTATAACAAGTATTTGTTATTATAAAAAGGAATTAAGGCCAAAGAGGCGGATGTGATAAATGGAAAAGAATGAGCGAGATCTTAAATTTGTTGTGGGTGTAAATGATAACTCCTGTCCGTGAGAAATGATAATTCTCTCTTGGATACTTGAAATGTGCAAATTCTGGACATACTGATGGCCCTTTTGGTTTAATGATGCTGTAAATTATGTGAATTTGTATGTTGACCCTTCTGTAGAAGCGGAAAATTTTAAGTAACACAATTTTTACACCATAAAATGGTTCATTCTTTTGTTTTTTTAATTCTGAAAGAGATCAAACACTACGTTGTACAACAGTTGCATGTCATATAGATAGATGTGTTGATGTCGAAGCTTATTCAGATCTCAATATCTACAGCTAGTAATCTGGGTCTACCAATATGTTTTCAGTTTCACATCATTTTTATACCACCTGTATAGTTGCTGTCGCAATATTTGATTTTTTTCGCAACTGCATCGCAATCATAATTATGGCTACATCTGTCTGTAATCTTTTCCAATATTGAAGTTTTTAAGTTACCTTAAACTATAATCATAATATAAAAACTTGTTTGTAATGAAATTCACAAATGAACATAATTAGTGTGCTATTCTTTAGGTGCGTTTAATTTAACAAAATTTGAATTTTACTTTAATAAAATATTTATATTTAAATTTTTATATTATCATAGATTATCAGGATAAAACTTGAATTTTGACCGATAAAATTATTAATTGCATCTAAGAAACCACCCCCAAGTTTTATTCCTCATGCCTTGTTGATATGAACAGTTGGCAAATCAGCACGTGCTTCTATATTTCCTTTCTTTCGAATCTGAGATAACGATAAAAGACCTAGTCAACCGGGGACATTTCGTCGCGAAGGTTGTGGAATCAAAGTTGTTTTAGGTTGTAGATGAATTAATTGGAAAAAGATTTGAGACTGATGTAAAAAGGATTAGTTTAAAAACTGATTCTAAAACTGACTAGGACATTATAAAATATAATTAACGTTTAAACATATTATAAGGATATTTTTACGAGGTTTTTTAGTTGTAAATGAAATTACTTATAGAAGGTACTTGAGGCTCACATAGCCTAACGTCTAACGATGCTCAGCAATTGTAACTTTTCTTTTTCAGTATCCACGTTATTCGGTGCACTCTCCGTTATTTGGTATCCACTTTATTGGGTATACTCTCCGTTCGTATAAAAAAACAAAACTCTTGAAACGAGCGAACCTAATTAAGAATGTCTTCATCCCTCCTTAAATTTGTGACTTGTCTTTTACTTCTGTACAGGTCCCGTCTCTGCATACGTCTTCACTTTTCTTACTCTCTATATTGGCTTACACAGTCACTGATGATTCTATATATCTTTCAGCAAGTAACGTAATTCTCATTTAAAATACAAGAAAAGAAATGAAAATGAAGAGGAGAAAAAAAATATATAGGTTAAGTTTTTTTTTTTTTTGGTTTCTATATTTGCATTCAGTGGCTTGTTATAAGTTTTTAATGAGTCATGTTAAAAGAAAAATCACTCATGACCTTTTACTTCTTTTACTTACCTAACTCACCAATCCAGTTCTAGATAGAGTGAACTAATTCGTGGATTCTTAATTTAAATTATTATTATCATAAACATCTGGTGGTTTCGATATTAGTTTATAGCTCAGTAGATATTAGCTATTAAATGATAATGAATAAATTTTGATGATATTTTAAAATTTTCTGAATATATATATATATAGTTTTTTCTTTTAATTTGATGAGTCAACTCGAAAGTCAAGTTGATGGATTGAGTTTGATTAACATTTTTTTAGTTCATCTCAAAAGGGTGCTAAGTTGAATTTAACTGTTATTATCTTAATTCGCGGTGAATTGCTTGAAATAGGTTAGCCTCTTTTAACAACTCTACTTCCAATATATTTTAACGCTTTTTTATATAAAAAATATCAGTTCATAATAATATACATAATAAATGGCTAAAAGTATTACCTACAAACAAGACCAAGTAACTACGCCTTTAAAATTTAAATGACTTTCTGCATTTAAAAATTGAGGATCACAACTGTAATAGTAAACAACATCAAACTTAGAATATCCATGCATACTTAATCATGGGTCATGACTAGTCATACACACACATTATCATACACGTGCATACATAAAATCTATTGAAGTTAATGACCCACATAATTCATGATAACCCCAATTGTTAACAAATATACAAAGTTTTCAAACTTTTTTTAAGAAAAAGGTAATTTTGCAATAATACCCTTGACATAGGCATAAACAAAGTTCTCATGCACACAAAATATACATATTTGGTTTAGTTACTTACATAGGCTCAGGCGAACACTTTATTCCTTTACTCTTTTTCTTTGCTTCTTAACATCTTTGACTGCTTGCTTTTCTTTTAACTCCTTCATCACCGTTTCTACCCTCCCATTTCAGGAACTTGTTTCAAATACTACCACTTCCTCCACAGAGTCACCCACAACATCTTGCTCTTGGAATAGGAGACATGCAACAAGGAAAAGCTAAGGGACCAAGGGAGTCATTTAGACTATAAGGTAAATTAGTAAAATCATTTTTTTAATGTTAGCTTAAGTGAGTGGTTCACGTGGATGTTTATGTAAACATTATATAGGCAACATTCATCACGTCAACAAAAAAAATTGACGCTATTATACACAAAAATAATGGAGCGACTAACATGTTAACAATGAATAGCAATTGCGAATCAAAATTTTAAAATATAAAAGCTAAAATTGAAATCAAAGAAAAGTACAAAGACTAAAAAGTAAAAATAGTTTTTAATATAGTAAGATAAGTTATGTGATATGAAAAGACAGAAAAACTTGTAAAAAAGTATATGCATTTTTTTAATAAAAATAACATTACTTTTTTCCCTTTCTTTTTTAAGTTTTAAGGTGGTGTTTAACTTTTCGCGAATCGATGGCACACTCTCGTCTAGCATTATGCAATTCCGCCAATCATGGACTATTTCTTGTCTACACCTTTAAAAGATTAATAGATCCTAGCAAACAAAATATGGAACACAGCTCATATTCAAACCAAATAACCTCAGCTTCAACTTACCAGATCAAAATAATTTTACAACTTAATATTCTTGAACCAAACTCTTAAAACTACTATTTAGTTTAACCTACCATCTTTTCTTAAAGTTTTTGTACACCAGATCCCGAAATAAATAAAATAGAAAATAACTATTTAAATGTAAATTCAAGCATCTAAAGACATATTTTTCCTACACTTGTTTTGTATTTTGTAAGTTGTATTTGTTGGATACAATTGTTGTCCAAGATTTGACTTCAATTGGACAAAAATCTGAGACGACAGAACCGATTAACCGACCCCATCCATCACCCATCCTTATCATCGAAACAGAGCAGTGACCACAGCATTTTCCCTCCCCAATGGTCCCTTCCCTTCACAACACAACTCATAAACCAGAAAAATACCTAACTCCAATTCATATAACTTTTTAGGAGTCATATATAAAATATATAAATACTTGAGTGGTTAACATGCCTCTCTCTCTCTCTTTTCTACCCAACTGCTAGGCACCTTACCCCATTCCACTTCACCGCTACACCCTTTCTTTTTCCAAATTAAAACATCATCACTTTATAAGAAAATATTTTTTTTTCTTTTTCAAAATTCCCATTTTCACCGAAATTCTATCTCAAAAAAGTTGACAATTAAAATTAGAGTTTTTCCTACCTAATAATCATAAAAATCTAAATTTTGCAATATCAATTTCACACTAATTTTTTTTAATTGTTTTCTCTTAAAAGACATGTGAATAAGTTCAAAGAATACGTGTGTTTGTTTATACATGTGATCTCAACTCTTATTCAATTTGGGACTTTGAGTGATCAAGCAGAATTAATAAATAATATTTTAAAAAAAATACGAAAACAAATATAATTTTACATTATGTATAAGAAATTATATTTTTACATTTTTTAATAAAATACTTTTTAGATTCTGCAATTAATCTTCTAAAATTAAACAATTAAAAGCAACAGAGAAGAGAAGCCTGAAGTAATTTACATTTAAAAATTTCACAATGTCAAAATTTCTCTGTGAAATTAAATTAAAAAAGAAAAAAAAGTGACAGAAAATAATAATAACACGAAAGGGCCTCATGTCATGATTAACAAACATGAAAAATCATCCCCCCTTGCACCATTTAACCTCCACGGCGCACGTTAGCAGCACCCTTAATCCGAATTATCAGGTTCAGGTAGCTTATTAAGGTCGACCCGTTCGGCAAAATCTACGGCGGCATCGTGGTGGTGCTGGCGGTGGAGGGCGTCGACTCTGGCACCGACCTCGGTGGCTTTCTTCCTGATGGAAGCAGCAGACATGTCGGAAGCAGCGGCTTCTCCGGCGAGAAGTTCGGGGAAGTTAAGGCGAGCGGAGGGTCCCCGGAGATAGAAAACGGCGGTGTCGTAAGCACGCGCAGCGGCAACAGGAGTGGAATAAGAACCGAGCCATATACGAGAACGCTTGTTGGGTTCTCGAATCTCAGCGACCCACTTGCCCCACTTTCTCATCCTTATTCCTTTGTACCTTGTTTCTTCACCCTCTTTTCCTCTCTTCCTTGTGTTTCCTCCTTCTCCTTCCATCTCTGCAAATACCCAAATAATTCAAACTTTTTCTCTCTGTGTGTGTGAAGTTTTTAGTTTTGGAATCGAAATCGAAGAGCGAGGCAGTGAATATTCGTAAAAATATAAAATAAAATAATCAAGTGTTTAAGAAAGAAAGGGTATTGGGGTATTTGCAGATCAGAGAGTCAGAGACAGGGAGTGAGGTTGTCGTCTGCTTAAACCATCCACGTCTAATGCTGTTCTGTTTTATACTATTTTTTAAAAATTTAATTGCTTCCATCAACCTATTTTCCAATTCATAGTTCAAGCATAAAATGAATTCACCGACAAGATAACATAAATACTTCCCTCTTATAAGATTAGTAATTTTCTTTTTAGATCTAGCTTTTTATTTTATTTTATTTTTCTTTAATTGTTTATCATTCATAAACGTTTTAGTCATTCAAAATTAAATTCTCATACCTTACCATATGTGTAATTTAGGATCCTCATATTTAAATTATTTACATTTAATTTTATAACTTATTAATTATTTATTTAAATTTATATTTTTAATCATTAATAAAAATACCATCAATTTATATAAATTTATCAATAAAATATATAGGATATTTAAATATAAATATAAAAAACATTTTATATTATATATTGTATGTTTTTATTTAAATAAATTATGTGTCAAGCTTTTATTATTTTTTCATAATTATTGAATAAATGTTTTAGATAAAATACTTACTTTAAATAATTAAAAAATTATGAAAATCCAACTTAAATTATTAAAATTAAAAAGGTGAGGCACATAGTTTGAGTAAATGAGAGTGTTAATGGTAATTAAATCTTTTACATGAAAATTGCGATGTAATCTTGTTTATTTACTTTTAAAATGAAGATATTAACAGCTCATACCTTTAAAATAATTTACCAAATTAAAATCATAACTTATTATTATAGTACATGTAAAAATATATAGATAAATCCCTTTATATAATATATATATATATATGATATTTTTATGAGTTAATGAATATTTACAATTTACATTCAAATTTAAAATTTAATTAAAATATATTGTCAGTATAAAAAAAATTAAATCATAATTTATCATACAAAAAGTATAATAATTAATTTAAATATTATATTTATTGTGAAATATTTTAATTGATTAATAATAATATAAAAATATTTATATTAATAGTGTATAAAAAAAAGTCTTCAATTGATACTTTAAAAATATAAAGATATTAAGTTAGAGACTTAAAAATATTAGACACTAATTTAGTCTCTTAATGTTTAAATGAATGTTGATTTAGTCTTTTAATATTTATTTAGACACCATTTAATCTTTAATTTGAATAATTAGGTAGAAACAATAAGGTAACTCGTATATAAGGTAAAAATATTTTTTTCAAAATGAAAACAGTCAATTTAATGGTATAAGCAACTAAAATTTGAGAAAGAAAATGAATTTTCTATATAAAAGATTAAAATTAATTAACTTAAAAGAAGGGTGTTGAAGATTAAATGTCTCATGTAATGACTTTTGCAGATAGTCATGAAAGTTGCTGATTAATCATATTTGATTTAGATTTATATTATCAATGAAATATTACAAGAACAAATTTACTTTTGAATAATGACTGACTGACTTCATTTGTGCTTTTTATACTAAAAATGCTTATTGAAGATTTTTGTGTATTTATTTGTTATCTAAGTGCTTGTTGTAATTTTTTTATGATTTTATTTAAATATTTCGAAAATAAATAATTCAAAATAATGTGTTATGATTGGATATCAAATTAAGGAAAATATTAAAATAAATTATTAGAGCTCTTAAGTTAAAATTGCTGACGTTTTTAATTTACAATTGTCATAAACATAAGTTAAAATTTTTTGTCAAATTTAATTACCGCAAATACATAAGTTGCTTTATTGTTATTTCTTTTTATTGACGAATTTAATTCTCACAAAATCTATTTTTTATCGTTTAAATATTTTTAGCAACTTATAACATTAATCGCATAAAATTGATATTAAATATTTTTTGACAATTTATCTGTGAGGAATTCAAGATTGGCTAGTAAATCCACAAGTGAAAGTTAAAATCCTCATAATGTACTTCGTGACACTAAATGCTTTTTATATCGAAGTGAGTATATGAGTTGTTGAATCCGAATTGAAATTCTGAAAAAAGTAAATTTTGTTTAGCTAATATTTTATGTATTATATGGGTATATTTTAATTTAAGTAAAATAAAAGTATAATTGTAAGATGAATTTACATAATTAATTTGAATAAATAAGTAGAAAACAATAAGGTAACTCAGATATAAGGTAAAAAAAATTTAATGAAAACAATCAATTTAATCATATAAATTTGAGAAAGAAAAGTAATTTTTTATATAAAAGATTAAAATTAATTAACTTAAAAGAATTTACATTTAAAAAAACTAATATAAAAATTGAAAATAATAGTTTGAGAATTTGAAAAACTAAATATAAATATTAAATAATGATAAAATTCCGTACATAGAAATTATCTTCACATTAAAAAAGAATTACGTTTGACTTTAAATTTATAATATAAGGATATATTTTATCATTTGATGAAGACATTATTATTATTATTATTATTATGATACACTATTGTGTAGCAATAAAGACGATAAATCGAATACTATTAATATATGCTAACATGTTAGTTGGTGTCGTTTTGCGAGTTAGTGATAAGGAATTCAAAGGCTATAAGCCTACTAATTAATTTCTTGTTTGTTCTTCGTTATTTCTTAGTTCCTCATATTAATAATTTCATAGTTTTCCAACTTCATTTATTTCCTCTCAGTGAAAAGAGCAAAAGGAGTAGGTTGGAGATCGGTGGATAGAAACCGTCGTGAATTGGCACAGTCAATAAATTTGAATTTGAAGTTCAATTATGTTCACTAATTTTATTTTATTTTTATGTTATCAAGCGCTAATATTTCATAATTTAAAGAGTAAAATACATTATCTTTTCTTTAAAAATATTTAAATTATATTAGTCATTTTATTTTAAAAATATATTCTCTTTTTCTAAGAAAATTAATATATGGTATATTTTAATCTACTTTAATATTAACAGGTGAGTTAGCATCAGTGAATATATTAAAATTTCTTGTTTTAACTTTTAAGGTTGTTTACAACTTTTTTAAAATTTAAATACATGTATTTTTATAGAAGATGAGTTGAATAAAAATATATATAATGAAATTTTCTCTAAATATTTAATTTTTTTTTTAATTTAAAATCAAGTTTACGTCAATTAATTCACATATTTACTTCAATTAATTCACGCACCTAACACTTAATTTTCAATATCATATTATCAGTTTTTAAATATTATTAATTAAAATAAAATTGTTAACCCTAAAAGAGTCAAACTATTCACTTTCAAAAATTACTCAGAAATTTCATTTCATCATTTTAAATCTAAACAAATCGTCGTAAAAAAATTGAAAATTAATTGTTGGTAATGGTCAAAGTTATAAAAAAATAATTTTCAGAAATTTATTTACATTATATTACATATTATTCGCTCAACAAAGGATAGTATAATTTTAAAAACAAAGGAGAGTGTAATTTTTTTTTTATTATAATTGAAAACATTAAATTTGTATTATGTAAAAAATATAATGAATATTTTTTTTCATATAAAAAGCTTAAACTCTTAATTGTTTTAGTCAACTCAAACATTAGTATTAACAAAAATAAATTGTTTATGTACACTAACTATATTGTTAGCCTCCATTAATAATCCATTTTGGGTAATAGCGATAATCAAAATAGACTTTTCTTCATCCAAGAACGCCTTCTTCATTCACGTGACGAGGAATACAACCCCGCATGGTATGCATAAAAGGAACACTATTTGTTAAGCGTGAGTTCGTGACTGGCTTTTTATTTTTATTATTATTATTATTATTATTATTATTATTATTATTATTATTATTATTATTATTATTATTATTATTATTATTATTATTATTATTATTGTCCATTAAATATGAATAATGATATTGCTAACAACTTTTTAAATACATTGATCAAGAAGTAATTTACCAAATACTTTTAAGTGGTTAAAAGATAAGAATTTTTTATCTAATAAATAATTTTCTATAACTTCTTACTTTTGTATTTGAGATATTAGTTAGCGTAATTTTTAATTGTATATTATATTTTTATTAATTTTGTATTTACTAAATTTAAAAAATATTTAATATTTTTATATTTTAAATTTATTAAATATAATTATTTTTATTTAATATAGCATTTTTATTAAGTGATAAGAAAATTAATAAGAATATATCATAAGAGGATAATAAAATTTAAAAATAAAAGTATTTACTTTTTTTTTATCATAAAATTATAATGAATAAATAAAAGAATAAAGATAACAAATTAATGAGTAAGAGAGAATCTCAAATTTATTTCACACATTTTTCATACAATAAGTCTAAATTTACTACTCAAGAGTAACGTATCTTTAAAAAATGAATTAAATAAATATTTAAAATCTTTTAAACTTCAAAGAATTCGAAAAAATAGAAAGATAAACATCCACTCATAATAATTTGTAACATTGTCCCTTCTTAGATGTCTATTATTTATAATATGCTTCATAAAAATCTTACTTATAAAAACCCATGAGAGAAAAATCTAGTGAAAAAAATGTACATTATCTTTTAATACGCTATTAGATATTGTTTCATTAAAAATTTTGTCAAAAAAATCTAATAAAAAAGAAAATCACGACTAAGAAAAAAATATTTCATGTGAACAATCATTTTTAATATGTCAAAAAAATCCTTATTTTTACATTCTCTTAAATTCTCTCGTTCTTTTTTCATTCTTGTCTCAGTTAAATGCTTTAATGGAAGTCTAAACTTCCTGTTTAATCCGCAGAATCTAAATGTAAATTCGATTTGAGTTTTAAACTAAATTGCTTCGAGTTTATTCTCTTTTTTTTTATCTCAAATTTGTATATTGTGATTGTGATTAACTTTTTTGTGGTTAGAATTCAAATTAGGACATCAATTTATGCTCTTATTTGATAATTAATGCAGATTAAGTTAAATGATAATTTGATTTAATTCGTAACTCTTTTCAATTAGGTTATTCAATTGAATTGAGTGATTATTCAAATACAGATTAAAATCTTTAGATACTGTGATAATCAAAATTACACACATTTAATATTATATGGGTTAATATTTCTTAATTTATTTTTATTTATTTTATTTCGTTCATAATTTAATTTAATTAATTTATAGTTTTCAAACCCTCAAAATTTATTCGTATTATTTTTAAAGAACCTAAAACTGAATTTAATTAAAGATGTGTCTCTATAAATTGATTTAGGTTAAGCACTATACCACAAAATTTTTAGAAAAACTTAATTAGCAACTCGGCATCGTCTATTACATCTTCACTCACTACATTAAGTGAGTTTGTGAGTTTTTAAAGTACTTTTGTGCCAAAGTCGATTCTTTTCTTGTTGAAAAGTAGAACATTCTTTTTCTTTTTTTATCTTGAGTGCTTCAAATATTCTAATAAACTTATCAAGATATTTAAAGGAAAGACTAATTAATAGATTACAATTGTCTAAATACCAACGTAGGATGGGTTAGTGTGAAATTGGAACTTCAAGTCCATGCTCTTTAGTCTAAGCATAAAGATCTCATACTAGGTTAAGGGTCAAATGAAAAAAATATATCATAAAGTAGCATGGCATTCAATGAAAAGGAAGAGGTAGAGAGAAAGCTAAAACTAAAGCTCCAAAAAAGAAGACAATGAATAGTATATACAATGAGCAATGCAAAGATAATACAATGATGAAAAAAGATAAAATATGTTAACAAAATTAATATTTTTAACAAAAAAAAAACTTATTTGAAACATTTTTTTAAATTAGAAGAGCAAAATAAATCAAAATAAAGTTGGAGAACGAAATTAAATTTAATCATTCAGTGAAAAAATAAAAAATTAATTTTTCCAAGAAAAATACCTTTTACCTCTTATATAAAAAATTTATTATGCTTTATCCTTATAAATATTTTTAAGAACTAATTTGGTTGCCTAAATATTTTTTTAAGACTTTTTTTGTGAAATATTCATCTTTAAATTATCTATTTTACGTTTTCCTCACTTAAAGTTCATTTAAAAAATTTATACAAAATATTTATTTGTACAAAATAAATTATTACATTTATCAATTATTGTTAAAAAAAATACTAAATTTACTTCATTAAGGATTAAACTAATAACAAAATCCATGCCCTGTTTTTTACCTTATATTAAATTTGGCTGACTATAAGAATGCTATAGAGATGATAACTGGTAAAAATTTCACTATATAATATTACTATTAAATTTCTTTAATTTATCTTAAACTTCACATTGACATATAATTGCAAAACCTTATCTTTACCCTGCTATCTTATCGCTATTTTGCTCTACACTTTTCAAAAATATTTCTCATTTAATATCAAAATTCATGACATCTTATTTTAATTTGGCTTCCATCTTGTAAAGCCTTATATCTCATCTTAACGTGTTTTTCGGTAAAATAAAATTACAATCATTTTTTTTTTTGCTATATCATTTTTTTTAAAGTTCTATTAAAAAACAAAAAAGTATAATCATGATCAAGTTTTAAAAAATTGTTATTGTACTAATAATAAGTGGGCACAGTATTTATAAACTGCTGTTGAAAGAGTTGAAAATATCTTCACAATTTATGCTGGTTGAGAGAGCAATATGAAATTTTGTGTATATAATTAAGCGTGCAAAGTTTTGATGAGAGAGTCGAAAATATGAAATGCTGCTATTTTGACCAGGAATATTTAGCATGGTACAACGTTACTTTTCAATTGCTTTATTTTGAATTAAATTTTTACTTTACTTATAGGCTACTATTCACGAATTTGGAAATGAATTGAGAAAAATTTTAGGTATTACTAAGGTTGAATTTCATATCCTTGGCCTTCTGATGGATGATTCGACTGGTAATTGTTAAATACTATTTCTATATCTATTTTTCATGCTATTATACAATATCTATTTTTCTTTTATGTTTAATTTTTTAATCGTATTTTTTTTAGTAACTTTTTTTATTATGGTTAATTTCTAATTTTATAAAAAAAATGTAATGTTTTAATTACTATTATAACCGGCAAAGTTTAAATACTTGTCATAAAAAGCGTGCGAGTACAAATTAATAGGAACATGATAAATTTAGTTCTTAGTTAGTAGATAATAGATCTTAACTGATAAAAAATTTTCATGCAATACTGTTTCAAATCATTGGAGTTTTCTTTTGGGCCCTGCATGATCATATGCAACAATAGATTTTTCCCAGCCTTGCCAAATGGAAGATCCCAACTAAACTTTTTTTTTTTTTTCATTCTAGATATTATTCTTTTGTTAGTAATGATGGTTGGTTTCGACGTCTAATTAAATGTTTTTCTCGATAATTTCAAATGTTGATAAAAGTCACTTATGAGTATTTTGGAGTTATATTCTTTTGCTATGTATTTTATTTGTCTATATTTTTCTTAAGTGAGTCTATTATCACTTTAAAATGTTTATTATTATAATTTTTAAAATAAACTTTACGTAAATAATTTTTTTAAGATTATTTAAATTAATAATGATAATAACATTTAAATAAAAATTTAAATAAAGCATAATAATAAACATTTTTAGGTAATAATAGACACTCTTTTTCTTTTTATTATAATTTTATGTTTGTAACTTTTCAAATTTGAATTAAGAATATGACTTTAACTTATTCTTTCTTTAATATTGTTTGAAGTTTGGCATCATATTATATTGATCTCAAGTTATTTTTTAATAATAATATAATTTTTTTTTTATTTGCATCGCATTGCTTTAGAGTTGTGAGTTTGTGAATGTAATATTATTTTTTATTAGTTTATTTTTCAAATAGTTATCCTTACATTGTGATTTGTGAGAAAGTGATTCAATAGTAATTACACTTAAAAAAAAGAGTAATTCTACTTTCCTCCTTAAATTTTTATAAATAAGAAGAACTTCACAATAAATAAAGGATAAAAATGTAGAGTAATTCTTCAAAATTTCATTGTAGATTTTTGGCTGTTCTAAACCCCAACCAATATGTCTCTATTACTCCACCTCTATAGTTGCAAAACTCACAGGAAAATCCCAATGAACCTTATACTATTTCACCCTACTTTGACTTCTCCACTATCAAGGGCCATGTTCACAAACTTAAAGAACGCTACTCTCAAAAAAATTTCTCTTCATGTTCATAATTTCCTTCTAACAAAAACCAAATACCCATAATCCAAAAATATAACTTTCTTCGAAACAAGATTCCAAAAACCCCCTCAAATTAAAGAAAAACAAAAAATCTATGAAGTTGTAGGAGAAATTAAAGTGAAGATAAAAAAAGAGAGAATTTTTTTATATGTATAAAAATATACAAAAACTGATAGAGGCATCAGTGTTATCAGTGCATATATGAATCCAATCTTCCCTCACAGTAGGAAAGGATAAACGATGATTTCTCCTTGCAATGGTTATTTCGGATTCTATAAGAGCGAGTTCTATGGTACAAAAAAGTTATGAAGATTGTATACTTTTCTTTACACCTTCAAGCTTGAAGGTTTGCGAAAGCAATTCGATGATTACAAAGTTCTCAACTAGGTTCTATCTCCTACGCTACCATCTGTCTTTGATTATCAAATGGATAGTTAGATTTTCTTGATTCTTCAGAGAATGATGGTTAATAATTTAGACTTGCAGAATAGTGGGGAAATGAAAAGATTCATTTTGAATTGTCGTTAGTCTTTTGGTTACTTGAATTTACAGAATAATAGAGAAGATGACTATTAAATAGTAAATTATAAAATTATCCTTTTATATTTTATCCAAAATTTTTCAATCAAACGGTTCATAATGCATCTTAATATTATACAACTTTTTGAAAAGTAAATTTTTTCCTTATGAAAATTTTGGGAGGATCTTAGAATCACCCTTTTTTTAAGTGTAATTACTATTGAATCACTTTCTCACAAACCACAACATATGGATAACTATTTGATAAGTAAACTGATAAAAAGTAATATTACATTAACAAACGCAGAACTCTAAAGCAATGCATTGCAAATACAAGAGGAAAGAAATATTTATATGATTAAAATTTAGATGAGTTCTAATATCCTCTCTTATTTTGTAAAAAAGTAAGGAAAAAAAACTTTTGTAAAAGCTATAATGTATTATGGACTTTTGATTTTAATAGAATGGTTAAGAATGAATTATCGGATATCGATTATTCAAGTTAGATTTATGAAAGGATACATCGGTAACCACTATTAAAGATACCGACTTCAATAATATTTCCCAAAAAACTTTAAAAACATTCCTGGTATATACCATTGCTGCAAATTTCTCTAACTCAACTGCATGACTTACAAGCACTATATGACCATAACTTGACTTAAAATTTATTTCTTTTTCATTGTTACAAATGTTATCGAGACATTGCTTAAAATTCTCCATAAATTCTCTCAAGTTATTTCTTGACTTAACGTACTTACCAATTTGAGAATGTAAACCCTCACATCTTGAGGTTGTCCTTAACCCAGCAAAGAACTTACCCTTAATGTAAGTTATACACTACATCTCTTTCTTATTATATAATTCCTCAACCCATACATTACCTCTCAAATGACACTCCTCAACAGCAGAAGCCCACTTCTGTTTAAACTGTTCAGTGTCCAGGTCACCAAGTATGCATTCTTTAAACAATTTACTAAACCTTTCATTGCAAACATTGCATGTCATATTCTTTATTAAATGCCACCCACATAATCGATGATCAGCAGTTGGGAAAACTTTCCTGATGGCATTCCTCATTGATATATCATCATCAGTAATCACATAATTATGACACTTACCCTTCATTGTTGTTATAAACTATTGAAGGACCTATACATAAGTATCCTCCTTTTCATCAGACATAACTGCACACCCAAATACACACGTCTGTTTATGATGACTGACACACACAAAAATACAATAAGATATTTGTATTTATTCCTCCCATAAGTAGCATCACAGGCAACAACATCTCCAAAGATGTCATAATCAATTTGACTTATACCATCACACCAAAATATATGCAACAACCTATCAACCTTGTGACCGCAATACAACTTGAGATCCTTAAAGCACAAACTTATTAAGAATCGACAACCATGTCTTTTTTGCAAAAGCCAACCATGTCATAACTTTCTCTTTGGCTAACAAATGAATCATATATTTTGCAGGTTGGAATACCACTTTTCCTCATTTGACGCATCTGTTTAATATCACCATCATCCATTTTGCAATGTGACCTTAACATTCCAAAATAATTCTCATCAACTAAATTATGATTATGATCATCAAAGAATCGACAAACTACCCAGCACCCTCTATCTACATCTAAACGTATCTTCATCTCTGCCTGATAAATCTATATTTTATCAAATTTTTACTTATCTTTTTAGTATTCTTTAATAGAAAAAATAGACTTAGGAAGTGTAAATAATATAGCAACACTATTTTAGTCAAATATCATAGGTTTTTTAATTTTTAGTTAATTTACATTGATTTACATAGATATAATTTACAATTTTGATCATTTGAATAATTGTGCAGAAATTTCTAAACTTATTCCATGGATTTTTAGCATTTGAGAAAGTTTGAGTTAAAAGTGACCACTTTGGACTCCATAGTGAACATTACAGCAAGCTAGATCTAGAAGGACAGACCAAAGTGATCACTATGATTCTATAGTAGACACTACAAAGACCCCAGTTTAAAGAAGTGATGTGCGTAGCTACTTTAGTCTCATAGTAGACACTCCAAAGCAAACCAAAGTGATCACTTTGATTCCATAGTAGACACTTCAGAGAAGGCCAAAGTCACCCAGTTTTACGTGTGGCTACTATGAACCCATAGTAGACACTCTGGAAAGGGTCAACAACATGGTGACCTGTGCGTAACCACTATGAAACTATAGTAGCTACTATGGGAGTACTGCGCATTATCACTATGAAACCATAATAGCTACTATTGGCAAAAATCTATAAATAGAACTTTAAAAATTAGGGTACAGAACTTTTTACACATTTTTATATTCTTTTGCCATTTTGGAAAACATTTGTAGAGCTTAAGTCATCCTTGGGTGACAGCCAAGGACCAATCCTAGGGTTTGATTCACATTTCTTCTTTACTTTCCTTTAATTTTTACATTGATGTCATTAATTTCCCTTTGTTTTCATCCTAAATTTGTAAAATTCATCATCATAGAGGGCTAAACTTTCTGACAATCCTTAATGAGTTCATGGATTCTTGAATTCTTGAGTAGGAATGTCAATATAATTCTCTTTCCTTCATGAATTTATATTTTCCAACTCTTTGAATTGAATTAATAGTTGAATGAGGGGGACATTGCTTAATTAACCCTAATTCGTTTTAATGAAATGCTTAACTTGGTTTGCTTAATCCTAAGTTAGTTTCTAAGGTTGCGTAATTTTAGAAAAAAGAGTTGAAGTCCATTAAATTTGCTTAAATTTGTATTTGGTTTTAAGGTTAATTCTCACTTATTGAGTTAATCTAATTCAGAGAAAGAGAAAAAGTATTGAATCTTGAGAAGAATAGAGATATGATCACATAAATGAACTAAGGATTGCTACATTTCATTGATTGAACTCATTAATTTCTTCACTTGCCTTTACATTGAAATTGGAATCACACAAAACCCCCTTTTTAATTGCTTTCATAGTAAATGTTTATAACATGTTCAATGTATGTTACCAACTAAAGTCATTAGAAATAACCTAGGCTTGCATCCTAGACTACATAAAAATTCTGCATATTTTGATGAGGATTGACGACAAATCTTTATGCAAATCTTTTGTTCATCACTGTCTCACAGCCAAACCTAGTAATTGCTTTGTGCTCTCAAAGTCGATTGGGGTTACATCTGTACATTTCTCGTTGAAAACCTCGACTTTAACAAACAAATTGCTGTCACACAACATCTCCATTCTTATTTTTATCCCGTTTATTTTTCCTCACACTAAACCCATTAATTTTGTCATATTCATTATAAAATTGATAACATTCGTGAACACTCAAAAATTTCATTCTCTTAATCTTAGTGCTATATAAATCAATAAAATTGACGTATCCCTCCTTGTGCATATCATCTTCATCTAAACTTGTCATTTCCTCATACACATTGTATTCCTCAACAACAACCTATAACATATATAAATAATACACAGGTTACTTGGATTATACAACTATGATTATTCACTGAAATACACATAGCCTACACAAACCTTGTCATTTCCTTCATCATTTCGAGAGAAATCCATGTTGAATTGATTTATATAATGGTTATTTTTTGTCTTCCTCAATCCTTCTGTTGTCCTATTCTCCTTTATCTTTGCACTGCAAATTCGTTTTGCCCTTCTTTTCTAACTAAGTATTCCACGTCTTCATACCAAAAACCCTACCACTTTGTCACCCTTCTCACCAAGGCTTCGTTTTGGCTAATACAATTTCTTCCTATTCTCACACATCTCATACCCTATAATTCAACATTGGAATTCACCATTATGCCCAATAGGTTTATGAACGCATCGGCTTTTGTTTTGGTCACTAACATAAAAATAATGAAATATAAATAGTTACTACAACTGGCAGACATTTGCATCGGTTATGTGATAAAACCAATGTCATTAGGCGACTATCTATTACATTTGTGCATGGACTCAAGTTGGATCGGTTGTGTGGCATAACTGATGTCATTAGGCAACCACCTTCTACATTTTCTGCATTTGCATAAGTAGTGTAGTAAAATGATGTCATTATGTGGCAACCTTTTACATATTGCACATGCACTCTATTTGCATCGGTTGTGTGCTAAAAAATTGATGTCATTTCACGACCACCTTTTACATATTGCGCATGCACTCTATTTCCATTGGTTGTGTGCTAAAACTGATGTCATTTCACGACAGTCTTTTTCATATTGCATATAAATTGTATTTACATTGATTGGATTTTAAAATAATGTCTCCCCTTTACAATTGTCTCATTAGTGTCTCGTGTTAGCCATATCTACATCGGATGTATGGGACGTATGATGATGTTAATGCAATTTCATGTATACAACTTGTCTGATTTACATTATTAACCCTCTTTATCCTACTCACTAATAACTCCTATATGCATTTGTTTGCCTTTTCAATATTTAATCTTAGCCATCCAATTTTAAATTGCCACCATCAACGACTCAATTTCAATTATTAATCACTTATGCAAAAGCAATGCTTTCAGAAAAAAAAAAAATTTTTACAAAAGAAGGAAGGATATTAGAATCACCCTAAAATTTAAGTTTTAAATTGATGCTAAATGATTGGAGAATTAACGATCCTCCCATCTTTTTCATAAGTAAAATTTTTAAGTCATTTTTTAACCATTGATATTATATTCTTTTGATTCAATGGCTAGGATTTAATGTCAAAAATTAGAATTTTTTTAAATATTTAAGTATTAACAAAGGACAAAAAAATAAATGCAAACATTCACTCCAATCTTTTGTTCATCATTCCTGCACCTCTCTCTCTCTTATCTTTTTGTTTACTCTCACTCCTCTTTTACTTCTTTTTCACTTTCTGCATAATTTGTCCTCTGAATACTTTCTTCTTGCACTCAATATCATGCTTTCTCCCTATAGCTTGCAGCTAATTTGTTCATATTTTTCATCCAATCTACCAAGAGCCTCCTCTTTCTTATTAACAAAGAGGAAGTGTAACCTCCTATCACAAATCTTTATAACTTAGAGAGAAATTGCGTGCATGTCTCTTATAGCTTTGGTGCATGTATCTCTTTCTTTTTCTCTATTCTATTCCAACTTCGTGGGGTCTTTAAAGAGGGAGCAGTGTAACTTTGAGAACTTGGATCCATGCCTCTATTTCTTACCCTCCATTCCATTCCATTGCAGGCTAGGGACAAAGCAAACTATGGTATTTTCCATGAAATGAATATTACAGAAAAGTTTTTGGCTTCCCTAAATGACTAAAAAGAGGAGCAAACGAGAAAGCAGTGCTTGTATAAGTTTCACTATTTTAACTCTTTCATTTACTTTTGAGATGCTAAATCTGAAAAATCTACAAACTTTTCAAATTAAATGCAGCATGTGTGACTTATATTTTCAGGAACTATTTATAATACTGAACTTTGAGAATGTGTTCAATAGCTCCTAAACCTTTTGTATTGGCTTACTTAAATATATCTATTATCTTTTTCCTAATAATTATTTATGTTTAGAGTATAAACTTCTTTGTTTTTATTTGTTTAGAATTACAGGTAAATGTAGTTACTTAATAAACATTTAATGTATAGTAGTAAATGTTAAAGTTATTTAAGACTTTTTGTATGATTATTTAATAATTATTTTGTTTATTTCAAAAGTTTAAAATATAAACAAACTATAAAATTCAAATATTGTAGAACAGGTTTTAAATCCAAATCTCTATACTTTCTATTAAAAAATAAATTATTGGAGTGTGTCAAGCTTCATATTTTCTTATGATGAAAAATTAAATCTTTCACATTATAGTCCTTTTTTTTTATCTTATTAGGTGGTTAAATAAAAAATGTTTTAAACTTTTTTTTTGGATGATTTAAAATTTATTAATAAAGTAATTAATTAGTTGATTATTTAATTGCATGTTATATATAAATTTTGACTGTATAATTTAATGTGTACTAGATCAATTTCTATGTGCTTACCTTAAAAGAAAAATATTAACATTGGCTCTTAACGTTAATTTTAAACATACAAATTTAGTAAGATTTTATTTTAAAAAAAAAACTAATTACAGGAAATATTTTTTTCTAATATAAATGTAATACTTTGTATGTTTAAAATTGAAGAGAAGGACTGGTGATAAAAACAAATTTAAATAAATTAAAGTTAAATTATGAATAATAGATCAAAATGTTACAACAGTTTATAGCTATATTTATGTTAGATTCTCAAGTAATAAGTTTAAAAATATAATAAAAATTTATGAAAAGTAATTAAGTAAGCATAATATTAATTATATTATTTTAGTATAACTAATTTATATAATCACCAAGCCCCACGGGTACCTTTTCTCAGCTAAAAAATAAAATAATTAGTAATAACAATTTCAGGAAGAAAATTATTTTTCCAATCTATGTAAATCTACTGAATATAATCAACATTATGTGTCACATCTTCGTGTAGTCTCGACATTAATATTGGGCAATGCTCAAAGTCGCATATAAATATGAACAAGAACAAGGTTAGTGATTACGTCGGTGTGCAACAATAAAGGGGTTGTGGATATGCAGGGAAATAGGGGACGATCTTTTCCCCCTTTTTTTGTTAAAATATCTTTACTCTTACAAATAAGTACCAAGTATTATTTATTACATTTTCTATTTTTAAAAATTCATATAAAGAGTATAAATAATAAATTAAATTTTATTATGTTTTATATAATTTTTAAAATAAAAAAGAAAGATGATATTTTAATAATTATGTATAAAATTAAAAGTAAAATTAATAATGTTTTATGAAGCTTTGTTTATGAGTTTGGAAAGAAAGAAAAAAATGATTTAAAGGACTTAAGAGAGAAGGAGAAGAAAAATTAAACTCTTACCATTGAGAGATAAGGGTAACAAAGAATTTAACACATAAATGACATTATTATTTTTTTTATAATTTTTATTTATATATTTTTTATTTTTCTAAATTTTTTAAAAATGAAAAAATTAAATATATTATTTTTGCTAAAAATTAATATTTTTATACTTTTACTATTCTAATTCAAGATTATACTACATATTTAATTTAATAAAAAAAAATATAAATAATAAATTTCACTACATAAGTTACTAAAACAAAAAAATAGAGAGAAATTCAAAAAAATAAATTTAGGAGAGTGTTGAAGTTTTAGAAAAACTCTTTAATCTTTCCCGTCAATCCAAAAAATAAGGTTAAGAGAATTTTAAAATTTTAGAAAAACTTTTTAGCTCTTTCCCTCAATTTAAAAGAATAAAATTAAGAAATTTTAAAGGTTTATAAAAATTATTTAATCTTTCTCATTATGTTTAATTAACTTTTAAATAATAATTAATGATTACTAACTCCTCTCTTTTCTTTCCTCCTTCTAAATATAAAATTCAAGTCTAAAATTACAAATCTAAGGAAAAAGGCCTATCAACACTACAGAGAGGTGTTAAACTTCTTTCGTCATATCACTTTGTCTGGTAAATGTTTCTTTAATCTTGTAACATTTTTTTTACAAAAATATAAATAAATTGAATCATTCATGAAATATTTAAATTTATCTTATTAAATACTTAATTCAATTTAATTTTTAAAAACAAATAACTTTTTATGTTAATTTAGGTTTAATTACATGAAGGAGTTAAGCCTTAATTTATAAGTTAAATATTAGAAACTACAAATAAAAACAAACATAATTTATATGATCGAGTAAATATGCTTAGTATTTTTAGTTTACAAATTTTTAATTGATGTATTATTTATTATTTTTTCTTACTTTTATCATATTTATAAATAATGAATTAAAATAGTATAATATTATAATTTAAATAAAAAAAATATTTTCTTAACTAATACTATAATGTTAATGGTTGAATTTGAGAAATAAATTTTTCAATATAACTCTTTTTTTGTTAACATGACTCAAAGTGATACGTTTTAAAATTACAAAATCATGTTTTCTACTTTTCAATGAAATTAATATATTTTAATTACGTTTAATGGTTTAAAATAAATTTCAATCAAATCAATTCTACCTAAATTTAAACTAAAATGTCACTTAAGGTTGTTTAATGAATCGTTTTGCTCCCGTTATCTTAACCCTGAGAAATCGTTAGTTAGACTTAACTCATAGAAGTTATATTGCTTTATATTAAATTATTACTTAATTACATTTTTTTTATTATATACGTACAAAATGATAGAGTCAACTACTCAACTTTCAATTTATTATTAGCTTAATTTAGATTAAGTGTCTAAAGAAGAATATGTTCGAGGGGAAGAATTCTTAGGTTTTGAAATTGATCTTCGCCTAATCGAGGGCAAGAGTCAATTTCCGGTCCCATATCCCAAACAAATAAAAAAATATATAAATATTTCATTTAGTCTCCAAACTTATAAACATCAATCACTTTAATTCTGAACTTTACATAAATTTTATTTTAATTTTAAATTTTTTTATATCATTATTTTATTCACTTTCTACTTCATTTTTCCAAGTCGTGGTATCAAAAAGCACTCACCGAATATTATTTATTAAGTCAAAAATAAAAATAAAAATATTTTTTTTGTAAAGTCAATAATAAAGTTATCAATTAATTAAAAAGGATATTTCCTCAATACAAAATGGTTAGGCTGCGACGGCCATACATCTCAAGATCGAATCCCTCTAAGGTACCAGTAAGGGACAACTACTACCGTATGGATACATGCAACGAAGGGCATTTCGCTGCTCTTGACATGTCAATGATGCAAAAATCAGCGTATGCCACTGAAGCATATTAGAAGTGCAAGAAGCATGCGTTTCAGTAATCATTTATGCAGCCATGGCACGTGTAATGGTGTCAAGTAAAACAACGATTGCTTAATAGACGTCTATGTATAATCTCCAGAAAGGAAACTACAATTCCAGAAAGAAGAAAGTTCAAGAGTATGCAGTCATATAATTCATTATAGTAATAATCCATTCATTTAAAAATGTAGTAGCAAATGTCAGGCACGTGTCACCACCAAGTATTCATTGGTTGCCTTTCACTTTTTGTATGCATATATATATATTAACACTAAAGTTAACATAAATAGTTTAAAGTTTGATGTCTGCATATTATGGCAGCCAACAATCACATGATAGAACAGTTTTAACACGGAACGAGAGAAAACAACATCTATCGTGCTAAAAATAGTTTCTAACGCGAGCTGATATAGCACTAGAGAATAGGTGGGTATTGCTTTGCCTGCTGCCGGACCCTTCTCTTGTACTCTGCCGCATCCTGCAAAAAAGTATCAGAATGTAAAAAGCAGACTTTCGATGGTAAGAAATTAAAATCAAAGTTTCAGCAATATAAAAAAAATGGAGGCAAACACAACATGTTATTGCATATTAGATAACAATTTTTCAGCACCTTTTCATAATATACTATGACCAAAGACCCAACATTCAAGAATGGGACCAGTCATATTAACAATCCACAGGAAAGAGGACTGATGTGGAGTATGGGCACTTTGAAAAGTATATTACCACTTCAACTTACTTTGCCTTGGTTAGTTAGTTCTATTAAATCAGACATTCTTTACACTTCAAGGGTGTATAATAATTAACACAAGTGAAAAAAATGTAGAGTTAAGTGCCTGGATGAATAGATGATAGCCTTCTGTCTGAGCAGGATCAGCAGGATTGGGCTGGTCAAGCAAGTCTTGGATGCCCACAAGAATTTGCTTCACTGTTATGGCTGGTCTCCAACCCTACACATAAAAATGAACCTATAAATATGTTTGCTTAGCATGTCTTTTCGTTGTAAATTATCCAGAGTTTCACTTACACTATCCTCGTTAAGTATAGACAAACAAACAGTCCCGGAAGGATAGACATTAGGGTGGAAGAAACCTTGTGGGAATTTACACTTTGGAGGCTTGCTAGGGTAATCTTCACTAAAGTGCAGTGTAAGTGGGAAGTAGCCACCCTCCCAATCAGTCTGCAGTAAATGACATGTAAAATTAAATGAAGTAAATAATAGGCACATTATTCAACAAGCTGCTTAATTCATTTGCAAATTCAATCCAAGGCATGAAGACAGAACAAGATAAGATTCATTTCCAAAAAGCTTTCAAGCATAAAATATTTGAGTAACTTCTACAATCATACATATGTCAAATGGAAATGAACAGAACAAAGTCAGTATGAAGCACTTCAATGAATTTTTCTCACTTACAAACCAATTATCTGGGTGTACATATCTCGCTCATTTGAAAAAGCTGTTGATTATGTGAATCCACTGCTTAAATACACAATATAAATAATTTCATTGAAGTTTCTATATAGTCAATTAGTCACCACTCTACTGTTTGAGTTCCACAAAAGCTAGTATGAAAATTTAAGAAAAGTGCATTTGACACAGGATGCACTAGCATGTGTTTGCATTGTGCATTAGTAAATTCATAGTTATGAATAGTGCACCATGGTGCCATTGCGACACACAGTGGCAGCTGACTGCTACAGGCACATGTTGAGGGGCATTTTTTGGTGGAGCTGGCATTGTAACCCAAACCACGCCTCTGGACCACACGATAGCTGCATCATGTGGATGGGTTACAGAAACTCAATTTTGCCCCTGCTCCAGTTTGGGGCTTGTTTTAGGGGGAAAAGTACATTTCGTCGTTAGTCATACCTTAAAAGCAAAATGCCCAGCCCAACAGAGACAGCATCATCTCCAGCCATTTTTTGGCAACTGTGGGAGCAGTGAAGCTCTGCAGCCTTCTCATCTCAACAGACCAGACCAGTAAAGACCACATTTTAGTATTTTTTAAGCATTACATATGTAATGATGTAGATAGTATAGATTATATATATGTATGGCAAAATTTTAAAGTACCAGTCATCCTGCTATTTGCTATCCCATAACAAGCTAAGATGCTATTTCCAATCCTTGTAGGTTAAGTAGTTAATTAAGGGAGATGATCACGTTTATGAATTATAGAAGCATATTGTTCTCCTCTTGATTGTTTAATGCAAGCAAACACTAAGTGTGATGCCTAGGTAAACTTCTGAAATCTTTTTATTTAAGTTTCCTATCCTACCAGACCTGATTTTGCTGCTATTGTTAGGCTAAGGCACCATCAATTATTTTACCTACCAAATCCCCAGTTAATTTTTTTGTCCACCTTGTCCTAACACCCTGCCATTAAACCCATAATCTCTAAAACTTAATGAGGATCAATTAATTTTAATTCCAATTAACCCATTTTAGTCAAAGGCACCAGAAGGGGCCAGCATATTTTGATGATATGGGCACACTGCCCCTTAAGCAAGACATGACACAAGTGTCTGTGCCTAATGTGCTCAAATGTAAAAGATTCAAGAGAAAAAAATCCAAGCCCCCTAACTTAGTAAGCATAATGCTAAAGTAGTAGGAATGTCGGAACATAGCTGGTCTCTATGCAGCAAGCAATCATTTACATTTACCACCATGTTTGTGATGCTGGATTAGTCAATTAATAAGCCAAACTAGTGAAAAATGGCTAAATATTCTATTTCTTCTTTCTAATGAGGCGCACACTTCTTGGTGGCTTTCTACTCAAGATATTAAAACCAACAGTACAATCATGAGAATATGAAAACTGTGTCTACCACAATGAGAGTCAATACACAATAACAGTCAGGTTTAGCCCAAATTCCAAATTTGAATATTGTTACAGACAGTTTAATATTTTAATAGTAAATTTATACCTCGTAACTATTATCAAGACATGACAAATTTGAGATAAGAATGAAAGATGAGTGAGATATATGCAATATATGAGAAAGAATGAGAAATTTGTTTTTAATAAGAAACTAAGAACTAGTTAATTGATTGTCAAGCAAGTTCTTTTAGATTATAAGTATTTGCATTGGAGAATCTTTTGAAGCATGACAAGGGGTAGATTACAATTTAAAGATGTAAGAATAATGACAGGGACTGCGGCGTTGTGGGATAGAGGATGATTCACTGATTCAGAGTTTCTATAGACATAAACTCTATAATCTCATTTGCAGTGTAATGATCGCATTCCATAATCATTAGTATTTGTGCAAGCTTGTGTGAAAGGTATCCCCCCCCCCCCCCCCAAAAAAACAAAAGGCAAATCGATAACCAAAAAAAGAAATTCCCAATTTAAACACGACTTAGGCAATAATCTTTTCAAAAATAACAAAACTAAAATCACAATTCATAACCAAGCAAGTATAACGAAAAGCAAAGGATCCAATAAAAACACAAAATTCGGGGAATTTGATTCAGCAAACTTAACGGAATAAAACTAGAAAGAGAGAACTCACCCCAGCCTTTCCGGGAATAGTGCAATGCCACACCATCAAATTCACGGAACCATCGGGCAGCGTCTCCGGCTTAGCAACAAAACCCTAATCATAGACAAAAAAAAAAAAAAAAATCTGTGAAACGACGTCGTTGGGAAAGGAACCAGTCGAAAAGCAGAAAAGAGAAGAGTACGGACATGAGGGTGGTTCTTCCGCCACGACTTGCGCTCCTCCGTAAGACGTCCACGAGCAATACCAGACATCGTCTCTCTCTCTCTTCTGAATCACCTAACACTTTACTCGCTCCGAGTCAGCTCAGTGCTTCCGAGTTTGACAAGCACTTTTTTTTTTCTTTCTTGGCCTTTGGCTGTGGGTTGTGACTTGTGAGAGTGGGCAAAGGAAGCTTCTTCTACTACTTCGGCTTCCATCGAAACGTACGGTCCTGATTCCATCTTTGATTCTCGTGGCAGGCCAGCGGCCCCAACGCGTTGTCGTTTTTATGTTTTGTTTTTTCTTTTTCTTAATCGTCGTTGCCAATGAAAAGTCAATGCATTTATTCCTTTTTTTTTTTTTATAAATTTTAAACATCGCGTGAGAATCACGCCGTTGTACCACTCACGCCTTCACGTGCCCAAGTACGTACCTTGCTTTTTCCCGAAATTGACTAACCTAATTTGGTATCCCATATCCTATTGTAGTTTTTTTTTTTTTTAATCCAAATAAGTAATATTTCACAAAATTATGTTAACACGTCCCCTCGTATTTGATTCTCGTCCTTAATATTTTAATTAACAAATTGTAAATGTCGATAGACTTGGGCATTAAAAAAAAATTATTATTATTATCTGAATGAGTTGAAATAAAAAAATATAAAAATTTACACTGATGTAGATGAATAAAAAATGATAAAAAATAATATTTTTTTATTTATATACAATAGATAATTTCATTTGTAAATGAATACTCGTAGGCACGGGTATCTTATTGGGTAAACTTGTCCCGTTTAATTAACAGATAATAAAAATTTTATTTATTACACCCTCATGAGTGCTTGTTTAAAAATCTAAACTTTCATGATAAGTATTAATCAGTATGTGCAAATTTGTTCACCATCATATGTCTTTGTTTGATAATAATTACATATCTATCGCACCTTGCTTTACTCAATGTTTTAGGTTCAAATGTGAAATTGAAAGTGAAGAATAAAAAAATAGAAAAATAAGAAATAAAGTGAAATATATTTAATATTTGGATGAGTTGAAATAAAAGAAAAGAAAATGATAAAAAAAATTATTTTGTTTATTTAAATAATTTAAAAAATATAAATAATTAAATTGTATTGAAAATATTTAAAAAATATAAAATTAATCTAAAATTATTTTTTATTTTTATAATTTTTTTGTTTTATTTTTTTTTAAAATTAAACAAACAAATAAACAAAAACCTTCCCTAGCATGTAACCCTTCCCCTTCTTCTTTTTCTCATCATTTGTCCTTAAAATGAAATTTTTTTTAGGGCTAAACAAAAATTACTTCTCTCTTTTCTCCCCAACATCCATAAAGGAATGTTTTATTTTTCCAACTAATCTAAATCTATTTTAAATTTAATTATATAGATTAGATTTTAAACTAATTTAATTTATTTTTTAAATATGATTTTGGTTAAAAACTAATTTTAAATTTAATATTTCAATTTAAATTAATTTTAAATATAACTTCACGTTAAATTAATTTTAAATTCAAATTTAAATCTATTTTTTAAAATAAAATTAATTTTCAATATATTTGTAAATCTAGTTTTTAAGGTAAAACTAATTTGTTGTATTGCACCATTATATTAAAATAGTACATTTTAAAAAGATTTTAGTAATATTTATTAATTATATTATACTTTATCAAAAACCTTTATAAAATATTTATTATTTTTTTAATAAACATAGTTGATGATAAAAGTTTAAATTAAAATCTATAAAAATAAATAAACAACAATAATAATAATAATAATGTTATAATATTTTAAAAAAAATTTAAGTATAATAATAATAAAGTTAAAAAAATAATATAATAATTATATTTTTAAAAATATTATTTTTAATTTTAATTTAATTATAAGAATTAAGGTTAATAAAAAATATTAATTATAAAACATTGTCATGAAAAAAGATTTAATTGAATAAAAATATAAAGTAGTATTTCTATACAAAATATGAATTTGAATTGAAAAAAAAAATGATTTTGAAGAGTGAATCTAAAACACTAACCCAGATTAAAGAAGTATAATGAACCAAAAAACCAATTTAATATATTTTTAATTTTTTAAATCGGTTTAAAATTAATTATAGATTAAATTTGCATAACTGAATTTTTGTCAAGATCAATTTTCTTCTTCTTTTTGTTCAGAAAAGGTAGATTTTTCAGCTTTAAAAGTGGCTGTATATATAGTATGGATCTGTAGTTATTACACTGGGCTTGCACCCTATGGCATGGTATAGGGGATGACCGACTACATTGGGCTTTCATTTTTCTTTCCCATCAGCATATCAGTTGGGCCATTGTAACTCGGTGGAACTTGAGTTTTCTCTTGGGTAAGCAGATCTTGAATCGCTTTTACCCATTTAGCTACTGTTGTAGCCGCTATTTTTATGTATAGGAAAATATTATCATTAATTTTCAGAGTTGATTTTAAATATTTAAAAGTAATAAAGTTTTACTAAAAAATATATTTGTTTTATTAAGAATATAAAGTGTAATAAATATTTATTTTTGATAAAAATTGTATTATTTTGTAATATTACTTAAAATTAATCATTAAACCTGATATTGACAAAAATTGTTATACATACCCACATACTTCTTTTATTTTTAACCTTAAGTTTACGTTTGCATGATGGAAGATTCCTCCCCATCAATGAAATAAATAGAAACATACTATTGTTTGTCTTTTTTATTAATAAGACCACAACTACCTTCACGGTTGACCCATCTTTGTTAACTGAGTACTAATCATTTTTTAAAATGTTCTCTAAAAATTATAAAAAAAATATTTTTTTGAATAAATTAATCCAAACATGCTATATGACATTCTGTTTTAGCCACACGATGTCATATGTGGGTTTGAATCAGTATTTTCCAAGCCCGTCTGTATTCCCTGGAGCTCAATTCACTATGTCCATATCTCAACATAATAAAGGAGAAAAACTATAATATTATATAATTTTAATTTCAATATTTTGTTCCTACGTTAGTAAATGTTGATACTTACAATCTTAAGATAATTTAATTGACGAATCATAAATATTATTTTGATAATCTTGTATATGAAATTTCATAAAAGATTATTTATAGACATAATTTATAATGAATATTTATTTATATTTAAAAAAATGAAATTAATCGCTAAAGTACGTATCAATTAATTTAAAATCATATAAAAATATTGAAGGAAAAGATGATGGAGAAAAGAGAGGAGCAAAGGGAAAATAAAAATATGTTGGCATGTCATTTTTTTCTTCAAAAGCTTAAGTGAGTGCATGATTCTCTATTCATTCTTTTAAAGCCATGGCTTTGTAGTTAAAATTTTATTAGCAAAATCAAGAAGTTTGGGAGCGGGAACTCACAGGAATGTCGAATAAACGGGGTCTATTAGTGGATATAGCCATCATAGGTGGGATAGGAGTATACTACTTAAGAAGCTGAATGTTATATAAATTGTTTTTGCTAACTCCCACTGTTTTATTTCCAATTAATTAAGTTGTTGGATTCCAGCAACCTTACACATATAGAGAATATAAATTTCTTTTATCAATTTGATTGATAAACGAGTGTTTCTTTTTTATAAGCATCGATAAATGGGTGTTAACTTGGATTATCTCATTTAACAAATTACTGTGCCTATAAGGGAAAAAAATGATAAGTGCACAAATAACAGAGCTTCACGAATCGACCAAGGATGGATGTTACCATTGTTTTCTTTGTTGTTAATTCATTGAAAGTTTCTTTTTCTCTCTGATGATTGGGAGTCGTAGTTAGTGGTTGAAAGTGCTAATTCCATATCCAAATAAATGCAATGACCAAGCATAAACTTATATTGTCATATTTATATTTGTGAAGAAATTTTGTTTCATTATTTAAAATTTGTCATACAATGTCGTGCTTACGACTTACTATTTATCATATTTATATTTGTCAGTAAATAACACTAAATCTTTGCTTCATTATTTAGAATTTTGAGTAAGAAAATGTTGTAAAAGTTAATATCAAAATATTATTTTGTTGTGAATCAATGTTAGAGCATCTCTATCGATAATATTCAAGAGGTGTTAAATATTAAAAAAAAAAGACTAAAATTCTATTTGGTAAAAAATATTAAAGTTTCAAACGCTTGTGTTTTTTTTTTTTTTTTTAGTTTCATTTATATTTTTATTATCAATTGGTAAAGTTAATCTGTTATCAAATAAACTGTTTTTTCTTAAATCTTTTTTAATTTATATTTTCATATTCATTCATGTTTATAAATATTCATGTGATACATGAAATAATTACTAATGATAGGTTATAGTAATGAACGTACATATATATAGTCAAAGAAATATTCGGTGATCTCATCTTTCGGGATCAATATTCTCTGTAGCATATATATAATTATGTGTGCAATTAATTGATAAGTATTTGATAAATAACTCAAAATATTTTAATAATATTTTGAATAAAATATTTTTAGTTATTAAATAAAGAAAATATTAAGCTTTTTTAATACTTTTAAGATATTAATATATATATAAAGTAATAAGTGGATAAATAAAAAAATATTATAAAAAAATATACTATTTAATTATTTTTTAAGTGCACGAGATCCTATTCCCTCCCACATATGTCGACAAATCCAATCAAAGGCATCATTGCCATAGATACCGACCCACCAACCTGGTTATATCAAATTCTCATAGAGCTGCAGTAGATTAGCTTAACATAATCTTTTCCACTTTTGTAATCTATATTCTATAGTTCTATATTAATGACATTATAAGTCAAAGATGCAGTGATCTTATCTTTCATAATTAATCACAATTAACTACTTGCACATTGATACGTACACTTGACCAAAGATGGATTATTAAATGAATGATAAGTTCACTGTTAACTTTGACTTAATTACGACAATAACACAATTAAAGGGACTGTTAACTTGAAGGTGGATTTTGAATGATTAGTATTATATACAATGCATATTAATTTGATGTTAATCTCTCCAATCAAAGGGTAGTTTATTTAGATAATTGTCACAGTTTGGATGGTAGTGTTTCAACGTTGAATTAATGATACACATCCCATTGTTTCTAAATATGAGGGTCCCACTTGGTAGCCGCAACAAATGACATCTTAGCTCTTTGCATTATTACTAATCCTCGTCTGGATAAAAAACAAATTAGTGCTCCAATATCTATTAAAAAAAAAATTAAAAATCTCTTTTTGGAAGGGAGTTATGGTATTAAGAAGGTAGACAATTACTGATTTAGGCAACCAAATCAAACCAAACATTTTAAAAACGATTTTATCAACTATTGTTCTTATAATAATGATTAAAAATTAAAGTATTTTTTAAAACGAATATTTATATTCTTAAAAATCTAAAATTTTAAATAGTTTTTTCATATAACCTAATGTTATTAATATATTATTATCGTAATTTGTAAGGATAAATTTTATTTACTAATTTCTTAATTATTGTTCTAAAAGCAATATTGGTATAACCTTAATATTATTATCATTAAGTTGTAGTATGCTGAGCAAACCAGTTTCACGTTAATTCAGAGTTACAATTTTAGGGTAAAGATTTATGTAATTAATTACACAAGCTTATTAAAACTTGTGTTTGAACCACATCAAAACATTAAAAAAAAAAAAACACGGTCCATCTATATGCGACTAACTGTAGCTTTCACGTTGACCCTACATTAAACGCGATTCAAAATATATGCTACATGAGAGAAGCATATATTTAATTTCATAATTTGTTTTACATGGACCATAGCAGCAAAATATGTATAATTAAAACGTGTATATGATTAAAATTGTATATTGGTTTGGAAAAAAGAAAATTTTTTTAAGTTTTAAAATTCTGTTGAAAAATTTACTTTTTAAAAAATTTTGGAGAGTTTAAAAAAATATCTTTTTATACTAAAAAATTATATTTTTGAGTAGTTTTTGAGGAATCTTAAAAAGAATCTTATCCTTCTTTAAAAGAAATTATATTTTGAACAATTTTGATAAATTATGAAAAAACTTATTTTTTGTCAAAAAAATAAGACTGACAAAAATGTTATTTTAAATCTATAAGACTAAAGGCTTTTTTAAAGAGTTTTTAAGAATTTTTTAGTCTTTAAACTAAAAATAACTAAAATTACATTATCAATGATAACTTTTTGCATTCAAATACTTGCACAAAAAATCTTTGCATATTAAAACTCTACATTAATTTATACATCAGCTATCAAGAAATTCACGATGATCGTTGTTTATTATTGTTAGGAATCATACTTATTTTTCTTACACATTTATTTTTTCACATTTTGTTTTTAATTTGTTTTACGTCTTTTGTTCATACAATTTACTCTTTGTTTAGTATATTTTTTATAAACTTCTACTTTTACTATGAATTTATTATTTATTATTTCTATTTAATATTCTTTTTATGATCTCAATTTGAATATTATATTTAAACAACACATTTTAAAAAATTTAAAATCTAGTGTCCAGATTATTTTTGTCTTTACTTGTTTGCAATTGACAATTTGCCGAAGATATATGTTATTTGCTTTCATACCATGTGACCTTAATTTTGATCATTTGTTGCGAGACGAAGATAAGTTCTTAAATAAGTCATTTTCTGAAGCTAAAATGTGTAAGAGGAATGCTAGATTTGATTATTTACCAAAGTAATCTCAGTCCTGTACATGCCAACTTGCATGGTAGCATTCATGCAGATGCTGACAAGTGCTTTTAAGCTTTGCACAGAAAAGAAGAAAGGCATGATAAAGGTTAGAGGCACATGAGGCTTAAATCCAATGCAGCCTTGACAAAATTTGTTTTGGATAAAAAAGCATATGAGGGTAATTGACCGGAACTAGAACTAAATCAGGACCACAGCCATAATGACACCATAAAAGTCATGTTAATATTTATCAACACCACCTACTTTTTTAAAATGGAGATTTTTTTTCCCTATTGTTCTTCTTTTCACATCTTTTTCGTTAACAAAGTGACAAAATTATAGTGGGAAACGGGGAACTGTGAAAATTTTGTGAACTTAATTATAATTCAAATAATAAAATTGAATAAATGTAAAAACTTTGTTGTAATTTACTCAAATAAATGTCATAGAGTAAACTTTTATTTTAATTCTTAATATTTTAAGCATTGATCATTTTAGTTTTTAATTTTATAGAACAATATCTATTTTATTTTTTATATAATACAATAATAATAAATAAATAATTTCGTACAATACTTATAATTTTAAGGATTAAAATTTATTTAAATGTCACGCATTAAATTAGAATTCCAAATTAAATATAAAATTTAGGCATTTTCTCTACTTTTTTTCCCCTGCTCTTTTAACAATTTTCTCTTAAGGATCTGATATTAGTTGGTGACTTTGATTTTCGCCAATCTTAATTGGTGAATGTGGATGCCACTAATTTTTTGGCTTCAATACTTAAGATTACTTTATTTCACTAATGGGTAAAGGGAATTGGTGATACGTATAAAAAGGGGTGACCACGTGAGAAGAGGCCCACTTGGGATAAAGCACAAAGAGGACCACCTGAAGAAGATGTTTCTTTAATCTTTATCGATATTTTTTAAAATAATTTTCTATCAATATTTAGTGTAACATGATAACAAAGGGGGGAAAAAATAAAAAAAGCTTTTCAAATGCTTAGCAGGCTCTGATCATTATTTCTTGTTCAGTGTTCATCAATTTAGAAAACAAGTGTTTTTCATAGATGACCCTTTGATTCATTCTATTATTGCTTTAATAATTACTAAGAAACTAGAACAGTTATCCAATTCTTATAGATTTTTTCATCGTACTTCATGAAAATGATAATTAGTTAAGATATTGATTAACAATGTCCCGTTCATTTTGTTTGGATACACGATTTCAAAGACCTAAACTAAGATTATTCAGAAGATTTTCTCGGATCAAATGATACTAACTAGGAAAATTAATTAAGTAATCTCTCCCTCAAAAGGTAAGAAAGAAGGGTCCGTAATAATAACTCTTCCTCAAAATATTAAATATTATATACTTTTTTTTTTCCCACTTTAGTTGTAACGTGCCATTTCTCAGCTTTATGGATTTATTCCATTCCATCAAATCAGACACAATGCGTAACGTTGTGACACCAAAACAATCACAGTAGCATCAACAACAAAAAAGGGTGCAATGACCATTTTCCTCGTATGAAGACAGTCGTAGCATGCAATTTGACCATAGGTGTCTAGGAATGGGTAATCAGTCTCCACTTTTGAGTTTGGACCAGGAAATGTTCGGTTTAAACCATTGAATAAGACCCTCGAGCTCACTCAAAAGACAAACCCTGTTGGTGGTTTTTGTAACCAAAAAATGATTTCTTAACTCTATATACGAAGGTGGTTTTTTTATGCCAAGTCTAATCTCATATATTCCTTTTTTGGGAGTTAATGGTTTTCTGGAGTTTCTCTGCGTAGATTGCGCTTCTAGGAAGACATTTAAAATTTTAACGTAAGATTATGCTTACATCACATCCTAAGAAACTAAACAAATGTAATCTATCCTCTCTCGCTATAAGTGGGGTCTCGTTGAGGTTCTATGACTCCTTCTCTATCTAACGGTGAAATTCTGGGGAATCCAATGGGAAAAAGTTAGGTGAAGAAAGAGAATTTGAAGTTAACATCTTAGTCAGAAAAAAAAAGGTATGTTCTGTGTGTTTTTAAAGTAAATGAATAGAAAAATGTTTCTTAGGCACTCAATGGAATGTGTACGCTTATATAAAAAAGGGAAAGTATATATAATAAATAATATATACATTAAAAAATTATAAATATATTTAATAAATATTAATATTATTGGTGTGTTGAAAATTAGAATTAAAATAAATATAAACTATGACTCGTTTGTCAAAATTAATTTCAAAAATGGGTCTGGTAAATCATGCATAATTTATTACCACCCTTTATCTTGATTTCAAAAATCAATTCCAAACTATTCAGAGATGAACTAATCAAACTCAAATACATTTTTTATTAAAGTCTAATAAATTATGGTTAAATTAAAGATGAATATAACTCACTACATAAACAAATTTCCTCTAAAGTCTGTATAATACATTATTGGTTTCCTCGAACTATTTTCTCCGACTCTTCTTAACCAAGAAAGGTGATTGCTATGCTTGACTTATATTTTACAGGATTAAAATCTAAGCAAAGCTAAATATCAATAACAAGCAAATATATATGTTGCCCTTTTCACACTAATGTTTTATGGGTACAGAATCAGAAGTGGATGCTCTGATCTAGAAGGACACACCAACCCAGTTGCTGTTATGTTCTCCGAGGAATCCCAATACATGTTTCATATCTCATATTTCTTCCAAACAAAAATAAAGGCCATAAATACAATATCTTCGAAATTTATTTAATTAATCAGTTAAGTAAACCACTTTGCTTAGCTTTGGATCCCTCTCCCACATTACATGTACCAACTCATAAAAGTTAACTCCTCCCAAAATTACAATATGTTACAGTTTTTTTTCCTTTCTTTTCATTTCCATTAATTCTTTCTTTTGTTTTGGTGCATCTCACATGCGACAAATAACTTACAAAGAAAATAATGAAGTGGGATGGAATCCAAGAGCAACTTCCAAATAAAAGGGTAATTGTAATAATCCAAATGCTTGCAATATATTATTGAACCAGAAAACATAATGACGAAAAAGAGGAAAAGGCATATAGCACACAAGTAAGAGAAGAACTTTAAAAAAAAAGAAATTTTCCACAAGATATTTATATTTGGCTTAAATTTAAATGGACTTTGCAGACTTCAAAATTAAAAAGTCTACACGATTAAACAAAAATTATTTTCTACATGATCGGTAAGGTTCTCCGGAATTGAAGATGCAATCAATATTGAAATATTTAGTACTATTATTATTATTATTATAATTGAAAATATTATTATAAACTTTTAAGGATGATTTTGAACATCTAAAATAATACAATTTTATTAAAAGAATATTTATCATATCATAAATACAAAATGAATATTTTTACATACTGAAAATCAACCAAAAAAATGATTAATGAAACTATTATTACTATTATTTATCAACTTGAATATATTTGATAGATTAAAATCATGCAAGACAAATAAATGCAGACATAAAAAATATTGTACAAGATTAGCATATGATCTGAAATTGGTGTTTGAAACTGGGAAGGGGGACCGGAGGCAGAAAGAGGGTGGTTATAAACTTTGGAAAGTGGCTATTTTTATGAACATGTGAGTGAGGGCCCAAAAGCTCCTTCTTGCCCTTATGCTACGTCTCATTGTGGTGCCTATCCCTTTCAGTCCCAAACTTTTCATAGTAAAATATCTTTCTGCACACAAAGCTGCCATATTGACTCTGCTTCCTGGGACTCCACAGCTGGTCCTGGACCAGAAACAAATGATGCCCTTTCTTTCCTCTTCCATCCATTGCTGTCACCTATTTCTCATTCGAATAAATGAAAAATCAGCTACGGCACCATGCACATTTTTGGATCCATAACCCTCATTTTATATTAATGAGCAAAACAAAAATACAAAAATACAAAAATTAAAATTACTTAATTTACGATAACTTTATTAACCTAACTGTAGATTGATACTCTCTTTTTACATTATGATAGAATAAAATAAGAGGAAGATTATTCCCTGGTGACCAAGGAGAAGAAGAGCTGTCTTAGTGCGTGACGATACTTTAATTCTATCGAATAATCAAAAGATGGCAATAGCATATTTGAGACTTAAAGAATGTTTGTTTTTCAGAAAACTGTTTTTATTAATTTATATTGTATTTTATTTTTAAAAATAATTTTTATTTAAAATTTAATTAGAATTTTTTAATTGTTAGTGTATTAAAATTTAACTTTATTCTTTAAGACAAAAAGTATGGTATAATTTTTAAAATTTATTTCTCACTTATTTTTGGTGCATCAGCAGTCCTATTAATTAGCTTTCAATGAGTTTGTTCATTTTTGTCCTTATTTATAGGTCAATTCCGCCAGTTTTCCGTATTGTTCTAAGTTCAATATTTTCGAAAGTGATTTTAAAACTTAATTGACGGGAAAAAAAAAAAAACTTTACTTGTCATCGTCACAGTTTTAAAACTCGTATATGCCACCTATACTTAAGGTTTTTTAATTTTTCTAAAAATATAAATCGTACATGACATATATAACTTTTATTTTATTAAAATTAATTTAAATAGTTAAAACTTTTACACTATCATATGATAATTCATTCTCATGTCAATAAGAATCTTTATTTTTTATATTAATTAATATAAATGTTACATCAATAATGTATTCTAATTAGTTAATAATGTAAAATTTTAAAAAAATATAATAAAAATAAATATATACATTTACAATGATTGCTATTATATAGTCATTTACTATTGAAGTTAGTAAATTTTACACATTTGAAGAAAGTAATTTGAATATTTGATGTTATTATTTTTTATTATATATATAATTAATTTGTAGTTAAAAATACTAATAAAAATAATAATGATGTTATTTTTATTTATTAATGATATCACAAAAATTTTTAATACATTATTAAATTTTAACATTGTTCTTAATATTAGATATATTATTAGTGTGATTCAGTTCTTCAAATATGAATGAAGTTAAAATAAAATAAAATAAAAAATAAATACTCAACTTAATGCATTTTAAATATTTTTTTATTAACTTAAATATATACATATATTTATTTTAAATTAAAATATAAAAATCATATATATCATGTAAGACTTATATTTTTTATTTTCCATGACATGTACAACTAGTATTTTTTATTATTTTTTAAAATATGCAAGTCATAACCCTAAGTCACATTGGGTTTACTTATCTATATAAAAAAAATACAAATAAAGAATACGAATTACACTAATTACATAAATAACTAAACACATACCCTTAAATTTACGTTACACTAATTACGTAAAAAAACTTATTTTTAACTATTGACAAAATATTAAATGTTTTTAAATTTTAACATGTGAAACTTTATTTAGTATTTAGTATTTTTGTCATAAATAATTAGAAAGATATAACATGGATGATTTAATATATAACATTTTTCTTATTATAGTGATATTCTTATGCAGTAAATATTGATTAGAATGAATTATTCATTCAAGTTTTACATTAAAAATTAAAATAAAAAGAGATAAAAAAAAGAAAATATTTGATTTTTTTACGGTAATAACATGTAAGTCTTTGAATGTATTGGAAATTTAAAAAGTTGTGTTAAATTAGAGTTTAAAATTTTAACTACTGTAAGTTAAATAATTATAATTTTATTTATTTTAAAAATATAAACTACTAAAATTATATTGAGAATTTATAAAAGTAAATAAGATGTGTCAAACTATATTAATTTTTTTTTGGTGACACAGAATACAGATAGTTCATCTCTTCCCTGACAGTAAAATCATGTGTAAAATTAGTTGTATAACTTCTACACTCAAATACATATGTGATCCAATTGTTTGAAATAATATTTAATCCCATAATAATGTAATTAATGTTTTTTTTAGCAATTTAAATTTTATATATACTCATAATTTTTGGAAACATATTTTACAAATTCATATTTATTTGAGAAAATCACTTGGGTGTGGTCTTAGTGATTTATTTTATATGATATTTAAAATTAATATATACTGAAATATGATATCCTCAAAAAATATTATGAAAACATGAGAATTAAAAAAATTGAAAAAAATAAAAATTCAAAAATTGCAAATGACAAATTTGAATATCATATTTTTGTAATTTTTTCTAAAATTTTATATTTTTAATATATAATATTTTCAAATCTCATATTTAAGTTAATTTTCCAGTTTTAGTTGTTGATAATATATTTAAAATAGTATCATTTCTCGTAGATTAAATGAAAAATTTTATACAATAGTGTAACATATTGATTTTAAATAACCGTTACAAATATTTTAACATAAATAAAATAAAAAGGATATAATTTCAATTTTTTAAAATTGAAAAACATGTTTCAATGTCCATTTTATGTTAGTCCTATGATTGATTTTGAAGTGTTTAAGATCACTAAAATATGTTTGTATTGAAAAGTATTTTTAGAAAGTATAAGAATTAATATTTTAACTTTAAAACAAATTGAAAAATCAACTAGTTAAAAGGTGTTTTTTACCTATTGAAAATTAAATGCTGTAAAAAATATCTGTCGACACTAGAGACTCAATACTTTAAGATCTACAATATCGCGTGATGTACTTTGTCGTGAGCGAAAGTTATTAGTTAATTAAGACAACCGTAGCATTGGTATTTTGAATCAGACAAATTAATTTCGAAATATTTGAAGACTTGTTTATACGTGTATGCATAAGATTATATGACATTAAACATTAAATTTAATAAAATAATATTTTTAATAATTTATTTTTATAAAAAAAATGACTTGCTTCTATTATCACCATTATTATTAATGTAATATTATTACTTAATTACATCTGAGTGTTATTATTGTTACAATTTCTGTCCTCATTTTCATTTTCACTCTCTATGTTATTATTGCACCTATGACCATATTGATTCACCCCTCAAATTATCTATATTTATTTTTTACTTTACCAACACCCTTTATTTTCATTTTTATCGTAATTTCTTATTATTATTATTATTATTCAATTGTTAAAGTCATTGTGATTATAATTACATATAAATTAATTTATTAAAATTTAAAATTTTAATTCATATAATATTAAATGGGCGCGTAATCCTTTTTTTAAGATATGTTATTTTGTTATTAAAAAATTCACCTTTAATAGCAAGTCGTTTGTATGAATATAAAAGCGTATTTTATTTCATGAAGCATGAAAATATCTTTTAAACACTAAAATAATCAACAACAAATTATTTAAAGAAAATTTTGATGAGAGAAACATATGGTAAATAAGTAAATGAATTAATTTTAGAAATTTAAGTCTTAATTTTTTAAAATAAATGAGCTAAATTTAAAAGTAACCTCATCTAAGTGGTAAGCAGATGGTAGAAGCTGGGGGAAATTACTCTTTTCTGCCTAACCAGAACAAACATATTTTACGCTTAATATTTCACTTAAAATTTTTAAATTGAAAGATAAATAAAAACCATCAATAAGAAAAAAAAATGTTCATATTGCGTTTTTGAATTTGTTTGTTGTTGAAAGATCTGAATGTGTGATTGGTAAAAGTTCGCAAGAAGTTATTTGTTGCATAAAGAAAAAAGTTAAATGTTGCTGTGTAAAAATATGAAAAAAAACAAACTATCAACTGTTTAATGGACAGTTTATTATAATATAAAAATTGGGAGAGAAAAAAAAGCATAGTTGATTAGTTATTATAAAAATGAGCGAATAAAACTTATTAGCCGCTTAATTTGTTGTGGATAAAATACTAATTATATAAATTATGAGTAAATATTGCTAAATTTCGGGATCTATTTTTTGAGGCTCTCAAGAACCACTTTTAGCTACGTGTCCTAGAGCGGCCCTTAGAGGATTTTAACGGTTAATTTGATGTTATAAGAAAATACACAAATAAAAAAAAATAACATTAACTAAAGATTAAAGTCAAAATTATTAACTATTAATGTTTTATTTAAATACTCCTTTAAACTCTGCTATTGTCAATTCTAAAAATTTCCTTCTCATTAAATTTCATGATTGCCAATTATTTTTTGGTAAAAAATGATTAATTATGAACAAGATTTTGATATTGAACAACATATTTTTCAATTAAGATTTGTTTGGATGGAGGGAAAGAATGAGAAGAAGGAAGAAACAAAAGGAGAAAGGTTTAGTGTTGGGATGGACAGAGGGAGCCATGAGGGGTAGTTTTTATTTTTATTTATTTGTAAGATTCATAAGAAAAATTCTCCAAAACGAACAGAATTTGAAAGAAGAGAGGGAGAAGGGGGTAAGTGGAGGGAGGGATAAGTGAAAGTTTTGAGTTTTGTTTTATATATATTTTTTAAAATATTTATATGATATAAATATAATATAATTAATTTTTATTCATTTAAATAAGTGAAATATATATATTATTTTAATCCATTCAAAAATTAAAAATTTATTGTATATTTTTTTATTTTATTTCTTTTCACTCTATTTCAATTCTTATCTAAACAGACCATTATGCTTAATTTTATGTTTATTTTTACACTTTAATTTAATGTATGATTTTTAATTTCTTTAATTTAATTGCTCATATTAGTTTATTAATTTTTTAATTATTAAAATTAAGTCCCTTAACCCAAAATATTGTCTAATAATTAACAAAATTGTAATAGAAGTGTGACACATTATTAATTTTTATAAACTAAAAAAATATATAAATAGAAATAGTAAATAAAATATAATAAATTTTATTTATTTAATATTTTTTGAGTTGGTATTAATATTATGTTATATATTTATTATAAATTTATTTTTTACTAGATAAAATTAAATAAACCTTTTAATTAAAATTGATGTTTTAAAAGTTGTTATTTTAATACAAAAATTATTAATAATAGTAAAAAAAATGAATGTTAATTAAATAATAATGTATAATAGCTATTCTATATAAAAACAAAAAAAATCTATTTTATATTTAAATTTAGTACTTCAATAAAACAAACTTACATTTAAGAGGTAAACCAATTTACCACAAAATTTTTCACATTTTTTTATATGAAAACAACGTCCTTAAAAATTGCAAAAAATCTCTGTATAAAAAAATCCAGAGAGTAGAGGTTTCATCCAATGAACACTGTCGCTCTTAATATAATAATAAATAATAATAAAAGTAAAACGGCAAAGCAAATGCAACCACTTCATTTACTCACGAGTCACACAGCATAAACAGAGTTACAGTTACATATATAATATACTGCAAATGTTTGGGGTGCGTACACTTAGACTGATATTTTTTTTTTTTTGCTATTTACATAGACTGATATTTTAAAAAATGATAGGTGATGCGCTGTGATAAAAAAAGAGATAAAAAATAAAAAAAATGAATAATATTATATTATTTAAGCGTTTATGAATAAACGTTGATATATATGCATTAATATATTGCAAGTTTTATTCTTCTGAAATAATAAATCAGTATATTATAGTATTCATCACTTTTTTTTATATAATTATATAATAAATTGGGAGTTGTGGTGTTTTTATGAAATAATAAATTAGTCCTGTGAAAAAAACACAGGTGTTTTGTCCTTTTACCTTTGGAGGTGGTGTTAATTAACATAAAAGAAAATAAATAAAAATAAATGGAGGGAAAAGAGAGTGGTAGAGAGGGAAGGGAAGAGTGAAGACAGTTGGACGCCGGGACTTGACACGAGGAGCAGAAGAGAAAGAAAATAACCCATAAAATAAAATAAAAGAAGAGTTAGAACAAATAATTAAAAAAAAAAAGATACAGAGGGAGAGAGAGAATGAATCTCCATAGTCCATAGAAGTGAGAGAGAAGCAGTGAAGGAGAAGAAAAGCAATAGCGCTGATAGTGTTGTTGTTGTTGCTTAGTGGTTTCTGCTCCGCTACTCTTCAAACCTCGCTTTTTTGTTTCTTTCTTCCTTCTTCGTTTTCTCCCAACAACCTCCACTCTCTCTCTCTCTCTCTCTTGCTGTTAAACCCACCTTCCTTCATTCTCTCTCTCTCTTTCTCCTCTTTTGCTGTTTGCTGCTGCATCGTTTTCTTTCATTCTATTCCTAACTGATCACTCATACACTTGTTTCCGCACTATCCTTTTTCTTTGCTTTTGGCCTTTCGGATTCCGATGGAAACATCAGAGAATTGCTCTGTCAAAGTCGCTCTTCACATTCGTCCTCTCATTGCCGATGAACGACAACAAGGTTGCATTGAATGCGTTTCCCTTACTCCTGGAAAGCCCCAGGTTCTCACTTCTCCTCCTTCTTCTTCCTCTTCCGCTTCATCGTTCCCTTTTTTTTAATTTATTTTTATTTCCAGCTATATTATTATTATTATTATTATTATTATTATTATTATTATTATTATTATTATCGTTTAGCTTAGAGTTCATTAATTAATGACGTGTTCATCATTTATCGGCACCGGGGTTTGCTTAATTATATAATTTAGAAGATTCTTTCTTACTTTTTTTTTATATATAAAAAATATTTACGGTTCCATTTACGATTCCTTTCTTGTTTACTTACAATGTGGGCTTAAAATTTACTTCAATAGCCTATGTAGGAAAATTAAAAATAGAAACGAAAAAAATATGAAGTTCAGCTTCAGAGGTTTCAGTTACAATTTGGGGTTAGTTGATTAGATAAAAATTATGAAATTGATGTTTGAAAGTATTGGTGGTTTTTATTAAAAAATTATTATTATTATTATTATTATTATTATTATTATTATTATTATTAGTCATGACTCGTGTCTGTATAAGTGAGACATTTTCCTTTTTTATGCAAAACTAATTTTCACATACCCTCATCCTATTTTTGATTGCTTTCTCGTTTTGCATTTTTCGTCCTTTTTCTTTATCTTACTCGCATTGAAATTGATCCGTGGGATTTGAAATTTGTCGTTGCTTGTCATTTCAGTTCTGGAAATTTAGATCATATTGTTTTGGAATTTTAAGTCATCGCACCTAACTTACATTTGTATATTCTTCTATTTTATTAAGCTGAGATCAGTGAGATAAAATGAATAGTATGATATAAGGTCACACACAGTTTTAAGAAAAAAGAAGAAAATTTGTTCTGTTAGGATTGTGGACTACTGGACTTAAATTCCATAGAAGTATACTCTTTTGCATGGAATTACAATGTTAAGTGAATCGGGAGACTTTAAATTAATGCATTCGTTGGTGAACGTTCTCTTACTTTGAAAATTGCAAGTATGGACTCCTATTTTCCGATATTATTTTGTTGTTACACATGGAAAAGGCAAGAGTGACCTTGATAATCTGCGCATTAGTTGTGGTCTCAGCTCCTGAAAATCTGATTACGGTATTTCAATGATCAGGTTCAAATTGGGTCACATTCCTTTACATTTGATCACGTTTATGGAAATGGTGGATCTCCTTCAGCTAACATGTTTGAGGAATGCATTGCTCCATTGGTTGATGGCTTATTCCAAGGATACAACGCCACAGTACTTGCTTATGGTCAGGTTAGGTCCACTTGCATGTCATGTAGTCTAATTTGAGAAAGATTATTATGTTCATCTTTCGTATTTGACATACATATTTGCCACAGACAGGATCTGGGAAAACGTATACCATGGGAACTGGCTATAGTGACAATTGTCGGATTGGGTTAATTCCACAAGTTATGAATACCTTGTTCAACAAGATTGAAACACTAAAGCATCAAACAGAATTTCAGTTGCATGTCTCCTTCATTGAGGTATATCCATTATGCTATGCTGGTCACAGTGGTCTGCGTATGCACCCTCTTGTCAAGCATTCAAACTTTGGGTTTATGTTTTAAATTTGATCCCTTATATGGTAGGTTCGTGGAACTTGTCAAATTAGGGAAGTGCCATGTGAAATGGATTTTCCACATAGCATTTTATTTTGAAACAATGCTACAAACTTATAATTTGCTGGCTGTGCCTGTAACATTGCTTTTTATAGGAAAAAGAAATCTTTCCGTGAATTCTTTTTCTTTTTAAGACTTAATTGTGCATTTGATTTTGAAGATTTTGAAGGAAGAGGTGAGGGACTTGTTGGATGTGGTATCTATTAGCAAATCAGAAACCTCTAACTCTAATGGCCATACTGGAAAAGTAACTGTTCCTGGAAAGCCACCAATTCAAATCCGTGAAACATCAAATGGAGTGATAACACTGGCAGGAACAACTGAAGTTGCTGTAAGTACATTACAGGAGATGGCTGCTTACTTGGAGCAGGGTTCTTTGAGTAGGGCAACAGGAAGTACAAATATGAACAACCAGTCCAGGTAAATAATGAGCACTCAGTCTTCCTTGTCCCCCAAATAAATAAATGATGCTCAATGCTGTCATTTTGTGTTTGATAGTTCAGAAAATTGAAGCAGTTTCTTCACACTATGGATTCTGCTCTGGTGATATTTTAATGTGTGTTGCGAAATTTAACATCCTTTTATTGTAAACTTTTGTAATATCAAATTCCAAATCATGTTCATTGTATTAGGAAGATGAGTACTGAATGAAAAATCATCCTTTATTTTGTAAAATCAGATGATGTTTTGTATATGAAATTATCTAAATGGGAAAGCAAAACAACCGAGACTAATAAAAGACAGTATCATTTTCTTTTTTAATTCGTATTTATTAATTATCAATAATTTGGTTTGGAATGCTTTCTAAGTACTGTTTTTTCTTGAATATAGTTTTTCTACGGTTTCTTTGTCTTTTCTGTAGTAGGGGTGGGTAAGTTTTAACATTTCATCATAATTTCCATTGGATTCTGAACTCACACAACAAATATGATGATGGAAAAGTCTTATTTTTATGGTTTCCCCTAAATTAATTTTATAATCTAATAATGTGTTGTTCGTCTTTTGCTTGTATTAGTCGGTCACATGCCATTTTCACCATTACATTAGAGCAGATGCGCAAACTCCATTCTGTTTCTCTTGCCAATGACACCTCAGATGAGGATATGGGTGAAGAATACCTTTCAGCAAAGCTTCACTTGGTAGATCTAGCTGGATCTGAACGAGCTAAAAGAACAGGTTCTGATGGTCTTCGTTTGAAAGAAGGTTGGTGATACATGATTAACCTGAGTACCTTTTATACTTTTGTTTCAAAAATAGTGTCAACCAGTGTTTCAATATCGAAAATAAGGATTTGATGACTATTTAATAGGCATACACATCAATAAAGGTCTTCTTGCTCTTGGAAATGTCATAAGTGCACTGGGGGATGAGAAAAAGCGAAAGGAGGGCATGCACGTTCCTTATCGGGATAGCAAACTCACTCGACTCTTACAGGTTAGAGTAACATTTTGTTCTTTGACATACTAGTTGTGTATACACACACATACATGTACACACACCTTTCATGTATGGTTTTAAAATGTCAAACTTTGCTCCTTTCACAATAAATCACTCCTCTCATGTGACATGGCCCCTATATATCTATCATTGATTCATTTTTTTTCTGTTGGTATAACTTTTGGACTTTGTCTAACTTGTTAATTGTCTCATTTTTTGCCATTGTAGAATCAGCTTTACGATAGCTTTCTTTTTTGGTAGTATTATGCAATTTCTTGATAACACTTGCAATGGACAATATTTTAACATATTCTTTGTATATTTCATAGTTTAATCAAAAGCTTTAAAGATTCTATCTTCTGTAACCTCATAAATATTATGGACTCCAACTTGTTTGTGGTTTTTAAGCTTTCAAGGAACTAACTATTGAATAAAAAAATCAAATGAAAGTATACAGTATTAAATAATTAAATTTTGGTGTTATCAACATAATAGCTACTGGTTATCTGTATCTTCTATATGGAAGTCAGCAAGCTTGACATTACTTGTGAGTTTACCCTTTCAATTGAAGACTGTAACTAAGAATTCTTGGTTCTTGATATCAGTCTCTTAAGAATCTTTTGATCCATAGTCACTGGTCCTTGTTGCAGGATTCACTTGGTGGAAATAGCAAAACTGTCATGATAGGTAATACTGCTGAAAGTTGATTCATGGCTCCCAATATTTCAAGCGCTTAAGCATGTTCCTGTTTTCTCTTGTATTCAATCCCCTTAAAATATGAATTACTCCTCATTATTAATGTATAAGCCTGTTAACTAATTTCAAGTTCTTGTAGGAACATTTATTTTCTTCTTGGTCCTTGAAGACTATTTGTTTTTCAATGTTTTGTTGTGCATATTCCTATTATATACCACAAAATTAGATGGGCAGTATTTTCATCTTTTTAATTATATTTTAAGAAAACTTATTTATGCCCCTTTTTTACATGCAATTTATACTATCTTTTTATCACAATATAAATACAGTAAGGGAAAGATTAATTTGGCCAAGTGGAAAAAGATACTGTAGGAGTGCATCTTATTTATTTACAGACATGTTGATTGATCAACAGTTTGGCAAAACATCAAGTAGGCCTATTAAAGACAAAATGAAATTGGACCACATATTCAGATAAAAGCATTTGTTGGTTTTGGATTCTACATGATGAGTTAAAGATATTTCTTCTTTTAGACATATTTATTAGATACTGTATAGCTTATATTAAAAATAGACAATGAATTATTGGCATATACAGATGAACATAATATAGTTTCCCTAATCAAACTAAATTTTTTACTCACTTTTTAAACACAAATGGTTCCCCTTTTCCCAGCTTGCATTAGTCCTGCTGACATCAATGCTGAGGAAACACTCAATACTCTCAAGTATGCAAATCGTGCTCGCAATATTCAAAATAAGCCTATTGTAAGTTTCCGTGATCAATTTTTACTTTATCGTTCTTGTCCTGTTCTTCACCTTAGGAAGATGAGGAAATTCATTCTGGTCAAGTTTCATTTGTTATAATCTATATTGTTAATTTTACAGGTTAATCGAGATTTAATATCCAATGAGATGCAGCAATTGCGCCAGCAGTTAAAGTACTTGCAGGCTGAACTCTGCTCTCGGGGAGGAGCTCCCGCCGATGAAGTGCGGGTAGTTATCATAACTGAAAGTTGCATTTTGAATTAGCATGAGATAAATTGAGTTTCATATATTGTCTGCTGCTCTTCTTGTACAGGTTCTTAAGGAAAGGATTGCTTGGCTTGAGGCAACTAATGAGGACCTCTGTAGAGAACTTCATGAATATCGCAGTAGATGTGCTTTTGTAGAGAGATGTGAAATTGATGAACCAGTATGTGAATAGGAAAATCTTTAAAACTAAAATGCTTCTCTTTTACTATAACTTTTATTGATTAAATATCATTGAAATAATTGGATGGATATAAAGCATATTAGTGGTTATATATGGTTATGGTGTATGCTAATTTTGCTTCCTTGAAAATTACCACAAAATGGTACTTAATGCTTTTTTTTTGTTTTCTCAGGATGGACACATTTATCTCATGAAAACTGATGGGCTTGAGAGGTGCTTCCAGAGCTCAGATTCATCTGACCATCCTATGGCTGGAAGTATATCAGGTAGATGTTAGAACCGTGGCAGAGAAACATATGATTGATGTCAATAAGAGACTTAAAAGTGTGGAATGTTTATTATAGGAAGAAGGGTAGAAAAGAGTCAGCTGCCAAAGATAAAGATTAAGACTTAGCTAATGTTAGTTTGTTAATGTTGCTAGCAAATTCTGTAAATAGTTAGTTTCTTGATTGAGGTACTATTGATTCTGTTGGTTGTTTTGGGGAGGATTTTATTCTCTGTGCAAGAGCTGTTAGCTCTGGGGGATTCTTTGGTAATCCTAATTCTTTCTAGTGATGAATAAAACCACCATTTTTCTTCAATCCTTACCTCGATTTTATCTCTGAACCCTAACAGTAGACATTATTTAGCTGTATTTTGAGTCATAAGAACCCAGTTGATTTTATAATTTAAGAATTTCAATATATTTGAATTTGTAACATGGTAGAGGGGGAGAGGAAATAGATAACTCATCCTCCTGCCTCCATTTTTCAGGAAAAATGTATGAGCTTTTGTCCAAGTTACTACATTTATGGAGGGTGTACAGTCGCCATACTTCAGCACTAGAGTCTAGAGATGAATGATATGGGATTAAGTGGGGTTTGGTACTTAGTTGTTCCCCACTGTGTTTGAGATGTTGAGTAGCTCCCGACTATGTTGGTTTTGATTTGTTGAGAGAAGCTGTTACACTTTTGGTTGAGTCATCAACATTGGGATGCTATCTCCTTTTTTCTCTCTTTTTGCAGGTGAGGATTCAAGGGAAACTGATGAAGCGGCAAAAGAGTTGGAGCATGTAATATTACAAAATACCATGGATAAAGAGATGAATGAGTTGAATAAGCGCTTGGAGCAAAAAGAGGTTTCATTTTTATAATTTGTTTTGAAATCGTACATATGAGTGATCATAAATGTCTCCTGCGAAGGTTTTTTTAATCTATTTATGCACATTTTAGAACCCGTTTTTTTTTAGTGAAAAACATTAAATTTGATGAGGTGAACTTGTATGTGTAATAGTAGTTTATCTCTCAGAAGCAAACTTAGTGCCTCTATCTAGCTGTTGAGAAGGGATGGCAAAAGAATTCTAGGTATTAGCCAAGTTAGTATCTTTCAAGAAGCAATCTAGGAAGGGTAAAACAAAAATGAATGATATTGGAATGTGTTAGTTTATTTAATTGGTCCATAAGCTAAGACTGCAGGACCCCAAAGAGAATAAATCTGTAAATGCAGTGTTAACTTTATGGTGTTTCATGTATGGGTGAACATAAAGCCATATCATTCTCTATTATGACCGAGGCAGAGAGATGAGCTTTCAATTGAGTATCTGAATCTGTCCCCTTTTCTCTCGCAGTCTGAGATGAAGCTTATTGGAGTTGATACTGAAACACTCAAACAACACTTCGGGAAAAGAATTATGGAACTAGAGGAAGAGAAAAGAAAAGTGCAGGTTGAACTGGACTTATTTAGATTTTTAATAGCTGTCAAGTGCTACACAAGAAGTCTCTTTTTATCCTAGTGATGGATTTTGGACTGATAATGACAGCAAGAGAGGGACCGTTTATTGCATGAGGTAGAGAATCTTGCAGCTAACTCAGATGGGCTAGGACATAAAAGTCAAGATGTTCGTGGCCAAAAGTTGAAAGCATTGGAAGCACAGGTGATTTTTAATTTTCATTAATTCCATTCTCAAGTCATAAGGTTATCTTTCTTGGACAATAATTTGTTTTTCTAAAAAAATATTGAAACATCAGATTTTAGATCTCAAGAAGAAACAAGAAAACCAGATGCAGCTATTAAAGCAAAAGGAGAAGAGTGAAGAAGCTGCCAAAAAACTGCAGGCTGAGATACAATATATCAAGGCTCAGAAGGCCAGTTCCCATTTGTTGAGCTAATTAATTATTAAGATTTTTTTTCATGTCTGACATTTGTATTCATATACGTTGCAGGTTCAGTTGCAGCATAAAATGAAGCAAGAGGCAGAACAATTTCGACAATGGAAGGCTTCTCGTGAGAAGGAGCTACTCCAGGTGGTCTGCTTACCTTTATAAAGATGACATCATAATTTTGTTTGAACTAAAGAATGCAGGGGAATTTCAATATGCCTTGCTGTGATCAACTTGAGGTCCCTGAATCTTAGTTTGCTTCTTGTCCCATCAAATTATAAAATCCGTGATTGCATATTGCATTAAATAACTGCTGTTAGATATAAACCATTTGAGTTTTCTTCTACTAGTTTTAACTTTTGTGATAGTTGTTCATGACATGATATTAGAGCCTCTATGACCAAGTGATCAGGTGTTTGTTCCTTGTTCCCATTCGTTTAAATAAAAATGAAATTTCTTCACAAGGTAAAGTGGATTTTGCATTACCCCTGCTTCAAGTCCAAAGGGCTGTTGTTTGAGGAACATGTTAGATATAGAAACAATTTGTACTTTTTAAGCCTTCACCGAACATCTTAAGCTTTTGGGAGAGTTAATCTTTGACAACTACGCTTCTATTTCAAATAAAATGACAAAATAATTAAACATTAAAATTTAAATAAAATACTGTTCCTCTAGGCTTTTGCTTCTTGTCAAGCATGTTTATTGTGGTTAACCTTTGTTTTGTTCTGTAATTTTAGTATTTTGTTATGTTTTATATATCAGTTGTCAAAATGCATCATAAGGAAACGCGTCTTTTAAGTTGAGCTTTCTACTTGATTGACTCTGTAATTTGAAGTTTTATTCTTTTATTTGGATATTGATCTGTAGAAAATTTTGTAGATTTGCAATGGTGTCCTCTAACAATTAATCATATGCTATGGTTGTACTTAAAAACTTTGAGTAATGCGTGTGGTTGTGCCGTATTACTGTAACTTTAATCTTGTTTTTCATTTTAAGCAGTTGAAAAAGGAGGGAAGAAGGAATGAGTATGAAAGACATAAACTTGAGGCTCTAAACCAGCGTCAAAAAATGGTTAGTTAAAGATATAAAATTAATTGGAAATTAATGTGTGATTATTATAGAATGAGAAGGAAGTAGATAAGTGTTAATTATTATGTGCAGGTTCTTCAGAGGAAGACAGAGGAAGCAACAATGGCTACAAAAAGGCTAAAAGAATTGTTGGAAGCCCGCAAGTCTTCTCCCCGCGACAACTCTGGTACAATTTGACTTGGAATTATTTTCTTTTTACTGCGTACTCTAGTTTCCTAACTATTTTGCTGTCTCTTTCAGTTTATTCAAATGGACATCTACAGCCTGGGCTGGTAATAATCTATGCTTATATATTATGCAATTTGTCAGCTTACAAGTCAATAAAAAATGTTGTGATAAAGCAGTGCAGCTTTGTATGCTTCTTGTTAGCTACCTTTGAACCAACCATAAAGTGAAACAGTGTTATCCTTATGCATCTTTTGAAAAATTGATAATCTTTCTACATGCTATTAAATCAGGCTGGCAAGTTGATTTGAATTGTATTTAGTTAAAGTCTGCTGTTGAATTTATTTCCTGACATGTTAAAATTAGTATGCTTTTAGACCTCCATACCATCCCTTCAAATTGACTTTTCTGTGATTTAATATTTCCAATGAATTTGTTTTAGAACAATTTTAACCTGATGTTTATGTCCAGGTCAATGAAAAATCCCTCCAAAGGTGGCTTGATCAGGAGCTGGAGGTGATGTTACATGTTCACGAAGTTCGCGCTGAACATGACAAACAAAATCAAGTGTATGTGAACACAGTTTCTTTTTATCCTTTTTCCCCTTTTAGTACAGAATATCACATTCCCAAACTATCTCTTCTTTTACAATTGATTGGAATTTTTTCTAGACAAGCTGCATTGGAAGAAGAGTTGGCTTTTCTAAAACAGGATCAATTTTCTGATGGGCAGAGTATTCTTGCAGGAAAGAGCAGATATTTGAGGTAGAAATTTTTCGTGCGTCTTGTTCTCTCTGTTGCTATTTTGGAGTAATTCCCTATTTCTGTAACTTACTTTTTCCTCTTGTTTTCTCATTTGATAGGCTGTTATCCATGTCACCCGATGCAAAAGTTGAGAGAATAGCTTCTCTTGAAAACATGCTGAGCATGTCTTCAGTTGCTTTGAAAGCCATGGCTTCACAACTTACTGAGGCAGAAGAAAGAGAACGAATGTTAAATAACCGTGGACGATGGAACCAGCTTCGCTCAATGGGAGATGCAAAGCATGTGCTTCAGTATTTGTTCAATGCTACTGCAGAAGCAAGGTGCTTTCAGAATCTTCTGAGATTCTGATTAATCTTTTATAGCATCTATTTATATCAGTTGACTTGAATGTGAGAGAGTTATCAATTTATAAAGATGCACTTTTACTAAGTAGACCAAAGTCTTTGGCAAGTGACTAGAGGGAAAATCTGAGCAGTGTGTCAGAGTCTGTTGAGACTTGATATGATTATTTACTTTATCAACTGCACATTAGCACTTTTTTTTGGCTGGGTATTTTTTTTTCGTTGGCCATATTAAATGTCAGCTTTTTTGGAAAATCTTAAGAGTCTTCTTGTTTCCTATTCTAAGTAGTGGTAGCTGGCATAATCTTTAATAGGTGCCAGTTGTGGGAAAAGAACATGGAACTCGAGGACTTGAAAGAGCAACTAAATGAGCTTGTAGCACTACTACAACAAAGTGAAGCACAGAGAAAAGAACTTGTGAAGGAGCAAAAAATAAGGGAACAAGCTGTTGCCATCACATTGGATACATCGGCATTGGTGAGATTTTACTCATTCTATTATCAATTAGCATGAGCTTGTGCAGTAAAATGTTTTAACTACTACATTAGACAGCTATAGATTGTCGGTAACAAGCGTTTGAAATAGTTTAGTGCACGATTAAAAAACTCGTATGTGCAAAAGAGTACTTCTAGTGGCGCCGATGATTTTGAGAAATGACCGTCTAAACCTTCATACCTTATTTTATTGGAGCCAAAATCATGTATATCAATTCTTTAGATTCTTAACTAGGATTATAATCATATCAAGTTTCTTACTGAAACTAACAGGAAAACTCACGGTCCTTGAAACACCTTGCGGAAGAAATGAGTGGTCCTATGTCTCCAATGTCACTTCCTGCACCGAAGCAACTCAAATTTACTCCTGGAGTTGTTAACTGGTCAATCAAGGAGTCGGCTACGTTTTTAGATGAAGCACGAAAGGTATCCCTCGTTCATTTCATTTCTCTGATGATGATAATTTTTATTTTTCAATTAATCTGCAATGGTTTTAAATTCAGATGATACCCATTGGAGACTTGTCAACAAAGAGGCTAGCAGCTATTGGGCAAGCCGGAAAACTTTGGAAGTGGAAGAGAAGTCATCATCAATGGCTTCTACAGTTTAAATGGAAGTGGCAGAAGCCCTGGAAACTCTCAGAATGGATTAAACACAGTGATGAGACAATTATGAGATCAAGGCCCAGAGCCCAAGCTTTGATTAATGCGATGTGATGTGATATTGAGCTCGCAGTAAGGGACATTTATGATTCTGAATATTCACCGTGGTGTGTTTCAATACGACTTGACTAGTGGAAAGGTAATTGCAGGTAATCTTTATCCTGTTGTTCCACAATTATTTTTAGCATCCAAGACTGCTCAGTTTTGCTAGATTTGTGTTGAAATCTTTTCCGTACTATCTAAAGCACTACGTAGGTATTGCATGAATTCTTTATACCGATAAACCAGCTGATTGATACCATGAGAGAAGAAAATAAAATAAATCAGCAAGATACGAATCAAAATTTTCATATAAGTAAATATCAACACCTGTAAACTGTGTCCCGTAAGCTCTATGTTTAATTTCTCTTAAAAGAGGATGCTAGGAATACCCTTTTTTTAACACTCTTAATTATTTATTAGAATTTATTGAAAATTACTTAACTAACGTGAATTTTATTTTTTTCATTTTAAATTAATGTTTTTTTTATCGTATTTTTGTAAAAAGAATGTGTTAAGAGAGTACAGAGTTAGCTTTTTCTCTTAAATACTTACCTATAAACTTGTGTAGATATTTTTAAGTTGGGAATCAAATATTTATCTCAGTTGAAAAGTTCTCATAAATTGAATTATGCGCTATTCTTTTAGAAATCGTAAGTCCTTAATTTTCTTGTCGTTTGTGTATTATTTATTTTACAAAATATACTTAACTAGCTTATGCTATTTCTCCGCAAGTGTTTTAACTATATTCCTTTTACCATATCACTTCAAGATGTTTCCAACTCATTGGGTTGAGAATTTGTGGACATTGAATAGAATCAGTGGCATACCATGTATGAGTAACGTCCATGATTTCTGAAAATTTTGTTAATTATCAGCTTCCTATAGTTGAATTATTCTCACAATTTGCAGTTTGCACCCAGGCATGATGTAAATTGGAAGAGTTTCCTGGGATTTGTCGGATCTTTTGCGGAGGTACAGTTCGGTTATTGGAGAAGGTTGTCATGATTCTGTGTAGCCTGTAACAACACATGGTAATTGGTAGGTGTAGCTGACACGGACAGTATCAGAGGAAGGAATTAGTTTTATAATACATATATTGATAGGGAACTTCAAACTACTGCATATATTAGAATATGTAGTTTGTGAAGTTGTTTCATGTTAATTCTGTAGTTTTGTTTTAAAAAAAAAATAAATTTGTGAATTGTGATCAGTTCAGCGTGAAAGTCCCTGTTTTTTTGTACAGATGTAATATTGACCACAGTTGGGGGTCTTCATAATCGATGCATTTTTTAATACATTGAGATCTGCAACTGTCTCTGGTAACGACAAATGGTTGAGCAAAAATTTGAAGCCAGTAATCAGAACACTTGCGCTGCAAGTCTCAAAACGTGGACGGTGTAAAGGTCAACTTTGTTACGTGCTTGGTCTCCCTGTTTTGTAATCAACAAAAGCAACAGAGACTGGGACGTGGGGAAAAGAGGACAAGCTGGAAATCTTAATTCGTCACATGAACGACACACAATGTATATAATCAAGAGCAATATTATCAATATACTTTTTGACACACATTTTATTATTAATTAAAACTTATTAAAAATTTTAAAAAAATAATTGAAGAGTGAAAAAAATGAGACGTATGTTTTTTAATATAATTTTTAATAAACAGTAAAATATGTTGCTAGTATTATTCATATAAATAATAAATGGTTTCAACGATGTTAATTTCAGTTATGAAAAATGAGTTTTTTTAGTAATATTTTTAAAGATGAGTTTAAACACTAAAAAATAGTAAAATTTTATTAAAAATATAAAATATAATAAATATTTTATTTTAATAACATTATTATTATATATTTAAACTCAGTTTTTAGAATTGAAGTAAAACTGTATTTTTAATGTTCAAATTTTATATGACAAAATCATAAGTTGTGTGTCTCATAATAGGACAACAAATAAGTGCCGTCATACAGAAATTAATAAAAAGAGATGAAGACAATATACACATGTCATGATACGTAAGATTTTCTTCCTCACGAGTGCATAATGTAAACATATTATATGCACCTTATTCTATGTTTTAAATTAAGTAATTTATTAGTTAATTAAATAACTTGAAATTTTAATATATATATATATATATATTATTTTTAATATCTTATTATATATCTATGCGCAACCAATAAAAACCTCAAACAATTTGTAAAAATTGTCACTTATACTACATCATATAATGTGGTAGTTAATCACATAAGAATACCCTTTAGCCTTCCTTGTAGAGGGAAAAAAAATGTACGCTTTTTTGTGTTGTTTTTTTCTTGGATATGGATTTTTTCAGTTTAAATTTACTTAAACAAAAAATAATTTTGTCTTGAACCAAAAAAATTTACTTAAGCAAATTTAGGAAAAATGTAATTTTTGCTTAAACAAAAATATTCGCTTAAGTCAAAATTGTAAAAAAATTTTAAATATCTTTTTTCTTTCTAAACCGTAAAAAATTTGAGTAATTTTTGTTTCTTACTCATAACTATCTAGTTATCAAAGACTCTTATATATTTTATTCCACTAAATATTTTAAATGTATTATTTAGTGTGCTACTTATACTAAACATTAGTGAGGTAAAACTATTTAAAATCAAATTAAATTATTGAAAATGATGATAAAGATTATAGGACTGATAATTTTGATAAATTAGTTGAAAAATAGTTACATTATTTATATGTTTTAAAATAATTAAGTTTTTGTAATATGATCATATAATCTTGCACAAATATTTTCAAATGTATTGTTTAGTGTGTTACTTGTGCTAAATATTAGTGAGGTAGAATTATTTAGAATGAAATTAAATTGTTGAAAATGATAATAAAAATTATAAAAATGATAACTTTAAAAAATTAATTAAAAAATAATTATATTATTATATGTTTTGAAACACTTGTGACTATATTATTTTGTATAAATATTTTTTAACTTTTCTATAATTTAAAAAGAAATAAGATAAAATTTTAAATTTTTTTGTAATTTTCACTTAAGCAAATTTTTTTAATTTAAGTTAAAATTACTTTTTATTAAATTTACTTAAATAAATTTTGTTTTATTTAAACGAATTTAAACTGGCTTGTAAATAAGCTGAATATCCGAATCCGTTTTTCCTTTTGGTCATTAATGTAAACTTGGTTTTGAATTTGAAAGTTATTCAAATTCCTTTACTCAACCCAACAGCTAGGTGGGGCTATCTGACACAGATAAGAGTTGAACTTTACATTGTTGTTTATGACCGAAGGAAGCCATTCGACAATGTAGCAGTTGAACACCTGAACCTGACACAGTTAATTTTCAGACTTATTTTTATGGTCAAATTCAGTTTTTCTATTTAAATTATTATTCCTTCCAGTTTTTTTGTATGACTTTTTGTTAAAAAAAATTTGCTGCCCTTAATAAATTATAACAAAAAAAAATATTTATTATTTTTTTTATAAATTTATACTTCATAAATTTTAAATCTTTTAATTTCTTAATAATTAAATTATAATAAAATTTAATTTTAAATAGACGTAAACTTAAAATATTATAATTAGTTTTAAAAATCAACATAATTAATTTCAACTTAACATATATGATTTAAGAATTATTTGAGAAGCATTTTGAAAGAAAGGAAGAGAGCAAAATTCTTATTTTAAACAAACATATTTTGGTTTACAATTTTTCAATATAAAAATATAAACTAATAAACTAAAATAGACATAATATATTATTAATTAATTGATTTATTATTATTATTATTATTATAAATTTGTATGATTTTATTTATTTAAAAAATGTTCTTTTCTCTCTTCTCCATAAAATCCTTCTCAAATATTCATTTAATTAAAAAAATCCTATAAATAAGATGGATGAAGTAATTTGAAAAGAATAGTGCTATTTGATGATAAAAAAAAAAATGAGCACAAATGTGGATGAAAGGCAGAAATACTTTGACCCGTCAAATGCTACATTTCCATTCATTTTTAAAAATAGAAAATTATTTTTAAAAAGAAATCAAACATAGTATTCAAGTTTTTGGTTCCAAAAAGCTTTTTCTTTGAAAAAGGCCAGGTTATCGGTCAGATTGTTAAATGGGCCTTGTTAAATGGGCTGACTTCTATAAGCACCAGTATTACTTGAAATGCTTTTAATAGCACCTATTCTGTTTGAAATTCAATTCCAATTTTCAGTTTTGAAAAACAAAAAGTGTGATGTGATTAGAAGAAAATAATTGTGCAAAATTAAAAAAAGAAAAAAAAAAAGAAATTGCGATGACCATATTTGTGTACATCTCAGTCAACCAAGTGTTAAAAAATTCACCCTTTAGTCTTTACTGCACATGTCGGAGACACAAACGGAGGCAAAATTGAACAAGTTAAAATACATTCATATAAATTCTATTTCATTGTCTGTAGAAAAAAAAACCGCACTAACCAGCCACAGCCGATAATAAAACTGTAATATCCGATGGTTCTGCTGCTTCTGCATGAGATTTCCGCAGAAATGATTGCTTAACCTTTTAACTTGGCCTGCAAAATCACTCTTCTAAATTCCTCCCCACGAGCAATTCTCTTCGATTTTCAACGAGAGCACTTGATAGTACTTGCTGTGATTGCGTTCTTCTGTTGTGTATACAATCAATCCAGTCACTGAGATTAAGACACAAACTATGAGAGTCCCACATGTGTATTGTCTTCCATGGTAACCCTGTCCTTTATTCCCTGTATCATCTTAAGGACTTGCCACATTGCTGGCCTCTGCTCCGGTGAGGTTGCACTGCAAATACTGGCAACCTCTGTGAGCATTTCTAGCCGGTTATCTTCACTGCCATCATCATCCCTCATTGCTCTGACCCAATCTTGCAGATCCGTTGGTGCAAGAAAAGGATGTTGAGAAGGATGTTTACCCGTCAAAAGCTCCAAAAGAAGCACACCAAAAGCATACACATCAGACTTCAAAGTGGCCCTGCGGCTACACTTGCGAGCCTCTGGTGCTTTATAGGTGGCAGAATCAGGATCTTCAGCGAGTGAAGAGTCTGCAAGAAAGGCCAAACAATAATCTGTGACACAAGCTTCAAAATCGGCTCCAAGAAGGACATTAGAGGATTTCAAGTTCCCGTGAATTAAAGATGAAGCTTGGTGTATGTAAGCAAGTCCATGAGCCACATCTTCTGCTATTTTTAAGCATGATGTCCAATGCAGGGGCTTGGCCCTTGCTGATCTTGAACCTGCACATGCAGCAGCAGCTATCTCAGTTAAGAAATAATCATCAAACGGGCAAAGTTGAAATTGATTGGTCCCCCTTTTGCATTTTCAGGATTTCTGACGAAGAATAACAATAAAAGATGAAACTTTTAAAATAAAACAGTATGAATAAACAATGGGTGAAATCAAAGGGAAGAAGCACGGTAGTCAACATAGCATGCAACACATTCAACCAAACATTACCCAAAATAGTCGAAACAGAGTGCAAAAAATAACCCAACCCCGTGATTATCGACATTGGATACCTCGCAACCCCGCAAGCAAAACAACAAGGTACCTCTGCTAAGAACAAACAAGCAATCAATAAATAGTGGCAACGGCACTACACACCGTGTCACTGACCAATCTGACACACCATACCCTTCCAGTTCAACGCATCACAAACTAACAACAACCAATTGCAAAACAACACCCAATCCATCAAATCAAAACTCCAAGCCCCACAAACCCAAAAGCATTAGAAAGCAGAAAGCACAGAAACGGCAACAAGTCAAGGCATCGTTTGGACTAACAGCAATAAGAATAAACAGTTATTTCCGAAACGCAAAAGCAAAATGGTGGATACCATGGACGAGGTTGAAGAGGCTGCCGTTAGGTTGATAATCATAGATAACAAGCCTCTCTCCCTTGGCCTGAAAATAAGCCCTTAAAGGTACCAAATTGGGGTGGCGAAGCCTCCCCACAACCTCCATGTGACGCTCAAACACTTCCCCATTAGTCACCGCCGTTTTCCCAGCATCCAACCTCTTCACCGTCACTATCAACTGCGAATCCATCACCGCCTTGTACGTGGTTCCCACGCTCCCCCTCCCCAACAACTCCGCCGAAGCTCTCATAAGCTGTTCCAGCGTGTAATGCTGCACCTCCCCGCAGCAGAACACCAACTTCCCACTCCTATGTGCTTCCTCCATCTTCTTCACCTTCACCTCCCTCTCCCCCATTTCAATTTCCTCCGCCGCCGGAACACTTTCCATTTCCAGCGGTTCCTGTTTTCTCGAACCGGTTTGTCTTTTCCTAGCCAACGCCATCACGGCGAGTGCAAAAGCAGAGAGAAGCGCAACCCCAACAAAAACGAAGCCGAAAACCAAGCCGGTTTTTTTATGGCCACGTTTAGTTCTGGTCGGGGAAGGAACCACGACGATGCCTTGAGATTCCTCGCTCTGACTCAACGGCGCCGAAGAGGACGCGCCGGTACCGAAGAAGTGAGAACGAGGGTCGCATTGTTTGTGTATGATTTCCCCGCAGAGACCAGGGTTCCCCGAAAACGACGTCGCGTTGAAAAGAACGAGGGTTGGGGTCACTGGAACCGGACCGGTGAGGTTGTTAAAAGAAACATCAAATAGTCTGAGAGCGGTTTGGTTGAGAGCGGGAACGGTTCCGGTGAAATTGTTAGAATTAAGCCGGAGAGAAATGAGGCGGTCGAGGAGGGTTAGTTGAACCGGAAGCGAACCGGTGAGGGTATTATGGGAAAGTGAAAGAGTGAGGAGGCGATGGAGGGAAAGGATTGAAGGAGGGAAGGAACCGGAGAAGTTGTTGTGGTCGAGGAAGAGTGACTTCAGGTTAGTGAGTGGAGAGAGATCTGGGATGGGCCCGAAGAGCGAATTGTTGCGGAGGCTCAATACTCGGAGCTGCTCCAGTCCAGTGAGGGTGTTCGGAGGGAATGGGCCGCGGAGGCCCAAACCTTGAACGACGAAGCGTACCACCCTGCCTTGTGCGCACTTCACTCCCCTCCACTCGCAGTAGTCGTAGCGCTCGTTCAGCGCGTAGAGTAGCTTGTCGTCTTGGTCTGCTTGGCGCTTGAACGACAAGAGGGCGACGGCGTCTGGGGGTAGCATGTTCGCGGAGGAGGCGAGTGCGAAGTAAAGGAAGAGAGGGAAGAGTGTTGTGAATGTTTTGGAATTATGCATTTTTTGCATTTGGGTTGGGGTTGGGAGGGGAATATACGGTCCTCTCTCTAACAGTCTTTGATTCAGTCCACTGTTTGAGTATCTGGTGCTGCAAAATGGAAGCTGGAAGTGAAAGAGGGAAAGCGGTGGTAACAGTAGCAGCAGCAGTAGTAGTGGTAGTAGTAGTGGGGAGCAGCTGGCCTTCTCACGTGAAAGTGGGGAATGGTGGAAATGGAATATCATTAATAAGTCTTCTTCTTTTCTCTCTCTTTTCATTTTATTAATTAATGTTAATCCTGTGCTCTTCATTCCTTCCATCAAACCACAACTCTACAACGTCCATTTCCTATCCCATCTCCATTTTCTTCAATCATCGTACTTTCAGTTTATGATGGTTGTTAAAAATATTATTAACATCACTTCTTAGTCCAGATTAAGTAATTTCAAGTAACAATAATTATAATAATATATTCTTTATTATGTTCAATTTTCAAATTTTAATTAATAGTCTATTTTCAATAAAATTTATTAAAAAATGTTACCAATGTTAAAAAATAAAAAACTTAAAAATTATTTTTTAATAAATTTTAAAATATTTTTTAAAAATAATTATTTAAAACCAATAAAACGTGTAATATGCTCTTCTATAATGTTTATTGACACGTGTACGATAATAATGATGAAATGGAAATGTGCGTTCCGCAGTCAGCAATTGAGTGCTATTCATCTAACTTCGATTGACTATTATTGACATTTACGTCATAATTCTTTTTCATAAGATTAAATGAAATGTACTAAACAGTCTGTTAAACGCTTCATAAATACTATTAAAAAGAAAATATAAATCCATTAATTTTAAAACTTTATTTGAATAATCAAATATGATATTATTCATTATAAAATATCACAACATGAACATTTCAAATATGTAGTTTTAAAAAATACCAAAAAATTTATAGTGATTTTGCAAATTTATATTATCTAATTTTGATTGAAAAAAATTAATTAATATTGATGAAAACATTAAGATAAATATTTTTTATTGAAAATTTTTAAATAAATATCAATATAATTTAATATAAATTAAAAAACATCTGCCGTTGAAAAAACATTAAACTAATTGTACTTAAAAGGCGTTAACTTCACTAAAAGGTAATAATAATAATAATAAAAGAATACACGTTTATTTTGTGAAAATAAATAATAAAATAAAGTTTAAATATCTTATTGCTTTCACATTTATATCGCTGACATGATCCAATAAATAGATTGACATGCGGTAGTATTGTATTAAATAATGTAATAGAAACTAAAACAAAATTTACAAAATTATAAGAACTTAAATTATTTAAAAATATATTATTAAAATATAAAAAATATATTTAAACCATCAAATAATTTATCTATGTCCAAGTTTATTTTTTATTTTTCAAAAAACACTGCTCCTGGAACTTTGAATTTATTTTTATAACTGTCAAAATATATCAACCTAATTGAATTTCAAAACTCATTAGATTGAGTTAAAAATAGTATTACTTAACTCATTTATAGCAGCCTAATTTGAGTTTTGAATTTCATTACATTGTTAAAAATATATTTTTTATTTAAGTAATTTTTTTATGTGTTCATAAGTAATTCATGAGTTTCTAGCATGTATATGCAATGCTCATTAAAAAACAGGTACTATTTTTTTTAATTAATGTTTGTATAATTTATTCATAGTTATTAAAAGTAGTATCAAAATAGATATAAGACTGAGAAAACCATAATTTTGTAAGAGGATGATGTTAGGAAGCCAGTTTGGAGATAAATAAACACATTTTCCAACGTCAATTCCGCATACACACGTTAAAAATTCAATTTAGGAAATGTTTGTTTCTATGTTAATTTAGTAAAATAGAATTTTGAAATTAAAATTAATGCGAATTAGGCTGCAGATCGATTTGCACACCTTGATTTATTTTTTATTTTTGCTTAATCAATTTTTCGAAAAAAATAAATAAACCTTTTATCATCTTTTCATTTTTCAATGCTAAAACAAGAGAGCATTTAAAAGACATTCTAAATATTATATAAAATGATTCTTAAAATAATAAAAAAATAAACACATACAATATAATACATATATAAATTTATATATTTTTTATTTTAAAATGTCTATATAATTTAACAGTACCATGTGTCTTATGCATATATTTTTATTTCGTACTTATTTTTAATCCGGAGGAAAACTAAAATTAATTGAAAAAATCCTACACATTTAGTTTTATGTTGTAAATATATTTTTAAAAAATTATACAAAAATAAAACATTTTAAATTAAATTTTTAATTGAAATTAATTATCAAATTTATTAAAGTTTTACAATTAAAATAATATAAAGTATATTATAATTTTATTTTAAAATTTAAAGACTTAACTAAGTGTACGTTGAAGTTACATAAATTAGATTTATTTTTTATAAAAAAATTTAAGATATAATTTTTATAAACTATTATTTTTAATTCTTTTAAATAACGTAATTCATTAAAATATTACAAGTCTCAATTTTGATAGGATATATTAATAAAAATTTATATTTCAATAAAATATTTTATAAAAACTAAATTTAAAGTAATTTTTATAATAATTAAACATTTAATTAAACAAAATTTAAATATATACTCAATTTATATATTTTTATTTTTTAAAATAATAAATGATAAAACTAGTGCGTAATTAATAAATTAGTATATATATATATATATAATATCTAAAATATTACATTTTTGTGATAAGATGAATTATATTTTATATCATTCTATAATAATATTTTTACTATATTTAATGGTAATGACATTATAATGTTAATTTATATCATATTAATATGATATGATAATATATTTTTATTTTAAATATATATTCATAAATACTTTTTTAACGTATGAATATTGATACTTAGTATATTATTTCTAAATTTTAGAGAATATAGTATATTTTTTTAATTAAAAAGTTATAATTTTTTTAATTTCATTGAATAATATTTATATTTTTTTAATAAATTATTGATTTTAATTTTTATTAATATAATAATAATAATAATAATAATAAATGTAAAATATTCTCTCAATTTACACATAAAAATTACTCCAAATATTTACTAATTTTAATAAATATAAATACAGGTAATATTATATCCACTCCGTACTCCCGGGCGGTTGACGTCCTTGTCCATGAGGCGCATGCGCATTGTTTCTATTTTGAATACCCTGTCCTCACTCTAAATATAAAACTAACCATATAACATGTGAATGTCATTTTCTAAATCAAATATATCAACAAATAAATAGATAAAATGTTTTGTTAACTTCAGTCAAATTTTTATAAAAATATATAATTATTATATTAAAGTTATAAAAATATAATAAATAATTTTTTAATAAAATGTTATTATTATTAACTATTTATACTAAGATTAATAAAATACATAAATAAAATGGAGTTGTTTACGAAGCGTTGTGCACAGAGGAATTAATATGACAACTTGAATGCAGTGTGATTAGAAGTACTATATTTTATTAAAAAAATAAATAAATATATATTCTGCAGATTAAAATTGGATTTCTCCTTCATGTAATAATAATGTGCATATGGCTGCTGAACTTTAAGAGTAATTTACACATACAATTATCTGATCTAGAGTTCTTCCATTTGACCCTTTGAGTGTAAGTTAAGTCTGAAATTCGATCATGGATTTTTACTTTATATATATATATTAAATCTTATCATAAATGTTAAGATTAAAATATGTAAATTATGTGAATTTTTAAAGTTTAACCATCTGTGTACTGTCTGTAATTATATCTCTTGTTTTTTCTTAACAGAGGAAGAGATATAATCCAAATCATATAACCATACACAATGGTTAAAATAAAAATCACATCATCACTTAAAATTGTCATATGACTTTTTAAAAAATTTACATAACTTTTATATTTTAATTCTAACCATTAATGATTAAAGTTTATTCCTCTTCTTTACACAAAAAAAAAAAATGGTCATTTCAATCAATATGTTACCTATATTTTTTCTGTTTATTAAGCGGAGAAAAAGTTAAGATACCAAATATTATATTTTTATATTAATATCACTTAATTATTTTTTATAGAATACAACATTAATAAATTTAACGGTTGATTTAAAAAAATTATTAAGTAGAGTCTTTTTTTTCTAGAATATTAAGCACATTTTTTATTGTATTATTTTATTTTAACATATATTATATTTTTAAAATATAAATAAACATTAAAATTTAAATAATTTACTTACAAATTTATAAATATTTAAATTATATAAAATTTGATATATATAATTATATAAATTTTTAAATTATTTAATGTAAAAGATGAAAATATATTATACTTTTTTGTATTATAATATTTTTATATGAATGTGATACATGATGTTTCAATGATTTGATGTTAATACAAGTTTAGTTGTAATAGTATGTTTTATATAAACAATTTAAATTTAACAGAATAATACTTTCTTAAGTAATACTGTGCTAAATATTTATAAAATATTTTATTATATTAAGTATCATTTTCATAGGAGGACTTTAGGAAACTTGACCATATAAATTAGATTAATAATTTTTTTTAAAAAAATGTAATGAGTTAAATTACTCTTTGTACTCTAATTTTATTTTTAATAAAATGTAGATATTTAATAAAATAAAATAAATTTATCAATATTATATTCTATTAAAACGTTGAAATGGTCAACATATTAGTCCGGCTGTAATATTAATATAGAATAGGAATATTTGTTGTCAATGTACAATCAGCACAAAATATATTAACAACAATTTTGCTTCTAATTATCTTTGATAACTAGGACGGATCATATAAATAACTCAAAAAATAAATTTAATTTGATTCTGTATATAAAGTCAAACATTAACAACTTAGCTTGCACTTATGTATTGAAGCTTCACACAATTAGTAGGCTTTCACGTTATTTATTCAAAATTAGAGTACTTGACCTCTAAAAGTGATGTTTTATATATTTTTTATGTGTCTAAAATTTTGCTTTATACAATTTAATATCCAAATATGTTAAGTTATTTACATTTTGGTAAATCCCTTAAAAAATGTAAGCAAATGAAGACATTTAGAGACCAAATTATACAATTCAAAACTTTTAAGACCAACTAGTTATTTAAAGAACCAAAAAGCTAAAGTTCACACATCAAGAACTAAATTAGACAAACGAAAACATTCAAAGATGAATAATAAATAAAGTGTTCCTTTCAAGAATCAATTTATGCATTTACTCTATTTTTTACAATAACGGGGTAAATAGAAATACAAGAAGGAAAAATATCAATAAAAAAGGGTCATTTATTAAGGCTTTAACATCGAATTAGCATCTATTAGTGTGTATTAAAAAAAATAATTATTAGTATACACATTTTGAGTTTACATTAATAATATGAAATATTATACTAATAATTCAAAAATATACTATTATTTTAATACTAAATAATTTTTAATAAATAATTTTTTTTACAGTGTACGAGATAAAATGACTGATATGAAGAAAAGAAAAAGAGATAAAAACGTGTTATAAAAAAAATAATTTTACCAATAATATAATTCTTTCAACATTATTGAATTTCTCAATTTTGTTTCCAAATCAATAGGTTCACAACATGTGTAAAAGTAATGAGAAATGTTTGACCATTGAAGTGTGCACTTCTTGGTCCTAGTGGGTCTGTGCCGAATGAGGTTGACTGATGAAAGGTTAGGGAGTCTAATACTTTTGAGTGTCTTTGGTTTGAGGGAAATAAAGGAAAGGGGGCAAAGTTTTTTTTTTTTTTTTTAAATTAATCTTATTTGATTCATAAATTTACTGGAAATAAGAACAAAAATAATGGGATTAAATAAATTTTCTTGTTTTTGTTTTTATCTTTCTTTTAATATTGGAGAATTGAGAAATGAAAAAAAGTGCTGATTTATAATTTTTTAATTGTACTCAAAATTATTTCTGAAATTTTATCTACTTTTACTTTATCTCCAACAGTAACCATAATAGTATTCTCTTAACTTCTTGAATCCTTTTGCTAAACAAATGGGAGGCAACTGTTTTTTTCTTAAACATGCGTTAAGGTTCTTATTAACGAGTGTCCTAAAATGTTAATTAAAAAGTTATGGTGAAATAGTATTTCTAATACCTTTCTTATAAACAATGTATTTGTTAACATTCTCATATTTTTAACAATCTTGTATGAATAATAATTAAACAATCGAAGGCTCTAAATAATCCTTATGATATAGAGAAAAAAAAAAATCCCGTCGTCTCTAAATATAATCGAAGGCTCCTACCAAATTTACTAGGTATAGTTAGTTAAAGTTGAATTTACTGTGCCTCCTCTTCTAAATCTTTACGTTGTCTTCCTGTTCTGAGTTCGAACCTCTTTGTCCTTTGCGTTTATCTGGCATAGGCCTACATTGACAGCGAAGGCACTGATAATATTAGGAGGTATTTGATACACAACATTCATAAAAATGTTCCAAATCTTAAATGATAGTTCCAAGTCATAACGTAGAAAATTCACATGCTTTGCTGGAATTAGAGTCCCAAATGGCCAAATTTTGGGTTCAATTTGAGTTTATTGACTGATAATTGATTACATGGGCTTTGAGATGTATGCAATTGTCGATTCCGGAAAGAATCTTCTTTTCATATTTTTCACAAAGCCAATTACTGCAATCCATAATTGGACATGCTTAAAATATGAGCCAACCTTTTTATCACGTGGAGGTCCCTGCTTGTTCCTCTTTTTCTCTTCTTTACCACAATTTGAATGGCCACCTCAGATAACTACTTGACCAAAATCAGTGAGCACACTCCACCAATATCGTGTCACTGTTATTTCTATGCAAACAAAGGATATGTCATAATGATCAGGTTGGCCAAAGGCATTTTGACAAATGCCATAGACATATATATACAAAGAAATTTCTTTTTCAAAAATAGATTTAAGCGTTTTGATTAAAGGTGCACAGTTGATCCAGTCTTGGCAAGTGTCTCATCACTTTGTTATCTTTTATGTTTTTCAACTCAGCAGTTTATCACTTTCTTAAATTTTGACGAAAAGGGGCAACTCTACCTTTCGAGGCTTTCACAACAAAATACTGAGATAGCATCTTCCCACGTCATGTACCATTTTTATGTCAGTTTTACTGATTTTAGATTTTAAGATTAATTTTAAGTATTCAAAAGTAATATTTTTAATTAAAAATTAAAATATTTATTATATTAGAAACATAAAAATATAATAAATGTTATTTTTATTAATTATTTAAGCTCAACTTTAAAATTTGAAGCTAATATTATTCTTTTTATATAGCAACAAGCACCCTTTTTTGGGATACGGTGAGGGGGTTAAAGAAAGAAGAACTGAGCCTTTTACTGTTGTTTTTGGAGAGTTCTGTGGAGATTTGCTCATTTAGTTCCTGGATCATTGAAACATTTTTTTTTATGTGTAATCTTGAAAACATTTTGAATGAGGCCCTTGTCTAACTCGGGCCTTGATTTTATCAAAGCTTTAAGATACAGGATGTCCAAACATAAATTCATTTTAATGTATGTGTCAAAGAACATAATAAAAAGTTATTAAATAATATTATTAATGTATAAATTTTATATTTTTAATAAATTTTTATAACATGTTCTTTAAATATACGTTATATAAATATAAAATTTCTGTTACCAATAGTCCTTTTAACTAATTATATGTTTTTATTTGTTGTCATTCATTCTCAAATTACAGTGGTAAGCGATTTGATTTTTTAAAATACAATTCAAATTGTAGAAGAGAGAATAGTTGAAAGGACTTTATAGTCAATATAATACAGTATATGTAAAAATATAAAATAAAATCTCGCATTCATGGCCATTAGAAAATTAGTTCTATGAATAGAGAATAATTCTCGGGAGGAAGTACACGTTGCTGGTTCTCTATGATGTTCCATAGATTGAAACTTAATATTTTGACTTATGAGGTACCAAGCTGAAAATTATGCTTCTAAAACCAAATTAAAAGCTGAGAATAGAAGGATACTTTGAAATCGTCTCAAGGTGTTAGTATATCCACCACTACTAACTACAAAAAAGAGAGTCAGTGATGGCATGTGTTTCACGGGCGCGAATCGTTGCAGTTACTTTGTCTCATTCAGGAGTAGCTATTTGTCTCAGAAATTACCAATATTCTAAAGGGTGGTTACGTAGGAACAAAATCTTTAAATCAACAAGGAAAAGCGACTTCTGGCTTGTAATTAGTTACTGGGTCGCTACGGCTATTGTCTCTACCTTCGCTCTCATCTCAGGTCCAACCACCCCAACGCAGCACTTTTCTGCCACTACCCGTTTTTGGTTCAGCACGAACAATCCTTCATAAAATAAACAATCTACATTAGGAATTAATTCATTAATGCAATATACCAACCACATCAACAATGATCATATTCAGCTATAACAAATTACACATAATCCCTCTCATTAACGTTATTTTCAGTTCTAGTCTAGAGGCTTGTAGGAGGGTTAATGTAAGGTCACTCTCAATATTTTTCTCCCAGCACATTGCTTCAACTCTCTCTTATGCTATTCCAATACTTCTTTAAAACCAAGCCTTCTTTCCCAATTCTCTCTCAGAGGATAGAATCTCTCCTACACCAGCCACAAAGGACAGAGATTCTAAACCCAAGTTTTCTTTTTTGTTTTGTTTTGTTTTCTCTCTCTACACCATGAAAAACACAAACACCAACACGAAACTCATCCTCCTCCACCCTTATATCCAAAAACAAGGAAGCTCAAATCGCTTATGGCTTCTAGCCTTCATATCAATTCTCACTCTTGCTTTCCTTGTTACCCTCATATACACAAGAGAATCAACCTTCATTACCACTGCAACTTCTTCCGTGATTGCCTCTTCCACCCCCGTTTCTGGCCTAGGAAGTGCTCCTTTGCCAGCCACAGTGATCAACACTCTCCTCCACTATGCCTCAAAATCCAATGACACCTACCGCATGCCCCACTCTGACCTCAAACCCATCTCTGACGTGCTCAGAAAATGCTCATCCCCGTGCAATTTCCTCATCTTTGGCCTCACACCCGAGACCCTTCTCTGGAAAGCCCTCAACTACAACGGTAGAACAGTTTTCATCGAAGAAAACCGCTACTACGCTGCATACTTTGAAGAAAAGCACCCAGAAATCGATGTCTATGATGTGCAATACACAACCAAAAGGAGTGAGATGAAAGAGCTCATAGCCTCAGCTAAAGAACAGGTAGCAAATGAATGCAAGCCAGTGCAAAATCTTCTCTTCTCAGACTGCAAACTAGGACTCAACGACCTACCCAACCACGTGTACGAGGTTGACTGGGATGTCATACTAGTGGACGGGCCACGTGGCGATTGGCCGGATGCTCCAGGCAGAATGTCGGCGATTTTCACCGCCGGCGTTCTTGCAAGAAGCAAAAAGGGTGGAAACCCTAAGACTCATGTGTTTTTGCATGACTTTTCTGGGGAAGTGCAAAAGGTTTGTGGGAGCGAGTTTTTGTGCGGTGAGAATTTGTTGGAGGCAAGTGAGAGTTTGGGACATTATCTGTTGGAAAGGATGGAAGAAAGTAGTGCCCAGTATTGTAAGAATCAATCATCTTCAGGGTCAAAGGCTTCTTCATCAACTTAGTTAATGTTTCTTATCAAGACTACTGTAAGGTGCTCAGAATCATGTTGGTCACAATTGGGTCATCATCCTTCTGGGTATTTATCATTCATCCTTTCCATTGCTACATTTTGTTTACTCCTTGGCTGCAGCTTGTAAAAAATAATTCTTTTTGTTTTTACCTTTCCATTTTGTGGCACTGTCAATTGTAATTTCTTCAATGAATTCAAGTTTACAACAAATTCAGTTCAGGATATCGCATACCATCTCCATCAGCGAAACGAGTCTTAGGAGAGAGAGAGATTATGCCAAATGAAAGAAAGCGAAAATGATTTGTTTAGTTGCTTCTGTCGGTACCGACGTAAAGAGGGCCAGGGTTGGTCCCACCCTTCCCTCCTCTTTTTGTCTTTATACATAAAGATTTTTTTTTATTTTAAAAACTTCATAGTTTTTGTAATCCCTGATATAATTAAAGGTTGAATCTAAACTAGGTGATTACTGCCGTTTAAAAAATTTGAGAAATGTTAAATATATTTATTTCACGATTTAATAAAAATTAAACATGGGTATTAAAATGCCTTCGTATAATTAATCTTATCTTTTTAAAGATTCGTTGTAATAATCTTTTTTAATTATTGTAATTAAAATTTTACATTAATCAATTATAGATTATTTTAAAATTTAAAGTTAAATTTGATAATTATATTTAAATTTTTTATTTTTCATTTTTAATTTTTATTATAACTTTATTTCCTAGAAAAAATTGATAAAAAAGTTAAACTCAATAAAAAAAAATTATTGTGTTGCTAAAATCAATTGTGTAACTTATAATTTATAATTGAAAATTTTAAATGAACATGAATCTTTTGTTTATTTGAGGAATTTCATAAAAAAGTCATCTGTTGTCATCAACTTTTAATTTCATTAATTTTTAATTTTACTCATCTATCAAAATATTATATTTCTTCTGACATAACCACGTTCAACAAGTCTGCATTGAATCTCATCAAAATTAATTGTTACATTGTATATACATATTACTACACTAAATGATATATTAAATTATTTTACTTTGTGTGAGATAACAAAATAATCAAGAGTTTTCACATGTAACTCACCCCATGCACTAATAAAAATTATTCTACAAGTGGAACAGTTTTCAAAACTTGTTACTTTGATTCATTCTATAATAAAGCACTATCAAATATTGTTAAGAAGTACCTGGATTTCAAATTCTTAATTCTATAAAATTGATTTTAAAGTGTTAAAAATAACATTTTTTTAAAAAAATACATGTCATACATGAAGTAAAATATAAATTAACGCATATTATTTTTTTTTATTAAATGTATCTGAACCTGTAACTTTTAGAAGTATCATATAATTTTGATTTAAATTAAGCTTATATTTTATGACTCATCCTGACATCATTGCGTAAAAGCTCAAAACAAAACTAAAGATGTTTTTATATAGTAGTCATGTGTTATGCTAATATTAAATGTGCAGTCAATTTTTTTTAATATATTAAAGGTGTATTTTTATCCTAGATACTGTACAAATGTTTTGAAAAATTTTAGCTATATTCATATTTTTATTTAAACATTTTATACCAATACAAATTAAAGTTCCAAAATAATTAGATAAACTGTAACATTTTAGTTTACGAGTCATACTTATTTGTCAAAATATTAATTCTATCTTGGTCATATTGTTTATCTATGTCTTGTATCACTTTTACACTTTTTAAAATTTGAGTTTATTTATTTGGGCTTTTAACTTCTTTTATTAGAAAAAATAAATAAAAATTTGAGTTTATTTGCTTTCAATCTCTCTCTCTCTCTCTCTCTCTTTCTCTCTGGCTATTTTTGTTGTTGAATTCATCTTTGATAATACAAATTCAATTTCATACCACATGTCATGGTTAATATTTTCATTGCCTTGGTACATATTATTGTTGTTAGAATTGGATGCGACCAACCAGTCCAATTGGTCGGACCAATAACAAATCAGGTCACAAGTTTAAAATATTTATAAAATTGATGGAGCAGAAAATGGATCAAACTGATCAGGAATCAATTAAAATTAGGGCAAAATTTTGGTTTAAATTAGTAATTTCATATAAAATGTTTTTATTGGACTTAATTATATTTGATGTGTTTTAAGATAGTTTTTAAATAATTCAATTTTTTTCAAATAATTAAGATTTTGAGTCAAAATTTGAAAAATTAACCATTTTAGGTAAAAAAAAAAAACAATGAAGGAATTAAATTTGTACTGTTTTTAAAGTAAAAAAATTAATTAAAAATTTAAAAAGACTATATAACATATTAAGATATTTCTCGTATTAAATAGAAAAATTCATGCATAATATTATTATTATTATTAATATTTTTTTATATTATAGATATTTTTTTATTATGAGTGATAGAATTTTTCTTCTGAATATTTAATTGAGATTCAAATTTATAATTAAAGATTAAGTCAAAATACTTCTTACTAGTTAATCTACGATGATTTTATTATTACTAATTTAATCCTATTCAAGTGTAATTAAACTAATGAACAGTAGAATATAATATATGGATATATATTTTTAATCAATTTTAAAAATATTTATAAATGCTCTTAGAATGTGTAAACAATTTATCTTATCAAGGGTAGTCAACAGGCAACTGGTGTTTTCAAAGGTTTAAGAAAGAGAATAAGATATTTAGAGGATGAGGCAAATTAATTGGAAGGTTGGTGTCTCCTCTTATAAAAATAGCATTAGGTGCATTAATTAGTTGTGTGATAGCGACGACGATAGACCTAACTCTAAAGTTTAAGGTCGCTTGTAGTTGGATGGAAGGTGCTTCAACAAGTATGGTGCGTTGTTTTTGAAGTGAACTTGGCTCTTAGTTAAATGAAGTTGAACCAATGCAGGCTCTTGGGTTGCTTAGAAGTCAACTTCATATATGTATTGGGCCTCTTCCCCAATCACTGGTTGCTTGGATAAGATACAGCAAATATTGTTTCCGCCTTAATGCAAGTATAAGAGAATGCGTCTCAAAGCCGAATCAATGTCTTCGTCAGAAAGGAGAAGCATAATGGGAGATTTATCTGCATCACTTTAATATTTTAAATGCATTTTTAAGATGCATATATATATATATATATATATATATATATATATATATATATAATATCATGTATGATATTAATTTTCAGTAATCCAAATAAAAAATTAAAAGAATTATTATAATTAAATGTTTTTTTTCATCTTGCGATTTATTATACAATATATTTATAAAGTGTGTGACTAGATGAATAATTTATACAATATATTATACAATATAATAATTTATTATTAAACTTTACTAAAAAAAATTATTGTTTAAATCTATAATATTCAAATATCTATTCTTATTCTATATACTCTATAGCTTTTCGTTAGATAGTGAAAAATTAAATGTTTTTCCAAATAATTTAGTTTTTTTATGAGAATTTTAAGTTTTGGACATAAAACTTGATTATTGATAGGATTTATTAATTGTTCATTATTATTAGATGGAATATTAAACTCTTCCATAACTAATTTTATTATGTCATATCTTTCAAATAGGAATTAAGTTTAGAAGACACCAATATGGTGTGAACTTTTTTAAATTTTCTTTCTTGCATGTTCTTTTGAACCTCCTTTATCACGATCTTTGTAATAAACTTGACTTTCTTTCTTGTTCTGATTCATCCGGTCCTACTCCTTTACCGATTTTTTCTCTCTTGACTGTCAACTACGGATTGATTGAAATTGAAACCATTTAAATTGAAAGCCATAGTGCTAATACCTAAAGCGGTAAACCAAATACCTACTACAGGCCAAGCAGCTAGGAAAAAATTTAAAGAACGAGAATTGTTGAAACTTGCATATTGGAAGATCAATTGGCCAAAATAACCATGAGCAGCTACAATATTATAGGTTTCTTCTTCTTGACCGAATCTGTAACCTTCATTGGCAAATTCATTTTTTGTGGTTTCCCTGATCAAACTAGAAGTTACCAAGGAACCGTGCATAGCACTGAATAGGGAGCCGCCGAATACACCAGCTACACCTAACATGTGAAATGGATGCATAAGAATATTATGCTCAGCTTGAAATACAATCATAAAATTGAAAGTACCAGAAATTCCTAGAGGCATACCATCTGAAAAGCTTCCTTGACCAATTGGATAGATCAAGAAAACAACAGTAGCCACTGCAACAGGAGCTGAATATGCAACATCAATCCAAGGACGCATACCTAGACGAAAACTAAGCTCCCACTCTCGGCCCATGTAACAAGCTACACTAAGTAAAAAGTGTAGAACAATTAGTTCATAAGAACCGCCATTGTATAACCATTCATCAACAGATGCTGCTTCCCATAACAGATAAAAGTGTAAACCTATAGCCGCCGAAGTAGGAATAATGCCACCAGAAATGATATTGTTTCCATAAAGTAGAGAGCCAGAAACAGGTTCACGAATACCATCAATATCTACTGGAGGAGCAGCAATAAAAGCGATAATAAATACAGAAGTTGCGGTCAATAAGGTAGGGATCATCAAAACACTAAACCATCCAATGTAAAGATGATTTTCAGTGCTAGTTATCCAGTTACAGAAGCGACCCTATAGGCTTTCGCTCTCGCGTCTATCTAAAATTGCAGTCATGGTAAAATCTTGGTTCATTTAATCATCAGGGACTCCCAAGCACATGAATTCTCTATAACTAGATAATTTAAGAGCTTGTTATTCAACAGTATAACATGACTATTATACCGGTGTCAGCCAATACCAATATTCATAATATGCTCTTATTCATCTAGATTTATCCGAATTTCCTTTTTATTCCATTAAGTCCATTGTTCTCCATCTTTTGTTGATTCACCGGAAGATTTTCTAAGAAAGAAAACCCCAAACTTCACTGTCATCCATTGTTTTATCGATGGCGGCACCACACAAGTCAAGGAATTAAGGGTTTGAAATTCTAACAAAGCCTCACGATGCCTTTCTCTAAGAATGAACCTTCAAAACTCTAATTATACTAAAATTCATATATTTATTTCTTATGTGAATATAATATTTTTTATTTTATAGTTAAATTTTATTTACATATTTCCAAAGCAATTTCTCTGGCCACGAACAACATTTATCAATTATATATTTATGACAATTTTGTAAGTGGTAGAACTAACTATTTTTATTCCTAAGAAAGTAGTGTATCATTATATTTAGATCTCACGTCCATGAGATATACAATAGTATAATCACTTATCTTCTTGAGCTGACTTATTAGATTGAAATGAGTCAAGTTTTTTTTTTCTTTTTTCTTTATTCTAATATCCTATTTTGATGGTTAAGTCCAAATTTATTTATTTATTTTCTCTATTCTAATATTCTATTGTAATGGATATACTTATAAGAAGGGAACAAATTATACCTGCCGTTGTCCTTGTTGATTGCTGTCATTTTAAAATTAATCTCTTTCTTCCAGATGTTATACGAAAGTGTTTTATATTAAGTAATTTTATTAAAAATTGTGAATATTCAATTTTATCTGAGTCCCTTACGCATTCTTCATCTCATATATTTCTGTACATACCTATCTCATATTCCAAGGCTATTTTATTTTATGAACTCTGATGTTAACTAATCTCAAGCTCTTGTACTTGTTTCTTCTTGCAGGTTTTTACGCATTCTTCATCTCACAGACTTCTCTACCTACCTATCTCATAGGTCTTAAGATTATCTCATTTCACGGGCCTATGTGCATATTTCATCTTATGAGCTCTGATGTCAACTAACCTCAAGCTCTTGTGCTTGCTTCTTCTCATAGGCTCTTGTACATTCTTCATCTCACACACTTCTGTATATACTCATCTCATAGGTCCTAAGGCTATCTCATTTCATGGGTTCATGCATCTATCTCATCTTATGAGCTTTGATGTTAACTAATCTCAAGCTTTTGTGATTGTTTCTTCTTATAGGTTCTTGAGCATTTTTCAGTTCACAAACTTTTGTACATACCTATCTCATAGATCCCATGACTATTTCATTTCATGGGCCCATGTGCCTATCTCATATTTTGAGCTCTAATATCAATTAATCTCAAGCTCTTGTGCTTGCTTCTGCGCATAGGTTTTTGTACATTTTTCATCTCACATACTTTTGTACATTCCCATCTCATAGGTTCCTTGACTATCTCATTTCATGGGCCTATGTGCTTATCTCATCTTATGCGCCCTGATGTCAACTAATTTCAAACTCTTGTGCTTGCTTCTTTTCATAGGTTTTTATGCATTCATCGTCTCACGGACTTCTATCCTACTCATCTCATAGGCCCTATGGCTATCTCATTCCACGAGCCCATATGCTTATATCATCTTGTAAGCTCTGATGTAAGCTAATCTCAAATCCTTTGTATTTGTTTCATCTCATAGGTTCTCATGTCTTCTCATCTCATAGGCTTTCATACTTACACACTTTATAGGCTCTCATGGTTCTTACTTTCATAAGTCCAGACCTAGTCTTGTAGGTCCTTTTGCACATACATAAGACACATGCCTAATTAATTTTTTGTGCTTATGCACTTCTAAGCTTGCATACTTCATAGGTTAGCCTACTTGTTCTGATGATTTTCGTGCTTACATCACTTGATACACCTCACACTTATTCACCTCATAGGCCCTTATACCTATTATGCCTCATAAGATATCGTGCTTTTTTCATAGACCTTCATGCTTGCTATATCTCACAAGTTTTTGCACCTACTGATCTTATAACCTTATGCTTGTTGTACCTCATAAGCTATTATGCTTGCATTTGTTCATCTAAGAGGACTGCATACCTGTATCATTTCATAAGCTCTAATGTCAAGTTCTCATGCTTGCTTTAATCCATAGGTCTTTGGACCTTCTTAATCTCACAAACTTTATAGACCTTATAAGTTCTCGTGCTTTCTTAATCTTATAAGTTTCTATACTCATGGCATTTGACAGACTCTTACTTACCCACCTTATAAGCTTTCATGCTTGTTACTTTAAAAAAATATATCTTTTGCCTATCGTGTAAGCCTTCATACATACATAGGTTCTATGGTTATGGACTCATAAGCTCATTGTACTTCATAGGTTAGCATGTCTATTCTTACTCGCTTACCAACTAAGCCTTCACACAAGTTCATCTCATAAGTCTGTACATGCACTTCATCTCCAAGGTCTTAGTGCTTATTTAAATTTTACACCTAGTGCCTATTTCACCTTGTAAGCTTTTGTGTTAGCTCATTTTAAAAGTTATAGTGTCTATCCATCTTATTAGTACCCATGTTTACACATTCATAAGGCCTAACACTTTCTACACCTCATAGGTTAACACATGTGATTATTCATAAGTTTTATGCATTTTGTACATCAAAGAATCTTATACTTGTTGCATCTTATAAGTTTCATGCTTCACATTTCAGAGGCACTCGTACTAACTTTTCTTAAAGGCCCACGTGCTCATACACCTTCACTCTCATTCTAGTTGGATCTTGCGAGGCTTCCAGTTATCTATCATACTTATGTTCTATTATCATCTTATTGCCATGCATGTTTGACTAATCTTATAAGCCTCATACATGCCTTGTTTTGTAGGCCTTGTGCTTATTTATTTCATACGCTTATATGCCTAGCGTGCCTCATGGACCTTTGTTCCTACTTCTTTTCCAAAGTTCTCGTGCCTTTCCTTATATCAAAAGTTGAGACTTGATTGACTTCTTTATTATTCTATCAAAGCTTAGTAGTTAATTGGTACCTTTATTTTTTGTTAAAGCTTGAAATTTTATTGGCCCTTTTTACTTCCTATCAATGGCCAGAATCTGACTGACCCTTTTTTTTGCTTTTATTGTTAAGGCCCAAAATTTGATCGGCCTCCTTTTACTTATGCAACTTGCAGATGTTATTTAGCTGTTATACTTTCCTCTGGAATCAGACTGACACTTTTTTTTTTTTTAATCAAAGTTCAGAACCTGATTGACACATTCACTTTTATCAAAGTCCAGAACTTGACTGGCACATTCAATTTCATCAAAGTCTAGAACCTGACTGACACATCCACTTTTATCAAAGTCCAGAACCTAACTGGTAAGTCTACTATTATCAAAAGTTTATAACCTGATTGGCACGTCTACTGTTCTCAAAAGTCCAGAACCTAACTGACATCTTCACATTCTTTCAAGTCTAAAATCTAACTGGCATATGACTGAGACCTTTTACATTCTCTCAAAAATCCAAAACTTGACTAATGTACAATGCTTGTGTTACATAGAACCACAGATAAAATTGATTTCCTTCTTTACCTATTTCTTAGTATAATAATATGAAAAATTTTATTATTTATATTATTTAGTAAAAAATGATTAAAGAGGAACAACTATGAATACGTAATTTTATCTGGGTCCCCTTCAAAAATAAATTTAAAAATTAAATATAATGATTCGATTTTGTAAGAGGTAAAGAAAAATAGATAAAAACTAATTTAAAATTCAAATTTAAAATTTCAATTTTTAAATTTAAAATCAGATTTTAAAATGGCCAAAGTAGTTTGTAAATTTTTAGGAGAGTGGATGAGAAAGAAAAAAAAACTGATTATTGGTCATTAAAAAATAAAAAGGTCACGGATGTTGGAGCCTTTATTGAAATAAAATCTTCTTTTTTGCAAAACCTAATTTTTTTCTATCCCTAAAACTCTCTCCTTTTTGCAAACCCTAAGAAATCCTAATTTTTTCTCTGACTCCAAAAGTTATCTTTTTTTGAACCCTAAAAAATTATCCTTTTTATAAACCCTTGAAGTCTTAATTTTTTCTATCCCTAAAACTTTTTTCTTTTTTTTTCAAACCTAAAAAACCTAATTGATTAAAAATGTTTTTATAAAAAACCTAAAAGTCCTAATTTTTTTTTCCAACCCTAAAAAAGTTATCATTTTTTTAACCCTATAAAAAACCCTAATCCATTAAAAAAATTTCCTCTTTTTTTCAAATCCAAAAAATCCTAATTTTCTTTATAAACCAAAAAATCATTCTTTTTTGCAAGCCCTACAAAAATTGAATTCTTTTTACTTCAAAAACCTTTTTTTTTACAATGATAAACACAAAAAATCTTTCTTTTCTACAAACCTAAAAACCTTAATTTTCTTTTTATCATGGAAGTTCTGTTTTTACAATGATACATGTTTTTTTTTGTTCACTAAACAAAAAAGAGTGAATTTTTTAAAATAAGAAAAAATTAATATTAAAAATATTTGGAATCTACGCAAGAGTTAAACGATTTTGATAGAGTGAATGATCCACCTTCAAAATTGCTTAGATCATAAGAGATTTATTGAGTAGTCGTGTGCTAACTTAAATCCTGTGCAGGAGTGTATTTACTTAAAAAATAATTAAAAAAATCAAGTTTTTTTTTAAAAAGAGAAGAAAATCTTTGAAACTTATCCAAAACTCGATTTTAAAAAAAGAACTATGTGATATCTTTGATTCTTCAATTGCATACGGAGTATGTAGGAGTGAGAATATGACTAGTCAAGTCCAAAAATATTTTTTAAATTTTTTTCAAGTTTAAAATACTTTTAAAAGTGTTTTAAACTAAGAATAATTTCAAGCACATTTTCTTTATAAAAAATAAAAAATGAAAAATTTATTTTATTTCATAAAAAAATACAGCGTCAAGATAAGTTTTTTTTTTTTTACAATATATGTCTTTAATGAAAAAATAAAAAAAAAGAATAATATTTTTCTAAATAACTCATTCCTTTAATTTAAATTTTTTTTATTGTGTTTCCTTATTTTAAAAAAATAAAATTAAAATCTCTCAAAAATTGTAAAAATTATAAATAAATCTAAATAATAATAATAATAATAAATTTAAAAATAGTAAAAAATATTAATTGGTTTCTTTTAGAGTGAAATAAATATTTTTAATGTTAAAATAATTTTTACACAATTAATTATAAGGTAACTGTTTTAATAATCAATGGACTTCGTAGGTGCTAATATCTTTTTTACATGTAAATAACTCTTGAGCACAAATCTAGTTTCTAAGATATTTTTATTAAAATTTTTTTAATATTTTCTTTAATAAATTTTGGTGGCGACTTATTGTCATAAGTATTTTTTTAACTGATTATAACATTTTTTTATCATTTTTCCTTTTTGTCGTCCTGTCGTGATCCCAATTGCGACAAAAATATTATATTTATAAAAATATTATTCAATCTAAAATATTTAATTTAGTTCTCAATTTATCAATCATAATTATATTAATTAAATAAAAATAATATTTAAAAATTATTAGTTATATTTTCATAAAATTTTGAAATAAATGAGAAAAATAATAAAAAAACCAATTCATGCATTTTGTTATACTCGTACTTGTAATATATATTTTGAAAGCATCATACATATGCAATATTTTACCAATAAAATTAAAATAAAAAAAATAAAAATTCAATATTTTGATAACTTTTTTCTATTCAATTAAGTAACAGTATACTTATATAATATCTTATCTTTAGCTCAATTCTTAATTATTTCATTATGTATGTGTTATACCATTTTCCTGGTTCAATAATATGTAGATTTAGCTACTTAGTTATTTATGTTAGTAATTTTAAGAAAATAATTTAATTATTTAAACATTGAAATTATATTTAATTAGAGAATTTGATTAATTTTATTGTTATTAGAAAAATATAATTTTTTTTATTTTATTAACATGTGAATGTTTTTGTGTTATATTTTTTTTATATACTTTATAATTTTGATATGGTAATTTATACACATTTATGACCAAAACGAATTATTTTCAAATCGATAAATTGATGCAAATAAATAAATATTGAAAACTGAATTTATTGCGGTTGATTTAGTTTTATTCTTATTTTTAAAATCAAACTTAATTTCATTTATAATAAATTTATATTAATTTTTATATAAAAACTATTTTTTTAATCTAATTTTATCATAACATTATACAAATACATAGTGCATCACTTATATTTTGTTTAAATTTTCAATTTTCTCAATTGGATATCTTCATTTTTTTTTTCTATCAATACTTTTTATTATTATTTTTTATAATTTATCCTTTTAATCATCAATTCTATTGTCTATTTCTTATTTATCCAACAAACTCAATTTAACTTTTTAGTAACTGTTTACTCAATTTAAAAATAATTAAAAATTATATAATAATAAATAAAAATTTGAAAAATTTAATAATTTAATAATAAATAAAAACTTATAAAACAAATTTAAGTTAAACTAATATTCTGTTCATTTTTAAATACTACTCAAACTGAGCCAAATCAAATTATGTGCAGTTCAAATAACTCATTTTAGTAAGATTTGCGACAACGTTACCATTGTTAGCGTCGAAGAGAGTAAGGATTCATTGCTGGAGAGGGATGCATTGTTCAACATATTAGATATTCTTCGTTTTATTCCCTTAAATCAATAGTGCCAAGTTGGAACCAAACAAAAGTTAAATGTTTTTTCCGACATGGATTGTATTTAATGCTTTATTTTTGTTTTATAAATATTTAAAATTTTCCTTTTTCTTTTTGAGGTTGTGGAGAAATGATTGGATGTGAACTATTAATGTCGTAATGTCGTAAGAGTACTCTATTTCTGAAAACTTATATTTCACTGTGTTTGACAGCATAAATTTTACAGTCGTGGTTCATCACACACTAGAGTAATGTCGTAGTATTGTGTTTCCTTATGATACATTCTTATTATTGGTTACTTCTTTATTTTATTTTATTTTATTGTTTAAGGTTATACATAGGAATTAAGAAATTTTTTAATAATATATAATTTTATTATCATAAGTAAAGTATCTCTATTTAAATTATATATTTTTAACTTTTAACATATTTACTATTTGATAAAAAAAATACAATTGATAAATAAGAGACAAAATTAGAACAATGTCTTTTTTAAGTAATTTTAGTTTAAAAAATTAATTTTTTTTATGGACTGGGTTTCAATAATATTTTAGTTTTTAGTTTTCAAAATTGAATATCAGTTTTTAAATTCAAAATATACATATCACTTGTTATGCATTTGAGTTATTTTTTAAAGAAGAAAATGATTATGAAAGTAATAAGAATAATGATAATAGTTAGAATGATTTGACTGTTATGACGAAAGTTGTGATCAATAAAAATGATAATAATAATAATAATAATGATAGTGACAATGATGAGAGTGATAGTAATAGTATAATGATGAAAGTTGTGATCAATGAAAGTGATAATGATAATAATAATGATAGTAACAATGATGAGAGTGATAGTTACAATGTAATATAATAGTGAATGATAAGTTTATATATATACATATATTTAATAAAAAATTAAGTTTTATAAAAGTATAAAACTTATCCCGTTCTAATAGTAAACACGGTGATGATAGAAACTTTAATTTATATAAAAATATTTAATATGTTTATCCTGTAAATATGGATAAATTAACTTGTTCACATAAAGTATCTATTTGAAGGGATAAGTAATGTCTTTTAAGTCAAAGTCATGTTTGCTTTTAGTAATAACTTGAGTAACATTTTCTATTAATGTTAAATTGAGGGCTTTTTACAATAGTTTTTGTTTAATTAAGGCTAATAACTTTTCTTGGTGCTCATTAAATAAATTTTAAGGTAGAGATTCAGGTTATGAAAACTAATTTGGACAGCTTTCACATATTTAATATTGTTAATTAAAGATCCAAAGTTTTTATGTTAAAGTGTAATTTCACCATGTTAAAACATATAGATATATGAATTGGTTACATATATTATTGCTCTGAATTTGCTTAGATATATAGATTTTTTTAATTTATAATACACACATACACACATATATATATATATATATATATATATATATATATATATATATAAGATAATCTTTTCACACTAGTGCAAGTTTAAAAACTTTTACACTCTATCTAAGTCTTTCATTTAATTTATAACTTATATCTAATAGTTAGCGAAATAATATATTATAACACGTTATATGTAAGTTAAATAGATATATGAATTGGTTATCCATGTCATTGCTCTGAATTTGCTTAGATATATAGATTTTTTTAATTTATAATATATATATATATATGTGGAAAAGAATATTCTTATACTAATGTAAGTTTACTCTTACACTCGATTTAAACTTTTGATTTAACTTACATCTAATGGTCAGTAAAATAATATATTATAACCTGTTAGTTAAATAAAAAGTTCAAATTAAATATAAAAATTTTTAGACTTATACTAGTATAAAAAAATTCTGTTTCATATATATCACATAACATTTTATTTAATTTTATTAAAAATCATCTTTTTCTACAACAAATCCAAATCTTTGATTTGAAAAGAACTTCATAAGTATGCACTAAAAATAAATTTACATGTTGAATTTGACGTCATTTTCTTTACATTATTTATAATTTTATATGTTAATATAAATCCAAAGACTTCCTTAATGAATATAATCACATATCGATATTCATTATAATTTATTCAATATTATTCAATACATATTTTTATAATGTAATTTCCAAGAAACAAATTTTATGTAATAAATATATTATGACTAATCGAAAATTTTATGTACACAATTAAAAATTATAAAATTGTCAGATTATTTTATGTGTTGACATAGTAAATTATTTGTAATATAACAATAAAAAATTATGGCTAGACGACAATAAGAACGGAAATGGTCATTGTATTTATATAGTATATTGCCATTAAATATTTTTATTTCAAAATGAAAATATATGTTCTTTCAATAACTATAAATAACATAATCATCCACTAAAAGTAATATTTTCCTTCTGTTTTCATGAGTCACAATGATAAACAAAACTTTTAATATAAAAATTATTTTATTATTTTATTTATTATTTATGTTATTCAACGATGTGAACAACAAATTTTTAAGACTTAATTTTTTCTTTTAATTAACTTTACTTTATGGGTTAACTTCTGGTAAACACCATTACAACATACGTTTTACATATTTAACTCGTTACATATGTTAAAAAATGTGTAACATAATACTTTTTAATTTAACAATCGTTTATTGTATTGTATATGTAAATAATGATCCATTATTACCAAGTATTACAACAATATTATGACATAACGCAGAAAAACATTACAATCATTGTACAATTCGACCAAGGTGCATTACCATGAACATCATGCATTAAGTAAATAAATTGTATGTGTGTCATTGTAGTTTAAAACATAAGAGTAAATAAACAGTTATATTATAAGGTGTTATATAATCAGTTTCATTCATAATGTTATATTTGTCATTATATAACGTTGTACATTTGCCCTTCACTTAAATTGTTGTTATTTTTTAAAACTAAGTGTCCACAGGTTTATTCTATCCCGTCACATTGATAACATTGGCAACAATCTTTATGATAAATTTATTTCTCATGCAAACTGCCATTTGGTTACAAATACTATTATGGGGGTGCTTAGGAGAATTTTTTTTAAGTTATAAAATCTTCTACTTTTATAGTAGGAAATAGAATATGTTCTTTAAAAAAAAAAAATACATCTCAAAGTTTAATAGCATGAACATAACTTTCGACTAAAAAATCAAGAGATCATAGGCTTTCACACTTTGAGAAACTATGAATTTGTAAAATTATCTAAGTCCTAAAATTTTGTTGGAGGATCTATTTTTCAAGGAGTTTAGGACAGTCTAGAGAAGAGTCTTTTCATGCTAGAAAAATTGCATTTCTGAATAGTTTTTGAGGGATCATGAAAAGAGCCTCATCCTTCATCAAGAAAATGACCATATTTCGAGTAGTTTTAAAGAGTTATAAAAAAACTCATTCTTTGTCAAAGTGGGTAGCCTTTCAAGGAGATTTGGAGAATCGTAGAGCCTCTTAAAGAAGGTCATATTTCAAGCAGTTTTGACAGAATATGAAGAGACCCATTTTTGGTTGAAAAATAGGACTGACAAGAAAATAATTCTAAGTCCATAAGACTAAAAGCTTTTTCAAGGAATTTCTGAGGATTTTCTAGTCCTTGGACTGAAAATAATCAAAACTAGTCAAAAAATAGGACTAACAAGGAAAACACTTTAAATTCACAAGACTGAATGTCTTTCGAGGAGTTTTTGAAGATTTTCAAGTCCTAACACCTAGAATTGGTCGAAAAACAAGAATTGACAAGGAAAATATTTGAAGTCCACAAAAATAAGTGAAATCCTAGACTTCCCTCATAATTACTCAAAAAACTGAAATTAATGAGGAAATTATTCTAAGTTCACATGATTGAATGAACTCTTATATTTCTCCTAGAATTTGTTGAAAAGTAGAAACTAAGAGAGAAATTATTCTAAGTCTACAAGACTATAAGATCTCTAAGATTTCTCTCAAAATTGGTTGAAAAATAGAAACTAAGGAAGAAATTATTCCAAGTCCACAAGATTAAATGAGCTCTCAGATTTTTCTCAAAATTGGTCAAAAAATAGAAAATCACAAGAAAAATATTCTAAATCCACAAGAGACATCATAAGGCTAAAAGAGTGACATCAAAAGAATTATAAGGCTCAAAACGGTCATTAGCAGTTACTATCAGTTGAAAGTTCAAGACACGAAAAAAGATTGTGGACAGTAATAGTTATGAAAGAAGCCACAACCGTCAGCACGATTAGAAGCAGTCGTGAATAATGGACAGTAACGGTTGAAGATAAACACGTATAGAAGACAATTACTGAGAAATGTCTGCCAAAAGAGGAGAATGGTGGTGGTCCATCTACCTATAAATACTACAAAACTTTATTTTTTAAGGGACGTTTTTTTGCACCCAGACATGATACCTAAACTCTCTACACATTGAAATTTTGTACTGAGCTAGACACCAGTTACTAAGAGACTCACAGTCATTGTTGTTCATTGTAAAGAGTCATAGGTTTATATTTCTGCAATTTGTTTTAGTTCATTCTTCTTATTTCTGTTCTTGTTATTTAGTTCTTGTTTAACACGTCTTTGTAAAACTTCTATATTCAATTTGGTTCTACATAATTGTTATTTCCTATTCTCGCTTAATATTTTGCTTTACAACGTCAATTTAGACATTACATTTAAACGACAAATTTAAAAAAATCTAAGAAAACCTAAAATTTAGTTCTTAGATTGTTCTTAGATTTATTTGTTTACAACCTGTAAATTTTTCTCGTAAACATAAAAACTCTTGTTACAACCTTAGAATTTGACCGCCACAATATACTTTGGAGTTTTTCATTACAATTTGCTATTCTTTTATACTTCAAAATAAATAAATTAGTGTTTTAAGTTATGTAACACCAGTGTGTTGTTATATCAATTTATACTCCTATATATCTTTACACTGCAAGGCCAATGGGATTTATTTTGGAATGTCAAGTTTATGAATATGAATTAACTTTATCATTGATTGTTGTTATGACTAATAAGTTTATGTAAAATGTTTATATCTATTTTTTTTAACTCTTAATGTTAAAAAATATAACTCTTTCTTTTAATAAATTTAGGTCAATTTCAAACTTCTGTAAAACAACATATTTTATTAATTGTTTCAAATTAAAGTCAATATTTTGGTTTTGTGTTTCCAGTTAAATATATTTGTCCAATTTTCAATAACTTCTTCAAATTTGTCTATTTCATATAATTTTTCTAAATTAACTTAAAACAAAATCAACACATTTTACATAGGTTAAATGAATTTCACAATCAACTGTGTTTGTTTTTGCAAATTATCTATCTTTTAAAGTACAAAAAATATCAAAATTTAATAAAAAGAGTTCTTAAAAAAATCAAATTAAAAATAAATATATATACTTATTACCATTTGAATTATAATCATTAAATAATTTCTTTACTTATACCGTATAACATACACACCGAAGTTATATTACCAAATATGGTTAACAAAAATATTTTTGGTATATCATTTTTTACCTCTAAAAACTATTTTCCTTTTATATTTCTATATGTACTAAATAATTAATATAATTTTAATTATTTAATATATATATATATATATATATTTCTTTTATATATATTCCTATTGTTTTTGGAATGGAACTAATGATATGCACAATACATAGGTTTAATTTATTAATTATTTTGATCATAGATTTTCTTTTAATATGCAATTCATTGTAATCGATTAAAATGGATTTCATACTTCCCTTACATTTAATATAATCATAAAAATTATATATATATATATATATATATATATCTAAATTTTGTAAAATTTATTTAAACTTATTATTAATGAAATAATTATCATAAAATTGATTGTTTGAATATTAATAATTATGTGCTGAAATATTATGTTATGTTGTATATATCTTCATTCTCAATAAACGTAAGCCCTTTTTTACATATTTAACGTTCTATTTATATTAAAAATACTGCATTTGTATTGTATTACCCTTTGTAAACCTTTTAAAATTATTCCTCACATTATAAATTAATAAGCTTTTTAAACACATTTCTGAAATATACATGATCATAATATACATGATTAGGTTACTATATAAATAATTGCTTTGGTTAAAACATAATCAACTGTGAATTGAGTTTTAATTAAGAGGTTATGTGACTTCCATTCCTTCTTTTACGGCATATTATTATTATTATTATTATTATTATTATTATTATTATTAAGTGTTAAAAATTAATTTTTGATATTTAAAACTTTACCAAAATAAATATTTATCTAATTTATACTTCCAACATAAATATCAGTAAATTAAAACGGGCAAAACAACAAAACAAAAATTGTTTATGGTTGTAAAAATATACAAAATTCTATAACTAACATATAACTTAAACAAGGATAATTCTGTTCTTATTAGCTTTCATGCCAAATCTGAAGATATTTTTAGCATTGATGTCATTCATAGTACCAAATGATGTCATTCAAACTTTAGGTATATTGATTATCTTTATTTTCTAGTTCAATACACATCAACTTTAAAGAAAACCCTATCATTATGTTGAAGTGAGTATTTTTTGGACTTATGAGCTAATCCTTTAGCACAAGATTTAGGAAGCAAAATCTTTCACATTAATACAAAATTTCTGGATATTTTATCCATTAAATAAAATAACATAACACATAATACATATAAAATATAACAATATTAACTTACCAAAAAGTTATTGCCCTAAAATACATAAAGACTTTTCTTAAATGAGAAATCAAACTTGTTATCCTCTTCATTACCATCAAGAAAAATTTCATTACTAAATTCTCTTGCAAGTTCACGTCACACTTTCACTGTACATTGAGATAGAGTTTTATAATATCTTGCACTTCTTTGCTATTATTTCATTAAGGAAAGTATCATACACTTTAATGTGGAACAAATGTTCTCCTTCTTTAAAAAAATTCAACTAGCCTCAATCGTTAAAATCATAAATTGAACCAATCTTTCTCATTTGTGGCTAAGGAAAAATTTTGTTTCGACTCTCATTATATTTACTCTAATTTCACTACCAATTGAATTATGCAGTAAAATGACATCAGAAATAGAATGAACGAATGATCTCAAGAAAATTAATGGAATCTCTAAAAGATACTACAACCAAATATTACAATACAAACTAGTCAAACCTCAAAACCTTAATATCTACTAATAAACAAGTATTTTAAAAATAATATTAGTAAAAGCACTAATCACTTTTGAATCGAAGGTAAATAAAATCACCTTGACTTTGGTTTAGACGTACCTCACCAGACCTCAATCTTCAACAATTATTTAGACCAACCATTGAACCATATGTCATTTACACCATTTACAGACAAATTTTTAAACACATACATATTAGAAAACATCTCCTTGCATTATAATGTAATATGACAAATGATAAATTGTACAACCATTTTAATATACCATAAAATATCATGCCACATGCAATTTACAACCTATACACACGAATTAGGATATACGCAATTATTATCACATATTTAATTACCGTAACACAAATGCATCATTGCAAACCAAAAATTGCAAACTAGAAAGATGCATGTCACATTCAAAAATATCAACCAAACTTAAAAATTTAAATATATGATCACAACAGGTTACATTCTTAAAAATAAAAATATATCACTACAATCTCTGTATGCATTATGCCAAAAAAATTATGTGGTAAAAAATTATTATTTCTCATTCCCATGAACTATATTAACACAACAAACAACATAACCCTCTCATCCACACACACACACACAATATATATATATATATATATATATATATATATATATATATGTATATATATATATATTCAAAATGAATGCAAAAATAACAATGATTAACAACTCACCTTCCACATAATTGTTCAACACTATTGGGTTTCCTTTATTTCAAATGAAGAAAGAAAAGAAATGTCCTCCCTGCAAGAACAAACTCAAACAATAACAACTAATATTGGAGTCAATATATAAATTAGAATCTAAAGAAACAAACGCTCAGTTTCATTACGTCACAGTCTTTTAATACACCGTTATGTTCTACATGGAATCTAAAGAAACAAATTCTCGGAATGTCAAGGATTTTTTTCAAAAAAAAAAAAAAAAAAAAAACACCAAACTTACTTGGACAAGCTACATCCTTTTTTTCTTTTTTCACTAAGCTTGAGCAAATTACCGAATTGTCATTCAGCATATGTAACATGTATTGCCAGCTTCCCACCATGCATTATTAACCATCCAATTAAAAATCTTCTCAATCAACGGTCACAAACAATGAATAAGTAAGCTACATTTTTCTTACGGAAAAGATAGGAAGTATCCACCGAATAACATGATAAGCAGTTAGATTTCCTTATATTAGCTTCAGCAACAGCACACCCCGTCACCTCTGCACGCTACACAGTACTTTGAGATCATCACAACCACCGATGGCCACAGACTTTAGTTCCATCCCCATGATTGGTATACTTCACTGCCCCAACTCTCAATTCCATTAAACATATCTATGGTTTCGCTTCATTTCTTCCTGTGTATTTTCCTAGAGTACGCACAAACACGAGATTCCATGATTTTAATATCATATACACTTGCACTTGCTTTATCCAAATTATTATAAAATGTTACAACTGGATCTGGTTAGAACTGTTTTTACGATTAAGTATTCAGTGCGTATAATGGAGAATTGTGGAGTAAAATATATATATACAGTAACATAGACCTAAGAGAAGGACTGTTTTGTGTGCTAGTTTCTGAATCTGATAACTCTCATTTTTAAATGCAGATATTAGTTCCCTTTTAGCCAAGGCTGATGATCCAAAAATGGCTGAGAACCCGGGTGTACTTGAGGTTGTTAGACAATTGGATAAGGCTTGTACAGAGGCAGGGTTCTTCTACGTGGTAATTGATTTTGCATCTATTCACCTTTTTTTTTTCTTTTATTTCGTTGCTTTAGGTAGTCTCGCTGCAAATGAGGGTTGAAACCAAAAAGTAAATATGTTTTGGAATTGGGAGACAAATGGGGGTGAATCTTTGTTATGCAGAATCGCATACATTGCAGTGGGTCCACTACAACTTTTACTAACACATTTGACGTTTTGAATTTCATATAGATACAGATTCCGATTAAATATAGAATAATGGTTCTGTAGCTTGGGAATGGCATATTGGTAATATTACTTGAAGATTGAAATGACCAATAGAGAAGAAAAAACAATGATGGGAAAGGTTACCCTTTGTGTTTTTGTGTGTACTTTTTAGATGTACGAATGTAAAAAAAGATAAAAGTAAGTGAGAGATGAAATTAATTATATGCAGTGTCTCATACACTGTTAATTTGTAGTGATTTAAATAAGGAAACTGAGAAACAATGAAGTAAAATGGATGGAGAGAAAGAAGGAGAAAGTAATGACTCATAGTAAATGAATATACCTTTGATTTCACATGCTAAGTTAATTTGATAGCTTGAATTTAAGCAAACTTAAACAAAATTATTGTTTGAGAGTTTAGAGGGAGAGGGAAAAGAAAATTTTGAAAGACAAGGACGGAGAATAAAGGTTTACAAACTTTCCCTCTCCCAATTTAAGAGAACTTAAAAACGTGATTTTATGATAGTTTTATAGGGTTTATAAAAATTCTCTCACATTTAAAAACTTTCAAATAAGAGTTACCATTAAATAAACCCTTAATGAATAAAAAACCTAAGGGGGGCCTGTTTATTATGCAGATGAAAATTTCATGAATAAGTTTATGTTACTAGTAAAATTTAAAGAAATTAATCTGTGAGTTTTTCATCACCATTTTCATCCTCGTGATTGTGAAATTTAAGACCATGCATGACACTTGGGCTATTTTATGTTTAATGTTGAATTCCTACGTTTCTTGATTAACAGAAAGGACATGGTATTCCTGATACTCTCCTCAAAGAGGTTAAAGATGTAACACGCAGATTCTTTGAACTTCCATACGAAGAAAAGGCAAAGATCAAAATGACTCCGGCTACTGGGTACAGGTTTGCTTGGTTACACCGATCCCTGTATCTGTACTTTGTATATAAGCATCACTTCACTTCTTGCCACGTCTGGTTTATCCATCCAATTTCTGCTGATACTACCCCAACTAACTGATGCAGAGGTTATCAAAGGATTGGAGAAAACATAACTAAAGATGTACCTGACATGCATGAAGCTATTGATGTAAGTCACTCTTGTTAATTGACATAAAACTAGGTGTCTTTGTTTCTACTTGTGAGTTGCCCTTTTTCGATAGATATGTTAAACATATTGACATTAGGCTCATCTTGGTGTATTTTAAAATCCGAGTGTAATATTATTTCCCAAAAGAGGCCACCTGCTTGCACATTTCACAGTCACTAGTCCCACCTAATATTGTCTTTCTTTGATTGGAGCCTAGCATAGCTGGTCTAAAAATTCACTCTAGTTGTGCTTCTATCAAGCAATAAATGATTTCTTTAATTTCATTTAACAGTGCTATAGGGAAGTGACTAGAGACATGTACGGAGATCTTGGCAAAGTAATGGAAGGAAGCAACCAGTGGTATACGGAAATGGGGTTTTTCTTTTTATTAATGCCTATACCTGTATTAATATACTATCTGATCTATGACTCTGATATCATAGCATTTGATTCATGGCACTTGAGAGTTGAGAGTATTAACATTCAGAAAATGTCTTTCTTTACCAAGATAATGCTCAAGTCTTTTGGAACTGATGTCTGGTTTTTGAGACTTTCATTTTGGGGTTCATCATGCAGGCCACAAAATCCTCCAACATGTAAAGTTATTATGGAGGAGTATATTAGTCACTGCACAGGTGTGCCTTCTACACCTCCCCTATTTTTTTTTACCATCATGTGAGTTCTTTCAGTTAGATGGCATCTTATAATCCACCTAGCTAACCTCACCTAGTGGAATAAGGTAGGTTGTGGTTTGCATGTGAATTCCTTCAGTTGAATTTTAGTTTACTAATGTAGTTCCTTGGTTAGAGCAGAGCTTGCAAGGAAAATTATGCGTGGAATTGCTTTAGCATTAGGTGGATCGCCAGATGAATTTGAAGGTAGAAGAGCTGGGGATCCATTTTGGGTAATGCGGCTCGTTGGTTATCCTGGTGTATCCACTGTAAATGCAACCGATGTTCTGAAAAATGATATTGGATGGTAATGAGATCCCAGTCTAAAGTTTCCGAACGTTACCATTTTTTTCTTTATTAATATTAGGCCTTACATTACTGACATCTTCTCCTTTATGTTACCTTTTCTTTTCCATTTCTTGGATTCAAAATAAATCCAGTGGAGCTCACACTGATTATGGTATGTCTTAACCTTTACATTATGACATTTCTAGAATATCTGTTTAGCCGTTGTCAGTGATTCTAGATACTGCTTAACAGGTCTTTTGACCTTGCTTAACCAGGATGACGATATAAACGCACTTCAGGTATGCACTGATTTATATCTTTTTTGTATATTAGGAATTTCATGCTCTTCATTTATTGCATGCAGTTATTGATTTTACTTCTATACTCGCTGCAACCGATTTAACCTTTCTGACTTGTTTTTTATCCCCATTTCCTCCGTGTGATTGAAGGTTTTTCTAGAATAAAATGAAACTGTGTTCCATTTTCTCTTTTGATAATATTTAATGGCCCTGAAACCACCCTTCAAAAGAAAGAGATGCAACGAATTGTCTTGAGGCAATTTACTTTAGCAGCTGGGCCGTTCTTCTATTATGGTTTGTTGAGACAATTTCAACACGAACTAAGTACAATACTAAAATCTAGAAACTTTTTGTTATCGGCCAAATACATGGCTTTTAGTTTCATCATGTTTTCTGGAAATTTTTCTTCCATTTTTCTTTTTGGTGTGCATTTTTCTCCCCATTTTATACTGGTGTTTTTCTTCTTTTTTTTTCTTGTTGGTCACTATGTTTATGCTGTGAAACTTTTTAAGGTGAAAAACCTGTCTGGCGAATGGATATCAGCACCTCCAGTTCCTGGGTCATTTGTGTGCAACATTGGTGACATGCTAAAGGTATCTTACGCTTATCTCTTCATTTCAGCAATACTAAATGAGGTTTGGTAGATAATCTGATCAAGTGTGGAAGAGAACTGCAGATATACTCGAATGGTTTATACGAGTCAACTTTTCACCGGGTGATAAACAACTCCCCAAAATATAGAGTCAGCGTAGTATATTTTTACGAGGTTGGCCCCGTTTTCTACTTAATGTATCATCCTTTTTCTCTCTTTTGCTTCGTTTCTTATCCCATATGCCACTACTCCATGAACAGACGAACTTCGACACTGCAGTAGAGCCGTTGGATACACATAAAACAAAGGCAAATGGCAATAAGAAGTTCGGAAGACCTGTATATGGAAAGCATCTAACTAGAAAGGTCCTCACAAATTTTGTTTTCGAATAACCTTGTTTTATTTGTTCTGGTGTGTAATAAGTCAAACATCTAGTATAGCAAGATCCTCACGTCTGTTATCTATCAACGTTTTCATTCTCAATTTATGTCCTGAGAACAGTTTCAGTTTCAACTAGAAATGGGGCATCCACGAAGTTCCAGTTGTCATATATCATACAACATTAGACAAAACCGAATAAACATGTTACAAACAAGTTTAATAGACAGTAATGTTATCAGTGTTGCAGCAGTCGGAATCATAAACCAATCCACCCTGTCAAATATTCAAGACAATCACATTAATTTGTCACCTCAGAGCAAGTATCAGCGTTTTAATAGTGTTACTTGTACAACACTGACAAATGGCAATTGCCATAAGAATGAAGACAATTACAACTCAAAAGGAGATTCAAAATTAGAACTGTTCTCACTTCTAATCATTACAAAATTGCATCTAAATCACGTGCAGTTATGCCAGCTTGGCCTGACCGCACCATCCACTGCAGAATATATTTCATTCAGGTTCTGGTTTAACTTTAAATTCCAAATGTTGGTGTGCAGCTTTGTTTATCTGTGTAACTGTCTGCTGTAAGTTCCACCTGGGTACCTTTATACAGTGGAATTCTTGTACCTGTAGCCCTAAGTTGATCCACCATGTTATAAAGAAACTCAAAAGTCAGTTTAGATTGTTTGTTAAGTTCATCCCTGATGTGAGGCTGGAGGCTGAACCAGTCTCCCAACAATTTATGAACATGAGAACGAATCATTCTCCATGGCACAGTATGCTTTTCACAAAGCTTCAAATACTCTATTAGCAGATCTGCCTGGTCCAGTTTCCCATCCACATTAGTTCCTTCACATTCAGACACCCATTCAGCAGTTTGAAATCCAGCAAAGAGAGCTGGATTTTCAAGCAGGGTCTCAGCAGAAAGCACCCCTTCAACCCCCGTCTGTTCCAAGCAGTCTCTAACATCATCCATATGCCTTATGTTCCCATTTGCAAGGACTGGGATTCTGACAGCATTCTTCACGGCTCTAATAGCTTTCCAGTCTGCTCGAAATTTCTTCCCATCCTTCTCATCCCTTGTCCTGCCATGTACAGCTAAAAGCATACAACCAGCCTCCTCAAGCATCCTAGCATACTTCAAAGTGTCCTCCAAATTTGGAAAGAGCCTAATCTTGCATGAAACAGGAACCTGCAGGTTGACAGCCAATTTTTCCACCAGAGATTTCACAAGAGGAAGGTTATCCATCAAAAAGGCACCATAGTTTCCCCGTTTAGCAATGCGCTGAGGACACCTACAGAGTCAAATACAATAAATCCACAAAAATTTTAATTACAAGTATTAATTAAGTAAATCCAAAGGGCTTAACGAAGTATAATGACAAGAATTTGTCGAATATACTTGGAATTAGAAAAAAGTTCTTGTATTTTTAATACGTAAGTGTATCATGCTAGCCATGTGCATGATCGCTATCTCTCACTTAAACAAAATGTTTAATGTTATAACGGTAATACACATTAAATTGTACTTAACAAAACCGTTTTCACTCCTAGAACACAAGAATTTCTTGTATAGTAGCTACCATCTTAAACTAGAGGACATTACACTCTCCTTCCCTAAAAGATGATTAAATTACACTGACCTCTTCTCTAATTGTAAAAAAGTGTTCTCATCACCAGAGAGATGAATGTACTAAACTTCAATCCATTTTAATATAAAGAAACCTCTTGACAGTGGTGAACAACTATGAGTGAGCATCCCATGGACATTTTCCTTTCTTTATAACTTTCAATGTCAGCTAAGACTAATTTTAAACACCGTATTATTAATTTTAGGACTTAAAAATATGAAATGAAATTTCAATCATACAATCACCAAAATCTATATCACCTTTTAAAGTCCCACAGTTGATATTAATTAGTACAGGCTCAAATAGCTGCCAATGATGTGAAAATTAGAACACGGGTAGTGTGATTTAAGCATCTCACAAGAAGGAAAGTAGTAAAATTTACTCTTCACAGAGGCAACTAATCCTCAAAAGTCATGAATTTACCAACAGTCTTCCATTCCTTTCCACATACACTATAGCACAAATAAGAAGCACAAAAGGTACTGACTGATATGAAGCAGATTAAAAGCAAAGACAAGGCAAATAATATTCATATACATTACCCAAGATTAATATCAACGTAATCGCAATAAGGCTCCACCTTGCGTGCAGCTTCCAACAACACATCTGGATCATTGGCACAAAATTGGACAAAGAGTGGTCGATCCTCCTGCGATTGCTCCCAAAGTCAGTGATAATAACAAAGTAATAGGAACGATGCAGTTGCAAAAATAGAAAGAAAGGATTATTATACCTTGCAAGTGGTGAATTCTTCCTTCCTGTACTTTTCGGTCTCTGTGAAAATGCGGGAATGCAGCATCGGGGTGTATGCAGCCTCAGCACCATACTTGCGGCACAGCATTCGAAAGGGTAGCTCCGAATTGTCCACCATGGGGGCCACAATGAATCTGGGCCGACCCAACTTGGCCCAATGAGCCCACGCCCGTTCCACCCGAGATTCTCCGCTTAGGTTGGCGGGGTCGTCGTGTTGCTTTGAATCGAGAGAGGTTGGGGTTTGGGCCATGAGGGGATGGGGATGGGGATGGTGATGAGATTGCGCGCCAAAATATCTTTTGAGACAGACAAAGAAAAAGGGTTTGGGTTTCATGAGCGAACGGTGGGTTTGGCGAAGCAACCCATCGCCGCCATCGAATTACCAATCTAAGGAGCAAGCGGCGTTTTTGGGGTAACCGGGGTGGAATTGGAATATTATACTATTCTATTGTTCCACCATATATTTCCCGTAATTGCAGGTGATACATTCTTTTACCTTTTTTGCAAGTTACTCCATTTTATAATGAAATATTTGCAAACAAGTCCTTTTTGGTCAGTGTATGGATATCCTTGAAGCACTTTGCATATATTATAGAGATACTAGAAGGCTCTCCCTAGTAGCCCTTTTGCTTTCTAGTGCTCCTAAGGGGATTGTGGTGCTCGAGTCCCTTATGGTCGTAGATATTTTGTTTATGATACAGATTATTAGTATAAAATTCCACAAAAATTAAGAACTAATGTTGATGATAAAGACTCTTTTATGATAGAAAAGTATTAATTTATGAGTGAAAAAGAGTAAAACTCACATAATTTTTTTAATTTTTAATAAATTTTTAATATATTACTAACATTTTTCTTAGTTCAAATCTCAAAAACATGTTATTTTTAGGAAATATGTATTCAATCTCTCTTAGATGTTATGTGTATTAATTTATCCGTACTAACTTTTATTGTACATACTTGCTTAAAGCAATATTTGTCTATCATATACCTATTAACTTTTTTGTTTCTTTAATTTGTGTTTTACCCAATTCCTTTAAACATTTTGACATAGAATGTAATTTTTTTTTAGTAATTTATTTGTTTTTCTCTGTTGTAAGTGACCAAACTAATTCATCTTTTATGTTAAGTTTAATCTGTTATTTATGTTACATCCATACTCAAATTACTTGAAAGTAAACAATGCTTGTGTACGATTAGGCATTAGAAAGTTTCCAAATGATCATTTAATATATAAGCTACAACTAGTAGCATTAAAATAAATATAGATTCACATGTATGCTAATATGAAACCAAACATGTCAAACACCAAGTTCTTAAACTAATCTTGTCACTTAAAATTTTTTAAGACTTACTTGGACATCAATGAGTTTGTGATACTACAATGAAGTTTAATTATAAAAGTTAGAGAATTAGAATCACTAACTAGCAATCAATTATTGTAGAAAATTAGTGATATATTACCAAAGTTAATAATTATATATGTGAGTGTGAAAGTGTGTATTCGATTTTAAACCAAGGTTTATAATTCCATGAAAATATTTTAAAACTTTACATAAAACAATCCAATTATCTTTATTAAAATTATAAATACATTTACTTTACTTATTTTTCACACATGCAATATTAAGCCTTGAACAATTTATCAAATATACATGCTCTTAATTATTTGAGCACATTCAACTTAACATACATAATTTTTATTATTGTTTTCAAGTAACTAGCACCATGAAAGTACTCACTAGTTAAGAATTATAAAACTTATTTTCTTAATTTTTTTTAATAAAATGTTCTTAAGACATTATGTGCCAATTCTTTAATTTGGTTTAATTTATATCTCAAAATTAAGTTAGTTTCATCTAAGTCCTTAATGTCAAATTATGATTATTAGAATTATTTAACATTGTAAATCATATTTATGTTGTTCCTAATATAAGCATATCATCAACATATAAATAAATAATAAAACTATTTAAATTATTATCAAATGTACTGCTATAAATACACTCATCAAAATTATTTACCTGATAGTCATTTATCAACATTATTTTATTAAAATTTTCATGTTATTACTTAGGTGCTTAGTTAATACTATGTAGAGATTTAACTAATCTACAAACTTTATTCTCACTATTAAGAATTACAAATTTTTCAAGTTAATTCACGTAGATTTCTTTTTCTAAATCTTCATTTATGAACTTAGTCTTTACATTTATTTGATGTACTATTAAGTTATGTATAAATGCAAAAGTATCAATAATTTAATAGATGATGTCCTAATCATAGGAGAATATATATCAAAATAGTATTAATCTTTCTTTTGTGTATTTTGATTTCTACATATATGTTTTATGGTCTTCAAATCTACAACCCAAGAGCTTTTTTTTTTTCATCAAATGATTGGTCTGAAAAATAACTGCTACAATTATATCACTTGTATAAACAAAATTACCTTTTTGTGGTAGTAAGCATGGTTGTATCCATAATAAAGTATTGTTAAGATTATTGAAAAAATTTAATAGAGAACACACAAAAATAATAATAGTGTCCAAAATTTATCAATTTTCACTTAAGTGAACAAAACACTAGACTTAAAGAGTATTTTGCCACCACAAATAGATTATTCGGTATAAATCATCTCACAACTAATATTTTTCCTAATGTTATTTAATAGTGCATGTATAATCTACACATTGGTATTTTTAAGGAGTGCACATTTGGAGTATAATGGAAGAAAATTAATGTAAGGCAAACAATAAAGTAACTAATTAAAACTAACTTTAACTTCAAAAAATAAAGCAACACTGTACATGACAAATAAATTGTTTAACTTATATATAGATGATAAATTTTAGATAAATTAATAATAGTGATAACAATAATAAATAAATAACAATAATACAACATGTTTCACATAAAAAAGAAAAATGAATGATAATCCTTAAACTATTTCAAAACTCTTATGTTGTAATCTCTAAACTTTTAATACTACTTTAATTTAAACTTTTACAAACTAGTAATTGTGAAAATTACTATAGATGTTGTACCTTAAATTTTCTCATTTCTAAGGTATTATTTGCATTGTAATACATTAAATAATGAAACTTATGTATATAGTAAAGAGAGATAAAGACATTAATTCATAGTTTCATATATTATCTTAATTTTCTTTTTCAATGATTGAGTTAACAATTAAGTTATAAAATCATTTTCACACTTCTTTTGTATTGACCTCTTTATAAGTTGTTGAATATTGTTTCTCAAATCTTGTGTAATACATCTCATGGATTTTTTTTATATACATTATGTATTGTAGCTTTTTTATTATTGATAAAAAAAATTCATTTAATCTTGCATTATTTACAAGTTATAATTTAAACTAGTTGACAATTGATAAACAGCCCTTGAGGAAACAATGTTATTATCATTCTTTATTATTTTAAATAATTGTTACACTTGTTGGGTAAAAATAGAAGAGATGAGTCTTCTGCATTTTGTATCCTTAGAAGCACACCCATATGAAAAAGAAAGAAACAAAAACAGAAGAAAGTAACACATAATTTTAATGTGATTTAGTAATTCTTGAGTTTTCATATACATTATTGAATATACAATTACCCTATCCACCAATACACCCAATGAACTACATGTTATTGTAGTAAATAAAACTACTTATAATATTTTTTCTACATCTTCCTTCTTCAATTTGGTTAATATGGGACCCAATAGTTCACTGTTAACTCCAACAACACTTGCCAATTTTGTACACATCATAAGGTCAAATTGAGTAGTTATATACATAATTTTAAGTGTAAAACAATTAAAATATTTGACGGCAAGTTAGCATAAGTTATATAATTAGAAAATACATAAAATTGAGAATGAAGCTCGAAATTGAAGAATAACAATGATATTGAAAACCTGCACATCTTATATGCATATTGAGGGAATAAATTTAATCAAACATATTTCTTTCCTTACAATAGTTGGGCGATCAATAAGAAAAATAAACATTTGACTATATATATTGGTGAAAGATATCACAATCATTAAAAGTATTCATTGCAATTTTACAATAAGCGATAAGTTATGCCTCGAAAATTATCAAAGTTATTCATTGAAAATATAATATGAGAAGTAACAATGGAATGTCATAATCAAATAAAGAATATTAAGAATATCACAAATACTTAACCAATATAAATCTTTTTAGCATTAGAGAGAATCTATCAAAATATAAATTTAGAAAGAGTCAATTTTAAAATTGGAATAAAAAAGGATAGATCAAGAAATTAACTTCATGCTTAAAAAGTAATCTGAAGTTAAATATGTTACTGAAATCGATTACCATGACAATTATTTTGTATAATAAAACATAAAGTTTTAATTAATAATATATTGAACAGGTTTAATTTAATTAGTATTTTTTTTTTGGTATAAATCCTTACAGCGTGTGTAACTTGTTCTATTTACAAACATGTTACAATAATTCAAAGTACGAAAATACTTTGACCAAAAACACATTATAAAAAATACTGACAATACTTTTCTTAATCACTCTTTGAAAAAGTCACAAAATACTTGATTAAAACATAGTAATCAAATCTAGTTCAATTAAAAAATCTAGTTCCCAAATTGCTCTTGGGTTTATTTATTTACAACTTGCAATTTTTACAGTATACACTAATTCAATTAAAAAAATATTACAAACAAAAAATCAGTTTAACATATCTCCACTTTATTAAAACATTTAAAAATAATTATGGATTAGCAGCCATAAGTGAAATAACTAGCAAAGCAGGTGGACATAGCCGAAGACCAGGATTTTGTCGTTCTTTTCTTGGGCTGCATTTTAAACGTTAGTTTAAAGGAGATGTTGCAAGCAATTGTTTGCATGGTCCAAATTGAATCCTCTTGGCAGAGATCTCATAGGAAAAAAGCCTAAGCGAGCTACCGAATCCAATTACAGTGTCTACGTACAGCTTTCTTAAATTATAATTTACTTGCAGTTCCTACCCCCACTACTTTCTTAACAACTTAATTACATTATTTAAAAGGTACAACAACTTTGTTTTACAAGTCTCTTTAGTCACATGACCCAAATCTTTCGGTCTTCTTGTCCATTAACTAAAAACAAGAGTCACGTGTTTTTTATTTTGGTCAACCGAAATAAGAGTCACCCAGCAGAGATGACAATCGATCCTATGCCTATTAAGTATCCCCAAAAATTACATCAAATAAATAAGTTAAACATTTATTTAATCGATCCTATAATATTCTACGAAGACCCTACACATTGTCATCTTTATATGTAAGTTTACACTAATCAGTTTTGTTTATCTTAATTTTTATGGTTGATTTTAAGCACTCAAATAGCAAAATAATATTATATTAAATATTTGAAAATAAAATCTTATTATTAATTATAGATTGTGGTTAAATTTTTTTAAAATTAATATATTTCGCCTTATGAAGTTAAGAAGGCTGACCACTAGTTATGAATGTGTCATAAGTCGTAAACAATAAAAGGTTAGTTGAAATCTAAGCACTTTGGCAGGAAATTGTGATATTCTTAATATACCAGAGTATTATAAATATACAATATTAAAAGTTTTAATATACAATATTATAAATATAATATAAAAATTCAACGATTAGATTTGTTAAATTAACATTTTATAGAAATTTATTAATTCTTTAACTAATGTCTTATAAATTAGCAAGATTTATCCTTTCTCTTTTCAAAATTAGTCCCAGATTATATCAAAAACAAAATAAGCTCTTGCACATTTTAATGAAAAATACACCTTCAAATGCAATTATGTGATTTGCATTAATTTATACAAATATTAATCCCATTTAACTATTTAAGTGCTCGTTTCGATAACCGCTCAATGAATGAACAAGATTTTCAGTACGTGAGTTTATAGTTTAGGATAAAAGCAATTCTTTTTTATAAAAAAATAAAATCAAAAAACAAAGCTACCGAAGTATGCAAGCAGATATCTGTTTGTTTTACAGTTAGATAATCAATTATTGCATTTTAGAAATTGAAAAAATGCATGTTCTAATGTAATTTCTCTCCTAATTTTTTTGAAATAAACTCTATCCAATTTTATTCTTTTTGTTTATCATCCATGCCATACATCACATCTTTTACTATTTCTTTCTTCTATTGTAATTTTTATTTTCTTTCTTGTTTCTCTCTTTCGTCCACTTATTTTGTTTTAGGTGCAAAACAATCGCTTTTCCATCAAAATTATGTACCTGACCCAGAAAATGAAACTTTTGGGGAATTTCACACAGAATTATGTCCAATTAGTTACATGACGTATTTATTCATCAGATTAATCCCTAGAAATTTGACACATAACGCATTGAATTATGTAGGAAATTGAAAGAGAGCGAGAACAATTTAAAGAGTTGACAAAGTTGATACGACTTGGAGCTTTACTGTCGTTTTGCAACCTTCTCTTTCCGTAGAAATAACGTAACATGTCTTATGTATAGTTAACAAGACCCGTTACGTCGAGTTTATTCGGCTAATATAAAAAAAGCGTGTTCATACTTACTGAAATTGTACTTAGATTTGGATCCTACGATATAGAACTTAATTAGCAAATGTCACGAATTGCATCGGAAGAAGCAATGGGAAGAAAAGGAAGACAGAAGAATGGTATTTTATGTGCATGATTGAGGGAGCCACATGTGTGAATAATGAAATCGATAATGATAAAATGAGCCAAGGGGGGGACCCTCTCCGCGCAACAAAGTTGACGTTAAGGCAAAGGCAAAGAAAGGAAAAGAACAAAATTGCGAACAAGGTAGGACCCTTCTCGGTGCTAGAACTTATCAATTCCACACCCACCCATTTTGACTTTGCCATCGGTTTTCCCACAAGAGCCATTCTACACCATCCAACCTCTCTCTTCAATGCATCCAAACCCAATTCTTAGCCAACCTTCTTCCTAGAAGACGAAGGGTCCAACAAATTTTGCATTAAAAACTCCCTCACCCTTTCCTTTTCCTACCGCATCACCCACTTTCATTCATTCATTCATTCATTTAGCCGTCCCAACTAGCAACTCCCAACCCCTCTCTCTCTCTCAGTCAACCGTCCCATACACGACATGTCCGTCCTCTTCTGTCCAATTCTTTGACTAGGTCCCTTTCATTGCTTTTTCTTCACTTTACTCTTTAAAAATTCAAAAGAAAAGCCCGTTGAGCATTGAAACCCATCCCATAAAAGTTGAGAAATAATGAGAATCCAAGATAAGCACCAAAGATAAAGTAACTAAATTGAGGAAAGCAAAAAAAGAATAAAACCCACTTGCTTTTTTTTTTTCACTTTTGAGATTCAAATCCGTCAACAAATCCACCATTTTGACAATTTTCTTTAATTATGATGGTAAGGGATTCACAATGTTTCAGCCTTGATGAGAACGAGAAAGATAAAGGGAATCCAATATTGTACAGGGAAATGGAACACCCACTAATTTTTAAAGCCCTGACTTTGAGTAAAGCTGCAATTCTACAAGCCATCAATTCCCCCCCTTTTAAATACTGTAACGTTGATTAATTAATGCCTTGTCAAGAAAAAAGATGATTGACTGGAAAGACTTTTAAGACGATTCTAGAATGAGATTAGTAGCATCAGCAGCAGAGAGAGTGTGATTGTGCTCTCCCTCATAGGTCACAACCAGCATAGATGGATCATCCAAGGCTCGCTCCACATGTTTGCGCGCTGGACACCCCCTAACGCTACTGCACTTGTAGTAACCCCTGTAATTGTTCCCAAAAACAACTCAACTTTAGTACCATTCACTCCCCCAATTCATTAGGTAATCAAAATAAAAAAGCACACATCAAACATAAAAGGAAACTAAATAGATCGGGTCCACTCTATATTTTGAAATTGAAGAGTCAACCAACAAGTTTAAGTTGGCACTTGGCAGATACACATAACTCAGAGAATAGGAAAAAAAATGATAAATGGTTATAAAATTTTAAAAAGATGATTTACCTTGGATGTGGGGATCCTTTAATAGGTTTTTGTCCATACTTTCTCCAAGAATAATCATCCGGGGGAATATCAGCCATTTTCAAGCTAATAGCTGGTACCCTCACTATCCTCTTCAACCTCATTTTCCTACTGTCAAAGGAAAATCCAAAACATGAGAACAAAAAATCCAAATTAAAAATTACATTAGAAACGAAAAAGAGCGATATTGAAGAGACCCAGTACCTCTTCTTGGAACAATGGCAACGGCCAGAGGAACTAGCACACTTGCCAGAATCCAAATTCTCAGAGCTGCACTTCCTCTTCATCGAAGAGGACGAAAGCGGAGGCTTCCCCGCAGACGACACCTGAGAGAGATTCGTGATCTGAAAAGTCCCCGCGGCGGCCGGTGATGACGCCGCCGGTTGCTTGGTGTCGGCGTCGCCGGTGAGGGACGAGATGAAAGAAGAGGAGTAAGAGAAATTAATGGTCTTGGAAGAGGAATCATTGACATTAACAGCCCTCTGGGTGATTCCGTTTTTGGGGATTTGGTGAATGGTGGGTGGGATCTGCTGCAAAGGGGTGGCATGAAAAGGGGTGGGTTCAGAAGGTTGCGTTTGGCTCGGTGGAGGCAAAGGGGCTCTTCTGAATCGAGCGTGACCGGTTCTGGTTCGACCCAGAAGCGAAATGACCTTCTTGAACTTGGAAACTGCCACGTCAGCGACGGCTTTGCAGTCCCTCTCGATTTGGTTATTGGAAGATGAAGAAGAAGAGTTGTATTGTTGACGTGTCTGCGTCTGAGAGAGCAACCTTATGAGCTTTTCGACGCTCTCCAAACCAGATGCAGCTTCTTGAACCGCATTCTCTTCGGCTTTGCTGGTGAAACTCTCGTTCCTGTAACCCATCATGAGCTCCACGGCCATAGTTGCAGCAATTACACCATCTAAGAAGAAGAAAGAGAGAGAGAGAGGATAGAATGAACGAATGAATGAAATCAGAGAAGAAAGGGGGTAAGAAGGTGTTGACAAAAGAGAGAGGGTGGGGGTAGGGTGGTCAAAATGGGGGGTATAGTCATTTTAATAGGATTAGGATTGGTCCACTGGGGGTGACTGGGGTGTTACCGTCAAATGTAATAGATGCGATTGGGAATAAGATCTAACACTAACAGCGTGAGTGAACGGAGAGAAAACGGATTTTGTTTGAGTGGAAGACGTTGACCTTTTTGTGAGTTATGGGGTCCACGTGAAAGGTTTTCATTGATGTAGGAGTAGGAGTAGGCGTGTGGTGAATGGCAATGTCTGAAAAGGGAAGAGGATGGTTTTGACAGTATTTGCAATTTGCATATGCTCAAGTTGACTTCCATTGACACCATACGGATACCGAGAAAGAGGATTACCATTCCTCTTCCCTTTCCTTCCTGTTTTTCCCTTCCGTTCCCATCTCAATTTCCTTTCCCATTTCCTCCGCAACTCCTCCTTTCATCACTGTTTTTCAAGGAATACTTTTATTGTTATTATTATTATTATCATTTTAATATATCTCACTTTATTCATAAATTTATGATTTTCAAATTTTTTCAACATTTCTAGTATAATTATTTTTATAAATTTTAAAATTAAAACTATTTACTAATATAATATAGAATACTTTAATTTTAAAAATAGAAAAGGGAAATGTATGTATCTATATGGATTAGAAAAATAAATTGGTAATAATAAAATATACAAGTTATGATTTTTTTATTCAAAAGTCCCCGTGAAAAGAAATATAAATATGATATATCCCATCAACAAGTAAATTGAACATAATTAATGAAAATATATTCATTTGCTTAGACAATAAATTTGAATTGCAATTTATAATATATAATTGGAAGTTTATTAATAAATATTTCTAATTTTTAAATATCTCAAAAATATTTATTATCGCTAAATATATAAATTAAACCAGTAGGGAGTTGTTTAATCTATATTTTTGATGTTGAACTATAACGAAGAATTCTATTCTTCTAATATTCACCAGTAAAATAAAACATTGATTAGAAATAAAATATTTATTAATTTTAACATCTCTAAAAAAAATAAAAAATTTAAAATTATTAAATTAATTAAACAAAATCATCATAATTTAATAATTATATTTATCATTATAAACATATAATAATAAATTTATTTATTTATTTCTCTTCTGAATCAAACAAGGTTTTTTTTTATTATTAATTTTGTTTCTCTTCATTAAAATTCCTCACCTCCGTTTCCTTCTTTTAAACCTAAAGTTTGTTAATGTATCAATTGAATTTTCACCCAACGATTTACACGTTTATTCCTTGAAAACCAACATCGAAAGATCCATCCCTTATTAATAAAAACGTTTTAGTATACACATATATAGAAAACTGATAACCTCTTCAACTTAATAACTAGTTAATATATATATATATATATATATATATATATATATATATATCAGATAAAAAATTTAAAATGCTTCACAAAATAAATAAGTTATGTATTTACATGAAAAGCGAAATACATATAAAATATTTAATTGAAACTCCTAAATATAAACTTTCTAAGAAACACATATTGTGTCCATAATTTTTAATAACTGTTGTTTTATTATTAGGTCAACTTCACCTATTAATCTGAGCGAAAATAGGCAAATTGTTTTATTTTGTTGATTTCTTTATTGTTATTGTATAATTTTAAATTTATAATATATTTTTAGATTTTGCAAACCAGTTAAAAAATATTAATAAAATTCAAAAATCATGTTAAACTATATTAAACTTTACAATTAAGGTTCATTAATAATATATTTTAAAAAATTACCTTAAATTCTTTAACTAACATCTTAGTTAGTATTTATCTATTTTGTAATATTTAATATGTTATTTTTTAGAAACTGTTACAATTAAATTTATCAATCACTTTTTTCTCTCTAAATATTCACAGCTTAAATTGATTAAGTCATTTTATACATTTCTTCTCATAAAATTTATCAGCTAAAATATTAAATTTAACAGAAATATTAAAAGAAACTATTTTTTCCACAAATCATATGCTAACATTCTACTAAATTATTTATCAATTTCTTACTAAATTTTGAACTCTTAAAATTATCTTCCTTCCCAAATCCATCGTAAATCTCTAACTATTTGAATTTTTTTTTTCATCCTGAGTATCTAAATATGATTATATTTCATAGTTTAAGAGTAAAAGTTAAAAATAAAAAACATATAAGTTCAGAAAGTGCAGAAGAAAAGTATAATTTCCTTTCATAAAAGAAGAATAATCCCATGAGCATTTCTAGTTGAAGTTTCTTAACTTGTTTCAACAAACAAACAAACAATAACAGTACTAAATTTACTTGGACATTAGAATGAACTAACGTATAGTCAAATGGAATGAGCAGTGGCTTTACATGCGTGGAAAAGCATCAAAGGGGTGGAATAGAACGGGGTAGAATAATTTGTGGAGCTTACTTAATAATTCTTTCAAAGATACAACATCAAAATAAGGAGTTTTCAAAGTTGCATAAAATAATAAGAAGGTACCCCCGTAATTTATTATAAAAATATAAAATTAATTATATTTTTATTTCTTTAATTTAAAATATATTTAATTATTTTTAAGCTTTTTAAAGCTAATTAAAATTTTTTATTTAAAATTAAGCAAATTCAGCCTTATTATTAATTTTTTTGTGTTTAAAACCTTCAGTTATCATTTTCTATTTAAACCATAAATCAAATTAATTAAATTGATTTAAACCTTATTTTATTCAAAATTAAATAACTAAAATATTAAATTTCACCCCAAAAATATAAAATAATAATAAATAAAATCGTAATATTACATTTATAAAACATGTCAAAAGTACCAAATTTATACAAAATTTCTAACTATTAAGCTTTTAAAATTATTTTTCATTCCAAATTTATCATAAGCCCTCGAGTAATTAGATAAAAATATAGTTTAAGGGTTTTGGGTATGAAAAATTAACAATAAAGCTAAATTTATTTAATTTTAAAATATAAAAAATATATTTTTTTTTAAAATGAAAGACCAAAACATGCGTTGTACAAATACAAATATATAATTAAGTCAAATAATATAATTATGCAAAATTTGCAATGCTGAAATTTTATAAAAGAAATGCACTCAAATATAATAATATTTAAGAATTTTTAATATAAAAGAAAAAAATAATGAATCTAAATTCTTTTCAATTTTAACTTAACACGACAGACTAGTTAAAATTTATATAAATAAAATAAACAAAAAAATTACATAAAACTTGTCACTAGTAAAAAAAGTTATTAGATAAATTAAGACGCAAAGACATTAATTACTTTTAGAAGAAACTGTTGTACTAATCAATACAAATCTATTTGTTTTAAAAGTGAGCAAAATTATTTTTAATAAAATTTAAATTATTATGGAAAATTTGATTTTAAATATAAAATAAGTAGGTCTTGTAGTACGAGATGAGGTGATAATTGCACATAAGGGATAGTAGCATAAATAAGCTACCGTTATCTAACCAAAGTGTGACTGACGTGCGAGAGTTGGAAAAGATGAAAAATGCGACTCACTGGGTCGTATTATTATGGAAAAAGTTACATAAATTATATATAATAAAGAATGTTTCTTAATTGATATCGTAAAAAATTATTATTGAACAATAAATTTACACTACTCTAATAAACTATATAGGGAATTACTATAGTAATGGAATGAATTTTTATTTAAATTTTCTATTTTATTAAAAACAATGATATGATTATCTTAATGAAAAAAGAATATTTTTTATTAAATAAAATCTATTATAACTAAGTGTTTAATTTATGAATTAAATTTAAGAAAACAAAGAATGATACGGAAAAGACATGTGGGACTCTGTGATGTAAGACAAGGCTGCCAAAGTCAACAGACGAAAAGCTTGACATTTTGCCTCCTCGAGGGTTGAAGAAGATGATAATTCACATTATGAAGCTCAAGCGCAGGTCCGTGTCAGACTTTGCTGCCTTCCCACGTTCATAAAGCCTTAACTATGTTTTTGTTATTAAAATTTAATTTTAATAATTTTTAAAATATTTAAAATTAGTCACTATTATCATTGTCTTCTACAGTGAACTGAATAATAGAAATACAACTTATCACTCTGTTATTATTTTTACTAATATTTTATTATTTAAATATTTGTATTTTTTAAAAAAATCTTAAAAATATTTATGTTATTTCGAAAAAGTCTTTACCTCTAGACTCTCCTCTTTCTTTCGCAGCACATTCTTCAGATACTCTTCTTATTCTCTCTCCTTTCAACATTATGCTCCACCGCACTTCTTCTTTCGCTTCCGTGCATCATTATGGGTTTGATTCCATGGACACATTCTATATCACGAAAATACTAATACTAGAAACCCTCATCTACCAGCCCAGATGGCTGCAAGCACATAAAACCGAGCCGCCCTTTATCCTAAAAAAATACTCAATCCCATTATGCAACCAAACATTTTCAACACAAGGAGTCATGACAGAATTTCAAAAAAGAATGCTTCTCTCAGGAATTTCATCAAACAGCTTCTTTGCACTATCAGTGCGGTGTAGAGAGGGAAAAACTGAAGGACCATTATTGGGAGAGAGGGTTGAAGATTAAGGGACGTTGAAAAGCAGGGAAGGGGTTATGAGTGGTGGCGGGAGGATGAGATTACTGGCGACGGAGATCAATTGGATGGAGAGGTTTTGGGAAATTAAGGAGGGGGGGTGAAGGAGGAGGCGGAGCGACGGGTGTGGGTGAGGGAGGGTGCGCCAAAGACGGTGCCGTTGGAACTCAGTTCCTGGATTTTAAATTATAGTTAACTTCTAATAAGCTAAATGTTACTTAACCTTTCATAAGTTAACTTTAGAAGCTACAAACTCTATTTATTCTTTTTATTCATCAAATAATTCTATTAACTTATTACCTAAAAAATAAATAAGTTGCAAGTTTATAAATAAATTATAAGTTTGTGTTGTCAAAACCATTTATAATTATATTATTGTAATTTATACAGTTATAAAGAAATTATATTAAACTAATTATGAGATACGCAAAATAATACTTTTATTTTAAATTATAAATTATGATGTAGTGAATATATATAATAATTGTCATATTGTTAACTAATGTCTAGAAAAAAGTAAGATTTTTAATATTTCATGTGAGAGGTATGTAATATATAAAAGGACTAATAATTAATTAAATGATTAATTTAGAAATAGATAAAAAGAAATATGGTTGATAGAGTTAGCATTTAAAGGAGATTATTCCATTTTTAAATAAAATAAGGTATTTTTTTTATAGAGTTTAGTTTTTTCTTTTTTTCTTGTTAAGAAAGTACAAGAAATAGAAAGATAAATCTTAAGAAAACAAATAAATTTTTTTCCTTTCTCATGGAGAAAATTAAAAATATTAAAATTTCTCTTCTTTTGTAATAAGCAGAATAAAGCAGTTCTTCGTTATATTATTATGTAGTTTATGAAAATAGTTCTTCATCGTATTATGAAAATGGTTTTTCTTTTATTATGAAACCTAAAAAAATTATAAAGTTTAAATAAGTTTTTAATATTTATAAAAATGGTTTTTCTTTTATTGTGAAACCTAAAAAAATTATAAAGTTTAAATAAGTTTTTACTATTTATAAAAATTGTTTTATTTAAAGTTAGTCTTTAAAATGTATTTTTTCAAATTTAATCTTTAATAAATTAAATAAATAAAAATTAAGTGTTATTGTTAACTTTCATCTATTAAATATTGAGTTAACTAACATAATTTTAAGTGAACATTGTGAGATATTAAATATATAATACACCCTTACTTAATCAGGACACATTATTTAAAAATAATTTTAAAAAAACTTAAATAATTTTTAATTTTTATGGAATTTTTTGTATTAAAAATTAATTCTTATAAAAATTTTGTTATAATTTTAGTCTTTAATAAACTGAATAGAATATTAATCCTTGTCATAAAAGTCAATAAAAGTATATAAGAGACATAATTTATAAGAGAAATTTTTAATTGTTTACTTGTTAGGACAATAATATATTAAGTAATTTGATAAAACAACTTAAAACTGATTAAACATTGATTAAAGATAGAGACTAAGTATTTACTCACTTAATTTGTTAAGTATTAAGTTCTGATAAAAAAATTTAGAGACTATTTTCAAACATAATAATATTTTTGAGATCAAATATTTATTTATTTATTTATTTATAAATAATTTTAAATGGTATGTGCTAAGTAGGATAAAATTTCAATATGTGGCATTATTAACTAAAATTTTGTTAATCAATTTAACACTTAACAATAAAAGTTAATGTTAAAATATTAATTTTTTACTCTATTGACAACTAAATTCTAACATTTTTTTCTAACATATTTAAAATATTAAATTAAAAAAGTAATAATTTTATAAAAAAATATTATTTCATATCAACTGACTTGCACATGTAACATTTTTTTTTGTGATGATAAACTTTTTTTCCCTTATTTTCTATTATTATACATGTCAAGAAGAAGAAAACACAAGCTTCATTATTTCTTTAGCTAATCTTTTTTAATATATATATATATATTTATTTATTTATTACATGAACCAATTTAAGGCCCATCCATTATGGACAACAAACGAAGGCTCCTAAAATGACCAAGAAACAGAAAAATAGTACACTAAGATAAGCACCAATAACTTTTCTTATAACATCTAAAAATTTGGTCCAAAGTATGAATCTGATCAAATCGTTGTGGCTATGACATTTTTATTTTTTTTATTAATCCATCATAACTAAAACACATAAATCCATAATAATCAAAATATAAATTGAAAATATAAATAAATTAATCAAAATACAAATCCAATCCAAAGTTATACTAACTGTCAATCATACAACGAAAATTGCATAGACTTTATAAGGACCCATTGACTATTTTACAATATAAAAATTAGTTAATAATGCTATAAATTAAAGCATAATTTATTCTATATAAATTAATAATTTCGGAGGCATTTGAAAAGTTTGCCAATAACTTATAAAAATAATTATTGATTTATATAAAAATAACTTATAAAGTTCCTAATAAGTCACATTTAGACACGATTCGATACTAAGTCAAAGCAAAATAATTTAACTCTGATTTAAATAAGTAAATTGTGAAATAAACTTAAATTTGGAAAGTTGCAAGTAAAATTTTTTATAATTTAAGTAATTTTTTATTAAATATATAATTTTAAATAAAATTCAATTAAAATTGCAAAAGATTTAAATAGTTTAAAAAATTTTACATGTATATAAATTTAAATCGATAAAAGTTAATAAATTTTAAAATTTTATACATATGAAGCTTTTTGTGATCAAGATTTATTTTTAAATATTAAAAGAATTTATCAGATATTTATATCTAATTTTTATTATTAGAATCTATTTTAAACATAAAAGTCATTTATTTTAAATTACTTTCCATTATTGTAGAGCACGTGTGATTTGAACTAGAGTGTTCATCGAATTGGATAAACCAACAAATCAGAAGATCTAAACTATCCAAATAAAAAAAATTAATCCAAATCAATATTTAACAAGTCTGATCCGATCCAAATCAATTAAACTCGACATGATTTGGTTTAGATAATGGGTTTGCATTGTACCAACCAATAGATCCGATGACATATTTAATTAAATCATTGACTTGCGTTGACTTAAAAAAAAATACACCCTCACATGCACTGAAGTATATTATGACTTCTCTTTCAGTGCTTGAGACTTGTTTTAAATTTTTGTATTTGTGTTAGAATGTTATATAATTGTATTAAAATTATGTGTCAAAAATTATTTGAATGAAAAATAATGATATTTTTTTTATACGCTTTTTTATTTTAGGTTATTTAATAAGACAATATGATAATCTAAACCAAACTAACTCGTTTGTGTTTGATTCATATTAATTTAAATTTTTAAATTTTTTTACATAAATTTAAACTAAATCAAACTAATTCATTTTAATCAGTTCAAATTAATTTTTCTCCCAAATTCAAACCACACCGGCCAGAGAAACCTCTAGTTTGAAGAGTGAGCAATCCAACATCAAGTTCAGCGAGTAACATCAATTTCCTCTTTTAATTCATGAAGAGCACTTGTCCCCGGTCTTCTTTTCCATGCTTTGCAATCTTGGATAATTTCCCGTTAAAATTTTTACGTTCATTCTTGCATTTCACCATCTAATGACTCATCTTTTATCTTCTTATATTTTATCAACTTTGTTAAATTTAAAAAATAAAATAAAGAATATAGATTTATACTGTATGTAAGGTTGATTACATGAGATCCATATATTCTTGATTTGCCTCATGTTGTAGTAGCAATACAATTTCATTTCTATTTGTGAAACTCGTTACTACGTTTCTACAACGTAAGAAAGAAAAAGTGCATTATAATTTGAGTATGCGATTTTTTTTATGTAATTTCTAAATCATAAAATGACATGGCACAATAGAAGCGTTCAGTGTTGACTGAGTATATCATATATGCATTAATAATGGTAGAATGTAGTAATCAAGTGGGTAGTAAGAATCCATCATGTACCAAAAGAATTGAATAAAAGAAGGCATCAAGCGCGTCACAACCATAAACTAAGTAAAACTTCCTTTCTTTGCAGTATCCGTCGCTGAAATGCCCACCCAAGATTTTGACATATTAATTGATATTATTCGGATTCTTATCTTTTTTATGCACGAGTATAAAGTATCTAAAGTGTGTTTCAAATAACTATTATTTGTTTTATAATTATTTAAAAATATTAATAAATATTTAACCTCTCTCTCTCTCTCTCTCTATATATATATATATGACAATAAGTGTAAAATAATTAATAAAAAATACATTAATTTTTTTTTATAAAATAAATAAATCTTATAAATTTTATTTACTTTAAAAATTAATCAATATATTAGCAAAAAAACAATTAAACAATACTTCATTGCTTAAATTTATTTATTTTCTTGTATGATATATTAGTTAAATATAAATAAATAAAAAATTATTTTGGCTCACATATCAATAATTATTAAAAAATTATTATATTAAACATGATATGGTATAAACTTCATACAATTAGCATGTTCTTTTTTACTATCCTCCTACAAGGTAGACATGAGTTTTTCAGCGAACACGTTAAGAACTAAACCAATAAATTATTCTTGAAGTTATTTTTCAATTACATGAATCCCAAAATCTAAATTTTTACCGTTCAAACAAATAAACGATAGTATTAGCATGAGTAATTTTCATGCTTACACGGTAAAACAAAATTAAATAAATGAAAACTAAGCTTTCTTGAAAAAATCAGCATACTAATATCCTTAATTATTTCAAAAGAAAGTGTTAGGATTTTTTTTTATGAATAATTAAAACAACATCATCATATTTTTATTAGTATATGCATTATATGCAATTATGCAGTGTGCAATTGTTTTTCTCTTTTTTCCTATTTTAGTTAGTTATATTCATATTCTAATTTTAGAATATTAGGTTGTTATGCTTTCAAAATTCTCTCGAGGGACCTATGATTGTTATATATAAATTGTCATGTAAATTTTTTTTTTTTTTGTGGATATATATTCGCATTTCTTTAGCAAAATGATACTAGAGTTTCGAAAGGAGCTTTGGTTGTCAAATTAGTATAATTTTTGTCTTTTTTTATTCTTGTGTTATATTTGCGATTGTTCTTATGGTAGCCAAAAGCTCGCACTCAAGATTTTCTTAAATATTCAACTAATCTCTATTTTCTCCATGACAATGAGAATCCAACACAAGCTGTAGTCTCACCTCCACTGACTGAACCAAACTACCATGCATGGGCACATGCTATGAAGGTTGCATTGTCTAAATACAACATGAAATTTGTGAATGGAAGCAATTTTTTTTCCTCTTTAATTACCTTCTAAACCATTATATATATATGGAGCCTATGAATGATACAACACAAAATGGTTTTGACTTAGCTCCATTGTTCTATATCTAATTTGATACTACAATTCATTATCTAGATTGATTTTGCTTCAGAAGCATGGAAGGATCTTAAAGAATAGTTCTTTCAAGGTGACACCTTTAGAAGTTTAGACTTACAACAGGATATATACAAAAATGAGTCCAGGTACTTTATTAATTATTGAATACTTCACACAAATGAAATAATGCCATGGATGAGTTAGAAAATTTTAAACCTATTTCCACTTGTAAAAGTTCGCTTTCATGTTCGTGTGATTCAAGCAAATCCCTCAAGACCTATAGAGACCAAGATTATGTGATCAGATTTTTTCAAGGTTTGAGTGAGCGGTATTCTCTTTGAGATCTCGAATCATCTTTTTAAACCTACTTCCAAACATTAATTGAGTCTTCTCTGTAGTTATTCAATAGGAAAGACAAATGAATTATGGGTCAATAGTTGATGTCAATTCTAATGATTCTAAGGTATTTATTATTGTTGCTCAAGATCAGCCCTCTACCCAAAATATTTCTACTAGGAAAGGTGATTTTGGTAGAGGAAGATGCAGATTTGGATTAGGAAGAGGACAAAACTGTTAGTCAACATTGATGGCTCAATTTTTCCGCTTGATAGGCATCGTCCAAAGATTTGTCAAATTGCTACAGTCGCTTGGTAGGCACCGTCCATGATTTGTCAAATTACTACAGTAACTTACTGTAGCAACATTGAAAAATAACAAGTTACTGTAGCAGTTCTATGCCTATAAAAGGAAATGAATTACGAAAGGTCGAAACACACTGAAATCGATCATTCACTGATCAGAAGAAGAAATTTGAGAGTGTTATTTTGTAGCTCTTATTCCATTCTGAGAGAGTTTATTGAGAGAAAACAAATAGAGTGATTTATTACTCTTTGTCCTCATAATTTTAAAGGATTTTTTTTGTACTCTCCCTTTTACATAGTGGAATTATTTTGCTCGTCGTTGTTCGTGGGTTTTTTTCTCTCCGATTTGGAGTTTTTCCCACGTTAAAATTTTGTCTTCATTATTCTCTTCCTTCTCTTCATTTCCAATTAAATAAGATCCAGTCTTCCGCATTGCGTTGATACCCCAACAAGTGGTATCAGAGCAGTTATTTAATTGGAAATGTCAACTGTTACAAAATTTGACATTGAGAAGTTTGATGGCAAGATTAGCTTTTCTATTTGGAAAGTCCAAATGAGAGCTGTTCTAACTCAGAACGGATTAAAGAAAGCTTTAGATGGAAAATTAAAAAAACCGGCTTCCATGACTGATGAGCAATGGGACGAGTTGGATGAAAAGGCACTTTCAGCAATCCAACTTTGCTTGTCCAAGGAGGTTCTACGTGAAGTGGCCGACATAACCATCGCTGCGGAATTGTGGTTAAGGTTGGAAACTTTATATATGACTAAAAGCCTCGCCAACAAGCTTCGTCTCAAGGAGCGATTATATACGTTCCGTATGATAGAAGGTACTCCCATTCAATCTCATCTTGATGAGTTTAATTCTATTATTATGGATCTGCAAAATATCGATATTAAAATCGATGATGAAGATAAAGCTGTTTTGTTGGTTGTCTCCTTACCTTCTACCTACAAACACTTCAAAGAAATTATGTTGTATGGTAATAATGACACCTTATCCTTTGAAGATGTTAAATCTAATTTATTGTCCAAAGAAAAATTTGATCTTGAAATTCATTCTGAGGACAAGGGTGAGGGTCTAAGTGTTAGAGGTAGAACTCAAGTTAAAGGGAGTACTAGTCACAAAAAGAGTAGATCCAAATCTAGGGGACGAAAACCTAACACTACCTGTCGTTATTGCAAAAAATATGGGCATGATATTTCTGATTGTTTTATCTTAAAGAAAAAAGAAGAAAATAAACAGAAGAAAGAAAAAGGTAAACAACCTGTTGAAGCTGCTAATATTGAGACTGATTCTGATGGAGATGTTATGGCATCTGTTGTCTCTTACGACAAGAGAAGTAAAAATAAGTGGCTTCTTGACTCTGCATGCACATACCACATGTGTGCTTATAGGGATCTATTTACCACTTTTGAACCAGTTAATAGTGGTATTGTCTTGATGGCTAATGATACTCAATGCAAAGTTGAAGGAATAGGTACTATTCAGATCAAGGCTCATGATGATGTTGTTAGGACCCTGACTAATGTTCGCTTTATTCCTGAATTAAAGCAGAATCTCATCTCTCTTGGCACCCTTGAATCTCTTGGGTGCAAGTTTTCATCTGAAGGTGGAGTCCTAAAGGTATCAAAATGTGCCCTTGTTTTGTTAAAAGGTAACCGAGTTGGTACTTTATATTTCTTGCAAGGTTCTATTGTGACAGGTTCAGCAGCTGTATCTTCTTCTATGCTTGATAATGATGTCACCAAGTTATGGCACATGCGCCTGGGCCATATGAGTGAAAAAGGCATGCATCTTTTGAGCAAGCAAGGTCTCCTTGGAAATCAAGGTATCGGTAAGTTGGAGTTTTGTGAACATTGTGTCTTTGGAAAACAAAAAAAGGTAAGTTTCTCTACTGCAACTCACCGTACAAAGGGTATTCTTGATTATATTCACTCTGATCTCTGGGGGCCTTCTAAAGTTCCCTCTTATGGAGGACGCCGTTATATGATGACTATTATTGATGATTTTTCTCGCAAAGTTTGGGTTTATTTTCTCAGGTATAAAAATGAGACCTTTCCCACTTTTAAGAAATGGAAAACTCTTGTTGAAACCCAGACAGGGAGAAAAATCAAGAAGCTCAGAACGGATAATCGATTGGAGTTCTGTGACAGTGAATTTAATGAGTTCTGCGCAAATCATGGAATTGCTAGACATAAAACCATTCCAAGAACACCCCAGCAGAATGGTGTTGCAAAACGAATGAACAGGACTCTACTTGAGAGAGCTCGTTGTATGCTCTCAAATCTTTGGGTTATGGCATCGACGTGAATTTTGGGCCGAGGCGGTATCAACTGCTTGTTACTTGGTTAATTGTTCTCCACACTCATCACTTAATTTCAAAATTCCAGAAGAAATTTGGTCGGGTAATCCTGTTGATTATTTTAATTTGAGAATCTTTGGATGTCCTGCTTATGCACATGTCAATGATGGCAAATTAGCTCCAAGAGCTATTAAGTGCATATTTCTTGGTTATGCATCTGAATCTAAAGGATATCGTTTATGGAATCCTAAGTCACAAAAATTAATTCTCAGTAGAGATGTGACTTTTAACGAGGATGCTTTATTATCTTCTGGAAAACAATCTTCTGTGATTTCTTCTACTGGTACTAATAATTTGCAAGGTACTAGCGAGAAGGTGGAGTTAGAGTTAAAATCTACAACTCCTAATGTTGATGTTCCATCTTCTTATATCAATGAGTCTAGCACTGATATTTGTGGTGATGATGATGTTGATGAGATTACCACTTCTCCAATTCAGCCGCAGGAAGAGGAGTATTCAATTGCCCAAAACAGACCAAGAAGGACGATTACTAAGCCAGCTAGATATGCAAATTATGCCTATGATGATAATTTAATTGCATATGCATTATCTGTTGCACAAGAAATAAATAATGACATTGAACCAGCCAGTTATCTTGAAATTTGTTTCTTGTGTTGATTCTTCAAAATGGCTAGTGGCTATGAATGAAGAAATTGAAAGTCTTCATAAGAATGGTACTTGGAGTTTAACAGAACTTCTCAAAGGCAAACGGCCTTTGAAATGCAAATGGGTCTATAAGAAAAAAGACGGCATTCCCGGGGTTGAAGATCCTAGATGCAAGGCACGATTGGTTGTTAAAGGCTTCAGCCAAAAGGAAGGTATTGACTTTAATGAGATTTTCTCACCTGTTGTTCGTCATACCTCCATACGTATTTTGCTTGCTTTTGTTGCTTTATTTGACTTGGAATTAGAGCAACTTGATGTTAAGACAACTTTTCTCCATGGAGAGCTGGAAGAAGAAATTTATATGGAGCAACCTGAGGGATTTATTGTTCCTGGGAAGGAGCATCTTGTCTGCCGATTGAAGAAATCTTTATATGGACTCAAACAAGCTCCGAGACAATGGTACAAAAGGTTTGATTCCTTTATGATTGGGCAAGGTTATTGCAGAAGTCAATATGACGACTGTATTTATTTTCAAAAACTTCCTGATGAATCTTACATATACTTGTTACTATATGTTGATGATATGTTGATTGCATCACGTAACAAGTCTCTAATCAGGAAATTGAAAATTCAACTCAATAATGAGTTTGAGATGAAAGAACTGGGTGCAGCTAAGAAGATTCTTGGTATGGAGATTTGCAAGGATCGTCAAGCTGGTAAATTATTTATATCTCAACAAAAATATGTTGAGAAAGTGCTTGACAGGTTTAATATGACTAATTGCAAACCTGTTTCTACTCCACTTGCTGCACATTTCAAGTTATCATCTGATCTTTGTCCTAAGACAAAGGAAGACATGGAGCGTATGTCACGCGTTCCTTATGCTAGTGCTGTTGGCAGTCTTATGTATGCTATGGTATGCACTAGACTTGATTTAGCATATGCCGTTAGCATGGTGAGTCGGTATATGCATAATCCTGGAAAGGATCATTGGAGTCTTTGTAAAATGGATTTTTCGGTATCTCAAAGGTACTTCTGATATTGGCTTGGTATTCGATAGAAATCATGCAACGACTGAAGTTACAGGTTTTGTTGATTCGGATAATGGTGGCGATCTTGACAAAAGAAGATCTCTTTCTAGTTACATATTTACTCTCTGTAACTGTGCTATTAGTTGGAAAGCTCAGCTTCAGTCTCTTCCATCATTGTCTACGACTGAAGCTGAATATGTTGCAGCAACAGAGGGTGTGAAAGAGGCTCTCTGCCTTAAAGGTCTGATTAATGAACTTGGTCTTACACAGGATGTTCTTACTGTGTTTTGTGATAGTCAAAGTGCTATTTACTTGACCAAGAATAACCGCTACCATGACAGGACAAAACATATTGATGTGAGACATCATTTTATCCGAGAAATTGTTGCTAAGGGTGAAGTCGTTGTTCAGAAGATTCATACATCTGATAATCCAGCTGATATGCTTACTAAGCCTCTTCCAAAGGCCAAGTTCCAACATTTTTTGGACTTGGTTGGTCTCTACAGTACTTGAACACCCTTCGGGGTAAAATGACGTCGAGCAATTTATCAAAATTGATCCAAGGTGGAGATTGTTAGTCAACATTGATGGCTCAATTTTTCCGCTTGATAGGCACCGTCCAAAGATTTGTCAAATTGCTACAGTCGCTTGGTAGGCACCGTCCATGATTTGTCAAATTGCTACAGTAACTTACTGTAGCAACATTGAAAAATAACAAGTTATTGTAGCAGTTCTATGCCTATAAAAGGAAATGAATTACGAAAGGTCGAAACACACTGAAATCGATCATTCACTGATCAGAAGAAGAAATTTGAGAGTGTTATTTTGTAGCTCTTATTCCATTCTGAGAGAGTTTATTGAGAGAAAACAAATAGAGTGATTTATTACTCTTTGTCCTCATAATTTTAGAGGATTTTTTTTGTACTCTCCCTTTTACATAGTGGAATTATTTTGCTCGTCGTTGTTCGTGGATTTTTTTCTCTCTGATTTGGAGTTTTTCCCACGTTAAAATTTTGTCTTCATTATTCTCTTCCTTCTCTTCATTTCCAATTAAATAAGATCCAGTCTTCCGCATTGCGTTGATACCCCAACAAAAACTATTCAAATTGTATCTGCATTTACTACGGCAGAAACAACCACATTGTTGATATATGTTACTACAAGCATAGTTTTCCCTTAATTAAAAACCTAGAAGTGTTCGAGCAACAAATATTGCAACTAACTTCGAGAATACTACAAATAATACTGATTTATTAAATCAAAATAATCACTATAATTCAGGTGTAACTTTCACTCCAAATTAGTACTAAGGCATTCTTGCCTTTCTTCAGCATTTTGGTAAAGATTCTACATCCTCCATTCATTCTTCAAGTTATGTGCTAACTTCAGCGGCTACAAATGTAACTTCATCCTCCGCAAGTAAAACATCCAAACAGTGGCTTCTTGATACAAAAGCTACTGATCGCTTCACTTATGATTTGGCCAATTTTTCTTCCTTCATTAATATCCAGCTTATTTCAATAACTTCACGAAATGACATTACATTTTATGTATCCATATATGCTACACTACATTGGATAGAGTCATTGCTTTGCTAAGTGTGTTGTATGTTTCTTAATTTCAAGGTCAACAATTGATAATAGAATTTCCTTGGTGACCTTTAAATTTGACAAGTTTGTATACCTTTCTATTACAACCTAATAAATTAATAACATGTATTTAAATAAAATCATTTCATATAACTGTTAATTATATATGAGTAGCCAGTACGCCACCATCTCACACAAGTTGCCCAACACCACAACTCAGATCCTCACCCGTTTGCCACCACGACAATGAACCCAGTATGTCATCACCTCACACATAATACCATTTTCAAGTGCATTTCTACCAGTATCAATCATACCTTTAAAATTGTCTTGAAAGACAATATGTCCTTCAAGATCTAAAGGAGAATTCCATGACTTTAAGGCTTTTTCTATTATGAGATTGAAACATTCATTTTTGCTTAAATATGGCATAAAGATAGTCATTGTCAGCTGTTGGAATTCATCCTCAAGTGTCCACACAATTGTTACGGTCAAACATATTACTCCTTGTGTTGCCAGTGTCTCTCTTGAACACCAATGTGTGGTTGTCATTTACGTCGTCCTCCAACAAACCAGTTGCTACACCACATAACTACATACTTCCACCATAACAAACTTTCCCCCACCATCGCCCTTCACTAACCACCAACTGAAACATCAAAATACATGACTCACATGAACTAGTGACCATACTAACAACACGTCCATCAAGGTCGAGGGAGGCTCACAAGTTTTGCAATGATGGCATGATGATGTGGAATAGAGCCCAAAATGACTTAAAGGTCGTAATGCGATAGTCTTTAAAGGCAAGATTGCAACAATTTGTGGCATAGGGGAATTTGGTTAATGCTAACTATGGAAAGTATCAGACATAAAGATAAAAGCTTTGGTGTGTGGAAGTACAGATTTCTTTGAATGGGCTAGTGCAGTAATTTCTAGTTTAAGTGCCTACGATAAATCAAGAAGGTAACCTAAACACTTCCATTTATCAAGGTACCAGAGCAATGCCTAATTGATAAATGATCTTTGCTATCTTGAAATGTATTATGACAAATGTCTCATTTAATAAAATTCTACCAAAAGGACAATTGTCATAGCTAAACAAGTTGGGAGACTATTGTCACGACCCCTTTTTATAAAGGACCGAGAACATTGTTTCTACACCACATACTTATTTAAAAATAGGTAAATAATAGAGAATATAAGTATAAAAATTCACTTCTCATTCAAAGTAAAAATGAAGTTCCTTACAACAAATATCCAACAGATCAACATAATATTACATTTAGTTTATAATATTTAAAATACCAAAAAAATTATAATACGTGACTCCCTCGACATGAGGTCTCATATATAAAGAAAAAGGACTTTGATGCATTATTACTCAACTCCAGCTTCTAACTTTTCTTCACTGGCCCCTCAGCCTGTGAAGTAGATGCAACACCTGCTACATCTGCTCACGTACCACCGTACGATCATCGCAGTACACACGCACACAACGACATAGAAAGAAATGCAAGGGTGAGCTTACCAAACATAAAATAAAATTATATATATAGAGCAAAATATTTCTCACAACAATAACCCCATGCATTTCCAGCCCATCTAATGCACAGCATGAAAACGGCTTCCAACTGGTTTCACAGCCTAAGTAATCCAGAAGGAACCGAGCCGGTCCGGGAGCGACCTATTCAGATCTGCGGATCCGAACAAAGACAAGACAATGACTCAAAGCATGAACTTACCGTTACATGTCTACCTACCTAAACATGTAACTCGGCTCTATAATGATGCACAACATATATCTCAGCATGATGCACGCCACCAAAATTATTTTAACAGCTCAACTACGGCAAGTTTATAATAGATCAGCCAAAATCTCAGCATTTTAAACTAATTAACAACAGTTACAGCTTAGAAAATAGCTTTTATTCAATAGATCTAACAAAATCATATCAAAATATCTTGAAATAGCATATTAAACCGTTCAAAACATAGTTCATAGGTTAAAGTAAACTCCCCTACCTCAGAAAGATGATTCACACTAGATCTACCGAATATTACTTGATTATAACAAAATTCACCGAAGATTCAGCTTTAGAACGGAGTTTCTCCTAAGAACACCATGAATTTCTATAAGAAAGAGAAGGAGAAGAGAAACGAACGGTAAATCTAGCTTCAAACTTAAAGAAACTTACTTCCAATCCTTCAGAATAGATGTAGAATCTCAGATCTGGCGAGAAATCTAAGTTTAGGAAGGTTTAGTATGAGAGAAATGGTGGTTTACGGCCTTAGAACCTTTGAGAACCTTGGATAGAGGTGAAGAAATGAAATTTCGTGTGAAACCCCCTTTTTATAGAAAATTTTCGAAATTTACTGTTCATCGCCGAAACACTGTTCACCGTCTTACTGTTCATGCCGGAAAATACTGTTCAGGGCACTATTCACGCCGGAAAACACTGTACACGCGTACTGTACACGCACTGTACGCGTATGTGACGTCACCGATGACGTCAGCAGTAACTGTACATACGCGGTTGGCACTGTTCATACACGGTTTGAATGCGGTTTGCACTGTTCATACGCGGTTTGCACTGTTCACACGCGGTTTGCACTGTTCATACGCGGTTTGCACTGTTCATATGGTACTGTTCATACACGGTACTGTTCATACAGTACTGTTCACTTTTTTTTTTTTAAAAAATAATTTCAACTCCATCTAAATATATTCCAATACCAAATAATCCTTCAATTAACATTGAACAAGTATAAAATATTATAGATTACTCAATAATAAATTAGAAGCCTGACAATTCTCCCCCCGAAAATAAATTTTCGTCCTCGAAAATTTCATTCCCCAAATAAAAGATGAGGATACAACTCTCTCATTCTTTCTTTTAACTCCCATGTGGCATCACCAGTTATTTGGTCCCAAACAACCTTTACTAACCGAATAGACTTACCTCTAAGTTTCTTAACTCTAGTTTCCTCGATACGAGCAGCTGGGACCTCCACAGACAAGTCATCTCGTAACTCCACAACATCAGGCTCAATTACATGAGACAAATCTGGAACATACTTCTTTAGCTGCGACACATAGAAAACATTATGTATTCCAGACAACTGAGGTGGTAACGCTAATTCATAGGCTACTGGTCCTCGACGATGTAATATCTGATACGGTCCTATGAACTTAGGTGTTAACTTCTTGGCTCTTAAGGCTCGCCCCACACCTGTAGTGCGTGATACTCTTAAGAATACATGATCACCAACCTCAAATTCTAGGGATCTTCTGCGTCGGTCAGCATAAGATTTCTGTCGATTTTGGGTAGCTCTTAGCTTTTCTCTAATAAGTTCAACTTTCTCCTTAGTTTCTTGCAGCATTTCAGGTCCAACCATCAAATGTACTCCATCTTGGAACCAACAGATAGGGGTTCTACACCTTCTACCATACAGAGCTTCAAATGGTGCCATATCTATTGAATGATAGCTATTATTATAAGTGAATTCTACCAAAGGAAGCATATCCTCCCAATTACTCCTCTGTTCTACAATGCAAGTCCGCAATAAGTCTTCTAAGGTCTGAATAGTACGCTCAGATTGACCATCTGTTTGCGGATGGTATGCAGAACTCAACCTCAACTGTGTGCCCATAGATTCTTGGAAACTCTGCCAAAACTGGAAGTGAATCGAGGATCCCTATCAGAGATAATACTAGAAGGTACTCCATGCAACCTGACAATCTCTCTAATGTACAATTCTGCTAATTTCTCCAAGCTAAAGGTCATGTTAATTGGCAAGAAATGTGCACTCTTGGTTAGCCTATCAACTATGACCCACACTGCATCATGATTCCTAACTGTTCTAGGTAGATGGGACACAAAGTCCATAGTCACATGGTCCCACTTCCACTCTGGAATTTCCATCGTTTGTAACTCTCCTGGAGGGCTTTGGTGCTCCGCTTTTGCCTTTTGACAAGTCAAGCAGGCTTTAACAAACTCAGCTATCTATCGCTTCATGCTTGGCCACCAAAACATCTGCTTTAAATCTTGATACATCTTGGTAACACCAGGATGAATGTTGAGACTACCCTTATGTCCTTCTTCTAGAATTGCTCTCTTTAATTCAGTATCTCTAGGGACACAAACTCGACCTTGACATCTGAGAATACCACCAACACCTTTACTGAAACCCTTTGTCTTATCTCGTCCCTAAGAGAAATACAATCCGACATAACATTGGATCCCACAATTGTTTATCTTTAATTTCTGTAAGAAATTATTAGTCACCACAATTCGGCTACAACTAATCTTTTCGGGTGATAAGTCCACATGTATGTTCAGGTCTCGGAATTGTTCTACCAAAAGGGTTTCACTGACTCTTAGGGAGAATGCCTGAACCACATTCCTACTTAATGCATCGGCCACCACGTTAGCTTTTCCTGGATGGTATTGGAGCTGAAAATCATAATCCTTAAGGAATTCCACCCAACGTCTCTGCCTCATATTTAACTCTCGCTGATCAAATAAATACTTCAGACTCTTATGATCACTATATACATCGAACTGAGCTCCATAAAGATAGTGTCGCCACACCTTCAGAGCAAATACTACAGCAGCTAACTCAAGGTCATGAATCGGGTAATTTCGCTCATGAGTTCGTAATTGACGAGATGCATAAGCTACCACTCTCTTATCTTGCATCAACACACATCCCAATCCCTGATGAGAAGCATCACAGTACACCTCAAACGGTCGACTAGTATCAGGGAGAATCAACACCGGCGAAGAAGTTAGTCTCTGTTTTAACTCATTAAAGCTTTGCTCACATTCCTCAGTCCACACAAAGGGTTGATCACGGCGAGTTAACCGTGTTAATGGTGCAGCTATCTTCGCGAATCCCTCTATAAATCTCCGGTAGTAACCTGCTAGGCCCACAAAACTACGAATCTCTGAGGCTGTCTTCGGCCTTTCCCACTGCAACACCGCTTCAACTTTGGAAGGATCAACTGCAATTCCTTTAGCTGAAATAACATGACCAAGGAACTTCACTTCCTCTAGCCAAAACTCACACTTAGACAGTTTAGCATACAACTATTTTTCCCTTAAAACATTAAGTACAGTCCTCAAATGCTCTTCATGTTCCTCTGATGAACTAGAATAAATTAAAATATCATCAATAAAGACTACCACAAATCGATCCAGGAAAGGTCTAAAGATCCGATTCATGTAGTCCATAAACACAGCTGGAGCATTTGTAACTCCAAAAGGCATCACTATATACTCATAATGACCATATCTAGTGCGAAAAGCAGTCTTAGGAATATCTTCATCCTTCACTCGGATCTGATGGTACCCAGACTTCAGATCAATCTTAGAGAATACCTTAGCACCTCTCAGCTGGTCCATCAAATCATCGATTCGCGGCAATGGGTACTTGTTCTTAATTGTCAACTTACGATAATCCACACATAATCTAGAACTTCCGTCTTTCTTTTTCACCAAGAGAACTGGGGCTCCCCAAGGCGATACATTTGGTCTAATCATTTGTTTGCGCATTAGATCCTCGATCTGCTCCTTAAGCTCAATTAACTCTTTTGGCGCCATTCTATACGGTACTACAGACACTGGCTCAGCTCCAGGAATCAAATCTATACCAAACTCTACCTCTCTACGTGGAGGTATTCCAGGAATATCCTCTGGAAAAATCTCAGGGAATTCTCGTACTACTGGTATTAACTGAAGGCTTTGCTCCACTTCTGCATTCATAATTCCCAACAAAACAAAACAAGATACTCCCTCACCTAAGGATGTTTCTACTTGGCGAGTAGAAATCAATTCTACACAATCTTGCTGCTCAAGAAAGATTAAACACCTCCGGCCACAATCAATTAGCACACGATTGGCAGTTAGCCAATCCATACCCAGGATTACATCTAACCCCGACATCGGGATACAAATAAGATTTACTTTGTATCTTCGTCCCTCAATTGCTATGGGACACCTAACACAAACCGTCGAAGTCTTAATTGAACTTAAAGTAGGTGTCGATACTACTAAGTCACATCCTAGATCACCCACCGGTAATCCTAAGTTTCTCACACAATTGTCCGCAATAAAAGAGTGCGTGGCTCCAGAATCAAACAACACAGAGAGAAGTACTTGCCACAGCCTCCATGGCGTGAGCCATTTGGTTCACGTCAACAGGAGGAGGAGGGTTTGCACAAATTTTCTCGGTCTAGCCATCCTAATATATAGACTAGCTTAGATTACTAATGTTTAACACATTCAGCAATACCACCACATAGCTATATTCACATATTCAAACTTACGTAATATATTCATATTTAGTATATCATAACAATTTAATCAATTTAGCACTGAGCACAACGTCATATCAGCATTTCAAACAACATAGCAAACACATTTATCTCAGCAATCATGTATAATCTTAGCTTAACAACCTATTATTCACGTAGCATGAATCACCTATAGCTCACCCAGTATCATATACCAAAATTTTCTACATCTGTCGTGTCTGAGAACTGAGGTGATCAAGCTCGTTCCCTCACAACTTGATGAATAGAAATTATGATATATGATTCACAGCTAAAACTTATATGTCTAATATGCACAACTGACGCCTAACAACCTTACCCCGTAGGTTTACCTAGACCATGCTCTGATACCACTAAAATGTCACGACCCCTTTTTATAAAGGACCGAGAACATTGTTTCTACACCACATACTTATTTAAAAATAGGTAAATAATAGAGAATATAAATATAAAAATTCACTTCTCATTCAAAGTAAAAATGAAGTTCCTTACAACAAATATCCAACAGATCAACATAATATTACATTTAGTTTATAATATTTAAAATACCAAAAAAATTATAATACGTGACTCCCTCGACATGAGGTCTCATATATAAAGAAAAAGGACTTTGATGCATTATTACTCAACTCCAGCTTCTAACTTTTCTTCACTGGCCCTCACTGTGAAGTAGATGCAACACCTGCTACATCTGCTCACGTACCACCGTACGATCATCGCAGTACACACGCACACAACGACATAGAAAGAAATGCAAGGGTGAGCTTACCAAACATAAAATAAAATTATATATATAGAGCAAAATATTTCTCACAGCAATAACCCCATGCATTTCCAGCCCATCTAATGCACAGCATGAAAACGGCTTCCAACTGGTTTCACAGCCTAAGTAATCCAGAAGGAACCGAGCCGGTCCGGGAGCGACCCATTCAGATCTGGATCCAGACAAAGACAAAGACAACTCAAGATGAACTTACCGTTACATGTCTACCTACCTAAACATGTAACTCGGCTCTATAATGATGCACAACATATATCTCACATGATGCACGCCACCAAAATTATTTTAACAAATTTCAACTACGGCAAGTTTATAATAGATCACCAAAATCTAGCATTTTAAACTAATTAACAACGATTCTGACTTAGAAATAGCTTTTATTCAATAGATCTAACAAAATCATATCAAAATATCTTGAAATAGCATATTAAACCGTTCAAAACATAGTTCATAGGTTAAAGTAAACTCCCCTTACCACAGAAAGATGATTCACACTAGATCTACCGAATATTACTTGATTATAACAAAATTCACCGAAGATTCAGCTTTAGAACGGAGTTTCTCCTAAGAACACCATGAATTTCTATAAGAAAGAGAAGGAGAAGAGAAACGAACGGTAAATCTAGCTTCAAACTTAAAGAAACTTACTTCCAATCCTTCAGAATAGATGTAGAATCTCAGATCTGGCGAGAAATCTAAGTTTAGGAAGGTTTAGTATGAGAGAAATGGTGGTTTACGGCCTTAGAACCTTTGAGAACCTTGGATAGAGGTGAAGAAATGAAATTTCGTGTGAAACCCCCTTTTTATAGAAAATTTTCGAAATTTACTGTTCATCGCCGAAACACTGTTCACCGCCTTACTGTTCATGCCGGAAAATACTGTTCAGGGCACTATTCACGCCGGAAAATACTGTACACGCGTACTGTACACGCACTGTACGCGTATGTGACGTCACCGATGACGTCAGTGAATCGTACATACGCGGTTGGCACTTGTTCATACACGGTTTGAATGCGGTTTGCACTTGTTCATACGCGGTTTACCTTTGTTAAATACGATCTTGTTCTTACAAGATCTTGTTCACTTTTTTTTTTTTTAAATAATTTCAACTCCATCTAAATATATTCCAATACCAAATAATCCTTCAATTAACATTGAACAAGTATAAAATATTATAGATTACTCAATAATAAATTAGAAGCCTGACAACTATTCATTTTAAGCACAAAATCTCAGAAGATACACAATGTTAACAGTTCTGATTTTGTTTGCTTAGCTTGCAATTTTGCATATAGTGAAGCTATCCCATGGGATCATATATTGGAACATTTGTCTAATACCAATTTACAAACTATGTCAAAGTGTTTTCCTTTTATACCATATTATAATGTAAAACCTTGTGATGCCTACCAAGAAAAAATATCAAGCAAATTTACTCAAATAAGGAGGAGGTAAAAGCTTTTCTGGAGGTGAAAATGGAGGAAGAAGGGGGAAGGAAAAAACGAGGTGGCAATGCCTGATACCCTAATTACCACGTATCACAATCTGCACAAGTATCACTACATATGAGATGATACTCCTATGGCCGCTGCAAAGTCGAGAGTTATTCAAATTGAGACACATGACATGACATTCCTTTTTTTTTTCTTTTTCAACAGTACCAAGTTTTTTTAAAATATAATTAATTCTTGCTCTTTTTGCTGATATTTATGCATACATGTGTGACAAGACGTGGTAAAAAAGTTCCAAATAGAAAAATAATTTTCAAGAAAGTCTAATTTAATAAAATATTTTTTTAAGTAAAAAAAACCCATTTTCTATTTTCTCTCTATTTATTCTCTGAATGAACAAATTCCAAAATGCATATGATAAAAAAAATTTAATAATACTTTTAATAAGAATAAAATACTCCCAAAAAAATCTCTTTTACCAATTTTTTTTTTCAAAATCATAATCACTTTACAATGTAAAGGTAAATTTAATTTGTTTCTTCCAATTTTACTCTTCAGATAATTATTATTTGAAAACTCATTTTCTATCTTTTCTCTCAATCCATTTACTGTATAAAAAAAATTTCTCAAATAGATATAATAGAAAATCTCACAATATTTTTAATAAAAACAAGATAATTAAATATTTTGATTAGTTTTTGTGTCACAACCTTAAACAACTATTTAATAATTAAATATATTTCTTAGTTCTTCTATCGTATAATTAAATGACTATTTTTCAGATATCATAGAAATAAGCTTTTATTAAATACTGAAAACTTCAATATCATTTAATGCATTGATAATATTAAATGTTATTATTATATTAAAATTTACTACATGTAATTTATTATCATATACAATGTTATACTAGTTAAAAATTATTATTCATCTAATCTATAAATCACCAATTTATCTTACAAAGGTTAAGTCTTGTTAACAGTGCATTTGTAACTAATTAGAAAGAGTAAAACTATGCACTTTTTTTATTTATTTGTTTCATTATTTTTAATAGTGTCTCTTTTTAATTAATTAAAAATATATAATTAATGAGATTGCTCGTGCAAATTTCACAAGATAAATAAATCATTATTGCTACAAGTATTTTTAAACTGAATTATAAATTTATAATATATAATTATTTTTATTGGTATTGATAAATTAATTAATTATTTTTATAAAAGTATTGAAATAAAATATAACTTCAATAAAAAAAAACTTCTTCATACTAGTTAAATCTTTAAAAAAGTATTTATTAAAAATTATTATATATTTATTATGGTTTTTAATCCGTTCCTAACATTATTCATAAAAAATTATTCAAAATATTTAATAAATATTAACTGCATAATTAATAATTAATAAGAAATAGAAAGACGATATGGTAGAGAAAAGTAAGACTTGCCACAAGGCGGGGAGAAGTGTAGAACGATGACTTTATTTGTACACACGACAGTGATTAATGGCAAGAGTACAATATTTCACAAAAAAGCTTTTAGAACAAAAGAAGATTAACCCATAAACCCGGGAAAATAAAAAGTGAAGAATAAAACATTTAAACAAAGAGCGTCACCATTCATTGCAGTCTTCAACCTCGCGTCAATCAAGCTTCAAAGCAACTCAATATTTAACACAAAGAACCTCTGTCACAGAGTTCTACTGTTTTCACTTTCTCTCTCTTTCATTTAGAGAGAGAGGGAGGGGGAGAGAATGAAGTTCTCAGCGTTGCAGCAGAGCTACCTTAACCGCCGTAGCAACAGCTCCAGAGGACCGTCCACGTTGGACTCCTCCGGCGAAGACTCCTGCAATTCGCCGACCTCAACTTTCTGGCTTCTACTCCATGCTGTGTTCTGCCTCATCAGCCTACTCCCTGGTTTCCGCTTCTCTCGCCTCATCTTCTTGTTCCTCTTCTCAGCTTCCTCCACCAACCTCTACCCCATTCCGTTCCGCGGCAGCGAAATCTCCCGTCCACTCATCGTGCATTCCTCCCTTGCCGCGAATCCGATCAAGAACCTCGAGAATCCAGCGAACAGAACTGCCGTCGCCGGTGATTCAACCGGCAGCCGCGTGGTCGTGGGGCGCCAGGGGATCCGGATTCGACCGTGGCCGCATCCGAAACCGGAGGAGGTGATAAAGGCTCACAGGATAATTGAGAGAGTTCAAAAAGAGCAGAGAGAGCTGTTCGGAGTGAAGAACCGTAGGACAGTGATTGCAGTCACCCCGACCTACGATCGAACGTTCCAGAAGCTTCATTTGACCGGCGTTATGCACTCGCTGATGCTTGTGCCATATGATGTGGTGTGGATCGTGGTGGAGGCCGGAAGAGTCACCAATGAAACTGCTTCCATTGTTGCCAAGTCAGGGCTCAGAACCATCCACGTTGGATTCAATCACCGGATGCCGATTTCGTGGGACGCTAGGCATAAATTGGAGACTCGGATGCGGCTTCATGCTTTGAGGTCAGCATTTTTGTTTTCCTTCGTGTTTATCGTTTTTTCATTTTCGGAAGTCCTGTTTTCCCGCCAATTAGCGCATAAGAAATAATTACTATACTTCAAACCAAATCCAAGCAATTACAATACTGTGTTCGTTGGTACTTCATTAGAGTAACTTGTTCATTATGCAAGGTACAGTGAAAAATATGTGCTGTGTGTTTTCCCCTTATCATTTGCAACCTGGTCCACATTCTTGCATGGTTTGAAGATTTAGTTTGTTGTTGTGAAGTAAAATGTTTTGTTAATTTAACATGTGGCGGATGTGGAACAGAATTGTGAGACAAGAGAAGCTGGATGGAATTGTGATGTTTGCAGATGATAGCAATATGCATAGCATGGAGCTGTTTGATGAAATTCAAAGTGTGAAATGGATGGGTGCAGTTTCAGTTGGAATTCTTGTTCATTCGGCTCACAGGGATGAATCGTCATCCTTACACTTTGAGGAGGAGGACCCACCCATGCCTGTGCAGGGTCCTGCTTGTAATGTTACCAATAATTTGGTTGGGTGGCATACCTTTAATTCGTTACAATACAAAGGAAGAAATGCAGTTTACATAGATGACCTGGCTCCCGTGCTTCCCAGAAAGTTAGAATGGGCTGGGTTTGTGTTGAATTCCAGGTTGCTTTGGAAGGATCTTGACGACAAGCCTGACTGGATTAAAGATTTTGAAGCATTGGATGGGGATGGTGAAGTAGAGAGTCCATTGTCTCTGCTCAGAGACACTTATGTGGTAGAACCACTTGGGAGTTGTGGACGCCATGTTATGCTTTGGTGGCTGCGGGTTGAAGCTCGCTCAGACAGCAAATTTCCTGCTCAGTGAGTCCCTTTCTCTTGACTTATAAAATAGTGCTCACTTATGTCTTACTATTAAAGTTACCCCTTTGAATATATTTCTTGACAAGTACAAAAAAAGCACAAAAGCTTTTCTGATTCCCTTGGTCATACATGTGCATTTTTTTTAATATCATTGTGGAAAACCTCATGGAATATCGTGGAAAACATGTATCTGATGGTACATAGTATAGGTTATACATGTTGTTTCTGTAATTATAATTAACATGGTATCATTATTTCCATTGACTACTGGTTACCACGGGTTCTTCGATTGCCAGGATGGTTCATAGTTTTTCTGTTTAAGTAGTTCTTTTGAAGCACTAACTAATATAGTATAGGTTAGCCTGAACCATACAGGACCTTGCGGATAGAGAATTTCTGCTTGGGCTGAATTACGGTGGACATATGATATTATTACATTTTCTGATCATCTAGTGATACAGTCTTGCTGATTGGAAAAAACTCTCACACCCACCCCACAATCTCCTTCCCTTTTATCTCAAGATAAATTTTTTTGTTCTTTCCTTTACTAGCTCTAAATGCAAAGAATGAGGATTCATTTGAGTCCTTTATATTACATCTTAAATCAATATCAATGACTTAACAGTAAATTAATTGTAACTATCCTTTAACAGAATTGTAGATCGGTTATGTAGACACATCTCACAGACCTTTCATCATTACCGTACAGTTATTTCTATTTCACCTTTTTTTTCCTATCCATTAATGGCCCATGAAGCTTTTGTAAGCTTTGAGAGAGAGCATTTTTTGAGCAATGACCATTTTTTAATTGGAGTTTTAGCTTACCATCAATTCATCATAAACTAAAGACAGAAATGGTTAGTTAATGTCTAAGAGACCACACTTCAATCAGATTGCTTGTCTATGACTTATGGATGTTTGGTTTGGGTATGAACGTTGGGCTTAGGATCTCTGCATGATTATTTGTGTTGTGTCACAGAGAGCAGCCTGATATCATCTATTGTAAAATTCTTGTGCTAATTGAATACAAATAAAAAGTGAACAGCAAGTGATTTTTGTGATGTTTTGGGAGAAGGATCTTGGATCCTACTAGCAGAACTTGTGCTTGCCAGTGCATTGCCTGAGAAATGTCTAGCAACCCTTGAATTCAAGGAGTATATATATAACTCTGTTAATGAGTTTCGTGACCTTGCTTTTTGTTTCTTGATTTCTTTGATTATTGTTTCTTCTGGCTTCCAAAGTCCCTACCAGCCACTTTAACTCAGAAACTGAAGTCATATTTCAAACGCGAGTGTGGAATCTCTTTCTTTCTTACATTGTTTCTACAAGCTAATTCCCTCCGCAACTGAAGTCATTTCTAAAATGTTGTGACTTCTTTTTATTTTTTTCTCTTCCCTTAAACTTTCTCTGAAAGTCATGAAATTTATTTCGTTAAGATGCTAATGCTGAACATCATTCCATCTTTAAAGCATCTTATTTTCAGGGCTCATAGCAGTCAGATTTCTGTGCTTGTAAATGGTTTTTGTCATCCAGCAAATATAACACGGGTTTATATCTTCTCAGAACATTAAGCATAATATTTATTAACACGTTTTCTGTGCATATGAGCATATCCCTTACCGTATAATGTAATTTCATGCAGATGGACAATTGACCGTCCTCTAGACATCACGGTTCCGGCAAAACGCACTCCATGGCCAGATGCACCTCCTGTGCTCTCAATCAATGGAAAAGTGCTAATTGGCACACAAGAACAAACGAGCAAACATTCTACAAAGGTTAAAACATCTAGATCCAGACACACTCAAAGTAAAACAAAGTATGACACCGAAAATAGGTGAGCAAGTATAAACACGTTCTGTACAAATCTGAGATGTTAATAAGTGCATTTTAGAAATATACTGCCTTGTGTATACGAGACTGCCGGTCCTCGTTGACAATAATCTGAATTGAACAAATGAAGCTCATATTCTTAATGGATCCATACATTAGGATAACTTCTAAGGTGGACAGCATATGTGCATTCGAGTCTGATTTCAGACTTTTTTTTTTACATTGATTCTTTTCTCATTTTTGTTGGGGGTTGATATATATATATATATATATATATATATATATATATTCCGTTGCCAGAAAGACAATGTCAATTTTTTTCTGCAGCATTTGCTTCATTGGAGGAAGCTTGCATAATTTTTCTTCAATGTAATACAAATTCACAATAGCAATATAATATGCATGCATTTGTCCTTTCTTTCTTTCTTTCTTTTTTTTTCATCTCTTTTTTTACTCTTGTTTTGCCCCTACGGGTAGATTTCATTACTTCGAACAAAAAAGTTCCGATGTTCATGAATCATGATCTACACAGCAGCCTTGCATACTCGCATAGTATCCATGAAATTGAAAACAAATGTCAAGTGGAATAATTATTCTGTTCCTTGCGTTGGTTTATCAACTAGGCATCCAAACACCTTTTTAATGCAAGATTTCGTTTTATAGGTCATTTCATACAATTGGGAATCAGGATGCGATTGATCATTCTGTATTCAAAATAACAACATTTAATTTATTTTTTTAACATATTCTATTTCCTTAATATAATCACAATTACTATCCCTTGACAATTTCAATTTATTTTTAACTTATCCTCGTCTGACAATCAATTAAATACTAATGCGAAACTTTATGGAATAACAATTATGTAAATGTAAATATGTAATATATATATATATATATATATATATATATATATACACATATACATATCATGAAACATTATTAGTATTTAAAGTATCAAAGAAAACATCATAGTCAATTTATTGAATATTTAATAAAAAAAACATTGTAAAATTTTTTTCTTTACAAATAAATGATGTTTTCTCTTTTTAACGTAAGCTTTTTAAAAAAAAAAACAAAATTCTTTTTTTAACATGTTATATTTGTTAAATATAATCACAATCATTATCCCTTTTCAATTTCAATTTGTTTTTAACTTATCCTTGTCTTACAATCAATCAATAATAATGCAAAACTTTATAGAATAATAATTATGTAAATATGTGAAACACTTATAAAAAATATATTAGTATTCAATGTATCAAAGAAAATATCATAATCAATTTGTCGAATTTTAAATCTAAAACATTGTAACCTTTTTCCTTACAAATAAATTATATATTTTCTTTTCAACATAAGTTATTAAAAAAATTAAATTCAAACATTATAAATGAAAAGGCTGATCTTCTTTGTTTTTCTAATGATGAATATTTATATTAGTTAAATCAAATATGATTTCTTTCCACGTTAATATCATCTCCCAAACTGTGATTTAGAAATGGCCATTCTACTTTCTTTTAATTTCATGTATATTTTATATAATTATCATTGTCTATATATATCAAGCTTTACATTAATCAAACTTTCGTTTAACACCATAGCACATGACATGAAGATTCTAGGTTGTTTAGCATGGCAGCATATACAAAAAGGTCATTATATGCTGGCCTGACCACAATTTTTCCTTTTTATGCAGTTTTAAGTTCAAGTTCCCATGACTCATTGAACTATTTTTTAAGGGTTAGAATGAAATAGTTCCTATTTATGTGTTTAGGGAGCTGATTTCTATAATTCAAAATTAAACTTGGATATTGTAATAATGAGATGGTAGGTTTTTTTATTTTAAAAAATTATACTTAAATAAGAAACATATTAAATAATCATAATTCTTGCAGTCAATTAAATGCTTAAGATCTTGATTGGTTATTCAGTAAGTTTAGGAATAATTTATGTTTTTTTTTTATCTTATTTGAATTTTATATTTAAAAAGATATTTTAATATAAATGTATTTGTAAGCAATTATCTAGAAATAACATTTAGATATTACTAAGCAGTAGTCTATGATGGCAGGGCATGTAGGAAAGGATGTAATAGACTTATCTCTGTTTTTACTCAAATCAACATGATCAAAACTCGACAATATTTAGAATAAGATTGGGTAAATCCAATTCATTGACTAAATATAATGAGATTAACATTATTTTTAGTTAACATGAAGTATAAAATTAAAATGATAATATATTTTATAATATATAGTTTAAAATAAATAATATCAATATAAATATAATGTAATATAAAATTTTATTTATTAAGTCTTGAACTATTATTATTATTATTATTATTATTATTTAAAAATATAAAATTTAAAAGAATAAAAGACATTAAGTTGAATGGAAACAATTCAAAATATAACTTAAATTCACCCTTAAAATATACTGAGTTTAAGTTTTAAAATTTAAACATGTCAATTTAAACACTCTTACTCTAAATAATGAATAAATAATAATTTTATTTGTTAAAGCTTATGTTCAAATACATTAAATATTCTAAAAATATATATATTTGTATGCTTTTAAATAAAAAAAAGCATACTTTAAATTCTTTAATCAATATCAACTTTTATAACATTTATAAGGACATTTTCAACAGAATGTGTAACGACTTTTTTTAAATTATCAATTAATGCTTTTCAAGAATTTGCATTAGAAACTAATTAGCGTGGATAGCTTAATGAAGCAACCATTACTTAATAAGATATTACGAGACCTAACAAAAAAAATTTAAAATTAAAATAAACACTAGTAATATATAAAAATATGAAATAATTTATTAAATTCATTTAATATAATTTTTCAGGGTTACAGAATCGGACTTGAAAGTTACTTAAATAATAATTAAAAAAGTATATAATTACAAGAGCAATATAAGATTAATAAAATAAAACTTAAATAATTTAAAAGAATTTTACCTTTGGAAATGTTCCAATGAAATAAATAACAGAATTATTCCAGCGATGTTGGGGTTGAAGCTACGCAACACTGTTTTCAAAGACTATTGTAAAACGGATTCAGTGAACGAAGCCAGTACTGGAAATTGAAGGTTCAAGGTAAGGGTTTTGTCAATGGGTTCTGCGCTTACAAAAATAAAGATATGCATAAAATGAAAAGAAAAAAAAAAAAGATACATACTCTCCAACCAGATTCATCGAGTAAAATAAATTTTCAAAAATAATATTTTATATGATATTATTGACACCTTGCAAATATTTAAATGATATTGTTCCAAATAAAATATTTCAATTATTTAATATAAAGATAAGGGAGATTTATTTTTTCCAAAGTGAGGGGAGGCATGCCCATGAATGACTAGCCAAGTGCTTGCAAGTTGTGATCCAATTCCATGCCACCCTCTGTCAGATGCAATCAGATTCCACCACCGTCTCTTGCAACTTGATTGCAGCTATTCCACCCAAAGTAAATGGTAGAAAGCTAAAAAGATAAAAAGGCTTCTATTTTCTTTTATTAAGAAAGGGAAGGGAATCATTCAGATTGAATAATTTTAAGCCGTAAATTCCTAAGTGGACATCTAAAAGGTGTACTAAAGGCTTTCTTATTTCCTCTTCATACGTTGTAAAAGGCTAAAAGCTTGAGGTGGATTCACTCCCAAGTAAACCAAATCCTTCTTCTCGAAGAAATCTGTTAACTTCTGCCATAGAATATACATAGTCTGTTATTTGCAACACATAAAACTCAAACCAATTGTCACCAAAATAATGAGGAAAAAGAAAGATAAATTCTCTATTGGTCTCGGAAGAAAAGATTACTCGTATAATGTTCACGTGTATCATTTCAACAATAATTTTAAAAGTAACATTAAATGATTTTTTTCTTTGTTTTAAGTATTTTAGACTATTTTAAATTATTTAGTTTATTAATTAGGATGAATAATTATTAAATTTGAAAATATGCTTCAAGTATTTACATAAAAAATTTAAAAAATATTAATGCTTATTTTATTTTATAAAAATGATAAGAGATAAAATTAAATTAAAAAATTATAATTGATTAGTTTTGTAAAAGTTATAAAACATAATAATATTTTTTAAAATAAGATATTTTGAAACAAAAATAATATTAATAATAACATATATTATTATGCTATTCCATGCGTTATGTTTTGAATGAACTAACATAATACTTTGAAGGTGATTTCTATAATTAAATATTCCAATTATTTATCATCAACTGAGAGGCCACGTGGTGTGGCAGTTCTCTTTAATTACGTTACTTTTCCCTGGGAAATGATTTCACCACTTGCCCAAAGTTATTTATTTTTATCAATCTTCTTCGAATATTAAACAATATTCTTTCCTCTATATAAACTCACATACTCCCATTCTTCTCTTCACCACGCCAACAACCTTTGAACCTCCAACGTTGTTTTCTTCCAAACTGAACTTGTTCAATCCTAACCATGGCATTCATGCCCATAATAACATTCACCTGGCTCTTCTTTTCCTTCACCATGTCATTGGCAATGGACACTCACGAAGAGAAGGTGATGGCCTTGTACGAAGAGTGGTTGGTGAAACACCAAAAAATATATAATGGGTTAGGCGAGAAGGATAAAAGGTTTCGAGTTTTTAAGAATAACTTGGAATTTATAGAAGAACACAATGCTCAAAATCACACATATAAACTTGGTTTGAACAAGTTTGCTGATATGACTAACGAAGAATATCGTGTCATGAATTTGGGCACCAGAAGTGATGCTAAGAGAAGGGTCATGAAAACCAAGATCACCGGTCACCGATATACTTACAATGCAGGTGATAGGTTGCCGAAGCACGTAGATTGGCGGTTGAAAGGTGCAATCACTCCTATCAAAGATCAAGGAAATTGTGGTAAGTTTGTTTCTTATTATATTTCTTCCGTTTTTGTTTTTGCTAAGGTTACTGGGTAAGTTACTTCTCCGACAAGGACTTGTTCTAAATTTAACATAACAGCTTTTCTCTAATAAACATTGTTTGTTAATACAACGAGACACTTTTGGCTATAAGATTGGATTTTTTAACTATTTTGAAAGTAAAATACTTCAATTTTTTAAATTTTACTGGATTTTTTAAATATAAATAACTAATTTGATTGCATTCATTTGTTTTTAAAATTTAGATAGAATATAAACGATTAAAAATAAAAAAAATAATAATGAGACTGAAAAGGGAGATGTATAATTAGATTTAAAAAATCTAAATTGAAAATATAACAAAATAGTAAAAGGTGGTATGTGTTATTTAAAAAAAGTATATATTAAAATACAATAAAAGAACAATATTTTAGTATATTGTGCACGGATGAATGAATTTTTTTATGTTTATATTCTAAATATTTCATAAAAAATTAATGAATAATATATTTATATTAAAAATTATAGTATTTAACATTATTATATTAAATATATTAAATTCAATGATAGATTTCATTTTTAGTAAAAATTATTACATTTAAGATTTTACCTTTAATAGTTAGAAATACGTTTAAAAATTTGATATTTTAATTGACTTGATATAATATTTGACGAGTGTTTGAGAATTCTTTTGAAAGACTAAAAAAATATATTTAATTATTTACAGTGTCATGACATTCGAATTTACTTTTTTTAAACATTTTTCAATTAAAAATTGGCAGATTATGGTGATAGATTTGATTTGATTAAAATAGAGTTGAATTTTTATGTTAAAATTGGATGGATAGATTCTATTTATTTATTTCCATCTATTACTGTAACAGGAAGTTGCTGGGCGTTCTCAACTGTGGCGACAGTTGAAGCAATAAACAAGATAGTCACGGGAAAGCTGTTGTCATTATCAGAACAAGAACTTCTAGACTGTGACAGAACTTACAATAAAGGGTGCAACGGGGGTCTCATGGACTACGCTTTCCAATTTATCATTGAAAATGGTGGAATAGACACAGATAAAGATTATCCATACTACGGTGTTGATGGTATTTGTAATACAACAAAGGTGAGTATACTAATATTTCAAAATGAAAATATTAAAAAAAAATTAAGCTTACCTTGTATTTTAAATTTAATAATTGATTTTGTTTCTAATGATTTGAGGGTTTGTATAACTACAGAAAAATGCAAGGATTGTGAAAATTGATGGGTATGAAGATGTTCCACCCTATGACGAGAAAGCTCTAAAGAAAGCTGTAGCTCATCAACCCGTGAGTGTGGCTATTGAAGCCTCTGGGAGGGCTTTACAGCTCTATAAATCGGTGAGTTTTTCACGTAATGAGTTCTACATTAATTTTGATTTGAGATTAGTTATTGCACCATATCCCATAACTTATATTTTTTGTTTTCTTCAGGGTATATTTACCGGTAAATGTGGGAAAGACTTGGATCATGGCGTGGTTGTTATTGGATATGGCTCTGAAAATGGTGTGGATTATTGGTTAGTGAGGAATTCATGGGGCAGTGACTGGGGTGAACATGGTTACTTCAAGATACAACGAAACATGATGAATACCTCCGCGGGTAAGTGTGGAATTGCAATGGAGGCTTCCTACCCAGTCAAAAATGAACAAAATTCTGCAGTTCCTAATTCAGTTTATGAAAGCCATGAGGTGTATGTTAGCAGTGCTTGAAATAGCTTCATCGTTACATTGGAACAAGAAAGTGGAACAAGAGCTAAAATTGCAACAAATTGATGTTTCTATTATCTTAAATATGGTTATTAGATGTGCCTGTTGGACTATTTTTGTATATAGATTTCTTCACGTGAAAACTGAAGCTGAATTCAATTTGCGCAAGTCTTCACTCATTGTTTTTCTATTTGAATGTTGATCGGAAATCCTTAATGATATCAATGTGCTAGTTTAATGTCTGATATAGATTTTGTCTGTTTTGCCAATACCTTTCAGCTCTGTTCTTCAATACAGTTCACTATTAATTCTTTTAATCAGCACCTCATGGTCCATGCTAGATACCAAAAGCACTTTGAAGTTGGAAAAGTAATGGCTCTGCCTTCTAATTGCTTATTCGCTGTTTAAAAATTAAAAATGTTAACCTCAATTATTAGAGTTGAACTTAAAGAATCAATAGTAATATTTATAATTGTATTTATAACTTCAATGAAATGAATTTTTTTAATAAAATATTATATTTTTAAACTCAGTTTAAGGTTACCAAAATCATTTAAAAATTCAGCTGAAATATAGGGAAGATGTAAGCTTTTAGCCCTTTACATGTTGCACTTATAAGTTGCTACCTTTTTAAAATTTTTTACCGTTGAGGTCCTCTTCCCTCATAGTACTGAGAGCATATTTGTCTTCATGTCAAGCTTGTCTTTAAACTCCGTTCCACACAAAGTTATAAATATTCGAAGAAAAGAATACACCTCATAATTTGTGTAAAAAATAAAATAAAATTCTTTTTAGCCAAACAGATTCTAAATGTATAATGTATAAAGGTTTTGCTAATAAACGTCGTAAAGAGTACAACAAAAAACCGAAGACTAATCATTAACAAAGAAGGTGTAATACTGCAAAAAAAGACTGAATTAAAAAATGTGGTGTGATGGTAATAGAGTATATTGTTATCAAACGTTGCTGTAGCTGTCTGGCAAAAGCAATCACGAATAAGAAATCTGTACAAAGAGTGTATTGAGTGGCAAACAGGTGAATTAAGTGTATTGATTGGAATTTTGGATCAAAAGCTGGTCCCATGCACAGAGAGTTAGTTGCTGACAGACGCAGCCAGTAAATGATACATATCGTTACAAGCTTAAAGAGAACGGAACCAGATACAAGAAAAGGAAGATTCAGTGTCATGTCGATTGCAGCAACGACATTTTGTGTCAGTGATGTGTGTGTGATCTACATGGAGTCACGGACAACTTGATAATCTCCAGCAATGAAGGGTACTTGTGGGATAACTATGCACTGCCTTGGCAAAGATGCTAAAGTTTAATTGCGTTGGATTTGAGATTACGAGTTACCTTTTGTTGGTGATTTCGTCTTGTAGCATCTTGTAGCTTATCACCTGTGCACAAACCCTTTGTACATAGGTACATTGACGACACGAGTGTGTGTTTATTTTTAAACAGCTTTTTAAAAGTATTTTTAGGGGGGAAAAAACTGAAAATATCGGCTCCGAGCAAATGATGTGTTTGCTTTAGCTCGAAGCCTCCATATGAACTTGAAATCATTGGCTCAACTAGGTAAAGGGGTTCCCCATTCCGTGAAAAATGTACTTTCCTTATGCATGGGGTTCGAACTTCCCATTTGATTTGTTGTCCGTTGGTAATTATGGAGGAGAGTTGATGCCTGTAGTTGACCTTCTTTTTCCTAATGTAAGGTGCCATACGGGGAATCAAACCTGTCCCCTGTTCTCACCAGAATAACAACACCTATGAGCTTTTGGGATATTTGGGCTTTTTAGTTACACACAGATAAACGATTGACGAATAAGAACTGAAATTTTCGAACCCAGCACACTCTTCCTCTGAGCCAATGTGCATGGTGTCTGGCCGAAAGAAAATGTCAATGTGCACAGTGCTTTGTTTTGAGAGATTGAAGGAACTGGTAATTTTGAACCCTAGCACAATCTAACCATATTACGTAGGTTTATTGCTAGAAAATGGAGTTCCTACAATTGACATTGGTTAAAAGTTTAAATGAGAGAGAGAGATCGATAACGGCATTGCAAATAATGAAGAGAATTTCATTCTACACAAACTATCTAAAATTCTCCTTATTTGACTATGAAATAAGAATTCAGGAATAAGAGGCATTGTCCATTATATAGGAATACAAAATAGAGGGAAAGGAATTAAGGAAAAGAAAGAGCCCTCAGAACCACCCCCAATATTTCCCTAAAAAGCTGATTTACTAGAGAGCATAAAATCATCCAACACGTCCAAAGTCTAAACAATTGGTCAACTGGGAACTGAACATCCAGTTACCCACACTGTATCTCAAAGAAACATTCTTCAGACGCCATCACATCCTCAGATTGCACCAGCTGTCAAAAGACAGCGTGGATCTGTGACCTAAATGAAGCAAATAAAGTTCATTATACCTTGAAAATTTCAATCCTCCGAAAGGCTTGTGCTGCTTTCTGTTGGTGCTCTCTTTCCATCGTAGCGCTAAAAGTAAAATAAACAAAACCAAAGTTTTATCAATAGCAACAATGAAGTAATCACGTTAAAAGCACCTATTTATGTACAAAAAGCCATGCAACATCTATGACAACAATTTTGCATTACGGAAAATTTAAATTTACCTGCTTTCCAAATGAGAACGGTACATATTTATATTTAATCATGTGAGATATCTGTCTCCTCATAGTAAGCGTGAATAGGACCACCCAGTAGAAGAGGAGTATTGGCCAGAACACTGGAACATCAAACGCACCGAAGAAAGTCATCACAAATGCAATGCAAAATGCCTTTGTAATCGAGTACCTGTCCACAAATAAAACTTAAGCAGGTTCAGTAGGAGCAACACCTGCATATCAAAATCCTAACGGTGAAAGCATGAAGATATACCATCTTTCCTATTGCAACAGTGAACTTCTACAACTCACAAGCACAAAACCCAAAGAGAAGAACATTCAAATAGCACTTTTAATGTTCTAAAATGACAAACAGGTTTGAATACAACATTTTCAAAGTAGCAAAGTAAGCACAAAAGGAAAGAAACGTTGACAACAAGCATAAAAACCTCGTACGAAAAACATAATTGTCACAAAAACATACTTTCCATCAAGACATCTTTTCAGAACTCATTATTGTCACAGAAACAATGTAAAGCTAATTTGAAGTGTGTCATTTTGAACAATTGATAATTTCTGGGAATGAAAATCCAGATTTTTGTCAGTAAAGAACTGACAGATCAAATCTAATCGCCCATGTCACATAGCTATCCTTATAGTTTCATACATAATTACAACCTCTTTCAGATTCTTTTACAGAACATATAACATTGCAAATAACACAACATCCGTAGCCTAACAAATAACAAGTCCAACAGAACACAATATTAATGTTTCCCATATTATGCTCTGAAACTAAAACTAACAGATTATGTAGTACTTGTATACAGAATTCCAAAGAATTTGAAAGGCACGGGAATTCAATCACATCTATTTATTTTCATTTAATTTGCAAAATTCTTTCTTTGGATAATTATTGGCACTGAATTGCCCCAAAAGATGCGATGTGAGAGATCAAGAGGAGCGGTTCAGTGTTATTGACCTGAGCTGACTTGGTTAGGATCACGTGCAGCTCTTCAGCTAGAGACAAAAACAAACACGAAACCTATGTTGTGCTATAATTTCCAAAAAAATAATACTCCATGAAATTAGGGTTTGAATTTGGGCTCTCTGGTAACCGTGGATTATCAGAATCGCCAGGTCAAAGTAAAGCCGAAGAAGATCCATTTGGGGATCGATGAAGCAATTACTAACCTCGAAACTCAATTGGAGCAACACGAATCAGAATTGAAAAATTGAAAAAGGAGAAGAAAAGAGAAGGTACCAGAACTTGAACTCTGGGAGGCGGCGAACGAAGGGGCGAAACTCATCGGAAGTGGTGGTGGGGAGCGTGGGGCCCTCGGAATCGAGAATCTCAGGGTCCACCTGAGGGGAAAGGAACCCTATCAGAAGGTTAAGGATGTAAATGCCGAGGCCGTAAGATACGATGTAGAAGCCTTGCACGAAGTACACACGCAGCGCGTACATAAGAGCCACCACCACGAACCCCAACCACCGCCGTCCCACGTGCGGCGTCGCTTTGTCTAGGAGGTGCTGGTACTGCTGCGACAGCGCGAACTTCCACCCCGATATCGCCGCCGTCGGTGATGCTCCGTCCGTGTCCATCCGTGGGACCCACTCGCGGCCTCGAACGCAGAAACAGAATCTCTCGGTCTGCTCGTTTAAACAATTTTTCGGTTTTCTTTATTGCGCTCTGCGCTCGGTTTTTATTGCGAACCCGATTAAACCCATTTCTTGGTCTCGGTCCTGTGCACCAAGTTTTTTACTTTAAACTGATCTAATCAAATTTTACGATTTTAATAACTTCAGACTGTAGTCTTCAAAATATAGTTTAAATATGTAAAATTAGTTATTTTTTATTAAGAAATTTAATTTTTACATTAGAGATATACGAGTATAATAATGTTTTGTTTTATAATAAAAATTACTATTTTTAGAGACTTAAACTTAATATTAAGGTTGGATTTAACAAAACTAAAAAACTTAGTTTAGATATACTTTTTATTTATATATTTTAACTTATGCATAATTTTGGTTTTTTTCTTATAAATAATTTTTATAGCATCTTAATTGTTCAAAGTCAGTGTTAATCTAATTTTTAAAAACATAATTACTTTTTTTTATATCATTTGGAATAAGCAACTTAATTTTAAAAAGTAGGAAACCTGGAGAGAAAATGAAAGTTACTAGAAATAAGCAAATCAAAATCACACATAATTAAAGAAAAATTGAAAAGATAATTAAATCTACGATCAAAGTTGTAGCAATAACATGAAAGTTTTAAAGTATGACTTTATCATACATAAAAAAATAAAAATGATTAAGACAATAATTCCAATTTAAGGATGCATGAAGCGGAAATAAGTATATTGCAAAAAAGAAATTAGAAGGAAGGATTAATGAAAAAATGAGTTTTTATTTATTTTACAAAAAAAGTATTTTCTTCTGCTAAAGCTTCAAGACATACACTTCATCTTCTCTCTGTCCCTTTCTCAAGTTTTCATGAAGCTTTGTTAACTTTAATAATTCAATGTCTACTTTTTTTTGTCACAAAAAGATATTTCTCCTTATCTACTTCTTTCTTCGTCACTTCTTTTTTTGTAACGAAGAGATACATCTCCTTGTTAACTTACACTATCCTCTATATATTTTTTATTTTTTGGTTAATTTATTTAGTTTTTTTTTATTCGTTTGTTAACTAAAAAAATCGTGAACAAGAGTAAGCTATACGTGTTTTTAAATGAATTTGTATACATACTCCTATCCTTTTTTGTATTGTTCCTTAAGTATATTATAATATAAGAAAAATAACAATCTTTCAAGAATTTGACGGATAATATTAAAAAATAAATAAATTATACGCTGTTTTATAATACATAGAACAATTATAATTATTAAATTTATATTGATATACGATAATTGACAACTGAGATTATATATAATATCATCCTACTTATAACAAATTGTGTTAACTTGACTAAAAATATAATTAAGTCTGTATTATTTAATATTTATCGTTTTGTATAATTGACAACTGAGAATTCAGTTTGTTACTATAGTTTAGAATATATGGTTTTCTTTGTTTAAAAATGTAGCTAGACAGTTATTATATATCATTTAGTTACCTTCAAGTTAGGAAAGCCAATTTTTATCGTTTGATTCTGAATTTGGAGTTAAAGGCCGTTGAACAATATTTCCTCGTAGTTAAGAGCCTTTTTGTTTTAAAATCAAATTTAAACGGTTAAATATAACTATAATGTGTGTTAAAATTAATCTTAAAATAATATGTTTTACTTTGTGACACGAAACATGATCACATAGGCACCAAATTTGTCATTGGCCAGCAAAATTTTTATCACCATATAAAGGAATCAGAGTACCAATAAAAGAGAGAGAAATATATGATAGAGATGGAAAGAATTATAAATGAATATTGAGTATATTGAATGAATATTGTATATAAGATACAAAGAAGAGTATCAATAGAAGAGAGATATATATGATAGAGATGGAAAGAATTATAAATGAATACTTAGTATATTGAATGAATATTGTATATAAAATACAAAGAAGAGAAATATATATAAAGAGAGAATAAGCATAGTAACTAAAATTAACGGAAGATGATTATGTAACTGTATGTACATAAAAGAGAGAAACTTAAGTGATAGAGTTCTTTCTTACACCCTCCCTCAAACTCATGGGGAAGTAATGATGAAGCTTGAGTTTCTTCTGACAAAGTGTGAAAGCTGGATAAGGTAATGACTTAGTGAGGACATCTGCTATTTGCTTTGCTGATGGAATGAGATGGACACTAAGCTCTTTTTATGGACTTTATATCTGACAAAATGGAGATCAAGTTCAAAGTGTTTTGTCTTGGAATGCAATATAGGATTATGAGTAAGAAGGACTGCACTCAAGTTATCACAGTATATAAGAGGCCGGGTTTGCAATGAAATTCATAATTCAAGCAATAGATTCATTAACCAAGTTAACTCTGCAATAACACCAACAAGACTTCTGTATTCGGCCTCTGTGCTGCTTTGAGAGACAACATGTTGCTTTCTTGAAGACCAAGATATAGGAATAGTGCCAAGAAAAATACAAAACCTGTGGTTGACTTCCTGTAATTGACATCCCTGTCCCAGTCTGCGTCACAAAATGTAGTGACATGAAACTGTGGTCATTTGGTTAAAGTAATTCCATAAGTTGAAGTACCAGATGGATATCGAAGAATTCGTTTTATTGCTTGCCAATGGGGTTCTCGAGGGGTTTGCATGAATTGACACACTTTATTTACAAAATAAGAAATCTCAGGTCTGATAATGGTAATATACTATAGGCTACCCACAATAGACCTGTACAAGGAAGGATTTTCAATCTTAATTCCTTTTGTAGCACTTAGTTGCAAATCAACAGACATAGGTGAGCGAACACTTTTGGCGTTGAGCATATTAATTTTCCAAAGAAGATTAGTGATATATTTTGTTTGAGATAGAATGAGTGAGCCATTAGTTTGGAGATTAAGCTAAATACCGAGGAAGTAATGTGGATAGCCAAGATCTCAAACAGGAAACTGAGATTGGAGATGCTGAATAAGACTTTCAATAGCACTGGAAGAGAACCCACAAATGATGAGATCATTGACATATACCAGAATGTAAGTGATATGATCATTGTGAAATCTGAAAAATAAAGAGGAATCACTTTTTGCATATGTAAAACCCAAGAAGGTGAGACATTGAAGCAACTTTTCAAACCAAGCTCAAAGGGTCTATTTAAGGCCATAGAGTGACTTTTGTAATTTACAAACAAGGGTAGACTTGCCTTGAATGAATACCAGAGGTTGATTCATATATATGTCCTTATATAAGTCGTCATTCAAAAAGGCATTTGCGACGTCAATTTGTCTTAAATTTCAGCTTTTTGAAATTGCAATAGAAAGAACTGCTTTGATAGTAGTAGGCTTTACAATCGAGCCAATGCTCTTTGAAAAATCAAAACCATCTCTTTGGTGAAAGCCTCTGGCTACAAGCCTAGCTTTGTACCGATTAAAAAAACCAGCAAAGTAAGTTTTCACCTTAAAAATTTATCTACGTCCAATCCGATGTCGGCCTACAGGTAGTGTCGTAAGGTTCCATGTGTTATTCTTCAGTAATGCTACATACTCATCTTGCATGGCCTTCTTCCAATGAGGTATAGTGAGAGCTTCCTAGACAATTTTGGGTTCATAAAGATGGTCGTGGGTGGAACTGTTGGTTGTCACAACAAAGGATTTTGGTTTATATATTCTAGATTTGGCTCTAGTTTTCATAAGATGAGTATTAGTGGTATTAGGAGAAGGTAGTGGAGATTGTGGAGCAAGAATAAGTGAAGGAGGGGAAGTTGTCTGAGGTGTGTCAACAATAAAGGAAATGAGTGGTATAGGAACTGGATTATATTTAATGTTTGGTGCAGTAGTTCATGGTGCAACATGTTATTGGTGTGAAGCATCAAGAGGAACAGTAACAGTAGGGATAAATGGTGGTAAAGATGAAACATATTCAGCGTTGCAAAACTGATTGTCCTTAGAAAACTTAGTGTTGATCTCAAATGGAAAAATTATCTCATTAAAATCAACATGTCTACAAATGAAAAGTTGTCCAATTGACGAAAGATACATGTATCCTTTGTAAGAGGGCTTATATCATATGAAAACACATTTTTCATATCAAAAACTCAATTTATGTTTATTATAAGGTCGTAGGTAAGGATGACATACACAGCCAAAAACTTTCAAATTATTGCATTCCTGTTGCTTGTTAAACAAAACTTCAAGAGGAGATTTAAAGTCTAAAACAGGGGTAGAGAGCCTATTAATGATATATACAACAGATTGAAAAGCCTCACTCCAAAAGTTTAAAGGCATAGAAGCATGAGCTAGTAAGGATAGTCCCATCTCAATAATGTGTCGATGATTCCTCTCAGCTGAGCCATTCTGCTCATGAGTATAAGGGTAACTGATTCAATGTATAATACCATTTTCTTAAAAAAGTTTAGAAAAGGCAAGATATTCCCTACCATCATCTGTTTGAAGACATTTGATTTTTCGATCTAATTGGTTTTCAATCATATTTTTAAAGTGAATAAAGCATTATAAGGCCTGTGATTTATTAGTAATAGGATAAATTCATGTAAACTTGAAAAATGCATCAATAAAATGAATGTAATACCTGCTTCCTGTAGAAGATAGTACAGGTGTTGAGTCCCAAATGTCAGAATAAATAAGTTGAAGAGGAGTATCATAAATAATAGCAGAACTAGAGATGGGTTATTTATGAGATTTACCAAAATAACATGCCTTACAAACCAAAAATGTAGAAGTTTTAGAAACAACAATATTACATTTATAGAGAACATCTTGAACAACTTTGTAATTAGCATGATCTAAACGAGCATGCCAAGTTCTATACAATTGATATTTATGACAATACGCTAAAAGAGGACCAACATTTGTTTGTAAAGAAACAGTGTTACACATATTACTTGAAATATCTTTAGGTTGAACAAAAACATTGTCAAAAGCATACAACCCATTTCGTAGATGTCCATGCAAAATATGTTGTTTAGTGTCCTGACATTTAACACAGCATGTGTTAGGATAAAATTCAAAAAACACATTGTTATCATGAACAAACTAAGATACGCTTAACAAATTTTTGCAAAGAGATGGAACCTGCAACAATTTATTAAGATAGAGAAGTTTCAAAGAATTAAATGAAAAAAAGACAGAATTACCTATATTTTTTATGGTAGATGAGTCACCATTTGCCACTGAGTTTAACATTACCTGTGTAAGGGGTTCTAGTCATTAGATTTGAGGGATTAGCAGTGATATGATTGGTGGCACCTGTGTCAGGATACCAAGAAGAATAATAGAAAGTTTCTAAAACAGTCATTAATGCTGACACGGTAGATTGATCATCCAGAGATGTCTTAGCCATCATAGCTTTATTGGTGGAGTCATTATAATTGGATGCTTGTTGAGAAGACGTGCCTTGAAATTGAGGATTGAATCTATGTTAGTAATTAAGAGCTATATATCCAAATTTGTTACAAACTTGACATTGAGGTCGGTTTAGGCTTCTTTCATTACCATGAGCACTTCCTCTAAGTAACAGAGTAAAGGTCTGTTCTTGAGATGATAGACATGACCAAAGAGTTATATTCACTGGGAAGACCATCAAGAATGATTTGGATATGCTCACTAGAATCAACGGAAGAACCCATAGACGCAAAAGTATCTACAATTTTTTTTATTGCAAGAAGATAGTTATTCAAAGAACCTGTCTTCTTTATCCTTTTTAATTGAATCTTGAGTTGAGAGATGTGTGCATGAGTTTGAGTTTCAAAGTAAAGATGCAATATTTTCTAGATTTCATAGGCATGATTGCAACCAACCATAGGGTAGGGATTGAAACAAGCCAAACTGCAGGCCTGGCCTGGTCTGGCTTTTTAAATAAACAAATAAGGCTTAAGCTTTTTTTAAGGCCTATTTAAGTAAACAAGTCAAGCCTGAGCTGTTTAAAAAGTCTGTTAAATCTAACAAACCTATATATATATATATATGAGTGTAAGAGTTTTTAGACTTACATCGGTTAAAAAAATTCTTCCTATATATATATATATATATGAAGATGATGAAGAAAGAGAAATTTCTTTAAATAGTTCTTCTGATATTGATTTGGATGATGGTTTTGATTTAATGATCAATATTCCAAATATTGAAAGCAATAATGATGTGCAATAATAATGAACATGTATAATTTTATATAATAAATTAATTGTGAAATTTTTTTAACTAACATTGTAGGAGTTTAGTACAGATTCTGTAATACTTTTTTAAAATATAAGTTCTACACTGCTATTAATTGGGAACATCTTGATCAAAAATTGAATTTTTCTAAGATGCACTCGTCACAATCATGGATACAAGAAAATGCATTATATGTTAGGAAACTTTTTAACTCTAAAGAGGATGTTAAAACAACAATAAAACATTATGCAATGAGGAAACATCAAATTTTTTTGCGTTTGAGTCAAAAGCAACAACTCATGTTGTTATGTGTGTGAATCATAATCTTGGGTGTCCTTAAAAAGTAAAAGCATTGCTACCAAAAATACAAATAAGTGAAAAATTACGAAATGAAGTAGTACACATACATGCGTAAATATCATGATTTCTCAAGACTATAAAAAATTGGATTTAAATTTTATTTGTTCATGTATTTTAGGTACATAAATTTCAATTGATTTTATTTTTGTTTGTTTAAATGATCATTAATGAGACACATTTTTTATTTTTATTGACAGGTATGGTCAAACAAGAACCATCAATACCAATTTCATTAGTCCAAGAGATAATAAGTGGGCAATTTAGGTATTCAGCTTCATACAAAAAAGCATAGAAAGCAAAACAAAAAGCAATTGTGACATTACCAAGATGGTTAGAATACATGCAATTACATGCTCTTGGGTCGGTTTACAAAATTGAGACCAATGATTATGTTAGAAGTAATGTAATAGATAATAGATTTAGTCTTTCATCGATTATTTTGGTCATTTAGGCAATGTTGTGAAGCCTTCAAGTTCTGTAAGTCTATAATACATGTAGACGGTACCTTTTTGTATGGTAAGTATAAGCAAATATTGCTAATTGCTTCAACTCAATATGGCAATAACAGTATGCTTCATATACCATTTGCCATTGTTGAAAGAGAAACATTATCAGCATGACAATGGTTCTTAACAATGATTCGTCTAAATATTACTGAGAAGACCGAAATTTGTTTGATATCTGATCGTCATCAAAGGTGCTGTGTCTAACTCACACATTGGGTGGCAACCTCCGAATGCTTATCATATTTATTGCATTTGTTACATTGTAAGCAATTTTAATAGAAGAATCAAAAATATCACCTTGAAGAGTATGCATGCCAATCAAATTAGGTAAGTTTTTTTGTAACATTTGTGTATTTGGATTAAATAATCAATATATATGTTTTTCACCATTAACCCTATCAACTCTTTAACTATAGCATATACACCTTGCAAGCAAAGATTTGAAGTGAAGCTCAATATATTTCTTTTGCATTCACCCGAAATTCAAACTTGGATTGATAACATATCAAGGAAAAATGGAGTTTGGCTTATGATGATGAAGGGTGGCGTTATTGGCACATGACTACTAATTTGTTAGAGTCAGTCAATAAAGTTTTAAAAAGAGTAAAAAATCTCCCAATTATTGCCCTAGTCAAAGCAACGTATGCTAGATTGGTCGAGTATTTTGTGAAGCGTGGTGAAAGCATAATGAATGACATGAACAATGGTAGAAGATATTATTGTAAATTAATTAAAGCTATAAAAAAAAAATCAAGAAGCATATTCACATCAGATTGGTCGTTATGATATACAAAGAACAAGATTTGAGGTTGAAGAGACTTTTAATTCTGTGACATAAAGGGGTGGTCATAAGTGAAGTATGATATTATTTACACGATTCTGTGAATGTGGCAAATTTCAGGCATACTAATATCCATGTTCACATGTCATAGTTGTTTGTTACTATAAGTATAGACTTTTGGCAATATGTTAACCCTATTTATACTTTGCAGTGTGTTGTAAATGCATACTCATCTCAGTGGTAGCCACTTGGAAATGAAAATAACATCTTACAAAATTCTAAGTGAAAGTTGTTGCCAAATCAAGATAAAGCACGAGATAAAAGATGACCAAAGGCTTCTAAAGGAAATAAAATGGATCGGGTTGAGTCACAACCGCGACAACGATGTAGGTTATGTCAACAACTAGGTCACAATCAACATCATTGTCCTCAACAAAGCAAGCTAATAATACTGACGGGTAATATTGTCATCGACTGCTATATAACAGAACGAAGAATAAAATAGTCTTTATATTTCATTTATCATTGTAATTGTGTCTTAAATTAATTAATTATACGCTGTCTTATTAATTTACATCGATATTATGTCACTTATTTAAACAATGAAAGAAATGTGGGGAATGTGTAAAAATATAAATCATTTGTGCATTTAAACTAAAAATAACATTAACTAATATCGTGTAAAGTAATAACAACCAACAAAAAAAACTAATCATAAAAGTATTTAAAATGACGATGTTTCTCTCATACAATATGATAGCATATCCTCAATCAGAATCTAAGGACTAGTCATGATGTCCCTCATCATGAGGTGTGAGAATGCATTGCCGACGACAATCTCGAGTTCCACAATGAGGGTTACGTTTCACATCAGGTCTTGTTGCATTAGAGGCTCCAATGAATTTGACATTTAAGATGAATTCCATGCTTGTCTGCTAGTAGCAATGCTACTGTCTCCTCACCCAGTCCACTATGATGAGTTCCTATACCAAGTGCATTCGGTGTGAAAAACATTGGCTCATATGAAGGAGTTTGTGTCATGAAAATGGTAAATGGTAAATGAACATAATGTCATGAAAATGGTAGCCTTAGGAACATAATATTCACCTGTGGTAAATGAAAATGCAGGAGAGACATTTGTGTCTTGTGATGAGTGAACATAAGATGATGGTGACGCTTATGAAGTGTGAAATGGGAAAGGTGAAGGGACATAATAAATATCATCTCCTCATTCGGGCAAAGGGGGTAAGGTAAAATTTATGGCCTATAATTTTAAAAATCAAAGGGTATTCAATAAATTAAAACAAAGATTTTATTTACAATTCTTCATTAGCATCTCCCTCCATTACCATTACATATTCTATTACAATTTGTTGAATAAAATAAATAACATGAAATAGGAGAAATTACTTACAAGTAGTGCAAACACTATAGCACCCTGCTCATCCACCGTTTGGTATGAGTAATATACCACCATATGTATTCAGAGTTCGAACTTAACAAACCAATTTGCAGTTCATTACTCAATATCTAATCTAATCTCTTGTGCCAATGCTCCAGTACGCCCCTGAACATGGACTGTCAATTGTCACTGGTCTTCCCTCTAAAAGTAATGTCATGTAGCTAGTTTAGCTGATAAGGAGTATGAGGAATATGTTGCACCATCCTAAATTGGCGCATGACATGGTCGGGTTAGTGCATTCATATATCTAAAAACAAATAAATGGCACAATTGCTCTCTAAATATTTATGCCCTCAATGCATATGACGGACAAAGTATGTATTAAATTCATACTATACAGTTGTCACACAATTTGCAAGTAAAAAAATTATTTAGTTATTCATAAATATAAATTGATTACAACATAAATTATTAAGTTATAACAAAATACTTCATCACGTTTCAAATGATCAAATTTGTATCTAAAATATGTAAGATTATTTCTCCTCTTCCTATAATTTTGATTACCTAACCACCAATACAAACATGAATATCAGTATGAAAGGTTGTAACATAATATTTTGGTATAATTATTTAATAAAAAAAACATTATAGGCATACCGTGCACCATAAGGAAGATCATTCTATGTGTAAAGGGATTTACCAGAGCTAGAAATGGAAACCTATCCTACATCCACATCATGACTAGTGGAGTCAATCCTCCAATACCTGACTGATCAATATTTGTGGATATACATAACTCTCGGTATAGGAATGCTAAAGTTGCAGCTCCCCAATTATATTGCCCAGTGATCTTCAAATCCTTAAGTAATGGAAGGTACATAACTGGGACCCTGCTACTGCAATGATCAACTAACATAAATTCACCTATCAGTCTCAAAATATAAGCTCTAATAAACTGAGTTAGCTGACGGGCATTTTGGTTGTGCAAGCCAACATGGAAAAAATGTTCATCCAACCAAGTAAGTTTCAAGCTGCTCCTATAAATGCAAAACTAAGTGGTCTAATTCTCAACAAATCATCAACAATCTGTGCCCTGTCACCACCTATAGGAGCAATAAACGGCCTTTCATCAATATGAAGACCCATCTGAATAGCATTGTCTTCAAGAGTATTAGTACACTCTCTAGGAGGCATATGAAACGTATGGGTCTCTAGCCTCCATCTTTCTACCAAAGTTGTAATTAACTGGCAATTAATAGAAATACTAGCCAACTGTGCAACTCTGACAAATTCTACTAGTATCAAATGAGGAAGAATATCTCCTAGAACTCCCTCCATAACAGCAGGTATGAAGTGACCTCTCATCACTCTCAAAATTCTATATTCACATCTATCCCAAATATGCTCTGAAACACGAATAGACTGATACGCAATAATGAACCATCTTCAGGGCCAAAATTTAACACTCTATTATGAGACGAAGATGATGCCATTTGAAATCTATTTAAACAAATAAACCATAAACTTCATATTTTAATTGTAAGCAACAAAAATTAACTTTAATAATTTTATTTTGTTATAACACAAGTTTTACCTTAAATAGAGTCTATGAATTATTGTATTAACAAAAATAACTCTTTCACTAAATTTACATACAATTAGTATTTCTATAGCATATATTTCAATAATGGCAGGTTATAAAAGCTTACAATAAATTTATATATTAAAAATATCATTTTACAAAATTTATTTCTTTAAATTTTGTATAATGTAATCAACTATTATATTTTTATTACACTTAAATTAATAGTTTTAACACATAAATTTATTATTATTAATCTAACTCATAAGTAACTGCAATCTTTTTAAAAGATTCAAATATCTATAACTAATTATTTATTTTATTTGATTTTTAGTATTTTATATTTTAAATTGACATATTCAAATTTATTTATTACTAATTTTATATATTCATTTTTTTCACTTAAATTATTATTCTTTTACTCTTGTAATTTTTAAAATTATCTAATTTATAATTAGCTTATGACTAATTTTGTTTTTTGATTTCAGAATTTTAAATTATTTAATATTTTTTAATTATGTGACAAATTATTTTTTATTATTAATTTTATAAATTTAACAATTGCAGTTTTTTATCAATGTAAATTTATTAATTAACATATTTATTTTTTATTATTTCAATTATATTTTGTTATAAATATTTTTTATTTTATTAATCTAGTAACGATCACATGTAATTCTAATTCATATATTTATCTAATTTAATTATTGTACATTTATCAATTAATTTATATTTATATATGTTTAAACTCTAGTTATTTTAACAAAATAATATTTACAATCCTAAATAAATAATATCAACATTATTTTTACTTTTAAATACAATTTTCTACTTAAAAAATAAAAAATAATATAAATATTATAATATATATTTTAATTATATATCTGATAATTCTAATTTAAAAATATAAATTTTTATTTTCCTATTTTTTACATGCAAAAAAAATACAAAAGAATTAAATACCTTTGCTGTTGTAGTGTTGAATGAAACTAAGATCTTTCACTCTTACTCAAATTCTATGGCTCACGTAAAAAAATCTTTCTAAAATGAAAAATAATTTTATTTATTTAAAAATACATTAATATTTATATTTAATACAAAATAAATTCTTCTTACTTTACAAATTTTTAAAACAGCAAAATCACTATGTAAAATGATATATTTTGTCTACTGTCCAAAATTCTCTATATTTTTTTTCTGGTTTTACCGACACTGTTTAAACAAGAAAGAAGATAAAGCTAAGAAAGAGAAGCAGGAGAAAGAGGCAGGCAGGAAACGTTTTAGAAACTTTACCACTTGACCCAATTAAAAGAGTGACAGTCTTGCTCATGCTGACACCCATGTTGGTTAAAATAATGGCGACACAAAAATTGAATCTAAGTTGTCAAACACTGCAGATAACATCCATGTGTTAGCATTGCAGTCGTTAATAATTTTTTAAATTTTATTTCTATTATCTTACAACACTTGTATCACGTAGCATTTCCTATTCTAGACAGAGAATTTGTTTAGTAATAGGCAAGTGTGGAGAATTTGTTTCTCCGCTTACCCTGTTTCATGTCACATAATTACTGCACCAAATCTTAACCATCTTATATGTTATTATAATATAAAATTTTATTAAATAATGTATTTTAATAAAATGGAAGGCTAAAACTAAATAATGCACCCCTCATATGAAACTTCACGAGTATCCTGATCTTACAGTGACAAAGACGTGAATATTAGAATTTAGAAAATTGCAAAGATTATTAAAGCATGCTGTGTACCATGAAAACCACGGGTTTCAAGATGCATCTACGTCCCACGTAGAGTAACAGCTGCTCAAGCGATCACCGTATCAAAGTTTAGTTGTAAGCTTGGTCGTTGGGAGATTTGCATAAACTTTCCCAAAAGCGTTTAATCTTAAATTCATAAGCATCTTTATATTTATATTTATATTATTATTATTATTATTATTATTATAACACAAGCAGCTTCGTGACAAAGACGAGAATGAGAAAAGTCTCGACTCCGTCCACCATTCATAACTATATTTATATTTATGACAACATGTTGTTAAACAATTCAAATGGTCCTCGACTCCGTCCACTGTACAACTTCAACACAATTTAGAAAATTAAGATTGTTTCTGTCGATAGAAAAGAATGTAATAGAATGGAATGAAATAGAAAATAATATGTTTGTTATTTGACGTACTCAGATTAATTAAAATAAGATAAATAAAACCTGATAGAATATAGTTTCTTTGGTGTGATATCCCTTCGTTTCTTCCCTCAGGAGTACAGGATAGAACCGCTATTTTTACAATTTCTATCACAAAAATATATTATCTCAAATTAATCCTCAAAGTTATATGAAACAAGAATTGTAATCTTTATAAAGTTTAAAAACTCCTATATTAATCCTTACTTTTATAAAATATCATTTAATTTATTTTGAGTGAAACGAAATTGAAATATAAGATAAAAATATATATTTGTTTTTGCATAATCAAGACAAATAAATTTGAAGACTAAACTTTTGAATTACTACTAATATAAGAATTCATTCAATTATCTTTATTTGATTGATTTCATTTCATTCTATCCCATTTCAAACCATTTCACACGCCATTAGTTATCCAATCATAACCATAACGTTGTACAAATTGAATTAAGACCTGTTAATGAAGGTAATTGGCTACACATATAGTTAACAACTGCCATAAACCCACAAGGAAAAAAAGATCAGTGAGCAACATTTCAAGGAACATGTAACAGAACACTGAACAGAGGAGAAGTCATCCAACGCATTGTGAAAAAATGGAAAGAAAGTATTATCACTCTTAACTAAAAGATCATTGAAAGCTCGTATTGGAGATATCATCAATGTTTACCCACCTTCTGAAAGCACAGGGCACAAAACTCCTTCCAGCAAAAAAACCAAACTTGGTCCTGAACATAGAAAATCGATTGTTGTTGCTATTATTGCCTGAAGTAACATCAACAGCCAGTGTTACTTGGGTGTCCATTGGATGAAACGCTATGCTACTTTCCTGTACTCCAAGATCACTACCACTGCCATCCAAAGCTTCAACTTCACTATAATCAAAATTAAACACCAAAGAACTCCTCCTCACACGCAGCCACTCCATAACTTCAGCAGTAACTTTTTCACACTTCCTTACCTTGAGTTTAACCAAATTGGGACATCCCGAAGCAAAAGCTGCAATCCCAGCATTAGAAACGGGGCATCCCTTAATGCACAGCTTCTTAAGTGCGACACACTTTGAAGCAATGCATTCAATATCTGCATCACCAACAGTACCAATCCCACAAAGAGCAAACCTTTCCAAACTCTGGCAACCAGAAGCAATTGCCGCTAAGCTCAAAGAGGTAGGATACATAGCAATCAACACAAGCTCTTGCAAATTAGAACAATGTTTAGCAACAGAAACCAAACCACCATCACCAATCCTATTAGTCCTCCACCCATCGATGTGAAGCTTCTTCAAAAGCCTACATCGCTCCACAACATCAGAAAGCCCCACATCTGAACACTCTGGAGTTTTCACCAGGTGCAAACTTTCCAAACTCGAACACTTGGAAATCCCCAGAAGACCCACATCACTAACCTGAACCTTCTCAAGATGAATTTCAACCAACCCAAAATTCAACCTCCCAACAGTCTCTAGAGTCGCATCCCAATCTCCCAAACAACGAATCAGCGTCAAAGTTTGAAGCTTTTTAGAACCAATTATAAGCGGCGCAAAAATGTGCCCATTGACAAGCTCCTTAAGACAAATTGATTTCAACGAAGAAGAAACCATAGAAAAAGGAACCAATTGGGTGTTTCCTTCATCAAACCCTCTAAGCCTCTTCACAGTAAGCTCTTCAAGAACCGTACAGTGATTAACGAAAGCGTAAATACCCTTAGCGCCAAACACACACGAGCCACAAGAAAGCTTCTTCAGAGCCTTCAAATTCGCCGCAACACTGGCCATTCCGATCTCGGTGACTTCCCTGCACCCGCGAAGCTTCAAACGCACCAGATTCTTGCACCGCAGCGAGATCAAGATCAAAGCGTCGTCGTTTATGCTCGTCGACTTTCGGTCGCATCGCAGAGCCAGCTTCGTGACCGAGTCAAACCTAGCGAACAGAGAGGGAACCATCTCCACCAAGTTCGCCTGAGCGTTCAGGGATAGCCGGTGGCGGCTCTCGCCATCGACGCGTAGCCATCTCCGGCAGACGGTGGAACAGCTTTTCCGATCGACGTTGCTCAGGAACTGAAAGATTCCAGCCAAACACTCGTCAGGAATGTCGGCGGTGTAGTCGCGGGTTCTGCCGATAGATTCGTCGGAAAAATCAGCGTCCCCATAACCGATTCGGTCGATGTTGAAGGTTGCCCGGCGACTGAGGTCCGGCGTAGAAACAGGGGTGGACGGTGATTGTCCCATTATAAAATGTAAAAATGTAACGTGTGTTTGTTTCTTTGTGAGCGGTGTACCTATTTAATTTATGAGAACAAGTAATCCAATAATGCAATAAGTGATTAGCTTTGGCAACAATGAAGTTTGGGACAGATATACATAGGTTTCAATGTTGCACTCGTCAAAGGTTGAAGCGCGTGTTGTCCCCACGCAACCATGGACGAGAAGGTTACCGTATGGTTTCGTTCGTGCATCATAGTCAGGCACGCTTGCGTGTCATTTGGGCATTCTATGAGATTGAGAATGCGAATTCGAATGAGAATGATGATTTTCATTGGACCTGCCTCGTGGCTGTTATAAAATTAAAGAAAATGTTAAACGGGGAGTATTGATTATTTTAGTTTATAATTTTATTTATTTTTTTAACATTCTAAAATAATATTATTTTACTTTTTAAAAATTAAATTAATTATACTGAACAATTTTAAAATAATTTATAATTAAAACATAATTTTATAAAATTAAAAATCAAATTGATCACGCATATAATTTAATAGATTAAAATAAATATCTATTCAATATAAAAAAAGTATGTCCATTTAAAAAGTTGTTTTGTATTTAAATTTAAGTAATTGATAATATTTAAATTTTATTAAAGATTATAATATTTTATATTATTAGTCCAATAATTATTTTAAAATATTGAAATTTAAGTATTAGAATTAATAAAATTATAAAATTAATGATAAATGTGATTGTTCTGGGTCCGGGGATCGAATTTTTGTTCCTGTTTAGCGGAGAAACTTGGGGGAATTGCATTCGGCGGGGACCACATGGGTTTTGGGGAGGGCCTTTGGCGTTGGAATCTATGTTTGTGTCTTGTCTGTCACAGCAATGATCATGGCCTGTTCCAAGAACGAGACTTTTGAATTTGTTGCTGATGATGAAAGTGGAAACTTTGACTTGGACCTGGTCCCTTACCCTGTGCTTCACTTTTATTTGTTGCTCTCCTTTTTATTTTCTCCATTAGTTTCATTTTGTTTTTCAGACTCTCAAAAGGAAAATAGTTTAAGGTCATTTTGCTTTCTTTCTCTTTTGTTTTATCGTAAGGATACTTCTGAGTTCATCTGCTTCGATTTTAGTAAAGAAAAATATTCAGCTCAATTCAAATAAATTATTTCTATTTAGTTTGATATTATAGTTTTTTTAGTCTGTGCAAAATGACACATAATAAAAATTTTAATAAATAGTATTTTTTATAAATTTGTAGTATTAGTTAGTATTAATATATTAAATTTTATAATTTTTAATGAAAAATTATTATATAATTTTATTTAATTTATTTAACAAACTTAATCTATTTAATTTTATTTTAAAAATTTGTTGGGTTAATTGAAATTATCAAACATGATACATTTTACTTTCCATATTACTATTATAAATTTTTTTTAAGACGTGAGACTGCATTATTATTTAGTCAGTTCAGTGTATGCATGTCGATAGACTATCACAATATTGTCTGTTATAATTCTGTCAAGTTGTATTTTTAAAACAATTTCTGATATTTTTATTAAATTGCTGCAAAAACTTACATTAATATTTGTGCAAGAATTATTGGACCGACTAAAGATTTACTACCATATTGATTGTGTATTTGTCAATTTAGTTTATTTGCAAACTTGCTCAAGTTTATTTGTGTAAGAGAAGGTTCACACATAAAAAAGAATAGCTAGAGGAGAGCTAGAAAATAATCGGACTGCATTAATTAAAGAAAAAGGAATAGAAAAAAATACAAAAAATGGGCGATTTTAAAATGTCACTGAAGGTTTGGACCAATTTAAAATAAAAATAAAGAACATCGAAGTAGTGGACCAGTACAAGAAGAGAAAAGAAAAGCATGCGAGTAATAATAGTCTGCACTGGATCAGTGAGGATGGAGAAGGAAAAAACACAAAAAGAAATATATATTTTTAAAAAATAATGCTTACAAAAAAACACATCTTAGAGCTTACTAAACGACTAAATTTCTTCAAGCATAAACAAAATGAAATTATTTTTAGTTGTCCAATGTCAACTAGATCAATACCACTTTCAGCTAAAAATACAAAATCTCCTAAAATAAATCCAAAATTCCATATATTCGGATCTTTCACATGTCTTTTGGGATATGAAAAACCGCATAATAGATATTTCCTGTGAAAAAGTTTCAATACAAAATAAATTTATGTAGCCAATTCAAATGAATAAAAAATCATTTCAATGGAGTAACGAGAGAGATTAAGGATCTCCCTATATATGTGATCAAGAGCATGAGCCCATTGTCCATGCCCAAATACGGGCTATGATTTGAGCGAATTGACCAGAGCCTAGTTAACAAAATAAAGAAAAACAGGCTGAGTGGGCTTGCATAGGCACAATCCACAGCAGGTTGTTAAGATATGGCCCAGGTTGGTTCAAGTTTTGAATGGACTACCAAAATATTAACTTGGACTTGACCTTCCAATCTTTAAGAATTTTCCAAGTGTTTTCAAAATAAACTATTTAGAGTTTCAGACCTTATTTACTCATCTGTGCTAATAGAGTTATTTGGGTTTTATATTTTTAGTTTTCATTGGGTAAAGGCATTAGTTTAAGGAAAAATTAAAACAAATTCTAATTTTCATTGTTTTGTAGGTTTGTAAACTAAAGACGTTTTCATGGACTTGTTTGTAGACATGTAATTAAACGAGCTTACATGGACCCAAAAAAAGAGAGCGCTTACGAACAATCCTAATCTGCAGATGTTGGAGGTTCCAAAGACGATAGCATGTGGTCCTATAAATACCATCACTGTTGCTCTACAACTTGTATAGTGTTAGACCCAATCAAAACCACAGACAAGTTTAATTTCCCATTGTGCAACATGCATCCCATCTCATGGAGTAAAAGGATTTTGACAGAATGAGATGCAAGTAGTGTTGAACAGATTCTGACAAAGAAAAAGGTGTTGAAAAGATAACTAGGCATCTTTCTCACGTCAAGAATAATTTTTCTTTAACTAATTATTTAATCAAAATATATTTTTTCTTTCTTTAATCAATACTCAAAATTCTTTTATCAACATTATGCAAAATGTGATGTACAGTTAAAGGTTGCCTCAGGCAAGCCCTTTGTCATAATCATGTCATGAACAAGTGCCTCAATGGCCATGGTTTTGCAAATCCATCTGTAATTCTACACATCATGGGATCATGTACACGATTTTGTATTCATCTACATATCTTTTTTTGTATGAAATATAGAACATGCACACTTGATCACAGTCAAATGTGCTCTTTTTTTTTTTTTTTGTCAAAAGTCAAATATGCTCTTATGTCGTGTTAAAGATCAACTATGCTAAGAACTTGAACTATCGAGTAAAGGTGCATGATTTGTTGTTTAATGTATGATATGTTTGATATTGTGTTGAATTTGACGGGTTTTTCCTTAGTAGACTAAAGGCGGGTTATGTATTACCGAGAATTGGATTGGGAAAATGACCATAGGCACAGCTTGAGATTTTATTTTTTCTTTTCCTGTTAGCATGAATATTTTAACTGAATCATACCATAATTTAACTCAAAATACTACTATAATTAATCATTAACCTTTATAAATTTTAATTAAATTCAATTATTTATTTTAGATAAAAAATTTAATAAATACTTATGAAAAAAAAAAGAATAGACTCAAACTTTTACATAAAGTTCACATCCCAACTTTTAAAGAAGTTAAATATAAATTTTAAAAAAATAAAAGTTAACTTAAATTATAAAAATACATTAATTCATTTGATCTCCTTATTGTTATTTTTAAAGTATTTATTGATAAATTTATTTAAATTAAACTTATATTTGCATTATGATATGTATAATTTATTTTTCAAATGCACCTATATATATGGGTCATTTTCCCCAACTGGATTTCTTGTCCTAGCCTAGGACAGTAAATCTTTTGGCACAATGGTAGGCTCTCAAGTCTGTTACGTGTAGTTATAACCTGTTCACGTCTTCTTGTCTTGTGCTTGTAAGTAACCTTTGACCAAAAACACAAAAAGAGGTTGTCATTTGTCAAACAGTTTTCCTGTTTGTCGTGGAAATTGGAGGAGTGTCATTATCTATAGTCTCTTCAAGGTCTTATAATTACGAACTGCAACACAGCCTCAACTCTCAACATGTTTTTTAACTCAATATATGTGTATGAAGTTTTGAAAATAAAAATTCTCTTACCTTTTATTTTTATAATATTTTTAATTTTAAATATATGTTATATTTTTAAAATAAATAGAAGTATATAACATAACTCTCTGTAACATCTTCTAATGTATATATATTTCTAATAATCTTGCTATTACTTATAAAATAAGTATTAAATAAAAAGTATATAATTTACTATCTTAAAAATATAAAAAATACTTTTATTATTTAATAAATAATAAAATTATATACATATATGATAAGAAATTCAAAATTATATTTTTTTAATGTGATCTAACCGCATGATAAAAATTCATATATAAGATTTTTTTATAAAAATCTCATTATATCACAAAATTCAATGCAATAAGAATATTAAATATTATAAATTTTAATTAAAAATATAAATTTTTTTATCGTATACCATTAAGCATACGTGTTAAAAAAAACTGTATGTTCCAATAGATTTAATAAAAGAGAACTATCCAACTGAAGTAGTTCAAATTTATTGAATAAAACATAAGGTTTGAATTTAAAATTTTGAGATCAAATCAAATTTAAACTTTTAATTGATTTGTTCAAGTTTAAGTTTAATGCTAGTTAAACCTTTAAAATCTGAAAAAAAAACACTCAAACTTTGAATATTATTTTGAGTTTAAATTAGTTTTAAACTTTTTTTTCTCATCCACTAAAATTCATTCCACGCAACAAGTCAACTTAAATGAACAAAATAGTTTGTTTTTCTAGCTCCATATTCAATCAATCACTTAGTTAATTATGTGTGCAAGTTGATTTCAAATTTAAATTTTCAAATTGCTTGCCAAACCTCCCAATTAATAATTAATAGGGGTCATGCTATAACAAATGTTTCAAAAGTAAAAAAAAATTAAGATTTTGTAATAAGAATACAATAAGAATATGAATAGATAATATTAAATATTACACTTTCTCACTTTTAATTCTTTTGTAAAACATTCTCTAATTAGAATAATAACTATATAGTTTTCTTCATGTGACATTGTTATTATGTGAAAGAAATGACGTGATATTCTAGTACAAAGTTAGTATATAAATATAATTGCTGAATATTTTAATGTATTTGAGGAAGCAAGATAGGCTACATAAGTGGCAAATGCAGGTATAAGGGTGAAAAAAATGGAGTGTGGGTGTCCCACTTGAAAATGAAGCTAATGATATGTCAAACTGGCATGGGGCGGGCTAGTCAACCTCATGGCTACTAGTCAAGTTGAGGCATGTTCTCGTTTGCTTTTTGCCCTCTCCCTAAGTCAAAGCTATGATTGAGCTCACTTTTCATGGGTTTACAATTAATGGTGTAGCTTAGGTGGATGGCAAAAGCATGCATCCTTCGCGGTGGTTACATCTTCAGTTCTGTGCTTGTTTTATTCTTAGTGCAATATCTACAAGCAGCTATTGCGACAACACTTGCCAGTGGAAGCAAAATAATGCCCACTTATTGCTCTTTGATTTGCATCCTACAGCAATAGAACTCGTACGGGGAGCTTTAGCTTCGGCCTGCCTCATCATCCATTTTCACATTATGATTTCCAATTGGCTCATTACACAAGGTCAAGTGACTCATGGCACTAAGAAGAAAATAATAAGTTGGTCCAGATCTTCAATCTTTCTATTGATTCACATCACATCAAGTCATCAATATTTTTTTTTTATATTTTACCAACCACTATTTCCTTTGCAATGGATTTGATTTACCCCTTTTTAAAATTAACTCAAGACACACACAAAGATTCTTATATACAATCAAATGCATGTTGGATCAGCTTGGCCAGTGGGCACATTGATTAATAATGTACCTCCGAAGTCATCCACAGGTATCTTGCAGTCTAATACAAAATCATGGCTTAGGCAGGGTTTGAAAAGTATGAATCACATCATTGACCACGAGTAGAGACATTAAGGGGGAAAAAACCTCCTGGGTAATTAAAAAGGGGAAAATTCATTGATTTTTGGCCCATCACAAACTTCATATATAATCTCTCATTGCTTAAGCCCAAGAAAGACAAGTACTAGTGTTAATTTTTGAGTGGATAGGAATTTTTTAAATAACAAATTGTGTCATTCATTCTTAAAGATATTATAATTTTTAAATGATACTCATCATAGAAAACTAGGAATCAAACACAAAATTATTGGATCCAAACAGTACTTCATCTGTTGTAGAGATTGGATCATTTTATTAATCCCGCAACAAAAATGTCGAATTATTTCACAATATGTGACAAATCAAAGAAAAAGGTCTAACTAAATGCTCCAAAAAAATATGAGTTCGGTCCAACTGCTAAAGCAAGGAAGAAATTTTTTAAAATGGCGTAAAGAAAGAAAAGAAAGAAGGATTAGTAAAGTGATGAATCCTAGTAACACCTTTTTATCATGTCCTTTTCAAAACATCATTCACACTATTCGACACAGTTCATATGGATTCACTAAAACATATAGATCTTATTTCTTAGTATTTAAGGATCTCAACTAAAATTTATCCAGTAATAAAAAAATAAATGTAAAGTGTATGTTTTTATATATTTTTTTAAATGAAAATCATGGGGAAGAAGGAACAAATTTGCGTGCGGTCAATTGATATGCGCCACGAATTAGAACAATGGAAATCAGATTAGGGAAAACAAGACCCTGAAAAAGGCAATAAACAGGACATAGCAGGTTCATGTACTGCTCAATATCTGAGGCTCTACGATCGGAGATGGAAAAAAGCAAAAAAAAGAGTGTAAAACGCCCACGCAAGAGAATCTTTCCCGCAAATTTTATCCTACCCAACTCATGTTTATCGTATTTGATTATAATTTCTTATAATGTTGTTTTGTAAAAGGTTGACTGCAAAAAAAAAGTTCCGCATTGGTTGAAAACTTTATACAAATTTTATTATAAATTTAATCTCAAGATCAAAAATTTAAACCATAAATTACATAATTTCAACCTTATTTCTCATCAAATCAAATTTATAATATCAAAATCATTTAAAATTATCATAAGCATCTAAATTAACAAACAAAATAAATGTTTTAACTTAATTTATAGTCATAAATTTGAATACCAATAAATAAAACTATAATAAATATTCAAATATAGGATTTTGTCGCTTATAATATTTTTATTGATTTAAGTATTATCGATTTTAAATAGATACTTGAAGTGTAAATAAAAAATTATTTAAAATTAAATTATGAATGTTCACCTATATTGGTATTGAAGCCGGTACTAAGTTTCTTGTTAGCTCAACTTTCTAATCTTCACTTCCATGATGAGTATAATAGACCGGTAGTTTATTACTACTTAGTAGTTCTATGTATGTTTTGCAATGATACGTCTGAATATTTCATGACCAAAAAAGATCTGAATATTTGATTACCTTCTCTGCTTAATTTTAACTTGAGCTTGCAACTTTCACCAATATAAAAGTCTCAAATTGTTTAGACTTGGGACCAAATCTGGCTCAAAGGATTGTCTTAAAAAAAGGCAAATTTCCCATACTCACATTCATTATTTTGTTGTTCAATTTGCCATTTGGTGAAAATTAAATTGGCCATGCCCCTATTAACCTTTTCTCTAGGCAGGGAAATATAAATGGTCCATAATCTCAAATTAACTTTTTCTTTTGCCTTCTTATTTAGAATGAGTCACGGGTTATGGTCCAAAAAAAGTTATATGCCATAACCAGAGAGAAGAGGAAGGGAGAATACGACAACATCTTCACAAGGTCAATTTTATATGCTAATTGCTGTGGAAGAAATAGCATTGAGGTCAATGTCTAAAGGTTATAAATGTAATACAAGTACAAAAGATTATATCTCAGCGAGGTAGATTAACACTTAATTAATATGGCGCAACAATTGATGATCTCTTAAATAAAGATTAGTTGACTTCTAACTAGGTTAATGCAAACACAACCTGTATTTTTGTTTCTCAGTGCTTGTTTTTAGCAAATAGGGCCATGCCTTTTAACATTGATTTATTAAAGTGACACAGTTTTTTAACCAAGTTAAAAAAAATAAAATAATACAGAAATTACCACTGTTCACAATGAAAAGCACACACACACACACTAGGGGAAAATATATTCTCATCTTTATTTCAAAATTTGGATTTGCTGGATGACACTGCTTTCTCTCTCAGTGCCTCGCAGCTTGAGCCGTGAAAGTGCAGAAAGAAAAGAAGAGAAAGCAGAGATGGTAGAAGAAATATAGGAGCCTCACATTTAAGAAAGAAGAAAGGAAAGGTAGAAAAAAATCACACAGATCTCTTCTCTAGGCAAAGAAATGCAAGTTTCATCTCTCTCTTTGCTGGCAATTCAGACCCTTTATCGTGCAACACAATCAAATAGTTTAAAAGAAGCACTGGACGATTATACAAATATGGATCACTGTGCTTTCCAAAAAATATTTATGGGGCTTTGTCTTTGTTTATTAAATGTATTTTTGGAGCACAAATGATATCAAAATTTAAATTTGGTATGAGAAAATGTTAGCAATTGAAACACATTGGCCACACGACCAGAAAAAAAATATGTAATGGTAAAATTTGTATGTATTTTCTAATAAAAATTGTACATATGTTATTTTTCCTTCATAAAAAAATGATATTATTACAATAAACAAAGGAGATTCTCTGGGTTGGATTTTCTATAAAGGCAAACCAAAATGAAATCAATTAATAAACGTGTCATAATCATTGGACCATCATGTTAAAAAATATTTGTTTTAGTCTTTTTTATAAACAACGATAGAATGAAGTATTTTTTTTCCTATTTATAAAAAATATAAATTTATTTTTAGATACATTAAACTTTGAAAAAACTTAATAATTACTTTATTATGAAATTTTTATTAACGAAATGTTAACCCTTTTTTTAATCAGATATTTAATGCTATGAATACTTTTTAAATAAAATATAAATTTACAATAAATAATTATTTTAATTAATTTTTATTGATTAATCACTTATTTCTCATAAAAACAACCACGAGTAATGTATTAATTTATTCAAAAAGCCTGAGTTGCAATAAGCAAGAGCCAATTGCTTTTGAATGTAATTGTATGAGATTTTAAAGGAATGCCAGCTGAACATCTTTTAAAACACTTTGATTTTGTAATTGATAATTTTTCAGAAAAGAAAATAATTTTAAAAAACTAATTAATTAATACACTTGGTATTTTAACATTTTAAAAACAAACAATCAAAATAAGTATATTGACAAGTAAATTCAAAATATTATATTATTAACATTTCTCAATGTTTTATTTATTGCAAAGTTTCCAATATTGTCTTTAGGTGTAGAATTATATTAGGGTGAACAAAGTTTTGCTATATTTAAATTTGGTGTGATTCCTAAATTTAAGAATCAAGTCGTAGTTTATACACTTCAACTATTTTTTAGGGCTTGACTTACTTTTTTTAAAATTTTGTCTAATTTATTTAATAAATAAGCCAAACTTAGTTACGAATAATCTGACTTATTTTGCATGATTTTTTTACTTGTGTATAATATTTTCAAATAATATATACCTAAATATATAATTTTTGAACAATTTACAAAAATTACTAAAATATGAGATTTAAATATTGTTAATATTATTTTTTAAAATATTATAAAATTATCAAAAATTAAAAATTACCAATAGCAATAGAATTTTTAAAAATTAATAAAAAATAAAAAAAACCATTTTTAAAAATAATAAAAAAAGTAAAACATATAATTGTCCAAATAAATTTTTAATTTAAATTTTTTTTATTAATAATTATTTAAAATTTCATCCGAAATTCTATAGTTTGATATATTTTTTCTATATAAGAAAATATAATTTACATATCTTGTATTCCAATGTTTGTATATTAAAAATAATTATATTAATTTAAAAGGAAATTGAAGTAGTTATATGTGTATATTTAGATGAATCAGTGCATATTTAATTTTAGATAATTTTAAATGAGTTTTTTAATTGATGTTCTTTTTGGCTAAATATTTTTTAGTTAATGTTAATGAATCAATAACAAATTATTAATATGAAATTTATCTGGACATAAAATTAAACTAATTTTTTCTTATAGTCAGACGTAATTTTAAGCGTAAAATCAAATATACTTAAATTAACTAATCAAGATATAATTAAAAAAATAACTAATCAAGAAAATTTTATACAAAAAACTTTTGCAACTATCCGATGCGGTGGCAAAACCAAATGAACATTTTCGTGTTGAATAGAAAAAAATGTAGCATTATTTTTACAAAATAGTTCAAATTAATATTATATATATATATATATCATATTATGTATAATTTTTAATCACTTATTTTTATATACATAAATTCTAAAAATAATAAAGGAAACACATTAAAAATTGTTAAAAAAAATATTTTACTGTTATATAAAATCAATCTTAATACAAATATCCGTTATTGTTTTAGAAAAATTTAGTAATATACTATTTAATACTCTTTTTTAATATGTTTTTTTATTAAAAATTATTAAAAACGAAAAAAGTATTAAATTAAAAGTGAGGAGAGATGTGATTAACATAACTTAGCTGTTATTATTTTATACGTCTTTAACAAGTTATGAAGAACAATTTTCTTTTCTAAATATTGTTGAAGCGAATAGTCACTGACTAATCACTCTATTGGATTCACTAATTAAATGATTTTCAGAATACTTTTATAGTATACGATGTGTTATTGTGCCGTTAAACATAAATTATGGGCATTGCTTATGTGTGTATAGAGTCTCCAAGTCTTAGTGTACAGTATCTTAGTACTGTATGGCTCTGATTTATCTCGTGACAATAACTCTTGTCATAAACACTATCTATACAGGAAAAATTCTTTGTCTGTACTAACTACGAGCCTTCGATTTTATGGCACTGGCTGAGAAGAACAGAGAGCATGCTCATTAATAGCTTATATTTATGATGTCAACTTGTATATCTTTAGTACTTTAGAATACATTAAATTTTATTTTGGATCTAATAAGATATATCTTTAGTTCGTACAATTTTTTTTAAAATATTTTTTTAATCTACGCAACATTGCATATTATAAGAAGTTATATTAGTATGTAACTCATCTTATGAAAAACCTTACAACTTCAATGCACAAAGAATTTAGTATGTAAGTAGAACTCTCGTATCCATAGACCACTTTCTTGGATTCAGCTCTTACACAGCATGCTTTTTAAGTGATAGCAAATTTTTTGTTGGTGTGTATCAGCTTTCACGGTAAAAGTTTGTTGAGTTACTAGGAAGCCAATGTACCTTTTATAGGCAGTAGAACGGATTGCGTAGCTTTGTTTACCGATGATCTTTAACTTGAACAACCCCATGCCCAAAAGAAAAATTTTCAAAATCGAGTGTGGGAAAGGGAACAAAATAACCGAGTGGGGCTCTTAATAGTGTTATACATACATGAGATTTTATGTTAGGCACGTGGACTAACATATAATGTGACGCTAACAATGGACATAATTAATTGCTCATATGACATAGGACATCCTTGATTCATGTAAAACCAAAAGGACAATGATGCGTTATCATTGTTATGTTGCCTGGTGGAGATAAATAATTGATCTAATTGAGGCAATTTGCGAAATACCCCCAACGATCCTATGGTTTATAGCTTGTTAATTTTTCATCTAATCACAGATCTTTTTAATGCAGTTTAACAGAGATACGGATCAGCTTGGAAGGAAGCTACAGAATGTGGCTTGGAACCAAGAACTAGGAATGACATGTGTACGTATAAACAGAATCATGACTACGGGAATTTCTGATAGATTCACGTGGAAACGTGAAACACGATTTGTCATTCCCATCGTATCATATATATAACACCCTTCATTATTGGTGAGGTAATTTAAATTTGTATCCACCCAAACTAAAGAATGACACCTATCGCCTTAAAGGAACACCACATTGGAGTAAAAGAACACTCCAAGATTCCAGAGACAGATGTTGTTACGGTTGATTATAATTTAATACGCGTACAAAAGACATGTACATAGTTGGTGGCGTTAGTAATGCACAGTAGCGGCTTGCAGGGTTCCCATTTAATGGTTACAATTGTGATAACGACAAATCTTGGATATAATATTTTAAGTATTATTTTTTTATTTATTAAAGTTTTATTTTGATAATCAACGTAATAAAATATTTTATATGTTTTTTAAGACAATCTTAATATTAACTAAAAATACTATTATATCTATTTAATACAAAAGATGGAGGAAGGGGAAAGAATGGGAGAGCAAAAAGAGTATGTTTCTCGCAGACAAAACGGCAAAAATAATGAAAAAGTAACGGAGAGAGAGAGATAAGGCTTAAGGTTAAGGGTGTTGTGGTTTCGATGCGTGCCCTTTTCTTTTCTTTTGTGTGCTGTCTTTTCTTTTTGCTCATACGGATTCTGCTTGCGTCGTTTCCAATACTGAGGGTGGGTCTTATCCTATGAGACCAAGCCAAGTGTTGTCTCTTTTTACCCAAACTCTACCAATCTACTGTAGCCAAATGGGCATGATCTTTAGGTTCTCCTTCGTCGCCTTGTTCTTTGCCATTCCTCCTTCGTTTCGGCACCTTCTGTCCTAAATTACGATTAAAGCCTCAGAGATTCCTTTGCCCGGTTGTAATTCGCCCTGAATGGAAAGGAAAAGGGTAAAGTCTTTTATTCAATTAATATTTTTAAGTATTTAAATATTAACAACATTTTAATACAAATTTACTAATTTTATCTTACATTTTCTTAATATTTATTATTGAAAACTTAAATTAAAAGTAAATATTTTTTAATATTTAAAACATAAACAGATTAAAATATTTTCAACCAAAATAAAACTGCCATTTCGTCTTCAATTAATTTCATCGTAAATTAATGGCATACGTAATTCCATTTATATACAATACGTAAGTATAAATTATCTACTATAAAGTATAATAATATGCCTTTTCTTGATTTTTAATGCACTTTTAATATTAAATTTATTAAGAAAACATTTTTAAGTGTTTATATATATACACTGCAAGAAAAAAAAAGTAAAAGGTGAAAAAATCCAAGATAATACGGCTGACCACATTTTTTTATTAATTGAAAATAAAAATATTATAAAAAATAAATAAATTTTTAGTTTCTTAAAATTTTATAATTTTTCATTTAGTTCTCTATTTTTATTCTTTTAAATATTTTTTGAAAAATAAATCATTCTATATGGTACATTTGGTTAGTAATTTATTAATGTTTTTAGTTATATATTAACCAATATTTGATTCGACTCATATATCATATAAAATTAATATTAATAATTAAGTGTTATTTACAATTTATTATTTTATTTATATTTTAATTTTAATTTTAAAAATATTAATTTATAAAATATTTTTTATTTAAAAATGTAAAAATATAATATTATTGATCACACATCTTTATATTATATTTCATTCAAATTATAAAAACTAATTTACATATTACATAAATAAATAAATAAGCTAACAAATTATTGATAAAATAATTAAATAAAAATTAAATAAGATTTATAAATTAAATTAAAATTTAAGATACCAAATAAAAAAATTATTTTTGAAGGACCAGATAATAATAATAGACACTACCTTTCATTGGTGGACGTTTGGTAGGTGCGACAAAAGAAATGATATATACTGCAAGTGATAGTATCAATCACGAACAGAAATTTTTTTATAATTATCAAAGAGAAAGGAAAATAGTAAAAAAATTGATAAAATAAAATATGTAATAACAATAGATACAGAGGAATATCATAAAAATAGTATGTGAATAATATTATTTTTTTAAGAGTTTATTTTTTATATATATAGTCAATATCAAAATTTATACAGTATACATTAGTGAAAAATTATTAAATTTTGTAATAATTAACTAAAAATTATCTATCATCTACAATTAAATTCATCTTTTAAAAGTACAGTTGAATAGATTTTTAATTTTATGAACTAATTCAAAAATTCAAAGTTTTTGTAAACAAAAAAAAAAAACATGGATCCCTAACAAACAAAATTACACTATATTTTTAATTTTTAACTTACGTATTAATTATACTGAAAAAGAACTTCATCAAACAATGATAGGATTCACAAATATCTTGAAATGAATTGACATTCAGCAAAATCGACTTCTGCTGTATATTTGTTTAGTTTACATTACGAAAAATGAGACTATGCATGATATAATTCTTTCTAGTTGAAATTAACAAATATTTTTATTTTTTTGGATAAATATTTTCTCTCTTCTGAACATGTTTGTGTTTTTGCACACACAGTTAACTAGATTAGATCCATACAAGGTTTCACTAACAACTAGACAACATTTTAAGTACTCTCATATCATTCAAAGCAATTATATATAAATATTTTTTTTTTCACAATCAAATAAAAAGATAATTTTAAGTTGACTTTTCACGCAAATTATATAAAATTTTTGTATCGATCATTTATGGAACACTTTAATTTACTTTCTAAATAATTTATTTTGTAATAAATAAGAATAATATATTTAATTTTAACAGTTTCTAATACATAATTTCAATAAAATATTTTAAAATAAGGAGAGTTACAAGTTTGAGACAAAATAAATGTTAAAGGACTAATTTAAATACATCGTAAATTTTAAAAGAATGATTTTTTAAGTCCTATAGCATTTCTTCACTGAGCCTGATGCATGATGCTGATCGTTTTGCTCACCTGAAAAATATAAATGTAAGGATGAGTACTCTACACTTCACCTTGCACGTTACGCATAATTACAATACCATTCAAATCAAGCATCACACAAACACAATTCAATATTCTACGAAGTTGCACCTACAGGTGCGTTCATTGCACCTTCAACTATTCTACACATAAACATACACGTGCACTTACTGCACGTTAGTTACGCTCACTGTGACACTGTGATTACAGTTTCTTGATACTCTCAACCTCAGAGACTTGCTCAGTTTCACACCATGGATGGTCGCCAGTTAGTCCCCACCTCACGGATACAACGTGTGCGGTCATGAACCCTTTAACAAATGTGTTAGTAAGAGGCTGAGTCAGAAGGAAAGTGTATGGCTTGTAGTGCACATACGTTCACTGTTAGTATCACCACCACTCTCTATTTCTTAAGACATTTCTACTACCTTATCTTCCACACCTCAGTATATCACTGTAACCATTCATAACTTTCGACATTTCAAACACAATCACAACTACATTTAATGTCATTCACACATATACTCATCAATTTCATGTTATTCATCATCAATCAATGGCATGTCCACATACATTCACCCACATTTTCACCACATCATAGTTTTTATCTTCACAAATTACCTGTACACACATAATTGGTTACATTACACTCAAACATACCACAATTTCATCACAATCCTATATCAATCAATGTTCATTTCATCACCCACATCGCCCAATAATTACCATGTCATGTTCCATACAAAACTTCCATTAAAACACGCATTCTTCTATGTTCTATCTCTACTATATTTCATTATCTAACATTACCAACAAATTTCGAACTCAAAGATATAGGGTAGAGTCCCCCTTACTTCAGATTGAAGACACACAACACAAATCAACAATGAAAGTACTCTTTATACGAATTTTCGTCCTAAACACATGGAAAACTCTATGAGAAATTGAGAAAACAAAGAAGAGAAGAAAAATCAAACCCAAGCTCTCAAAACTTACCTCCAAACATTGCAAACGCGATCCAACCTTCAATCTTGCACACAAACGGCTTTAAAGGTAATTTAATGGGTGAGAAAGGGTTTAGGGTTAAAATAATTGAATAAGGGATGAGAGGAAAAGTGAGAAATGAATTTCTTTAACCTTAAACCCCTCAAATACCCTAGGAGTCATGACACTCTCATTACAACGAGACATCTCTCGCTACAGCAAAAATGTAAAAGAAAATTACACTCTGATTTTTGCATAATCTCGCTACAAAAAGATCCTTTTTCTATGGTGAGATTGCATCCAAAAAATACCTTCTCTCTGTTGCCTTCACGCTACAGCAAGAAGTCTCTCGCTATAGTGAGAATGCAACAGAGACACCCAACTCGCCTAAGACCTTCTCACTAGAGCAAGCATGTCTATGTAGTACACACTAACCTATAGTTCCAATTAGTCCAACCTAAAAACAAAGTTCACATTCATATTCCAACCATAATATACACATCTATATGTATTTATATACATATCCACATTACCGCATAAGTTAAACACACATTAAACTAGTAATCCACATATTTTCACACACATATTTATATCATCACATAAATCAAATACACATTTAAATAAGAATCCACAATTTATATTAATAAACAAATACTATTATAAAACTCAGGACATTACATTTTACCTTTACTTTTTATTTTATTTATTTATTTTTTATCAAAATTATTGATTAATTATGAACCAACATTGCATTGATAAGTTTCAGAAATCATCAATTAAATATTTTTTCAAAATTACCAACTATAATATAAAGATGATTATTTATATAAATTATCGATTAAATATTACTCAAAGAATGAAATTCTTTGATAGGTATTATTTATTTATTTGTTATTTTTTATTTCCTCATAATCAAATCTTTATTTAGGAGCATAATATTTAATTTTGAAAAACTTTTAACCTGTAAAACTATGTATCTATAATTTAAAATAGTTTTTGCTAATCAAAGTCACCTATCACCCTGCGCATTAGTGATTTACTAAAAGATATGAGTTTGTATTAGTTCAAGAGCGGTGTAATATTATTTTCTTACTAAACCTTTTTTTATGCAACTCACAGCTAATATATGCATTTGTGATCTATGAATGCTTGACTTTTATTTATTACTTTTCTAATTTCAAAACGCATTCTTCTTTTATAGAGATCTCATAGCTTATACATAGGTTGAAGTACTAAACACAGCCAAAATAAAAGTCAGCTACAAGTTTTTATTTTTCTCATCAATTTGACAATTTAAAAATTGTCTGCAATAGCTAAGTATGTTAGAGTCAATGTAGATGTTTAAAAGGTAAACGCCACGGTATTATTGTCCTGAATTTGTTTTTAATTTTATGTACATAAAATTCATGATATAAGAAATTTTTACACACATATATAAATTATTACCATATTAATAATACATGTCATTTATTTATATTAATCTACATTTGATCATCTAATTATAAATAATTATATCCATTAATATTATTAATTTTAATAATTAATTAAAAAGTATATTTATTATATATTTTATTTGAGTATTTATATTGATACATTAAAATTAAACTATTTATATACTGAGATTTTTAACATTAAAATATATATATAGCCATGACTTTATTTATGTTATAGTGTGCATCATTCACTTTTTAAGAATTTTATTAAACTCAACTTTTAGAACTAAGTTTAAACATACATAAATAAAAAAAATTTATAAAAAAATACATAGTTATTATATTAAAGTTATAAAAATATAATAAATATTATTTTTTAATAAAATTTTATTATTATTTGTTGTTTATTTTTTATCTTAAAAACTGAAGTTAACAAAACTCTTTATTTAAATATATTTATTTAAAGAAGGCTAATAACATACTACTTTAATTATATACTAAAATATATTAAAAAATTGTAAAGTATGAATAATAATGATAAAATTAGAAATAAATTACTAATTAAAAAGTAAAATTTATATATTTTTATAATTTTTAAAATATTTTAATCAAAATCACGTTAATTATGATAATATTATTTTTCAGCATGATGAATTTAAGATATATTTTCTTTTAATAAAAAGGTATATAAATGAAAAATTAAAAAAATTATTATTAATTTTTAAATAAATTATATTTATATTTATAGATTTTTAATTTAAATCAACTATGAATACACACTTATTTTTTTATATTTTACAAATTTTTCACTATATATAAACAAAAATCATAAATTTATAAAATCGATATTTAAAACATAATGACCTATATACCTAATCTCATTAGGTATAGCCATCTGCCATTCTTATTTTGTGACATTTATCATACAAGTTTGACTCAAACTAAAAAAAAAAAAATTATTTATCGACATTTTATTTTTCTTTAATTATTTCATTTAATATTTAAATTATTTAAATTAAATAAATAAAAATGTGTTTGTAAATTATAATAAATATTATATTAATTGGATTAATTTTTTAAAATAAAAATAAACATCTTTTGATTCAAATTATATATATTTTTATTAAAAATTTATTTAAGTTAAATAAGACTATTAAAAAATAAAAATCATAAATATAACATTTTAAATATTTTTTATTATTAATAAAGTTATGATATTCGTCGTATCGGATTGATCTGATAAACATTCAAACTAAACCAATTTAATTAGATCACAGTGTTAACTACTTTGTTTTCTTTTGCTCTAAATCTAAATTCAACCACTTACCGTTGATTTGTTTTTAAAATCTATTTTTGTTTTTAACTTGAATCAGGCATTTTATCAACCAGTTAATGTTATTTTCTAATTTCTAAATGCATATACTCTAGAATTTAGTATTTAAATTTCTCCTATATTTTTGTGCATTTTATTTCATTTTGATACTGTTGTATGGTGTTATTAAGCCTTTTTGGCTGTTTATTTTTAATCTTCTAATAATATTCTGGGTAAAAATGTTATAGAGATTTGCAACATTTTAGTTTTAAAAATTTATATACTAAAAAATAAAAAATATTACTATTCGCCCTTGAAGGTACTTTTTTATAAAAATTTTTTATAATTCATTTTAAACGTATAAAAGTTATAGTTTTTTTTTATTAAGTTTGAAAATATTAGTTACATTTATATTTTATAAAAAATATATAAATTTTAGATATTAAAAATTAATCTTAAGAGCTAATTTTATCATAACATAAGTTGATCTAAAAGTCTTCATAAATTTAATAATTATAATAATAATAAATAAATCAATAAATAAAATAAAAAGCAAATTAAAAATTTATTTGATAAAACTAGTTAAAAGTTTATAATTTATAATTGATAAGTTAGTTAAAAATTATAATTTATAACCAATCTATTGATAAAACTATTTATTAAAATTATTTGAATAACTAGTTAAAGTAGATTAAATAACTAAAAAATATAATACTATTATATTAATATAATACTAAACTTTATTGAATATTAGAAAGGGAACAAGAGTAGATAACTATTTAAATAGTTGAATACATTCACTTAGATTTGTCAGTTAATCCAAGGTGATACGTAATGTTATTTTGTATAAGTTTAAATTGTTTAGACTGTTAAAAAAAATATAAAAAATATTAATAATTATTTTTCAATAACCTTAAAAGAACTGTTAAGATAAAGATATTTAAATCATTCTTTCCACTAAAATATTGTAATTTTTAACAAATTTTATTTATTAATAAAAATATGTCAATAATATTTTTAATCCAAATATTATTTTTAAAAACTTTTTTATGAGTTATTAAAAGTTATAAAGCGTATTTAATAACAGAAGCTTATACTCATTTAAGAGTTTGTAATTTTTTTGTTAAACTATTTTTTCTGAAAGATAATAACATATAAAAAACTATTTTAAGTAACATTCATTTTTTAAAAGTCATCTAATATTTTTTATTTTTAATATTTTACTCGCATAAAATAATTATAACATTTTTAACTATTTATCACATTTTAACCAGTTATTAATTTTCTCAAATTGAATTTAACTATTTACAAGCTATAAGTTTTTAAGGTAGTTATTAGCTACAAGCTTTATTAAATAGAGCAATAAATTTAAATTAATTTATCAAATAAAATTATAAACTCTTATTATTTTTATTTATCAGAAACTTTTATTGTATTATTGAATAAAAAAAAAGTTACAAGCTTTAAAATAAGCCATATACTTATGTTACTAAACACATTTTAGAAATTAACTGAAAACTATTATAGAAATGCATTAAAAGCAATTTTAATAAAAAATTTTATTTTAATTCTTTAATCATCATTCTCGAAGCATTAATTAACACTGCGCTGTTATTTAGAACTGTCAAACACTATTTTTTAACTGACAGTAATATAAAAATCAAAATTTAATACTAAAAGAAGATAATTTATAATGATACTTTTTTTAAACATTAATAATTTATTAAAGATAAAATTATAGTATAAAAAATACTCTAATTTATTACAATTCTAAAAGAAATTAATAATACATGTTAAGGAATCTTTAATTTAATTTACATGTATAATAATAAAAATTAAGTATAATATTTTTATTTTAATTAAATTATTTAAATAAAATTAATCTCATTAAATTAATTAATATGTTAATTAGTATTTTTAGTGTATTAGTTAAGATTTAAAATAAAACATCGCACAAAAATATAAAAATACATTTATTTCAACTAATATTAGATATTTGTTGGCAAAATCCTGGAAAAAAAAAAAAGAACGGATGGAATCGAACGTCAAACTTGATGAAACTCAAAAGACAACCGATATTGCCTTGTAATTCGAACTCAAAAAAGGACGTGATATTTCTCTCGCCGTAACGCTGTGTTTTTCTGCGCGCCAAACAGCCTGTCTCGCTCTTTAACATAAATATTAAAATAAGAAACAGACGAGAAAAAAAAAAAAGAATAAAGGGAGAAAAAAAAAGGGGGAAAGAAAAGGACAAGCGTGAAGTGGTTCTCAGATAAAACCCTTTGTTTGATTACTGCATTCGTCTCTCTCTCTCTCTCTCTCTCTCTCTCTCTCTCATTATCTCACTCCGAGTCTAGTGAGAGAAACGTATGCAGAGTTGAAAATGGCTCTGCTCACTCCCTCTTCGCTATAATGAAGAAACTTTTCTTCCTCATCTTCTTTCAAGAAGATGGCTCTCAGAGAACAACCTCACGATGCACACAACCACTCTCCCTCGTTCATCGATACCCTCCTCTGTAAAGAGCAAGATACCTTTGAGGATGATTTTGATGCCAATGGTTTTGAGTCTGAACCCAATAAAGATGGCGACCCCTCTGCCAGAAAGTTGCAATCTTTGCCCTTAGTTTTGCTCCACAGTGACTTGTTCTGGGAAGATGAAGAGCTTGTTTCCTTAATCTCTAAAGAGGGAGAGACCCATTTGTGTTCTCGCAATCTCATTGTTGATGGGCCCTTAAATGGGCCTCGTGTTGAGGCTGTGAACTGGATTTCTAAAGTTTGTGGGCACTATGGGTTCTCTGCTTTGACCACTGTTCTTGCTGTTAACTACTTTGATAGGTTCATCCCCAGCTTGAAGTTTCAGAGAGACAAGCCGTGGATGACTCAGCTCGCTGCAGTTGCTTGTTTATCCCTTGCTGCCAAAACGGAAGAGACCCATGTGCCACTTCTTTTAGACCTCCAAGTATGTTTTAAGATTGGGATGAAGTCTAGGTGTTTGTTGATATGACCACTTGTTTTGTTTCTCATGCACTTGGTGTTTTTCTCTGTGTTTGTGGTTATTAGGTGGAGGAATCAAAGTTTGTGTTTGAAGCTAAGACCATTCAGAGAATGGAGCTACTAGTGTTGTCAACTCTTAAGTGGAGGTTGCATCCGGTGACCCCAATTTCCTTCTTTGAACACATTGTTAGAAGGCTTGGTCTAAAGAGTCGCTTGCACTGGGAGTTTCTATGGCGTTGTGAGCGAGTTCTTCTCAATGTCATTGCAGGTATGTAATGTAATTCTAATGCAGGCTTTAACTAAAATTTCTAGCTTTTATTTAATGCTAGTTGATAAGACCCTAGATATTCGTATAATCGCATTTAATCAAATCCGGATCATGTGAGATTGCTGATATCTATTTATGCAATGTCATAATTGTTGACAGATTCAAGGGTTATGAGTTATCTTCCTTCTACATTAGCTGCTGCTACAATGATCCATGTTATTAAAGAGATTGAACCGTTTAATGCTACTGAGTACATTGATCAACTTCTGGGTTTACTAAAGATTGGCGAGGTTTGTCTCTTTAATTTCATTGATTCATTCTCTGCCTTACCTGTGATTCTTGAATTTTCAAATCTGGTATTGATTTGATGAATAATTGGAAAATATTTGTGGTGATCTTACAGGAACAAGTGAACCAGTGCTACGAACTCATGCAGCAACTATTTGGTTGTTGTGAAGGCATTTACAGTCTTCACCCGAAGCGGAAGCGTCTATCTGAACCTGGTAGCCCAGGAGGTGTCATCGATGCATCTTTCAGTTGTGATGACAGCTCAAATGATTCATGGACAATGGCATCATCGGTCTCACTTTCACTGGAGCCTCTATTTAAGAGGAGAGCTCAGGACCAGCAAATGCGATTGCCTTCTGTTAATCGTGTGTCAATTGATGTTCTTAATAGCCCTCGTTAATAATGATCTTAGTTTTCACTTCAAACGCGGTAGCTTTCTTTCACATAAATCTGGCAGTTATGTTATTCAATTATGTTCTTAGTTATATACATTTCTAGCCAAAATTTGACAATTAATGAGGCAGACTGAGATACCCTCATCCGCTGCGTCGTTTGAGGTGGAAAAGGGATCTGATAATGAGTAGAAAGATGAGTTATAAACTGGTTATTCTATTTTGAGTTTTATTTTCAGTGCAGTTTTTGCTCGTCTTCCGCATGATGTTTGTCAATAAGCACAATCAAGAGATTTCCTTTGCTTATCATCTGCAATCTCTCCCCTGTTTGTACAGAACAGGGAAATGCATGCGGAGATTGCACACCGATAATCAAAGATGGGTGAAATGTATTGTTGATACATCAGATAAATTAATGAATCTCTTGTACAAGATCAACCAAAAACAATAAGAAATGTTGTATCTGTAGGTATAGGAGATAATAGCAGTTTCTTCTATCAAAATTCAATGCTTACCTTTCTATTACTTTCCCTAATAGCTTTCGAATAACCTACTGAATGTACAAAGGTATTTGTTTCACTTGTCATCCTAATCTATATCTGATATACATCTTGGGCCATTTCCTTTGTTATTGAATAGACTAGATTACATATTAACATCTTTTTAACCATACAAGAAAATTCAAAAACTTGATTGTAATTCCAGCTGAAGGATTGTTGTTTATTGAACTTTTTCAGTTGTTCAGCGACCTTAGTCTGCATTCTAGGCCATATTTATATATCCCGCATTTGATAATTCTTTTGGGAAGAAGATTGAAATTTGAAGTGTATGGATGTTCAGTGGTCCAGAGTCATTTCACATTTTCGCGGTTTGACAATAAGTGAGAACATTGGACTCTTAAGCAAATTCGGTGTCCGGGTACAAATAATTTATTGCAATGTTTGCTGTCATACTATTATTTGTTATTTGAAGATGCAGGTCCATGTGAGAAAACAAAGCTGCTATTCTTAGCAAAAAGAAAACTAAGATGAATATCTTGTTTCCGTTAATCTACCTAGAGATGGGGGTTTCATTATTGCTTGTTGCATGCATTTGTCATTATCAAGTGAATTGGTCAAACCAGAAAACGCATTAGCAATATGATATATATGGAAATATAAATGACTTAAGACGAGTTATTAAGCAGCTGAGGTACTTGATCTGACCCTAACAAATATAGGTGACTCGAGATAACTCTTCTTTTCTGGAATGATGAATTCTCTCGTAAGTCTGAACCTTTAGGACTCTTGTCTGAACATTATGTTTGGAAAGTGAATAATTGAGCAATGTTGACAACATAGGTTGCCATTGGGAACAAGAGAAAATGGGTTTTCTGGACTCACTAAAGACCACGCAGTGCCCAAAAAAGAGCAAAGGAAAAGGGCAAAGACCGGTGACCAGTGAACGAATTCTCTGAAAATGACTGCCCATAAATTGGTAAACTCTGATTTGTGGAGGTTACTTTGTTCCTACTGTGGTCCTGATTTTTTTTATTTTTTTTTGCTTTTGTCACTAAGTTGGTTATGGTTCGCTATATGTTGCAGATGCATGATGTCCTTGTTATGATTGTTTGCGAGAGTCCACAGCATGAGGGATTTTCAAAGTGACAGCTATATATTCCTGCCAAACAATAATTCTGGGTGATATGATGAGTCTGCTTGAGAGTCAAATTTGGTAGTTACTTTAGGTTGCTTTCTCAATTCTTTAGGGGAGGTACTAGCTAAAGTTACAATTGTTTGATTATTTGGTTTTAAGATTGTTTAGCAAACGTTTTTCCTAGTTTTGACAAAGTAAGTCCTTTCCACAAATTTACTCATGAACCCAAAAGCTTACTAAAAACAAACGACTGTAATATTGTTTTACTTTCTGGAGGATAGGAGACACACAGCGTAACTTGATAGTTAGTCTCTAACTAATTTGCACCTTAAGTTGTGTGCAAGAGTCTATAATGACCGTAGTATTGAATCATTGAATATACGACCGTGTGTTGGTGAAAGGATTCTCGTATACAAACCAAGAGACAGATAACATGCATGATGGTATCTAAAGTGCCTAGCATCAAAGCCATTTGACAAGTATCGCATGCTTCCCATGCACGTGCGCATTATTTGCCTTGTTACTTCCGTGGAAAATGCCAAATTCCTATAACCAATTCTGTTTATACATTCATATGATACAATGCAACTACATTGACTTAATTATTAGGCTTTTGAGCAACAAGATCAAAATACAGTTTACAGAGAATGAGGGTAATATCTGATGAAGCATCTCTAACCTACGTTTTTATTGTAGGCCCAAATACACCATAGCATGAATTGGGAAAGGAGACGCCTACTGAAAACTATCATATCATCCGGTTACACAATGACTTACGCAAATCTACATGGTTAGATAGTATCATGTCAACCTAATGCAAAAGTTACAAACTAAAATTAGATTAACAAGTTCTTATTGATAACCATATTCTATAATTAAGCACATCTCAATTATATGAAGGTCGTAGTCTCGTTAGATAGGTTCTTTCTTTTTTGTCTCCTTCAATTCCTACTTGGCAATTTTCCTCATAGGAAAGGTCTAGGGACGAAGGGTTAAATATAAGCTTAAAACATGATGCACAAGTTAAAGATAGAGAGATTAATTAAGAAGAGGAAGAATAGTTCACATGTGATATAACAGAGCTAAAAAGTGAGTAGTAGTTGAGTAACAGCTATATTCTATACATTTAGGGGCAAAATGTCAAAAAGACTAGTACTGTGTTTGTGCAATGGTGTGAACTGAAACAGGGAAATTCAGAAAGTAGGAACAGCAGGAAATTTCGCAAAAACTTGTCTTGGTCATCCTCATGTACTACTACAGTGTCTAAATACATATAAAAAAAATGGGTGTCAGTTTAAGACACCCAACAACTCCTTTGAAAGAACCTATGCTGCCTTGGTGAAGTTTCAGTCACTGAGTTATGAAGGTCGTAGTTCAGCAGAGTGGGCCACTCCTCTCCACGTATCCCTTGCCTTCTGGTCTATTTTCTTCTTGAGTGGTCAAAATCTTTAGTTAACCACCATTATAATTTATCAAGATTTGTCTCTACAACAGGGGTCAATAATAAAGGTCCGCCCTTAATGTTTTTTGTCAAATATCAAATGCTGTTGTGATCGATTATACCTTTACGTTTTATAACATTATTCTTTCATAATAATATAGGATCCCGTAGTCATATTTACAGTTGAAGTAACATTAATTGAGTAAACTCTTGAGTTGGCTCCTCAAATAATCAAATTGTGAGCATCCATCATCCTAATCATTTAAAGTAAATAATGTTTTGTAAAATTATGAATTAAATAAAAAATTTTCAAAGTAGGAGGCTAAAGTGTCTATTTTAAGGATTAATATGATGGTTGATTCAACAATTATTCACTAATCACTAATCATGGCTTGCTAATTTGATGCATCTGTCAGATAGGCTCAGGAAGCAACTTACACTCTGTATGATTATTAGGTATGTATAGATAAGAATAATGTTATTAGAGTAGCATCCAATTTTAGATTGGCATTTAATTTCATTGAGTTCTTATTGAGAACTATATGAGATATAAAAACGTAACAACACTGAAACAAATAATACTTGTTAAGGGACTACCAAAACAATATGGGCTTCACGAACATTAGAAAAACCTAACCCAACTCTTTTACATGGACCAACCAAATTGATACCCTGTTAATTCATTCCACTATGTTCTCATCAATTTGTAAGGAAGAATATAATGCTTGTAAGTATGGCTCTCTTTGGACTTCTAATTGGATTGACTTCTTGAACTCCAATTCTGGATTAAGTTGTGGTGTTTTTAGGTCCATGAAATTAAACGAATCATATATTGTGATTATAATGTGACTTACCAGCAGTACTGGGCCTAGGGGAGTGGATGTAAGCCAAGTTTATATGTTATTTCTTTCACTTCTAACAGTAATGTTGCATCACCTTTTCTACCTACAATGGATATGCATATCAAGATGAATGCAACGACATTTCATTTTAAGTCGAAAAGCTAATCATGCAAGTTCGAAATATGGACCACTTAGAAGAAGCAAATTGCATATACATAGTATACTGATCTCACTCAGCATCTTATGGAGCCCATCTCTGGCTTCGGAAATTTCTATCTCTATCATTACTATCTTACTCAAAGACGACACCTTTTCTATCATGAAAATAGTGTCTCCACAATGATCGAATAAAACTGGGAAGAAAACAGATCACCGTAGTCTACTTGTTTCTTCTGTAAAATATGTAGCCATAATTTTACTCACAAACCTATATATAATAGTTATACATAATAGCAGAAAGTACATGTTTACTGGCAAAAGCTAAAATACTTAGCGAAAATACACAACTACATCCCTAATATTAAGGGTTGTGGCCCATAAATCACAAGTTGTACCTTGTCCTATCCTCCCACATCTCAGACAATGAAGCTGACACCTTGTACTCCATAGTTTCTACGTTGAAGCCTGCTTCAGACCAGTTTGTTTTCTTAAACCCTCTCTCAAGCACAAAGCAGCCTTAGGAAGAGTTTATCTCAACTTATGAAAATATGTTAATACGTAAGTAATAGAAGTAGTAATATTTGCCTTACACGAGAATGAAAATTTTAAATAAAAGTGTAATAATATTTAAGTTATAAAGATAAATAATTTTTTCACACTTGAAGTTAAAAAAGTTATATAAATTATATTACTATTTAAATTATAAAATAAATATTACATAATAAAAAGGAGACAAAAACTTTATATAAAAGTGTATTAATTTATGAATTCTGTGGATAAATATGTAATCATAAAAAATTGAAATTTTAAATAATATAAATTAATAATTAAATAATATAACATATCTATATTGCATAACTGAAATTATTTTAAAAGCATATCAATATAGATATTAAAAAATAACATTTTTACTTTCTATAAATTAGTTATATAAAAATAATTTCTACTATATACAATCTGCATGATTATCAACGGATGGCCTTGGCTACTCTAACATGAATTATATTCTAATATTAGTCCATTAAATTTCTAATATATTGGTACACATAATTTTTTAAAGTTCTTGTCTACATTAAATTACTCTTTTTGGTACCACTTTAGTCTTTTATAAATATTAATATGATAAATTTTAGATTTGTTTAAAGGTTTAATTTATGATTAAGTTAAACCCTTTTTTCAAACACTTTTAAGAATTAATACAATGACATTTTAGATGTTTTTAAGAACTAGTTTGTTGATAAATTAAAAGACTAATTTTTTAAAAAAAGATTAATGTAACCACAGTTTAAATCATTAAAGACTAATTTAGTGGTTCAAATCGTTAAATATCAAGTCAATAATATCTTTTTTTTTACCCCCCTCAAACAAAATTAGCGAGGCCAGCCCTTGGGGAAGTGAAAATGGAGGTTGAATTCACATAGAATGTTTGTAAGAAGTGGTTCTCCGTACGATGCTTCCCCACAAACCCACCATTCTGTTGTGTCCTACGAGTCACGATGATTTACAAAATTATCTGTCTTGATTATTTAACCAAAGTACCAAATGAAGTACAAGGAATGGAATCCTTGTTAGATACATATACTTGGTCAACATGTATCATCAATTAATGAGAGGCAAACTAAGAACTCTATTTCAGACACGATTAAGAAATAAACAAGTTTTCACAGTGGCTGTTTTTGTTTCCATATGGGAACACGTACACTTCAAATTTCTCACAGCCTTTTCCTTTTGGATTTGGAACTCATCCAAAAGCAATAAAACGAACTAGGCAATTATGGTCCTTATAAATTCTTTGCATCTATAATTGTGACCATTTACAATGCACACTGAGAGACAGAAACGAGACAGGATGATAAGATAAGATTTTTGTACTGCTCTAGAAACTTATTTTGAACTTTTGTTCTTAGTTATTCGTTGTTTCCAACATGAGATTTCTTGCAAATTATCCCAGATACATTGGTAAGAAATTGTTTCAAAAAGAAAGAAGAGCAACTTGGGGATAGAATCAACCGCAAACACACGCAGATCAGGTGCTTATAAACTTATTTATTTTGTAGTATTTTAAAAAAAATTAAAGATTTTTTTAAATTATCAATTTTTTAAACATGTTCACTAAACTGTTAATATTAATAAGCATCCTCTCTTAATATTTTACTCATATTTTGGCCAACACCACCTTTCAGATGCAAATTACTTTACTGACCCAAGTTTCATATACTGCTGACCTAGAGATGAGGCTATTGAATGCATGTTTGGTTTAGATAATTTTAGAAAAATAATAACATTTTTTTATTTTTCTTAAGAAATTAATAAAAATAATTAATTAATTCTTGAAAGAAAACTAAATTAAATATGCAATAAGTTTGTAATTTAACTTATCGAGCGTCAACTTTGATCAACCAAACTATAAATGACTTGGACAATCCAAACACATATGTTGAAAAAGCTTCCACATAGAACTCATTTTCAAATGGATAAAGATAACTCTCACAGATCATTATAAATACCTAATAGCTAATCACCACCTCCTCCTATTAATATATGTGACATCAGTGGTGAAAGACGTCTTTTCTTTCTTTGTATTAAACATAAATTTATTATTAACTTAAATACCAAAGTGTTTTGTTTTAATGTCTAGGTCTTTCTCTACATAAAAGACCTCTCTTTAATCGGTGTTCTAATATTTCTAAATTGGTGACGAAACCTCTCCTTTGGTAGAGGGTGAAATATCTTATTTGCTCCCCCAATATACTTTTTAATTTAGATTCTTTGCGGTCAATTCTTCATCAGTCCCTCTCTAGCAAAAAGCAACTAATCATATGCTAACATGTCTTATTTAATTTTTCAATCACAATTTTATTTTATTTTTACCAATCTTAACCATTCAATATAAAAATTAAGATGCAAGGTTTCTCTGAAAAGAAGATGGAGAGATTTTGTTGGAGAGGATCATTTGCATACTTTTTACATCCATAGTGAAAGGTATTCACTTTTTTTTGTTTTGACAAAAACTTGCTAATTCTATTACAAAAAATTTTGGTCGTTAATCTACTATCAATTTGGGTGCCCAAAATTTTCATTTATTTTGTAAGCCCCTTTTACATAGTGGATTACAACCACCAAGTCCAATGGACTTGGATTCCTTGCAATATATTGGCCCTACAATCATGATCCCTGGTATCAATTATTTTCGGCAATCCATGTCAAAAAACAATAAAATCTGTTGACCATTTTTTTTGGTTGCTTTTTTAATAAAACAAGTGGAGAATTGAAGATACAGTAAACGGTTTAGCAAGTCATAAGAGGTGACCCGCTACAGCGATATGTGAAAGCTTTTGCATCGGAGGCAAAGCTGTTATGCAGCAGTATGATAAGTGCTTTTCCTGCCAACCAAAAAAAGAAACAGAAAATCATAGCCTTAGCACAGCGTTCCATTTAGACGATGATGATGGAACATTTAGAGTTATAATGACCATTATTATTGCTGATATAATCTAGTTGTTATGGGATTACTTTTTCATTGGTCAAACACAACAAATAAAATAGGTGTTTTGTACGGATGGTTCCCAAGTGTTCTATTCAATCTATGGAATTTGGTAATGTCCCTCAAGTTGAAACCCCGTTCTTTCTCAATGTTATAAATGGATAATTTCAACCCCGTGATTTGCAATGACTTCATTTTGAGCATGATAGAATATAAGTGTGTTTGATTTCGCGTTTCATCACTACTAATTATACTTTTTATGTTAATTTGACATTTATTAATTTTTTAATCGGGAATCCAAACATATATTACAATTAGAGTAATATAATTACTGTTCCAAGAATATAACTGAGTTAGATGAGAAAATAAATGATAACAATTATCTTTCTAAAATATTTTTATTTTATTTTATTTCTTCTCTTATTTTTATCATCTCTATTTTTATATGTTTTTAAAAATATAATAAAAAATTTAAAAATATATTAAATTATTTTTTAAAAAAATTAATAATATTTTCAATTATTTATATATTTTTTATAAATTTAAAATAAATAATTAAAAAAGTAAATAAAATAAAATTTAATTTGGTAAATATAAAAAAATAATTTTATTATTTTTTATATTCATATCATATTTTTTTTACTAAAATTATATCAAATATTAAATATGAAAAAAATATATCATTCTTTTATCATATCTTACTCTTATTCTATTTTTATCTTATCTTATCTTGATTGCCAAACGTACCTTTATTTGCTTTTCAGCTAATTTAAATCAAAACTGCATAAAATTTTCTTCTTCCCTCGCATGCATACAGCTAAAATGTGTAATAGGATAAAAGGATAGTGAAAAAAAAATGACTTACAAAGATGCATCTTAAAAATTTGTGCTCTTGGAGGAAGATTAATTTTTATATATTACCTTTAGAAATAATATGTATAAAAATATGATATTTTTTAAAAATTATAAAAATATAAAGTTTAAAAATTATCAATGACAATTTTTGGTCTAGGTACAAAATTTTAGAAATAAAAGACAGTAAAAAATGTAATTTAAAGAAAATTTTTATAAGAAATTTAAAGTTACATATCTTTAATTTATATTATTTTAAAATATTTGTTTAGATAGAATAATTAATTTTTTAATTTAAAGTTATTTAACAGAATTGGACTTATGCTTTATCTTTGAGTCAAATAATCAAAATTCTAACGTGAAGAATGACGATTAAAAGTTATTTAACTTACATTTTGATCCAAATTGGTAAACGCAGATATAATTTGAAATATGATTTATGTATAAAGAATAGAATATCTCATAACTTTATATTACGACAAAAAAATGCACATAATTTTTATTGGGAGCTGCAATTGATTAAAAATGAAGCAAAGCTATTTTTATTAAAAAATGTATTCAAAATTTTTAATTCACATTTGAATAATTAAATCATATATTATTGAGGATGTGTTAAACATTTAGAGTAGGAACTTTATCGTATTATTTTTTTATTTAAATAAAATGTCTTTCAGCTTGTAGTTTTTTTTTTTAAATAAATGACATATATTTATATTTAAATATTAATTTTATGCAAATATTACAAATAATCATGAACTGTATATAATTAAGTCATATGGCCACTTTGTTAGTTAAAATAATAGAAATATAAATTATTAGGAATTTAATATTTCAATGACTAAACAACTAATTATCATTTTTAAAAAAATTAATAAAAAATAACATTAGGATATTAATATGAAGTGATCATCTGCAGCATATACGTTAATACGAAGAGGATGTTTTTAATCAGTACTCTCCATTTTTTATGTTTTGTTATTTTAACATTTTAATTTTATCTCAAAAGTTTTGTTATTTTGTATTTTCAAGATTTATTTAATTTTCTTTTTCATCTGTGCTCATATTTAATGATCATGGATGGATTTTAATTTAACTAATCATCTCATTTTTCTTACCTTTTTCTTCTTTTACCATTATATGAAGATATTTTAATCAAAATTTCCTCGTCTATTATATTAATTAAAACCTTCTTAGTATGTACAAAACTGTAAACAACAACTAAGGAATAAAAGGAATGATAGTGTAATTTTATAATAAACATTTTTTAAGGGAGTGTTATTCTTCGATTAAAATCATAGTTTCATTTTAATAATTAAATACGTAATCAATCGAGATGCTCATTATTCATTAATATTAAAAAAATTAACGATGAATAACTTTAAAAGTATAAGGGTTTTTATAACAGATTCAATTACAATTATCCCATATATTAACCCATGATCTTGCTTAGAATAACAAAATCCATAATTGTGCACATTACTCCTGTGTTAATAAAAAACACATGAATTGAGATTATGCTTAATTTAAAAATAGCAATTAAAGGTTTAACTTGCGCTTTGATCAAAATTGGTAAACTCAAATAAAAATTTAAAAAATGATTTGTGTAAAAGAAAAAAAAAAGAAAATCTCATAATTATAGATTACCAAAAAAAACAAAAAATAAAAAATTGTGTACAAGTACTATTGAGAGCTGAATCAATAAAAATGAAGAAAAAAAATTTATTAAAATTTGATATTTAAAAGTTTTATCTCACATTCAAATACTTAAATGACTGGGTGTTTAAATTTGTAAGCTGACTTTATGTAATATAAAATGTAACGTAATATTATGAATTGAATGTTTTTGCAGTGTATAATATTTGAGTATAATGAAGTTATATGGCGGCTCAATTAGGTTAAAATGAATAGAAATGTAAATTTTTTAGAATTTAATATTTCAAAGACTAAACACCTAATTATCAATTTTTATAAATTTTAAAAGAGATAATTTTAAAAGAGAAAGAGAATGATAAAGTTTGTTTTATAAAAATTTGTCTTTGATTTTTTAAAAAATTAATGTGAATTTTTATAAACTCTTTAAGTTTATACTTTAGTTTTTTTAATTAATTCTCATTCTTCTTTCTTTTTTCTCTCCTTGCTTATCTTTACTGTCAAATTTCTAAACAAATTCTAAAGGTTTAACTTGTATTTTGATCAAAATTGATAAACTTATAAAAATAATAATAGAAAATTTCAGTGAAGTACAAAAAAATATTTAAATATATTAATAGTATAATTTTTTTCATTTTTGCATTCAATCATAAATTGTCATATGAACAAGAATAATGAATTTTATAATAATTAATAGAAAAATTACATCAATAATATAATTTAATTAGTAGTGCATTAAAAGTTAAAATCTAAAAAATTTAGTTGATTTTGAGAAATTTTTTGCTCGTTTTATTAGAAGCCGTCTCACTTTTTCTTTGGGAGGATATTAACATATGGAGACTGGGATGATTCAATCCTTAAAAGCTACGATCATATGTTGGGAAAATTATGGTTCCAATATCTATCATAAGAAGATAAATAAAAAAATAAAATGATTTCAATAGGAGGTATCGGAAGGAATCAGGAGAGAATCTATTCCTTGAAAATTAGCAAATGAATTAACAAAGAGAAAGTCAATGGACTTTGCACCATTACATCACACGACATTGAATCAAACACAAAAGCCTATTAGTCAATATAAATACAATTTTTTTTTTCTTTCAGAGGCTATAATAATACGAGGATAACGATGAGGATGAGACCTTTTCAAGAGCTTGTAATACCTCTTTCATTGGGGGCCTTTTCGTTGGAACACTAGACACACAACTATACCCTAACTTGAAGTAAGCCAACAAGGCCTCCTCCTTACCCTCCATGTCAGCACGAATAGCCACGTCAACCATCCGCAAGGCCCGGTTCTTATCCTCAACCAAAAGCCCAGGCCCTTGGCCCATGTCATCCAAAATCACAATCTTCCCCGTGAGAAGCTCAAGAAACATGACCCCGAAAGAGTAGACATCCCACTTGGGGTGAGGCTTCAGGTTCCTGAGCGACTCCGGAGCATGGTAAGGAGATACACCACTTATTGAGCTGGGGCTCGGGCTTGGGCTGGGCCCAAATGTAATGTCTTGGAAACTATCTCTTGAGGCGGTGGATCTCTTGCTCCCAAAAATACGCGCTGATCCTCCAGCCTTATAACTAGTATCCCCCGTCACTATTCTCTCGAGCCCGAAGTCTCCAATCTTGGGCTCCATGTCGTTCCCCAACAGAACATTGCTAGGCTTCAAATTTCCATGCACGTGCTTCTTCTCGTGGAGATACGCAAGGCCACGTGCCATCCCTTTCGCTATCTTGAGCCTAATTTCCCACGGTAAATGACTCGGTGAGGAGCCCACCTTCCCTGACAGTCCCAGCACAAAAACTTTTACTTTATCATCGTCACAGAACCATTGACCAAAGATAAAAAGAAATAAAAAAATAGTTTTTCTTTTCTACATAAAAATGCTCAAAGAACAGTTATTTGGTGTAAAATAATGGTAGTGATATAACTAATAGAGCAGAGGAGGGTTCAACATGAAATGGTCCTATTTTGAGTTTGAATTGATGAGAGGGAGAAACGATGTGAATATGGTTAATGGGCACGCCTATCGCTATCAGAAAGCCATGGGACGACCCACGGCACTGCGTCTCGACATCGTTGACTAGAGATTCATCATTAAAATAAAGGGTTCGGTTGCAACTACTCCACCGTCAACGTCATACATTATGAGCACGGCGCATTCTAGTGAAAAGAAAGGCAGTGTGCTAACGTGCACAAGAACAATGAAAGAGAGAGGAAGAGAAACTTACTGTAACGAACATTGGCAAGGCAACCATTTGGAACGAAATCATAGATGATGAGTTTCTCGTCAAGTCCCCAATAGAATCCACGAACGCGAACCAGGTTGGGGTGGACCAGTTTAGCTATGACCCGAACCTGGTTTTCGAAGTCCTTGAATCGCTCCACGCCACTCTCCCCGATTCTCCGAACCGCCAACGAAGTTCCATCTTCGAGCACAGCCTTGTACATTATGCTGGAGCCAGTGGCACCCAGTATATACGCCGAAGCCTTAAGAAGCGTTTCCACTTCAAGCTCTCGTTCACCATCAACAGTAACCAAAGTTCCCGTTTTGTCTTGTCCTTGTCTTTGATTTTCGTTGCCCTTCTCGTTTTGCCCCTCATGTGCACCACCTTCTACATCACTGTCAGAAGAGTTTGTTGATTCTGAGAATTCTTCTTCTTCAGCTCTTTTTCTCAGACACGACCACCTCGTAAATCCTCTTGACTCTGAGGTTGAAGATGAACTTTCACTCTTTGCTATGGCTGCTTCGTGCTTTATTTCACTCTCTACGTCCTTCTTTCTCTTCAACCTGTAAACGTACACGAAGATGGTAGCTAAAATTCCAATGCCAACAATATCTCCCACCACGATGCCGATAACCGTTCCTCGTCTGAGACCACTTTGTTTTTGCTTCGAAGATCCATTTGGTGCCATTGGAGAATCAAACGTCTTTGGCATAGCAGCAATTGCAGGAGGAGAAGACGCTTTAGGTTCAGATGACGGCGAAGAAGGAATGGGACACGGATTCTTAGTTGCTTCTCCACATAGATCAGCGTTACCGGTGAAGGACTTGGGATTCTGATTCAACAGCACAGCAGAATCGGGAACCTGGCCGGTGAGGTTATTGAAGGAGAGGTCAACAGTGGCATTGCTGGGAATTTTCTCGGCGAATTCCGGCGGAATTTTCCCAGAAAATCTGTTGTAAGAGATGTTCAAGTAAAGCATGATATCACCACCGAAATCTAGAGGCAGAGTCCCGTTCAGCAAGTTCGAAGACAGATCCAAAAACTGCAATCTTCGCAGCCCTCTGGGAAGAAAACCGGACAAGTAATTGTTCTTCAATGATGCAACAGTTAGGTTTTGCATGTTCGACAAATTATCAGGTACTTTTCCCGCCAAGGCATTGTCGGAGAGATTAAGAAACCTAAGATTCCGAAGCTGCGTTAAGGATTCCGGAACCTCCCCTGTAATCAAGTTGTTAGACAGGTTCAGGAACCGAAGCTGGGACGCTTGGGAAAGCGAAGAAGGAAGAGACCCATTGAGAGAGTTGTTAGAAAGGTCGAGAATTTCAAGGTGCTCAATGGAACCCAGATCGGAAGGAATCGAACCCAGAAGCTGAGAATTCGGTAGCGACAACGAAGTCACGCGATTTTGGGTACCATTGGTTTCACCTGCAACGGTTGAACATGAAACTCCCCTCCAGGAACACGGAGTTTCGTCGCTGTAGTTCCAATTTGCAAGCGCGTAAAGAGGGTCGTTCAGCACTGCGTACTTGAAAGAAAGCAACAGAACACCGTCTCTGCTTAAGCCATTGCATTTGTTAACAGTGAGGAGAAGAGCGAACGCAATAATCAGAGGTTGAAAGAGGAGACCAACGCTGTGGTGGCTCATGATTTTACACAGTGATGCAACATTTCTGAGGGTAAGAACGGAGCGAGAAAGAGGGGTAACGGGGATTTATTGTGATGGGACACAGGGCCATGTGGATGGAATAATAATATTAATATAGAGATATGGTGAAATAAACTATATGAGGGGAACAAGAAAATTGAAGAAAATAAAAGGCTGCAAGACATAAACAGCTCACCAAAAACCCAACCTCTTACAAATATGCTCTGTGCCTCTACGCTGCTATAATTTATGGTTGAGCTCGAAATAGTTAATTACTTAATTGCTTGTATTCTCTCTCTTCCTATTGAAAAGTGATGTGGGCAATGGGTATAGCATCTTTTTCTACTGCTACTAGACATGCAGGTGGAGTTGGAAGATTTGTAATGCAACTCTGGGTGATTGACTTCACAAACTCTCTAATGATCGAATTCCTGTGTGAAAAATAATTATTTAATACGACTCTTAAAAGCTTTATTTATAAAGAATTGGCCACTTTATTGTAGGTATATGGACAAGCTGTCATTTGTTTTTTTCCACTTTCCTCTTAATTAAGGATGGAAAATCAATAAAATTCTACGGCAAATCGAGCTTCCCCGTCTGTAATTGGATTCCATAATTTTCACGAACAGGGAAGGGAAGAGATTGAGAACAAACGGGGAAATGTTTTTTAAAAGAGAAACAAAAATAATCACAGTATTTATTTCTTCTATGTAATAATTTATGAATCGGCATAGCATGTAGTAGTAGTACCATTATTGAAGAGGGTCCCAAAACGTAATACTACTACCCCGTCGCAACGTCATCATTGGAGAAATTAATTGAAATGAAAAGAAAAATATGATCTGAATTCAATGTTCCCAATTTTCAATTTGACTGGCGGTCACTAATAATCGGGCTGTGCCCTTCCATGTATGAACATATTAAGGACCAACCCACATTGAATTTCCTTAGCGCGAGAAGATATGGACCCATTAATTGGCAAGGGAGACAATAACTACATAGTACCATATCTAATCACCGTGGTATTCACCTTGTTTTTTCTTATAGTTGTCGATGAACTCAAGTCCACAACCTTGATGAAGTTGGCTCAAAAACAATTCTATAGTACAATTATTCTGTGCAAAAAAGGCGTCCTTATTTTGACGGTGGACAAAAACCAAACGGACCCCTATATCTGTCTGTTTACATCTTTTATGAAACATAAACAGATACTGTAGATTCGCCATTAGATTATTCACAATCACAACGTAGCACCAATCCAAATTTTGTGCAATAGTTTTTGTCTTGCATAGTACAGAGCAGCTATATTTCAGACTTGAGGAACTAAGCATTCAGAATTCAGATCACACATGGAAACGCATGATGATTTGCATCATCATCTTATTTTTTATTTATTAGTTTGGCTATTTCATTTTTAATATTTGGTGGCAGCTTTACTTACCCCTTATTTAAAAATCTTAAAGGTAAGAAAGTAGGCCATTCCCTTTTTAAAAAATTGATCAAACCCAAGATTCAAAAGGTTCAGTACCTGCTTTATAAAGTGGAAAATTCACTTGGCAAACATGATCCAGGCTAAAGTTTATTTAACTTTTACTTTCTGGCTCTACTAATAGTAAAAGTTGCTTTAATTCCTTTTCATTAAGATCAACCCTTTTATTCTTTGCTAGGGATAAAAGGTTAAAAAGGCTCTTAAAGCATATACATCATCTTGCTTTTCTTTAATACAAATATTCTCTTCCCTCATAAAAATATGCCAAGAGCTACTAGAAAGGAGAAGGTTGGGGCCATGGCTGTTTGAGGAAGATGACCAAAAAAGTAGCTTCAAGAAAGGTTAGACTATGGACGTTCTATGGATGATCTAAGACACACCAAACCAACGGTTAAGATTGTGACTGCATGTTAACTAAAACTTGAGCCCATAATACTCTTACTGAACTTTGAAAGTAACATATGCATATATGCTTAAGCCCAACCAACCCCCATCCAAGCGGGGAAATTTAAAACAAGGACTAGTAAACATTAATACTAGCCAACTCCACAGCAATAGCAAAAGCGAAAACAAAAGATGTAAAAGGGACATGCAAATTACATAATTTTAGAGGTTGATTTAGTGATGTCTATGTCATTGCTTAATTCTTTCATTTAAGACCTTTTGTAGGTGATCTCAAACTTTGTGAAAAGATTCTGCGTCCAATGCCTTTAAGTTGGTGTACAATGATTAAGGGCCAAAAAGAAATTTGACTATTCATTGAGCCAATGTAACACTTTGCTCTGTGGCGCCTAGCAACTTGTTTTTATCTTTTCTATTACCAACATTGAACAGAACAGAATGTGGCTGTCCCTTTGAACTCACAAGCCTTTTACAAATTTGCTACCCCCAATAAACGGATCGTGTTTGAAAATTATCCCTTTCTTCTCCAATAAGTTAAACCATGGAATCTTTAAATTTCTTGACATTTTGCTCGGTTGATCATCAACCAAGTATTTTTAACAGATAAGGTAGAGAGACAGAGAGAGAAATGGTGAAGACTAATTAGTTAATTTGACTAAGCCAAAGAGAACGAAAATCAATGGGGAAAGTAGGCTGAAAAACTTGTCAACAAAGCTAAGGATCTGTTGAATTGAAGCAATGAATGGGTGGTTTCAGCAGTTGAGCTTCGGTAAGCGGAGTCGACCCCGTGAATGGTAAGGCATGGCATAACTTTGTCCAAAGTCTAACAAATATTAAACAATTTGTCTCATGGGACACTTGGATTCAACACCTTAGTGGCTGCTTCTATACACCAGGCTCATTAAGGTTTGTTTCTCATCACTGGCATTTTGTCTTGTGCTTTGTCTGACGTTAATTCAGATTTGTACAACTTGATCCACACATGCATGCACAATCTAAGTTGAGAATATATGTATATTTTACTTCAGATCATGTTTTAAATAAAAGATACGGGTCATTGGATTATTAAAAAAAAAGAAACACTAATTCCAAATTGCTGTAAGATGTAAAGTGATCTTAGTTTGATTATTAACAACGTTATGGTTAATTAGTTCCAATGACCTAATAATTAAATAATAGTGATAATTTGTAACTCCCAGAATTCCGACACTGATGCTTACACATGAAGCCAGCACATGGTCGACTGGGCGGGCATCGGAATAATGTTAACGACATCTTCACTTCATTAATCACCACCGTGTGATTCATCAATTTTATATTTGGGATTTACTCAGTTACATGTAATTGTTAAGACTCAAGAATCAATATGCTCCCGAGTGGAATGCTCCTAAAAATAGTACTAGTGTGCCGATAACGACTTCTGCTCTCACAGTATTAGAGAAAATAGTAAATTTGTATTCTTTTCTGAAACTCATATCTACGTTTATTTTTCTTACAAGTTTTTTATGGAGACTAAAAAATTAAAGGTAATTCAAAAAAGTATATTTTTTTAAAAATGCAACTCCTCCTTTCTGTTCTTTGATAAATAGACAAAAATTCAAATGAATACATTTTCTGTTCTTGGATAAACAGACCAAAATTCAAATGAATACAATAATGTGCTATGGCTGATCATGATTCTCACATGCCACAAGTAATTTAAGTTTAATTCAATTTTACTTTTTATCTCTCAAATTTAGATAAGTACTATGGTGAGTTAAAAATCAAGAGGTTATTTTATGCTCGTGAAACAATTATTATTATTATTATTAATTTTATATTAATAAATAATATAATTCATAATTTATTTAAAAAATATAAATATTTTTTAATTTGTAAAATATTAAAAAAATCACACCCATCAATTCAAAGAGAGAAAAATAATTTTAGTTTCATACTTTTTAAAGTAAATTATGTTATTACATTTTTAAAATTTAACAAATTTCGTGTCTCATTGATTTCTTTTTCTACCTAAAATTTTCAAACTCTCGTGCTCTATTCAAAGTGCTTATAAATTCAATTGATTAGACTGTTTTTTAAACAAATCTCACCAACCGTAATAAAAAATTTCACCAAAAATAAAATAAAAAGTCAAAATTTTGTATAATTATAAAAATAAATAAACTCAATTAACTCAAAAAATATTTTTTAAGAGACAAAAATCACACACGATCTAAACAGAGGAGCAAAAATAAAATTGAACCAATAATGTACCATCAAATAATTCAAATGCATGTTTTCCAATACTTTTTCATAGGATGCAATAAATTATTCTTTTGCTATATGTAAATGAAATCATGTTATGCTTTATTTGAAATGTTTTTTACGTTATTTTTAATCAACCTAATCAGTCATCAATTTAGTTCAGGATACATATAAAATTATGACTAAACCACCAGATCTTTGAGAGATGATGCACCATTGAGAAGCTGAAAAACACACAGCATGTGTTTGATCCAGCCAACATGTATCCAATGTAATAATTGGAGAATTCAAAGCTATTTTGCTAGCAATATCTCTGCTTTCACGGCCTTAAATTATTTTACAGTCATCCACACATGATCACAATAACCTGCTTGTTTTTGAAACTTGTAAAGGGGGCACTTTTATCGTACAAAATTGGTCATAAAAATGATGGGATGCAAATGCAGGTCTCAGCAAATCAGGAAAAGAGTGTTTTGAATGGGACTCCAACTACACGAATGACCTTGGCCGAGTAGTTACTATACTTTTGTAGCTCAAATTACCAATTAATTAATCATTCCTCCTCTGTACAATGTTTGAACATAGCATGCAACAGTGTCTTCAGTCATGCTACTTGCCATGGCGAACGAATCTAGCAGGACTAAACCGCCTAAGATCAACAATGGTGGAATGGCCATCGACTACAAGCTCAGCCAAGGCAGCTCCAGTGGCAGGACCATTGAGAATACCCCAACAATTGTGCCCAGTGGCCACATAACAGCCCTTCACCCCAGGAACCTCTCCTATTACAGGCACCCCATCATCTGTACAAGGCAAGAAGCACGCTTGCTCTGCCTTCACACGTGACTCTCCTTCCCCTTCCCCAAGATGGCTTGACACAGTCTTAGCCACTCTCTTCAGCATCCCAATCGATTCAGGGTTACCCCTTATCTCCTCAGGATCATTCGGTACCTCTTCCTCCTTCGACATCCCACACACATACACCTCCCCTGAAAATTCCACCAACAAACAACAAAACTCTTAACTCTGCAAATCAAACATCAACCTCTTAATTATATTCCTAATTTTAATTTCCATACCTGTGGGCCGAGGATACACTTCTGGGTCAAGAGGTGTTCCTCGTTTGGATGTATAGTAACTCAGAAACAAAGCATGTGGGCTTATAGCACTGGGCTCCCTGGGCTCCAAAACAATACTATGGGCCTTAAGCCCATAAACTCTAAAAAAAGATGACAACAACCTTAACTTACTGGACCAAGGGCCCAATGCTAAAACAACAGCATCAGCGTCCAAAACTTCCCCTCCTTCGAGAACCACCGATCCAACTCTCCCTTCTTCAACATTCAACCGTTCCAACTTCGCAATCACGAGCTTCACCCCATGCTTCTCCACGGCTCTATCAATGAGGGTACGAGTGAAGAGCTGCGGGTGGACCTGCGCCGTCGTTTCAAATGTTCCAATGGTTCTGCCACTACGAGCTGGTCCATCCACCCAAGACGGCAAGTTGGAGGAGTTAGCAGCAGAGCCTTCGAATTCTGAAACCGTGAGGCTCAGAGTGGTTAGAGCTCTGTAACCGTAGGATTGAGGACCGTTCAGTTCTTGAGAGAGTGAACGGTGGAGATTGAAGCTCGCCCGAGCCAACGCCTCCAACGGCCCTCCGTCGCACCAATCCAGGGCGAGGAAGCCGCCGGCTTTTCCGGAAGCGGCGCATGCCACGTCGGACATCTCGATGAGCGTGACGGCGGCGCCCTTCTTCGCGAGGAAGTAAGCGGTGCACACTCCTATCACTCCGCCGCCACAGACAATCACGTGCTTCGACTGTTCCATCGGCGATGATGACTCAACTAACTTCGTAGAAGGGATAGGAATTCTGTGTCGCTGAAATGTGATTAGCGGTTGCTGTGGAAGCCCAATCACTTGGTTCATCCTGACCCCTGTTTTTAAAAGAAATTATTTTTTCAATCGACACGTGTCTGCTACATTGGTTCTTCACGTTCTGTAATTTACGAATCTTCTATATTTTTTGTTTGGTGCATTATAGGCCATTTCAATAAAACATGTTCATGTTATGTCCAGTCCAGTTAGCCTTACTGGGCCTGCGGCAATTAATAACTCCTGATGTTTGGGGCGTGGCTTTAGCTCTAAAGTATCTCTTTGAAGAAAAACAAAAAAAACTCTTAAGTTACTACATCAAGTTTGAATTCTTGCAGGGTTCATAAGGTCTGTTAACATGGTTGGAGGAACTTATTTCAAAGAGAATAATTTTCAATTTTTTAAAAATAAGTTATTAAGTTTTTGGGATGAGTTAAAATCAAACACATACTATTTACGCGGTCTCAATTTTCAGTACACATTACATAAAATTTGTCTCTTTAAACCCTCGTATGGTTCAATATGAAAATTAGATAAAATTAATGAACAATAAAATAATCGAATAGCAGGTAGTAAAATGACACATTTTATGATCTTGTAGAATTATTTGAATTGTTTTGTAAACTTAAGAATTTTTAATGTAATAGTTTGATTAATAAAATTTGATGTTTATAAAATAAGAGTCTTAAATAGTATTTTTAGTATAGCTGTCAAAAAGCCCAATTGACCTAACCTTAGGTCTGGCTTAAGTGAGTTAGGGCCAAAAAGCTCTATGGGCCAAAAAGCCTTATAAATCAAAAGTCTTATGGGCTAAAAAGCCCATTGGACTAGGGTTAGGGCCAGGACTTCAAGGGCTAATTTTTTTTTTAATAATTACAAATTTCCAACTCAAATTTAATTTCATAATTAACTATTAATTATTAATATAATATCACAGATACAAACAATCAAACAGCCAATCTCATACATCATAAAAGGCGTTCAGTCTTGCTGTTACAGGTTTTTGCTACAGTTCTTGTGCAGAAGTTCCATCACAGTTTATATCTTCTGTTAATCCTTTAAATAATGCAATCTAATATCCCAAAGGTGAGAGAATAGCATGACAAAAATAAAATCATAAACGGCCACATATCTTGTTGATTACAAAAGCAAAATCATGTTTGGCAGGTTCATCCCTTTGTCCTGAAGCTAGTACCATTGTACAATACCTACTTTGGATAGGTACTATGAACAAAAATTCACCCTCTTTTTGCCGAAGACTTGTAAAATAACAAGACTATTTTCAGACTTTGGAAATGAAAAATTTAGATCAATTTGACATCAATGATTATAATAACATTTTATACAAGTTCTTCTGATTCTTCAGTCAAGGAAACTCTAAGTTGCTTTTGCACTGCATAAAAAGTGTTCAGCAAGCAAAGGAGGTGAAAACATATGAAAGGAAACTCCATACTATAAACCAGTACATTGATAATGTTCTGAACAATATTCAATAACAAATCTATTTTAGCACTCTTAATAATCTTTACTGGTGCCTCTCTAATTAAGGTCACAGATTTACCATCATTGGGGAAATGTTTAAGCAAACAAAAAAGCAAGAAAAGAAATTGAAACCTGGGCAATTGATAAGGAAGATTATACTTCACCTGCTTGTTAGTCTTCAACATCTTGTTGCATGCTATGCTCTAGTGTTTTTGTCTCATCATTATCTAAAACTCAAAAACAATAAGAATTGTTTGTACAAATTATATAACAATCATAAAAGGTGATTAGAAAAAATATTACCACTTGGACATTTAGCAAAGCCATGTAACCAATTTCTAGCACAAATTAACATTTGCACATTTTCTGGAAGTGTAGAACTTCTATATTTAGTGAGAACACGTCCACCAATACTAAAAGCAGATTCTGATGCTACAGTAGTGATTGGAATGCTAAGTACATCTCGTGCTAATATAGAGAGTGTTGAAAATCTCTTTTCATTACTTTTCCAATAATAAAGCACATTAAATTCTTCAATATCATCATAATCAACTTGTGACTCATCCCAATACAAATCCAATTCACTCTTACCAATGGTAGATTTAGTTTCATTTTGAAACATTTTAAACTCCTGCAAAATATAACATAATAACCCTTTAAACAAAATAAAAATAAGAAACACACCATAATTAAAATGACATAAAAGAGCACACATTGAATAATCTTGATTTCTTTGACCTATTTCCATCTCCATGTGATTTTGACAACAAATTGGATTCATTGGAAGGTTGAGAACCACTCGTAGCATTAAAATTGTTTGCATATTCTTCATAAAGTTTATCAAACTTATCCTTCACATTGTTGACCTTCTCGTGAGAGGTTAAAAGATCAAGCTTGGTGTAGCAAAATCTTAAAAAATCAAGCTTTAAACGAGGGTCAAGAATAGCTCCAGAAGCTAACAACACACAATAATTTTTCTAATATTTTTCAAATTTTCCTTTCATTCTTGTAGCCATATCCTTTATAACATCATCCTCATTCAATAAATATTCATTCAACAATCATTCAATCTTCCAAATTTGCATAAAATATAAGTTTGAAGTCAGATAACAAGAGCCAGAAATCATATTTGTAGTCTCATAAAATGGCTCTAAAAATTCACATAATTTCTCTCCTTTCCTCCATTTCTCATATGATGGACAACATTTATAATTCCTATCAACCACCTGAAGAATATCAAAAGCTTTTTCATACTTGATTGCACTCTCAAGCATTAAGTATGTCAAATTCCACCTAGTAGAAACATCTAATCTTAACCCAATTGTTGTGTCTATTCCAGCATCTTGCACACAATATTGAAATTTAACCATCCTTTCATCGGATCCTCTCACATACTTAACATTCTCTCTAATTTTAAAGAGTGTTTCATTAGTTACTTTTAGACCTTCTTGTACAATCAAATTGAGTATATGAGCATAACAACGCACATGAAAAAAATTCTCCATCACATAACAAACTATTCTTGTCACGACCCTTTTTTTTTTAAAGGACCGAGAACATTATTTCCACACCACATACTTATTTAAAAATAGGTAAATAATAGAGAATATAAGTATAAAAAAAAAAAATTCACTTCTCATTCAAAGTAAAAATGAAGTTCCTTACAACAAATATCCAACAGATCAACATAATATTACATTTAGTTTATAATATTCAAAATACCAAAAAATTATAATACGTGACTCCCTCGACATGAGGTCTCATATATAAAGAAAAAGGACTCTGATGCATTATTACTCAACTCCAGCTTCTAACTTTTCTTCACTGGCCCTCACCTGTGAAGTAGATGCAACACTGCTACATCCGCTCACGTACCACCGTACGATCATCGCGATACACACGCACACAACGACATAGAAAGAAATGCAAGGGTGAGCTTACCAATCATAAAATAAAATTATATATATATAGAGCAAAATATTTTTCACAAAGAATAACCCCATGCATTTCCAGCCAATCTAATGCACAAAGATGAAAACGGTTTCCAACTGGTTTCACACCTAATTAATCCAGAAGGAACCGAGCCGGTCCGGAGCGACCCATTAGATCTCGGATCCAGACAAAGACAAAGACAAGAAATTTCAAGATGAACTTACCGTTACATGTCTACCCACCTAAACATGTAACTCGGCTCTATAATGATGCACAACATATATCTCGGCATGATGCACGCCACCAAAATTATTTTAACAGCTTTCAACTACGGCAAGTTTATAATAGATCACCAAAATCTCGGCATTTTAAACTAATTTAACAACGATTCTGACTTAGAAAATAGCTTTTATTCAATAGATCTAACAAAATCATATCAAAAGATCTTGAAATAACATATTAAACCGTTCAAAACATAGTTCATAGGTTAAAGTAAACTCCCTTACCTCGAAAGATGATTCACACTAGATCTACCGAATATTACTTGATTATAACAAAAATTCACCGAAGATTCAGCTTTAGAACGGAGTTTCTCCTAAGAACACCATGAATTTCTATAAGAAAGAGAAGGAGAAGAGAAACGAACGGTAAATCTAGTTTCAAACTTAAAGAAACTTACTTCCAATACTTCAGAATAGATGTAGAATCTCGGATCGCGAGAAATCTAAGTTTAGGAAGGTTTAGTATGAGAGAAATGGTGGTTTTCGGCCTTAGAACCTTTGAAAACCTTGGATAGAGGTGAAGAAATGAAAATTTCGTGTGAAGCCCCCTTTTTATAGAAAATTTTCGAAATTTCTTGTTCACGCCGAAATTTATCGTTCACCGCCGGAAAACACCGTTCACCGCCTTACTGTTCATGCTTCTAAAATACTGTTCAGTGGCACTATTCATGCAGGAAAACAACGTACACGCACCTGTACATACGCGGTTATCACTTTGTTCATACGCGGTTTGTATCTTGTAATCGTGACGTCACCGATGACGTCGGTCATCGTACATACGCGGTTTGTACTGTTCATACACGGTTTGTACGCGGTTTGCACTGTTCATTGCACTGTTCATTACACTGTTCATACGGTACTGTTCAAATAATTTTTTTTTTTTTTTTTTTTTTATAATAATTTCAAACTCCATCTAAATATATTCCAATATCAAATAATCCTTCAATTAACATTGAACAAGTATAAAATATTATAGATTACTCAATAATAAATTATAAGCAAGACAATTCTCCCCCCGAAAATAAATTTTCGTCCTCGAAAATTTCATTCCCCAAAGAAAAGATGAGGGTACAACTCTCTCATTCTTTCTTCTAACTCCCATGTGGCATCACCAGTTATTTGGTCCCAAACAACCTTTACTAACCGAATAGACTTACCTCTAAGTTTCTTAACTCTAGTTTCCTCGATACGAGCAGCTGGGACCTCCACAGACAAGTCATCTCGTAACTCCACAACATCAGGCTCAATTACATGAGACAAATCTGGAACATACTTCTTTAACTGCGACACATGGAAAACATTATGTATTCCAGACAACTGAGGTGGTAACGCTAATTCATAGGCTACTGGTCCTCGACGATGTAATATCTGATACGGTCCTATGAACTTAGGTGTTAACTTCTTGGCTCTTAAGGCTCGCCCCACACCTGTAGTGCGTGATACTCTTAAGAATACATGATCACCAACCTCAAATTCTAGGGATCTTCTGCGTCGGTCAGCATAAGATTTCTGTCGACTTTGGGTAGCTCTTAGCTTTTCTCTAATAAGTTCAACTTTCTCCTTAGTTTCTTGCAGCATTTCAGGTCCAACCATCAAATGTACTCCATCTTGGAACCAACAGATAGGGGTTCTACACCTTCTACCATACAGAGCTTCAAATGGTGCCATATCTATACTCGAATGATAGCTATTATTATAAGTGAATTCTACCAAAGGAAGCATATCCTCCCAATTACTCCTCTGCTCTACAATGCAAGTCCGCAATAAGTCTTCTAAGGTTTGAATAGTACGCTCAGATTGACCATACGTTTGCGGATGATATGCGAACTCAACCTCAACTGTGCCCATAGATTCTTGGAAACTCGCCAAAGCGGGAAGTGAATCGAGGATCCCTATCAGAGATAATACTAGAAGGTACTCCATGCAACCTGACAATCTCTCTAATGTACAATTCTGCTAATTTCTCCAAGCTAAAGGTCATGTTAATTGGCAAGAAATGTGCACTCTTGGTTAGCCTATCAACTATGACCCACACTGCATCATGATTCCTAACTGTTCTAGGTAGATGGGACACAAAGTCCATAGTCACATGGTCCCACTTCCACTCTGGAATTTCCATCGTTTGTAACTCTCCTGGAGGGCTTTGATGCTCGCTTTTGCCTTTTGACAAGTCAAGCAGGCTTTAACAAACTCAGCTATCTCTCGCTTCATGCCTGGCCACCAAAACATCTGCTTTAAATCTTGATACATCTTGGTAACACCAGGATGAATGTTGAGACTACCCTTATGTCCTTCTTCTAGAATTGCTCTCTTTAATTCAGTATCTCTAGGGACACAAACTCGACCTTGACATACCGAGAATACCATCAACACCTTTACTGAAACCCTTTGTCTTATCTCGTCCCTAAGAGAAATACAATCCGACATAACATTGGATCCCACAATTGTTTATCTTTAATTTCCTGTAAGAAATTATTAGTCACCACAATTCGGCTACAACTAATCTTTTCGGGTGATAAGTCCACATGTATGTTCAGGTCTCGGAATTGTTCTACCAAAAGGGTTTCACTGACTCTTAGGGAGAATGCCTGAATCACATTTCTACTTAATGCATCGGCCACCACGTTAGCTTTTCCTGGATGGTATTGGAGCTGAAAATCATAATCCTTAAGGAATTCCACCCAACGTCTCTGCCTCATATTTAACTCTCGCTGATCAAATAAATACTTCAGACTCTTATGATCACTATATACATCGAACTGAGCTCCATAAAGATAGTGTCGCCACACCTTCGAGCAAAGACTACAGCAGCTAAATCAAGGTCTTGTATCTGGTAATTTCGCTCATTAGTTCTCAATTGAGGAGTTGCTTAAGGTACGACTCTCTTATCTTGCATCAACACACATCCCAATCCCGGAGGAGAAGCATCACAGTACCCCTCACACGGGCGACTAGTATCAGGGAGAATCAACACCGGCGAAGAAGTTAGTCTCTGTTTTAACTCATTAAAGCTTTGCTCACATTCCTCGATCCACACAAAGGGTTGATCACGGCGAGTTAACCGTGTTAATGGTGCAGCTATCTTCGCGAATCTCTCTATAAATCTCCGGTAGTAACCTGCTAGGCCCACAAAACTACGAATCTCGAGGCCGTCTTCGGCCTTTCCCACCGCAACACCGCTTCAACTTTGGAAGGATCAACTGCAATTCCTTTAGCTGAAATAACATGACCAAGGAACTTCACTTCCTCTAGCCAAAACTCACACTTAGACAGTTTAGCATACAACTGTTTTTCCCTTAAAACATTAAGTACAGTTCTCAAATGCTCTTCATGTTCCTCTGACGAACTAGAATAAATTAAAATATCATCAATAAAGACTACCACAAATCGATCCAGAAAAGGTCTAAAGATCCGATTCATGTAGTCCATAAACACAACTGGAGCATTTGTAACTCCAAAAGGCATCACTATATACTCATAATGACCATATCTAGTGCGAAAAGCAGTCTTAGGAATATCTTCATCCTTCACTCGGATCGATGGTACCCAGACTTCAAATCAATTTTAGAGAATACCTTAGCACCTCTCAATGGTCCATCAAATCATCGATTCGCGGCAATGGGTACTTGTTCTTAATTGTCAACTTATTCAACTTGCGATAATCCACACATAATCTAGAACTTCCGTCTTTCTTTTTCACCAAGAGAAGCCAGGGCTCCCAAGGTGATACACTTGGTCTAATCATCTGTTTACGCATTAGATCCTCGATCTGCTCCTTAAGCTCAATTAACTCTTTTGGCGCCATTCTATACGGTACTACGAGACATCGGCTCACTCCGGGAATCAAATCTATAGCAAACTCTACCTCTCTACGTGGAGGTATTCCAGAATATCCTGCGGGAAAATCTCGGGGAATTCTCGTACTCTTGGTATTGGTGAAGGCTTTGCTCCACTTACGCATTCATAACTCCCAATAAAACAAAACAAGATACTCCCTCGGCTAAGGATGTTTCTACTTGGCGAGTAGAAATCAATTCTACACAATCTTGCTGCTCGGGAAAGATTAAACACCTCCGGCCACAATCAATTAGCACACGATTAGCAGTTAGCCAATCCATACCCAGGATTACATCTAACCCCGACATCGGGATACAAATAAGATTTACTTTGTATCTTCGTCCCTCAATTGCTATGGGACACCTAACACAAATCGTCGAAGTCTTAATTGAACTTAAAGTAGGTGTCGATACTACTAAGTCACATCCTAGATCGCCCACCGTAATCCTAAGTTTCTCACACAATTGTCCGCAATAAAAGAGTGTGTGGCTCCGTAATCAAATAATACGAAAGAAAAGTACACCACTACCATTGTTCCTTGAACAAGATCTGTTGCACAGGCTGCCTCGATGCGAAGTAGTGAATACACGTCCCTCTCGCTCTCGATCTGGTTGTTGTTGGAGCCCTAGTTGCTTTAGGCCTAATAGCGTGCAAGGCGCTAGCGAAGACGAAACCGCCCTACTAGGCGTAGGACAGTCCCTTGCAAGGTGCCCTGGGCTGGCGGCACGAGAAGCAAACTCTTACATCGGTCTGTGGCACGGCTCAGATAGTGTGGTCCACCACACCTAAAACATCCGACAATCTGCGGCCTTTGAGACTCTAGGAGAAGAAGAAATTGCTCCCCTAGGCTGAAATGTAGAAGTAGCAGTCCCTACGCACCGGGGTGATCCGCCGATCCTCTTGGCGATATGATCGAGGCTGGTTGGCGTAGCGACCGATTGTAGGGACCCTTCTTAGTGCCCTTACCTCCATTACCATAGCTGCTAGCAGCTCTACTAGATGGAGCCTTCCCAACTCCACCAACATCCTCTGCATTAAGACTCTCTATAATGGTGGCTTGATCCACCAAGTCGGCAAACTCCGTGATCTGAGTGGGATCAAAATCCTCTTTATGTCAGTTCTCAGCCCGTCCGAAAACCTCTGACATCTCCACTCCTCTGAAGTCGGGTGAGAATAAAATCTGTAGAGCCGCTCAAACTGTATTGCATACTCATAGACCGATGAGTTTCCTTGCACCAAGTTTAGAAACTCTCGTTCTTTGGCAAGACGAACATGAGAAGGGAAAAACTTTCCCAGGAAACTACTTCTAAATACAGCCCAAGTAATGACTTCACCTCGGGCCTCTAGCATAGTACGAGCTCCGTGCCACCACATCTCTGCATCCCCTATCAGCATATACGTAGCATATATCACCTTTCTCTCCTCGGCGCAACCCATGGTTAGGAAGATCTTCTCAATCTCCACGATCCGAGTTCGGCGACATCCGGTCCATCCACTCACTGTGAATTGAGGAGGATCATTCTTTACGAACTCGACAACCCATGGTATTCGGGAAGAGGTGCACTGAGGCGAGTAGGCTGCTGCTGCCTGTGCTGCACGGCGGCTTGATTTGCGACTTCTGCTTCTGAATCATATCTAGACTCGCCTAACGGTGGCTGCCATGGCCTCCATGGCATGAGCCATTTGGTTCACATCAGCGGGAGGAGGATTTGCAGCAGATCTTCTTGGTCTAGCCATCCTAATATATAAACTAGCTTAAATTACTAACGTTTAACATATTAAGCAATATCACCACATAGCTATATTCACAGATTCAGCTTACAGTGATATATTAATATTTAGTATATCATAAAATTTTAATCAATTTAGTACTCGGCATAACAACATATCAACATTCACATAGCATAGCAAACACATTCATTTCGGCAATCATTTACTGACTTAGCTTAACAGTCTCTTATTCACACAGTACAACTCACCTATAGCTCACCCAAGTATCATATACCAAGTTTCCTACATCAATCATGTCTGAGAATCGAGGTGATCAAGCTCGTTCCCTCACAACTTGATGAATAGAAATCATGATATATGATTCACAGCTAAAACTCACATGTTTAATATGCACAACTGACGCCTAACAACCTCACCCCGTAGGTTTACCTAGACCATGCTCTGATACCACTAAAATGTCACGACCCTTTTTTTTTTAAAGGACCGAGAACATTATTTCCACACCACATACTTATTTAAAAATAGGTAAATAATAGAGAATATAAGTATAAAAAAAAAAAATTCACTTCTCATTCAAAGTAAAAATGAAGTTCCTTACAACAAATATCCAACAGATCAACATAATATTACATTTAGTTTATAATATTCAAAATACCAAAAAATTATAATACGTGACTCCCTCGACATGAGGTCTCATATATAAAGAAAAAGGACTCTGATGCATTATTACTCAACTCCGACTTCTAACTTTTCTTCACCGGCCCTCGGCTGTGAAGTAGATGCAACACTGCTACATCCGCTCACGTACCACCGTACGATCATCGCGATACACACGCACACAACGACATAGAAAGAAATGCAAGGGTGAGCTTACCAATCATAAAATAAAATTATATATATATAGAGCAAAATATTTTTCACAAAGAATAACCCCATGCATTTCCGGCCAATCTAATGCACGCATGAAAACGGTTTCCAACTGGTTTCACACTAATTAATCCGAAGGAACCGAGCGGTCCGGAGCGACCCATTCCGTATCTGGATCCAGACAAAGACAAAGACAAAGACTCAAAGCATGAACTTACCGTTACATGTCTACCCACCTAAACATGTAACTCGGCTCTATAATGATGCACAACATATATCTCAGCATGATGCACGCCACCAAAATTATTTTAACAGCTCAACTACGGCAAGTTTATAATAGATCAGCCAAAATCTCGGCATTTTAAACTAATTTAACAACGATTCTGACTTAGAAAATAGCTTTTATTCAATAGATCTAACAAAATCATATCAAAAGATCTTGAAATAACATATTAAACCGTTCAAAACATAGTTCATAGGTTAAAGTAAACTCCCCTACCTCAGAAAGATGATTCACACTAGATCTACCGAATATTACTTGATTATAACAAAAATTCACCGAAGATTCAGCTTTAGAACGGAGTTTCTCCTAAGAACACCATGAATTTCTATAAGAAAGAGAAGGAGAAGAGAAACGAACGGTAAATCTAGTTTCAAACTTAAAGAAACTTACTTCCAATACTTGAGAATAGATGTAGAATCTCGGATCGCGAGAAATCTAAGTTTAGGAAGGTTTAGTATGAGAGAAATGGTGGTTTTCGGCCTTAGAACCTTTGAAAACCTTGGATAGAGGTGAAGAAATGAAAATTTCGTGTGAAGCCCCCTTTTTATAGAAAATTTTCGAAATTTACTGTTCACGCCGAAATTTATCGTTCACCGCCGGAAAACACCGTTCACCGCCTTACTGTTCATGCTCGAAAATACTGTTCAGTGGCACTATTCATGCTTAGGAAAACACTGTACACGCATCCGTACATACGCGGTTATCACTTGTTCATACGCGGTTTGTACTGTACACTGTGACGTCACCGATGACGTCAGCTGTCACTGTACATACGCGGTTTGTACTGTTCATACACGGTTTGTACGCGGTTTGCACTGTTCATTGTACTGTTCATTACACTGTTCATACGGTACTGTTCAAATAATTTTTTTTTTTTTTTTTTTTTTTTATAATAATTTCAAACTCCATCTAAATATATTCCAATATCAAATAATCCTTCAATTAACATTGAACAAGTATAAAATATTATAGATTACTCAATAATAAATTAGAAGCCTGACAATTCTGCACACAAAGATGATTTTTTAAAATATCTTGCATATTGTCATTGGCAGAAGCATTATCTAAGGTAATAGAAAAAACTTTTTTATCAATTCCCCATTGGTTCAAAAAATCAAATAAAGTGGCTTCTAATTCAATTCAGTGTAAGGTGGTTTCATTCGACAAAAATTCAGAATCTTACTAACTAATCTCCAATTCTCATCAACAAAATGAACAGTTAAACAAATATAACCCTCACTCGTAGCTGCTGTCCAAACATCAGAGGTAAGACATATTTTGTTAGGAATATTACACATGACTTCTTTGAGTTTTTCCTTCTCTCTCTCTCATATACATTTTTTGAACATCTGACACAACAGTATTCCTAGAGGGCATTACAACATTAGGATTCACATAATTGATCCACTCTTTGATCATATCATACTCAGCAAAGTTAAAAGGAAGATCATGTTTGATTATGGCTTGTGTAAGAATGTTACGATGAGTCTTTTGGTTAATCTTTCTCGCACCAAAATTTACATCTTGGGTAAGAATTGCATCTACACTTGAACTTTGAATGTTTTTACAAACTGAAACGTGTCGACTTAAATGTAAAGTTCTATAATAATTTTTTGTCTTTGGATTTTTTCCAATAGCATAATCATGGCCACAATATTTGCATACAACTTTTTCTACTCCATCCTTATCTACACCAGTTTTAGTAAAATATTTCTAAACATTTGAAAGCTGTTTCCTAGGTGTCTCGACACTTCTAGATAATGCAGAAGGAGTTTCAGAAACAACTTCATCATCTATATTCACAGTCTTATTCATATAATCCATAATATAATTTATAGTTCCTATGCATTGAAAAAAACATAAGATAAAAATTAGAACAAACAAATTTAAGTATTATTTGATAAATATATCAAAACAAAAAATTATTTTATTATAAAGACCTTTTTATGAGTAATCTAATTTATATATATAAGAGAAAGGAGATAGATTACAACTGTATGTGAGTGTGTGTTTATAAATTCGAGATTGGATAATGTATATTTTCTGCATTTGTTTCTTTCCTGTCATGCTGGAGCGGTTATTCCTTTGTGTGGCATAGTGTATTTTAAGCTGAGTGTTATATTAGGATTAAATTATATATATATATATATATATATATATATATATATATATATATATATATATATATATCGGATGAGGATATAATAATATTTTGTGTCAAATATATATAGTTTGGGATCATTTCCTATGGGCCAAACAAAACCAGAACTTGTGAGTTTTATGAGCTTTCGGAAATGACAACCACTAAAAGGACTAAAACTAGGGGTCAATGCCAATTTAAAGCAATTTGCAAGAAAGATGTGTCTATCAACATTAAGCTAGTAACAAACAATCGGCTACAAAACAATAGTAAATAATGCATGAGACGCAGTTTAATTACATATCATCCATTTAAGGATATAAAGATGTAAAATTTTAGCATTATTTAACAAATCCAGGCCCTTTCATGAATGATATGCAAGTAGAGACTTGTTACCAATGTATAACAAATAAAGTCAAGAGTAAACCAATACAGACATATGAACCAATGACTCTGCATTTACAGCAAATCCCCCCCTCTAATATTTAATTTTTGAAATGGCATATTCTTATCCACTCATTATTAATCACCAGATTTGTAAAAAAATACAAATCCAAACAAAACTGCAACAGAAGTTTCAAACACATGTCATCAAATAATCCATTCATTATCAACATATGCATACGAAAAATCCATTCAAAGTTCCATGGACATCAAAATAAGTCAAAATCCAGCAAGAATGAGATTCTTTGCTGCAGGTAGTAAATTGTATTAGAAAGCAGAAAAAAACAGAGCTGTCTCCATCATTACTTTTAGAGTTCAAAGCATTAGATTTCAAATATACAATTTGCACCATCAGAAACCTCTTAAGCATAATCTAACAGTAGAGTATTACGAATTCAACATGCACCGAAAGCTAAAGAAATCAAATCAGAGAACCTTGATGAAGACGATGCGAGTGATTGCATTGAAAGCTGAAGAAACTAAATCCAAAGTTGAAGAAACCAGCTCCAATGAGAGAAGAAGGAACATATAGAGGGAAATGATGTGTAATTTCGTAAACAAATCAGAATGTTAAAAAAATTGGGTTTAGAAAATTAGGATTAGGGTTTGCTGAATAAAATTTGGGGAGTATTTCTTGGGTTAAGGCCAACCCATGGGTAACCCTACCCTGACCCTATAATATATGGGCTAAATAATTAGGGCTAAATTAAATTATTTTAACTAATATTAAAACAGGGCTTAATAAATTATTTCAGGGTTGGGTAGGATTGGGCCCAGGGCTTTGGCCCTTTTTGACAGCATTAATTCTTAGGACATTAATTAAGGAAGCAATAAATTATAATTTTTTAATAAAAATTACTTGTGAATGTATTGCAAATTACAAGAGTAAATATAATAAATGTTTTTTTAAATAAACAAGTAGTTTTAATTTCTTAACTATTATTTTAAAAATATAAAAATTGATTAAATATCACATTTTATCAATCATACTTCGAGCTTCGAGCTAAAGTTGTGAGCACGAGTATTGTTTTTCTTAATTATAAACCTAAAATCGCGATCGTTATTTTAGTTATGGGCATACAACCATAGCTTGAGTGTTATTTTCAGTAGTAAATTCCTTATCTTAAAAGTATGGTTGGGCATGACCTTTTCGCTAACTTGATCAACATTTTCATGATATAAATCATATAAATCAAGTAAGAGCTATTTAATAATTTCAAAAACTCTCTCACTTCAAAAAAAAAAAAAGTTTGATATAAAACTAGATTACTAAAAATTAGTGATGACTTAGTTAGATTTACAACGAAAACTTAATGAAAATTTATCAACGAGAATTTCTCCTAGTTGAATTATATCAATCATATAAATTTTCACATTTTGAGGATAATAATTATCACTTAAAATATGATACATTTTATTCACAAGTGAGGATAAAAATTATAAACAACATTAGATCTCTCATTTGTTGTAGTTTAGAATATACATTAAATAATTTGTGATCATTTATACAAACTAAAGATGAAGTTCCAAAGATTACTCATCTATAGAACATTGATATATCTTATGATAAATGAAAATTCTTAGCAAATAAAGAGAAATAGACAAGAGAAGAAAAATAATATACATGCACAGAGAATAATAATGGTAATCGATAACAGTGGACGATAATGATAAATAATGACAATAAACGACGACACTGAAAAGAAAGTGGCGCACAAGGATGATTCTTTATGCTTTATCCATGGAGAACTTTCAAATTTAGGATTTTGTAATTTTCAAAATGATTATGAATTAAATTTTTAATATTTTGATAGATGTATTTTTCTCTAGTTTCATTTTACGGGTAACTTCTCATGAAGTTAAATTTTAAAAAAAAAATTTAAAAACTTTTTTAAGGTTTTGTTTAGGAGTTTAGAGAGAGAGAGAGAGAGAAGAAAATAGTTTAAAAGATAAGAGAGAAGAAGAGAAGGAAAAAAGAAAAGAGTTAATATAAAACTCTTCATACTAGAGGAACTTAAAAATATAAGATTAGAAAGGTTTTGGAAGGTTTATAAACATTTTTCTTTCACCTAAAAACTCTCTAATATGATTAAACATTATATGAGCCTTCCATTCTTTTTAAAAACTAATTCTCAGACAAAAAATAAAAGAATTTCTAAAAGTTTTTGTACAAATCATAAATTCTTTTAATAAATTATGTAAACAGTATTTTTAAATTGTAGAAGAACTTATGTTAGATTATTTTTAAAATCCTATTATAGTGGCCTATATAACTTATAGCATGACTCTAATTAATGATTTAATGTGATGGTGGTCAAATATAAAGTATAGAGTCACTGAGGGTATAATTGTAAATACAATTATAAGGAAACCCTCTCCTCTCCCTTCAAATAAAAATAAAAGAGCGGTTACAACATTCTCTATTCTCTATCACTTTCATGGTCTCTAAGTATGCTCATGGTAATCGCAAGAAATAAACTTTCTCTCAACCATCCGAGAGGAGTTAAAGGAGGAAGGAAGAGTTAGGAAAAATACAAAGGGATCAACGACATCAAAGAGAGAAGTAACATTAAGGAACAATAGATTCAGGTTAGTCCTTTCTAAACCCTTAATTGTGTGAGCAACATGTATTATATTGTGAGAACAACATAATTTAAGATCATATGAGAAATGTTAATTTCATAATAGCTGTATTGAATAAAAATTACATAATGAAATAAGAACAATCTAACAGTTAGTATTAGAGAATTGGTTGTGAATTTTGTTGATTCTCCATAAGAGATTAGTTCTCCATTAAAGTTTTTACCAAATTATATCAATTTTAATGTTAAATAATTATTTTTGATTTAATAATTGAAAACCCTATGTTTTGGAAGTTAGAAATGTTAGGTTTTGAATCTATAATATGAGCAGGGCCATGTATCAAGAAGCAGGGTCACGCATTAGGAACAAGCACGGCCATGCATCAATTATAAGTATGGTCATGTATCAAGAAGCACGACCATGCTTTAGGAAGCAAGGGCATGCATCAGAAATGAGCATGGCCTTGCTTCATCAAAGCATGGCCATGCATCAAGTAAAAGTACGGTCGTGCATAGTGATTTCACAACAGAATAAGAAACATAGTTTATAAAAGTTATAGATTATTTTAGAATTATATCAAAGTGAATTTTACTCACCAAAGTGATTAAATTTTCAAATTAGTTAATTCTAAATTGTATGATCATAATGGAAACCTTACAATTTAGTGCTTATTTTGAAAGGTAGCTTGTTAGTCACCAAAATAGCATGTCTTTAAAAGTTTGTTTAAGTATTTAATTGTGTATTGTAAATTGTTTAAAATTGTTTGATGCTATGTAGTAACATAAAGGGTGAACAATTTAGCTCATTAATTATAATGATAGGAAATCACCCAAAAGTGGATCATTGTATATGATTAATGACATTAAGAAGACATGTAAGCACTTCATAATATGTTTGTATATCAAAAGATGACTTGTATATTGGTTTGAATGACTGGTTGTCAATTAAAGTTATTTATTTATTTAGCATCATTATAGATAAATTGTGTATTTAGGCATTATCCAAAGGTAAATTTAGATACATAATTGATGACGGTTGGCTATCTAAATCCATCAAGTTTATTCAAAGCATAAATATTTAAGCATATGTTAAATATTTCAGTCCCTATGAATACGTATGGCATGAGCAATGACGTAGTCAAGTTCAATGGGCTCAATTATGATGATTGGGCTAAACAAGTTCGATTCTAACTAGGTGTTATGGACTTAGACCTAGCAATTATTATAGAACAAGAGCCTGCAGCCATCACAGAGACTAGTACTGAAGAGGAAAAGACTCTTCGTGAAGCTCGAGAGAGGTCGAAAAGGTGAGCTCGAGCTTGCTGAAAATGTGAAGCCATCAATGCAAAAAAATTGAAAATGCTAGGAAATTTATGGCAAAGGTAAAAGAGTATGCACAGTCGAACATTACTGACAAATTTGTGTCAGGTACCCTATTGACTGAGCTGACTACTAAGAAGTTTGATTGGTTACGGCCTATGATCAATCAAGCAGCAAAGTTGAAATCAATAGGCATGGAGGTGAAGGAATTCTTTCTAGTACAGTTCATTCTGAACCCACTCCCTCCGGAGTTTAGTCAATTCCAGGTGAATTACAACACCATTAAGGATAAATGGAATATATAGGAAATTAAGGCTATGCTGGTTTAGGAGGAAGGGAGGCTGAAGAAGTTGAAAGAACACTCCGTCCATCTCACATTTCATGAAGGAGCTAGTAGTAGCAAGGGTAAGTCAGGTAAGAAGGACAACAAGGACAAGAAGGATAAGGCCTTATTAAAAGTTTGTGAAGGCTAAATCCAGAAGGGCCAGAAGTGCTTCTTCTGCAAGAAGACTGGTCACTTCAAAAAAGATTGTCCGAAGAGAAAGGTTTGGTTTGAAAGGAAAGTGATTTCTTTCGATTCAGCCCATAAGCAGAACTGAAAAGTTCTTGTACATGAGGAACAGAATGAAGGCACAGATAGAAGGAATATGGACTTACAGATTGATCTTGCATACTGGTTGCTGCATAGATCTAGAAAAGTGTCTTTATGTTCCTGAATGTGCTAGAAATTTGGTTTTTGTTGCAAAGTTGGACGAATTTGGTTTTAATTTTAAGATTGAAAACAGTACTTTTTCTTTGTATAAATACTCGTACTATTTTAGATCTGGTACATTAAGTGATAGTTTATATCATTTCAATCTTAATGTTAAATTTGCTGAATCTCTGTTTCATGTTGAGAATGATGTTAGTAGTAGTTTGAATATGCGTAATGAATGTTCTACTTTCTTGTAGCATCAAAGGTTAGGTCGCATATCTAAAGAAAAGATGATGAGGTTAATAAAAAGTGAAATTTTACCTCAATTAGATTTTGTTGATTGGGATGTATGTGTGGATTGTATTAAAGGAAAACAAACTAAACACACATCAAAGAATCCAGCCACAAGAAGTAGTCAACTCTTAGAGTTGATACACACTGATATTTGTGGTCTGTTTGACATCTCATATTGAGGTGGTAAAAGATATTTCATTACTTTTATTGATGACTACTCACGTTATTATTATCTGTATGTGTTGCATAAAAAATCTCAATCAGTGGATGTCTTACAGGTATTCATTGATGAGGTAGAAAGACAACTAGATAGAAAGGTAAAGATTGTGAGGTCAAATAGAGGTGATAAATATTATGAAAAATTTGATGAAAGTGGACAATGTCCAGGTCCATTTGCGAAACTTCTAGAAAGTCAAAACATATGTGTACAATATACTATGCCTGATGCACCACAACAAAATGGTGTGGCTGAAAGGTAGAATCATACTATCATAGAAATGGTTAGGAGTATATTGAGTTACAGTTCTATACCTACATTTTTGTAGATATACGCATTAAAGATCACTGCATATTTACTTAATAGAGTTTCTAGTAAGGCAGTTTGAAAGAGTGATTATGAACTGTGAACAGGAAAGAAACCCAATTTAAGACATCTTCATGTCTGAGATTATCTAGCAAAAGTAAGAGTTTATAATCCACATGAAAAGAAGCTTGATACTACAACAATTAGTGGCTATTTCATCTGCTATCCTAAGAAATCAAAAAGGTACAAATTCTACTGTCCTAACCATAGTATGAGAATAATTGAGTGTGAAAATGTAAGGTTCATTGAAAATGGTCAGTTTAGTGGGAGTGGTGAAATACGAAAGGTGAAGATTAAAGAAACGCATGCAGAAACTCCTGTAGTTAGTGTCTCTTCTCAAGTTGTTGTTTCTCTTGTTGTATCACAGTCAAATAATATAAGGAGACAATAAGTTAATGTTCCAAACTCATAAGAACAACATATAGAGGATGAACTAGCTGACAATGCACAAGTCACAAATAAGCAAAAAGAAGGTGAATCCCAAGAGATAGCATTGAGGAGGTCTGTAAGACAGAAAAGACCTGCTATTTCAAATGATTATGTGGTTTACTCACTTGAGCATGAATGTGACTTGAGTATTGATGAGAATCCAGTCTCATTCAAGCAAGCCATGGAATGTAGCAATTTTGAAAAGTGGTTAAATGCAATAAAAGAAGAGTTAAAATCAATTAGTGACAACAATGTATGATATTGAGTTGAGTTGCCTAAGGGTTCAAAACGAGTCAGTTGCAAGTGAATATTTAAGACCAAACGTGACTCAAAAGGCAATGTTGAGAGATACAAGGTTAAACTTGTTGCTAAAGGATACACTTAAAAGGATGACATAGACTATAAAGAGACCTTCTCTTCGATTTTAAAGAATGACTCTTTAAGAATTGTTATGACTTTAGTGGCTCATTATGACTTAGAGCTTCGTCGAATGGATGTAAGACCATCTTTCTGAATGGTGACTTGGAAGAGGCAGTTTATATGGATTAATCAGATGGCTTCTTGACCACAGGTAAAGAAAGTTTAGTGTGTAAGTTAAAGAAGTCAATATATGGGTTAAAATAGACTTCCAGATAATGGTATCTTAAGTTCAATGATACCATCATGTCATATGGTTTTGTAGAAAATACCGTTGACCAATGTATCTATATGAAGGTCGGTGGGAGCAAGTTCATCATTTTAGTCTTTTTTGTTGATGACATTCTTCTTACTACTAATGATGTTGGGTTGTTGCATAATGTAAAGGAGTTTCTCTCTAAGAACTTTGAGATGAAAGATATAAGTGAGGCTTCCTATGTGATTGGAATAGAAATATTTTGTAATAGATCACAAAGATTACTGAGATTGTCTCAAAAAGGCTACATCAACAAAGTATTAGAGAGATTCAAAATGCAAAAGTTCTCATCAGGGGTAGTTCCAATTTAAAAGGGAGATAAGTTTAGTGAAGTACAATGTCCCAAGAATGAGTTGAAACAGAAAGCAATGAAATTCATTCCCTATGTATTAGTGATCGGGAGTTTAGTGTATGCTCAGATATGCACTCGGCCTAATATTAGTTTTGTTGTTGGAATGTTAGGCTGATATCAAAGTAATCCCAGAATGGACCACTGGAAGGCTGCAAAGAAAGTCCTTAGGTATTTACAAGGCACCAAGGACTACATACTTACTTATAGAAGATCTAGTCACCTGGAAGTGGTTGGCTACTCAGATTCAGACTATGCTGGATGTGTAGACTCAAGGAAATCAACCTTTGGCTATATCTTCTTGTTGGCTGGAGGTGCGATTTCATGGAAGAGCAGAAAGGAATCTATTATTGTTACGTCTACCATGGAAGCAGAATTTGTGGCGTGCTTTGAGGCCATTATTCATGCTTTGTGGCTGCGAAACTTTGTCTTAGGACTTGCTATTGTTGATAGTATAAAAAAACTGCTACGAATGTATTGTGATAATTCTGCACTCGTCTTCTTCTTTAAGAATGATAAGTATTCAAAGAGAGCAAAGCATATGGACTTAAAATACTTATCAGTGAAAGAAGAAGTGTGAAAACAAAAGGTGTTTATTGAGCATATTGGTACTGATTTAATGATAGCGGATCCGCTAACTAAGGGATTGCTCCCTAAAACATTTTCTGGCCATGTTGGAAGAATGAACATTACAGACAAGTCCTTGTTAGCATGATTGTGTGATTCACATATGTGTATAGATTGTTTTGCTCATATTATGATAGACATTTTAGGAATTCAATAAAAGTATTGTTTTTGTTTGTTTACTTGTTATCTGAATTGTGTTAATGTACATGTATGGTTTATGTTTGATAACAGGTTGAGTGTTAAAAACACGTTAGAGTTACAGTCTGTAGTATGATTGATTAAAGCTATTATAGGTTGAGTGAGAGATTGTTAAATTATTTTAATAATCCTATTATAGTGGTCTACATAACTTATAGCATGACTCTAATTAATGATTTAATATAATAGTGGTCAAATATAAAATATAAAGTCATTAAGGATATAATTGTAAATATAATTATAAAGAAACATTCTCCTCTCCCTTCAGATAAAAATAAAAGAACAGTTACTGAATAGAAGTTACTGCATTCTCTATTCTCTATCATTTTCACGGTCTCTAAGTGTGCTCATGGTAATGGCAAAAAAAAATTTTTTCTCTCAACCATCCGAGAGAAGATAAAGGAGGAAAGAAGAGTTTGAGAAAATGCAAATGGATCAACAACATCAAAGAGGGATGTAACATTAAAAAACAATGAATTCAGGTTAGTATTCTCTAAACTCTTAATTGAGTAAGCACCATGTATTATATTATGAGAGAACAACATAATTCAACATCATATGAAAATTAGAAAGCTTTCTCATTGTATCTAAACATGCTCTAGATCAAATTGCTTCGAGCCATAATCTTGCATTTTCTTTTCTATTTTCTTCATTTGCACTCTTAATCCACGATTGATGTTCTTCCAGGTTCTTTTCTTTTATTATCTCTTTCTTGCACAATTTATTTTATTTACTTTGCTTTCAATTAATTTTATGTTTCTATCAATCGAGGCCACTGTGGATTTTACATTTGTTTTCCAATCTCGGCCATTGAAGCAGACTATATAGGCACAGTGTCAACAAACTCAACTCACTCATTTGAGTGATTTTTCAATTTATAAATTGCTATTACATGCATTATGTTTTTTTTTTCTCTAGTTTCTATTCCAATTTGGTATTAAATGAGAAGTATTAAAATGTCATAAGTTCAAATTGTCCTGGTTCTGTTATTGCCTATGAGTTCAAATTTGTTTTTATATCCATTGGTGACTTAAAATTGATTTACATCGTTATATAATGTTTTTGTATTTTATCCTCTACTAGATTCAAGAAGACTGAAGTATCTTTTTCTCTGTGTTAACTTCTTTTATATCTTCAGGTACCAATTTTTTTCTATCTAAATGGTGAAAGTGGTATACAGGTTGGAATTTGTTCTTAAGCTAAATTCTGATCTACCTGTAGTATGGAATTAATAATAAACAGAAAACATAGAATGCCATTTCTTCAGGCCACATTAAGCTTTTATTTTGAATCCTAAATTAGCAATGACCAAGAGAAAATTCACACAATCCATGGGCCTGTTCTAGCGGGCTGATTTCAGGAGCCTGATAAAATAAACAATTAGGCTGTGATTAATTAGAAGTAAGCTAATAATTATTAATACTAATGAATTTAATTTTCTTTCTTGCTTTTTATTTTTTTGCCGAATAAAAGAGATCACAGGGCTAGGTTTCGGGTTTGAGAAAATCAATGTTCATTCTAAAGATTGTGTTTGTGTATTGTTTGGAACAAATATATCAATGATAAAGTATGCCAAAAGTGTGGCAAGTCAAGCAGAAAATTTTATTTTCATGTTTTTTAAATTTGAAGTCTTATTCTTTATATATATAACTTAAACAACAACAACAAAAATTCTTTGAACTAATCTATCAGATTTTAGTTTTTTTTTTTACTTTGTTGCACCCCAAGCCAAACTAAAACATATTATAAGAACATTGTTTTGATTTAGTAAAAATAAAAATTCAAACTAATCGATCCAAATTTTATTTCTAATTTTCAGAAGTAAAAAATATATTTTAAATTGGATAAACTGAACTAAATTCACTCAGTTTATTTATACTTAAAAAGATTATATCATATCTGCAGAACTCATGTACTATTCATATAAGCATTGAACACTTTTGAAATGTATAATTCACCTTGCCGTTACCAGTCAACTTGTTAGATTGATGAGTAAACTGAGTTAATTGAGAGCAACAGACAGTTACAGATTTTATATGATTATTTAAAGGAAACGGCAGTGTTAGTTGGAAAGATGTCAATTGATGTTTAGACTTAATTAATCTAAATAAATCCAATGATCTTATCTTTTAAGTTTGGACCAATTACTCTTGACTCCAAAAGAGCAAAAGGAAAACACGTTTACTCGGTCAAGCTTGGTGGAACCAATCAAACTTCCCTGGCTGGGCTAAGCAAGTAACAAAAACAATGTGAAATTTAACAGTTAGTAGTCGTTATCATGAGTAAGAACACGACCACATCAAAGGAAAATACTATATTTATCAATATTCATACGAAAAATGTTTTTGACAATTCTCAAACACTCTTTTAAGAAATAAACAAAATATGTAATACAAAATAAGAATTCTTAAAATTTTAATATACTTTAAATGCTTAATTTTTATTTAATTTTTTAACAAATTTCCTTAAAAATATTTTCCATGAAAAATTTAATTTATATTATAAATTTGAGTCCTTTATAGTACACAAAAGAGTTTTTTAGAATTATTTAATTTTTTATTAACTCATGCAATTTTTTATACTAAACTTTTATTTTATTTTTCATTTGTAATCTCAATTTTAAAATTTGAATTTTCACATAGTATGTCAACAAAAATGATATACTTTAATTTAAACAATTTATTATCATAATTTTAAAAAACTTATTTATTTTTTTATTTAACGTAACAAAATATTTATTAATAATGATACAAATATCCCTTCCTTTACTTTGTATTTATAAACTTTAATTGAATATAAAATACTTGTATATATCATACAGGAATATTTGTTGATTACTGATTATATAATTAACAAATTATATTAGTAATTACAAGGTCGAGGGAGCGACAAGAAAGAGCCAGGCTAAGCAAACCGACATTTGAATTAAACCCTCCATTCTTAACAAAAACAAAGAAAGAAGACTAAGAAGAACCGAAAGTTTATCTTTGCATTCACACTGCTCTGTTTCACCAAACTAACTGTCCAATAAGTGAACGTTGAAAAATTAGAAGCCATTTCTCAGTTGGACGGCTTCATTGGGTTGTTGGTATATCCCTTTATGCTTGGTTGATAGGAGGAAGGAAAATGAAACTTTATATGATTTTTTTTTTTTTAACTTTGAATGATTATCAATTGGTATAAACTTATTACTTATTCGTTAACTTTAAAACTCTGTCGATCGTTTGGGTCAAATCATTTTGGCAATGGGAAATTATTTTCATCAAGTGGTCACTAAACCGCTACAAGAGTTTGGATAGGATTTGTTTCCAAAAGAGAAGTCATGGTAATCATATTATTCAGAAATTTGAATCTTATCTAAATTCTTGTGACCGCTTTTTGTTTATGTTTTGTGGTTTGTGTTAACAGCTTGATATAGAACTGTATAATGACCAACTAAGCTCCAGAAAACGAAGGATGGTGACCCTCCACTAAACATTGGCACCTTAAGTGGGGATCGTTGGGCTCCACACCCTAACGAAAAAACCCATATTATTGCAGGCGCTTAATGTCTTCAAGATGAGTTTTTTAAAATCATCCTGTTTAATAGTGTTTTAAGAATGTTACTTTTAAAAAATCAATACATAGAAATATTTTATTTAAAATTATGTTGCAAATATATTTATATTTTTTATAAAATTCAATTTTGAAATTATACTTAATTATTTAAATATATTAAGTTTAAAGTTTATAAACTTAATGTTAATAACTTGTATATGTGTGTATTAATTACTTAAAGAGCTGTGATTTTGTCTATACATTTAAATGAAACAATCAACATCCTTAAAATTTCACGATCTCCATTATCGAAATTTTTATATTTTACTCTTGAGTCTTTTTTGTCAATGAAAATTTATAGTTTATTTTTCCTTTATTTTTTAGTATAAATATGCCTAGTGAATACTGAACTAATAAGCTATCAATACGTTAAATTTAAGTTTCGTATTAAAAAAATTAATTTCAACCTTTAAATTTTATTTATTTTAAGAAATGAGCAATGCTTAAGTAATATAGTTTTTTTTCCCAAGTTAAATTTTAACTACTTTATGTATTCCATTGGTTTGACTTTTCTACAACCCATCAATTTTAGTGTACGAAAGAAAGTATTCCTTTGGGGCAACGAAAATAAAATCACTTCCCTAGTAAAAAAGATATTTTAAATTCTAAATACTTTTGCTTAATTTATAATTTATATTTAAATTTATTAACTTGTGTTAATTAATTTATATAAGGATAAATGCTTGAAAACCTTTTAACAAAGTCGTCCTTTAAACTTCAACTATGAAGATTTTTTATATTATTTTTAAATGGATTTAAAATTTACCTAGTGGCGTTAAGATTCTGAGTAGTATTCAATGAATTTATTTTGGAGAGTAAAAAAGAAACAGAGGAAGAGAAATTAAAATGAACTAAACTAATCTTCTTTTTTTTTTTCCCTAAGAGCAAGACTAGTAATAATTATTCAACTAATAGGATTACTAGAGTAAAATATACTTTCCTACGAAAATAGGCTAGTAAAAATTATTCAAGCAATGTTTTTAAGTTGAAAAAATCATGTAAATATTATTAGATTGGTATTTACAGGATTCTTGGTGGTAAGCACTTGTTTCCTCTTTTCAGAGAGGAAATTTCCACGGCACCCCTATAGAATCCCTTAGACCTTAGGATACATTTTACCCAAAGATGAAGTCATAGGAGACAAGAAACCTCCTCACCCCTCACAAGGAATAAATTAACTATTTAGAGCAAATTTATGCCGAACAGAGTGTAACAAAGAACAAAATCAAAAATAAATTTAGAAAAGAACCCAAATATTTTAAAAGAGTGGTCTCTTTTTTGTTGAAATAATATAACAATTTTAATAGATGCTATTATTTACAAATAAACACGGTCTTTTTTTCTCAATCGGCTGATTAAAAAAATGTTGATTTATAATTAGCTGATTTTTCAAACTACAGTAATCAAATTATTGCTGATTTATTAAGTGGGTACTAGGCAGGAAAAAACAAAAGACAAAAGTCCTATTCTTATTTTTATATAGATCGTTTTAGTTCGATCCAGCCCATGATTGTCCCTCATCCTTGAGCAATGATGAGAAATTTTTAGGTTTCCGTCCCCTACTTATGATAGAGTATTAGACTTCTTGAAGAGGGTGAGAATCAAACTTCCTTCATTGAAAAAGTAGATGGATTTTAAATATTCAAAGAAAAATCAATAATTTAATATATATAATTAATTAATGAAGGTATAAAGCATCAATCATAGTCAATTTTTATAAATTACGATCCTCTGTTTTAGATTGAAGTGAATTTGTTAAGTTTTTATTTTTTTTTAAAACAAAAATCAATGTTGACTTTTGTTCTTTGTCACTTAAACTTTCTGTGTTTTCCAACAAAGAAAAACAATACAAAAGCTTTTCATTGATACTAAATTCAATTATGTGAAATCTTGATTATTCTTTTTAGTTGAACATTGTCTTTATAAGGGTTTATATTTTTAAAAAGTATTACTTAAGAACTCAAAATTCAAAATGGTGAGTCTTATGAGGTATTTGAATTAAATCTAGGAAAGATCTTCTAGCTTTATTTCTATCACATGATTAAAATGTGAACACTGCTTTCATGATAAAAAAAAAAAAGGTGGAAATTGATATTTTGAGGAGCATGCCTTTGGGGCAAGAAAACAAACATGCTTCAATTTGTTAAGGGAGTTTATTTTAGTTGACAGCAATGCACAAATAATTGAAACAATTCTTACTCATGGAAGGTTAGTTGGGATGTTTTGCTAACAATTTGTAATAGAAGACAGCGGTATTTGGAAGATGTACTGTGCCCTCAATTTGTGTGTGAGATGTGTGGAATTGTTTCTTCTGGAGGAGAGAAATATATTTAAAATAGTTTAACGTGCATGTTAGTTTAAGAATAATTTTGTATAATTATTATTTATTTATTTATTTTGTTTGAATTCTATGCTGAAGAGAGAAAAGAAAGAGAAAGAAAGAATTATTAATAATTAATTTTTATTTAAAATTTAATTAAATATAAAAAAGAGTTAAAGATAAATTTTACGCTCTCTTAACTTTATTTTTTCTTTTTTATGAATTTTAGTGACTCCAGAGGTTATTATTTATATTTTTATTTATTAAATTAAATATATAGTATAGTCTAGAATTTGAATATCAAGAAAATAAAAAATATTTTTTTTAAAATATTAGTTTAGAGTGAGAATTTTTTAAAAATTATGAAAATAAAAATTTTAAATATTATTATTTTTTAAAAATAAAAATATTTATTTTTTATATTTTTAAAAAATTACAAATATATATATATAAATAAAAAATATATACAGATAATAATATCATTTATATTAAATCTTCAATTGTCATTTTTGTAATATTAAACATTGAACTAAAGAAGGAGAGATTTATCCCTCTAAACTCTTTAAACCATTTTTTTTCTCTAATATCTCAAACAAAACTTAAATGTGTATATTTATGAAATAAAATTAAGTTGAGTGAGAAAAAAATTTGTTTTCTTTTTCTTACTTTTATTTTAAAAATTACACCAAATATATAAAATTCTAAAAATTCCTTTTCTTTCCTTCACTTTTTTTTCACTAAAATAAAAAAACATAACATGATAGTTTTGTTTTATCTTATTTTATTTTTTGTAGTTTTTGAACGATCACATATGATAGTTTATCTCGTTGAATCATTTTATCTTATTATCATAATTTAAATTTTTAACATGAGAGAATGATGAGTTAAAAAATCATAGAATAAAATATATATTTTTCTATTAAATTCTTGTTAATACTTTATAATATTTTATATTTTATAAAAATATGATTATTTAAAATATATAATTTTAATATTTTTGCTAAAAAAAGTTTATATGAACATTTTTAATATTTGTTTAAAAAAATTTTACTTATTTTATAAAATATAAATTTTTTAATTATATTTTATCATAAAAAATAATTTTTTTAGTTGTGAAAAATTAAAAATTTATTATAAATTAATATTTTTATAATATGTAATAAAAAAACTACGTGTAAAATTTAATATATTTTTATTAAAAAGTGAAAATTTTAAATTAAAAAATTATATTAATATTGTTAAAAGGGTTATATTTAAATATATTTATTTTCAAATATTTTTTTTATCTCAGATATTAAATATAATAATATAAAATTATATTTTTTACTATCTTAAAGGATAAGAATTTATCCTTTTATTATTATATTTTATTTTTGTTTAACTTATATATCTTATTATTTTTTATCTTATCATATTCACTAAATAAGGAGTGGGATGTAATAAATAGATTTTTTTACTTTACAAATTAAGAGACAAAAATCAAAATTTAATATATTTACATGATGTGAAACACAAAAAAAAAAAAAAAGAGCTGAAGATCATAAGACACGTTAATAATTAATAGATATATTACAACGGAGAGACAAACTAAAACTCAGACTTTAAAGATATTGAAGTAAAACTTTAATATACTTGTAAATAATGCACATATATTTTATTAATAAGTGTATAAAAATATTAGTTAAAAAATATTTTTATTAAAAACTACAATAAAAATATATAATAATTAAAAAATATATATTTTTATAAATAATTTTTATTTTTAATTTTTTTAATTAATACTTTTTGAACATTGATTAATATACTTCGTTTTATACACACATATAGTCAATATATGTGTGATTTTAGTTTTTATTTATTATTTTGTTAATAATTTTCTTAATTAATTAAAATTTTTATTCCAGAATTTTATATAATAATAATAAATATAACAATATTTGACATATTATTGATTCATAAAATTTAAAAAATATAAAATAATTAAATAAAATACAAGGCTCTTATAATATTTGAACCCTTTTATTTATTTAAATAATTTATATTTTTATTATTTTATATTTTTTGTAAACTATTAAATAAAATATGGAGGTGAATAAATAAAGCTTAGGATCTTACCTATCTTTCTATTCATTTGACAAAATCATGGGAAAAAGCTGTCCTAAAAGATGCTTTTTTTACTACATCATTTTAACTTTAAGAAAGCGATATTTCTCAATGTCATACCCAATGCCGTATACATCCATATGAATTATTAGATGACAATCCATGGGAATGCTACCATTCAGTAATAATCATACGTAGCAGCTAGCTGCAATTATTGGCATATCAATTATAATGACCGAAACTTTCAGCACGTTTTTTAATCTAATTAAACCTTAAAAAGTTTCAGGGTTATACTCCATTAATATAAGTCTGGAAGTTAACTCATTTTGATCCAAAATGCGCCAACTTGTAAAAGGTAGTAGTTATATATACAGCGAAATATGACCCTAGAACAAAACAAGATGCAATTAGCACTATTCGGGACTACTTGGGGGCCCTCTTCTGTTAACGTTATCAATGACACCTATTCTGTTGCATAAACACTTATTTAGGTATCTAAAGACCTGTGTGGAACGCACCACTTTTGAATGGTAAATATAGGGATAACGAATAAAACAAAGAAATCAATCAGTTGGGCCAATTTCCGACGAACTTGGGTATTTGTTCAAACACATATGTGAGAGAAGAAAAATATGTCCACAAAGTTAAAAACTACTATTGTCTTCACTTGCCATTAACCTTGGAGTTTTGGGCACTGCATAGTAGTAGTAACATACAACATAAAGCTCGTGCTAAATATGAGCCACAATCTGAACAGTTAGGAATATATTTAATTTTCCATGACGAGATTCTCAACACAAAAAACAGGAATAAAAAGTCAAGGAAAGGAAAACAATTATGTGCCATGTATTACCTCCGGGAAATAAAAAAAACGAAAAGGTGGTGAGGAGAAAAATGCAGCGGAAAATAAAGAAATTAAAAAAAGAAAAGAAAGATGGAAACAAAAGTGATAAAGATATGGAAACAGGAGAGAGTAGAGAAAAGATTGGGTGGGTGGACAAAATCAAACTCCTCTATCTCCCGTGTCTTGTATTAATCCAAGGGATTCCAATGTTCTTAATTCTGGTAGCAATCTGTTGGGAGATCGCAGTTTTAAATTAGAACACGGCTTCATTGAACAGTTCCTTAGCACTATAAATAATTTGACAATAAATTAATTAAAGTAATCAACCTCTGTTCAGTTTGTTCCGTTACTTTTACATATAAATAATATGCACCATTGGTGTTAAACTAAACCAACGTCACATCTCACCTAACCTTTGCAAACACATCAATTATTAAGATAATCAAAGGGAATAAAGTCAATATACGCTTTAAAGTTCTAACCATTATCATATGCACATATACATCCCCTCCTCGTGGGGGAAACGGCATTTTTTCTTTGTTGATGAAACTGAGCTTATGTTAGATATTTCAATCAACAAAATTAAAAAAGTGCACACATATGAAAAGAAAGGTTGTTCTTCTTCCTAAAGCACGATCTAGTGCAAGCCCTTTATGGTAAGAAAGTTGGGCAAGTAACTGAAGTTGGCGCCATAATCACTTTATCAATAAACCTGAGGAATTTGTTGGACAAATAAAATAATAAACAAAGAGCATAATGTGCAGTGTAGTACTAATACAAATAAAGAGAAAGGGGACAGAAAAGGAAGGGTTATGTATATAGTCTTAGTCCTTAAGCAGGAGAAAAGTAGAAAAGCGACGTCGTAAATATCAGAAGGAAAAGCAATTGAAGAGATGGAGAGTAGAGTGGAGACCACCCCAAAACGGTGCCGCGCGGATGGCTTTACAACAGCGAGAATCATGGGATTGGGATATGAATGAATCAGTGTCACTGACCATCAGCTATTTTGCGAATCCCGAAGCGGAAAACGTAAACTAAAAATTAACCAAGTAGGAAAAAAGAGTAAAAATAATGCGTTATAGCTGGCAAAAGTGGCCCATGACGCAGACTCCCCATTACCTTTTATTTTATCAAATTCACCATTGACGGTTCCGAAGGAAACACCAACAGAGTTCGCCACACAAAACCAAGCCCACGTTTCATAACTGTTTCTTCAAACACTTCTCAACTTTTATAAATAATCATTTCACCATGTCTTATTTAGTAATTCTTTTATAAATTTAAATATAAAGACTGTTTTTAACAATTAAAAAACATCGAACAATTTTTCATGTTTTTTATTTTATTTTCAGGAACAAATTAGAAAGATGCAGAATCTGATTTATCCCTTTCTCTTGTCACTTGCGTATAATCTGCAGTTGTATTATGTTTCAACAATTTTTTCAATTTTTGTTCTACAAAATAATTCTCTAAAACAATTCTATAAAATAAAAAAATAATCAAATAAATCCCAACTCTCTCTTATAGGAAATAAAAACATGAAGAAAAATAGGTGTATATGCGCCTGAGAGAAATAATAATTAAAAATTAAAGTGAAAAATATATTGGGTGTGTACTATAAAAAGAAAAAAAAGTATTAAAAAAAGAGATAAAAAATAGTTAAAATTGATAAAAAAGATTGATTTTTAAAACAATTTTAAACATTAAAAACACATTTTTATTTAATGTTATCTTTTTAAGGAATTTATGGATACATAAAAACTTATAAGATAATATATTATTATTTTCAAGGACTTACTAATTAGTATTCTTTAAATATTACTTAAAACTAATACATAATTTTTATTTAAAATTATTTTAAGAAAGCGTTAAAATCATGACAATAGTTTATTAATATTATATTTAATAAAAACATTTTTTTTATTTTTTATTCTTTAACAAGTACACTTACGACTTTGGTCAGCGTTGATCATACTTTAAAACAAGCCACTTTATTACAAAGTTAGATATTGATAATCAAGACTCTAAGAGATAATTGATTTATGTGATACGTGTTTGATTCTTTGTAAGGTGAACTTTTGGAATTGAATTTTAGGTGTAGAAAAAAAATGTTAAGACACGTATGTCATAAGTTAAAAAATAAAATAATTTAATTATATTTATTTCTTTTAATTTAAATTACACGTGATCTGACTTCTTAAAATTTATTTAATAAAATTATTTATATATATAATTAAAATATATTAAATAGTTATAAGAGTTATATAATATTATATTAATATAATATTAATATTAAACATTAACTAAAAAAGCTTTTTAATATATCATCATTATCCATTGAAAGTGTGTGAGGTCTAAAGAGGTTTGCTGAGAAAAATAGATTTAACTTTTTAGCCTAAAATAATTTATACAATAATACTTTGGATATAAGGTTGTTATATTTATATTCAAACCGGCTAATTAATAAAATCTTAAGCGTCGTGTTGCGGATAGTCATTGTGTGGTTAATTAGTGAAAGTCATAAATAATTTTAGTATATTAGTAAATCGATTTTCTTACTTATATTTTGTTTGATAAAATAAATAAAAGTTATAAACATATAATTAAAAACTTATCACGACAAGTAATTTGTAAAATTAAAATTATTTGACTAGTTAAATATAAAATTAATTGATTTATATTATTATATTAATATAATATTAAAATGGTTGAAGGTTCATTTAATACTTCTTTTAGCTGGACCAATAATAAAAAAAAGTTTAATAATATTTATTGTTTGAAAAATTATAAAAAAAATCTTATAAATTTAGAATAAATAAAATCCGAATATTTTATACGTACGCGGCGTCGCCATCAAGTAGATATGATGGTTGTCAATAGATATCATCTACTTCCTCATAGATTATCCTTCCCTCTAATGGTGCACGATGTTTTAGGTTTCTTTTACATCATTGAGGACCTTGCAGAACGGATTTATGGGGTGAAAACTAAATATGAACCTTTTGGACAGACTACAGTTGTTGTTTGTGTAGAATATTTGATTTTTTCACTTTGTAAACTTGCAAAAACATTTCAACCTATCATCGCTCATCCTCGACGTCTTATGATCTGGGGCAGTTTCATTGAAAACTCCTCCAAAATTACACTACGTGGTAGGACTGGGCAACGAGCAAATTTGGGGGGTTTCAGACTACAAAATTCAAAATTGAAAGAATCAAGTTGACAAGAATTTAACACTGCTTTTGTCCGAATTTTCTCTTAGGTTTAGCAGGTAACAGGTTGAACAAGTTGTGAGTTTAACATGTGGATTCAAATGGATCAAAATTAAATACTGGTTCTGCAATTGATAAATAAAAAACTAGAGTACAAAGCTTTAAAATATAAATTGCACAAAAGAGATAACTAAAAAAGAGAACTTAACTTTTACACAATAAAATAAGTATACGTAGTTCGTTCTCATTATACGTTCTCTGTTGGTGAAGCTTCTATGCTTCTTGACTAATTTTAGTCTAGCCGCTAATTCCTTGTTTTCAGTCTTTGAATAGAGGAAGAGATCGAAAGAAGGCCGGACGAAATTAGTTCTATTAAGCATCCCAAAGTAACCTTACCATCTGAACCTTTTCTAGAACATTTTTTCTTTATTTTCTATTTATGACATGTCAAGTCACTATTTTTTTTTTCTCTTAACATCAATTTTAAGCAATATTGTGATTCGTTATGTTTTTTCATTTCCTCAAGGCTCAAGATAGCCATGATGCAGCAAGGAAATAGTCAATGAGAAAAAGGTCCTTATTCATTAGAATAAAAGCTCATTTAATTTTAATTCAAGTTTAGTAAAATGTTTTTCATAAATACTTCGGTCGGGTTTGGATTTTGATGGATTTAATAGCATAAAGCTACTGTCGATGATCAAATAAATATATTTTAACCTTTTTTTTTGGACTAATTGACTCACTATTTATCTAAACTAATTTTAAACTTATTTTTCATTCATTAGATATATGATAGTTTTGATCGGTTAGCTTTCTTTTACTTACTCCTACTATGTGATACTTGTTTTGAATCTTACGATTTAAGATGAAACTTGTAACATTTATTTAAGATGCAAGCTTTGGATTTATAAATACATAAAATTTTAATAAGCCTTTAAATATAAATATAATTAGAAAGAGTTTTGCATACCTCTCAATTCATACGGTGCTATAAATTTTACCTATTAAAATTAGATATCACTTAATTTATTTGTTTACTATAAACTAATTAATTAAATAATTATATAAAAAATCAAAATTTTCTTCGTATATATTTTCAACATGAAATATTATAAGCTATATATATATTTTTAATATAAAATACGTTTGAAGAGAAGATATAAGAGAATAGAAGAAACAAAAAGTGTCTTGACGGTGAGGAAAATGATTAGATTAACATATGGATATTATATTTTAATTGTAGGAAGATAAGTTATTTTTTTTAAAAAAAGTAAAAATATATTAGAAATATTAATAGCTAATTCTCAAAGACTAGACACTTCTTTAAATAATTTTTGAAGAGTTGATTTTAAAAAATGCAAATTTCTTTCGTTTTTTATTTTGTAAACACTTTTACAAATTTCTTTCAATAAGTTAGAAGTTATTAAATATACTACAAATTTTCTTTACCAAATGTAATCTTAACTAACATTGAGTGTTTATTATAGTATTACTCCCACGTAAAATTTATGCAAATAGAGAAAGTTATAGATAGCATTTTGCCTTGGTTTTCTAGATGTCCTTATAAAAGGCATAGGATGTTTTAGAACCTAAATTCTATTTTAAAGTTAAATGTAAGAATATGAGTTTTAAATTACAGTAAATAACGTTTGGTAATTTATATTTTTTAAGCTTAAAAGTTACATTGAATTTGAAATTGTTGAGTAATTTATTCTTGAATCTTCAAACTTGGAGTAAAGATTTTTTTCCCAAAAATTACTTATCTAAAAAACATTTTTGATATTTAATCTACTAAAATAAATTACTTTTAGAAGAAACATTTGAAAGAGTACACAAAATTTATTTAAATTTATGAAATTAATTTACAATCATTATAAAATTTTAACTATTTTATTAAGTAATTTTAAGTAAAATTTATTAAAATAAGTTTTTTTAAAATAAAGCGTAGGACACATTTTTCATATGATAAAAACATATCAAATAACTGCTTAATCAACTACTTTATTCAAATATTTTACACAAGTGTGTTTACCATGCCCCCTTTAAGGGAAAAAAGTGAAAAGATAAGCTCAAAATAAAATAGGTTAAATATTATCATAATAAGATGAGTGATATTTTATATAAAAATTGCATTATTATTAATATTACCTATATTGTTATTTTTTAAAATATTAATAATAAATATTTCTTTTATGACCTGAATCGATAATTTTACGGACTTTAAAGTTGAACTAGGCTTGCTAAAAGAAATTAAAAAAAAAAGATATTGAAGATCGTATTCTAAATCTATATATTATTTTAATTTGATAATTTTATTAATTTATTTGACGCGATTTGAGTATTTATTTCAATCAAGAAATGAATAATAATTTAATTTAAATTGATTTTAAAGTGTAACTTTTGAAAATAAAGAAACATTGAAAGAATTTTATTCTTATAATAAATAAATCAACTTCAGCTCAAATTAATTAGACTAAATGTGAATTTTTGGTATAATTTATGAGGTCAAAAGAAATAGTATTATTCTCGTGTAGCATTATTCATTTCACAAACTGTTGTTTTCCACGTGCCTTAAATACAATAAATAATCAATTTTTTTATTTGTTCATAACTCTCTTTATCAATACGTCTTTACAGCTTGTGTGTTACTTTCCTACTTTGCGGTGCAGATGACTCCCAGATCAAATTTTCTCCATCCAACATGTTTCTTCTCTTTGTCGTATATTCATGCTTTCTTTTTCTTCATCATTAAAAATTTATTATATTACAAGTTTCTAAATTATTCTTAATTTAATTATTTTTTATATTCAAACCAAGTCCGGAAGGAACCAATTTGATATTTTTTTTTAAAAATGAACCCAAATTTACATGAAATATCTATGTGCAAAAACGGTGAAAAAAAATATAGTTGAAATCATACAACTATCAAATTTAAGAAATTTGAAGTGAAGAATGTGTTTCGATAATCAATTCTAAGGTTATTACTAAAAAAATAATAAATAATAATTTTTTACTATAAATTACGTTAAATTAAATTTATAATTATAAAAGTGAATAATGTAGTGGTTATTATTTTTCAAAAAGTATAAGTAGAAACCATCATAACATCAAAATAAAAACCAATACGATGGATTGCAAAAGAAAAATAAATCCCACAAAGAAAATATGGAAATGAGGCAAAAAGGCGTGGCATCCGAACCCTCGATCAAATAAAGTAAGTTAGTCATCAATGAAGCAGCAAACCAATTGATATTGTTATGATAAGTTCATATCCACTAATGTGTTATGCAATCTTGTTAGATATTGCATGAAACATGGGCATATCGAATTATCGATTAAAACTTAATCTTATTTCTTACTATTGCATGAAACATGAATATAGGGATATATCATTTAAATCTTGTTTATTAAATGATACCTTGTTTCTTACTGACATATTTTATCATTTTTCATATGATATATCAAACCGACAAGATTAAAAATGGTTTTAGGATTTGAAATTATATCAATCAGGATGATTTAATTTTGTAAATTAAAGATTATATGAATATAGGGATAAGATACTAATAATGATAATTTTTTGTTAAAAAAAATATTTAATGTATTTTTATAACTTTAATATAATATGTGCTTTTTTTTATAAAAATTTTCTATTTATAGATATTTAAATTCAATCTTTTTAAATTGAAGTTGACAAAACCTATTTAAGATCAGTTAATGTATTTTAAAGAAGAACCAATTATGAAATTGTACCGTGATGTAGGTTAAAATGTGAATTGTTATTGCAATTTGCGTATGAATTATATATTTAAAGGATGAATGCATTGCTTCGATATTAAAATTTACTTGATTCAAGGATAAATATACTTTATGGTGGTTTAGGATCATTAATATAGATAAGTTCTTGGCTATCTCAAAAATGATTCAAGGTTAAATATTTGTGATTGTGATATTATTTGTGTCTATTTATTGAAGATGTTTTATATTATGGACAAATTATAATCTCAGTTAATGTAAAATCCTTCCATATGTTAAACCAGTATTTAATTATCTGTCATATGCTTATTATTTAACTTAATTAATTAAGCTTTGTGTTTTATTGTTTTGTCTTTAGTATTTTTCAGAGTTTCAAATGTCAACTTTTCCTGACGATAGAATTTATCAAGTGCAAAAGAAATAGTGTGCATATCTGTACAATAGATATTTAAAGGACATATTAAGCACAATAGATTCATAGTGTTTTTTTTACAAGACTTAGACAATTTTCTTTCAAGGCATTAGACAAAAAGTGCATATATGAGATTATTTTTCTCTTGACAATGTAAACTCTATGATTATAATCTGTACAAATGCAAGACATTAAGTCTTTAGTATTATATTTTATTTGTAATTGAGTAATGTAATATGCAATTACTTTTAAATTATGGTATATTAGACTCTATTTGTAATTTCTATTCTGATTGTATTGGTTATGAATACTACATGGTTTATCAAGAATGCTAAAATTTAAAATATTAACAGTTTTATTAAAAAAAATTAAAAAAAAATTCTTAACTTTGGAGAACAGTTCACGAACAATTGCTACTTCTGAGAGCAGTCTTAAATGTACTTTTATGAGCGGTTCATTCATTAATCACTCTCAGAAGTACACTTAAGAGAGCAGTTATGGGTGAACCACTATCAGAAGTGAACTTTGCAAAGCGATTATAAAAAAATCACTCTCATAAGTTCAAGATTAGAGATCGATTAATTCTGAACTGCTCTCTTTGGTCCAACTTCTGTGAGCAATGCCATATGGAACTATTTTCTAATATTACGTTTTGAGAACAGTTTCACGTGAAATCGCTCTTCAAAGTGTCGTATATAGAGAGCGGTTACGTGGTTAACTGTTCTTTTAAGTGTACTTCTAGGAATGGTTAAATACAAAACTGTTCTTTAAAACAAACATTTGAGAGCAGTTATTTAATCGATCTCTTAAATTTAAGACATTGCATTACTTGAGATTTTATAGCACTTATAACTGTTCTCTATATTCAACCGGAACCACTCTAACATTTCATTTTTGATGTAGTGATTTTAGAAAAAATTAATTTTAATTGATGTGAGCAAATTAGCTAACATCGACATAATTGTGCAACTTATAAAATTTAAACAAATTCACATCTATGTGAAGAAAAAAGTGTTAAGTCTCAAGAATGTTATCTTTGCTTACTATAACTCTACCAATATGTGAACTAATGAAGCAAATAAATTATATGACAAATTATATTTTGATATTAATGAAAAAGAGTTAAAAGGAGTAAATAAATAATAAATACTTCTATTAAAGAAGAGATAATCTTGGTGATAAAATTCTCACGATGACATAATTACAAAAAAATTAATGAGAAAAATAAAGAAATAATCATATTATAAAATAGGTAATCGTGATGAAAATTTTAAAACGAAAAAATCTTGATCTCTCGAATAGGATTTGACTCTCAAAGTTCAAGAATAAGCTTAGATTATATTTTTTTTAGATAATTAATTACTTATCCAAATTATCTTATTATGTTATGTTGAAGTTTAGGAAATTACATGGATTTAAAGTGGATAACATCGTTAAAAATCGTAGCAAAATTTTAATTTATTCTTGCATTTATTAATATTATTTTTTTAAGGTAATTAAGTTGATAGGTTCTGAAATTTAGTTCATATGCATTTCAATTTTTTAAAAGCTGTTTTCAGTCTTTTTAAAAATTAAATTATCGTTATACTTTTATTCCCTTTAACAGAGGTGATTACAGTTAAATTCCAGTATTAATTAAAAAGATATTAAATATTACTTTAAGAATAATATATTAAAAAAATACTTTTTTATAAAAAAAACGATTACCTTTACTTCTTTAATAAATATTTTAAAATTACGGATTTACATTTATTTTATTTTGTTCATAGTATTTCTTCTTATTGTTTAATTCGTGCGTTTATAAGATGACATGCACGTGCATTTACACAGGGCAAATTGTGAATATCTTGCATAAGTGAATTTTATAGCCTAAAATGGAATAATTTTTCTTGGCTATTAAAAAATAATTTTCTTGGAAACAAAAGTTGTAAAGAAGGATGAGGATGAGTAACATTGGCAAAGCATCACGTGACGTGAGAGAGGGAGCTATGAAATGAAATTATTCAGCTTCCGTACCTCGTCATCGTCCGGTATTAGACCGTTTTGTTTTCCACTAAAACCAAGACAACGATGAATCGACAACACGTCGTCAGATTCAACGGTTTTAGACTGGACTCATTTGATAAAAACGCACCGCCACCATGGGCACTTTCGTAATTCACCAGTGGAAACCAAGCTTTTGCTGCCGCTTCAAGGGGAGCAAGTGCCACGTGTGTCTGCTTTGCGCGACGCTAAGTCACGTGATCGAGCAACCAAGCCCACGTGACTGCTGGAATGCAGATATGATTCGAAAGGATTTTTTTTATTATTAACCACGAGCTCTTAATACTAAAATTAAAAAATGTTGCAAAAAAGGGAAATTAAAAATAGAATAAAAATTGCTTCCAAATTATAAAGTAAACAAACACATTACATATTAAAACTATTTATTTAAACGGTTGAAATAGTTAAATTAATTAAGAGGGGTTAAATATGGAACTATATAAGAATTGGTCTGCGAGGCAATTGTTAATATTTTTATTTTTTAGAAGGGAGTGAATCAGACTGTCTTCTTAATAATTACAATACAGCTGTCCCGGCCCAACGGTTTCAATAGTGCAAAAGTACAATTCTCCGTATCCTTTTCCTTGTTTTAGGAAATGCTATGCCGAGTCGAGTGAAAAACTGCTTTTTGAAAACCCATCTCTTAAAGCATTACTATCGTCACGGTTCCCCTTGTGTGAATACAGCTGCAAAATGCCAATTCAAAATGATGGTTACTGTAATTATACACATCACTTTCATTTTGCTGTCCACTACTGATTCTACCGCTCATTCTGTACAAATATCTATCCATATATTTTATAATCCCCGTAATTTTAAGACAGATATGGTAGTTAAAGTTTTTCTTTCCTAAAATAGTAATTTTAAAATTTAAACCTATGACATTACAAGTAAAATTCAGCTTATAATCTACTGTTTATTCATGTTTGTGAGGTGAAGCTCGAGTGACAGACAGAGCCTGTTAATCACGCTTATAATCCGATGATTATTGCATACATTGCATAATGACATAACTTTGATATGTTAATAGTACTTTTAGTTTGAGTAATTGATTTTTAAAATAGTTATGTCAGAATGTCTACATCCGATTTTGATTTAGAATGACATTATTATAACGTCCCTGTTGTTCATGTTATAATGTATAGAAATGTGAATTTAAATGTATTTTAAACTAAAAAGAAGTATAGAGGGACACTAAAAAAGAAAAGAAATGTTTCAATAAAGGTAAAGAAAAAGAAAAATATTACGGTGCATGGAGACGGAAGCAGTAGGTAGTAGGTAGGAGGTAGGAGGTACAAGTAACAGAAAGGGATTGGATACGGATCTGTTGGATCATATATTTAGCATTTGAATAGTGAGTACCATACCCCCATCCTACCCGACAACTTTCTCCCTCGCCCTTTCCCTATACCTTGCTTTAATTATACATCCCCTGATCCCACACTTTCTACTTGTTAATTCATTGTTATTTAATGCTAGTCCTTTAATTATTGGTAAATGTTATAGCCCTTATTAAAAAAGAAAGATGTTAGCTTTAGCTTTTCAAATTAAGTTTAAGAAATTTTTATTAATTAAAATAACAATTATGATAACTTCATGTTTTTAATCAATTTGATTAGTTTTAATTCTTAAAAGTGATTTTAAAAAGTAAATTGCATAAAAGAGTGTATAATTATATGAATTGTGAATAAAATAATAAATTTAAACTAGTTGTTAACAAGATATAACTGACACAAGAGACAAATAGTAAAAAAACACGAAGCGTTTGAAAACAGAGGATATAAGCAGGAAGGGAAGAGGAAGATGCGAGGAAGTGACCGACAGGTGTGTGTGGAGGAAGACGATGGAGGCTGGTAAAGAATACAGGCTGGACTGACAGGAAAGCAGTAATGATTCGCGCTCCGATTCGGCTACTGATCTTGTCGTTTTGTGCCACATCACCACACTGGTGGGACCCTTTTCTCCTATTTTTTCCTAAGAAAGGGACCAAACTTCAAAAATTAAAATATCCCAACACCAAATGCTCTACAGCCTGGAATAGTCCTCAGTCAAACTCAAGCAAGCAAGGAACCTCACCCATCATCACCCAACCGTTATCATCGTTATCTCTCTTTTTTTCTTCCTTTCCGTTTTTTCTTCTATCTTTTCCTTTTTAATATTTTATTATTATTTTAACCTCTGATTTCTGGTTCTCAGCGTCTTCTTTGTCCACATTAACTTCCAGAACTGTTCCATTCACGTCCACATCCCCAACTCGCCCCTAACGCCTCAATTTCACTTTCCCTTTCCTCCAAAAACACTTCTAAAGCCCAAACAAATTCTTTTAAATATACATTACACCACCCCTCTAAAAAATCGCAAAATATACACACACATGTCGAAAGTGAATTTCAAAATTGGAGGCCATAATTCAGTGGGGCGTTGCGTCTGCAGTGGACGCGCTGTTGCATGAAGTGCCATCAGCAGTCCGCAGTCAGCAGTGCAGTTAAAGATTACTACTAAAAATATCAATAAATTTAAATAATATAATATTTTACATATTTATATGTTGCTGTTGTATTTTTTATTGAATATATTTATTTTAAGGTTTTATTAACTAATATTATAAAAATTTATAAATACATTTGCGTCATAAATCATGTTAAAATGCATTAAAAATTATAATAAAGATATAATAATTTTATTTAATAATGTTATTTTTATTAATATTTATCTTTATTTATAATTTCAAATTTTACGGACAGCAGTTAATATAATAGGAATCATTATGTTTGTTTTAATTTTGAGTTAAAATAAAAAAGATAATTTGCGAGGATAAATGAGGAGAGGAAGAGAACGGATGACTTGCGTAAAGGGAAGCAGCTGAGAAGCGACGCGTGTCCAATTACAGCTGTATCCCAAAACCGAAGGCAACCGCTTCCCGGGTACAACCGGTACCAATAACACAACGACCGACGCTGAGACCCCTAAAAGCATAACCTCCTAAACCGGTTCCCTCATGCCCCATCCCACACAGATATAAGAAAATGCAAGCATGAGCGAAAGAGCCAATGCTCCACCACAATAACTCAATTACCAGTCCTCCTTCATTTCATATCCTTCATCCACCATAACTAACACAAACATCGCAGAAAGAGAAGCATGATGGCCATAACCCGAAAGGACATGGATCGGATCAAGGGCCCATGGAGCCCGGAAGAGGACGAGGCCCTGCAGAAACTGGTGGAGAGGCACGGGCCCAGAAACTGGACGTTAATCAGCAGGTCCATTCCGGGCCGGTCCGGGAAATCCTGCAGGCTCCGATGGTGCAACCAGCTATCTCCTCAGGTGGAGCACCGGGCCTTCACGCCCGAAGAAGACGACACAATAATCCGGGCCCATGCCCGCTTCGGCAACAAGTGGGCCACCATAGCTCGCCTTCTCTCGGGCCGAACCGATAACGCCATAAAAAACCACTGGAACTCCACCCTCAAGCGCAAGTGCGCTTCCATCGTCATGGCAGACGATCCAACCACCGCCGCCGGTGGTTTCAGCCCGCAGCCGCTCAAAAGGTCCGCCAGCGCCGGCGCAGCGGTGCCACCGGGAAGCCCCTCCGGATCCGATGTAAGTGATTCCAGCGCTCCCGGAGCGGTGTCTCCGTCGTACGTGTTTCGGCCCGTGCCCGTTCGGCCGGCTGTGGAAACGACGTCGTCTTGCGACGACGGACCTCCAACCTCGCTGTCGCTGTCTCTTCCCGGCGTGGACTCATCGGAAGTGTCGAATCGGGCGACGGCGGTGCCGGCAAATCCCTTGCCGGTGATGCCCGTAACTGCTGTAACGGCTCAGTTGGCGGCGCCGGAGGTAGGGTTAGGGGCGTTGAATTTGAGTGCGGAGTTTATGGCGGTTATGCATGAAATGATAAGGAAGGAGGTGAGGAGTTACATGGAGCAGCAGAATGGGATGTGTTTTCAGGGTGTTGATGGGTTTAGGAACGTGTCGGTGAAGCGAATTGGGATTAGTAGGGTCGATTCCTAATCCAAGGGATTAGAACTTAATTAGTGTTCCTATAATGAAATTTCGGATAAGTGAACAAAAAAAAAGGAAGCTATTTTCCTTTTGTTTTTAGGCAATAATAGTGTACAGTGGGAGCGATATGAGAATGGAGGAACAACATGGAGTGATGAAATTTGAAATTTCATGGCAAATCTGAAATTTCTATGCGTTTAGCCTCTAGATTAGTCCTGTCCTTCAGGCTTAGTTTAGTTGGAGAACAGATAAACGTGGGTCGGATGATAAAATGACAAAAAAAAAGAGGGTAGGATTTAAAGAAAAATGGAATATCCTCAAATTTTCAATATTCAGTTTAATTTATTTTCTTTTCTGCACAAGCATAATGTAAATACTTGTTTTGGTTCAACTCCAAAATTAGCAAAATAGTCTTTCACTCGCAGCAACTAGAAAGGGAAATCAGTCCTTGGTTTGAAAGTAGTTTTTGTTTCTTATCCTTTTATGCATCTGAAAAACAGTTCGATCTTCCTTTTTAATGTTTTATTTTTTTATTTTGGACCAAGAATTTGTTGAGTAAACTCTCCCAGATTGTTGAAGGATGGGTCGAGAACGTTTATTCAGATGTTGTGGTTATTTTATCCTTTTTTTAATTTGAATCACTTCACTTGATTTGAAGTGATAAATTAATTTTATAAATTAATAATTATGCGTGGCTTTTACAATTTTTACACAAATTATTTACGTTTTACAATATGATTTTAAAGTAAATTGTATTAATTTTATATGTAATAATTTAAAAAATATTAACTGAAAAGTGTTATATCATATTATTAACATAGACAATTAAGTAAAAGCCAGCATTGTATTTGTTTGGCTTAACATGTTCTAGAAAGAAAATTACACTCACTGAAGAATTACCTTTACAGTTCAGATGGATATTGCTCTTTTATCTCATTCATAGGTGAGGTTAGGGTTTTTTGTGGCATTGAAAATTTAATTTTTGTGTTTTTTAATAATATATATTTTAGATTAATATATCCATGTATTTTAGTTAATTTAATGATTTAAAATATTTTTTAGTAAAATTAATTTTATATTAAATAGATAATTGATGATGCCCTTTCGTCTGGGAGAAGTTTTAAAAAATATTCTTCTTATTTGATGAAGGAACCGAGTTATATTTGTCAAAATGAATTAAAAAATAAAATTAAAAGCTTTAAACTATCGTGACTTAATTTGTGCAATATTTGTCATATTTTTTTTTTCTAATTAAGGATTTTTTTTATTTTAGTGTAAATTTACAAATTTTATATTTAGTTTAAATTTTTTATTTAATTTAATAAAATAATAAATTATAATTTATTTGATATAAATTGAATAAAAAGTTTAAATAAAATTTAAAAATTTATATTGATATAAAAAAATTATTTTATAAATTTATTATATATTATATATTATAAATTTATAATAAATTTAAAATATATTTATATAAATAAATAATAAATGAATATTTTGTTAATATAAATTTTAAAACATTGAATATTTTTGTAATTAATGTATGTAAAATATATTACTTAATAAAGAATTTAGCAAAATTTGTTTTTTCTTTTTTGTCCTTTTTGAATTCATCTAAGTAAGTTAAATTAATAACAACCAAAATATATTAATCTTAAATAATTTACTATCACGAGACGGTATGATAAATTTTAAATTATACATTATGAGAAATTAATTATGGTGTGGTGAATATCCAGTTATAAAAAATATTAATTTGAGTGACAAAAATGAATAAAAGAAAAATGTAACAAGGTAAAGAAAAAAAATGTTAGAAAAAAATTTATTAAATATAGATAAAAAAGATTCTTATAAAAATAATAAAAATTCCTATATATATATATATATATATATATAATTGGTTGAAATTAATCTTTATTTTTCTTTCACATAAATATTGTGTTAGCTTAATTAAAAATTAAATAGATAGATACAAATATTTATGTTGTAAAAGAATAAGTTAAAAGATTCATGTTATAATTTTATTTTAAAAATATTTTTTATAAATAAGATTTAAAGAATAAAAATATTATTATAATGAACATTTTTATTGAGCATATTCAAAATTAAATACAAATTAATCATTTTATGAATTTTAAATACGCTAAAATAAAAAAATAATTATACTTAATAAAAGATTTAGCAAAAAAAAATATTTTTTTTGTCGTCTCTAAATTAATCTAAGCAAGTTAAATTAACAACTAAAACATTAATTATGAAAAATTTGTAGCGTCATGGACATAAAAGAAATAATTTGAGTGATGAAAATGAGTAAAAAGTGAAAGAATATAACAAAATAAAAAATAAAATAAAAAAATGTTAGAGATAAAAACTCATCAAATATAAAAAAAAAATTTCTTATAAAAATAAAAAAAAAGATCGGTTAAATTTAATTTTTATTTTTCTTTCACATAATGTATGATAGTCCAATTAAAAATCAAATAAACATAAACATAAAAATTTAATTCTAAAAAAGAAAGTTAAAAGAGCGAGTGAAATTGTATAATAGATTGATTAATGATATGTTTAAGTGTTTTATTTTAATTATTGTAACCTCTCAAATTTCTTCACTAATGATGTTTTATTTTTCTTCAAAATATTATAAAAGACGATACAACATTTCATTCTAATAATATTTACTAAAAAAAATTAAGTACCTTTATATTAATTAGGCTACATTATTTATTTATATTAAGTGTTGGTGAAATAAAATAAAGTAAGTTGAGTGAAACTCTATTATCATTCTAACATTTTTTTATAAAATATAAAAAATTATTGAAGTTTGTGACTTTTAATTATAAAGGTTAAACGTGTGATGCATTTAATTTATTATTCAATTTATGTAATAATTTATAAAAAAAGAAGGAAATTAAAATATTTTTTTTATGTTTATAGCTTGCAAATTTGAAAAAAAATTCTAAAACTTTCACTTTTATTATTCAAGTCATATGTATTTGAAAGGATGTACGATAAATCTTGACTAACACATTATAACTTTCTAAATAAATTTATACTTAAATAGTAAAAAATATATACATATATGTTAAATTTATATTTAAATTTAAAAGTTTGATATTTATAAATTATAATCCCAAAAATACATTACTAAATTATGATGTTATTATTTTTATAAACTATTTTGTGATAATTTATAAAAAATTTAATATTATAATTAGATTATTATTTTACCATTTTTAAAGTTTAATATGAAAAAACTTACAAAAATTTAATAACTATTTAAAATGATAAATTTTAAAACATAATAAACATCTCTTGTCATAATATAACATACTAAATAAAAATTTGAACATTTACTTCAGTTGCACTTTTGAAATACATGAATATAATATTTACAAATTATGACCAAAATACATTAAAGCTTAAATTAGATAATTACAAAAAAAGAAAAATCAGAATATATTAGATTTTAACAAGCATATCACTCCCACACCAAAATCTGGAAAATATTATTCTAGTCTTGATCAATTTAACAAATCTTCTTAGAATAATCATACTCTATATCCAAAAAATTAAAAGTAAGAATAAGTTTTCTTTTCATCACTAAAATCAAATTGAAATAATGATTTAACAAATTTATAATAGATCAACACTAAAGTAATTACATCAACAATATTTTATAATATATATTAAGATTATACTAATTCATACATTTTTATACCAATCATTTTGTCGTAATACATGTATTATATCATATTAATTAATATGTTACGACATATGTTATAATGGCAACCATCGATGTATTAAAACACATATATTTTAATAATACCAATCAATATGATAGAATTCATATATTATAATCATACAATCATTATGTTATAACACATATATCACAATTTTACAATCATTTCTCCTGAAATCTATTGAGGTCTTCCATATATTTAAATAGTCGTTGGTTAGTCGTAGCATCACAGATACAACGTGTGCTCATTAGGCATCATTTAGTAAATATATAGTAAAATTCATGTGCATCCATTATGAACAACATTCACTACCCTCAATTTTCTCATATTTTTCAAATTATTTTTGAACTCTATACTCTAACTGTATATCTGTAATTGTCTATACACATTTTTATCACCTTTCATAATAGTATAACTTTTACTCTTTTTCATTTTTCATCATTCAGCTAAACAAATATATCTAACTCAAGAAAATAACATAAATAACGTCTTACTTGTAACTTTTTCTAGAAAACTCTGACTCAAATGAGTCAAACACTTAAGGTTTGATATTCAAGAAATTTATTTTTAAGTTTAGATTTTTGAAATAAATATTATATAACCATGTACCAAATAAAGCATGTTTATGAAAATGAAAGGAAGTTTTTTTTAATTAAATTTATAAATTATGAGATAAAATCCTCCTTACCTCAATAAGATGAAAGTAAGTTTATAAAGTACGTTTTGAATGACCAAGTTCTTCCTATATATTACAAGGTAGACTACTTTTGATAAAAGAGAAAATGAAAAAATAGAAGTGAGATTAAGATACTGAACTCTAAGAAACTTATTTATATTTGAGTAGAACAAATATTCAGACTCATACTTAGGGTTTAGAGTTGAAAGAGGTTTTGCTTGAGAAAGAAAAGAGAGAAAAGTAAAAAAATGTTACCTAACTTCTAATACATATTTTATAGCAAAGAAGTTCCTAATTTGAAAAGTGTGTTGTTATTATAAATTAATTATTTGTAATATTTTAATTACTTGCTAATTTGAATCTTCAAATCATTTTTATTAATCTCTCTGACAATTTATCTTATTCCAAATTATTCAATCTTTTATATATATATATGTATATATAGTTAATTAATATTTATTAAATAAATATTTTTTATAATATTTATTTACAAAGTTAATTAATTAATGGAATCTTTTAAAAATTTAATGTTAAATAATTTTTATGTAGGATGGAAATATAAAAACTTAAAAATTTAAAAAATATTATAATGAAAATTTTAAATTGTTTATTAAATTTGATTTTATTATTATGAAAAAATTATGCAATATACTTATAGTTTTATTAATTTTTTTACTTAGTTAAATATGTGAAGATAACTCTCTTCTCTCCTATTTTCCCCACTATGTTTATCTAATAATACATTTTTTTTATTTAAATTTTTTGTTCTTAATTCTTTTCTCAGCTAAATAAAGTATGAGATCATACTTTTTTTTTCACTAGTGTCAATTATTTATAGGAATCTATGCATCTAGTTAAGTTTATTTAATGTATCAAGGATAATTTAGTATATTTTGCATTTCATTTCTTTTCATGTTTTATAAAATTACAAGATTCTCGTGATTATTTTAACTCAATCTATTAGCTAAAATGAATTGTATTTATTCAAGGACATACTTGACTAAGGATTATATTCTTACCAATTTTGTTATTTTTTTACTTACTATAAATAATGTTGAATCTCTTATTATAGATAATATTTTTTTTTACTTGTTACAAATAATTATGAATTTATTACTATAAATAATGTCTTATCCACTAAACTCAATGCATGACATTTTTTTGGACTCCCATGCATAGATTCCCTCAAAGTTATGCTTCAACATTAGTGTTTCATTTAATTGGTAAAAATATTTCATTCTATGTTATACTTCTAAAAGTATGGCTTATTTCTTGCCTTTTACATAATCTATCATAGTCTATTTCATTCCATTGAGTTGATATTTAGTGATATGCATGGCGATTAGCCCTTGTGATGCCTACATCTTAGCACATTTTATTTAATTTTTTTGAATCTCACACACACTTCACACAAATTAGTTTAAGATTGAGAGTTTCACAAATCTTAGCAATTTCATGCATCAAAATGCAATTCAATTTTCAAATTAATTCTATATAAACAGATTAAGATAATGTAAATACTTTTTCAATAAGCCATTCTCATATCTAGCATTACACACAAAGTAATAACGCAACATAAAAAAGGAGTTAGCCAAAATGAAACAGACAAATTGTTGCTACGTAGGTGTAACTTTATTGTTACAAAACTTTATGTTTTAATGAAATAATTTATTATGCTTTAGGTTAGTGGGTTGAAGCACATTAGTTATTAAGTTTATTTAGAGTTTTATATTTTATATTTATAGTGAGCTTAGTTACTAAAGCCTTTTAAGATTTTTTTACTTAAATAATTGTTATTAAGCTTGATCATTAGTAAAGTCTTTAGGATTTAACTTTTCATTATAAGTACTTATGTAAGATTCCTTTAAGAGACCACTTTAGTTTTTGAATAAAAATTGAGGATTACGTCTTAGAGTTCTTGAAAAGAACCATTACTTAGGTCTTATTAAGGATTCATCATATTCATGTGGCAATTTTACATTGAACTTATCATTCTTTATTCTCTATTGAATTGAGTTTGAGACACTTTCTTCTTTTTTTCTCTTTTTCATCTCTTTAATTTTTCTTATTTATTGTATTCAAATCCTAATTTTTATTCAAATTGTTTCACAATCATGTATCAAGACTTACAAATCTTTTTTTTTTGTAGTAATTTTTATAATATTTTGTGTTTTAAAATGTCATTTATCACCTTGTTGTGGTATTGTTAAAATCAAAATTTTCTAAGTTAATATAAGCTCTTTTTATAATGCAATTTTATTTTTTTGGCCTAATTAAATTAACTCAAGGAAAAATCCTCATCAATTTCACATCAACCTTGTTATTATTTTCTTCTGGAGGAGTATTAGGTACATACTTTCTAATATAATTTTTTTATTGGTTAACATTAACAACAAAAATATGAATGAGTATAATTAAATTAGAAATGAGATCCACATTATTTTTGTGACTTTTTATAAGTTTTATCTAGTAATAAAGAACGTTTATTTCTATTCTTCTATTACCATATTCACCTTATTCTTCTTCATCTTTTCTTTTGCTTTCGATTATATTTCTTTTCACTATTATTTCTATCTCTCTCTCTTTTACCTCTTTCTCCTCCTCTTCAACTTCTAAGTATATTCCATAATTTTCAACTTAACTTTTAATATACCTCACTCATTATAAAGCATATTTATATTTGATATTGTCAAGCAACTAATCATGCCAACTTTTTCATTAGATCACAATTTTTTTTGTTAATTAGACAGTTACATATTCTTATTGGTTTGCAATTATAAAGGCTAAATATAATAGATTTTGTACAACAACATTTGGTCTTTGTTGTCATCATTCCCTCTTCGTTAGTTGCGTATTCAAAATCTTTATGCTCCAATTTGAGGGAGAGTATTGGAAGAATTAATAGTTGTATCTTAGCATACCTCAACTATATATATTCATGAATTTGGAATAAGATATTAAGTTCCTACAATATTCTTGTATATAATTAGCATATCAGGTACATAATTAGCAACTAATATTAAGGCAAATAATTAGCAGAATATGTTGTATATAATCCTTGGAATACTAACACAAAGGAAAGAGTTGATTTCATACTCTTTCTTCAAGTTTGTTAAATGTTCCCCTATGCTTAAAGAAGGCATTGAGCTTGCAGGCATTTCTTCCAAAAACTCATTTGCTTATTCCTAGTAGGTGGAAGTCCACTGATGAATGCAAATTTTACTAGATTTTTAAATAGTTTTTTTATGTTGTTTTTGATAGAAAATATAATTTGAAAGGTAAAAACTGCACAAAAATATATAAATGTTCAATAAAGTCAATATTTATCTTTAGTAACTCAAATTATGTGAATTTAATAGAGTTCTAATGTAATTTTGTTGAATGAACTGGTTTTGCAGGAGATTCCAATCTACAAGTCTTTAGAATAAGGATTCAAGAAGAGAAAATAGAAGAAAGGAGTAGAATTGGGCTTAAAAAGTGAAGAATCAGTTGATGTGTACTGAAAGTTATCACTATAGGCACATAAAGTGACAACTCTGAAGGTTCTTAGAAAAATTGAAATTCAAAGTGAGCATTTTAATTTTTCAAAGTTAACACTTTGGAGGTAAAAATCAAAGAGAAGCTTGCGCATTACAACTTCAAGTGTTTAAAGTGAACACTTCAGAGACAGCATCTAAAAAAGAAGCATGTGCATTAACACTTCAAATACTTAAAGTGTTAATGTGCATAACAAAGTTTTGCAGAATCACTTTAAGTGTTAACTCTAAGCGTTTAAAGTGCTCACCTAATCCAAGAAGGTTCTAGAAGACCTTCTACGTTAACACTTCAAGTGTTTAAAGTATCAACATAGAGAAAGGCGAAAAAAAAGAAGAAGCCAGAAACCCATATCTTTTGCAATCTTTTCTTATTTTTTCATTTCTACAACTTAGAAGAGTTAGAGAGAGATTGGGGTGACTTCCAAGCTCTGAACCTTGAAGAATCAAGCTGAGAATTAGATTTATGAAGAAATTTTGCAGTTGCTCTTCATCTACTCTTTCTTTCACTTTTTTCTTTTAAGAACATGTTCTTATTTCTTTTTGTTAAGGATTAATAAATCCAATTTTGATATTATAAATTGACTGTGGATTTAGGTTTTAAGACTTTGATTATATGGAACATTTAATTTTTTCTCTAGGCCTAGAGATGGCAGAGACTCTTATATGTGCCAAAATTGGTGAAATCATTTCTCCAACAAAATAAAGATATTAACTTCAATGAAGAATTAGAGAATTCAAAAAAATTGTTTAAAGTTTTTTTTTGTTTAAATTTCTATCTCAATTTTTGTATATTTATTAATTTATGTGTGTATATATATATATATATATATATATATATATATAACCTTTTTTTTCTTTGCTAAGATTTTGAATAAGGAGCATGGATTGGACCTACAAGAGTTGCATCTAAAACTGAAGTTGAATCTTCATTTCATCGGCATCCATAAGTTGTTCTAACATAATTAAGTATCTATAACCTATCTCTTTTCTTTAATATGTTTATGTTATGCTCTAATTGAGCATTTAATAGTGTTTATACACTTTTGACAATTTTGGAGTTACATTTTTTTTTTAGATTAGTTTAGTTGTATTGAATTCATTTTTTTCTCATTTGAAATACTAATAGTTTCTTTTTTTTAAAGTTATATTAAATTTATTCCTTTAACTTTATTTTAGATTTTGTGGTTTTATTGATTTTCTATAATTTAGCCATTTTTTTGGAGTAATTACCAATTCTTTTCAATTTTCATGTAATTTTGTTTATAATACTAAAGGATTTTTATATTAATTATGTAATAAGAATTGTTTGTTTATGTTAACTATCTTAACTACATAACCTTATTTTGGTGGAGTGCACTACCTATTTTGTTCATTATCCAACACATGTAATATTCATAATTTAGTCTTTTTTAGGCTAGTTGTATAGTTCATTACTAATTTATTTGTATTTATCGTTTTCTCATTTTAATTCACCTAATCTTATTTTAACCCTTAGATAATTTAACTTCTACTAATATTTGTAAGTACAAGTTTGTATGTAACAATTTTTTTTGAAATATGCAATTATATGTGCATTTTATTTTAGATCTTTGGTCAAACTTTTTAGTTATATAATATGTTAAGTGTTCGTGAGCAGATGTATTTATAAAAAAAATAATAAATGGTTTTAAAAGTGATTTTCAAGTTATCATTTCACAGAGATTAGTTTTCAAGTATTAAGAACATATTGATTCAATTGTTTAAACGAAAAAAAAAAGATGTGTGATGAATTAAAAGCAAATGGGATTTAATTTCAAAAGACGAGTAAACAGACAATAATTCAACTCTTGATAGAAATTAGATGAGAAGAGCCTAAATTATATGATTTCACCTAGCACATCTCTTTATGTTTTTTTTAATTTAATTCCAATAATGGTATCAATATGTTTGCTAACCACTCATACTTATTCTATTAACATTAAATGATCATACAATGTTAATATTTTTTTCCTAGGCAATTACCTCCAAAGATCATGCAATGCAAAAGATAGAGAAAACATATAGGGCCTATAGATTTGTTAATTTAATAACGGTTAAAAGAGAAGAATTAAGTTTGATTCGCCTAACTCTTTGGTTTTATGCTATAGTTTCATTAATTACACATGGTACGATCGCCTACGATACAACTAATTATGAGATGCTAAGGGTGATCAAGTTTTAACATAAAAAATATAATTTAATAGGATAAAGACTACAAATGAAAAGGAAACTAGTATCGTCATTAAATATAAAAATCACAAAGAGTATGCAATAGGATCCACTGTAACTATAGATATAATGAAACAAACAACAAAAAACATAATAAACAAATCCATCCAAAGGAGAATTTGAAATGAGAGAACCAATGAGAGAAAGGATGAAATAAGCTCTTGTATTTCAAGGGATGTTCAAACACTCGCTCAGATTTCAAAGGAACACTTATCATTTTTATCAATGATCTCCAATAACTCTCAATGATTGATTAAGTTAGAACTTAGAAGAGGAATATGGTGTAAAAAAATATGTTCTATTGGAAGCATAAAATCTCTTTATATAGGATGTGCATTGAGTATCAAGATCGTCATTCGATCTTCAGTGACTAAGCTTTATCTTTTTGAACGAAAATCAATTTTGTCTATCATCAAAATTTCAACTAAAATCTTTATTTAAATTTCAAATATGTATTTAGATAATAACTCCTATAAAGTTTAAAAATTTAAATTTAAACTTTGAACACAAACTATGCTAGATCACGAATCACGTCCATGTATTAGTGTGGGATCAACTGAATTTATCCAATTTTTGTCTAAAATATTTTCATAATGCATTGATAACTGTTTTAGACTTAATTGGATTAATTAACCATAAAATTAGTGTCAAACGTCTACAAAATAAGCTTTAATTGTATAAGTCATAAAATACATTAAAATATGTATTTATCATTAAGCTATTGTATTGCATGTAGATTATAATGAGTGACCTAATGTTGAATGTGTTTTATAAAATTATAATCACTGTTCATTTTGTATTTATGAAAGGAATTCTATGATTAATAATTACAGAAAGAAATAATGTCTTTCGTTTTATTTTTCCAAAACATAATTTTAGTTTAGGCTTTAACTTTGATAAATTTAAATTAGGCTAACTATGAAATGATGGGCAAAATACATTTTTAACCCAAAAATATAATAAATTTTTGAATAAAATTATAAAATTAACTTAAATATCCAATCATGATTAAAGAAATTATTAGTCAAACAGTGGCTCAAAATCAAATAAAGCCCGGCAAATTTGAGCTTACCCACAATAACTAAAATTTGATTATCCTGATAAAGAAGATGGACATATTTGGCTAAACACAAAGTTATATTGATTAGGTTAAGAATGAATAATATAAAACTAAAACCATTCGTAGCTGATTGTTGATCAACACTACTACTTTGTAGCTTACAAGACAAACTCAAAGTTTTAAATTAATTTTTACTAACATATTACACACTTAAGTTTACGGAAGAGAGAAAAAAAAAATGTAAGAGTATATATATAATTCTCTCAAATTTTCTTTTGTAATCTTTTACTTTCTTAAACTTTATTAATAAGATGATTTTGGTTATAATGAGTTTTCTTACTCATTTGGACTTTTTCTTTGTTGGACCATCTTAAAATTCAAATATTAATATTACACATATGTTTGAGATTTTTTATTTTAATGTTGTGAAATAAGACAAATAAAATTATGATAAGCTTTTATGTTAAAAAATATTTTATTTCTTTTCTGTTGATTTAAATGATTATACAAAAATTGAAAATTCACCATCTATTTAAACAACCTATTAAATATAATTAAAATATGTAAATTTAATTGAATTAATAATAATAATACTTTATATCTTCATCATCACTTAATACAACAGTAAAATTTTAAAAAATAGTCATTTTTTTAATAATTCTATAGAATGAATGTGCCATGTTAAACAAATAAAAAAAAGTATCTTTTAAGTTTACAACTAATGACTCTATTTGGTAAAATTAATAAATTTTTTTTATAGTTTATAATTAATTAATAAAATTAGATTTATCTAATAAATTGTATTGTATAAATAGTTAAAATAGGTCAAATAATTAAAAAAATCACTTTATATGAATATAATATTTTTAAAAATTAAGAATAAAAATAGAAAATATTAGTAACTAATTTTAATAAGTGAAATATTACTTGGAATATCTTTTTGTCTTCATTATGCTTTTTGTCCTAATAAAAGTAACACTCTTTAGAATCAGTCTTTTAAAAAAGTATCTTGTTAGGATTTAACTCTTGATATTTTTAAAATTTGAAATTAGTCCTTACCATTAACTCTCATGTGTTAAATGATGGGTTGGATGATAGAAATTTAATTTATCACAACCATGTCATCATTATTTTTAATATTTTATTATTTAAAAATTAATTTTTATATACAAGTCCTAATTCTATCTCTTAATTTCCTTCACAACATCTTAAAATAAGTCATTGGATATCCAACAAAAATAATGTCATTTTTTACAACGACAGAGAGAGTCATTTCCATTAAGATTACTATTAGTATCATCCTCGTAGACATTTGTATCCTAGAATTTTGTGCTCTTAACTTAATATCGTTCTTCTTGTTGCTCATTTTCTTTTTAACTTCCCTAATTTCATTGATTTAGGCCTAAGTCCATCGTTCTTGAGTGTCTACAAGTCATTCCTAATTCCTTCACTTGGTCCTTCTACGCATGAAAAAATATGGCCTTGTCCAAAAAAGGGTACTATACAAATTTCAAAAGACATTGTTTTGATTGAAGATGCATTGTGTCTGAGAATTGAGTTTTATTTTATTTTATAGGAAAATGATGAACGCGAATAATTGATCTTACTTAAAGGTAAGAATTGGAAAATAGAGTTTATAATTAAAAAAGTACATTTGATTTCATTTATTATTTGGCAATGAAACCAACAATAGGTCTTGTGAATTGGTTTCTCAACCTTTGGGCCACTAAAGAGAGGGTAGCACAACTGTTGTAGCAGAGTAAAACAAAATCAAAAAACTTCTCAAAACTATTGTCTTTTACAGTGATACATGCATAGATTTCGACCTAAATCTATTTTAACTTTCTTTTACTTGCGTCTGATTCTTTCACCTTTGAACCAAAGAATGTTGCAAACCGAAAGACCCAAAAACCCGACCTACCAAATCTTAAATGATGAAAAGCTTATGTGTTGGAGAGTGGTGATATTGGTAAGGATAAAGATGGTGGTTTTCTAAAGTTCCAAAGGATGAAAGAGGAGAGAATATCAGTGTATAGAAAGGTTGAATAAAATAAAATAATTATTAATTTTTTTAATAATAGTATAAAATTTTAAAAACTTTATTTGAAAATATTAATTTTAAAATAATAAAATATTAAAAATAATGATAATGTGATGTTTATAGGTTAGACTTTTGTTATCTAGATCATCAATTTACAGAAGAACGATAAGAATTAATTTTAAATATTTAATAATATGAAGAATTAAATCCTAACAAAAGTTTTTAAGGACTAATTTTAAAAAATGCTATTTTTACAAGGATTAAAAATATAATTAAACATAAATTTTTAATAAATTAACTTTTAAGAATTATAATTTTTTATTTGACTTAACGGTTTATCAATTTTTTTAACATAAAAAATTAACATAAAAAATAAGATACAAATTTCTAATAAGGTATAAATTTGATTTTTTTAAAAAATAATTTGTCTAAAGTTTTTTGTTTTTTTTTTCACATGATCATAGGCCTTATTATTGGAGTAGATAATATTTTTCTTTTAATCAGAATCACCACCAAAAGTACGATGTCAAGATTCCTTGAATTAGACACTTTTGGTGGCAATACTAAATTGTGTAAAATACCAATCTTGCTAACAATAGTGGCAATACTAACTAAAATTTGACGTGTTAAACTTCATAAGTCTCACATGGTAACTGAGGAGACTTATTCCTTTTTTTTTTTTTTTAGAAAAAAAGCATGCATCATCACCAAAATTGCAAAATTTAGGAGATCTTGGAACGTGAAGGTCTCTCAGGTTTTGCACTTTTGATAGACAAGTATTTTTTAAAAAGTCACTTCAAGTTGAGAAATTTAAAAAAAAAAATCATATTGTACTAATTTTTTTAAAAAAATATTTGAATAAAAAAGCCTATAAATTCGCGTTGCAAAATACATTCAACAATTTGTCTGTGTTTGATGCTTCAGGCTCCGGATGGTCAACCACCATAAATTTTGGGCTATAATTACCTTTCATATGTATCAGCAGCAGTAGAAGAGAGCTACAACGAACAATGTACGTCTATACTTTAAGCTACGAATGGTCAACGACCATAAATTTTGGGCTATAATTGCTTTCAGATGTATCAGCCAAATTAACTCTAACGTAACGTAAGGTTCTGTAGTGACATGGAAGCCTTCGATGGAAAAACGTGCAAACATCTGATTGATTGTAGGAGGTTTCTTCGAGGTTACTAATGTTGGGGCCTGTATCCTGTCTAAATTTCCGAAGCATAATTGCTTAGGTGATTCTAAAGCACTCGTTTTTATGTCTTCAGCATTTAGCAGTGGTCCTTACATACACTTTGGGTCCATGTACATAAATATTCGGTTTTATATCAAGAACAAATTGGAATTCTAGACTTATAGCATAGGTGTACTTGTATTTTATCACAATTTAATAAATGATTTTCAAATAAACAATTATAACTATTTTACAGTCTAAAATGCATCCTTCTGATTGAATCAAATATGGTAAACAAAATGAGCCAAGGACCCCTTTCGTTTTACATATTATAATGCTTTTCATCTTTTCATTTTTCACTCTCCTATTTTAGGCTCTACAACAAACTTTGGGGGAAAAAAAAAAGGTGTGGCTGTGCGAAATGTATTCACGCCCAGGTGATGAGTGAACCTGGATATTTGTATTAACTATTTACTCCAGTTTAAAATAATTATTTTAAGATTGTTTAAAATTTTAAAAATAATCTTATTTTAAAAACCAAATTATTTAAACATATTATCTTATTATTTTACTTATGATTTTATTCAAATAATAGAGATACATAATTTGAGAATAAAAAAGATAAAAATAAATAATACTTTCTTGGCTCAATTTATTTTTAATCTTTATATTTTTGTAAAGTGTTGATTTTAGTCATTCAATTTTTTTTTAGATTTAATCTACATTTTTTTTTTCTAAATTTAACGCTTAGTCTCTGTAATGACATGGCCAACTACGAAACTATCACGTAACAATTTTTTTTGCATGCGTCAACTTTCTGTAGCAAGTCTAGAGACAAAAAGTAAAAAAATTTAAAAAATTAAGAATTAAAATAAAAAAATTCTTGAGACAATTTAAAATCGCACAAAAAGAGACAGCATATTTAGGCATACTTTCTTTTTTAAAATGATAAATAATGTCAGACACTATTTTTTAATGTGAGACACTTTTTTAAGTGTAACAATTATTTTAAATTAGTAATTGTATAAAACAACCAGCCATGACCAACAATCAGCTAAGATGAGAACTTCAGTATACGTTGCAATGATACAAGCCATTATTAACTTGTTTTCATAATTTATTATAAAACCATAAATACATTATATGGATGTATTAAATATATTATATCCTAAAAAAATGCATTGACTGACATTTTTAAAATAATACAATTTTAATAAAAAAAAAATTTAATTCGCCATTTTATTATGCATCCATAAACACAAAATATGAAAGGGAACCCGTTCTTATATTGTTTTCGTAAGTTAGGCGGTAATCTACCTGTCAAAGAAAAGACTCCCATCGCAATCGGATGTCGACAATTGATAGATATTGTAATGGCTCAGTTTGATGGCACCATATGTAAGTCAATGTAGATGACTAGTCAGCTGATTTCTGTGTCGATTTTTCTTCATAGAAATCTTATGACTGCGAAGTGCATATTCTTCCCTTAATATGCCATTTTTCTTAGAGAAAACGAGGTTTAAAGAAAGGGAAACTAGTCTCAAATAATGAGGAATGTTCAATTCTTTAGGATGAAAAAGATGCCTACAGATATACAAGGGAAGGGATATTAACATTTTTTTATATTATACCCAACACAAATATGCAATGCACTACTACAACACTACGTTACAAATTCGCTGTTGTGACACTGCTTGAGCCCGTCAAATTTGTCGTGAGAGACAGGAATCTAGATTTAACCTCGCTAATCAAATGTAATATATCCTGCTTCCAGGACCAAGATGGTTCATTCAAAGCACGTATGGAATTGAGACAAACAAGCAGGGTTCCACCTTCGTGTAAAAGAACCTTCATGTATGAAAAAAATAAATAAGACTTAATTGAAGAGCAACCATCGAAAAATGTTTAAAAGAAGGAAATTAAGCAATTTAGGTAGTGGCTTCCTTCGAAAGCTAAAGACCTATTCCTGTGATACAAGAATTCACAGGAATTCTAGCGAACAAACTAAGCTGGGTGTGAAAGAAGTACCACTTATCAATTCAATTTACTTATCTTTTAGACAAAGGGAAAGGGTGTTTCAGCACAGTGGTATTGGTATGGCCACAGCTAGAGGCAATCTTTACCAAAATGATCGTGAGACTTCTTAAGACAATCATTTAAAAATTGCTTGTTAAAGTCATTCACTGTATGATGATGACATAGAGCCAAAAGAAAACAAATGTACAGCAGAAAAATGGCAGAAAGATCCAGCATGAAATTTAAATTAAATTTTCATACCGTTAACCACAATGGCAGAAATCCCAAAACTGATGGAAGGGAAGCCATGACAATGCATGTCAATGCTAGAGCCACATTTTGTTTAATCTGCATGGGCATTCGCATATAAGGTAACAACATTCAAGATCTGAGGAAATAATGTATTGTAACTGTTGATATTAAAAATACCAGTGAAGTTGTTTGGCGAGACTTGGCAATACAAAATGGTACTGCAGAAATATTTTCACGAAGCAATAATACATCTGCAACAGCTATGGCAGTTGCACTAGCACGATGAGCAAGCACGATCCCAACAGTTGCAGCAGCAAGTGCTGGGGCATCATTGATCCCTTCACCAACCATAATTAAGCCTCCCCCTGTCCACAAAAGTAAAAATCATCATGCAATTTAGGATGCGGTTGAATAACTGTTTATTTAAACACTTCAATAAACTCTCTTTTAAAATGATAATTTATGTCATAAATTTAACAATGAAACTTATTTGGATTAGTTAAAAATAATTTATTTTGATAAGTTATATCAAGAAGTTTATGAAACAAGCTAAAAATAACTTATAAGAGTCATAAGTTGTTATTCATAAGCCATTTATAAGCTCACCCAAACAGGTCCTTAGTCATTATAATGTAGGAACCTGGTTAGGAAAGCAGGTCTCATCGTAAAAATAAGAGTTTTATCACTGATCCACAAAGGTGCAGTAAAACTAGATTTGGAAGTAAGTGTGTAGAGGTAATATTTTGGGCTTCAGTTCTTCACAATTTACTTGTACAGTTGAAGGGAGCAGCAAAAGAGGGGACGTGTGACACAGGAACCATTAGTGTGAAACTACAAAAGCGAAAATGATAAACATGCATATGCAGTACAGAAACCAGTCTGAATATAATATCATTGTCATCAAAGACATAATGATGAAAAAGAACCTCTGATCAAGGAATTTACCCATATCTCTCGCGATATCCTTTACATGACTCAGCTTATCTTCAGGCTTAAGGTTGCAATAAAACTCATTGATGCCTGCTGCACTTGCAACTCTTCTTGCACTAGACTCATGATCACCAGTTAACATCATCACACGAAACTTTGCTTCAGTTTGCAATTCTTGAATAACATTAAAAACCCCAGGCCGAGGTCTATCCTCTAGGTGAATCAAGGTTACCTGCATTACATGATCGGTGATCGGTCAGCTAGGTTCACAGATAGAGACTGTTGAGAATGAGAGAAAGTAGCATATCATTTGCAGAAAGCTCAATGTGTTCTATTTGGGGAAAAGGAGAACAGGGTGGGATAAACAGGCCAGAGAAATTAGAAGATTTGGGTATGCAGTTGGTTTCTCCAGCTGGAGAGGTCTTTGAATATACTTAAAGCATTAACCCTTCTCAGAATGATGTGTAGATAATAGTATGCCACCTTCTGATTAACTGAAAGGGCAGCATGAACAAATTCACTTCCGTAAGAAGATGTATTAACAGCTTCCTTGATCTTCTTTGACTCATTTTCAGATTGAAAAAATGAAGTGATAAAATCTATCGACCCAAGTGATGCTTTCAATAGTTTAGCACATCCAGTTCCTGACTATAACAAAACAAAAATAAATTTGAGTCATTTATTCGTCATTCACAAATAAACTATATAAGAAAAAGTGAATATAAAAGTCTATCTTATTAGCAACTCAAGAAAATAAGAGAGATAAAAAGAATGATTTATTCTTGATTGAAAATGAATAGAAACAGAATCAATGTTCAATTATCAATCGATACAGAATAGAATACCACTCGCTACTACCCCTCCTCCTATTAAAAGCTAAAGCCTAAAGCCCTACCCCTGTCCTTTCACCCACTTAAACTAACCAATTGTTCGAATTATTGATACCCTGACCTCTAAAGAGAAACTATTGCACGGGTACAAAACCCAATCCTTCATGTTTATCAGTTGCTCCTCTCTGAACTTCACAATTATGCTATAGATAGATATGGTTTCCCTCTCCTCACGTCCACTTTGTTATCCTGACAATGGTCTTCATAATCCAAATTCTCCACTCTGTTTTTCCATTTGTTTCTCCTTTATCATTAGTTGGTCTGCTTCTTGCTCCACCATAGCTATTTAAATGCCTTTTTCTCTCACTGATTTTGCTTCCAACATTTTCAGTATCTTGTCCCTAGTTCTTGATACTTTCTTGTTTCTTCTTTATATCCACTTCGTAGCTCCAAAGATAGCAACAAGTCACCACCAAACTGAAAACTGCTCTCTTTCAAATTTTCCACCTGCTTGGTTACAGGCTGCATTACATTTCTCCCAAAAGGGCTATTTATTCACTTCTTCATACTCAAGAATGATCTCCTGCATTTACATCAACAGAGGAAGCATGTGCTTGAGCTTAGAAATGCTGGACTCCAAAGAATGAAGCTTGTAATCCACGATCAATAGCTCCATTGTTACAAAACAGAATGCCATTCCCTTTCTACCTAGGAATGGCAATGGAGAAGGTGTAAAATAGGGTACTGTAATATTTGTCCTCAAAACCACAATCCCCCCTCCCCCCGCGCATGGGCACCTATAACATTATCCACATTTTAGTTGAATAATATATGTTTTCTCTTTTAAATTTATCATCTTTATGATATATTAATAAAACAAAAAAGATATTGAAAGATTTTTCATATCTTAAATATAAAACATATCAAATACAAAAATTAACACTAAATCCAAAGTAATAAAAGTAACTAATTAAAAACATACAGAAATGTTGACACTGACTAAATAATACAACAAACTTATAATGCATAAGACTCTGTTCAGACAATATGACCTGGGGTTATGAAATGAGAAGTTTCCAATCTGTGATGACTATGATCTGTTCCCAACTCATTTGTATTATTGTATAAGCATAACATTATTTTTTATTTTTATTTAAATTTAATATATAAAACAATATGTGTGGGTATAGGACAGGATGGATGCTAAAATATCCAAACCTGCACCCATCCCTATAATTATTTTGCAGGTAAATACTTGCACTCAGATCCAAACCTATTTCAATAAGTAACTTCCCTCCCCACTCTCCAGTAATGGATACTTTTGCCGGTGTCCATTGGTCAAAATCCAGTTGTCATCCCTACTATCCAACCTCCTATATAAGCTAAACCTCTGTCCTACCCTCTCTAACTACTTGACTAACCAATTGCTCAACTATTCATACTCTACTACAACAAACTATTGATATTTGGGAGTCTCCAACATGGGTCCCATTAAATATATAGTTAGCACTTGCGTTAGTGATAGTAAACAGCTACAAAATAACAAAACAGAATTCTTCTAAGAAGTGCACAGGGAAACAATGGAAGTTCTCCATAAGAAATGTATGGAATGAGATCAAGATACTGATAATTCATGGTTGTGTATACTACAATACCTGGCTTTGTCAAGCAAAATGAATGTTTTAAGTAATGGGTTTTGCAATACACATAATAACAAGGTACCTCAATGCTGTTAACAGTTGCAGTAAGGCCTCTACCAGGAAAGTACTCGAAACTTTCAACAGAAACAGATGGGAGGTCTTTGCCTTCACTATGGTCAACCACAGCCCTGCAATTCATTTTACAGGGTGATAACAAATAATCATGTTCGAGATCAACTTTTATTATACATTGAGATAATATTACTGAACATTCAAGAATTGAATAGGGTTGTAGGGAATCTCACTGATAGGAATTAGCATTTAAAGTGATTAACTGTAAATTTGTAAATTGATTGGAAACTCCCATTTGCATCCCGATTATTAGCTATTGTAGGTTAGGAGTAATTTCCTCATTCCTTTTTTTACCTCCTACAATTAGAGTAACTTCAGCCTATATTATGTAAATTAGTATTCTTGGACAATTAACAAAACTATTTCATCTCAATTCATACATATTGGGGTCCAGGCCTTCCTGCAGCCCACCTCATTATTAGATTGTCATCAAAAGGACTCAATCTTCATAATCCTATCAGCTGCTTGCTGGACACATTTCCTATGATTCATCCACTTCATTCTCGACACCCAAAGATATTGGTGTGCAGCATTTCTTTATAATCACAAAGGGAAACTTGATCCCAAGGCACTCAAATGCATCTATGTAGGATAGTAACAGGTAGGTACAAGGAAAAATTGGTAGCTAAAGAATACATTTAGAGGTACAGCATAGATTATAAGGACAAATTTGAACTGGTAGCAATTCCCAAGAAAAAAGCAATGTGTGAAAACACAGGAATCCCTCAACAGCCCAAAGCATAGTTTACTAGATTCAGTTCAATGGTGAAGTTCTTTGAGTGATACACGGACAAGTGGACCAAATACTATTTATTAAACAAGGAAGCGCCAAGAAAAAGGGCTATCCTCTTTATATATGAAAGTGATGATAATATGATATGGTGATTAAAGGTGATGACAAGGAGGACAGAAAAAGGTGGAAGGCTCATTTAATTTTAAAGAATGAGTTCCAAGTTAAAAACCTTGGAACACGGGTATTTTCTTGGTATGTAAGTACCTAAGAAGTATACAAGGAATATTTCTTACTCAAATGAAAAGTCTTTGTCTGATAGAAAGAGACTAGTAAAACTGGACACAAGCCAGCAATTACTCATTTAGAGAGAGATTAGAAGCAAGAATCCAATGAGGATGAATGTCCAGTAGAGTAGGGACAGTACCAAAGGACAAAGGTTGGCAGGAAAATTGATATATCTGACACTGGTAAGGCCTGACATTACCTATAGTGCATCTGTAATGAGTCAATTTCTTCATTATCCTACTAACAGGCTTCTATAGGAAGCCAAACATATACTGAATGTCTTAAGGGATCCAGGCAATGGAATTCTATTTATTTAAGAAAAGCAAGACAAGAGACATTGAAGGGTTTGTAGATGCTGATTGGGCTAAGTCAACTGAAGACAGTAAGTTCACAACCATGTATTGCACAATGGTAGGGAGAAACCTTGTTATGGAGAAGCAGAAAACAATCAGTTGTGGCAAGGAGCAGTGCTGAAGTTGAGTTCAGGGAAATAGTAGAGTATGTGAAATTATTTGGATAGACAGACCCGGCAAGACCTAAATTTCTCTAGAGAATCCTATGAAGTGATAGTGACAGAAAATCAGCAATAACCATGGTAGAACCTGTCCAGCAACAATGAACAAATCATTAGAATTAATAGATAAAATTGATTCTGGGAAATAAATGTCCCCAACATTCCAACAGGACACCTAATACAGACCCAAATGCATATGGGCCTAACGAGCCATTGATCCAAGAAGCTAATACACGTAGACGGGAAAGGATGTATGAGAGGAAGAAAACTAGAAAAAGTGACGTGGCAAGCTATGAGAAATAGGTTGGTTAGATGAGAGAGAAAAAGGGAGGGTCTCCATTGTATTTAGAATCAGGCGTGGGGACCATTGAGAGGATTCTGTTTTGTTGATTGTTTTGGGTAGAGGGCCATTGTGGTTGCTCTAAAGTAACTTACGCTCTAGGCAGTGGGATTTCTTATCCTTCTGTATTTCTTGCTTTCAATCAAATAGAATCAGTTCGTCATTTCTTCTCATTTGCTGTGCGTTCTCATTTTTATTGCATTGAATTACCTATTAATTAGTCTGACCTCCCGAATAATCTCATTTGACTGGAGAGAATGCCTCCCAAGAAGAACAACACACAAGAGGAACCAGAAACATTTGACTCAGAAGATACGAGTGGAGTATGTGGCTGGAGAACATACCAAATTGAAGGCGGTGGTTGACGAACTAGTGACTCAATCTCTGCAGAACCAAAAACAAATGAAGAATATGCGTCTAGAAACAGCAGAGAATCAATCGAAACTGCTTAATCTCATGTCAAGTCTTAAGAAAGATAGCAAAGAAGAGGAAGTAGAGGGGTTGATTGAATCGAAGAAATCGGGAACAAAGGGACGAAAATCTGGAGGAACACCGAGTATGAAACTGCTCGAGGGTGATGCATTGAATGAATTTCGTCAATCCATGAAGAAAATAGAGCTCCCTTCATTCTATGGCAAAGATCCTGCAGGTTGGATTGCTCGGGCAGAAATTTATTTCAATGTCTAAGAGACGAGCGAGGCGGTATGTGTGAATCTTGGTCAGGTATATATGGAAGGAGGAACAATACACTTCTTCCACTCACTGTTGAATGATTACGAAGACCTAACTTGGGAAGATTTGAAAAGAGAGCTGTTGGAGAAATATGGAGGTAGAGGCAAAGGAAGCATCTACGACCAATTGGCATCGTTATATCAGACGGGGAGCATGGATGACTACATTCGAAGCTTCGAATGTTTGATCACTCAAGTACCAAAGCTGCACGATGATCAGTATTTCTCTTATTTCACCCAAGGCCTCAAGGATGACATCAGACCAAGAATGAGGAGTGTGCACCTAGCGAGTCCTCTAACACGAGGCAGAATGATGAGCGTGGCAAGAGACATAGACGCTGAATTTTCTAGGCGCAACAGATTGTGGCAGGGAAGGGGAGACACACATGGAGATGGGAAAACCCATCCAGGAAATCGACCTATTTCGAGTATTTCGGGTAGACCCGCCTTACGTCAGAATAGTGAAAGCTAGGGGGGAAATGGGCCAGGCTCAAGTGCAAAAGAAGAAGGGGGTGATAAAAGCAAAAATGGGCCAAGAAACAGAGGTGTACACCACCTCTCTTACCAAGACCTTTTGGATAGGAAAAAACGTGGGTTGTGGCTCTTATGGCCCGCTCCACCAATGCCCGGTTAAGCAGCTCTAGGTCATTTTAATGGATGATGATTTACGGGTCGAATGTGAGGATGAAGAGACGCAAACAAGAAAAAGCTTCGGTGAAGCAGAGACAGACTTAGATGGAGCTTGCAAGCGATGATGAAAGGAGAAGATCCTCCGAGGACGATGAAGATACAAGGGAAAGTGGGTGAGTTCCCTTTGTTAATTTTGGTCGATAGTGGTGTGTCCCATAATTTTGTTTCTCGTATATTGGTTGATGCTCTGGGTTGGAGTTGGAAAAAAACATGAAGCATGAAGATTTTAATGGGAGATGGTCATCTAACTGAGACACAAGGAGTATGTAGAGGAATTACAGTGGAGATGGATGAAGGGGAATTCCTGATTGATGCTTTTCTGTTTGATTTTAAAGATATGGACATGATTCTGGGTATGGCATGGCTAACTACTTTAGGAGAAATGGTGGTTGACTGGAAGAAGCAAGTGATGAAAGTAACCACTCCGCAGGGAACAAAAATATTGAGAGGAGTTCCTCGTGAAGAATCATTGCTGACTTCAGTTTCTGGGTTGTTGGAAGAAAGCAAAAAACAAGAGGAGCCGGGACTCACATTAGAACAAAAGCGGGCGTTGAAGCAATATTACAAGAATTTAATGACGTATTTGAGGAACCCAAAGGATTACCACCAGTGCATGTTAAAGAACACAAGATAAATCTGAAACCGGGACAGGAAGCTATCAATATGAGGCCATATAGGTATCCCTATCATCAGAAAAATGAAATAGAAAGGCAAGTGAGGGAGTTGATGGAAGTGGGTCACGTTAGGCACAGCCAAAGTGTATTTTCCAGCCCAGTTATTTTGGTGAAAAAGAAAAATAATAAGTGACGTATATGTGTTGATTATAGGGCCTTAAACAAGGCTACAATTCTAGATAAGTTCCCAATTCCGGTAATAAAAGAACTACTGGATGAGCTGCATGGATCTCGTTATTTTTCAAACCATCAAGTGAGGATGAGAGAGGAAGATATATCAAAAATCGCGTTTAGAAGGGGCATTATGAATATCTTGTTATGCCATTTGGGCTCATGAATGCACCATCTACATTCTAAGCCCTTATGGACAAGGTATTTCGTGCTTTGCTAAGAAAAGGATGGGGAGAACATATGCAGCTGCTAACTACAGTGTTGGAGATTTTGAGGGAAAACGTATTGTTTGCTAATAAGGAGAAATGTTCTTTTGGTCAAGAGAGCATAGAATATCTTGGCCATATTATTTCTATTCAAGTTGTAACTGTTAATCCATCAAAAGTGAGGAGTGTCATGGAGTGGCCTGTGCCAAAGAATGTCAAGGGAGTGCGTGGATTCTTGAGCCTAACTGGGTAATACTGGAAATTCATTAAAGATTACGGTAAAATAGCAAAACATCTCATTGAATTGACCAAGAAAGAAAATTTTGGGTGGAGTGACAAAACTCAAGCAGCTTTTGATGAACTCAAGAGGACAATCACTACAGCTCCCGTTTTGAATTTGTCAAATTTTAAAGAAGAATTTGTTTTGAAATGTGATGCGTCTGGGACTGGGATTGGAGCCATATTAATGCAGCATAAGAAGCTTGTTGCTTACTATAGTAAAGCCATTAGTCCTCGTAATTTAACCAACTCAGTGTATGAACGTGAATTCATGGCTATGGCATTAGAAATTCAGCACTGGAGGCCTTATCTGTTGGGGCAAAAATTTACTGTCTTTTCTGATAAAAAAAGCATCAAACAGCTACTGCAACAACGTATTACCACAAGGGGACAACAAAATTGGTTAGCCAAGCTTTTGGTCTACAATTTTGAAATAGTTTATAAACCCAGAGCTAAAAATCGAGGGACAGATGCCCTTTCATGAAGTAAAGACCATGTGGAATTGAACAATATGGTTTATATCCCTGTTTGGCTTGATTGCCAAGAATTAATTACAGAGGTCCAAGAAAATGAGAAATTTAAGAAGATAATTGAAGAAGTGCAGAGGGAAAATGAAGATAGACCCTATTTGGGATTTTCTTATAAACAAGGGGTGTTGTTTTACAAAAATAGAGTGGTCATTACAGAGAATTCAGCTTGGATTCCAAGGCTCTTAGAAGAGTTTCATGCTACTCCTATGGGTGGGCATTCCAAGTACTATCGAACTTATAGACGTGTTGCAGCGAATTTCTATTGGAAGGGAATGAAAGGTGATATTCAGAGTTTCGTCCAAGCTTGTGAAGTTTGCGAAAGACAGAAGTATATCACTGCTGCCCCGGGCGGTCTGACTCAACCTCTACCAGTTCTTGACAGAATTTGGGAAGATGTGAACCTTGATTTTATTACAGGATTGCCCAAATCCAAAGGCCATAAAGCTATCATGGTAGTAGTGGATTGAGTAAATATTGCCATTGTGTGGCACTCAAGCACCCCTATACAGCCAAAGCACTTGCTGAAATTTTTGTTAAGGAAGTAGTGAGACTCCATGGCATACCAAATTTGATGGTAAGTGATCGTGACCCGCTGTTTATGAGTTCGTTCTGGCCGGAGTTCTTTAAGATGCAAGAAACTAAATTAAAAATGAGCACAGGCTATCATCCGTAGACAAATGGACAAACTGAAGTAACAAATAGATGTATTGAAACCTACTTAAGGTGTTTCATCTCAGATCAACCCAGAGATTGGGTAACATGGCTGCCATGGGCAGAATATTGGTTTAACACCAATTATCATTAATCTATGAGAACAACACTTTTCGAAACCGTTTATGGACGTCCACCAACAAAGATTGTGCAAGTCGTTCAAGGAGAGGTGAGAGTGGAATCAGTCCAAAGAGATCTCTTGGACCGAGATGAGGCTCTGTGTCAGTTAAAGAGCCAGTTGCTGAGAGCTCAGGATAGAATGAGAACTCAAGCAAATATTCATCGGAAAGTAAGGAAGTTTGAAGTGGGAGATATGGTTTTCTTGAAGCTAAAACAGCACCGCTAGAAATCAATAACAAGCAGAATCAGTCCTAAGCTTAGTGTCAAGTATTATGGACCATTTGAGATTAAGGAGAAAATAAGATAAGTGGCATATAAGCTCAATTTGCCTCCAACCTCGAAGATTCATCCTGTATTCCACGTATCATTGCTAAAGAAAGCTGTGGGAGATTATAAAGTGGAAAATGAATTACGTATAGGACTTGAAGATGATCGAGTTGGTATGATTGAACCTCAAATTATTTTAGCCACGTGTAACATTACAAAGAGAGGAGAAACACTGTGGTCAGTATTAGGGCAGTGGAAAGGCAAAACTGTTGGAAGAGGCTACGTGGGAAGATGAGGTGGGTATCAGGAGTCAATTTCCAGAGTTAAGCCTTGCGGACAAGGCTTTATTTCAAGGGGGAAGTGTTGATACAGACCCAAATGCATATGGGCCTAATGAGCCATTGATCTAAGAAGCTAATACACGTAGATGGAAAAGGATGTATGAGAGGAAGAAAACTAGAAAAAGTGACGTGGCAAGCTATGAGAAATAGGTTGGTTAGATGAGAGAGAAAAAGGGGGGATCTCCATTGTATTTAGAATCAGGCGTGGGGACCATTGAGAGGATTTTGTTTTGTTGATTGTTTTGGGTAGAGGGCCATTGTGGTTGCTCTAAAGGAGCTTAGGCTCTAGGTAGTGGGATTTCTTATCCTTCTGTATTTCTTACTTTCAATCAAATAGAATCAGTTCGTCATTTCTTCTCATTTGCTGTGCGTTCTCATTTTTATTAAGTTGAGTTCCCTATTAACACCACAAAGGAGATACACTCTTTAGACCTAGCTTGGAAATCTTAATTGGCAAGCTGTGAATGAAAATCTTCACTAGCTTGAGGGGAGTCTTGAGAGAATCTCAGTATTAGGAATTACTGAATTAGCAATCAATGGAACAAGCAGTAAATATTGTAAATTGACTGTAATGTTCTTGTATCTTGATTATTAGGTACTGTAGGTTAGGAGTAAGTTCATCTCTCTCAAGGGATAAAAAAGTGATGAAAATAATTAATGACAGCCACAGGTGAAACTGATACAAGGGAGGTTAAAAGAATCAAAAGTAACAAAAATGCATCTGTTCAATATGATACCTTCCAATTGGGTGAGTAGTACCCTTTTCCATAGCTGCAGCAACAGCGAGAGCTTCTTTTTCACAGGTGGGAATGCAACATGAAGAAATGTTTGATCCATTGTTTCTTACATGATGACCATAAATGGGCTCAATTGCCTTGAATACAAGTCCACCAGTTGTTAACGTCCCTGTTTTGTCAAATGCAATAGTATGACAAGAAGCTAGAGCATCCAGAACATGTCCACCTTTGAGTAATATCCCCTGCAAATTGAGATAACTGTTAAACCCACAATAAAAGAAGCAACCTACGCTTTTTTTTAGAAAAATTTGAATACTTTATACTTCACTCAGGCCAACAAACATAAACCATGTGAAGCACTTAAATGATGTAAAAAATAAGAATAATTACAAGATAATCAAATTCCCTCCAATTCAGTCTATGGCGCATGAATACTTCAAAATTGGCAACATATTTGTATCATACCCGCACCAAATACTCAATATGTGTATCATATAGCTACCCAAGTATCAAAGCTTGATTGCATTATCTTCTAGTCTCTTACTATACATTTTTCTTTGGATGATAAGGGAATTGCTAGCATAACTTATAATAGATAGTATACCAGCAGAATTTTCAAAGGTCAGAGTTATAATTCTTGCAAATATAATGCTGAACACAGATGAAGAACATGAAATCATATTAATGGTCCATATACTTCATAATTGAAACACTAGAATAACACTTGATCAGTAATTAGTAAAAGGAAAAAACTAAAAGATTTGAATAGAAATTTCATATATGATGTTAAATTTGAAATATATTCAGACGTTGTGTATTTAGACACTCCATGTAGCTAATTGATACCTTTCTGGCACAGGAGCTGATTGCTGTTGCATATGCCAAGGGGGCCACAGCCAAGGCACAAGGTGATGCTGCCACCATAAGCCCTAAGGCTCGGTAAATTGAACCTCTGCAAGCTACATCAATCAGAAACTAAATAAGCTGACATATGAGAGTTAGAAAATATTTAGATATTGTTAGACCTTTAATTAGGAAAGTATATGTTAGGAAAAATAAAAGTGGGGCCCAGGTCAGAAAAAAATAATAACTGACTCTGATGTAACTGTTACAATGGTTTTTACTAATTGAGAATAAATAGGACAAAGGAAAGTGGGGAGGCATGGAGTTAGTCACCTAAGTTTGGGCTAGGAGAGATCGGGCTCTCAAATTCCTGTAAGTGATACTGTTGTAATCATTTTTTTTCCTGTGTGGGGTACCAAATCCCTAACTCAGAGGTTCAACACCAATAATACACAATTCTTTTCTTGATTCCGTTTTTTGTTCTTCTTTCTTTGGTCTAGTTCTATCGGATATGCAACAACATATTTTAGGATACTATTTCCTTTTTTCATAAAAACAAAATGGAGAACACAGGCATTGAGAACTTTATAAAATTAGTGATTTTGGCTGTAGTATAACATTAATATATATGTAGGAACTTCATAAGACTTTAGTACCACTTGTACAACCGTTATACACCCCTTCCCAAGTCTATCACTATCAAAGACAGACATAAGAGCTAGTGTATGGAGGCACAAGAGGGCTGCATGTGTATCAAAGGAAGAATAGGGAGGGTGGAAAAAATGTGAGGGAGAGGAGTGTGAAAGGCGTAGGAAAGATTTAAGAAATGGTAATGTTTTGGAGAGCAGTGAGATATTCTGTGTAGCTGCAGAACCCCCCTCGTAACTTTTGTTCTTTTCCCTACACTTGATGATTTCAGTCCAAAGGCTACCACTGTGCGAAACTTTTAAGGAGCTTCATCTCCATTATTTTCTACTTTAATTCCAATTTTTTCTCAAATGATTACTAAAGGAGAAGAGTAAAAGGAAATGGCATATAGTATACTTTAAAAATTTATAAACAATGTTATGCAACACTACAAGAGTAAAAGAATTCAAAAATTACCAGAAGTACTAATGAATGGCCACTTAAATACAAGTGGCCCAATAACAGCAATAGCAACTGATAACACCACAACAACTTTGCTATATTGTTCACCAAATTCATCGAGCCACCTTTGAAGTTTAGGTTTATTTGACTGTGCTTCTTCAGTCAATTGAACAATTCTGCTGAGAGTTGATTCCTTCCATGTTTTTGTTACCTGATCAATTAATTTGGTACCTTGTGGTCAGTTTCCAACAAAATCACACGTTAAACAGGACAAGCCCCAATTCAGAAACAAGATGAAGTGTTGAACAAGATTAACTAACACTAGCAACCTAGCATCACAATCTCTAGCAAGTTATCCATACATATCTAAGAACTAGCAATGAAAACAAAAATTCTCAAACATAGATATGATTAATGACATGTGAAACTCGCAATTAATAACCAAAAATATAATAAAGAAATTTATTTCCAGCTGAACCATACAACAACTCTAATTAATCAATAACTCCACCAACTCAAGCCATCATCTCACTCACCACCTACCAATGGCAAAACTAGAGAAGTTTACAGTTATACTACTAAATAAAGTGTTGAGAAGGAAGAGGAACAAGAGACATAAGATGAATCCATGTGTTTAAACTACACAGCGGAATATATATTTATAATAAGAAACATTAATACAAGAATTAAATAAGAATATATAGTTACCTAATTATCGCAAGAGTAATGCTAGCAACACACTCTTTAACACATATTGACTAAAATTTATTGAAAACTAAAAAAATCATTAGGAGTGAGAGAGTGTGACCTACATGATTTTTGTAATTTTCAATAAATTTTAGTCAATAATAAAAAGTGTGTGTTGTGTGTTGCTAGCATTACTCTTACCACAAGTACAAAAATATAATCTTCTCTATTTACAGCATTACTATAATTACATGTTTGTAACATAAATAATCAGAAAACCATCATCAAAAGTGTAACAAGATTAATTATACTACTGTAGCCTCTGCCACCTTTTTATTACTATTGATTCCCACCCATTACACCAAGAGTTTGACCTTATTCTTTTAACTGAATCATCCATCACCATCATGATAAGTCACCAAATTATCATACATTCCAGCTACTATTACTGCCATTGCCATTTCTGTTGTCATACTACCAACATTATTAGCACTTTTTCCAATGTAAATATGAACGCAAAACTTAGAAATTTAATAAAATAGACAATAATTGCTGAAATACCCTAACATTGATGTGCAACATACCTTCACAATTATCCTCCCATCTAAGTTCCTTGCACCACCAGGAATTCTATCTCCAGCTTGGGCCTCCAAAGGTTTGACTTCCCCTGTCAAGTGCTCGATAGTAATTGTGGCACTGCCTTGGAATACTTCACAATCTACTGGCACAGACTAATCACAATACCATCCCCATTATACTTCAATAGTCTGCTGTGTAAAACTTGAAATTCCAAATTGTTCATGTATGAGCTTGTAGGAGTCTGTGTTGTGTACTAGAATATACTTGAGGTTTTAATGAAAATAATACTATGTTGTTATTTTTATATATTTATTTATTTATCTCTTTTAGGGGAAGGGTAGGGTTAATAATGTAAAAGAATCCTATATTAAGAGAAAAAGGAGACATGGAACATGAGGACAAGGAATGCTCCCAAAACAACAGAGGAAAAGAGACATTGGATTTTACTATCTAATGAAAACATAATATTGCAAGGGAGTTGACTGAAGATAACTACTGAACTGTGAGAAGATTAGCAGGCAGTCTTTCCAAAATAAATTTTCCAATTGTTGCTCCGTAATGTTTTCAGACCACAGTGATATAAGTACTATAAAATTGTCAAAAACAATATCCTTCATAGGCAGTTGACCACATGTTTTTAGATGCATTTTAACATCCTTAGACTAATTAGATGTCTTGAAAAACATTTATACTACCAAACTAATTTCACAACTTAATTTGATTCAGGGTGCACACTTGACTTGGTAAATCTGTTTGTACCAAAGAAAGATAATATATACCACTGAAGCCCATTAGTTAAAATATCTCAATAGTTTAGGGCTTCAATGCACACATGACAAAATTACTTATAGTTTAAAATATTTCTTTCAATCTTTGGATACCAATAATGTTCTATATAAATTTTTGAATCATAATCTATTTATTTTGGTATATTGTAATGAATTCCAGTTAATGATTGCAGTAAAAACTTCTTATCTATTTTGAAAGCCTCTAAAACCAACAAAAGACAACTGACATGATTTAACCTTCCTCTAGAATATGAAGAAAATTTTAGTAAAATTGAACCAATTCAAATTTCAAAATTGTTGGAGGCAACAAATGTACTAAAAAACTTACCTCACCAGCCCCAACCAGAATATATGATCCTACAGTTACATCATGCACAGGAACCCTCTGGTATGCCAAGTCAAATGTATTGGGAAGTTTATCATCATTCGTATCTAGAACAAGGGCAAAATCTGGATTATTTTCTTTCAACTCTTTAACATCAACCATTGAACGGCTGGTGAAATACTCTTCGGCTGCAGACACCATGCACGTAAGAAAATCTACACTGAATCGTGAACCTTAGTCTGTTAAACACATTTCAACGATAGTGTTAGTTCTATTACTAGCTCACCTATGTGGGCGAGATTAAACATGGCAAGAAGTAACCCTCCTTCCAAAGAGTTTCCCATGAATATGGACGCAAAAGCTGCCATTGCCATTAATACATGGATGTTCACCTTTCCACCACTAATCTCAATAAGAGCATCAAGCGATGCAGAAACCTGATACGAACACACGCAGGGTGTAAAAATAGTCAGAAAGGAGCAAGAAATAGAGCAAAAAGAGAATGGAGGGAGATATTGTTTGGTACCCCAACAAAAGGAAAGGCGACGAAGATGAGAGAATTTTGGAAAGGCTTGACGAGGGGCTTGGGCAAGGTATGAGGGCAAATGGCGGCGACGACAAATAAAGCGGCGGAGAAGCAGCAGAGATGCAAGTGCTCCCTCAGGACATTTGCCAAGTCCATCCATCTGGTGGCTTTGGCGAACGCGATAATCGTTCTTTGAGGCCCTGTAAGATTAGTGCCATCGATGCCGTGCGAGTGGTGATGGTGATGGTGGTCATGGACGTGGTCGTGGTCGTGGTTCTGATCACTGTGATTGTGATTGTGATTGTGATGGTGATAGTGATGGTGGTGGTTACTGGTGGATTCAGCGACGCAACGAAGCCTGTGGTGATGGAGAATGAGAAATTTGGAGGAATACAAAGGTTTGATTGAAATTGGGGGCGAGCGAAGAGAGAGCTTGGAGGATCGAATTCTCGTAGCTCTGGTGTAAATATGAAGCGGTTGGAATTTGGTAGAGGGGATTGGATAAGTAACCGCTTCCATCTTGAGATTGGAACTTGGAAGAGGAGATGCTTCAGGCCATCGTCGTTGAAAGAAAAGTGTGTGTGTGTGTGTGAGAGAGAGAGAGAGAATCAGAGACCTTTGGCTCTGGCGCAGTGGTTAATTCTTGTTCTGGTCCTTCACTCACTCTGGGACACTAAGGCGTGAAAATGAACCATTAAGTTCGTCGTTACTCTTCACGCCATCCCCACCACATAGTGTGCTCATTCAAATAGTTTGGGTACGCTGCTGGGAGGGCCATCCCTGGTAAGTAATCGGTAAATTTTAGTGGGAGGCCTAACTAAAAAGAATGATTCCGTGAAAACTGTGAAATTATAATACTACACCATTTTAATTTTTTCTTTTCATTGATAAAAGACGGGTACAGGAAGGAAAATAATTATAAATGAAAACACAAATTAAATATGGCAACTTGATTTCATTAAACGATAACGTAATATTATGTTCTTTTAATCTTAATCACCAAATCTAAGATTTTCCATTTCATTTTACAAAACTTATGAAGATACAAAAACATGTAAAAGGGAGATCTGTTTAACCTAAGTTTTTTTATTTATTTTTTGCTACTTCAATTAATTGTAAAAGTATCAGCATATTTTTACTCTTTAATTATTAAATATTTTTAAAAGAAACAGTAAAAATAATGTCAAAATCCATCTTATCATTTTTAAATAAATATTTAAAGGAAAAATAAAATAAAAATGAAATATTTTATAATTATAAAAAAATGTAAAAAATTAAACTAAACATACTTGTACTTTTTTTCACTCAGTTTGTGTGCAACCCGGTTAAAAATGGGTCGGTCTAGCCCCACAACATTATTATTCCAGGCCAGCAATAAAACGACCAAGCCAAACTAGATTTCACTAGTCACTATTTTTGCTCATCCCAGACCTAAAGTGGTCATAATAGAAACATCTATCAGAGTCATCAAATGTTTCAACTGTATAGCATTTGCAAGATACGTAAACTTGAAAAATCAAAGAATGAATTAGTCAATATTCTTAAAGTTACAACAACAATGGAGTTTCTGCCCTGAATTTTTCAAGGGAAAGATGACATTTGTCTAAATGCCAATCAGTAAGAATACAACAGATGAAGACTACATTGTATGTTGCTTCTCATTCATCCTTCCCCTTTCCTTTTCCTTCGGAGACTTTGATGCCATCGTATGCTGAATGAAAGAAGGTACTTTGATTCTTCTGCAAAAACCTGCAATGAGTTTATTTACCAAATCAACAGCAGTAGCAAAACCCTATACAGAAACATAATAATCAAAATAAACTTTTACCCTATTGAGCCTGAGGAAGAAATGAATTCCCTAACCAAAAGGGGAAGAATGTAAGGGAATTACGGTGGGGAACGTACTGTACTGATTTATTCACTTAATCACCAAAATATGACATCATCACCTCATATCGGTATGTAAATGGGGATAAAGTAAAATTTCTGACATTATGTTCCAAGAAGAATGCTAGCAACATGTTCTCTAATACACTATTTACTATTGACTAAACTTTATTGCAACTACAAAAATTATATGTCTCATTCTTTCTCACTCCTAAATTAATATTTTATCTCATACTTTTTTAATTTTCAATAAATTTAAGCCAATAATGAAAAGGGTGTTAGAGAGAATGTGTTGCTAGCATTACTCTATATTCCAAATCCTTGCATCTAGAAAAGCTCACCTGTTCATCCTTTACACAGATGTGGATCTCAAGATGTATGTGGATGACATTCGTTTTTATCACAGAATGACAGCATATTAATAGATCATTATGAAATAATTTGTAAATGGCAGCATACTTCTTTCTTTTCCAGGATAACAAAGCAGCAAAAGCCTGAGCTGATTGAAAATAAAATAAAATAATACAACCAAAGTCCCTACCTAACAGATAGGAATTAAAATTGAATTTTTAATCTCTAGCTGGAAATTTAATTAGATGGTAATGCAATCATGAGCTGTAGACAAGGTTAGGAAGACTAGATGTACTAATTACTAAATACATTAGTATATATGAATGAATGTGACAGTTTCACCATATTTCGGCTGAGAGCACTAGTGCAGTATGCCAGTGTGTATCAGAACACTTCAAAAAGTAATGAGAATTCAATAAGGATTCAGGACAACAGTATTTAATTTTCTAAATATGAATTAGGCTTTTGGTTTTTACTTGAGAAAGTCGAGCAATTTCTGCTGCAAGCGATTCAATGTTTCCTCTTCAATATTCACATAAGCCAAAAGCTCAGGTAACTTGACTGCAAGCACAATGAAAGATCTATAATTGTTTTGCAGAACATATTATGAAAAATCCAACAGGTATGTGGATCTAGGTAATGTTAAGTACCAGATTGTAATGGCTAGAAATACAAACTCAAACATTAATGGATTGGAACCCAAAACTAAATTCTTGCAACTTGCCAGGAAACATTAAAGATAAGAAATGTTAAAATTTTACAGGTACATAAAAAGTTCAGGTAACTCAATACCGGATGATTATTTAGTAGATTTAATGTGATCAAAATTGAAAATTCCACATAATATTAAATACTAAGAGAGGTTAAAGTTTTATACTTTCATCAAATAAAGATGACAGCATTCTTCCAATACTAAATAAAAAAGAACCCACAAAAGAAACAAGAAAAAAATACCCCAAGACAAAACGAAAGCACAAGTCCACACACACTTGCGCAGCAAAAAGCAATAAACATACCAAAGAGGCGTAATAAATGTTCAGCCCCATATATGGTTGAAGGAGATACATTATCAACAATTGCTTCACTATATTGCTTGCGTTCCTTTTTGTATAAGAGCATCATAGGCAATGCTTTATCAAAATAACATCTTATTCCTTTCAAAATTTCTCCTATTGAATCAGCTGCCCTGTTTTCAAGAGAAAGTAATGTGTCCACAGTTTACTCGAGGTACTTTATATTGAATTTTTAATTTATCAATCATTTCTTACATGCCATCCTTCTTTGATTTGTAGTCAAGGTACTTTGTCAGAATTTCATCAACAGTGGGTGAACGAGGAAGTTTTACAAGCTGCAGGGACCAATATCAACAAATCAACACAATATGGGCTGGTTCATACATTAAAATATGGCTTAATTTTTTAAAGTGATAGCTAAACATTAAAAGGTTAAACAACCAATCAGCGCTTCAGAACCAAAACAAAGCCATCGACAAACTTTGTAAGCCAGAAAGAAAAGCTCATGTATTCCTTGTGGAGAACATGGGTGGGGCAGCAATCTAATAGTTCAACCATAGAATTTGACTGCAAAAAATATCTTTACTTTGCACAGAAAATTAAGAAATCAGAATATTTGCATTTCAATACAAGGTATGATAACACACCAGAACCAGAAAAACTAAGCAGATTGTGGGGCAAGGAAGTCTAAATAAAGATTATTGTTGCTAACTTGGTTAAATCTAAATTGTTCATTTCCAAATCAACATAAGACAGACTGGATATGAGGATGGCATCACAGCCTTTTGTTGACTTGTTTCGGTGGAAAACTGTCCAGCACTTCCACCCTTATGGGTCAGACTATGTACCCATCAAAATCAACATTCTGAGGGTACAAGGAGATGCAAAACCAAAAAGAAAGAAATTATTCAAGTTTGAAGAGTTCTGGGTCAAAGAGGAAGGCTGCATGGATTGCTTCAGGAATGCTTGAAGGAGACCAGGAACTCATTTAACAGAGGCTGGAAGCCACTAGAGAAGCCATAACTTTTTTGTACTGAAGTGGGTAACCATCATAGGGAAGATTAAGGATGTGAAGAAAAAGTTACAAACAGCACCAAGGTGGAATCCAGACAAAGAGAGCATAAAGAGAAGAAAGGACTTGGAAAATTCTATGGAGCCAATGTTCATGTGCAACATGGCTCCAAGAAGGAGATAAAAAAAACAGTTTTTTCCATCAAAAAGCCAATGCTACAGATGTGAAACCATAGTAGACAATCCCAGATAGCAAAGCAGCGCAGCTGACCCAAAAACACTATAGCAGAACAACGAATGGTAGGATGACCGCTATTATAAAAATTTAAAATCCTATAGTTGCATAAAAAATGAGTAAGTAGAAGATGGGAGCATTTAGGGTTCAAGAGTACTGAGTTTGAATGATAAAACGACATGCAGAAATTGACAATGTAAAGGGAGAGTGAAATCCCAAAATTGCCACCCTTAAAAACCTTCTAATGTCAAATAAACAAGGGTAAATTTGACATTTCTGTCATGCATCAAATAGCAGCTGCGCCTGTCGCAATTTTCTGCAATTTTGGCTGTGATTCACACTGCTCCAGCAACTAAACTGAATCGTGGCACTATGCACTTGGAATAGTGGTAGGGAGCTGCTATGCTGCGATAGCAGCAGCTATTGACTACTAGGTGTACAATCAGATCAATCGTATTAAAAATGAAGAATGAAACTAGGTCAAACAGAAAAGTAATAGAAGTTGCTCTACAATCATATTATTTTCAGCACTTTTCTCCCCATTAATATAGTATATGAAATGTGATCAAGGATAAAATCACTTCACATATGGAAGAGTACTTCCTAGACCATCCCTTCATTGAAGAATAAGTAAAACAAGCACTGCTCCCATCAAGGAAATTGGACCTGATGGGTTTCCTGCTCTCTTTTACCAAAAATATTGGAGCCTAGTAGGAAAGAATGCAACCCACATGGCTCTAAACATCCTCAACAATAACACAGGGCCAGCAAGTATTAATAAAAGCTTCATTTGCTAGGTAACAAATTAAAAAACCAAAATGCCCCAAGGACCTGAGACCTATTAGCTTATGCATGTACATTATCATGAAACTAGTCACTAAGTGCATATCAAATATGCTTAAACCTTATCTAAATGATTTTGTTTGCAAGGAACAAAGGGATTTTATCCCAAGGAGGCTTATAAGAGACATCGTCTAGGTGGATTTTGAAACATTCCATCATATGAAGAAAAGAAAGGGTGGATAGGGAACTATAGCATTGAAACTAGACATATCTAAGGCTATATACAAGGTGGAGTTGAACTTTTTGGAGGATGTCCTAAGGCAATGAACTTCTCTATTCAGTTTTTTTATTTAATCATGATATGTGTTTCCACGGTCTCACACTCAATCCTCCTTAATGGGCAGCCCCAACAATGGTTTGTCCCTCACAGAAGATTAAGATAAGGAAACAACCTCCCTATCCCCTTGTTCATTTTGTGTGCAGAATGTTCTTTCAAGTATGTTATCTGTACAAATAGAGAGGGAGAAGATCCATAGAGCAGTGTTGTTAAACCCCATAGCAGAATGGTGCAGCGGATTTTGAGCCATATGCCATTCACCATCCAATTTTGTGTTTTACAGCATTGTCTGCCATTTAAGGTTTTGTGGCTGTCATAGCCACGGCACACCATGGCTAGCTACAGCAGCCATGAAGAAAATAGACTCTTTTTTTTTTCTCCTTTAGTCATTTTCTAGAAGGTCCAATTAGGGTTTTTAAGGGCCTATTTCGTCCATAGTCATCATACGATATCCCATTCTTCTCCTTACTCCCCGCTCCTGGTACCACAACGGCATCCACTGTGTAACCATCAACGACCACGGATTGAGTACTTTATATTTTATTTTTCTCTTTTGTTCTATTCTTTTTTTTTACTCATTTCCTCTTTTCTTTCTAGGTACTTGCTGTGGTACCTGTAAACTTAAGAGGGTATAGAATTCGAAAAAAAGTAAAAGGTTGGAAGGAAAAAACACTTTCTAGTGTTAGGAAGGAAACCTCGCTGAAATCTATGGCCCAGGCTATACTGACATATGTGATGAGTTCTTTCAAGATCCCAGTTTCAGCATACAGAGACATGTCATCCTTGCTAGTCAGACTCTGGTGGGACCAGAAACAACATGTAGAAAAATCCATTGGATTGACTGGAAGTCTGGAATACTCTATGCATACCTAAATCCAAGGGAGGCCTTGGTTTCAAACAGTTGGAGATCCAAGATTGGCATCAAATGACCTTGCTAAACCTTAACCAGTGTTATAATCCCAATATTTCTCAAATAAGTCTTTCTTCAAAGTGAAGATAAATAAGGAATAAAACAAAAGGGTTTAAAAGTCCTATGACGAAAACAAAAACAACAAAAGTCAAAGAAGCCCTAAATCTAATCGTGATAACTATGTTCAAGGCACCCCGCACCTGAGAATGTAGAAGAGAACACAAAGTTAATCACTTATGTTCTAATGGAAGATTAGGGTTAATTTCAATCCTTATTTTAATTTGTATATTGAGTCAGAATTTTATGATTTAATAAAATAATTTCTCATGTCTTAGGTTAGTGAGTTGGACTATATTAGTTATTAGGCCTTTTTAGAATTTTATATTTTATTATATTAAGTGGATTTAGTTATATTATTTACTAAAACTTTTTAGAATTTTTACTTAAATTATTATTATTATTATTGGGCTTGATCAATTGATTACTAAGCCTTTTAGAGTTTCACTTGTCATTATAAATATACATATTAGACTTTTAGGAAGTAACTTTAGTTTTGAATAAGAATTAAGGATTTACCGCTTTGAGAGAGTTTGTGTGCCTTAGAGTTCTCGGAAAGAAGCACTAACTAGATCCTGTCAAGGGTTTCACACTGTTGTTGCGATTCTACACTAAGCTTATCATTCTCTATTCTCCATTGAATTAAGTTTGTGGCACTGTCTTCTCTTGTTCTCTTCTCAATCTTTCTTTTGGTTTTCTTGATTGTTTGCATTTGAAATCTTAATTTTTGTTCTAACTATCTCACGATCATAACTCTCGTTTTATGAACCAATTTTTAGTGTTTCTTGACCTAATTGAGCTAACTCAAGGAAAGATTGCATTAATTCACATAAAAAAAGCTTTGGAAGCCAAACATCCAGCCAAAAATTAAGCATTTCATAGACAGATAGGAAAGAAATATTCTACCTTGTAGAACTAATTCTCCAAAAGAGTAGAGGATCAAGAATATTGCAATCATTGCTCTGAAAACATACGTAAATCATAGAAGCATATCTTCCTAGTGTGCAATTTTAGCAAAGCTTTGTGGTTCATGTCATCTTTGTCTTTACCATAGTTGTTAATAGCGCACTATAGCAACACAAGTGCTAGTGCAATGCGGAGCGGCCATCTGCTGCCACGTCGTGGTGGTTGCAGGTGGTTCACGGCCAAAATAGGGAGAAGTCACAGGTGCAATTGTGCGATTATGGAGAAAGGAAGAAACCCTTTTCTTTTTCTTTGTTTTTTTTTAAATGCACCTTTTTTATTATTTTTAAGGGTGGAAAGGTTATTTACCCTTAATAAAACATATATTTCATCTTCCTCCACACTCTTCTTCTCTGCACAAAATGTTGAAACCTCAACATAGCAGTTTCTCTCCTCCTCACCTACTCCATTTCGCTGAGAAATCAATTTTTCCGGCATCTCCTATGCTTTTCTGTTCACAAGAGAAATCAGCTTTTCCAAAGGTTCACTTACTCCATTTCGCTAGAGAGATCAGGTTTTCCAGTGTCTATTTTGCTTTTCTGTTTGAGCTCTATTATACTATTCAGTAATCATTCTTGCTTTTATATTCACGATCTGTTTTGTTGTTCATCCTTTGTTTTGCTGTTCAAGCTCTGTTTAGCATTTTTTGTTTAATATAACATCTATGCTGTAGTGTTTTGCACTTTTACACTATTACTTGGAATGATGATTATGTAATCTTGAGAATTTCTTGAGCATCTATATTAAATTTCTGTGTACATAAATATTATAAATGCATATTATAAATTTTTAAATAACGATTATCCTACTATAAGCTATTCTGCTATAGCATTTTAGGGGTCAGCTGCTATTTACCGCTATCCGAGATTAACAACTATAGTCTTCACATATGGAAGGGGTAAACAACTGTAGACACTGGTTGGCAACAGCCTTTCAAGTGAGAGATTCACCCAAAATGGAATTGATTCTAATGATATTCTGCCTGGGCCATTTGTCATTTCAAGAACAAACACCTAATCTAGAAGAGTTGAATATGGACTACATTTTTAAGGACTGGCAGAGTGAAAATATAACTGGCAATTCCCAAAACCAAACAAAGTCTGTAAATGAAACTTGGAAAAAACCACCACCAAAAGTATGAAGTTGAATGTCAATTTGGGTTGGGCAGGTCCAATTGTGGTGTTTGGCTGGGTAGTTCAGGACTCTGATCGCAAGTTTCAGTTGGCAGCAACAGAGTATCAGAATAACATGTGGGATCCAACTTTGGCTGAATTCCTACTCTACGGTGAAGTATCCAAGGTGGACAATGACAATGGAGTCTCTACCAAAAGAACTAAAGTGTCCATCTAACTAATTTTCCCTTGCCTCATTCCTAACACAGTCAAATGGTTTCAAATTGTTGAGTATCATGTTAAATTGTACGAGCACTGCACAATACTATCATTTAATTTCAAAAGAAATGACTTGACTCAAGGTTATGAGTTATCTCTTTCAGGCTACCGTAACCTTTACATGAAAGGTACATAAAATCTAACTCTAAATGTTCATTTTAAGCATCTATGAAAGGACAGCCACAAAGAGTGAATTTAACAACTTTCATGTACCTTATCCTGCTGTGTAACAAAGTCCCAGTCATCCACAAGCTGTTTCTTTAATGTTGCAGGAATTTGAATCTTGACAAGCTTCTCAACAGTCCCACTGCCCTTCTAATGATTAGAAAACCACAGTGAAAAGAATATTTTCAACTAAAAGGTATAGTGGCCAAAATGAGAAATTCCCATCAAATCAAATATCAAACAGGAAGGGTATTCCATGTTAAGGAAACAGAAGAAAGATTGAACTCCGAATTTCTTCATCTTATTATTACTTATAGTTTCAGCCTTAATTTAAAACAACTGATATGCATTTTGGTATTTGTCTTTATCTTATGAAGTGCAAAATGAAAACAGGTAAGCAAAGCAATAATTTATTATATGAAGAGAATTTCAACGCAAATGGTAATTTTCCAGGATTTTAGAAATAAAAGAAACATGCAAGCATATAATTAAACCACAATATAAACCAAACCTCAACTCCTGCATCATTCTTTCGTTTCTTCCCTTTTGACACTGCACAGTATATGATATATTAAACTTATTAGCACATACAAGTCATAATATGGCAGGAACATAGAACACACCAGTTTGAAAGTTGAAACTCAACAAATCAACAACATTGCATTCAAATGAGAATTTGAGAGGTCCAACTGGCTAATTACTGCATAAAAAAATGGCAAGTTTTTATATTTTAAAAGAATGCATGTCTTACATTTTTGTATTTTACTACTTTTAATGTAATAAATGTTTTTTTCAAATGAAAGCATACCGCGTTTAGATGTTTAAAACTAATCCCAAGGGTTAATATTAACAAAATCGATAAAAAAAAAATATTGGGCTAGCCTGGACCAGGCCTAAATATAAATGAGATGGCCCAAGAACTAATTAAATATTCAATTCTCAAAAACAAAATTAAAAAAAAAATAAAGATTCCTTACATAAAAAATGCATATAAAAATGAAAAATAATGTAAAGTTGAGGAAGTCAAAAACATTAAATTTAAGTGAGAACAGACTTAAAGAAAATTCATAAAATTGCATTTGATGTTAAAATGTAATTTATTATGTAAAGGATGGCTGGATTGTATTACTCATTCAGATTTGGCCCAAATGGAACATTTCTGGGCCAATTATTGGCCAAGCCTTGAGCAAAATAATGGCCTATAATGAACAGTAATATTGTCTGATCAGATGAAGGCAGTCATAGTTTCTATATAAAAGATCTTATTAACAAGGAAGATTGATAGAGCAGGATTTAATAAGATAAAAAATTCCGTAGATTAGGATGTGCAGCTCTGGCTTCCATTGACAACCTAAATGCATTAAATATTGTTGCAATCAATCACAGATATTGAAGTTCAGGTTATAATTGAAGCACATCTGTTAGAAAATAAAATGCACCAATATTTTGCATAAAGCAACAAATAATGATAAGTGATCTTTAGAAAAGAAATAATGTGGGAAAGAAAGAACGATGCCAAACAACATGAAAGGTTTTCTTAATATGAAAAAATATGTCTAATTTTAGAAAAAGGTAATAGCCCACTTAACATATAGAGATTATTCATTATTGAGTGTCATCTCTTATCAGGGCTACATCACTAAATTGAATGCAGAGATTAAAGTACTAATTCAACAATCAGCCAGTACATAATAAGCAACTATATGGGTCACCTTTTCAGTAGAATATTAAATCCATACAAATAGAAAAAAACCACTTTAACCCAGAATACTATAAATTCACTTCTTAATATTTAAGACAAAAAAGGAATTCAATCCAAGTGATCATGAAGAAAAAGGTTTATATCTATTAATCCTATATCTGCATAGATATATAAAAATATTAATGCAAAAAGGAAAGTGAAAGATTAAATTTAATGAATACCATTATTCTTGATGTCCTCTTTATCAACTTTGGCATCTGCAGAATCCAAAGCAAATGTAAAATTTTCAAGCTAACAAAAAGAAGTATCCTCAGTATAATCTTTCCAAGTCCAACAGTTCAGGAAAAAAGAGCAAAATGAGGATTTGGTCCCTGTGCAATTGTTCACATATTTTGTCAAGCATTTAAAACAGGGGAAAACTTGTTTCAATAGAATAACTTACTTACGACAGAAGTTTGCATATCCTGTAACAATGTCAAAAGGATGTTAGAAATGTTTTAGAGCTTGTTAGGAAGGCCAAAATTGATTTGGTTCAAAGGTCACACATTTTTTTCCTATAATTAGTTTTGAAGGAAATCAAACTTTCTTTTAATGTTATCAAAACATGCTATTGTTTACACTCTATAGTAGCACTTTGCATCCAAGCACCCAATAAATGTAGATTTTTATCTCAAACTTTTCCCTTTGGAACAGTCTAGATATCTTTTTCCGAATAAAAACTACAATCAAAATAAAATATTGACCAAAAAATCCAGAGCTCAATTGATGAAGGCCCTTTGAGAACCTCATTAGTCATTACTCATCACACATCAAGTGAACTGGGATTAAACTAATGACAAAGACAGAACATAAGACTAATATTAAATTAATGACAATGGTCTTCCTTCTACATAAAGAATTCCAAGTTAATTCCTTACTCTGTGCCGCCTGCTACTCCAAAAACCCCTAAAGAACCAAACTAATATGGTGGCTTTAAGGTGTACAAGCAAGCGCCTTTAGTAAAATTTAAAAAGCAGTTTGACAATTGAATTTATAATCCAAACATGCTGCAAAGTAATGAAAAGAAAACCTTTTATCTTTTCAATCACAAACCAGGAGACTTCAGACCCCCTTTCCAAAAGCAAATTATGCACAAGCTAGATAAGCAGAAGCTTGAAGAAACTGTCATAATACATTGTTACCACTTGAAAGAGTGCATTACATACCCATAGAATTTTTGGCCTTTCCTTGAGTTGAACGCCCAGATTTAACATTCTTGTCTACACTTTGCTTTTTGTCTAGGGCCAGTTGTTTTGTGACATTCTCTTCAGTATGTTTCATTAAACGGTCCTCACCTACCCATTCATCCCAACTGTTGGAAATACATTGAATCCATGATAAAGATTCTGTGTAACCTTTTAGAAGTAATAATTATCATTTATAGCAAACAGTTTTGGCAAAATTAACCATAATGAAGATGATAATTCTCTCTAAAATCTATAGATCAATTACTACAAGGACCCTGTAAGCAAATTGTTACACAAGTTCCAACAAGTACAATATGCACCACTTTCAGTGCAATTTAAATGAGAATTTGCCATTGGAAATTTTCCAAGTTTTACTCTGCTTCTTACTTGATATTTTTTTTTACCAATTTTGGGTCACACAAGAACATCTGTAGTATTTCCGAGCACATGTTGTAAACTAAAAGATTGGACCATCATCATCATGATGTTGCAATTGTACCTCTATTACTTGAAATGAAACAAAGGAAAGATAAGAAACTCACTTTTTATTCCAGCCCTGCAAAATAGTAAGTAAAGCAACCAAAAGTCAATAGCATATCCTGTAATCACATGAAAGTTTCAAATTAACATTTTAAGTGATTCTAGTCCTAGATTTCAAATCTCTCAAGCTAAAACATTAATTTGACAAGTTGAAATAAGGAACATTCCAGAGATGAAGTAACTGATAGAATCATAGAAACGACTAATGTTCTTAAAACAAGATCTATAAGGAAAAAAATATTATGCCTGAACTTACAAGGTAGTGAACAAAGTATCTCCATTCATTCTTTCTGATCTCAGCCTTTTGCACCTGACGATCAAAGCATGCAGTAACTTAGGTCAAATTTTCAAAAAGATAAATGGAAAAAAGATTTATTATTAACACACTCCACCTAAATAGTGATTAATTACTATTTACTATGAATCCTTACATTAGGTAAACAAAATAAATAAAGACATGAATTGAAAAGGGTAATTTCTGTGGTGTCCTTAAAGATTAAAAGGGCATTCTATGCTTGATACGTGGAATAATCATTACTGTTAATGTTATATTTAATATGTAATATAGATAGTGGAGTTACCAGTTCATTTGAAAAAGACATAAATACCCTTTAATTTTTAAGGTATCAGAACTATTATAACCGTTAATTTAAGATAAGTATAAGATGTCCTTTCAAGATAGCAAGCATCAATGAAATAACCACAATTATACTCTCAATTCAACATCTCACAGCAACCTTACGTTTTATAATGACAGGAAAAGCGGATATACCATATACCAATCCCAGGAGCAAACATTAAATCAATCACACATAAGAAAAATTATAGGTAATACAATAAAATAACCAGTATTTTTACATATTAAAGCAAAAGAGAGAAACTAGGGAAAATGATGAGAAACCGTGAAAGACCTTTCAAAACTTATCCTTAACAAGAAAAACCGTTAAGTCACAATTCAGTCAAAGCAAGAAGAATTGGCTATTTTAACAAACAAATAGAATTAAGAACACAAAAACAATAACCAAATCCCTAACACAGAAAAAGCCCAGTGCGGGACGATCACTAAGCAGTGAGCAACTGTAAAGGTTCCGTTTCCTTACGGTTACGAAATTGCTAAATTCCAAACGAGAAACAAGAACAAGAAAATCGAGAGAACAAAACATCGAAAGACAATTTTTAAAAGGAAAAGGAAAGAGAGAGGCAAGAGGTGCCTTGGCTTCGTAGATGCGAGGGCCATGGTAAGCGAGTACTTTCTCGCCCTCGGAGTAGAAACTAGAATTTGATGGCTGAACATCGCCGGCGGAGGCGTCGCCGGAGGTGGCGGAATCGTCCTTGGACGAGTTGCCCATGGTGGAGTTCGAGCGAGCAAAATGGAACTGGGCGGGAACCGGAAACGACACGCTGTTCGAGAACAAAACCAGTGCCTATTCGACCGATTGGGGACCGTTTTTGGATTTTTCGGTCGTTTGCCCTTTTTACAAAATGATGAATGAAATACACGGTAGGCCTGCAATTGAGTACGGTTTAGAGTGATTGTTTCTTTTTTATTTTAAATTGGCCCAAGCCCAAATACAGGCCCGCTCCCCAATCAGTGTTCATAAAAAAATTCACTTTCCTGAAAAATCAAACCCATTTTTTACATAAAAACTTAAAAAGAAAATATAGCTACATATTTACTTGTTAATTTTAAGGTGCCTTGTAAATTACGAAAATATTATATACTTTTTCACATATAAAACAATTATTACTATTTATTTTATATTAAACATGTAAATAGACAGTGAAAGTAAATAATATATTTAAAAAAACATAAATGTCATTTAATTTAAAAAACTATAAATGTTAATTTTAACAAACTATATAATATTCATTAAAGTTTATAAATATTATAATAAACATCATATTACTTAATATATGAAAATGCAATACGTCAATTTTATTTTTTACCGATCAAAACTCGTTAGTTAGTATGAATTGAAATTCGATTAAGATAAATCAAATAAATAATATAATATTGTTATTTTTAATGAATGTTTTGTAAGAAATACACAACTATATGTAAAATACGAATTATCTATAAGAGGTCTAAATTATAAATTTAATATTTTTGTTGATAAATAAAAATATTAATTTTAATTAGTATAACATTTGTTTTACAACTCTAGCAGAGATTTAGGAGCTTTTTGATATAAAAATAAATATATAATATATCAAAAATAAGATATTTTAGATCAAAAATCGTTAGTGACATTTTTTTAGTATTTTAAAATTTTTTATTTTTTAAAAAATTGTCATTAGTAATTTTTTATTTTAAATTATTATTATTATATTTGAAAAATTACCATTAAAAATTTTTGAATTTTTATAATTTTTAACAAAATTGCTATTTATAATTTTTGAAATTTCATAACTTTGCATTATTCCATCAATATTTATACTATAAATTGTCATTAATAATTTTTGAATTTTATATTTTTATAATTTTTTCAAAAAAATCGTATTTTAATATATATAATTTCTAAATCTTATATATATATATATATATATATAAAAATAAGCCAGATTTAGGCTAAATAAAACTATTATCTTTTATTAGTTTTTAAATTGAGTGTAAATATAAGACAATGTCAAAATATTTTATAATAGATACAAATAAATAATAATGTCATATTATTGATAAATAAACAACAACATACTAATAAATTAATTATAAATTAATTAATTTTAAAATAATAAGTTAATAAAAAGGAAATATAGTAAAAAATATATTTTTATCCTTTTTCTTTTATCACTTGTTTTATTATTCTTGTAATAAATTTATTAATATGTATTCTTATTTGAAAAAAAAAAAGTTCATAAAACATGAGACTAACACAATCACCAATAATTTATTTATGAGGTTTGGATTAACACGAAAAGAGTGAAAAAAATAGTAAATAAAGACATATGTAACTAATTAATTACATTGGCATGAAATTGGCCAAATTTAACGGCTACCCACTCACTCTTAACTTATTGCATTACCAAAAATAAGTGTACTTAATTTATAAAGTGAAACATTTAATGAATTTTATAATTAGTTACATGTATTTTTTAAAATTTAAATTAATTTAAATTTATGTGTAAATTATATTTTTTTATTATAATTAATTTTTTTACCTACTAATTTTGTTTAATGCATTCTAAATTTTAGAGATTAAAATTATTATTTAAATTTTTTTTATTATTTTCTATAATTTTTTATGAATACTTATTATTATATTTATATAAAAAAATTAATACCATATATTTATTTTTTAATTTTTCATATATATATATATATACATGTTTATATTTATAAAATTTTTCTTCTTATCTTATATAAACTTTTATATTTTCTATAAATATTTATATTTATACGAATCCGAATCTTCTGCAGTTTTAGCGGAAACTGCACCTACAGTGCATGTTCGCTTAAGCAAATATGAAGTGAATTTGCTTAAGCGTGGTAAATGGTTTAAGTGAATAGGGAGAAGGCTTGAAAGCACTCCCAAGCGAGCCATAAGAAATCAGAAACATGTTTCACTTACGTGTGTGCTTTAGCTTAAGCGAATCAAATTTAGCTTAAGTCTCTCCAAGCGAAATTAAATAAACCTAAGCGAAAATGGACCAGAGAGACATGTAATTGAGTCATTCTTTTCGCTTCAGCTAATTATGAATTGCTCAACCTATTGTGGATTCGCTTAAGCCGTAACAAGTAATTTTGATTAATATTAAGTGAATTTAAGGCAGAGAGCAATGGTTTCAGACATACAAAATAGCTTAAGCTGAAATGAAATGGCTTAAACAAATGTGAGTAAGGCTTGAGCCCAGATTTAAATTTCTCAGCGAATCAAGATATGCTTAAGCAATTTTGTTAGCTTAAGCGAATATATTAGAAATTGGAAAAATTATGCAGACATAGACAGCATACAGGGGACCAAAGAAACTTGATTACATAAATTTTTCAACCTTCACTCTTACACAAAACGCATTGTGTTTATAAATACATATTTAACTTAGAAACAAAAGAAGTTTTGACAATTGCGTAATTAAATTTCATCAAGTATTGAAGCATTGGTATCATAAGTTGTCCTTACAAAATAAGAAGAGACATTAGAACAAGAATGGATGAAAAAAAAAAGGAGAATTGGTTTGATGTAAGTTGAATAGTTTACTGTCCACAAATCTGTGAAACTTAATTAATTGACTAATGACTGAGGAGGATCATAACATGGAGGTGCTGAACAATGTACTTCAAACAAATCACAGAACATTTGTTGATATTCCTAACACATTTAATGACAGTGAAATTTATGTTATGGTTATAATAAGGAAGTTAAAATAAATGCATTCATTGATTAAAAAAAAATCATTATAACAAAGTACCTGAGATGCTAATTGACCTAAAGTTGGAGTTTTGTTCTTCTTATTTTTTGCTTGTAGCTTAACTTAACCTTTGAATCTTTTACAACATTTTCTCTTGGTAGTTGGTTGTTGTCTGAATCCGTTAGGTTGTGTACTATGAATACTGACCTTATTTATACCATCATCATTATTGTTGTCATTATCTTGTGTTTGTAAGTAAAGCTTTGTGATTTGACTGATTAAAGTATTGATATTATCATCCACAAATTGACAATATTCTTCTGAACTAAAAACTTTAGAGGTCAACCTAATCATTTTACATGCTAGGTGTTGAAATCTGCATGTAGTACTTAGTTTAGAATCTTTTTCCACTTATATTATTTTTACATTATGAATTATCTCACAACAGCCTTGTGTTATCCATCTCTTTAGTATGTATTTGTCAGGAATAACTTTTACATCATTGACTTTAAACACTTTCAAAGCATGACAACAAAGTATGCCAAATATTTTAAACTTTTTACAAGATCAATTTATAGTAATCAAGGAACAATCAAATGTAACTGTCCATGATCTTTGTTGATTGACTTTAGTAATTACATATTGAATCAAAGAAGGAGTTCCAATCCTTTGTAATATGTAACAAGCCAAGAATTGAGCAAACTTTTGTTAAAATAAATTATACACTATATGTGTATAAACCTTAGCCATTTGTATTAGTATTGGTGATACCTCATATCGCAACATGGCTAGTTTATAATGAGAGTCATACTCACACTTGAGCTCGTTGAAACGTTTGTCTTCAACCACCCATTCAAAGTGTCCAAAGAATTACTTAGTGTCAACATTAGATTTCATATATACCTTGAAGTTAGAATTTAAACTTTTACTTAATTGAGTACTTCATATTCCAAGGGTTAAATAATCATTAAGATAACATGATGCCCATTTATCCTTTATGGAATACAATGAAGTAATCCAAGTAAGTTCTTCGATATTGTATTCTGTAATCAACTTTGTCCAAAGCCTCCTCAAAGTTAATTGAAGTATCAAAGTATCAAATTGCCTAGATGCTTTATTCCATTTTGCATTAAGTGTCAGGTATACAATGCATGATGTGTCTTAGGCATTACTTGTACAAGTCCCTTGGTCATTGCTTGATCTTGGTTTGTAAAAAGTATTTGAGGTTTTTTGTTGTTGTGTGCTTCTAAGAAAATCTTAAATAACCATTGATAACAAGGTTGCTCCAAAGATAACAACATCTCTATAATGGTTAAAACTAGAAAATAATGCTAGAGGTCTATTAGCTCGATTGGTGCAGTATGTAGTGTCTAGTGACACAACTTCACCGAAAAACCCATAATCAATAACCATCTCTGCATTTGCCCAAAAAATATTTGTGATTTGCTCCTCCACATCTATTTGATATGTATGAAAAAAAGATGGGTTGTCTACTAATTACTGTTGAAAGTATTGCGTTAAACAACTGACTTCTCTGTATACCATTCCCCTTTGTCTCTTTGCCTTCAAGCAATTTTTTGCGTCCAGGCAAGTATACCCAACATTAACTTAGTGTCCAACAAGTGTACTTATTAGTTGAAATGATGCCTTTTGTCGCAATCCACATATCTCAGCTAAATCAATTTTATGAGCTTGAACTTTAGTTATATTACGATAAGAAGCAAACATCTTTATTGTTTCTGGAAGTTGTAATGGGTGATTATGTTGTTCAGCAAACTGATGAATGACATATTTGTTATTGTTTGCCAAAGACAATGCTATTCTTGCAAGACATTCAGTTCTAGTTTCTAGTCGATGCTTTGTGACCTATGCATTCCTTTTATCTTCTTTTTGGTGACCCTTTTTTCAATAAACATATCTGTAATCCATAATTACATCATCTATCTTTCGCTTATTATAATATTGTTTCCTCACTCCAAATCCTATTAGCCTTTCATATTCATACTAAAATTGTCATGCTTGTTCAAGACTCTCAAACTCTAACGTGACACTTGGTTTCCTTACGACATCCATATTTTTGACTATTCCTATACTCCAATAACATGACAATAAACATGTAAATATTAATTCCAGTAATCTTAAATTTTACTCATTATGGAATACATGTGTACTTTTACGCTTTCTCTGTTTGAAGATGATGTTTGCCAAAGAAGTAAGAGAGAATGATATCCAATGCTATGAACTTGTCAAAGATTTTCCTCACCAATGAACTTCCTTCATCAAAGCTTCCAATAAGATTTGTTACTTCAATGTTTTATCAATCACAAGATTAAGGAAAGTTTATTTCTTCAGAAACATGTCACTACACATATATTTGGCGCCAAAACATATGCTAAACTCGTTTAAGTGCAAATATTCGCTTAAGCGCCCATTCGCTTGATACTTCACTTAAGCTAGAAAATTCGCTTAAGTAATTTTTGGCTTAAGCAAAGTCATTTGCTTAAGCGAATTTTGGTACATTTGGAATTTTATAAAATTGAATTTTCTCCTTTCATTTTCATTTTCACGTTTCAGCTCTCTCTCTCTACTTGCTTATGCACTGAAAACCTTTGCCCCTTCTTCTAAAGCTTCAAAGGCTTCAGAAATTTGTTTCCTTAGGTACAATATGTAACCCTAAACCCTTCTATATTTCTTGTACCTCTTTTTGATTGACATTGCTTTAATTAGAGTGTATGGTGTTAGATTGTTGATAGATTTGCATGGGATTATAATCCTCAGGCTAGAGAATTGTAATATATGCATTTTTAAACTTTTATTTTCATTTTAGACTGATTGAAAACATTGTCGTTGGATTAAATGCCTTTTATCCTCTGTGTTCTGTGTTGTAATTTTCACTTAAGCGAAAATACTCGCTCAAGCAAGTATGAATGAAAATGATTTTCTTGTTTTGGTTGCAGGATGACACCAAAGAAATCTATTCCTTAAAGAAAGAGGCAAAGGGTAAAAGTTGACCAAACCTCACAGCAACATGATGAATCTATTTATCAAAAAGAACAATCACGAGCTGAAATTTAAATACAAACAGAAATCATATCATGGGATAGATATATGTTCAAAACTAGGGCCAAGGCTCAGAGATTTCTTGACTTACAGGCTAGGGAATTGCTACCTGAGAGGAAGGTGGCTGTAGAAGAAGGAGAGTATGAAGATTTTATAAAAGAGATAAGGAGAAAAAAATGGGAATTCTTGACAAATCTCTCTAACTAAATTCATGAGGTAATTTTCAAAGAATTTTGTGCAAATGCGTGTGATGAACGATATATTTGCATAAAGATTTTATCGTTAATCCTTATCAAAATATGCAGAAAAATTAATGTAATCTAGAATGCAAGTCTAGATTGTCTCCGATGACATTAGTTGAGAATACATATCAAACATGTTAAAAACATTCACTAAAAAAACAAATAATTGGAGGAGGGAGGGTTTTGTGTGATTCCAAATTCAATACAGAGAGCAAGAACCAAAATTGTAAAGTTCAATCAATAAGGTGCAGTAATCCCTAGTTTATTCATGTAGATTCCATCCCTATTCTTGTCAAGATTTAATACTTTTTCTCTTCTTCTAGAATTAGGTTAATTTTACAAGAGAAAACCAACCTCAAATTTTCATATGAAATTAAGCAATTTGATAAACTCAAATCTTTTATCCCAAGATTAAGCAACCTTAGAAATAAACCCAGAATTAACCAAACCAAGTTTAGAATGTCATTAAAATGAATTAGGTTAATTAAGCAATGTCTTCCTCATTCAATCATTAATTCAATTCAAGAGATTAGGAAGAAGAAATTCATGAAGAGAATAATTTATATTAACATTTAAAACCCATGAATTCAAGAATCTATGTGAACTCACTAGGGATTACAATAAGTTTAGCCCTCTATGAGGATAGGTCTCACAATTATAAAATGAAAGTGAAGAGAAATCAATAACATCAATGTAAAAATCAAAAAGAAGTAAGTAAAAATTGAAAATCAAACCCTAAGTTGGGTCCTTGACTATTACCCAAGGTTCTGCAAAGTGTTCTTAAAATGGCAAAAATCTAAAAGTGTAAAAGATCCTAATCCTAATTTTTAAAAATATATTTATAGTGAAGTTAACGTCTTCGATTGTAGCTACTATCATAAATGATAGTAGCCACGCCCAGCTTCCAGGCCTTTGTATTCTTTTTGTAGTAGTTACTTTCCAAGTGATAGTGGCTACGCGCATCGTGCGTAGCTGCTATGATAAACGAAAGTAGTTATGTGCAACTCTGCGTCAATTTGAACTTGCTGTAGTGTCTACTATCGTTTATGATAGTAGCTACGCACAGGTTTGCAACGTTCTGAGTTTCCTGTAGTGTCTATTATTGATTCTAAAAGTAGTCACTTTGGTCTGTCCTTTGGAATTAGCTTGTTGTAGCGGTCACTACCACTTCTAAAAGTAGTCACTTTAATCTCAAAAGCCAAAAATCCATAGAATAAGTTTGAAAATTCCTGCACAATTATTCAAATGATCAAAATTGTAAAATATATCTATATAAATCAATGTAAATTAATTAAAAATTAAGAAACCTATGATATTTGACCTAAATGAGATTTTTATCTTATTTAGACTTTCTAAATCTATTTTTTCTATTAAAGGACAACAAAAAGGTAAGTAAGAATTCAATAAAATGTGGATTCATCAACAGGTAAGAAAGAAGGTCTTGGGTTCAAAGGCACCTAGTAGCTTATGATAGATATATAATTTCAGCCTTGTTAGGCAACCATCTGACCTTAGAAGAAGGAGAGTTATACCAATACTAGCAATGTCAAAAGCAATTTTCAAGTTTTTTGGATCATAGGGTAGCTAAGACCTTATGTATCCTTGGAAAATCCTAGAGACAAATGCAGCTGGGAAGCTAATGAGGTTCAAGAGACAATCTTTGAATACTTTGGCCTAAATATGGACATCATTTTCCTTTGCCAACATAGCCCCAACAATACACACCTCGACCATATCTCATATACAGCATCATGCAAGGGATGTATGTTGACATAGCAACAATCATTTTAGATAAGCTACACCAATTTGTAATCTCCAACACCTCCAATACTGCATTAGCAACAAAACCTCTAAAATTTTCAGCACTCATCACTGCTTTATGTGCTTCCCAAAACGTTATCATCCCAGATTGCTGCAACCAAACTATCAGTTTGAATAAACCAATCAATTCTCAATTCATTAGAAATTATTGCATCAATCTATTGGAATAGCCTGCAGGACCTTCCTCTTAAACCTCCTCATATGTGCCACCTACATCACAGTTAAGACAACCACCAACACAACTATCCATGCCTGACATGCCACAAACAGATTCAAGCGTCCTGTGCCATTTGAATAACATAAAGTAATAGTTGGCAACAAATAATGACGTTTACACTCAACTGAACGTGTCCTTTTACAGGTCAGCCTTCTTTCATTTAATAGTGTACAATATCTAATCATTTATACAAGACATTACCTTGATATTCTCTTTCTACAGGTTCACTATACATTAACATCATAGTGAGACATATGCTTCCCATGGCCCACACTAAAGGTTTTTGTAGCAGTTGTATCATGGCCTGGAGATAACCTTACCTTTTCAACTGAAGAAGAAACTCCACAGGATCAAGTCTCACAGCCAGATGAAGGAGCTAATTAAGCCGATGAGGACGTTCTGAATATTGATGAGAATGAAGGGAAAGATGTTTAACAAGGTGAACACTTAGAAGAAGAAGGGGACATGATGAGGGAGATGAGCCACAACCCATGCAAGAGGAGGAGAATGTAGAAGATCCATGATTATAATTAGGATTTTATTGTAATGGATTTTAATGATTCAACATTTTTTGTTATATAATGGATTTTATTTTTAGTTCTTCAATGCTGAATTCTATGGTTTTAGTTGATGGATTTTAATATTTATCCTTTATGGTGCCTTATATTATAAACTCTTTTTTTGTGTAAGAATGACTGTTGAAAAACTTATGTAATCAAGTTTCTTTGGCCCTCTTGCATGTTGTCTGTATCAACATAATTTTTTTAATTTATGATATGTTCACTTAAGCGAAAAAAATCACTTAAGCAGATCTTGATTTGCTGAGAAATTTAAATCTGGGCTCAAGCCTTATTCGCATTCACTTAAGCCATTTCATTTTAGCTTAAGGTATTTTGTATGTCAAAAATCATTGCTCTCTGCCTTAAATTCGCTTAATATTAATCAAAATCGCTTGTCACGACTTAAGCAAATCCACAATAGCTTCAGCGATTTGGCTGAAGCGAAAAAAATGACTCAAATACATGCCTCTCTGATCTATTTTCGCTTAGATTTATTTAATTTTGCTAGGAGAGGTTTAAGCTAAATTAGATTCACTTAAGCTAAAGCGTGCGCTTAAGGGAAACATGTTTCTAGTTTCTTATGGCTTGCTTGGGCGTGCTTTCAAGCCTTCTCTCCATTCGCTTAAGCCATTTACCGCACTTAAGTGAACATTTTTTGCTTAAGTGAAAATGCCTTATAGGGTGCAGTTTTTGCTAAAACTACAGAAGATTCGAATCCATATTTATACTTATAAAAATCCTAAACACATATATACACACAATTTTTTCAACCCTTTGACCAAATTAATTATATTTATTAAGATTACATATATGTCTTGCTTAGAGTCTTTTGATATCAAAATAAATCTAATCGTCATTTTTAGTTAATTTATTTCAAAATAACTCATTAATATTATTTTTCAAATTGATTCATTCAATAGTGAGACATCTTTGGATCTCTTCATGATCTATAAAAAGAATAATCCTAATTCTTTCAAGATAAAAGAACTACAAGAGACTAAGCAATCAAAATTAGGAAGATTAGAAATTATTTTTGATAGAAAAAACTATTTCTCTTTTTAAGTCAGAAGCTTTTAAATCAGAATTTACTTCTGCAAAAAAGTCATTCTCCACAATATTTTAACTGATCCACAAGAATACTTTTTCTAGATCAATAATTCTTAAACTTAATCTTTAAGGAATAGACACAACCTCAACTATTCCTTGAACTATCTACCAAAAAGATGAGGATGAATATCAAAGATTTATACATTTTATAACCTACTCCACTATGAATGAAAATTATGAAATTATATTTTAAATTCATTATAGATAAGAAAGTCTTTCATAAAAACTTTTATTTTGAGGATTGAGAATCTTAGAGAAGACGATTTTTGCAAAATTATAGCGGTGAAGAAAAATAAAATAAAAATTCAAGAAATATATTATAATTTCCTTGAAAAAGTTCAAATGAATATTTCTTTCTTTGACTAATTTTATGGTTACACATTTAAAAATAACATAAATTATCATTTTCAGATTGAGTTAGTAGGATAGAGAACCACTGATACGGTTCATGTTTGACACCTTAAAGATGAGGAGATGATGATGATCAATTGGATTTTTATAACATTATTTCGTCTCATTCCTACCTCATTAATCCTCTTTTGTGCCTAATTGGTTGAATTGGATCATTATATGATGTTTGAATTTTATTTGGGCTTTATTTAATTTTTTCAGTATTTGGCAAATTCTGATACTGTTTTGGTTTCTGGACCATATCTTGAGTTGTAGAATTTCTTTCATTGTGATTCTTGATTTGTAGGAAAGTTAAGAGAAATGTGCACAATTCCTATGAGAGTTTAGAAACTAATTTTGATGATAAGAAGCTGAAACTGGACCTGGAAAAAGTTGGAACGCCACAGTCATGGATCCTGAGCAAAGTGCAGTATTTGGGCCATATCTCAGTCCACAGACATCCGATTAAGCCTATTCTAGTGGCGTTTTGAAGCTAACATCCAAGGCTACAATTGTCCTTCAGGCCAAGAACCAAAAAGAGGTCGTTTTCATAGCAAATAAAAAAAGAACAAAGTGACAAACAGAATTTTAAATTTAACTTTTGGCTCTTCTCTTCTCTTCTCTCTCTCATTTTTTTTCTCTTCCATTTTTAATTTTCATTTTCCTCCATTAATGGAGGCTTAGACTTTCATCTAGTCCAAGGATTGAAAAATGATTGAGACACTCTTGAGGATCAGTTTTACAATTTATTCAACAACAAATTTGGTTTCATCTCTTCCTTCTTTATCATTTTGCTAATTATGATTTCAAATTGAAGTTCTTCATTTGGGTTGATAATTCTGCAGTTGTTTGATTATATGGTTTTCGGTTGATGTATGTAATTAATTCTTGAAGAAGTGTGAATTAGATTTTTAGGTTTAAGATCTAAGATTAATGGCATTGGTGAATTAAATTAACATAAATCGACTAGGTTCTAGAGGTTTCTGAACTTTAAGCGAATTGTGTGTTAATCGAATGCATGAGAGTTCTCGTGTGAATGCTTAATTTGAATTGAGGTTTCATTCAAATTTAATGCTAATAACTAATTTGTTGGTTGATGCATCTTCTTGGAATTCGATGATAGAGTGGTCGTAGTTCCTCTAAATTCTTGGATTAGAGTTTTTAATTCTTGTTAACTTTTGATTCTAATTAGTGTTATTCTATAAATCAAACCCCTTCTAATTTTATAATCATATAACGTTATCATTGTTGGGAGACGACTCGAATTGCAAATCTTACTACATAATTTTTATGTAATTCAATTTTTATTAATTTGTCCGAGCGTGACACTCGCGATCAGATGGTTCCTCCCAATAAATACCAACTACCTTATATTAGGGTTGGAAAACATAACAATGTTATAGCCTCACCTTTAAAAAACAAAGACTTAAAAAAAGAAGTAACTTCTAAGAATATTAGAAATTTGATAGAATAAGCAAATTATACCAATAAATACTTATAAATTATTGGAGATAAAATCATCTCAACAAAATCTTCTAAATTTTTGACATCATTGTTCAAAATAGGAACACTAACTTCTTTAACAAAAACTTTGACCTCTAATATTATTTGAAAAACCTTTGTTTAAGCCCTTTAAGCTTAGTCATAAAGCAAAACAAAACTTATCAAAATTGATTTTGTGTTTAACTTCTAATCTTGTCTCTAACTTTATCCTCTAAGAATTTTTCTTTCCAAAATGATTGTTGACTATTTTCCTTAATATACACCCTAGTAAGGGAGATATCGTTATACCATCTAAAATTTGCTAAGATTTTGCATCTATGATTTGATGGTAATTTTGCATTATATATATATATATATATATATATATATATATATATATATATATTGTAGGGCAAATGTACTTATCGAAAAGTAATAAAGAAGTTCTTATATTAAGTTTCTAAATATCATCCTACAAAAATTATTTCCAAATATCAAGAATATCATGGTTTAGTTGCTTGAACAAAAATAGTACATAATAAAACAAGAGAAGTTTATAAAAGACTTAAACTAAAAAGAGTAAGTAAAAGAAACAAGAACACAACACAAAATTTAACACATAAACTATTTGAGATGAATTTAGGATATATGACTTCACCTTTACATCTCTTTATTTTTACTTTTTGTTTGATTCCAATCCTAATTTCTCTATAATTGTCAATCATTCATAATAAAACTAGTAACACCTAATGGTCATGCAATATTAATATTAGTTTTCCTATACTATCACCCTTAATGGTCATGTAAGACAAAAAGAGAAGAAAAACATAAATAGCCTATGAATTGTTAATTTAATAACAAATTAAAAGAAAAAACTAAGTTTGATCTATTTAATTATTTATTTTCTTTTACCCTATGGTTTTATTAACTACATGTAGTACAGTTGTCTATAATGCAATCAATTATAATATGTTAAGATTGATCAATTCCAAACATATAAATATAAAGTAAATAACGAAAACCAATCTAAAAAGAAAACCATAATTGTTATTAATCATAATTTTCACATAAAATATTCAAAGGATCCATCATAATCTCAACTATGAATTTAACTACTCATAATAAAATAGAAAGAAAAAACAAGTGTAAATAAATCTATATTAATTTGAAAGGAAAAACACAAACTAAAGGAATCACAAAGGAAAAGATATGAAAAAAGTTTTTGTTCCTAAAAGTGCTCTCAATTACTTGCTCAAATTTCAAAAAGGTATCGTTTGCCTTTAACAATGATTTACACTCCCAAACACTCCAAAATTTATCAAAAGTTGGCCAAACCAAAGTCTCCAAGTGTTAAAGTGTCTCTATATTTAGTGTGTAAAGCCTTTCATATAGGGTGTAGAATCTAATAAAAATAATGATTTGGCTTCCAAAAGATATGTTTTATTTCTAATAGAAGACATGACTTATCTAAAGAGAAATATATGATTTTCTAATACCAAATTTGAATTTCAAATTCACTTTCACAAACTCTTAAAAATCTATTAATTAGTTATACTAGGAGAGAAGCATGATCATGCATACCCTCAAGCACAATTGTGCATGTCATAAAGCACTCTTAGACTAACTGTAAGTAAGGTCATACTTCTTGTTGAATATGACCCCACTTACTAAATTTCTTCCAATCGCAACCAAAATACTTCTGCAACTCCCTGATTATCGATTCATGCAAAAGTGCAATACTTAATAACAAAACCAGTCCAAAATCCCCATCAAATAAAGGTCACACATATACAAATAAGTTATAAAAACACCCTAAACTACAAACACACACATCTTTATTTAGTATGTTATATTTGATTAGTATACAATCGTGTAAAATTTTTAATTTTTTTTCTGTCACATATGGTATTTATGCAATGTTCATCATTTTCTTCTGAAATTTTTGTGTACTGTTTTTCTTCTTTTTCTTTAGATCTTTGATTTCAACTTTTTTCACTACTTTTTCCTCTTTTTCTCCCTCACCTTCTTCTTCAATCCCTTCTTTTCTTCATCCTTTTTCTTTATCATCCTTTTCAAAACCCTGCATAGTAGGGGGTGGTGGCCATCACCCTAAGGCATTACTATGACCCTAAGGAGAGAATATTGTCATTATTGCTAATGCATGAGGCATTGCTACTGATGAGTGGATTCTTGAGAGTGGTATAGTGTTTTAAGTTGCAACAGAGGAGGATAAGTATAATAATAATGGAAAACAAGAAGGAGGAGGAGGAGGAGGTAGTGGCAACAACAACGTGGCAATAATGTTAGTGGTGTTAAGAGTGTATGTTAGGGTAAAGAGGAAAAAGGATGAAGAAGAAGAAGTAAGAAAAAAAAGTTAGAACTGAATATCTGGAAAAAAAAAAAAAAAAGACAATGAACTATGCATAAAGATCTAAGAAAAATGACAATGAACAATGCAAGAACACCACATATGGCAAAAAAAGACAAAAAAATTTAATGAATTTAACGTTTATAATGAAAAAAGACCTACTTGAAGCATTTTAAAAGTAAAATGACAAAAATAAATCAAAATAAAGTTGAAGAATGAAATTATGATAAATTTGGTGTATTTTAACTATACCACAGATTATAAATATATTAACAAGGATAATCACAATCATAGTTACATATAAAGAGCATATTTAAATATATTTAATAATTTTCATACAAATCATTAAAGTTCATTAAGTAATTTAATATGTTACTACATAACAGTTGTGTATGCTATAGAATTCTATGATTTTATTTCTTTTTATAATATAACTACTAGTATTAGATTAGTTTTCTTGTTAGATTTAGACTTGTCATGAACTAATCACAAGTCCATAATACTTCAAAGAGTAATTTCATGAATTCACTTTGAATCACTTTACAAAAATGTGTGTAATGCTTCAAATAAAATAAAAGACATAAATTTACATGGCATGTCTCACAAATTTTAATGTTTCACTTCACTCTCAAGTATTTAAGGATATTGTTTCTCTCAATTCCTATCATAATTAAAGTTTATGATAATTACTTATACTCATGTAAAGAATTGAAAGAAAAAACATTAATTTTACTTATAATATATTACAATATCTCAAATTTATAATTTTATAAAAATATACTTTTTCACTTAATCTATTAGTATTTATTTTTTTAACATATTTTTTTATCTTTTAAATAAGTAGCATGAGTTAATAGTCTTATAATATTTTATTTTGTAGTTTTTAGAAGCTATTTTAAGATATAAATCAAATTCACATACATGTTTTATTAGATTTAACTATGTAATTCTTTTAAGAGTCTTACATCTCAAATTTATAATTATTAATACATATGAATATTAACATTAAATTAAAAATTAAACTTGCATGATCAAAATATTATTTAATCTCATTAAATATTTTTATTTTGATACATGCTATATATATATATAGTTAAATTAAAATAAATTTTAAATAAAATTTTTCATAAACATAACTTCGTTATATATACAATTATTTAAAATATAAAATTTAATTATTTAATTATTAATCTATATATATTTATTTTAAAATAAAATACCTTTGCTCATAAACATTGATTAAATAAATTTTTGTCGATGAATTACGTTTCCATGGTAAAACCATTGCTTATAAGAAATTAAAATATTAATCCAGGCTTATATATGTAATATTTTATTATTTTTTATTTGAATACTTTTTTTGAAATGCAAGCTAATGTGAAATATGTAATTATATGATATAAAAGTTAAATTTATTTAAAACTTTATTACATAATTATTACAATAATTATATCATATAAATAATAGTAACTTTATTAAATTCGATTTTAAAAATATTCTTAAACAATACAAATTAACAAAACTTACTCTAAATAGTCTAATTAAAATTACTGGATCCCTTCTCTCTGTATATACAGAAAGAGGGAGAGATCGGTTGCAGCAGACAGGAAATATATATGCTTCCTCTACCCGGTCAAAATGTAAGACGTCACTTCTGCATACCCTGTCTGACCTCGTTCTCTTGCGTATGAACAATATAAATTAAACAATTCACCTCAATTTGTTTAATGAATCCAATACTCGTTGATATAGGATATTAAATTTGGTAATTTATATTATTTAACAAATGATATTATTTAATTAATTATTAAATTATTTTATAATTATATATATTAAATTTTATATAATTTAATATTTATTTATATTTTAACATATATTATTTATTAAAACAAAATAATTTAAGTGTATCTTAATTTTATTCTTGTATAAAATTTATTTACATATAAACATATTTTAACTAGTAGTTAAATTTATTAATTTTATATATTATAAAAAATTATAAAGTGATATAAGTATTATTGTCGGACTATTATGTGATGTTTTAACCATTTTTTAATATTTGAGTTTGTATTATATAATAATTAAATTTGTTTTTAAATTTAAAAGAGTGGCAGAATCATTTTGATGTGTGCTATGTATGTTGATCCAGGATTATGCTAGCATAAGAATTTCATACGCGAACTAAGAAAAATAAATGTTAAGTTTATCACTATTATTATACATTTTGTCAAATATAAATTGATTTATTTAAGATAAATGTTTTAAGTTTATGCTATCATCAACTTAATACATTAATGAGATATATTAATTCTTTAAACCATTAAATCATTAGTATAAAAATTATAATGTGTATATTAAAAAAAGAACTTTTGTTAGATAAAATTTTATATCAATATAGACCAATCTAGTGATTAAACATTTTTGTTTAGTATATAATTTTGTTTGTTTGTGAATATTACTTCAATAAAAATTGTATTTTAGTATTTAGTTTCCAAGTTATTTCCTTAACATCACATCAACGTCCTTAAAGGCATAAGTGAAAACATATTCTCTTAGAAAATTGTTGATTGAAAATATATAGATTAACGAAGATATGAAATTATAAGGACAACATAATTATTAGATGAAATTTAAAACAAAAATAAATTAAAGAACACAGTATATTTTAGTTTAATTATTTCATCATAAAAAATCTGCACCCGAAAAAGATCCTCGTTTCCCGAGTCCCAATCAAATCCATGCAGCCAAACTTCCATTACAAATACACATTCATTACAATTATACACTAATCATTATGGCGGGAAGCAAAATAATTATTGACTAAAAAATACAATAAATAATTGTATGGGTAATAAGTTATTTTATTCTATACTGCTAACATTTTTTGGGTAAATTACTCTACTTGTACTTTTCCGGTTCACACCTGGGAAAAGAAGGTACAGAATCTGAAGTATAGTATAGTACATCAATCAATTGGACTGTTACAGCATGAATCATTATGAAGTGAAAAAAAAAGTTGACAGAAAAGAGATGAAGGAATCAATAAATTGAAACTTATTTGCCAACTATACGTGAATGGCTAGCCGGTGTCACCAAAGTGAAGGGTGCAGGGAACATGTTAGTGTCCTTGCCCAGGGCTTGGACCCGAGTCCTTAATTTGGCCAAGGGTCTCACTGTTGGTGAATTCATGACCCTTCCCACCCGAACTTGGACCCGAGTCCTTGATTCCACCAAGGGTCTCAGCGTTGGGGAACTTGTGTCCCACACCTGGGCTTGGCCCAGATTGCTTGATTGATCCCAAAGATAACCAATCAAAGAAATCAACCACTTCCCCTTCTGTGGCTGAGTTCCCTGTCTCAATGATACCCAGTGGACGGGCTTGTAAGCCCATGAAAGCTGAGTTCATCAATAAGAAGAGAACCAACAAGGCTTGAGTTTTGAGGACGTTGCTTGTCATCTTTTTATAAAAACAATGCAAAGTTTGTTTAGGAAGAAAGAGGAGGGGTTTTGTGTTTGATGTTGGTGTAGCATGGGGATATATGGAGTCCCTTTTATAGCACGGGTAGTAGTGTTTGGTGTATTGACTAAAATGTTTCCTAGTAAGCACATTCAAATGTGGAAGCAGACTTAAAGTATGTATATTATTTTCAATGTTCAAACTTTCAAACAACGTGAGCATATCATTTTCTCGTGGGGGAAGCAACTTAGAAGGTTCTGATCGATGAAAGTCAATTTGGATTTTAGATTTAGAGAAGAGTGTATGTAACTGTATACTTATTCAAGGAAGAAAGCAAGAACGAAATAGAAAATGAAAGAATTACGGGTCCAAGTTGTGGAAGTTGGTAATAAAACCCATGTTAATTAGTAGGTTTCTCTTGGTGCCCACGGCTTTGGAGTCGTTGGGAAGTTTGTATGAACTGGGTGTAGTCAAAGACCAAGACTATGTAGTAATGTAATAATACTTAAAGACCCAAAAGAAAATGGCCCGTAGAATTTGAAAAATATGTATATATTCAAATATTTAAGATAGATAGAAACTTTATATTCAAAAAAGTTGAATTTATGGAAAGCTTGAATGTTTGAGATTTGAGTTTGTGTCCTGAATTAAGAATTTGAGTGTAATAAGAGAAAGTGAATAAATGTGTCAGAAAAGATGGGAGGGGGCTGCGTTCGCAGATATCATAACGACCAGTCAAGCAGACGTCTATACTACAACTATATAAAGATTAGTTAATTAATTAATTAGTAGATAGGGAAGTAGCTAAATTTATTAAAGACAAATCCCCACAAGTCACTGCTGAGATCTATGTGGAGATTAATTAATTAATCAATAGAGATAGGGAATTAACTATTAATTAGCTAAATTTATTAAAGACAGATCCTTCTTTGTTTTTTTGGTCAACTTAAAGACAGACCCTTGACTTGTGTTTCTGACTGAATGGAGTCCAATACTAAAACCCACATACAAGCACTACAATTTTTGGTGTAAAAAATTAGCAGGCCCTCAACAGAAAAACATGGTTCATAGGCCACTCAGCAGTCAGCATGTTCAATTTCATCCGAAGCCCAGTTACTAGGTTGCATTGGGCTTATTTCCTTCCTAAGTTTAGGGAGTTTTTTTTATTTTTATTTTTATACCCTCTTTTTTTTTATTCAGAAATTTAATTATTAAAAATTTTAATATTATTTTTGAAATTTAATTTTAAAATTGATTTATAATTATTTTTTTAGAATTAAAATTTCAAATCATATTAAACTCACCTTCAAAATTTATATTAACAAAAGCTACACTAAACATTAGCTCACAATAAACTCAAAAATGATAAGCCTCAAACTATTAAATTCTAAATTATAATAAACTTTTAGAATTTGAAATTTGACTATCTAATAAAATTGTAATTTTATGCCATGTAGGTTTTAAAGTCCAAGTTAATCTAATTTTGAATATATTAATTTTAAATTATTAGATATTTCATGTAAATATATTAAAATAAGTGTAATATATATTTTTTGAAATATATAAAAATAAAGATCTTTAACTATATTTTTATAATTATTTAATTCTGACAAAATTTGATATATATATATATATAATTAAAGTAATATATATTATAGTATAATGATTAGATAAAAATATTCTATATTTTATGTAAAGTTATCGACACTCTAATATTTTGTGTAACTTAATATATATCTATATTAACTTTATTAAAATTGTATAACTACAAAAATATAATCAAATCATCCTTATTTTATATATTTTAAAAGTATATATTACATTATTTTGTCATATATAAAATATTAAATAATTTTATATTACTTTAAAATTTTACATATATGATCTATATGATAAAAGCTCTTAATCCAATAATTAATTCATGATAAAAATTATTTATAAAAAGTAATTAAATAGTATAATTTTTAGTGTTATTTATCCTGGTGTAATTTAATTATATATATTTTATAATATTATTTATCACAAATTGTTATATAGATGATAATTATTAATTATTATTATTATAATTAATTTAAAAAATATATTTTATCTTGTATTCTAATCCGTTGATAATATAATTTTTCTAACACTAATAATATATTAAAATTAGATTCTTAAATTATTTATAAATGTATTTATTTTCATGATTTTGTTTATAAATAAATACCCATATTCAATCTCAAACCTATTTAAAGAACTAGTTTTGCAATTCATATGTATTTTATTTTAATATATATTAATAATTAAAAAATAGTTTTATAATTTTTTAAAATAGTTATATAAATATATGCATAGCAATGCCAAAGAATACATGCCAAAGAGAATTTTACTATGATCTTAGTCGAATGAAATAGTCCTCAACATTGATTTGTCTTTTTTAAGTATACTAAAAAAAATTCAAAAATTATTTTCAAAAATAATTTTAAAATTTATTTTTAAAAATAACAAAGAAAAAGTTTGAAAGTTGTAAATAAGAAAAGGGAGGCCATGAAAAGAAATTTCCATGCTCAAGTTAGTAGTACTATAGTAATTCATTTGAATTTCTTATGGATAATGAGCTCCTTTCAATCTTTCACTTTTTAGGATAATGTGTTGATAGTCCTTTTATTGTTTGAAATTAAAATTAGTCTGATTAAATTTTTTTATTGAAGTTCATTAAAAATTAAAGCAAAATTTTATATATGATGATTTTATGAAGTTGTAAAATAATTAATCTGAGACTCTTTTAATTTTATGCTTAAAAGGAGTATCATAATAAATTAATTAAAAGAGATCCAAATGGCTTACAACCAAAGACAAAGTAGCTATACAACAACTAACATATTAACAAAAGCTATACTAGACATTAGCTCACAATAAACTTGAAAATCATAAGCCTAAAATAAAATTAATCACAAAAAGTCAATGTATAAAAAAGGAAGTACATTAAAATCTACTTTACAAGGTAATATCTGAACTTAGATCTCATTTTGTATTACAAGTTTTAAATTAGTTTCTATATTACATTGATTGAGAAGAAAGGGTGATGTTTGTTCTAAAAAATTTGTCTTTTGTGCAAGTCGAGCGCTAGGTTTGAGATAAAATTGAGACACAAGATATAGTTAAAGATAAAATTAAGCATATTTGTTCAAAACTAATATTAATAAGTTTTGACGGTGAGAGGGGTTAATAAGTACTAAGTTTTAGTAAATTATAACATGAATTGGGATGTTTATTCACTTCAATAAATTTAATTTGGATTTTAATTTAGAAGAATTTGAATTAAAACATTTTTTTTTTGGTTTAGAGATTGAGATGAAGATATTAATTGATCTTTTTTTTTTGTTAAATTTTATTTAAGGAGCTTAACAAGGATGAAGGCAAAGGAGTTTGGAACAATTGACTTTAATCAATTTTTGTTCAAGCAAGAATGCATGAAGCAGAATTGTGTCTTTACTTGTTTTTCACTTAAGTGAGGGATTCTTACTTGAGTGATAATGCCTTTTTAGCTTGGTCGAGAATTTCTTGTTTAAATGAGAATTCATTAACTCCACTTTATAAAAGAAGAATCAAAGGAGATGGGCAGGAAGAGGAGTAAGAATATAACTTCAACAGGGAAAACTAAGGCATTTGGTGAATGGGCATTGAGACACTATTTTTCAACCATTTTTTCTTCTTTCTTTTGTTATAATGGATGCTATGAGTAGCTAAACTATCTTTGAGATTGGATATAATTTTCAACTATGAAATATTTTGATGGTTTATATATAGTTCATTTCTATAGATGTTTGTGTTTCATTTTATTTTTAATGTTTGATTCTATTTTAAATGATAGTATTTTGATTTGGAATCCAAGGTTTAGCTAGAAAGCAAATTTTAGAATCAAATTAAATGAAACTTACTCAGTATTTTGTGATGCTAGGAATATATTTTAATATATTGATTACTTTTTAACTTTAATTTTTAATGCTGGAAGATTCATTGAATATATGAGTAATTGTTATTTATTGAATACTCTTATGAATCTTGTATTTGAGAAATCAATATAAAGGAATATTAAAATATTGCATTTACTTATATAAAATAATTTCTATGTATTTATTCATCAAAATATGGATGAGGATGAATGATGAAATCGAATCCTAGTTTAAAGCTTATTTTTATTTTTTTTGTATCTTAGACAAATTCAATTCTTGAATCTTTAAAATTTTTAACCCTTGAACATTTGTGGAAACATCAATATTTGTTATTAAGAATTTTAATTGGAATAATAAAAATTATGAATATATCTACCAATTCCTATGATTACGACAACCCTTATTTCTTTACTAAAACAAAAACTTGATACATTTGTCAAAATCTCAATAAGGAGATAAAAGACTTATTTTATTACTAGTGCTTCAGTGGAGACAAAAGAAACAACATAGTGAACCATATAATTACTTTCTCTAAAAATTCAGGTAAACCCTTTATTCTATGTTTGGGAAGAAGTTTTTAAAGGGAAAGAGAGGGAAAGGTATATTTTTTAATTTTAAACTAAAAAATTATATATATCATTCATGATGATAAATGTATAATTAATATAATAAATTTATGTCAATATATCATTTTATATATTTTATTTTAAAAATTATTAATTTTAAATATATTTATTTAAAATATAAATTTTGCCCTCTCCTTTCCTCTTTTTCAAAACTCTTCTTTTCAAATAAACCCTTAAAAGATTAGGCTATACACTATATGTTGGATATCTTGTAAAATGACTTTAATTTGAAAGATTTATTGTTTGATTCTGTTAGTTGAAATCATTTGTAAGTTATCTAATTTGAAAAAGACATTTTTATTTGAAATTAGTAATCAAGATGAAAACAAGAACCTCAACCATAAGGGAGGAAGGGGCAAACATCTAAGTACTTCACCAGTTAGTAAAGAACTTGTGTTGTCTCAAGCTATCACTGCCAATATTGCAGCAGATTGAGGATGCTTCCATAATGCGTCCAGATTGATCTTGATGACTCTTTTTAGGAGAGGTCTCTAGCAAGTGAACCCTTTAGGTGCTTCTTAGTCCCTATTTATTTATGCTGCAACCAAGAGTTGCAGTGAAAAAAATAAAATAAAAATAATAAATCAAAAATGAAAAAAGAAAAAATATAGATTTAAAGAGTTGCTATTAAAATTTTTAAATAATATTAAAAAACTAAAAAAAATTATTTGTTCAATCAAATTTGAGTTCATGAATTTAATTATGCGTAGAGAAAATATTAACATTTCATGATGTATAAAAATAGTTACTTAAATTGTGCAAAGATTAAAATTTTATTTTATTCTTAAATTTGATATTTTATTTATTAAAATAAAAATAAAAAGAAACATAGGTTTTAAAATAATTAGCAGGTACTGATCCTTGCTTAAGTTGGTGTTTTTGTATTCTTGTGTTTTTGTTTTAAATTTGTACTAAACTTTTAGACTTTTAAAAGCCATTTAATCGTGCAAGGTGACGGGCTTTTAAATTCTAAATTATAATAAACTTTTAAAATTTGAATTTTGAATATTTAATAAAATTGTAATTTTATGCTATGTAAGTCTTAAAGTTCAATTCAATCTAATTCTGAATATATTAATTTTAAATTATTTGATATTTCATTTAAATATATTAAAATAAGTGTAATATATACTTTTTGAAATAAATGAAAATAAAGATCTTTAACTATATTTTATAGTTATTTAATTATGATAAAATTTGATATATATATATAATTAAATTAATATATATTATAATATAATGATTAGATAAAAAATGTCTATATTTTATATAAAGTTATCGACACTGTAATATTTTGTGTAACTTAATATATACCTATATTAAATTTATTAAAATTGAATAACTACAAAAATATAATTAAATTATTCTTATTTTATATATTTTAGAAGTATATATTACATTATTTTGTCATACAAAAACTATTAAACAATTTTATATTACTTTAAAATTATATATATATATATATATATTTTGTCTAATAAAATCTCTTAATTCAATGATTAATTCATGATACAAACTATTTAATAAAAATTAATTAAATAGTATAATTTTTAGTGTTGTTTACACCAATGTAATTTGATTATATATATATATATTATTTATCATAAATTGTTATATAGATGATGATTATTAATTATTATTAAATTTAATTTAAAAAATATATTTTATCTTATATTCTAATCCATTGATAATATAAATTTTAACACGAATAATATATTAAAATTAAATTCTTAAATTATTTATAAATACATTTATTGTCATGATTTTATTAATAAATAAATACCAAGTTCAATTTCAAACCTATTTAACGAACTAGTTTTGCAATTCACATGTATTTTATTTATATATATTAATAATTTATAAATAAAGTTTTATAAATTTTTAAAATAATTATATAAATATATGTATAGCAATGCCAAATAATACATGCCAAAAATGATTTTACTATGAATCTTAGTCGAATGAAAAAGTCCTCAACATTTGTCGGATTTGCCTTTCTTAAGTATACTAAAAAACAACAATTCAATGTTTGAAAGGTACTAATCATCGAAGACGATTACTTCTATTGTGTCGTGAACTCGAGAGTGCAAGTTGCCCTGAGGGAACTGATTTCTTGACCTTAATTCTCTGCACATTGGCAATAGTATCTATCGATTATTCGATGACGATTTGGTCCATGTGTTATTAGCGAAAGGGGTAACACGAGACACTCGCTTTTATTTTAAATTATTTGAATTTAACTCTATAACCACGAAATATAAAAAAGTAATAAAGATTTATATAAATATAAATATTCACAAAAATTTATAAATTTAATATTAAGTAATAAAAAATATTAAATAATAATTTTTATTTTTAAAATTTATAATATAATTAAAAAAGGTAGATAAAAATTAAATAAAGGAGAGTAGTTCTATTAAAACTTTCACTTCCAAAACAAAGTACTCTAATTTATAATTATTAAAGATTGATAATATATTTCTCCATAGTAACTAATATCGATTTTATTTTGCCAACATTATTGGAAATTTTATTATCTTACTGTTATTCAATGTTTACTGATACTAATTACTCAAATAATTTTACAACCAATAATTATCATACATTGAACGTTAGATTGTAGTCAAATATAAGTTATCGTGGAATTGGATTAAATAATTGATATTTTATTTAATCCCTTTGACGGGGACTAATTTATCTGTAATTTATTTTTGGTTTGTATATTATATAAAGGAAAATTGTGAATTGTTAGTAATCTGACAATGCCTTTAAATAGCCGAATAATGAACGATGTCCGTTAAGGCAATATATATATATCTATTTCTAAACTATCAGTTTGAATCGGCTGTCTACATTACCTTTTATTTAATACAAAAAAATTGAAGTATTTAATGTCAATAAAATAATAAAAAATAATTTAAATATATTAACATTATGAAAATATTTTACGCTATTATTTAATCATAAATTATAATATTAATAAAAGTTATTACTTTTTATAATAATTAATAAAAAATTATAGTCATAATCATTATAATAATAATAGATTATCAGTATAAAAATATTTAGATTCACATGACACTAAAATTAAGCTCAATAAATACTTATATTAAAAATCATGCCGACCGAAAGAGGGGGTTGGGACAAAATGCATTAAAGAATTATAGTATCAAGACATTATATCGAATAAAAATCTATTTGACAATTATGAATATTTTGGGCTCAAGAATATTAATCAATAAGATTAAATTTATTTCCATTTATAGATAGCAATAAATATTTGAATTTTGAATTGCTTATAAAAAAAATATTATATACATGATACATTTCCCACTTGTCATGGCATTGTTAAAGCATGATTATCCATATTAGCAAGCGCATAACTCAGCTAACGATAATTATTTTATAATCAGAATCTTGAAAATGCAATTGCAATAAAAAAATTTTAAAAAATATTTTTATTATTCATAATAATCTTATTGAACTTAACTTAAATTTGTTATGTCAGATATATTCTCAATGTTTTATTCATATACGTTCCGTATAGTACTGGACAAATAGGGATGACAATTTATTATTTTTATACTTAAAAGTAATATTACTAATATTAATTTATTTGAAATTTTAGTGGATAAATAGAAAGGAATCAAAGTTATAATGAATTAATCAATCAATTTTTGTATTATAATGATAATTTATTATTTAGAAAATGATAATCTACTATTTAAAAAGTGAAACTTCAATAAAGTTACTTTCCTTTACAATATGCAAATTTCATTTTTTTATTCTTTACACATATTTTTATTAATTCTATTCTAATTTTTAAAAATTAAAGTTATTACTTAACTTTTCTTTATTGCTTTATATAAACTTTTACATTTTTCATAAATACCTATTTTTGCATTTATTATTTTGATGCATATGATTCATAATTATAGAATTAAGTCAAATAATTTTTAAAAAAATTTATAATTTAAATTAATTTTATTATATATACATAATTATTTACAAAATATAAAATTTTACCATTTAATTATTAAATTACATAAATATTTATTTTGAAATAAAATATCAGTGGAATTGCCCGGGCTATTAAATTAAAAATCAAGTATAGTTAATGATAGTGAACCGTTTTCTATAGATACTAAGATACAAAATTTGGGACGGTGAAATTAATATTGCTAATAAATTTGAGCATAATACATGGTATAAGAAAGAATATTGTTGAACTTATCCTTTTTGTTTTTCTTAAGATGAAAAAATGTTACACACCGTAACAGTTATCTTATAGAAGGATCAGACATGCGTTATTATATAATTAATTAGTTAATTTAAATTAATTAAGAACATTTCTTTATCATTTACATTTTTTATTTATATTTTTAAAATTTTAATTAAAAATTTTGGAAAAATATTCTTTTACGGAAATTATTTAATTCATATTTGGCTAATATTGATGGCATATATATATATATAGACAGAGGAAAATAAAAAGAAATTAATTATTAATTAATTATCTAATATTTTTTTTTGACAAAATTGATTAATTTCTTCATCTGTGTGTGTGTACACACATACAAGATAAATAGTGTCCTCACATCGATCTCTAACACACCAAACCTTCGATATCACAGTCACACCGCCATTTCACTTCTCTCACACACGCTCAGAAACAATGTCAGGAGATAAAAGAGTGAATGTTCTAATGGTGTCACTTGCCTTCCAAGGCCACATCAACCCCATGTTAAAGTTCGCTAAACACCTTATTTCAAAGGGTGTTCATGTCACTATCGCCACTACCGAAGATGGCCGTCAGCGCATGCTGAAACACACAAACCCAAATAATTCCTACAGCCCAGAAATAAAACTCGAGTTTTTTTCAGATGGCCTTAGCCTTGACTTTGATCGTTCAGATTTCGAGTCCTTAGTCAAAAGTGTTCGTGAAAAAGGTTCCAAAAACTTGTCCACTCTCATCACCAACCTTACCAAAGTTCACAACTACTCGTGTGTTATTGTCAACCCCTTTGTGCCGGGGGCTATAGATGTGGTTGCTAAACATGGCATCCCTTGTGCGTTGCTTTGGATCCAGGCTAGTGCAGTGTATTCCATCTATTATCGTTACACCAAAAACATTGATGCGTTTCCCAGTTTGGAAGGCCCGAATAATAAAGTGCAATTGCCTGGACTACCAATGTTAAAGGTTAGAGACCTTCCTTCTTTTATTCTTCCTTCTACCCCTCTTCACTTCAGGCAAGTTATAAGCGATTTATTCAAATCTTTGGATAAAGTGAAATGGGTTTTAGGTGCTTCGTTTTATGAGATTGAGGAAGAGATAGTGAAGTCCATGGCTTCACAAACCCCAATTTACCCAATTGGGCCATTGGTCTCACCGTTTTTGTTGGGTGAAAAGGAAACAAGTGATTTTAATGTGGATATGTGGAATGCTGAAGATTCATGTTTAGCGTGGCTTGGCAATAAGCCACCTTCTTCTGTTACCTATGTGTCGTTTGGTAGCATACTTGTGTTTTCACAACAACAGATGGATAACATAGCTCTGGCTTTAAAGAATAGCAACAAACCATTTTTGTGGGTGGTTAAGCCAGCTGATGGAGGATCTAAACAAGACGCTGCCGAATTGCCAAAGGAATTTGTTGAAGAAACTAAAGAGAGGGGTTTGGTGGTGAAATGGTGCCCTCAAGAGAAAGTGCTAATGCACCCGTCTGTGGCTTGTTTTATAAGCCATTGTGGGTGGAACTCCATGCTTGAGACTGTGGTTACTGGTGTGCCTGTTATTGCTTGGCCTTCTTGGACCGATCAGCCAACAAATGCTATGCTTATAGCCAACGTGTTTCGAAATGGGGTGAAGGTGAATTTTGGGGAAGATGGGGTTGCCACTGCAGAAGAGATTGAGAGGTGCATTAGGGAAGTCATGGAAGGGCCAAGTGCTGGAGAGATTAAGAAGAGGGCAAGGGAAATGAAAGAGTCAGCAAGAAAAACTTTACAGGATGGTGGCACTTCTAACAAGAATGTCAATCAATTTATCAGTGACTTGATTGTTGAGAATCCAGTCGGGGATTAAGGGCGTATATGTATTGATCATCTATGAAAAATTTACTGGTTCATATGCATATGTTGCTGGCTTCTACTTTTTTAGTTCGATGGCTATTGTAACGAATAAAGGAAAAGTTTATAATATTTTATGCTTATATATAATTAATCATTTACAGCTTATAAATAATATAATTCGATAGTTTTTATTTATTTGATTTTTTATTATGTGGTCAAGAATACACAATTAAAAACTAATAAATAATAAGTTCTTATTAAAAATTATACCATTTTATCCTATTAATCTATGAAATCATGTGATTTTGAATAAAGAATTAATACATATAAGTTTTTATTGGATACTTGAAGATCTACTTAAAAACTCGTTATTTATAACAATATATTTGCTAACAATATTTTTTATAATTTATATATAAAAAAACTAATGGCTTGCTTAGTACTTTAAAAATTCACTTGATAGCAAATTTGTTATTAAAAAATTACGACTTTAATCATATAAAAAAAATATAACTTTAAATATACTCCTCTAACATCAAGTGGTAAGTCTGTCCCGTTCTTATAATTCAAAATACGGAATATTTTTACATCTTTGAATATTTTAAGAATTTAATATAAAAATATCTACAAGAATATATTATCATTCACTAAATTTTTAAAAATTAAATCTAAATGTATCTGAAAAGTTAAAAATATAAAAGCGTGATTTATAACGCCTAATTGTATATATAATAATTTTTAATACATATAAAATGCTTGATTAATAAAATGAATATATTTAAATATTTTACAAAAATATTGATTTATAATATGTTCTCTAAAATCTTATTAAATAAACATAAAAGATTAAATTTAATACAAATTTATAATTTAGTTTTATATAAAAATAAATGGCTTTAGATATAACTTATTTTAATTTATTTTTATATTCATCAATTTTAAATTATTATTAATAAAATTTAAAATTTTAATTAGATAAAACAATTAGTTTCAATAATTCTTTCTGCTGTTTACCTATCACTGTTATCAAAAACTTCTTTTTTTAAATAAAATTAAAGCATCTAAATGATACAAATGTTTATTTTATGTTCTATCATTTAATAAGTAATTATAATATTTTAAAACTTCAATATTATACAATAACATGAAGTCTCACGTTTAATAAACCGACACTGTTAATATTTTTATACAATAATATGAAGTGTCACATTTAAAATTTTGTCAATTGTATTATTTAATTGATTTTTCTTAAAGAAGAGTGATATTAATAAGTATATTAAGTTATCAAAGAATAATAGAATAATAAAATAAGAGTTTTTGTATTTACAAGAATAATTTAAATATTAATTCTAATTAATTAAATAATAAGTTAAACAATTCAAAAAATTAATATTAAAAAATAAAGACTAAAATGTAAATCAAGATAAAAGTAATATAAAATTTAATGGAATTAGATGCTAAGGTAATTTATTTCTTAACAACATGCAACATAAACATTAATATGTCTTATTCAAATTCACTTAAATAGTAGTAAGGACATCATGTTATTAAAGTCTTTTTCAAGATCATCTAATGTCACATAAGCAAAGTCAAGAACCTAATCTCTTAGCATATTTAATTATACAAGTAATTCTCAAACCTTTAAATATCATATGAATCATATTTGTTTATCTTTAGGTGTTATTCAACTCATAACATTGTATTTGTAGACATGATTCTTACTCATTTTCTCAAATTTGTAAAAATTCCTATAATCCTAAATTAATGATCAACCAATTCAAGATAAATAAACTCAAATACAATGTTCATTATCAAATGAGAACAAGAGATAAATTCAATTAACATAATATCAAACAGATAGACTCCATAAATCATCCTTGACAAAGGGTTTAGTTACCAATCATGAAGAATGAATAAAAATAAACAACAACTAAAATTAGATAAGAGGAAACAATGAATAAAGAAAAATACATAAAGAGTAGAAGAATTAATCCCTAAGAGAGATCTCTCTCTCAAGCTCCAAGTTCTAGTCTTTTCTACTCCAATATTTCATATTTTGCTTTGCGTCCCTTGCTAACACATTTTAGGATCAATTTAGAAGCCCAATCCATATATAAGATTCCAGCATCCATGTTGAAGCGTGGCCATGACCACACTGTGTGACTTAAGTTCCAAGACCCACATCTAATCTTCTTAATTCTTACTCCAAAATGCTACAAAACATAACTAGAATGCAAGGTTAAATGTGAATGTAATCATACAAGAATTTAAACCAATAATGTAAAAAAGGGCAATTAAGAAAATTAAAACTAATTATTAACAAACTAAAAGTTCTAAAAAACTAGAGAAAAACATAACTCTCGAAGGAGTTATCACAATCTCCAACTTAAGAACTTGCTTGTCCATAAACAAGTCTTAAGATATAACTATACAAGCAAGATGATTTTAATTTATAAACATTTTCAAGTTTTTGATTCACTAAGACCTCATCATTGTTCCAAGAGTTAATTCAAAAGTCACGCTAATCCATACTTCAAGCAATTGACCGTTTAATTGTGAAATTTTTTTTTATGAGAAAATCAAACTAGTGTGTGTAAAGTTACAAAAAATCATATCTCATCATGCTAATGCCAATAGTTAAAAAGAGACAAAATCAAAACAAAACAAAATCACTCTTTATACATCCACACGCATATCACCTAGCCAAAGATCAAAATAACTTTAGGCCAAGGTTGAGGTATGATGACAAGTCATTTAGGTTCATTAATTGCTCATAACTTAAGAAACCATTCACTTCTAGTCCACTACCTTTAAGGAACTCCCAACCTATTTTATTGTTACCCTAATTTCATTTTTTGTTCATAATCAATCAATTCCCATTAAACAGTAATAAACTTTCCTCTATTCTCTTTCTCTGTTTTTGTTGTAATAATTGACATATGAGGATCAAGTTAAGAATTATTCTATTTTCATGAACTTAGAAGCTTAAGCTTGACGGTAAACTAGGTTTAAAATTGAAAAATAAAATAGAAAGGATCTCTAAGCTTGTAATGTGGCTCAATCAAGAAACAAAAGTCCAATGACTCAAAATAGGTGACAAGGGTTGATTTCTTTGTGCCTTCTAAAAATGACCTAAATCAATTCTAAAACTATTTCCTACTCATGCTTCTCTCTAGAGGGCATCAAATGCAAAGAATGCATGTCATAATTTAACTATAGCAATGAAACATGATAATCACTAATATGAAGTTCTAACATTCTAAAATTTTAGTCTTAAAAATTGCTTGTTCTTTTTATACAAACTTGGCATAAAATATAAACTTTTCTGTTTATAATAAGCATTGTAATTACAGGTAAATAAAATATCTCTTTATTCTTAAAATTAGTTATAAATTTATTAATCATATAATATTAATTAAGTAACAGTGAAATCAAAATCATAGTCAACTGTAAATACTTTTACAAATATGAGTACAAAGTTTGTATTTATATATGTTAAATACAATAATTTACAAATTGTTTATCAAAATACATAGAACTTGAATAATAATTACATAACCAGAATAAAAGAGTCTTAGAGCAGCTTCAAAATATATCCACAGTAAAGACTTAGTACTAGTCATCCCCATGCCATCTCTCTATCTCCTTTAAATCCTCAGAATTGAGGTCATCATTGGATCCGAGATTTCAATCTCCCCAGTCGGCCACAACCTTAACACCTCTGAAGTTGGCCTCAAAAGATTATTATGATCATGATATGTAAATAGATAGGTGAAGGCTGCCAGGGTTCTAACCGTGCTTTTATAGATATAGATACATAAAGTATGGTATATTCTACTTACAGAAAAATCAAAATGAATACTATAAAATAGATCTATCTCTAACATAATAATATTCCTAGGTACATCGTCAATATAGACAACAAACTTGAAATAACATGTCCTCTGGTACTCGTTAAATACATAATTAAGTCTATTGTGTACAGAACTATCTATTAGCCTAATTCTTTTCTGAGACGCCGTCATTCTGGTTTCTTAAAAATTTTAGTAAAGACGAGTATCTATTTAATCATTCATAAATCATTATATTATACAGGTCATAGTTATAACATAAGGAAAACATGTTCATTCTTACAACCAATTCACATTACCAACATAAACACATATACACAATTCAATGATTTATTACACTATCCAATTCTCTCTTTCAAATACGAACTCTCAATGCCTTGTGATCACAGACAACAATACCTTCAATATTTCTTGAGGTCTTACTCAACTAGGTAAATAGCCACCAGTTAGCTCATGCACATGGATACAACGTATATAATAGTCGTGCCTTTTAACAAAGGTATAGTCAGGAAATGAGTGTGATGTCATGTAACGCATTTGCTCTCAGAAAAAGTGTATACACATATCTGAATGTCGCTCACCACCTTACGTTTCTCTTAGATTTCCAATCATCTCCGGACTCTATACCCCTAGTGTATCTTTGTAACTATTCACACTAGATTTATTCCATTCAACACTTATAGTCATTTTGAAATTAATTGTTTCTTTACTCACAAGATCGTGCTTAGTAAAATACTTTCAGACTAACATCATTTTCTATCATAGTCACAATATACACACACACACACACACACACACACACACACACACACACACACACACACACACACACACACACACACACACACACACACACACACACCTCAACATCTAGTTTATACATTTCAACTCATAATTATTATATCATAACAATCTCATCTAGACATACTTCACATAACCACACCATGATCACTCAACATGTTTTTAATAATATTCCATATTGAGTACTCATCATATATTTCATGTGAACATATAACAACGATTCAATCCAAAATACTGAACAAACATATTCTCAGCCATCATTCACATATAATATATTTCAACCACATATTTTCATAAAATTCCTATATAATAGTGTTCCAATGAGCACAAAATGAATACTATAATAGAACGACAAAATAAAGCTCTTCTTACCCTGATTGGAGTTTGTGGAGAGATATTGATAAGAATTTGAGTTCAACCATGAAATTTTTCCTGAGTACCAAGAGGTATCCGTGAAAAAGAAAAATAAGTTTTTGAAATATCGTCTCACAAAGATTGTTTCTAATTATCAAAAGCTTCTTAATTTAATGGTTTAAACTTAAATGATGTGTAATTAAATAAAACAAGGATTTAAATAAAAAACTAATTAAAAAAAATAAAATATCACAACCTCTAACAATAAACTAATTAAGAAAAACTTAGGCATATGATTTCACCTTTACACTTTTTCTATTGTCAACCACACATACTAAATCTATTAACACTCAATAATCATGCAATATTAACAATATTTTCTCTAAACTATCACTCCAATGGTTATATAAGGTAAAAAGAAGAAAAAACATAAAGAGCTTATGAGCTGTTAATTTAGTAACTATTGAAAGAGAAGAATTAAGCTTGGTTCGTCTAATCATTTGTCTCATTTTATCTTATAAATCTATTAAGTATATGTGGTACGATCGCTTATAGCATAATTAATTATGATATATTTAAGAGTTGTCAATTCTGACATATAAATATAGTGTAATAAGATAATCACCTATCAAGAATGGAAATATAAAATTATCATAAATCATGAAGATCTTATAGGATCATACAAAATATCCATCATAGCCTTAGTTATGGATTTAATTAGACATAATATAAAAAATAACCAAAACAATACTAAACAAATTTATAGTTATTCAAAAATAAATTCAAATTAAAGGAGTCTCTAATGGAGAAGAGATGAAGAAAGCTCTTGATCCCAATATACGCTCTCTCAAAGCTCTTATAATTGTCAACGATTGAGCAATACCACGACTGACAATGGAAAAATGTGAGAGATATGAAAAAGATGTGCAAAGGATATGGGAATGTAAAAGAGATCTTTAATCCCCTTAAGTTCCTTTTACAGGGTTTCAAAATCTTAATATTTCTTTATAGTTAGACTTTTCACAGGTAAGCATGGTCATACAAAATCATAAGCATGACTGTGTATGTGGGTCAAAGCACTTATGTGCTAATTGTTAGGGTATGAGCATAATGGTTGCAATAAAATCCTATTTTTCAACCAATTTAGACTCAAAATACATCCAAAATCTAATTGTGATCTTATATTAATTTGTACAATAATAATATAAATTAGTATAAAAATATGATAAAATAATAATCACACATAAGTTGTAAACTGTAAAAGTATGCCAAAATATAAACTTATTAATAAGTAAGAAAGTAATTTTTCTAAAATATTAAAATCATTAAGGTTAATGGTTACTTCAAAAAAAATTATTTTATTAAATAGGAATAACTATGACTGATTACAAAATTTATTAAAATTTTAATAATAAAAATATATTTTTCTCTCGTATGATGATGCTACTTAAGAATATGAGAATATCATACTACTCAATAATACAAGAAAATATAATCTATTTTAATGATTTGTAATACCAGAAAAAAAATCTTTTTTTTATTATTATTTCATTATAGAATAAATCACCATCAATTAATTTTTTAAAGAAAATTTATTTCATCTTTTTATACTAGGAAAAAATAAAACTTTAAAATGTTATGTATTAAAAAATGTTTTGATTTTTTATTAGTATGATTAGCATAAATAACTTTTAAACGTTTTACAGAAAAACTACTGTGAATCAAATGTTTTTATCAAAACTTGTATGGATAAATTTAGAATTAAATAAAATATATTAAACACTATTATATTAATAAATATTATTTATTTATTTTTTATATTTAATAATAATAATAAATATTTTCAGTCTTATTAAAAATTAATATATTTCTTGTTTACAAATTTTAAGAAATAACTTCTAAAATTTATAAAAGCTAAAGGAAAACAAAAGTCAAGAAACTTATAAAAAAATTTAAACAAATTGAAGAACAATGTCACGTTGACAATAAATTTTACAACTTTTAAATATTATATATTAATAGAATAGAAAAAAATCACTTCTCAAGTTTTATTTGAAATTTGGCCTAACATGTAATTTCTATTTTATTTTGAGTAAAACATAATTTTAATCCTTAAAATTATAAATATTTATCAATTTAGGACTTGAAATTATAAAAATAAATTTTAAACAATTAAAATTGTTAAAAATTAATTATTATAGTCTTTAAAATTATAAAATCAGTCATTTTAATCTTTAAAATGGTAAATTAAATCGTTTTAGTTCTTGAAATTATAGTATATGTCAATTTAGTTATTAAAATTATTAAAAATTATTTATTTACTCTACCAAAATATGATTAAAATTAACTGAAATCAATGTATAAATACACTCTTATCTGTTACAATAATTTTATTTTTTATTTACATCTTTGATAATTTCATTTTAAATTTTGGAAATTAAAATTATTATTTAATTTAATTTAATTATTTTATATATTATTTTTTTGTAAATATTCATTTTTATTTTTTCATGTATTTTTATTTTTTTAGTATAAGTCACAAGTATTATCACTAAATATAACTTTATTTGAATTTGGAAAAACTATCATACTTGACAAAGTTCTTTCTTTAAGTATTTAACAATATTTATTAGAATTAAATATATATATATTATTGATATTAATTAAACTTTTTGATATTATACAATAAAATATTATTTTAAATTGTTTAATTTTGTTAAATTTATATAATTTTAGTGCATATAATTCATAGTTATAAAATAATGTTAAATTTTTTGAAAAAAGATATTATTTAAAATAATTTTATCACATATATAATTATTTAAAAATATAATTTTTATATTGAATTATTAAATTATATGTGTATTTATTTTAAAATAAAATACCAGTACATAAGAAAAATTATATGTGTATTTTTCTTTTACACATATAATCATTAAATTATAAAAAATATTTTATGTTTATTATTAAATTATATGTGTATTTATTTTCTATCCATTTTAGTGATTAATTTATAGAAAATTTAAACTTATTCTTTAAAATTATAAAATATATTTTTAGTGAATAAGCAAGCGATAGTCTTACACACAAGTATATAAGAAAAATAATGCACTCATATGCAAATAAGTTTTAGAATAAAGTTTAAGTAAAAGAAGAAACTCAAGGCTAGAAACATACAATTCCTTATTTTTTTTTTATCTTATTTAATAATATGGTTAGTGGTGTAAAAACAAGTATCACATTAACACTTGATTTATCACTTTTAGCACGTTAGTTGATGAATTTGACGAAAGTTAATCAAATGATCTTTTTTAAATATGATTTTAGAAATTCAAAATTCGTGATCATGATTTTAAGAATTAAATTAATTGGTGTCTATACTTTCATGGGTCAAAATATTAATTTCAAAGATTAAATTGAACGTTACTAATAACTTTAAAGATTAAAATGAATAATATCTATAATTTTAGATGTTAAAATAATTATTTTATTATAATTTAAGAGATTAAAAATTCTTTTCATAAGTTTAAGGAGTAAAATAACTAATTTCATATTTAAGGAACTAAAATAATAATTTTTAATACATTTAGAGAGTTATTTATTTTATAATTTTAGGAACAAAACTAGTATATTAATCATTTTATTTTCTTTAAATTTTATATAATACGTATGTTTGCTCTATAAAAAAGAGGAAAGACAACTAGAATGTTAACCTACTTTTAAAATATTAAAAATATAGTTAGCATACGTTGATTGTCTAATCTCACTCAATGTCCTATATTCTTTTAAAATTTATATTTTTAAAAAATATATACTTTAAATAAAAATTATTAATTTTTCAAAAATATTATTTTAAAATATATAATATAAAACATACTTAATTTGATTTTAAACTTCCTTAGTTACTCTTTACGCTACCCATAGTATTTTTTTTCTTTTATAAAATTGTCTATTATGATTGTTGTGATCAAATATAAAATAATTTAATTATATATTTTTCAAAAATTAAAAAGTGATCACTAAAATTTATCAAAATTAAATTAATTAAAAATATAATTTCAACACTATATTTTGAATTTGTAAGTCAATTACATGTATTATATATATCAACACTCTACGAAATGTATTAAAATCAATTATCTCTTACTTAATTTTGTAAAAGTTAATTAACTTTGAAAATTTTTTATTTCACTACAAAAAAAGAAATAATATGAAAAAATTGTCATTTTGTCATTAAAAGTTCAGAAAATAAAAATTTACAAGAGTTCTTTAAATTTTTATTTTCTAGAATAGAAAATATTTGAAATTTTTATTTGGTTATTTCCATTTCTAGAGTAAAGGAAATAAAATAATTAATAATATTTTTTTTCTGTTTTTATTTTTAAATAAAGGGACACAAATTAAAAAATTTATTTTGTTGTTGATGCAAAAATTGAGGATAGCCTGATTATTTGATATAGAGTGGCGCAAGATGCTAATAACGGTAGTCTATAATGCTTCGCTAATCTTCAAAGAGTGGTGTTAGCTTAGGTGGATTTGTTGTGCAATCATGATTTAGTTGAAACTAAGCTTTGTTGCGATCGCATAGGTGATGCTCAGAGGGGTTCTCATCATTTATTATGGGATTTTTGTTAATTGGAATGATCTGTGAAGCTGCTAAATCAGTTTTTAATTTTTCTGATTTTTAGATAATAAAGAGTCAAATATCTATTAGGATTAGAATATTTGATTTCCTTTTTTTTAGCATCTGATATGTTTATCAGTAGCAGATTTTTTGTATATTTTTCTTCCTTATTTTTTGAATAAGTACATGATTTGCATCTCAATAAAATACGTGCCTTTGACAAATTCAAATTTCCCTTTTGTTCCCTCTTGTTCCAGCCCTCTATATGTTATTTAAACAACCAATAAATTAGTAATCAGAACTGTCTTGTTACGAGATCTGTGAAATGGATGTTGAAGCAAATTTTTCACAAATTGCTCCTCTATCTTTGTGGAGAAAGCTATAAGCTTTGGGCTATGAGAATAGAATCTTACATGGAGGCTTTAGATCTTTGGGAAGTCATGGAAGAAAATTATAATGTTCCTTTACTGCCAGACAATCCCACCATGGCCCAGATTAAAAATCAGAAAGGAAAAAAAAAAAAAAAACAAAGAAGGCAAAGACAAAGGCATGTCTCTTTACTTGTGTCTCAAAAACCATCTTCACTAGAATCATGACCCTAAAAGCAGCAAAAGCGATTTGGGATTACCTAAAAAAAGAATATGCAAGAGATCAAAGGATACGAAGTATGCAAGTGCTAAATTTAATAAGAGAATTTGAGTTACAGAGAATGAAAGAGTCTGAGACAATCAAAGAGTACTCAGATAGATTGCTTAGCATTGCCAACAAGATCAGATTATTGGACACAAAATTTCTTGATTCTAGAATCGTACAAAAAATTCTTGTAAGAGTCCCAGAAAAATATGAAGCTTTTATAGCCACCTTGGAGAACACAAAAGATCTATGTACAATCACATTGGCAGAAATGTTACATGCATTGATGGCACACGAGCAGAGAAGACTTATGAGGCAAGAAGGATCTATGGAGGGTGCCTTTCAAGCCAAGCTGCAAATCAACAATAGCAACAAGCCTAGAGGTTTTGCAAATAGCAAAAACAACAATCAAAGCAGCAACAATCAGGTTCATCCACCTTGCCCTCATTGTAAAAAAACTAATCATCCACAAAAAAGGTGCTGGTAGAGGCCAGATGTAAAATGTAGTAAGTATGGTTAGTCAGGGCACATGGAAAAGATATGCAAGTCTCAACAACAGCAAGAAGAAGAAGTTAAGGTTGCTGAGGATCAACTACAGGAGGAGCATTTATTTGCTGTGTCATGCTTTGCTACCAATAGCTCTACAGAAAGTGTTGTACAAATCACATGACTTATGATCGTGATATCTTCATAGAACTTGATAAAACTATTCTCTCAGAAGTCAAGATTGGAAATGGAGCATACATTGAAGTGAAAGGCAAATGGACTGTGGCAATTGAAGGCCACACATGTTTAAAACAGAGTTTTGATGTTTTATATGTTCCTAAAATCAATCAAAACCTTTTGAGTGTTCCTCAGTTGCTGGAGAAAGGATAAGGTGTTGTTTGACGACAAAAAATGCATGATTAAAGACTCAAAAGGCAAAGAGGTGTTCAAAGTTCAAATGAAAGGCAAAAGCTTTGCCTTGAATTTCATGAACAAGGAGCAAGCTGCAGTACACAAAGAGGCTAGTAGTACAAAACTTTGGCACAAGAGATTCGGCCATTTCTATCATAGTGCTCTAATCTTTATGAAGAAGAAGAATCTTGCAAAAAACTTCCCTGAATTAGAAGAAGTTCCTCTATGTGCTACTTGCCAATATGAAAAACAAACAACGCTCTTTTTTCCATAAAATAATGCTTGGAAGGCTTCACAAAAGCTGTAATTAAGACATACAGATGTTGGAGGACCCATGAGCATGCCATCATTGAACGGGAGTAAGTATTATATTGTTTTCATTGATGACAACACAAGAATGTGTTGGGTTTATTTTATAAAGTTTAAATCTGAAGTTGCTGAGATTTTTTGGAAGTTAAAAGCTTGGGTAGAAACTAAAAGAAAGTGCAAATTGCAGGTGATTAGGTCCAACAATGAAACTGAATATATCTATGAAAAATTTAATAAATTTTGTAAAGATAAAGGCATAGAATACCAGTTGAAAACACCTTATTCACCTCAGTAAAATGGCATTGCAGAAAGAAAGAATAGGACAATTATGGATATGGCTAGGTGTTTACTTCGTGATAAAGAATTGTCGAAGAAATTTTAGGCAGAAGCTATAAATTCAACAATTTTTTTTGCTAAACAACTTGCTGACAAAAGCATTGCTAAAAAGGACACCATTTGAAGGATGGTATGGTTACAAACCTAAGTTTCTCAATCTGAAGATATTTGGTTGCTTGTATTTCTTTTACATTCCTAAGGTTAAGAGAGATAAACTACACAAGAAAGCAAAACCTAGAATTTTTGTAGGCTATAACTTAATTTCAAAGGCCTACAAGATTTATCTACCACACCACAACAAAGTAGCTGTTAGCAGGGATGTCAAATTCTTGGATTTAGATAGTTAGAGTTGGGAAGAAGACAAGAAGATTGAATTTCAAGGGGAGAATGAAGATGTAGATGAAGAATTAGTCAGAGGAACAAGATCACTTTTTGACATTTACCAAAGGTGCAATGTTGCCATCATAGAACCTGCTGGATATGAATAGGCTGCAACTGATCAAAAGTGGACAGATGCAATGATGGAGGAGCTTAAGATGATTGAAAAACATTGAACATGGGATTTGGTGGATAAACCTAATCATAAGAAAGCTATTGGAGTCAAGTGGGTTTATAGGACCAAGTTTAATCCTTATGGTTCTGTAAATAAGCATAAAGCAAGACTTGTTATTAAGGGATATGCCCAAATTTTTGGGCTAGATTTTTCTAAAACTTTTGCTCCAGTGGCTAGGTTAGATACTATAAGGTTGATGTTAGCACTTGCTGCACAAAATGGTTGGGTCAAACATCAAATAGATGTCAAGTCATCTTTTTTGAATGGATACTTGCAAGAGAAAATTTTTGTCGAATAGCCAAAGAATTTTGTTGTTCAAGGACAGGAGGAGAAGGTGTATAGACTGAATAAGGCCCTATATGGGCTTAAACAAGCACTAAGATCATGGTGTAGCAAAATTGATGCACACCTAGGAAACTTAGGCTTTGTAAAAAGTCTAAGTGAATTTACCCTATATGTCATAAAGATTGATAATAAAATACTTGTGGTATCTCTTTATGTTGATGATCTATTTGTTACAGGAAGTCATAAGGTGCTGATTAACAAGTTCAAAGAAGAAATGAAAGATTCTTTTAAGATGACAGACCTTGGAAAGATGACATTCTTCTTAGGTATGTAGGTGCAACAAAGCAAAATGAGATATTTGTGTGCCAAGAAAAATATGCAAAAGAAGTTCTTAGGAAGTTCAACATGGAGGATTGCAAACCAACTGCAACTCCAATGAATCAAAAGGAGAAGTTTCGCAAAGAAGATAAGGTTGCAAGGGTTGATGAAAGAGTGTACAGAAGCCTAATAGGCTGCTTAATATATTTGACAGCAACCAGGCCAGCTATTATGTATGCAATGAGTTTACTATCAAGGTACATGCACTATGCTAGTGAAATTCACTTTCAATCAGCAAAAAGAATTCTTAGATATGTTAAAGACACAGTTGATTATGGAATAAGATTCAGTCAAGTTAAAAGTTTCAATCTCTTTGGTTATTCTGATAGTGATTGGGTAGGATTTGTTGATGACATGAGAAGTACCTCATGTTATTATTTTCTGCTGGGTTTTAGAGTTTTTCCATGGTGTTAAAAAAAAAAGTTATAGCTCAATCAATAGTAGAAGCAAAATATATAGCTATTGTTGTTGTTGTGGTAGATCAGAAAGCTCATAACAGACTTGTATATGGAACAAATAGGAAGCACACAGATATTTATGGACAACCAAGCTGCCATTTCAATTGCTAATGATCCAGTCTTTCATGGCAAAACAAAACACTTCAAGATCAAGTTTTTCTTTCTAAGAGAAGTTCATAAGGATGGAGAAATGCAGCTTATCTATTGTAGAACTGAACATCAAAGTGCTGACATTTTGATAAAGACACTTCCTAAAACCAGATTTGAGTTCTTGAGAAAAAGACTTGGAGCATGCAGCTTCAGTGTCAGGGAAGAGTGTTGATTGGAATGACCCGTGAAGCTGCCAAATCGATTTTTAATTTTCCTGATTTTTAGGCAATAAATAGTCAAATATCTGTTAGGATCAGAATATTTGATTTCCTTTTATTTGAGCATCTGATATGTTTATCAATAGCAGATTTTTTGCACTTTTGTCTTCCTTATTTTCTGTATTAGTACATGATTTACATCTCAATAAAATACATGCCTTCGACAATTTCAAATTTCTCTTTTGTTTCCCTTTGTTCCAGTCCTTTATATGTTATTTCAACAGCCATAAATTCTTCAAGTACATTTGCCAGAGGGCGTAGTGGTGACCCCTCTGTTCAAGGCTCTAATGGAGTTGAGGGGAGAGGAGGGTAAGGAGACTTTGCATGTTACTTTCTCTTTTGCCCTTAGTAGGGCTGTTGATGCTCGTTCGTGAGCGTAACAAAATAACAGGGGTTGGAGTTGCTATCGTTATATAATGGTCATGATGGACCTAACTCACAGTGTAATTACTTCAACTCTACAAATAATTCGTTGATGGCGACTTCTGAAGATGAGGTGGAGTTGAGTCAGATTCAATCTGTGTTCAAGGTACCAAAGTCTTTACCCAACAGATTTGTAGACTGTTACAATTAGGTTGCAATGAAGTTTTGGGGACTCCAAGTTGTTAAATCGAGGAGGTTGAGTCGATATTGAGGGAACATTTGGTACTTTGGTCAAATAAATGCTTCAAGGATGATTATTTGATCAAAGTACCAAGTCTTAGGGGTCATGTATGCAATGTTAGGGAGACTAAGAAACCAACACAACTACACAATTTTGAGCTGCTTTGCTTTGATCTTAGGTTGAACTCATCAGTTTTGTTGTTATTTCATATCTTTAGCGTCTTACAGAAAAGTAAGAGTTTTGTCACTTTAACGACTTTCATATGGTTGAAGTTGTTTGAGTTGTATACGGAGTCAACCAAGAGAAGTGTTTCATTTAAGAAAGAGTTTTTCAAGGTGGTGCCACTCCTAGTTAGATTTTTTTTTTCTAGAAGGATCCACCAAACAAGTGTCCACATCTGTATATCTATTGGCCATATAGACATTATGGTTTCTCAACCAAAAGCTATCATGTACATGAAAGTTGTCTAAGTCCTTCAAAAAAAGAGTTTTTAAGAAGGGTTGTGAAGTTGGTTTAGACTACAAGAACCCTTTTTACTATTAAGGTTTTTTGGAATACTCCAAAAAATTTTCTCTCTTCTCTCGCAGATATATGTTATGAATTGAATAAGTTTTTCTTAGCCCAATTTTTATCATTTTTTATTAAGTATATATTCATCTTTTAATTACTTTTTTGTTTAATTCTTTTATATTATAATTTTACTTTATCATACACGAGTTAAGTTTAAATTATTAAATTTAAAATTTTTAATAATTAAAAATAATTTTTATGGACGATATTTTAATAATTTAATTTAAAAATTTCTTTTATTATTATTATTATTATTTATTGAGTACACTACTATAAAAATTAGGTTTTTATTTTTTTATGGACTTATCTTATTTAAAATTATATAATTTTCTCTGTCTTTTTTCACATGAAATTATTAACTTAGTTCCACAATTTTAATATCCAAATTGATAAGAGAAAAAAATTACCATATTAATTTCCATTGTCTCAGGGACTTACCAAAATAGTCCTAAAGTTTTTAAAAAAATAGTCATATTAATGTTTAATGTATACAATGGTTGGTTATTTTAGTCTTTAAAATGACCAAACTAATTAGTTAGGCTAATAGAAATTTTAACATGACTATTAAGTGTTAAGTGAAATTCACACGTTACCTTAATATTAAGTAATATTAAAGGATATATTTTAAAATTTGTTAAATTAATTATTGTAACCCTAAAACAAAATAATTTCTATATTTTTTTTCTCTATTATTTTCGTTTCTTACTTCATCTTTTTCTTTTTTTTTTCTTTCCATCGTTGACCTCTACTCTTGTCACTGTTTTTTTTTTTTTTTTTAATGAAAATCATAACGTTACAAAGGTCACCATTTCAAAGAGAAAAAATATGTGCTACAAAAGAAAAGAAACAAAGGTCTTCATCTTCTGCCACTATCATAACAGCTTCAATAAATATTTTGATGACTCTTGCGATTCTTTTGTGTTTACATTTTCAAATCTCAATTTCAATTCATCAACCTCTCATTTCTACTATTCTTTTTGCACTTGTGTTACTACCCTTCCTCCTCCTCCTACTTTTGACATATCTTCACCTTATTATCGTAGTTTCTATACTCGTTGATATCCTCAACTTTATAATAATTTATTTAGATCTTTTTTTATTTGTTCACCTTTATTATGACTCATGCTTTAAATGAGTGAAGAAGAGGTAATGAGGCAAAGATTAACGACGACAAGGAATAAGGGAAAATGAAAGCTCAAGTTGAAGATGGATCAAAATGATAATTTTTTTTAATTTTTATTTTAAGGTTACAGGGACTAAATTAGTACATATTTTAGAAATTATTTCTTTCACATCATCCAACATCAAGGTTACAATTACATCTCACTTTACACTAACTAGCAACATCAAATTTTTATTAGCTTAAATATATTGTTAGAGTTAAAATAACTATTTTAGTGTTTGAACTATCTTGACAAGCCCTTTAAACAATAAAGACTAATATGGTAGTTTTATTAATTTGAAAATAGTTGTTAAGCAGGATATGAGACTAACTACAACCAAATCAACGTAGCACAAAGACGATCATTATTATATTTTAGAATTTAAGATGATGATGATAATAATAATAATAATAATAATAATAATAATATTAATATTAATAATATTGCTTTTTTATATTTTATGTTTATTATGTTTTTATAATTACGAACAAAAGGAGTACAAGAAAATAAATGAACACAATATTGAAAGAAATAAAATAAGATAAACCAACTAAGATAAAATCTGATAATTATATTGATAAAGAAACAAAATCCTCTTTACCACATTTATCTCATTTCAGTACAACGCCCTACATAACTTATTAAAATTAAATAGAAAATAATTTATTTTTATATTATAATTTTATATTTTATATTATAAAATAAAAATTATGCAAAATTAACAAAAAGTAAAAAATAGATATTTATATATTTTATTTGAAGATCATGAATATAAATAATAATAATTATGAATATATTTTATATATTATTAACCAATTTTTACATATATATGTATAAATAGTACTTCAACTTTAAAATTTTAGTATTGTCTCGTTTCATTATATATATATATATGTATGTATGTATTTTAAATAATAAATTTTATTTACTTTTTTGGAGAAGGAAACCAATTGAAGTAGAAAAAAATTATATTAGTTTTTTTTTTTAAAAAAAAAAACAAAGTTATACGTTTATGTTTATCATAGATATCAAGATTTAAATGAATTTGATGTTTATAGATATGTAATTTTATAATTACTTTTTATATTTTTAAATTATGTATTAAAATAATTTTTTTGATAAATTATTAATAAAATTTTTATTTGTATGATTTTTTAAACTTGTTTTATTTTAAAAAAAAAATCAATTCAATAATTAAATTAAACAAAATTAATATTTATAAATAATTATTAAATAAACAACTCTTATTAAAATTACTTTTAAAATAACTTAATCTCCGCAAAAATTTAAAACATTAATACAATGCTCAAGATGATTTTTACACTAATGATAAGTATTTTTATCTCCACTTCTTTTCATTTTCACCTTAGCTTGTCAATTATCCTATTTCTTATCTTTCATTGCTTTAATCAATCACTAGAATATCTTTAACTGTGCTCTACTTTAGGCTAATATTTTCTTTTACTATTGAACAACTCAACATCAAATTGCTTTCTAAACTTTGCATCTTTGCTATCATATCCACAAAGCATGTTGCCAGCTATTGGGTAAAGTTCTTCCCCTATAAAAATCAAGCAAAGAGGCAAATACAAAAAAAAGAAAAAAAAGAAAAAGAAAAAAGGTCACCTCTTAAATTGTTCCCCAAAACATTTGACGCTAGATAAATCGGTTTTTAACTATTCAAAACTTTTGTTCAAAATGCCAATCTTATCAGTCAAATTTAGGGACTGTATCTCGTACTTAAGAAGTACAATTGATATTAGTTTTAAATACTAATGTGAGATTTTTATATTATGTGAAATTGATATTTTAATGCATTCCATCACTAAATATTTAAAGAAAAAAATTATTTATTGATAAATTTGAAGACTGAGTTCAAGAGATGAGAATTAATAAGATTTGGATAAGATATTTGTCAATGTATTTACTATATTTTAAACTCATTAATTGAATACTTTTGACAAATACTTAATAAATAATAAGATTTACTAAACTAAACCCAACACAAGGAGTCAAGGAGAAAAAAAAAGGGACTATAAACTAACTCTAAAATAGAAAGAAGCCCCTACAAGGTCATGAAACATTAAACTAGAACACAGTACGAATTGTTGCTAAAAGAAAAGGAATTTTAAAAAAATTAACATGATTTAATCTTTATTACATTTTACCATAATTTTGTGTGTTTGAAAATATATAAAAAAATTTATAAACATAAATATGAAAAACTAGTACCATTAAAATAAATCCGAATTCACACACTTTTAAAAAAAAAAATGATCCATTAATATCAATCGCCAATTCCCTCACCAAGAAGTCAAGACTTTTTTTTTTTTCTCAATTAAATAAATGACTAATCAACCCAAGTATCGAGACTCGAAATTTTGCCCCTCGCAGAACCCCATGAATTGCGGGTTCTTCTCTAAACAACAAAACACCCTTCCATCAAAGCCTCACGTCAGGACTTGCTTCGCAAGGGAAAGCGATGCAAATTTGAAAACCCTCTCCCTACTATTCATTGCTGTCATGTGTCTAAGGAAAATAACACAGTAACGCACATTTACTTCATTTTCTTGGAAAAAGAGAATTTTTTCCCAGATATCACCCGTAGATTAATTGTGTATGGTTTTTAAGTTAAACAAAATCAATTTTTTTAATTATTAAATTGACATCCATGCATGCTTTTGGCAGTTTGCTAATTTTTATTGAAATTAAAAATAACGTATAACTATTTATTTATCGTACAATTATGAGTTGATTTTTTTTTTGTATTAATAAATTCACCAATATAGTTCCCTTTGAAAAAACAGGAAAATCTGTGATGGGGCGCATTATTGAAATGAAAATCGAAAATATAGTAAGGAGAAGCTTATGAGTGACGGCGCTGAATGGTGAGATTGCAGAACACGCAGAAGATGGTTGATGAGAGGGGTTGTTTTCTCTGAAAGGAATCGTGAGTGGTGAAGATTAGCCACTCTTTAAGACATGAATAAATTATTCCCAGGTCGTGATTAATGGTGCCCACTACCCATTTGCGATTTGTCTCATATCAATTCCCTCTCCGATCAAAATCAGTTCTATCTGTATTACTCACTCCCTTCTTTTCATGCTTGTGACATCTCTTTTCTTGATTAGCCGCAATCAATACATTCGCTTCTAAAGTTGTATAAAAAAACATGCTACTAATCCATTTTTCCACTATTTTATACATATAACCATAGCTTTATAAATTAATCCCGAATGCCCCAACTCGTTCCACCATAGAACCAGGATTTTGATTGATTTAGTCACGTGATGTCACTGTAGTTTTAAACTTTTATATTTTAATATTCAATTATAAATTAAAATAAAAAAATTTTAGATCTTAATAAAAGACTGAGAATTTGAAATTAATTTTTTATTTATTGAGTGTTGTATATATATTTTTATTTGATTATGATTAATTTAATAATTTAAATTTTATATTTTTTAAATAATTTTAAATATCGTAATAATTTTATTTTTTAATATAAATAATTCAATTACTCTATCTAAGCAAAATCTTTAATATGAATAAAATTCAATTATTTTATCTAATTAAAATATTTTAAAATAATAAGTTAAATGACGTAATTTAAATTTTTCAAAATTTAAATTTTTCTAAAAGTTTTAACTGTTTCCTCCAAATACAACCTTTTTTTTTTATGGAAGAAGACACAATTTAGTTTTTTTTTTGCTTAATTTGATTTTTTTTTAAATAAAGCAAAAATTAAAGGAAAGAAAGTTTGAATATGTTATACGGTCAATATATATATTTTATAATTTGAAGAGTTATTCATCACAAAAATATTTATAGATTACCAACTAGTAGATGAAATTGAGCTTAAACTTCATAAATTAAATATTCCAGTCACTGCTAGCTTAATAGCTCTATGTTATTTGTTGAACTTTAATCACTTTCGATGAATTAAAAAAAATTGAAAACAAGACAGGCAAAACCACATCATAATTTAATGAATCGGTGGAACTCGCAAAATCTACGAACATAGCTTATCTTTCATTTCACAATCAATAGTTAATATTTGACTATGATTAAGAAAGTGTAAACATTAGAGAATAAAAATATTTACATTACATACTTTTTCACTTTAAAATAATAAGTTTATATTAACTTAGTATTAACATTACAAAATGTTAATAAGTATTTTTAAGATATTTATTTAAAAATAAAAATATAGAATACAAGTACTTTATTTAAAATATATCATATTATTAAAATGTAAGTAATTATTTGGCGTTAAATTAAATATTTATAATGTCTAAATTATCTCAAGCTTAATATACATACTTATTAAAATTATATTATATAATTTAATAGTTAAATTAATATTTTTTTATAAAAAAATAACTATATTATTTTACATATTTTAACACTTGATATTAATTTATTTTATGTTACAATAATATATTAGATATTTTGAAGATATTTGTTACTAAAATTCTAATATTCAGCGGTTTATAATATGAATTTAATTAAATATATTAATAGTTTTTTTAAAAGTATTATTTGATAATGAACAATGATAATTAATTTTTATAATAGTACTTGTTATGTTACCTATAAATTTGAGAAGGTATTTGACAAATTGATAGTTGTGATTTTTTAAATTAAAATATATTTATATTTTTTTCTAAATATATCACTAATTCCAATTATTTATCTATATATGTAATATAAAACCAATAATGATAATTATTTTACACTTGAAAGAATATATAATATCCTATTAATTTATAAAGTATTAAAAAATTACATTTTATAATAATTTATTTAAAATTATATTATTAATGTATTCTGATTAAATAATAGAATAAATTTTTTTACACTAACAATTTATTTAAATTAAATTCTTATAATATATTAAACTTGTTGCATAGAATGTGATGTTGAAACTTTAGTGGCTTGATCTATAGATAAAAGTATTGATTAAGAAATTAAAAATGAAAATTTTTAATCAAAAAATATAATGAATATATTTTTTATGATTTTTAATATAATTAATCATAATTTTTAATAAAAATATTTTTTATATTTTAATTAATGCCTTAAAGACGTTGTTTAGCAGTACTCTAATCAATATATCTTTTAGTCACATTATTATTTTGTGTTCCCATGTTACCTTTTAAATCTATCTATCTTTCATTGATTTTCTTTCTTGTCGACATGTTGTCTCATTGATTTTCTCAATCATAATATTCCAACTACTAAATGGGCGAGCATACACAACTTAATTTCAATAGTGACTCAAATAAATGATCATATAATTTATTAATGGGATAAAAGTTTTACATGAAAAATATTAATTGTATAATAATGTTACTTCTTTTCAAAGTTTCGGTATTGGGCGTAAAATGTTCTCTCAGGTCAACTCGATTAATTAATTTGTGAGATATAAATTGCAAGGAAGAAGCATAGTCTTCCAGAATACGTTTAAGCACAAGATAGAACAATAAACAAGGTATTTATTTATTTAGTGTGTAATGGGACAAAAACTAAAAAGAAACCTTTTCTGACCATTGTATCTACAATGAGAAGATTGCTGTTGGCAAAAATACATATTCCTTTCATTTCCTTTTAGCTAAAGAAACCGAGATTCGTCAAGGCGCGGCCCTTTCAATTTTTTAAAAATAAATTGGAAACCACCAATTGAGGATTCTAGTTATCTTGAGCTTTGATGCACCATTCTGTCGTCCATCAATTGCGAAAAGTGAACAAAAGAATAAATCAGGGCACATACACACACGCTCACACACCTTCCATCTTCCTCCACTGATCTGTCGACGCTTACACTGGTCAATTGTGCTACAATAGAACCACTTTCCTAATTTCAATTTTTTTCTTCTTAACTCTTCCATTCATGGAAATAAAAAAAAGACTAGTCAATTCCTACACACCCCAATGAAGTATAAGCCTTTGGACAAGACATATTTAATAATTGTTTTCCCAACGACACAAAGTTAACTATAGAGAATCTTGCCATCCTTTCCTTTTAAGTGCAATTTGTGAGGATGTTAACTATGTTCCAAGACCTCACTGGCTAATCACCCTAGCATGTTGATTCCACTTCCACTTGTGCATCTGGTACCCTTTTTCCACGCTAAATATATGCACCAGGAACTTGGGAACGATTGGACCCTCATTATTTCCAAGTCATTAGGAGGTCACTTAACATATACTAAAGTCAAGTTTTGGACGGTCTCAAATGGGAAGAGTGAAACTGGCTAGCGATGACTGCGCCTGATTATTACCATAAAAACAGTTTCAGTCAACTACTCCCCAATAGGTCCCACACTGAAAATCCCTTCACCGTTCATTTTGCCCTTCATTGCTTCCCGTTAATATGTAAAGGCCTTTAGCTACCCCATTTTCAGATGCCAAGCCAAGCCAAACCAAACCAATCTTTTTCGCTTCACCCTTTCTATTCGGGAATAAGCACTTCAAGGTTCTTCAAGCCTTGAAGGTGCATCAACACCTGTGCCAACTCAAGAATGAGGCTCTGTACTTTACTTCTAGTGGTTTTCACGGTTCTGGCTGCCACAACGCCAAGGCTTGTAGACTGTAGAGTCCTTCACTCACCAACAAAGACAGAGAGGCCCTCTCATGAACCTCTCAAAGTTCTTCAATATCTCAGGACTTCTGTGATGACAGAAAAGCCCAACCCTGAGGATAATGGTAGCAACAGGGTTTTGATTGAGAACCAATACAACACCATGTCTTCAGGGCCAAGCAGAAGAGGTTCGGGTCACTAGCACAATGTTTCAGTCAATGAGTATCGTTGGCTTTTCATTACTTTACCGTTGGATTCATATGATAGAGCATATTTGTACATGGACTATATATATATGGGAAGTGTAACTTCTGTCTATAAGGTATTCAGGTGTTGATTTTTTAGAAGTATATTGGGGGGAAAAAGAAAGCGAATTTGGCACAGTGTATGACAATTTGCAAGCTTGTAATATGATGAACATTCACAAGTTCTTGCATTGATAGTATATAGAATGGTGCGCTATTTGAATTGCAGTAAGATTGATTTTTAAGTTGACTAGTTTAATTGTTTATTAAGAAGTCAAGGAGTGAATTTCAACATGTATCTGATGGTTTAAAAACTCCTAACACTCCATATATCTTGTAAACTTTAGTAATTTGCTAGGCCGGATCCTAAATATTGATGTTATAATAAGTTGAATAAGGTGCCACCAGTAAAACCATGTGTGGCTTTAGCAACACTTTTTGGATTTGGGATGTGAAATGATTTTCATGTCCCTAGTGAACTTTACCTTCATAGAGGTAGGGTAGAAACTGGAAATTGGGTGCTTTATGGTCTCATGGCACCTACACTGTATCAATCCGGTAAGTTCAAATGAGCTTGGTGACTAATATAGTGTTTAGATTCACATTCAAACATCTATAGATCTAAGTTTATTTTAATGCTATTAATTATAACTTCTGGTTAGATCTTTTTTTAAATTTTTAATATGTTTCTAAATACACATCAAGCAAACTGCCAAACCCATCAAAATCAAAGGGCTTACATTTTCACCTGTAGATAAACTTTAAGGTATATTAATTGTACATGCCATGGCCAATTTTCTGCTTTCTAGGAGGAAAAAAGTTGCACAACTTGTAGTTGGTTACCAAAATATGAGGAAGTAGTTGACTAGCTTATTGTGTTATCCAACCTTCACTTTGCAAGTCAATAAATAATGTCCATGCCGGCTTTCCTAAGGTTGAAAATCTATTGCTGCGTCAATTTGTCCCCGCAGAAAACTTTCGAATTTAATTACAATTAAAACTTGGTGGTGCTGCGACGAAATTGTAAGATATCATATCCTCTCTACGTCAATTCAAAATGAACCTCATTCTAGTATGATTCCCAGTTGTGCATTTTTATTCCGAAATTCCAAGTCGCCTAGTTCTAATTCTAATTGAATTTATTTTTCTAGCTTTCTAATTTTTGCATTCAGATCCTCTCATTACTCTAACTGCAAACAAGAAACGATGATAAAAAAAAAATGATAAAATAAACTCCAAGGACAAGAGAGTGGTTTACTCGAACTACAGATGATAATAGAATTAGTGAGTATAAGGGTAAAAGTTTGAATAGTGGATGCTGATAAAATCAATATAATGTACTAATACAACAAAAAATCAAACAAGAAGAAATGATGCTGCGTAGCCGTACTATCTATGGTCACTAAAGATAGGTTAGATAAACCAATTTAAAATAGTAATACATTTCAAGCAGCATCACCAAATAAGCATTTCACATCTTTCCGCGTAAATGACTAAACAGGACGATTTGATTACATCAATTTAACAATCAACATCATAAAATTGTTACAATTAAATTAAGGGGCAAAAAGTATAATTACCATGAACCTTTTTCTGCAAAAGAAAAGAAAAGAGAAAGAACGAGCAACGGAGAAAAAAACTACTAAACTCTAGCAAGAACATAGCATCTGCGATCAGCAAGCTGCTGTTTACTGGGGCGCCACTTCCTGCACCGCCCAAGAGACATCATTCTTAGTGACCTCCTAAGCCATGAAATGCACACGCCAGTTTCCTTATCTAAGCTTTCGTTAACTTAGGGAGCACAATTATAGTTGAACATCCAAAATGAATGTATTTGGGTATAATTGGCTTCCAAGTATCGTAAGTTATTATTCAAAAGAAAATATTTGAAGGCTAAGTTGAATATAAAACCAATTAAGAAAACCAGATGCAGAAGGCAAACTTTGGACGGAGCCATGATTCCATTTTGAAATTTTTTGAACGTGTTTGTCGAGAAGTAGTTTATTTAAGAGTTTATAGTTTTTTTTAGACTACAGATACTTATCTGCTATCTGTAGTTGTTTATAGCTAATTTTTTTTATTAATAAATTAATAAATTTATTTGATAAATAAAAAGTCTATAATATTTTATGAAGAATTTGTACATTTTAAAATCTAACTTTTAATACTTTTTTTATTCATAACATTTTAAATACTTTACATTTACACAAAATAATGTCAATACTTTATTTTTAATCATTTAACACATTTCAGTTAGTATTAGTAACTCTAATTGAATAAACTAATTATAAATCTTGAAGAAGCTTATTAAGTGACAGACTACAAAAAGCTATTTTTATGAAATAGATCTGTTGTCCTGACCCTGGCTCAGTTCTTTTCTTGGCCACTCTGAAGTCATTAATGCTGTGGCCCCTCCTAACCAATCAAAGTTTCAAGTAGACTTCAATTTCCTAGATTTTAAACACGAAACCCATTTGTTTTACTTCAAATCCCCTCTTCACAGAAACTTACTGCGTCAAGGATTCCCATCGCCTCTAGCCCAAGTAGGAAAGCATTTTATCAGTACAAGTTTTTCACATGAACAAGAACCCAGTTTGTGTACTTCAAGGTATTGGATTGGTTAGCATTCATCACTATGGTATACTGGTTACTGGTGTTGAGCTCAAATGCGGAATAACTTGGACGTGTAAATTAAAATTCTGACGTAAACTGGTGAGCAATAATTCAGACCTAATAAATAGATCTAGCAGCGCAGCGGTGTAACTTGTAAAGTGTGCACTGAAATACTTCCCAGGAAAGAGAGGTGGATCACAACGGATCACTTAAATACCAAGTCTTTCCTTAGCCAGAACCTTTCCAGCTTACAACACTAATACAAATACACACTTCTCCAAAGAATCCGACAATCACCACGGAAGGATAACAAAAATAATTCTTTCTCGATGTGGAAGATCAGACTAAACTGCAACCACAGAGCATACTAAGAATTATTCTAACTGAATAAAATAAGCAGATAAAGAACACCAATATTTAACGTGGAAAAACTTCCAATGTGGAAAGAAAAACCACGGGACAAACTCCGAAAAATATTCCACTATATCTCGGGATATTTACAATATCCTTTTAACACTCTATCACACAAGAGATGTAAAATATAGTGTACCCAGTGAGACCCACTCCTATTCAAATATTACAAATTTTGTAATACCAAGAAGAAATAGAGATGATACCCACCCCAGTGTATTTTTCTCACACTCTTAAGATTTACTCAACACTCTATTTTTCTCTCACAAACACTCACAATGCTTGATGAAATCTTGTGTGTGTTTTGTTGCTTGTGCTTCCTTCAATTTCATTTCACGGCTATTTATAGCCAAATAAAGTTACTATTCATTTATTAAAATATTATTTATTTGTTAAGAAAAATTCAAAGAAAACGGCACCGAACACCGAAATGTGCTGGACATCACAATTCTCCCCCTCCAGCACAAAGGTGCACTCTTGGAATCTTCACATGCGATCCATGCCAATCAGCTTGGCACACTGTTGATGTTTTTCTCGTGCAACAACTTTCGTCATCATATCAGCAGGATTTTTATCCGTGTGAATCTTATCTAGCTTGAACTCTTGTTCTTCCACTGCCTGACGCAGCCAATGATATCTGACATCAATGTGCTTCGTACGAGAGTGATACATCGCATTCTTACTTAAATCCAATGCGCTTTGGCTATCACAATGGATAACGTACCTTTTCTGCTCAATTCTCAGTTGTTGAAGAAACCTCTTCAACCAAAGCATTTCCTTTCCTGCTTCACCATGGCAACATACTCGGCCTTCGGTAGTTGACAAGGCCACACATTTCTGCAATTTGGATTGCCAAGATATAGCTCTCCCCGCAAAGGTAAACACAAGTCCCGTAGTAGATTTTCTACTATCCAGGTCACCCGCCATATCCGCATCCGTGTATCCTTCAAGAACCGGGTTAGGTATTCCAAAGCTCAAGCACATATTAGAACTACCTTTCGATATCTCAAGATCCACTTCATCGCTTCCCAATGCTCTTTTCTAGGATTGGAAAGATACTCGCTAACAACTCCGACCGCATGAGCTATATCCGCCTCGTACAAACCATGGCATACATCAAATTCCCGATCGCCGAGGAGTATGGAATACCCGCCATAGCTTCTTTTTCTTCTTGACTTGTGGGACAACTTCTTTTGCCGAGTTTGAAATGATTGGCCAACGGTGTACTAACCGGTTTAGCCGTCTTCATGTTGAATCTGTCCGTAATCCGATTCACATACCGTTCTGCGATAACCACAACCTCCTCGGATTTTCGGTCTCGCTTGATCTGCATGCCCAAAATCTGTTTTGCAGGGCCCAGATCTTTCATATCAAAAAACTTTGACAATTCTTTCTTCAAATCACCAATCAGCTTCACATCCTGTCCCACTATCAACATATCATCTACATACAATAGAAGGATAATGAATTTATTACCTAGACATGTCTTGACAAATACACAATGATCTGCATCAGTCTTGGCATATCCATGACTCGTCATGAACGAGTCAAATTTCTTATACCACTGTCTTGGAGCCTATTTCAATCCATACAAGCTCTTCTTCAATCTGCAAACCATGTGTTTCTTTCCAGTTTCCTCAAAGCCTTCTGGTTGCTCCATGTAGATTTCTTCATCAAGGTCTCCATGAAGAAACGCAGTCTTCACATCTAGCTGTTCAAGCTCCAGATCCAAGCTAGCCATCAATCCGAGTATAACTCGAATAGAGCTCATTTTCACAACTGGAGAGAAAATTTCATCAAAATCTATTCCTCGTTTTTGTCCAAAACCTTTTACAACTAAGCGAGCCTTGTACTTCAACAGCTTGTCACCATCTTTCTTAAGCTTGAACACCCACTTATTTTTCAAGGCTTTTCTGCCTTTAGGGAGCTTGACCAACTCATAAGTATCATTCTTCACTAGAGAATCCATTTCTTCTTGCATGGCTTTCATCCACTAGGATTTATCCTTATGAGTCTGAACTTCTTCAAAGTTTTCTGGCTCCCCCTCTTCAGTGATGGTAATATATGTCGAACTAGGGTACTTTGTAGATGGCTGGTGTGGTCTTCTTGATTTCCGAGGCTGAGGTGGAGCTTCTGGGTTTTCTTGCTCAACACCTTCATCATCACCATCTTCTATTGCTGGCTCATTATCAACCCTAAGTTCTTCATCACACTCTTTCCCTACTGTGGCATTTTTAGAAGGAACAACTGGTGTAAGATCAACCTTACCACCTGGTTCTCTGATTTTTGGTGAAGCAGAATCCGACATAGTTTCTTACTCATGGAACACTACATCTCTGCTTCTAATAACTTTCCTATTTTCTGGATCCCATAACCTGTAGCCAAATTCCTCATCTCCATAACCCAGAAATATGCAAGGAATGGCTCTATTATCAAGTTTTTGTCTCTGTTTCTTATTCACATGAGCAAAAGCTTTGCATCCAAACACTTTCAAATGAGAGTATTTAACATCATGTCTGGACCATACTCTCTCAGGGATATCAAAGCCCAAAGGAACAGATGGAGATCGATTAATCAGGTAGCTTGCCGTTAGAACAGCTTCACCCCGAATGGCTTAGGCGCTTTGCCATTCTTAACATGCATCTTACTTTCTCCATAATGGTTCTGTTGATTCGTTCGGCCACACCATTATGTTGTGGGGTTCCAGGTACCGTCTTTTCATGCCTGATGCCATGCTCAGCACAATAATTCTTGAATTCATGGGAAGTATATTCACCCCCATTATCCGTGCGAAGACACTTCAAAGGTTTACCAGCCTGTCTCTCTACCATTGCATGAAACCTTTTAAAGCATTGAAAAACCTGGTCCTTCGTTCTTAAGAAATACACCCACAATTTTCGTGAAGCATCATCAATAAACGTCACGTAATATCTGCTACCACCAAGACTCTCCATTTCCATGGGTCCACATACATCAGAATGAACCATCTCCAAAATATTCTCTTTCAGCTTTGACGTTTTGCTGAAAGACACTCTATGATGCTTGCCGAATAAACAGTGATCACAAGGATTCAACTTTGTATTTTTGGCAAACGGGATAAGGGACTTTCTTGCCAAAATCTGCAATCCTTTTTCACTTATATGAGCCAATCTTTTATGCCACAAATTTGGCGAAGCATCATCCTCGACTGCATTCAATCCGCCCTTGATAAGCTTTACTTGAGTTTTATACAACGTTGAATTTACTGTACCTCTAGCAACCAACAACGATCCTTTGGTAAGCCTCCACTTGCCGTTACCAAAATGGTCGTAATCAGCTAGATCCAAAGCATGCACAGAGATCAAATTCAGACGTAGATCTGGCACATGACGCACATCTTTTAGTGTTATTGTGCATCCTGTATTGGTTTGAATGCACACATCACCAATTCCCACAATATCTACGATACTGCTATTGCCCATCTTTACTTTACCAAAGTCTCCTGCTTTGTACACAGTAAAGAATTCCTTATGAGAAGTTGCATGATAAGATGCTGCTGAGTCAATGACTCATTCATCACATGAGTCTGTAACTTGACACTCTTCTTCTTCTTCAACAGAGAGTACTACCACATCCCCAGTTGTCACGAGAGGATGTAGTATTTTCATCGTCATCCGATCTAGAGTTTCGTCGGTCTTTCTTCTCTGTTCTTCCAGGCTTTACGCTTTCTTTTTATGTGCCCTTCTTCACCGTAGTGGTAACACTTGAATTTTCTTCCTGGCCGAGACCGTGACTTATCTCTCGGATTTGTTACTTCGTCCTCTGCTCTTACTTCTCCCCGTTCTCTCGTGACAAGGGCATGGGAACCGCTTGCCCCGCAGTCTTTTCTCCTTGTTTCTTCATTAAACATCTTGTCTTTGACTTGAGACAAAGTCAGTTTTCCTTCAGGAGCAGAGTTGCTTAATGACACCACCAGAGTCTCCCAGCTGTCTGGTAAAGAACTCCAAAGTAACAGCGCCTGCAATTCTTCATCAAGTTTTATCTCCATGGTAACTAGCTGGTTTACCATGTGTTGGAAATCATTCAAGTGTTCTGCAACTGATCTTCCATCCTGATATTTTAAATTCACCAGCTTCCGAATAACAAAAGCTTTGTTTTGTGCAGTCTTCCTCTGATACATTTGTTCAATTTTGTTCCACAGAGTTTGGGCATTCGTCTCTGTGGCAACATGGTGGAATATGCTGATATCCACCCACTGCCTAATTAAACTGACGGCCTTCTGGTGTATCTTTTTCCAATCCTCATCCTTCACGTCTTCTGGCTTTTGATCTCCCTTTTCCACAGGATCATACAGGTCCTTGTAGAAAAGTATGTCCTCCATTTTCGGCTTCCAAATAGAGTAGTTTGTTGCTGTTAGCTTCACCATGGTACCTACGTTCTCCTCCATTTAATTTACACTCGGTGATACAGAGCCCAACTTAAGCTCTGATACCACTTGTTGAGCTCAAATGCGGAATAACTTGGACGTGTAAATTAAAATTCTGACGTAAACTGGTGAGCAATAATTCAGACCTAATAAATAGATCTAGCAGCGCAGCGGTGTAACTTGTAAAGTGTGCACTGAAATACTTCCCAGGAAAGAAAGGTGGATCACAACGGATCACTTAAATACCAAGTCTTTCCTTAGCCAGAACCTTTCCAGTTACAACACTAATACAAATACACACTTCTCCAGCAATCCGACAATCAGCCACGGAAGGATAACAAAAATAATTCTTTTCTGATGTGGAAGATCAGACTAAACTGCAACCACAGAGCATACTAAGAATTATTCTAACTGAATAAAATAAGCAGATAAAGAACACCAATATTTAACGTAGAAAAACTTCTAATGTGGAAAGAAAAACCACGGGACAAACTCCGAAAAATATTCCACTATATCTCGGGATATTTACAATATCCTTTCAACACTCTATCACACAAGAGATGTAAAATATAGTGTACCCAGTGAGACCCACTCCTATTCAAATATTACAAATTTTGTAATACCAAGAAGAAATAGAGATGATACCCACCCCAGTGTATTTTTCTCACACTCTTAAGATTTACTCAACACTCTATTTTTCTCTCACAAACACTCACAATGCTTGATGAAATCTTGTGTGTGTTTTGTTGCTTGTGCTTCCTTCAATTTCATTTCACGGCTATTTATAGCCAAATGAAGTTACTATTCATTTATTAAAATATTATTTATTTGTTAAGAAAAATTCAAAGAAAATGGCACCGAACACCGAAATGTGCTGGACATCACAACTGGTAGACAGAATAGAAGGAAACATATTCAGTAGCTGCTAGGCCAACAGTGCCACTCTCTTCTCCTTTGTACAAGGTGATTTGAATGCCACTGATAAATCAAAAGAGGTAAAGAAAACGGAAGCATGTATTGTACTTCGCATCATTTGTTAGCTGCAGAGTAGTATATCCATTTATGCAAGTATTCAAACAAGTGCAGCAGCAGTATGTGAATTAACTAATTATCGATAATCTATTGCATGCATAGGAATGGAAAAATCATTATTGGTTTTACAATTGCCTGCATAACTTAGTTCAACGAGAATAAACTGACAATCAAATTCAAAACCACGGCAAGAGGAAATTATAAAAAGAAGAAGAAAGCAAGTTTGAAACTTGAAACATCTAGGCAAGCTATCCTAAAAGCAGCTACTTTACATGGACACCTGAGAATAGGCAATTGTGCCTTGAAAGGCTTCATATTCTACCTGGCATCATCAATTTTCAACTGAGAGAAAACGGAATCTGCTGCACTATCGGATTCATCAAGCCTCACAATGGACGAGTCATCCACTTCACTTAGAGTGGAGAGGGAAGGAAGGCGCCTAACATTGGGCAATTGAAGTGATGCAGAAGCACTGCTTGAACTATCCTCATGAGGCTCTCTTTGTATAGCATTTGCTCCTCTCTGAAGCTGCAGTGCATACTCCAAGTCCCACAACACATCACCCATGGTTGGCCTATCAGAACCATCATCTTGTAAGCATTTTTCTACCGTCTCACTAAATTTTCTAAGTGAGTTCTGATCTATTTGGCCCTTGATGGAAGGATCAATGATGTCTTCGATTATCCCCTTGTTTTTGCAAAACATTCCCCACTCAGCCAAGTTTATCTGATCTCTAGGAAGCGACGGGTCAATGACTGGTCTTGCACATAACACTTCCAGAAGAACTACTCCAAATGAATACACATCAGATTTTTCTGTCAGCTGTTGTGACCTAAAATACTCGGGATCAAGATACCCAAAAGTGCCTTTAACACCAGTGCTAACATATGGTTGATGATCAAGAGGACCTGTCCTTGAAAGGCCAAAGTCAGCAACTTTGGCCACATGGTTCTCATCAAGCAATATGTTAGTGGACTTCACATCACGGTGAATAATTCCACCAGCGGCTCCCTTGTGAAGGTAATGAAGACCTCTGGCAGCTCCAATACAAATTTCAAGCCTTAGCTTCCAAGACAAGCTTGGCAAATTTGTATTATACAAATGGTCCCTGAGTGTGCCCTTTTCCATATACTCATAAACCAGTATCATCTCATACCTTTCATCACAATACCCAATTAAGGAAACAAGGTGCCTGTGACGAATCTTGGACAACACCATGATCTCTGTCTGAAATTCTGGAAGGCCTTGACCTGACCCTGGCTCACCCCTTTTCACAGCCACTCTCATGCCATTCTTGAGAACTCCCTTATAGACGTGGCCAAAACCACCCTTGCCAATTATCTGACTAGCATGGAAGTTCTTGGTTGCCAACTGAAGATCAAGCAAGGGAATTTTCAGCCCAAGATTTATGTGAAGAGGGGAGCCTTGGATGGTTCCCTCAGTCAATCTGCTGTGAGAACTCCCTCCTGCAGTCATGGGAACTGGCAACCAATCCGAGTTCTCTACGGGCTTTTGCTTCCTGATTTTAAGACGCCAAAGAAACCCAAGCACCGCCACCACCAAAATCAGGACCAAACCTCCAAGAATTGAACCCATCACCAATGGAAGATTATTGTGATTGGATTGGCCCAGGTCCATGGGAACAGAATCTGAGGACTCAATCATTTTCATTATTTCTAGCCCATTTAAAAATGCATTCGGTTTGGAAACATTTACAATAATAGGTGCTACACTGATCTTCATAAACCCAGATTCATCAGAGGTAACCACAAAATCATAATAATAAGGGGCAGGCAACTGATTAGATACAATGGTCTCATTATTCACCGGCATAACATAGCTATCGTGAATGTACATATTGAAAATTGTAAGATAAGGCTGTGGATTCAACAAGTCACAGAAGTGAAGGCGAAGGAGATGATCCGTGTTCTTCTCTACCGGAAGACTCCACGTGATGTTTGACAGGTTAGTGTTGTTGTTGATCTCTTTAGCAGTTCCGTAGACATCACTTGGTGCAGTAAATTTACTTGAGTTTGGACCATCAGAGTCATCACTCACATGGGACTGAATTTGACCTGTATAAGGGGTACTATTCTTAGCGTTTGCTGGATTCGTGAGATACCTATCATCTGTAATCCAGTTTCTGAGTAAATTATCATGGTCCCTTGCGACTGGTTGGCCACCGACATTCAGCCTGTGTCTGGTCTCTAACACCCGAGTGAGCAAGCCATTGTAAGGAGATAAGCCTAAGGGACGGCGATTATAGTTGAAACTCGTGACATCATTTGCGATCAAAAGGAGGGGCAGTACAAATAGTTCTATAGCATTCACAAACGCAAATGATGATGACAGAGGTCTGAAGGTGATTCTGATGCTGGAGGCAGTGCTTTTCATGAAAAACTCTTTTACTAAAACAGAGTTGTTAGTACCATTGCTGGCATCGAAATTTTTCAACAGCCAGAACCTAGGAATGGAAACGTTAAACCTAGCAGAGGAAAGATTACTCGAGGAAGAGAAAGCGAAGAAATGGAGGCGGAGCAGGTAGGTGCCGTTTGTCTCCGTGCTGAACTCATACCATGATTCATTTTTAAAAATCCTTGCTGTTTGGTAGAGAGAAGACACGGATGACTCCTTGCTCTCTGTCTTGCTGTTGGTAAAATGCGTTGCAGGGTAGTCAGGGTTTGATTCACCAACATAACCCTTACCACTTTCAGTGACGTCGCTACTTGACCCACAATTGATGAAGTACTTATCTGGGAATTTGTACCCGAGTGAAGATGAAAACTGAAGAAGAAAAACAAGTACTATAAACAGAGAGTGTTGAATTGTATGGAGCTGAAGAATGGCCATGGGAAAACAGTGCTTGGGGCTTATTTTCAGTTATGATTATTGCATCTTTGAAACTAGGGTCGGATGGGAAGAAGACTTGAGCAGAAGTCAAGTCGTCAGTTTTGATTTTTCTTCTGAAAGTTGATGTATCAACTACCGGAACTATTTGAGCCGTGAAAAATTGAAGTCTTGCTCACGGTAAAAGATGATTGGCTGAGACTTGATTATTTGTCCATAACCAATTGCCCAAGCTGGTATCCTTGTACATATTTATTATAATAATAAATATCAAAATATTTCAGTGAATGAAGTAAGAAGGGTGCTAATAAATAATAATAGAGCCAAATGGCAAGGCAATGGAGTACAAATATCTCTCAAAAGGGATGCAAATTTTCTCGAGTTTCAGAGGCACACATTTTGTCCTGGCATTCTTGGAAAGGAATAGAGCAGAAGTTCAACATTCCAGAATCCAGAGGAGAGATCAAATTAAAAACATAAGAAATGTCATTATTGCCAGCGTGTGAGCTGAATTACTAAACTAAGTAAAAAACAAGAACTCGTTAACTAGAACAATGGATTCATCGATTAGAATCTACTGGCCTGTTTGTTTTAACCTCGACCAACTTTAACGTGGTTTTAAAAGTTAAAAGACCCCAATGAACATGCTTTACAAATCGGATTTTACATCTTTCATTTTTTTTCCATTTTTTAAGAATTGATTTTTACTGAAAACCAATTAGGCTCTATTTTTTTTATCTTTAATTAGGTAAAGAAAAACAAGAGGAGAAAATATTTAAATTAAAAAAGAATATATATATATATATATAATATTACTTTTAAAATTTAAATTTCCTCTAATTTCTTGAGGTTCATTGCCCTGCTCGGATTATTTGCAAACTTTTATTATTTATTTACCTCAATTATACTTTTATTTACGTATAATTTTAGTTTTTTAATTTTAATTTCTTATATTTATTTTTATATATTTTAAAATATTTAAATTAAGTTTGATATCCAAAATTTCATATAATAACTAATAAAAAATAATATATTATTATTTATATAAATTTGCAAGGAATAAAATGATAAAATAAAATTAAAAAAGGTTTTTATTATGCTTATATAAATTAATATATTTAAAAATTTTAGATATTATTTACTAATCTATATAAATTAATAATATGTCATAATTTTATTTTATTGTTTTCTAATTATTGAATTATTGTTAAAACTATAAGAATAATTGGGCATAAAGTAAAATATAGGAAAAAATATAATTCAACATTTTTATTTGTATTAATAGATTTTTCTTTGAGTTAGTTTAATTACGGGAAAAAACAAATTAACGTTATAAAAAGAGTCTGTCTTTTTATAGAAAATTTAAATTTGACTGTTGTAAAAAAGAAATAAAATATGATGTTTTAAAATATAAAATATTGTTAAAAAGCCACTAACAATTGATTTATAAATTGTAAGATAATTTAAACAAAAATTTAAATTTAAATGCAACAAAAATAAAAAAATACAGATAAAAAAAGAGAAAAGAAAGTGTCACAAGAATGTAAGATTTTTTTCGTATTAGTTCTCTTATAGGGATAATTCTCAATTCTTATTCAAAACTTAAATTTTTTTTTTCTTTTAAAGAAATTTTACATAAATATTTATAAAAAATAAAACTCTAAAATGTTTAAGTAATAAACAAGTATAATAACAATACTTTAAGTAAAACTTCTAAAAGATTTTATAATTAAGTTCACTAAATATAATAAAATCTAAAAAAAACTTAATAATTAATCTGATCTAACCCACTAACCTAGAACGTAATAAACCACTCAATTAAAATATAAAGTTTTGTCTCAAAATACAAATAAAATTAAAAATTAGATTAACATAAATTGAATTTGGTTCTATTCTCTATAATTTTCAATTTGAATACAAAAATTCACTTTTAGATTCTTCTCTTCCATGTTTTTTGACGTTTTAAATATCGTTGTCATCATTTTATTTGCAATTCATTGAACTTTCTTTATTTTTTATTTTGTCATAGAACTTTCAAATTTTTGTAAGAGATCCATTCATTTGTTTTTTTTTTATTTATTCATCATTTTTCTTCTTTATTGGTTCTCACTATTTCTTTTACAATAAAATTATACATTTATTGTAACAATCAAACAGCTACATATACTTTTTGTGTAACATAATTTTCTTTTTAAAATAAGATAAAATTAGTATTTTTGTTATTTAACTTTAGATCAAATTTGATTTTATTTTCTAACTTTAGGTTGATTCATTTTGGTATTTTAACTTTTAAAAATATTTTAAATATGACATTTTTTTGGTTAAAAACTTTAACTCTATTAATATTTTTGTTTGTCTTTTTCTACGAGGCATATTGTTCTGCACTGTTCATCGTTTTGTTCTTTAGGTTCGTGCACTATTCATCATTTTTTCCTCAATGACAAAGATAAGAATTACATCTTCATAGTGCAACAAGTCCATGATTCTCGATTACTGTTGCATCTTATAGCCAAAATCTTTTTCATAAGGATATCTTCTGTGCAATTGGCTAGATCCCTCCTACACAATTCATGAATGTCTTTGAGGAGGTTTACAAATTTGCAAGGGTTCAAACACTAATTGCTTTATGCAGTATGGTTCTAGACTACTGGTTTACGATAGATTTCATTGATACATTTGAAAGATTTGATATCTAATTGGTGGGTCTCACAGGGATCGAAAGATAAGAGATGTATTCCTTGACTTTCTTCTTTGAATTTTTAGGCCTAATGTTACCACATTTGTTGTTCAGGTTAAGATTTTTGCTACTAGATTCTGATCCACGAGTCATGAAATTTCATCCATATTAGGGAAGCTTGGGGATATAGTTGATTTATTTGGGTTCTTGTATTTGGCACAAAACAAGGACAAAAGCAAATAAAATTAAAATATTCTGTAGCTATTGGTGTGAAGAATGCACTGGTTATGTTGGTTGTGATTAATATTTTAGACTTCTTTAAGGTTGTCTAACAGGAATCACAAGATGGGATTTGTAATGATGTATTTCTTCACTTTTTTCTTTGAATTTTTAGGCCTAATGTTACAACTTTTGTTGTTCGGACTAAGATTTTTTCTACTAGATTCTAATCCACGTGCCATGAAATTTTATTGATAATGGGAAGCTTGGGGTTATAGTTGGTTCATTTGGATTCTTGCATTTGGCACAAAACAAGGATAAAAGCAAACCAATGAGAATATCCTATAGCTATTGGTATGAAGAATGTACTTATTATGTTGGTTGTGATTAACATTTTAGGCTTCTTTACTTTCTTGGTTCCCAAGGCAAAAGGAAAATTATTGAAGGAGATATCAAGTGAAAATGATGAAGAAAGTGGAATGAGAGAAGAGTCAGAACAATTATAATTTAAAAATAACATTATACATATACGAGAAAAAAAGTGAAATTGGAGATTTGAAAAAAAAAATAATGAGTAGTATAAAATAGTACATGTAACAAAAAAAGTAAAAAAAAATAAAAGAATTAATGTTTTTAACAGAAAATAACTTATTTAAAATAATTTAAATGTTAAAGGATTAAAATGAATCAAAATAAAGTTGAAAGAAAAAAAATTAATTTTCACTTTTAAGTTGGAGGATGAAAATATTAATTTTGTTTAAAAATAATTATTTTTAAATTTATATTTTAATTTTATTTTAAAAAATTAAATAATAATTATACTTTTATTCTTTATAAATTTCAATTTTAGAAATCAGTAATTTAGGGTTTTTTTAATTTTTCAAAAATTAAATTTTAAAAATAAATTTTAAGAAAAAAATAAAAATAAATCTTATTTGTTAAAATTTAGTCTTCAAAACTGTTTTTAAGATGAGAAAATAAAAAGTAAAACCAAAACACTTTAAAGATTATTTTTTTTAGTTTTAAAAAATAAAAATTTAATTTTAAAAATAGCTTATTAAACACATTTTTTTAACTTTTAAAAAGAGAAAATCATTTTTAAAATTAGAAAACAAACAAATTCTTGGTATACTTTCAATTGCTCCAATTAAATTTTCACATTTTTTAAATTAAATATAAATGATTCCAGCATTAATGTTTCATCTAATAAATAAGAGAGATTTTTTTTTTAAATTCTACTTAATTAAACATCAATCAAACATACCGTTAACTTTTTGTTTTAGGATGGAGTTTATAACAAGGAAGCAAAATTTTAGATAAATTCTTAATTTAGTTCTTGAATTATAAAATTTGACTAAAGTTAGTGTTTTAAATTTAAAAATTTAAAACTCTAAAATTAATAATAGTCAATCATTTTATTTTTTTATTGTTAAGAGATGTTAAAATTAAATAATAAAATGATAATTTGTTAAATTAAGTGACATGAAAAAATACAAAATATTATTTTAAGAGTTTCTAGAACTAGTTTATTTTATTTATTTACTTTTGAGATTTTCGAGAACTGAAGTCTTTTCTTCTTCCCTTTTTTTGATTCCTCTTATTCTCTGGTTATTTCCACTACATTCAACCATCACTCTCTGTTATTGATGTCGTTATTATTTGGACAAAACATCGTTGACAATCTTCTTCTCTCAATTCCAAGTCTTGGTGGTACTATAATTTACTTTACCATTTTCGACATTTTGTCTACCATCTCCTTTGTCTCCAACCACTTTCTTTATGGTAGATGTTGTTATTTGCCCAAAATGCGATCCCTCTTTCCTCACCCCAGGCCTATACTACGATTCAATTTGCTATCATTGATGTTTTCTCCTCTTTCTCCAATTTTGCTAAACACCTATTGTTGTTAATGTCGCTATTATTTGACCAAAATTTCATTGAAACATTTGGTTGAACATAGTTACAGGGAGGTAAACCTTATTGATGTGGTGACACATACAAAAAAAATGTCATAGAAGAATATGAACTAAAAGATGGGAAGAAGAAAAAATAATATTATTGATTGAAAATCTTAAACTCAAAAATAAAAAATAAACTATTTTTAAAAAAATTCATAAAATACTGTTATTTTATATTACTCCACACTCAATTTTATTGTTTTTCAATTATAGGAAATAACATTTAAAATTTTAGAAATTATTTAAAATTTTAATTTTAAAAGATTGATTTAAACAATATTGTATAATTAAAAGACTAAAATAAATGTTTAGTAGTGGAAATTTTTTCTCTCCAGATGATCTAAGTGATATTAATCATTGATATATTATTCTTTATATTGAATGGTGAATATTATTTAACTGAAACTTGATAAAAAGGTAATTAATGTAAGTTTTTTCTTAACGTTTTAGTCCTCGTTCTGACTGGATAATTGGAAACAAGTCTTGTTCATTTGAAAAGAAACTGTTTAAGATTTTATTTTTCTATTATTCTACTTTATGAGCTGAGGTGATAGTTGTTCCTCTAACTTTTGTTATGAATGAATGCGGCTTGGCTCAACAAGGTGATTTGATGACATAGATAGATGCAAATAAAGCCAAAGTTCATTGCTCTTTCTTTGAGCATAGCTAATAAGGCTTTTATTTGCTTAATTCAAATTGTTTATCTGTTATAAAGTTTTATCTACAATTGGACTTATCAATTCTCTTTATTGAATTATTGGGGGTGTTTGTCATATTGAGTAGATGCATGTCAATGTCGCTAGTTTATTATTTCTGTTGGAAAGTAGAATGATAATAAACCGGTAGCTTGCTATTTTGTAGTTAAGGGTATGGTCAGCTGCTTAGTTTTCAAGTGTAAATAATTATTGGGTGGTCACTTTCAAATGTTGTTCTTTTTATTTATTATCAGTAAGATAATAAAAAATGTGCATAGTGAATGATTTACTGACTAAAAGTTTCGGAAGTTCACGACGACGACAATTGTGATATATATATATATATATATATATATCCTCTTCCATAAAAAATATTTCAACAAACTTTTAGACTCTATATATTGTTTTTGACTGGTAATTTATATCTAATTTTTTGTAAGATATTTGTTTGTTAAACTCTCAAATGTTACTTTGAATTTAATTACTGCATACCTGATATCAACTGAATAATTTCCAAGTACACAGACTATCCTTTATCCTATTCGTATCATATTCACGAGCACTATTCTTGTTCTCATTGAATACATCAGATACAAAAGCGGAATTATTTAATTGCTAATTACTTATATTTTGAAAAGGCATAATAATAAGTTTGCATTTTAGAAAAAGACAATCCACTTTTAGCAACTAGATGTTTTTTTTATACAAAGAGGAATGATTTATAGTATCTTTCAATTCAAAGGTTTACAGAAAAGGATGATTCCCGTTTATGTTGTATTCTTCTGGTCTAATCTTTGACTCAGGTACATGGAGATAATAAGTATTTGTTTCTAAGGACATCGGATTAAATGAGTTTTGTTTAGAAATTAAAAGAGAAACGTTCATTTTACACATTAGCTGGCAGCGATTTATATTTTACAATCCTAACTAAGGTTTCTTGTAGGATATTCGGTATCCACCATTCCCGGAAACAATGGCATTTGGTAATAGCCACAAAAAACTGGGGATTGTTGAAGATGAACCTTCAAGAACTTGTTTAGTTCATATAACTAATTTTTGAGCGGAAGTTGATGCTTTTAATTTTTGCTATCTTAGTATTTGCAACAGGAATTCGTATACTTGAGCTTTGGTGATGTTCAATGAGTTTGGGTTGCTTCTTAACTAATTTGTTTAGGTTATTATTCTAACCGGTATATGCTTCAGTTATACATTCATTTGATGAAGTCTTGAACTAGGTTTCTACGGTGGATACTTTAACTAAGTAATGATAATTTAAAGTGTATTTGATTGGAGGAAAATAAACAAGAATGAAATGAAAGAGAGGACATTTTTAAATTTTACTTTGTATGGTTAAAATATTTTGAAGGAAGAGAAGGTAAAATAAGGGAGCTAAAATTCCTCCACTCTCATTTTTGCTTTACCTCCAAAAATGAGAATATTTGGAGGGAAGAAAAGTGATTTTTATTACGATTACACATCCACTAACGTTGAATTTATCTAAATTTTTATATACAAAATTATTAAGATAATTCTATTCATCTGTCTATCTACGGAGAGAAAAGTTTCTTTCATGATCATCAATGTTGACAAAAATAAATAAATATCCTTGATGGCCATCAACGTATGGCATACAACACAAAACAGAAATCCTATTCCTTTATCATGGATGAATTTATGTATTGTATAGGTTTATAAATATATGCTAAGTTTTCAAAAAAAATTATTTTGTTGATAATAAAAATGTAAATTAAGATATAAAAATATAAACATTGGATGTTCAATTAGTAAATCATCAAAAATTAATTGGTACGAAAATGTTTGGTCTCAAGTTTCCCAACATGTATTATAACCTAATATATGTTTCCTTAATTAATATGCATTCAGACTTACTAACAATTATAAAAATTTTACTTTATTTTAATTTAGTGTTTTATTTTGAAAAATTTGCCCACAAATACCAAATTCCAACTATTCAGCATTATCAACCAGCCGAGCTTCTCTCCCGAACAAAATTTGCCTACATTTTAATCTTCTATTTGCCATCTCAATTTGGGAAATACTTACTATGGCTGGAAGGGTTTGAATTTGATATTGCGTCAGCTTGAGAGAAAACGGAAATTGCTGCACCATCGAATTCTTCACCCCACACAATGGACGAGCCATCCACTTCGCTTAGAGTGGATAGTGAAGGAAGACGCCTAACATTGGGCAATTGAAGTGATGCAGAAGCACTGCTTGAACTATCCTCGTGAGGCTCTCTTTGTATTGCATTTGCACCTCTCTGAAGCTGCAGTGCATACTCCAAGTCCCACAACACCTCACCCATGGTTGGCCTATCAGAACCATCTTCTTGCAAGCATTTTTCTACCGTCTCACTAAACTTTCTGAGCGAGTTTTGATCAATTTGGCCCTTGATGGAAGGATCAATGATGTGATCGAGTATCCCCTTGTTTTTGCAAAACAATCCCCATTCAGCCAAATTCACCAGCTCCCTTGGAAGCGATGGGTCAATGGCTGGTCTTGCGCACAAAACTTCCAGAAGAACTACCCCAAATGAATACACGTCAGATTTTTCTGTTAATTTTTGCAACCTGAAATACTCAGGATCAAGATACCCAAAAGTGCCTTTAACATCTGTGCTGACATATGGTTCAAGATTAACTGGACCTGTTCTTGAAATGCCAAAGTCACCTACTTTAGCCTCGTAATTCTCATCAAGCAATATGTTGGTGGACTTCACGTCGCGGTGAATGATTCCCCCGGCAACTCCTTTGTGAAGATAGTGAAGACCTCTGGCGGCTCCAATGCAAATTTCAAGCCTCTGCTTCCAAGATAAGCTTGGCAAATTTGAATTGTACAAATGGTCTCTCAGTGTCCCTTTTTCCATGAACTCGTAAACTAATATCATCTCACCTCTTTCGTCACAATACCCAATTAAGGAAACAAGATGTTTGTGATGAATCTTGGACAGAACTATGATCTCCGTCTGAAATTCGGAAAGGCCTTGACCTGAGTGGCTTGACCCTGACTCACTCCTTTTCACAGCCACTCTCAGGCCATTTTTTAGAACTCCCATATACACGTTGCCGAAACCACCCGTGCCAATTATTTGATTTGCATCGAAGTTGTTTGTTGCCAGTCGAAGATCAAGCAAAGGAAGTTTGAGTCTAATATTTATGGCGTGAGAACTCCCTCCAGCAGTAACGAGAATTGACAGTGGATTGGAATTTTCAACGCGCTTTTGCCTTCTGATTTTAAGAGGCCAGAGAAACAGAAGCACCATCACAACAAATATCATGACCAAACCTCCAAGAGTTGAACCCAGCAACATTGGAAGATTATTATGATTGGATTGGTCTAGGTCGTCCATGGGAACAGAATCTGAGGACTCAATCATTTTCATTATTTCTAGCCCATTTAAAAATGCATTCAATTTGGGAACATATGCAATAATAGGATCTACACTGATCTTCATAAACCCAGAGTCATCAGAGTGAACCACAAAATCATAATAATAAGGGGCAGGCAACTGATTAGAAACACTGGTGTCATTATTCACTTGCATGAAGTAGCTGTCGTAAATGAACATATTGCAAACTGTAAGATAAGGCTTTGGATTCCACAAGTCACAGAAGTGAAGGCGAAGGAGATGATCCGTGTTCTTCTCTACCGGAAGACGCCACGTTATGTTTTACAGGTTAGTGGTGTTGTTGATCTCTTTAGCAGTTCCGTAGACATCACTTGGTGCAGTAAATTTACTTGAGTTTGGACCATCAGAGTCATCACTCACATTGTACGGAATTTGACCTGGATAAGGGGTACTATTCTTAGCGTTTGCGGGATTCGTGAGATACCTATCATCTGGAATCCAGTTTCTAAGTAAATTATCATCACCTCTCGCCACTGTTTGACCACCAACATTAAGCCTATGTCTGGTCTCCAACACACGAGTGAGCAAGCCATAGTAAGTAGATAAGTCTAAGGGAAGGCGAATATAATCGAAACCCGAGTCATCATTGGCGATCAAAAGGAGGGGCAGTACAAATAGTTCTATAGCATTCACAAAGGCAAATGATGATGACAGAGGTCTGAAGGTGATTCTGATGCTGGAGGCAGTGCTTTTCATGAAAAACTCTTTTACTAAAACAGAGTTGTTAGTACCATTGCTGGCATCGAAATTTTTCAAGAGCCAGAACCTAGGAATGGAAACGTTAAATCTAGCAGAGGAAAGATTACTCGAGGAAGAGAAAGCGAAGAAATGGAGGCGTAGCAGGTAGGTGCCGTTTGTCTCCGTGCTGAACTCATACCAAGATTCATTTTTAAAAATCCTTGCTGTTTGGTAGAGAGGAGAAGAGAGTGATGACTCACTGCTCTCTGTCTTGCTGTTGATAAAATTTGTCGTAGGGTAGTCAGGGTTTGATTCACCAACGTAACCCTTACCACTTTCAGTAACATCGCTACTTGACCCACAATTGATGAAGTACTTATGCGGGAGGTTGTAGCCGAGTGAAGATGAAAACTGAAGAAGAAAAACAAGTCCTATAAACAGAGGGTGTCGAGTTGCATGGAGCTGAAGAATGGCCATGGAAATAAAATAAAATAAAATAGTGCTTGATGATTAATTTTTGCTACGATTAGAGCATTTCCAAAAACTAGGGGCTCGGAAATAAAATGCACATGAATTCGGATGAGAGGTAGACTAGACTATTAGAGGTCGAGTCTTCATCTATGGATTTTTCTTCTTCTTTTTTTTTTTTTCTTTTTTGTCAATTTAATTTATAGCTTAAGGGAATTATTTGAGCCATGCAAATTGGAAGTCATGCTCGCGTCAAAGATATTCTTTCTCTAACATCTTTCTCATATTAGATTTTTCTTTTTATCGCTTTTTTTTTTCTCATATTTCTCATTTTTTTTAAAATCAAATTTGATAAGAATTCAAAATCAACTTATTTACGCAATTTTTTGGATAAGTTATACAGGCATCTTTTGTTTTGGTAAATATTATTAATTTTTGTGTTATTTTTAAATGAGAGTATTTATATGAATATTTTGAATAGTAACATTTTCAATAAATATTCTTTTTTTTATCGAGACATATAATTATTTTTATATTATGTATTTTATTTTTAATTAATATTTTAAGTTCTTTATACTTTTTTAAAATCGAGAATGATTTTTAATAATTTTTTAATATTTTATATACTTTTTAAAAATTTATTAAATTTTAAAATAGTCATAAATTATATGTTTAATTAATTATTTTAAAATTATATCAACGATACTCATCTAATACATGAAAATTACTAATTCTTTGTAAGAAATGTGAGAGAATTTATATTTAAAAAATTGCTAATTTTATTATAAAATTAAACGTAAAATTAAGATGAAATTTTTAAAAATAAAGATAATAGATAATTAAAAAGAAATAAATTATCTTAATTTCATTATGCGCAGGCTTAATGCACATGGATATGTCTTTTTATAGGATTAAGTCAATAATTAAAAGTAACATTTTAAGTATAAATTAAATAAAGAAGTTACAATCTTTAAAGCTTAGATAGTATAAAACGGTTGAAACCTAGACATTCATTCGTACCAATTCACAGGAGTCAATCTTATTAGAAAAAAAATTTTGGAACAAATATCTAATAAAAGGAAAGAGTACACCATTATTTAATATATTATTAAATAATACTTCATTTAAAATTTTGTTACAAAAACTAAGTGAAAAAATCATACCAGAGGAAAATAAGTGTAAAACGTATTTATTTCTTTCGTTATGCAGATAATAATTCTAACATGAAAAAATTTAATTTTGTCAATTATCAAAAGTTTTACATGACAGTAACTTTGTAAAAATATATGCTAGATTTTCACATAAATAAATTTGTTAAACATTTAAATCTTTATTCTTTTGAATATTATGGATAAAAAAAATTTCAAATATATATATATATATATATTTAGTTAAATATATATATATATATATATTTTTATCACCTTTTAATATACATTTCTTTCAATTGAGTAATACATGTAACATTATTTTAATATGTAATTAGTAGGGTCATTTTTCTTTAAAAGAAATCACAAATTCCTCACATATGTTGAATTACAAATCTAAATCATGTGCATTCTTTACTTGCTTATCATAATGCTAAACTTTTAGCATAATTAGATAATGCATTCATTAAAATTTATTTCATATATCGCTATGCAATGGTTATATCACCATATGTGAACGATTAGCATGTATATGATCAATCATTTTGAGAGTCGAATAAATAACATACATTTGTATAATTAATAAAGTCTAATTTTGGTAAATTTAAGTAAAATAAACTCATATCCATTATACCTTTAAAGTAGCAAAATATATGTTTCACTTTATTCCAATCCTTTCTTGTAAGTGTGTATCTTACTAACAAGTTAATTACAAATAATATATCACGCGTATTTGACAAGCAAAATACACTAGTACTTCAATTATACTAAGATAATACACTTATAACCACACAGTTCTTTATCTTTTTTCTTTATATTTAAAAAAATATTTGTTAACATATAGTGACCTCACAATTATTAGAAGACACAATAGATGTGATTTATCTATATAGAATCATTTCAACACCTTTTTCATAAATATTTTATTGTCTACATATTCAAGTTCTGATCCAATGCAAAACTTTGTCTTTGCAACATCTTTCGTCTCAAATTCTTCTTTTGCGGAATTTACTATTTTTGAAATCTATTCAAGAATGATAATAATATTTAAATCATTAACATAAACAATTGCCACGTCTTTTCATAAAAATTAATGACCAAATGGGATCATTTTTATATCTTTTTCTCACAAATATTCACTAAGGTGATTATATGACATGTACTAGTGATTTATTCAATTTGATTGAATAATTTTCTTTAGAATTTGAATTGAATGATTTTAGAAAATTAAAAATTTTATGTAGTTGTTTGTGGGTAAATGTACCAATCAAAAAATAATAAACGCATTTTAAAATAGTTTCTAAAATATCGTCCCACAAAAATGATTTTCAAATACCAAGAATATTTTAGTTCAATTATTTGAACTCAAAAAATGTAAAATTAAATAAAATAAGAATTTAAATATAAAATTAATTAAAAGAAAATTAAAAAATACAACCTATAACAATAAATTAATAGAGATGAAATATAGTGCATATGATTTCACATTTACAGTTTTTTATATTTACTTTTAAACTAATTCTAGTTCTAATTTCTTTATTATTGTCAACTACTCGTATTAAATTCATTAATACTCAATAGTCATACAATGTTAATATTCTTTTACCTAAGCTATTATTCTTAATGGTTATGCAAGATAAAAGGAACAGAAAGCATAAAGAACTTACAAGTTATTAATTTGATAATGATTGAAAAAGAAGAATTAAGTTTGGTACACCTAATTCTTTATCTTATTTTACTCTATAAATCCATTAACCATATGCGGTACAGTCGCTTACAATATAGTTAATTATGATATGTTTAAAAGTTATTAATTTTGAACATATAAATATAGCGCAATAGGATAAACATTAATCAATAGAGGAAACAAAAATTATCATCAATCACAAAGAACACATAAAGTTATGCAAAAGATCTACCATAGCCCTAATTATGAATTTAGTTAAACCTAATGAAATAAGAAATTAAAGTAATAATAAATCATCCATAATTATTTGAAAAGTAAATGCAAACTAGAGGAGTTCCTAATGGAGATATGTTTTATTTCTAATAAAGTTATAGCCTTTAGGATTCTTTAAATAAGGTTTAGAATCAATAAGAGATGATGGTTGTTACCTCTAAGAGATATGTTTTATTTCTAATAAAGATATGACGTATCAAGAGAAAAATATATGACTTGCCAAATTTAAAATTCAAATTCTCTCCTCATAATTCCTTTAAAAATCTCTAAGTTAGATGTATTAGAAGGGGAGCACAATCATGCACGATCCTACTTATGGCTCGAAGCAACAACAATGGTTTTTCCTCTAGAATGGTGGGGTGCTCTTTCATTCTTGCAATTCACAATCCTTTTCTCCTTCTTACTTTGCCTCTGTTTTTGTCATATCTTCCATCCACAAGCGTACGCTAACATCTAAGGATCACATGCCTCTCTTCCTTTTCTTCTACTACAAAAACCCTTGCTTTTCCCTACATCGAAGTTGCAAAGTTTGATCGCTTGTCTGACTTGCTTTATGTGTTGGATTTGTGATGAGTCCCACATCGGTTGAGGAGAGTGACTTATCAGTCTTTAAATAGCTGTGGCGTCCTTCCTTCTAGCATGAGGCCTTTTCCTAGTGTGTCATATCTGGGAGAAACAAAATCGTGAGGGGTTAACCCTCAAAGCGAATAATATCATGCTAACCGGTGAACTGGGTGTATGTTATCATTTGGTATCAGAGCCTGGGCCGAAGCCGGTAGACCTTATCGGTGTATCCGTGGCGGCTTAAGTGCCTTATCGGTGCGTCCGTGGCGGACTCTCTTGAAAAGGGAGGGGATGATGAGTCCCACATCGGTTGGGGGAGTGACTTATCAGTCTTTAAATAGCTGTGGCGTCCTTCCTTCTAGCATGAGGCCTTTTCCTAGTGTGTCAATCGGTGGACTAGGTGTATGTTATCATTTGGTATCAGAGCCTGAGCCGGAGCCGATGGACCTTATCGGCGTATCTGTGGCGGCTTAAGTGCCTTATCAGTGCGTCCGTGGCGGACTCCCTCAAAGAGGGAGGGGATGATGAGTCCCACATCGGTTGGGGGGAGTGACTTATCAGTCTTTAAATAGTTGTGGCGTCCTTCCTTCTAGCATGAGGCCTTTTCCTAGTATGTCATATCTGGAAGAAACAAAACCGTGAGGGGTTAACCCTCAAAAGGGGATGATGAGTCCCACATCGGTTGGGGGGAGTGACTTATCAGTCTTTAAATAGCTGTGACGTCCTTCCTTTTAGCATGAGGCCTTTTCCTAGTGTGTCATATCTGGGAGAAACAAAACCGTGAAGGGTTAACCCTCAAAGCGGACAATATCATACTAACCGGTGAATTGGGTGTATGTTATCAATTTGTGACTTTGGTAAACTCAATTACATTTTATGAAGGGCATAACGGGATTGAGACATTTAGTAGGGATGTGTTAATCTTTCATGACATAATTAAATATAGGTACGTATAAGTTTTTGTTTTGCAAGTTTTGATTTTTTTAATTATTGTCTGTTTAGATCGTTGTTAACAACTAATTTTAGTGAAATGGCTTCACAAAATCCTAAAAGCATTAAAAAGTTCATATGTTTTGTGTTACGTGAATCTCAGGTGTAGGGTTTTTTGCAATTAATTTTATTAAGAATTAGATTATTCATACACTTTATGTAATATTAATTTTTCAAGGATATGTATTTGAGAACTTGATGGAGAAGAAAGGGATATTACTTGTGATATTGTTGATAATGTTGAGGCTTCTATATTTTATAAGGAGGGTATGTGTTGAAGAATGATGGTGTTGGTAGGGATAAAGATGATGATTTTGTGAAGTTTAAAGAGTGAAAAAGGAGAAAGAATGATGGAAAAAAGGGAGATTGAAGAAGATGAATTAATTAATAATTTTTAAAAATAATATAATTTTTTTAGATAATTTTTTATAAATATTAATTTTTAAATAATAAAATATTAAAAATAATGATGACCCGACAATAATGAGTTCGATTTGCATTATACAACTCATCAAATAACATTGTATAGTTGATTGTAGAATATTCATAAGTTTTTTTAAGGACTAATTTTAAAGGGCGTTAATTTTATAAAGATAAAAAATACAATCAAACTTATTATATATAAATTATTTAAAATAAGTTATTTTTAAGATTATTTTTTATAACTTTTTTAATTAATATTCACATATGTCCAAGGATACATGTGGATAATTGGAAAACTTGCATAAAATCTATTTAACAGGTACCCACGAGTATGAAGACTTAAGAAAATTGTTTAAATTTTAAAACATAACAACAAAATATAATAGAGAGCAATTTTAATATTGATTGTTATTTATATAGTTTATATTTCTTTTTTTATGAATTATTTTTCATTATATACCTGATTTTCTTCCTGGAATCATTCATATACATGATTTCTTTTTATAATTACTTCTTTCAACACCAAAAGGTCTATTGAAATTATTACTAATTCTACTTGTTTTGTCTATCCTATTAAATTTATAGGTCTTGAAGTTACCATACTCTTTACATGAAGAGAAAATGATACAAAATTTGAAGAGACAGCAATCACTCCAACATCTAATTCTTCAAGTAACAATAACTTTAACACGAACATGCATTAACACCACAACCAATTCAATACTTAGATCATGATATTAGTAGCATCACTAAACAAATCATTAATGAAGAAACACATAATCAACACCAAATGATGACAAAAAACAAAGATGCTATCTTCAAACCAAAGAGATAGTATGTAGGATCTATGGGAAAAAAAACTAACAAGTAAGAATTAGAAAAGTGTGCACTACAGAGACCAAACTAGAAATTATTCACGGACCTTAGTACCCTTTCAAGGTTAGGAAAATATTATAAAATGCTAATAGGTGTTAAAAACAAAGTATAAGCCTGATGGTGAAATAGAATGAATAAAAGTAAGGTTGGTGGCTAAAAGGTTTGTGAATACCCAATTTTATCCGAGTCCCTGTCACAAATAAATTTCAAAACAAAAAATTAAATATAATAATTTCTTTTTTTAAGCGGTTAAGAAAATAGATAAAAAAAACTAATTTAAAATTTAAATTCAAATTTTTAATTTTTAAATGTAAAATCAGATTTAGAAATAGTCAAAATAGTTAGTAGATTTTTAGAAAAATAGATAAAAAAAATGATTACTGGTCATCGAAAAATAAGGGAGCCTTTATTAGGATCTAGGGTTTTAAAAAATGCTTATAAATAGGAAGCTTAGGTATTCAGAGAGGGGCATTTTGCAGGTGGACACCTTTTATTTTCTTTACGGATATACTTTGAGAGTACAGAAAGAAAAAAAGAGAGAATTCAAGAGAGAGAGAGCTCGAGAAACAGAGAGAAAGAGGAAAGAGCTGAGAGTTAAAGCATAGTCCTAGAGATCAATTGGAAAAAACATATCTAGAAGGTTGAAGGAAAAGTCAACTCAAAAACTCTGAGTCATTACAAATAAGTCAACAAAAATATAATTCACTTCTCTTTATCATTCAGTAAGAACTACTATTTCCTTTTTCTTTTGTTATTCCTTTTTTCTTTTACTCATCATATCTTTATGTATTTTTTTTTTCATCTATATTAAAATGTTTTCTTTTTACAAATCTTAGTTTATCTAACCTAAAAACTTTTCCTTTTCTTATAAACCTACAAAATTTTTAATTTTTCTTTTAATTCTAAAATTTTTCTTTCTGCAAATCCCAATTTTTTTAAACATGAAATATCTATTTGTTTTGTAAACAAAAATATTTTTTTTTATCCCAAAAATTATTCCTTTTGTAAAATTCTAAAGAATCTAATTTTTCTCTAATAACTTTTTTTTAATGATAAATCCTCTTGTTTATTTTTTCATAAACATAAAAATCCTAATGTTCTTTTAACCCTAAAAACCCCCAGTCAAACCCTAAAAAAAATTTAAATCCATGAAAATTAATTTTTTTTTCAAACTCCGAGTATTACCTTTTTTGTAAACCTTAAAAATAAACTTTTTTTTTTCTAACTTTAAATTATTCTTTTTTGCAAACTTTAAAAATAATATTTGTTTTTCTAACCCAAAATCATTCAATTTTTTTTTTGCAAGGTCTAAAACAAATTATTTTTTTTTAACCCTAATAATTTTGCAAATGATAAAAATTTAATTTTTCCAAATCTTAAAAATTCTTTTTTTTCATAAATTCTAAAACCCTAATTTCTTTGCATATCCTAACCTAAAAAAAAATTATTTCCTAAATTGAATAAGAGTTATTTACTCATCATTTTTGTTTGCTCTTGTATTTATTTATTTGTTCTGTATGTCTCTCGTTTGTTTTTTTTTTTTTTGCGTGCAAAAATCTCATATTAAAAGATATATCAATTTTTTATTATTAAAAAAAAAGAGTCTTTTGAGTCCACGCAACGACCAAGTAATTTTGATAGAGTAGATGATCCACCTTCAACGTTGCTTGGATCGTAAGGGTTTATTAAGTAGCCGTGTGCTAACTTGAATCCTGTGCAGGAGTAAATTTACTTAAAAATAATAATAAAGAAAAATCAAGTTTTTCAAAAAAATAAAAAAGACAGAAAATCTTTGAAATTTATCCAAAATACAATTTTTGAAAAAGAACTACGTGATAACTTTGATTCTTAATTACATACGGAGGATACGTAGGAGCGGGAACCTGAGCTGTCAAGTCCAAATTTTTTAAAATTTTTTTTTTCAGGTTGAAAATATTTTTAAAATTGTTTTAAACTAAGATTAATTTCTAGCACATTTTTTTATAAAAATAAAAAAAAAATTTTATTTTATTTTAAAAAATAGAAAATAGAAAATAAAAAATAAAAAATAAAGTGTTAAGATAAATTTTTTTACTATATATTTCTTTAATACAAAAAATGAAATAACTCATTCCTTTAATTTAAATAATTTTTATTGTATTTCCTCATTTAAAAAAAATAAAATTAAAATCTCTCAAAAAATTTGTAAAAATTAGAAATAATCTAAAAATAATAAGAAGAAGAAATTTGAAAATAATAAAAAAAAATATTAATTAGTTTCTTTTAGAGTGAAATAAATGTTTTTAAAGTTAAAATAAAATTTTGCACAATTAATTAGAATGTAACTGTTTTAACCAACAGACGTCGTAAGGTGCTAATACCTTCCTTACACGTAAACGACTCCCGAGTTCAAATCTGGTTTTGAAGATCTTTTTTTAATTAAAAGTTTTTCCAATGTTTTCTTTAATAAACTTTGGTGGCGACTCCCTGTCATCGCCTTCCTGTCGTGGGCCCGTTTGCGACAAGGTTCCAATAAATGTTTGGACTTGGTTATGATAAAACAATTAGTCTAGTGGTGAAAGCAAATGCAGTAAGGATCACTCTACTAATTACAATACATTACAACTAAGAAATTCTACATTTGGATGTAAACAATGCTTTCCTAAGTGGAATACTCAAAGAAACTATTTTTATGAGGCAGCTAAAAGGTTTTGTAGATATAAGAAGGATACATGCGTGCAAGCTCACTAAAGTCATTAATGGCCTAAAATATGCTCCAAGATAATGGTATGACAAGCTAAGAATAGCTCTACTCAATTAGAGATTCAAAAACACTAAAAGTGATTCCTTATTTTATATCCTCATAAGTAAGAATCATATAACATTCTTATTGGTTTATGTTGATGACATTATTATTACCAGCAACAATAAACAATTTTTAAACTCAAGAATATAAAAATTAAATGTTGTGTCATTAAAAGATCTTGAAAATTTGCATTACTTTTTAGGAGTAGAAGTAAGCAAGGATGTAGGTTGTATCTACTTGAAACAAACTAAGTATGTGTTGGACCTCTTAAGGAGGTTTAACATGGTGAATGTCCAACACCCATGGTGACTGAAAAGGTAATATTAGTAAAAAGAGATTTAATGAGCAACTCAACTAAGTATAGAAGGGTACTTGGTGCCTTACAGTACTTAACAAATGCTATATCAAACATCATTTACTCTATAAATTGATTAAGTTAGTACATGCAAGCTCTAACAACACTTCATTAGCAGTACATAAAGCATATTCTTATATATCTAAAAGCAACAATGTCTTGGAATTCTCAAATGCAACTTGGACCACAAATCAGAGGACTTCAATAAGTTAGTCATAGATCGATGTCATACTCAGTCAAACAAAAAATAATTTAAATGTAATAAACTAGAAGACAAACATGTCATTCTCTTGAGGGAAGATTTTAAATTCAAGCAAGAATATAATTAAGAAATTAAAATATAAAAAATGGGACAATAATAAGGATTCTAATAATCATAGCAAAAGTTATGCTAATTTAAAGTTTGCAAATCTGACTAATGACATAAGGTGCTACCAAATTTATATTTATATATATATATATATATATATATATATATGCAAGCTGGGTGGAGTGGCCATGACAATTCATTATAAAATGAAAGAAGTGACACAAATTCATATCTAAATTTAACCTTGAGCATGGTAGATTTGAAAAAAAATACTTGAAAATTGGGAGAAAATGATAAAGATAAAGGAATTTAACAAAATGTCACTAGGGCTAACTTAGTCAGTCTTGCTTACAATGGTGAAAACCTGTGAAAAATATTCTTAGGTCACCATAATTCGACTAGAGTGCAAATTATGATGTTGTAAATGTCGTAATGTGTCAAGAAATGCTAAAGTCTATCAAAACAGAGAAAATATTTAACAAAATTTTTTTGGTGTGAACCAAGGTTAGACATTTATGATAAAGAATACAATCAAAATTAGCAAACCAATTTTTTTATTCAAAATTTAAATATTTTTTAATTAATCTAATCTAAACTAATATGCCTAATTTAATCTTAATAAAAAACTAATATAAATCTTTAAAAGTAAAGTAAACTTTATCTAATCAAATCAAATCCTAATTCTAATTATTTTAAAAAAAACTAATCAAATTAAATCTAATCCTAATTACAAAATTCAAACTAATTCTAATTCAGCTATAGATTCAATGGTTCTTGACACCAACGCCAATTTGATCAATGTCGTATTTAGCAAATAAAAAATTAATAATAAATTAAGAGACAAAATTAGGTCATTTTTTCAAAGACTTCAATTATAAATGCTTAAAATGGTACAAAAAAATTAAGAAAATTTTTGAATGTAAACAAGAATATAATCAAGAAATTAAAATACAAAGAAATTCAATATATCAAAAGTGATTGCCCTATGATTTTTAATCTTCAAAATAAATTTAGTTCTAAAATCAATCTCAATCTAACGTATGAATTCAAATTAAAAAACAAGCATCTTTAATATGAATTTCTTAAATGATTATTAAACATGCGTCTTTGATTGATTCGATACAGTTTTTTTTAATCTAATCTTGAAAGTTTCAACTATGTGGATTTCATAGTCACACAAGTAATGAATTAACAAGTGTGAATTATCTGAAATCATACCAACTTGATCTAAAACTAAATTAAAAGTATTTATGACAAAATTGAGAAGTTACAAAATAAATTTTCAAGTTGGATTGAATTAGAAAATGCTACACCGTTGTCTTACAAGATTGAATTCATAAATTAGTTTATGAAATTACTTCTTCATTACAATTATAAACACAAATATAAGTTTAAAGGTAATTATCATAGAAAAGTTAAAAAAATTGAAAGAAAGAAAAGAAGAAATAAGAAAGAACTCAAATTAACTTCAAATAAAAAATAACAAAAATGTAAAAAGAAAGATAGTAAAAAAAAAAGTTCATAATTCCTCTAGCATCCTCTTTTTATATAAAGGCTGAACCCTAAACTAAACAAAATCTAATATTAGAAAGTAAAATGGGCCACAAAATCTAATTAAGCCCAAATCTTAACTATAGATTATCAATAGACACTTAATTCTTATAATTTTCATAACAATGTTGATAAGTCTATAATTAGTCCCTATTTTACAGTTCATATATTCATATTTGACCTTTATTTTATTTGGGTTTTACACTAATTTATATATTAATTGTGCAGTTTGGTATAAAGAGGCCGCAAGTGGATGTTGGGTGCATTTTGGGCCCAAATTGATGGAAGATTAAAGCTTCGCAGCTGTCAGCATGGCCAGACCCTTTCAACAAGCACGGGATGCTGCGAGCCCATGCACGATCATGCTTAAGGCCTTGCATGGCCATGCTCACTTGCAAGAAGTCCAATTATGAAGAGTCTTTAGGATTTTCAAATCTTATTAAAAAGGAGATCTCAGAAATCGTAAAGGGAGACCATTTTTGACACCTAGTCTTTGACACTTCTTATCTTTTTTCTCGTGCACGGAATCCTTGACACATGTTTGGCGGGACTTGGAGTTTCGAGCGATCGTACTTGAAGACCGGAAACTCTTCTTATTCTAGTTTGCTTTTCTTTATAGCTTTGTTTATGATTATTTTAGTTCTTTTTTTTAGCATGAGTAACTAAGTTCATAGTTAGGACTATGAGAACTATCGCTTATGAATTTATGAGATTTTGATGTCTGAATCTAAATTTAATTTCCGTTTCACGATTAGATTTTATCCTATTGTGCTTCTTTCTTAATCTTAATTAATTATATTGTCAGAAGGCCGTACTTCGATTAATTAATAGATCTATAGGGTAAAACGAGACAAAGGATTAGGTGGACTAAACCAGTATTTCTCTTCTAATCATTATTAAATTAACAAGTTCATATGTTTCTTAAGCTTTCTTAAATTGATGTCTTGCATGACCATTGAGGATGTTAATTTAAAGAAAAGAATATTAATATTTCATGACCATTAGGTATTAATAGTATTTGTATGAATGATTGGTAATCACAAGAAAATTGAATTTAGAGTTAAATAAAAAAATAACATAAAGGTTGAATGAGAAAACTCATATGCCTTAGGTTCCTCTCCGATAAGTTTAACGAAGATGTGCATTATATTCCTTGCTCTTAGTTTTATAATTGATTTAATAAATGCTTATTTTATATAAGCTCGTATCTTTGAAGTTCAATCAATTAAATTAGAAAATTCTTAGTAATTGTAAATCAATCCTTGTAGGACGATATTTTGAAAACTTAATTTAAGAACCCTTTACTACTTCTCGATGGGTACACTTGCCCTTCGAACAAATGTCAAGAAAAAAACTTCAAATGTATGTAACTTTTATCTTAAAACTCCAAATTCAACAAATAAGATTTCAAATTGGCGCTCTTTGAATTAGTTTTCCAATGCAAAAATAAAATAAAATAAATCATTGATCAAAAGTTACACCAAAATAGTAAGAAGGGGTCAAAAATACTAAAATATAAAAATTAAGTAAAATTATTAATTAAAGCTTAAATAAACTCAAACAAATAAAGCTAACTTAAAACAATAAAATAATCAATAAAAATAGTGTCAAGAGTTAGTGTTAAGAATACTAAAATATTAATATAATATAATTTATTAATCATCTAAGAAACAATTAATAGAATCCAAATCAAGTATTTAATCAAAAGTATCGTGCACTTGCGCATAACAAACTCACCTTTCACTTTTATTTCTAGTTCAACGCTTTATAACTTGAGTAAGAGCTTTTTTTTAAGTTATCATTAAATTTTTAAAAAATTATAAGAAAAGGGTTAAAAATAATTCTAAATTATATATATATATAATACCTTATTTTTCATAAGTTGTATTTAAATTATATTTTCTATTTATTATAATATTCACAAGTTGTAATTTTTTAATATATACTATCTTGAAAGTGTAAGTACCATATCGTATAATCTATATTTTTTAATTTAGATAAAAATTTTACATCTTATACTTAGATGTTAAACATAAATATTTATATTTTGTTAATAATTTTTTATATAATAATTAAATTATTTTATATTATATTTATATATATTAAATTTCACACAATTTAAATATTTATTGATACGTTATTCAAAATTTGATATTTATTTATATTTTAAAAATATAATGTCTACTAAAATAAAGTAATGCAATGAAATATCAATTAATCTATTTATATATAAAATTTTAAAAAAATTAAGTTGTTTAATAAAAACTTTTAAATCAATAATTAATTTAATTAATTTCATATTCTATTAAAAAGTATTAAATTGTGTAAATATTAAGTTTAACACATAGTATCAAATTTTAATTTTTTAAAAAGAAAAAGTATTTAAAATTACAGGTAGAATGTAAATAATTAATTTAAATAAATAAATAAATATAAGTAAATCAAATTTAAAGAGAAAAATATATTTAAAAAACAAAAAATATGAATATAAACAATTAATGCTTGAAAAGAATAATATAAATAATTTTTTAAAAGTAATTATTAATTTAAAATTATAAAAGTAAAATAAACAATATAAAAAATGGTAGACCACACTCTAGTTATTTTAAAACACATATCTTTCTTTCTTAAGAAATAAATATTTATTACATTTTTAATGTAAATTATCTCTTAACAAAAATTAATAATTATGAACGTATCTCTTAATGATATTTTATCCTTTTCCACAGCTTTTGATATTACCAACAACGAATTTTAAATATTTATTTATTATTAAAATTTCAAGCACTTTATAATTTGTTTTGAAAGTCTATTTAAAATATATATTTTTATTTTATAAAGTTAAAAACAGATAAATAATAAATATAAAAAGTAACCATCAATCAGGTCGATATTTACAACAAAAGAAAAATAGTTAAAAAATTTATTTCCTTAAAATAAAGATTAATATAATACATTTTTGTCTTTAAAGAGAATGGAGTATACATATACTATAAAATCAGAAATAAAAATACTATAATTTGAATATTTCTCGTAATAAATTTTACTCTTTATTTTATTACTGTGAATTCGTGATGATACAAATATTATGCTATATATCATTCATGCAATAACTTTTTTATATAAAAGGAATAGTTAATTATTTTTATTAAAATCTTAAAATTGTTGAACAAAACTTACAGTACTTTTGGCATATAAAATTTAGAGAAACGAGTCACCGAAAAAAAGTTGGAGAAAGAGAACAGTGCCCTAATCTAAACGAAAGAATTAGTTTATATGATTAACGAAAGATAATACTTAATTTACTTTTATTAAATTTTTAGTTTTTGGACCATTCAAATTATTCTTCATCTAAATTCATCCTCAACTTTTAACCATGAAAAAAAAAATTAAAGAGTTTTCGTTATGAATAAATTGTTAAAAAGACTTAATTTAAATAAATAGGATATTAAATTTTAAACAAATAATTAAGCAACACAACCTAGACGGTGGTTAAACATAATAAAGCATAATTATTAATTTTCAATTTAGGAAATAAGTTTATAAAAATGCAAGCAAAATTAGTTAACTCTTTGGGGTAGGGCCTAGGTGGGTCGAGCAAAATTGCACGCAACTCGCCTTGGCTGCCAAGCCTAAATTGTTTTTTGTTTAACAATAAAATTGGAAAAATGAAGATTATATGGTTGAGCTTCGCCGTCGTCACTACATTAATTCACAAAATAGAGGTGCTCTTGCTTCCTTGGCAAATGAGTTTGTTGTGCATATTTCTCTTTTGACCGTTCCTAATTCCACTTCTCCTTCGCCGCCTCAAAGTCTTTGCCCTCTCTCAACTTCGATTTCGTCGAATACGATGTTATTTTCCCGGATATCAAGAAACCTCGGAGGCAGCTTCAAAGGATGTCGGTGGTTCCTCTCCATTGGAGACCACAACTTGCATAAATTTCATTCACGTGTAGACTCTACTCAACAGGTTCTGTCTCTTTTTCTCTGAGCTTTCAGTTTTTGCTTTGTGTTGTTTTACTTCCGGGGATCCTCATTTGTCATAGTCAGATTTAATGTATCAAACTGTATTATTTTTGCTTTCGCCCCTTTTCTCCCAATTGGAAAGGTTTCAGCAATGTAGCATATGGGATCGCTGCTTTCTGAATTCTATTGATAAACACGGTTGAAGTGTATCAAATGCTTGGAGTTACGATGACAGAACCCGTGTTTAGTTGAGTTTTTAATAGCGTTTCCCGGTCTTCGTTGTTCGTGGTATTTTCTATCTGTAAAATTGTCTTGTTGTGAATCAGTGGTTAAACATTTATAGATGGAGATTGGTGTGTTTGGCTGCAATATTTTAAGTTTAACATTTCAATGAAGTACGAACCTGTTGTGGTGAATTGTGATAGTGAAGTCGAAGCTGTATTGTGATCACTAAGACGCCATGCTCGTTATGGAAATTTATATTTCAGTTATTAACACTAATTTATAAGTGATGAAGATTTTTGCTTTGTACTTGGTAGATGGTTTCTTCAAGGAGACGTTTGGTGGATTTAGAGGTACTAGAGAGCTCGATTGTATTAATGGTTTAGGGTCTGATTGGTGAATATCCAAACTCTGTAATGCATGTTTTCTAAGAGACTTTTGGGGGAAGGGGAAATTTTCTCCATTGGCTGAAGCCGCTGAACATACATTGGCGTTAGTATCCAATCAGACACTTGGTTGTGGTTGTGTTTTGCTTCTTTTTTTGGTTTGTTTTCCTGTCAAGTTGTCTAAAGAGAATTTCTTACCCTCCTGTCCTTCAGTATGTAGTATTCTTTTGTTCTCATAAAATATCTTCTTTTATCTAAAGAAAATTTGTTTTGCAACTCTGAATTTTACTTGTACATGATTCCTGTGTAATGCAGATTACGAGAAGTTTAATTTTTTCAAAGGGCCTGCCATCATTGCATAGTACTAGATATCAAATCCATCATCAAAGCAGCTCCATAGTTGAGGTTAATTTCTTTGTTTTTCTTTTTTGGTTATTCCTCTTTTTTCTGTTCACTGGTTAGAATTCCCCTTCATCATTGGTTTTTTCTGTTTCTATGGTTTTAAAGTTGTTTCATTTTTTACATGCTTTATGTTATGTCTAGAGACTAAACTCCTAAGGTAGTAGATTCTCTTACTAACAATGTAAAATTCCCAATGTAGAAAAAGTTTCCCTAAATGTTAGTGCATTTATGTTTTGTGCTCCCATGTATATTCAGAGGAAAAATGCAATACCATTGTAAAGAATACAAATTACATTATTTATCCATTAAGTTATTCCCAAACTATTCTTCGGAACAACTTGACATTTTTAATTTTTGACTAGTACTGATAGATACAAAATAATTTTTATTTTTTTTATGACTCTTATCTGTGTTTTTCAATTATTTTTCTAAAACTAATTCTCCATTATGATACATGTCCTGTTCTCAGGATGAACTTGATCCATTTTCTCTAGTTGCTGATGAACTATCACTTCTTGGTAACAAGCTGCGAGCAATGGTAGTTGCTGAGGTATCAGATTGTTCTTCATTTACTCTCTAATCTATGCAGTGAATCAATAGCTCAGTCTTGACTTATTTGCTGCATAGAAATCAGGTCTAATTCATGGTGAGAGTTGGGTATTGTGTAACAGGTTCCTAAGCTTGCCTCAGCTGCTGAATACTTCTTCAAGATGGGGGTAGAAGGAAAAAGATTTCGTCCCACAGTAAGCATATTCTCAATGTTATGCCAGATGTTCTTGTATGTTTTTTTAGAAATGTTTGCTGCAGATCTTGCATGCTTCTGCAGCAATGTTTTTCTTTAGTTTGGGTTGATATTTGCATATCAATTATCATTGTGGGAGGAACTAAACTACCATCAACTTATGCTGGGAAAGTTGTGAATTTATTGACCATCACTTGCCTAGCAAGTTTCCCTTTAAAATTGCTACAAGCAGGCTAACAAACCCATACATAATGGCTCATTTCCTGTGATCTATCACGAGCTCAGGCTTGACACATGTATTAAGTTGAGACATTGAAAAATAGAAGGTCCCGTAGTTGTTTGGACTATGCGAGGGACAAGGACATTTTAACAATAGTTACAACTACAATTCAAACTTTTTTTTTTTACTTGTTCTGATATTTATGGGATCAGGATGCCTTCCTGATAGTCTTAATTCTTCACTTCATGGTGCCAATTAACTATGATAGCTTTACACTTCATCTTTCTTTCTGTATGAGCGTGTGTATAATTATAAGGTGATAAAATGTATGTTGAGTTTACACTCATGTATTATTCATTGTTTATCTTGCTTCATTTTTTTCACATACTGGGTTTGGGTTCGTGGGTGGATGTTTCTGCAGGTTTTATTGTTGATGTCAACGGCATTAAATCTACCAATACCCAAAGCTCCTCCTCCTGTTGAGCCAGGAGGTACTTTGACAGCTGATGTACGATCAAGACAACAACGCATAGCTGAAATAACAGAGATGATTCATGTAAGACCTTTATAAAATTTTATTTTTTAAACAATGGTTAATATTACTGATAATATTAGCAATCATATAGGTGATAACTGATATCTAATGTTTGTACTTTGTTTAATAATATGACTTACAATAACTTCACACAATAAAATTCAGAGGTTAATGTGTGAAAATAGATTGTTACAATATTGCTTTGCATTTTACTCATTTTTATCTTTGGTGCACCACCTATTATGCTCCTGTGTCTATTTGGCTTAATTTTGTTGATTCTTTTCATGCTATGATGAGAATGGCTAAAAGATGTGCTGCTTTGTTTACTTTATGCTGTAGAATGTTGCAATTGATTTTATTGGATTCTTTCTCTCTCTTTGTACTTGTACTAGTACCATTGTATTTCAATGGTAGACTTGCTCATTTTTTATCTGTGATTCTTTGGCTCTTGATTGTATGAAAAATTCTTAAGGGGAGAAAAGTCATAGACATGAACTTACTCAGGTTATTAACTAGTAGTCAGAGGTTGAAGAAAAGACTCCTCCTATTCATAAATCTGAAGAAAGCATGGGATTGTGTTTATGGGTCTCTATCTGAAGAAAGGACTCCTCCTATTCATAAAATTAACAATGGATATTTGGAAAAATATTGGAGTGGCACATATTGAGTTTTGATTATAGAAACTCACTTACAATGGCTTGGGCAAGGAAGGAGAAGACCAAGAGAGGCTCCAATGAGAAGATCAAAAAGGATGACTAAATAAGACTTCAAGAGGAACTATTGAAAATTTTCACTCAAAATGTATTCATTGAATATTTGGATTTTAACAAAACCTATGATATGAATCTAATAACAAGAAGTGATCAAGGGTTGATACAACTTCAGCCTCCAAATTTTTAGTCCTAGGCATGAGTTGTGTTAGGATCCCAATTAGGTGGGTATAAAATTAAAGTGCCGCTATCTATACTTGTATTATTATTATTATTATTATTATTATTATTATTATTATTATTATTATCACTATTAAAAAATAATTCTGGTGTAATGTTATCTCAGGTGGCAAGCCTACTTCATGATGATGTATTAGACGACGCAGACACCAGACGTGGTATTGGTTCATTGAATTTTGTAATGGGCAATAAGGTATGTGTATAGGTTCCTTTTACTTTCATATCAAATGCCATTTGTTCATTATTGTTTGGTGATATTTTCTTGATACAAACTGTCATATTGGTTCATTGAATTTTGTAATGGGCAATAAGGTATGTGTATAGGTTCCTTTTGCTTTCATATCAAATGCCATTTGTTCATTATTGTTTGATGATATTTTCTTGATACAAACTGTCATATTGTATTGGGTGTTGCTATGTTGAGGTTTTCTTTTAATGTAGTTGGCAGTATTGGCTGGAGATTTTTTGCTTTCTCGGGCTTGTGTTGCTCTGGCCTCTTTGAAAAACACAGAGGTAAGGTAAATGGGTAATATGTTGTGTATACATGTAAAATTAAAGATGTCTGATGTATCTAATTTCTTTGATGGTACACATAATTATGTTCCTGTCATCCGCCTAACACTGCATCCCTGTAGGTTGTATCTTTATTAGCAAAAGTTGTAGAGCATCTTGTAACTGGGGAGACCATGCAAATGACTACAACATCTGATCAACAGTGTAGGTATGCTTCTGAGTCCATTTCTATTTTATATGTAAGTGTTCCCTTTTGCTAGGAAGTTAATCTTGTTTTATACAATTTGTATCTTATCATTAATTAATGTTTCTCTAGAAAAATTCACTGATTTTCCCTTGAAACAAACACATAATTATAGGTCAGTCTTAATTATTTATAATGCAGACCTAGAGGGACCTATATATAGTTAGCTTTTTCCCTCACATTTGTTTATATTTTTCAGCATGGAATATTATATGCAAAAGACATACTACAAGACTGCATCTTTGATATCAAATAGTTGCAAGGCAATAGCCATCCTTGCGGGGCAAACAGCAGAAGTTGCAGTGCTTGCTTTTGAGTATGGAAAAAATCTGGTTTGTATATATATACACTTTAATGTATGATGTTTTCTTTTCCAAATAATGCATTGTATAAGAGAATTAATGGAACTAAATGTTATGGTGTATCCACCATTTCATCCGGCAACACATAATATACGTCCTGTCTGTAATATGTATTTCTGTTTATGGATTTTTCTGGAAATTTATTTCCCTCTCCATTGTTTTGCAGGGTTTGGCATTTCAATTAATAGATGATGTGCTTGATTTCACAGGCACATCAGCTTCTCTTGGAAAGGGTTCTTTATCAGACATTCGTCACGTAAATTCATAATTTATTCTGATTTTAAATTTCTTCCAGTCTTGATTATGACTTAAAATAATTTTATGCTGCCCCCTCCACTGTGTTAACGTTATTTAAATCCTATTACGTTGTGTCTTTAATAGTTTTGCATTCTGTATTTGGCTAGATAAAGAAAATTTGGGTACCGAGTTCCTCCCTTGGTAAAAAATGAAAATAGTTTTGCTTTGCACGTGAGGTTTACTGTTTAAATCTTTAACCATATTTTCTTATGATTTATAGTTTTGTTATTCGGTGATAAAAAAATGTTACCAAACAACAATTTTAAATTCTATTATGTCTTCCCAAAAAATTCCAACCAAAAAAATAAAAATAAAAATAAAAAATTAATAAAAGTCAAGCACAGTACTGCCAGTTCTATGAATTGAAATGTTTCATTTTATATCTGAAAACAAATGTATTATTTATTGTGCTTTTTCTGGATTTTTTCATTATTTTGAGTTTTATTTTACACTGATATTAAATCCCGATGCTAACAACCTTTTTTGGGTGTGATGTCATTTAAAGTTTTTTTTTTTTTTTGGTGTTGTTTGCTTTGCCTTCTATTCTTCATGTGATCTGTTGTGTTAAGTTTTATACTACTCTGTGACTTGGTGTTGGTCCAAAAAATTATTGCAGGGAATTGTTACAGCGCCAATATTGTTTGCTATGGAGGAGTTCCCTCAGTTGCGTGCAATTGTTGATGATGGTTTTGAAAACCCTGCGAATGTTGATCTTGTAAGCTAATTGTGTTACTTGGTTGCCTTTCTACATAATTCTTATGCCTCAATACTATATCTCTGGCTTCAGTGAATCTCTCATTTAAGAGGTTGCACTTGGTTCTGGTACATATAAGATTTTATTTTGATAAGACCATCGAGGGCCCCTCTGATAAAGTGATTCAGATCAGAATATAATCCCTGTGGTTTCCTACTTTTATAAATAAAATTTCAGCAGGAGATGGTAGTGACGCTGATTTCTCCCTGTTTTTTTGAAGGTGCATCTTGGATAATATATTTGATGCTTTACTCCACATGAATGCTTCTCTTCATGTTTTAAATTTGCAGGATATAAAAAAATAATAGAATTCAGATATGTTGCTTGTCATGCCCAATTTCTGATTTGGCAATCCTTGAAAATTGATTTATTTTATAAAAATGGGTGTTGCTAACTAATACTCTAAGAGCACCGGTTAACGAATCAATAAAGGGTAAGTTTTTATTAAAAATCATGTTGAAATGCACTAAAATACAGAGGGTGAGTGCAATTTTACATTTTTCAACAAAACATTCCTTAGCATTTTCCTTTAAAAATTACTCTGACTTTTTAATTAATGGATTAGTGTGTTGAAAAGTGTGCATAAATGAGATTTATATTTATTTCATTTAAAACTAAACTCTTATGATCTGTCCTTTAAATTAAACATGTAGTTACCCAAAAGCCTCATCACACGAGCTCGTGCATATCACATATTTTGTATTTGCAAATTTGCGTGTGCAGGCTCTGGAGTATCTAGGAAAGAGCCGAGGTATACAGAGGACAAGGGAGCTAGCAGTGAAGCATGCTAACCTTGCAGCAGCAGCAATTGATTCCCTACCCGAGAGTGAAGACGAGGAAGTAAGAAAATCAAGGAAAGCCTTAGTAGATTTAACTCACAGAGTCATTACAAGAACGAAATGAAAGGAAGCTCTCACGCTCCACCCTTCCTTTTCTTTTTTCTTTTCTTCTTTTTTGTGGGTAGCTAAAGGTAAGGTTTTGTGTCGGTAAAATCAACGGCTAACAATTGTTTTGTTACCATCAATTTTTCTATAATTGTTCCCCTAAGCCGGAAATTGTGGGGGGAAAATAAGTTGTTTCTAGGATTTATGTTTTTATTCCTTTTTCTTAATTATTTAGATTAAATTTCTTTCCATCTATTGTTTCTATAATAATGACTAAGTTTTACCATTGTGCCTCCATGATATTCGGAGTTTTGAACAAAATATAAAATGTTTTATTAAAAAATTTAATATTTTTCTAACACAAGATTTCTCAAGTTTATGTGAATATTTTTATCATTTGGTTCAAAACATTCAAACATAATTAATAATTACACATAAATTGAATAAATGAAACAAGGACAATATTTTGACGTATTAAATGACACTGTTTTTTGCATTTTATGATGAATTTGGATTTCATGTTGTGAAGCAACATTGTATGATCATATTGAAAAGATAGTCTCATAATCTTTAATAAATTGATGATTTTTCATAACTGATTATAAGGTTGATGAATTAAATGTGATAATTGTAATAAATTTATTGCTAATATAATTGTATTATGTTACTTAATAATATAAATGGATTTAAATTCTTTCAATTTTTTTATTATATATATTTGATGTTTAAATTTAATTACACTTTTAGTGCTCATAGTTTAGCTAACGGTGGTTTTAGTATTTTTAATTTTTTTTTGCTGAATAGTTTTTTTAATCATAATTGTTTATATTTACTCACTTTAAATTTTTAATTATTCAAATCTAGCTTTTTATCATAAATTTTATCCAATAACTAATAAGATTATAGTAAATATATAATATATTATTAATTTATTCAAATTAACAAAGAAAAAGTATATTAAATAATAAAGTAATTTTAAATATTTTATTAATTTTATTATTATTTATACAAATCAATAATATGTCATACTTTTAATATATATATATATATATATATATATATATTGTTAAGAATTATATGAAATTTTGAAAAATAGACTTCATTTAAACAATATAAAAATTATAGGGATTAAGTATGAACAATGAAAATTAGGAAAATATAATCATGCATAAATTAAAGTATAAAAATTAAAAGCGTAATTAAATTTAATATTTATTAAATATTGTTTATTGATTTCAAGGCAATATTGACTATGGTGACATGTTAAACTAGGATCTTTATGGTTCAATATTTTGAGGAATATATATATATATATATATATATATATATATATATATATATATATATATATATATATATATATATATATATACCAGTCTAAACCTTGGCCAAATTCACCAAAAGACATTAGAATCTTTAGATTACGAAGCTTTTTATCGGTTACTGAATTTCAATTCCTGTTTGAAGTTTAGCAATATCATCATATGTGTTCACTTTTTAAATTATTAAATATATATAGTCATATTTGTATATGTATGCAATTATTATTGTTTTTAAGTAATCGATTTAGGGTATGTAGCAGATGATAAACACAAGTTAATTTTTTAAAAATAATTAAATTTTATTCTCGTGTTTTACAAGTGAAGTTATATTTGAGGATTCTTTTTTTTAGAAATTATATTTTTTAAAAAAATATTTTTTTGGTAATATTAAATTTGTGCTTAATATGTTTTAAATATTTTTAGAAATATAATATAACATTTTTTGGAAGTATTTCAACATAATATTTTGCTTTAATATTAATTTTTAAAAAATGTCAATACTTCAAAAGTATTAATTTTTTGAAAATATATTTTACCCTCTATGATAATTAATAAATTTTATTTACATTTATTCTTAATTTAGTCTTAAACCAAATGATATTAAACAAATTTTTTTGTACCAATATATTACTCTTTTTCATTGATGTTCACTTTAAAGAAATTTATTTATACTATAGATCGTAGTTTTTACTCACCATTTAATACTTTTCATCAATTTCTTCTCAATATATTCAATTATAGTCACGTTATAATTGAGGTTCTTTCCACAATAGTTGGTGAGCATTTGCAAGTTTTAGCATTTTTTTTTTATTATGAATACGAACATTTTCATAATCACTTTATGTTCACAAAATGATTTTTAACTATGACCTTGTTATGTATATTATCTAATCTTTTAATATACTTTTCTGAAGCAAACATCTACGGATAAAAGAAATGTTGACATAAGAGAGTTTATTTGTTTAAATAGTATTTGTCTTTGACTTATTGCAAATTTATCTTTATATATAAAAATTTTGTAAAGTAGTATATATATATATATATATATATATTGTTTATTTAATGTAATTTAGTTCAAACATAATAATAAAAATTAAATTAAAAATAAATAAATATAAAAATTAATTTATAAATTTGTATATATAAAAACTAACTTACAAATATAAGTTTTATAATTTTTACACTAAATTAAAAATTATTATTAAGTGAATGAATTACAAAGGTATTAAAATTAAAGACCACTTTTTTTTTAATTATATTATATGATTTTTCTTCCATTATTACTTATTTTTTTATTTAATTTATTATTTAAAATTCAAAAAATCATTTTTAAACATTTTTATTTTAACAAATATTCACACTTAATTTATTTATATTTAATACAATATTATATTTATTTTTAATAATAACAGTATTTACTCTCTATATGTTTATAAAATTATATATATATATAATTATATATATATAATTATATTAAATACTTTATAAATTCAAAATTAATAATAACCATTTATTATTGTTTTGTAAGTATGAAGAATAAAAATACCATTTAGAAAATAGTAATGCAATACACATGGGTTATCTAATTTGTAAAATTACAAAATTTTTATTTTTTATCAAAATATAATAATAAATAAATAAGGTATAAATCTTCATTAAAAAGTGTCTTAAATAAATCAGTAAAATAATTAATAATAAAGTATTAATTCTATATCAAATAAATTTATGAAACTCATTTACATGAAAGATAATTAAAATATTAATATCTTAAATTTTATTAATTGTTTGTTTATATTTAGTAGTTTACCAGTTTTTATTTATAAGTTAACAGAAAAATAAATTGAATATACTAGAAACTTACTCTCGTTTACAAATAGTCTCTACCTTGCGTTGCATTGCAGCAGTCTCAATATCAATATCGAGAGTAAGAACAGTCTATAACCCAGACAAAGCCTGGAACTTTATTCCTCTCTCCCTCCAAACACTACTCTTTTCCCTCACCTCTGCCGTTCGCCGCCTCAGATCCCACCGCTTCTCAGGGTTGCTGGGGAATTACTTCAAGATACGGCGCAACAAGATGAATACTTCTGCGGTGGAGCATGGAATTGCAAACGACACCCACGCAAAGGAGATGCATACTTCGGGGGAACTTGGAATTGCAAACGACACCCGCGAAGAAGAGGAGTTGATGGCCATGTTCGAGGAGTGGTGCGTGAAGCATCAAAAAGTATATAATGGATTGGGAGAGAAGGAGAAAAGGTTTCAAATTTTTAAGGACAATTTGAGATACATAGAAGAACAAAACGCTCAAGGCCACTCGTACTTGCTCGGGTTGAACCTTTTTTCTGACTTAACTGCAGAGGAATTCCGTGCCAGGTATGTGGGCCGTTGTTACCTGAAACAGTAGTTGCTTTATCAGTTGTCTTGCTGTTATTATGATATGGATTATGTGGTAACTACAAGCGGGGACAAAAATAACAATTGAACCAAGGCGTAGTAAGCGTTAGAGGCGCAAAACATGGAAGTTATTGATCAATAAAGCAGCATAAGGGAATGGTTAATGATTAGTAACTGTAACGTGTCTTATATATAATAAGTAATAACTGTATCGTGGGTGTGAAAATTGTATTATCTGAATTTTCTCTTCTGTTCTCTGTTCCTTTCTCTATCTTTTGGCCAATGTCATGTTTGACTTAGATTTCTCTATTTCTATCTTTCTGCATTACTAGTTGTGATTTTCAGTATCTATAATAGATCAGAGAAACTTTTCTCTATTCAGTGGATTATTTACAATTCCTGTTCTGGAGTAATGTAACATATTAGGTTTGTTAATGTGTGGTAGTGCTCCTCGGTGTTCAGTTTGAATTCTATTTAAGTTGTACTGCTGAAGTTTTGTATCAGCTTTTCATTTGGATTCAATAAAAGTCTGTTTCCTTCCATTCTCTTTGAGTGTCTTAGTCACGAAAACCAAGATCATTCTTTTTAGTTGAAAAATGCAGTTGCTCTCATTAAAATAAAGAAACTACTTGTAGCGAGTTTGTTTCCTGTTATTTCTCTTGGTTATCTGTTGGATTTGTTTTAAATCTAGTTTTCTCTGATAATATACTCTAATTTTAAACTAAATTCAGAATAATATATTTTATTTTTAAAATTTTTTGAATATGATTTATTTTTAAATTTTAGCTAGAATATAAAATAATTACAAATTAAAAGAAAAAAAACATGTACAAGGAGATATATTATCAGATGTAAAAAATCTAAATTGAAAATATATATATAAAAAAGGTAGGGCATTGACGGGGTCAGATGGGGCGCAACCAAATGAATATGTGGGAAGTGTGGAATTGCAATGAGTTTGAAATGGCATCGTCATTACTTGAAACCAGAAAGTGGAACAAGTGCTAAATTTGCAAGGAATTGATGCTTCTATTATCTTAGATGTGGTCATTAGATTTTGATATGCCTATTGGACTATTTTTGTACATAGATTTCTCCAGGTGAAAACTGAAACTGAATATCGATTTGTGCTAGTTTTATGTCTGATATAGATTTTGTCTGTTTTGCCAATACCCTTCACCTCTATTCTTCAATACACTACTATAAATTCTTTTAATCAGCATCTCATGGTCCATGCTTGATACTAAAAGCACTTGAAGTTGGAAAAATCATGACGCTACCTTCTAATTGCTTATTTGCTGTTTAAATATTAAAAATGTTAACCTTATTTATTAGAGTTGAGCTTAAAGAATCAATAGTAATATTTCATTAAAAAATATATATTTATTCTACTTTTAGAACTTAAATGAAATTATTTTTTTAATAAAATATTATATTTTTAAACTCAGTTTAAGTTTAACAAAATCCTTTAAAAATTCAGCTGAAATACAGGGAAGAAGTAAATTTTTAGCCTTTTACACGTTGCACTTATGAGTTGCTAAGTTTTTCAAATTTTCTGGTGTTGAGGTCCTCTTCCCTCATAACACTGAGACCATGTTTGTCTTCATGTCAAGAGTGTCTTTAAACTTAGTTCCACCCAAAGCTATAAATGTTTGAAGACAAAGAATACACCTCATAATTTGGGTAAAATTTGTTTTTCTTTTTAGTTAAACAGACTCTAAATGTATAATGTATAAAGGTTTTGCTAATAAACGTCGGAGAAAGTACAACAAAAAACCCAAGAAGATGTAATACTGCAAAGACTACTAAATGAACCTTAAAATATGTGTGTGATGGTAATGGAGTATATTGTCACCAAACGTCGCTGTAGCTGTCTGGCGAAAGTAATCACGAATAAGAAAAATTTGTACAAAGAGTGTATTGATTGGCACACAGGTGAATAAAGGGGTCCAAAGAAAATGACCAAAAGCACAATGCAAAAATGGCAGTGTCATTGCATACAGTTTGGACTTTTGGATCAAACGCTGGTTCCATGCGCATAGAGTTAGTTGCTGACAAACGCAGCGAGTAACTGATACATTGCGTTATAAGCTTAAAGAGAGTGGCACCAGATTCCAGAAAAGAAAGATTTAGTGTCATGTCGATTGCGGCAACGACATTTTGTGTCAGTGACGTGTGTGTGATCTACAGGAGTCACGGACAACTTGATAACTCTCCAGCAATGAAGGGTACTTGTGGAATAACAATGCAATGACTTGTCAATGATGCTAAAGTTGAATTATGTTGCATTTGAGATTACAAGAGTTACCTTTGGTTGGTGATTTCGTACTGTAGCTGTGCCTTTGCACAAACCCTCTATACAGTGGTACTTTGCAGGTAAGTGGTGTAAGTTGCTCCCTCGTTTACTATCATATTACAAATACATTTTTTAACACCAGAATAACAACACCTATGAACTGTTGGGATACTTGGGCTTTCTAGTTACACAAGGATAAACGATTGACCAATACGTACTGGATATTTTGAACCCTAACACGCACTTCCTCTTAGCCAACGTGCATGGTCTCTGACCAAAACCAATCGTCAACAGTATAAGAAAAAGCCAATGTGCATTGTGCTTTGTTTTAAGATTTTAGCCTCTCATTCTTTCTTCTGTCCTTGTTGTAGAGCAATCAGTTACATATAGGAAGGCCTCCAAAACCAATCATCAACTATATATAGAATAATATATACCACATCGTTGGACCACTTCTTTACCCAGGCTTCAACCTTTTGTTATTTCTTAGAAGAGATGCACGTCAAGATTTGCAGGCATATATGCTGAGCAAATAGTATATCAATAGGCCCACTTGCAAAAGACAAAGTCCATGACTGACTAACCGGACGAAGTGATCGTTAAATGAAAATCAAAATTTTCATATTATGTAAGAAGAAATTATGCTCACTAAATTACGTTATCAAGATGCATTGGTACCTTCAAAAAAAGGCTAGAAACCATATTTCGTAGGCTTATTGCTAGAAAATGGAGTTCCTAAAATGGACAATGATTAAAAGTTTAAATGAGAGAGAGACGATATAACCACATTGCAAATAATGAAAAGGATTTCATTCTACAGAAGTTATTTAAAATTCTCGTTATTTGAATATGAAATAAGAATTCAGAAATAAGAAGCATTGTCCACTATATAGGAATATAAAATAGAGGGAAAGGAATTAAGGAAAAGAAAGAGCCGTCAGAACCACCCTCAATATTTTCCTAAAAAGCTAAATCACTAGAGAGCATAAAATCATCCAACACGTCCAAAGTCTAAACAATTGGTCAACTGGCAATTGAAGATATAGTTGCCCACACTAGATCTTAAAGTAAAGTAACATTCTTCAGACGCCATCACATCCTTAGATTGCACTAGCTGTCAAAAGACAACGTGGATCTGTTACCTAAATGAAGCAAATAAAGTTCAAAACACCTTGTACTGCTTTCTGCTAGTGCTCTCTTGCCATCTTAGCGCTAAAAGTAAAATAAACAAAACCAAATCTTTATCAACAGCAACAACAAAGTAATCATGTTAAAAGTACCCTCTATGTACAAAAAGCCATGCAACATCAATGACAACAATTTTGCATTAATGAAAATTTAAATTTACCTGCTTTCCAAATGAGAACGGTACATATTTGTATTTAATCATGTGAGATATCTGTCTCCACATAGTAAGTGTGAATAGGACCACCTAGTAAAAGAGGAGTATTGGCCAGAACACTGGAACATCAAACGCACTGAAGAAAGTTATCACAAATGCAATGCAAAATGCCTTGGTAATCGAGTACCTGTCCACGAAGGAAACTTCAGCAGGTTCAGTAGGAGCAACATCCGCTTATCAAAATCCTAAATGTGAAAGCATGAAGATATACTATCTTTCTTATTTGAACAACGAACTTCTACAACTTATAAGCACAAAACCCAGAGAGAAGAACATTCAGATTGCACTTTTAATGTTCTAAAACGACAACAGGTTCATGTAAGGAAAGTGAACACATTTTTAAAGTAGCAAAGCAAGCACAAAGGGAAAGAGAACAAGCATAAAAATCCTATACGAAAAAGATACTTTTCAAAACTCATAATTGTCATAGAAACAATGTAATGCAACTAATGCTAATTTGTAGTGTGTCCCCTTCTGAACAATTGATAATTTCTGGGAATGAAAATCCATATTTTTGTAAGAGAAGAACTGACAGATCAAATATATTCACCCATGTTACATGCCTATCCTTTTAGTTTAATACATAATTACAACCACTTTATTACATAAATGAATTTGTAAAATTTCGATAATAATATAAGCAAGCACTTTTTATTATATTGATTCAAAATCTTATTAATTAATTTTTTTACTACTTTTTCTATCACTTAGATTAAAATATCTAAATATATCTGGTTTTTTTCGATTCAATTATATTGACTAAAAAAGATTAGATATGTCTAGATATTTTTTAACCATAATAAAAAGTATTTATCATAAGTAAATTATTTTTAGTATTTTATTAACTTTAATTTTTTTATTGATTTATGTATTTACTTATTCAACAAATTTTATCAATAAGTATATATACATATATATATATATATATAATCTTAAATAAAAATAATTTGACTTAAAAATATAATTTTTTTTGTATTTTTAAAATTCATGATTTTTTTTGTAGTAGCTCATTTTTCATAATTTTTTACAAGTTATAACATCATTAACGACGAAAATTAAAATGTAAATAATAAGGATCAAAATGTCACAAAATGTTCATGTAGAAACTAAAACATAACGTTTTTAAGTATAGAAATTATTTCGTAGACAAGTTTTAATTACAGAGATTATATGTATAATTTAACTTTTATTTTATAATAAATTTTCCTATTTTTAAATACTTAATTTTAATATTAAGGTTGAACTTAATAAAACCTATAAACTTAAGTTGTATAACTAGAGTTTAGTTGAAATTTTTATTTATATATTTTAACTTATGCATACTTTTTGTTTTTTTTTATTTGTTTATCAATAATTTTTACGCATCTTAATTGTTCAAGTTAAGTGTATATTTAGTTCAACTCAAATTTAAAAAACATAATTGCTTATTTTTCATAGCATTTGGGATGAGCAACTTAATTTTAAAGTTATTAGAAATAAAGAAACCTAAATCTATAATCAAAGTTGTAGAACTAACTTAAAATTTTTTAAAGTGTAGCTTTACCGGACATAACAAAACGGACTAAGATGGCAATTCAAATTTAAGGATACGTGAAGCTAAAAACAAAGTATATTGTGAAAAAGAAAATAAAAAGAATGAAAGTAAATGAAAAATATCACTAGTATAATATAATATTATTCGATGGAAATTTTGATTTTTCTTTATTTACTTTACAGAATAAAAGAAATATTCATGCGATAATGAAAATATATGTAATTATATAACGGAGGTCACGTAAATACTTAAAAAAAATCTTGATTTAATTGTTTGAATTCAAAGAATGTATATTAAAAATAAACTAATTTATTAAACAAATTAAAATAGTAAAGAGACACACTTTCAATTATTAATGGGAAGAAAATTTATGACTTATTGTTTCATCTTTGAACATCTTTATATTTTTTTTAATAGTATAATTCTAGTTTCTTTATGATTGTCAATTACTTATATAATATTTATTAATATCCAATAACCATGCAATGTTAATAGTCTTTTCTTTAAGTTATTACCATCAATGATCATGTAAGGTAAAAAGATAAAGAAACATGAATCACCTATGAGCTTGTTAATTAAATAACGATTGAAATAGAAGAGTTAAGCTTAGTTCACTCAGTTCTTTACCTCGTTTATCCTATAAATTCATTAACTACATGTGGTATAATTGCCTACTATATAATTAATTATGATATGTTAGAAATGACCAATTCCTAACCTACAATTATATGCATTAGAATAACAATCAATCATAGACAAAAACTAAAATTATTATTAAATATAAAGATCACATAAAATCATGCAAAGGGTTCATCATAGCTCTAGCTATAGATTTAGTTACTCATCATAAAATAAACAATTAAAACAACTATAAGAAACTTCATAAATATGAAAAAAGAATGTAAATTAGAAAAAATTCTCCAAGGAAGGGGGTGAAAAGAGTTATCATCCTTCAAACATATTCTTAATTACTTGCTTAGACTTTGAAGAAGTTTTTTTTGTCTTTGCCAGTAACCTTCATTCTCTATGACTTCAAGTGTTGTCAAAAGTGTGTCAAAATTAGGATGCCTAAGTTGTTGCCCTAAAGGTATAGGAATTTCGATCTATTAGAAATGGTGTTTGTTGCTTCTGAGAGATTGGTTGATAAGGTTAATCTCCCCAAAAGAAGATCTGATCTACCAAAAATTTAAATTCAAATCCTTTCTTTGCAAATCCTAAAAGAAACCTCCAATTTGGTTATAATAGAAGATAAACATGACCATGCTTTTCAGTATGCACAACCGTGGATACTTTTGAAATATGAGCGTGCTTGACTGGAATTCCATCAATTTATGCTCAAAATGCCTCAATAATTTATCATAGTTCTTAGCATGCTAAATTGTGATAATTAATACCATAATGAATATAAAAATTATTTAAATAAGGAATAAATACATCAAAATATAGACTGTCCTTACTATTCCAAAATTATTTCCCTTTGATAAAGCTTCAAGGGATAGACTTTGTCTCCCCTTCCTTTTCTCAAATAATTAAAAAAAAGAATGAATAAAGCTTGATAGACTTTAATTCGGTCTCCACTTCATCTTATTTTGTTTTATTTATTTCACTAAATATGTGATGTATTTCCTGATTCACATAGACTGTCCTTTATATTTTTATTTTTGGTTAACTTATTTAGTTCTCTTTTATTCATTTGTCAATCCAAAAAAAAATTGTTTGCAGTACACAATCCTACTATTTTTGTATTATCCCTTTGGTATATTGTAGTAAAAGAAAAACAATTGAACATTTTAGGCATTTGATAGATTTAGTCACATAATGATATTAAAAATATATTATAATTTGATTCCATTTCCTAAAGTTTTTTAATTGTCTTTTAAATACTGAAGTAGGGAAATAACCATTAACAAAGAGATTTTGATACTTTGTGACCCTTTTTAAATTTAAATCAATCTAGATACATATCTTTTATGACCTCCTAATACTACCTAAATTGCCAAAATGAAAAGATAGAACATTCTCAAACAAGACCAAAATCCATAATATGTATTAAAACTTAATATTAAAAAAAAAGTTTGAAACAATGACATAGTTTCACATGATAGAAAGAAAATAGAAGATAAAATTTCAATAATGACTAATGTTAATAAAAATGTTAATTGTTCATAATTTTCGTTTCATCTATCAACTTACTCATTCCTTGAGGGCAAATTTTAGTTCCAAAATAAGAGTTGGCAGAATGCAACAAGTTTTGGAACCTTAGCAGTTAATATGACAACTATATATGGTTTCTCTCCACTAATTTTAGTAAGACAAAATAAGCAAACATATTTAGGTCTTTCTCCACATTGCAAGAGAGCTCACAAAATCCAACAATTCTCCCTCCTCACAATTATATGGAGGTGACCGCCAAACTAGCGATCTCATAACAAGTTTCAAACTTTCTTTTTGGTAACATGATGAGTCCGCATTTTGACACATTTTTCAGCATGTTTATATGTATTTATTCTTGAGTTGAATAGTTTTTTACACTAATTAACTTATTATTTGTTGTAGTTAAGCATGTTTTATGATACAACAGACTCATAGACATTTTGGACTTGAACTTTAGAAAAACATGTTAATCTAGATAATGCATGCCTAGACCACAAGCAACCAACATGCTCATGCTTCAAGTTGATACATAGTCGTGCATTATCCAAGCACAGTCGTGCTTGTTGTTTGGTACAACAAAATGAGGGTGTTTCTCTTTAGATTTGCATTTAAATTTGAAATTTAAAAAAAGATTAGATCTGCCATCAAGAGATATCTGTGAAAGTTCCCTCAGCTCCTATTCAAAATGTCTCAAGGGGAACAAGGGGTATCCTAATTTTTATTCATATCTTTGAAAACGCTTAAGAGTTATTGAGAGTGGAGGTCATTGGCAAAGACGAAGAAAGATTCTTTAGAGTCTTAGCAAGTGATTGAGAACATATTCGAAGGAAAGGAACTTTGATCACCCTTTTTCTTGGGGAACCATCCTAGTTTGTATTCTTCTTTCATGTTTATGGAGTTTATTACCTTTGTTTTGATTGTTTATTTTAGGATAAGTAACTAAACCCATAGCTAAGACTATAAAAGATCCTTTGCATGAATTTATGTAATTTTTCTATTTGATGATAATTTTAATTTTCGTTTGTGATTAGTTTTTATTCTAGTGTGCATAATTATATGTTAGAAATTAGTCACTTCTAGCATATCATAATTAATTAAATAGTAGGTGTTCGTATCACATATGGTTAATGGACTTATAGAATAAAATGAGATAACGATTATGTGGACCAAACTTAACTCTTTTGTCCCAATTGTTATTTAATTAACAAGCTCATAGGCACTTCATGCTTTCTTATCTTTTTACCTTGCATGATCATTGAGGGTATTAATTTAAAGAAAAGACTGTTAATATTGCATGACAATTGAATATTAATAAAGTTTATATGAGTGATTGACAATTATAAGAAAACTGGAATTAGAATTAAGTTAAAGGAAAACATACAAACATGTAAAGGCAAACCCTTAAGCCCTAGGTTCTCATCCAATTAGCAATTAAAAGTGTGTTTCTTCATTGTTTTTAACCTGTTTACTTAATTCATTTACTTTTCCGTGCATCTCTTCAACTCAAACAATTAAATCATGAATTTTTTGATACTTGAAAATATTCTCTGTAGGATGATAATTTGAAAACTTAATTTAAACCTTTTATTACTTTTCACTGGGTACACTTACCAACAAACATAACACCTTAGTCATATCAGCATCATTATTAACTGTATAAACTTTGACTAACTCCAACAACTTAGCATCCAAAGCATCTCATATCCAATGATACCTCACATCAATATGTTTGGACCTATAATGAAAAATTGGATTCTTAACAAGATGAACAACATTTTGATTATCCATAAATAATACATACCTTTCTTGAATAAAACTAAACTCCTGCAAGAATTTCTTCATCCATAACAACTCCTTGCATGCTTTAGTCAAGACAATGAACTATGCTTCTATAGTTGACAAAGTTATACACTTCTGCAACTTAGATTGCTAAGCCATAACTCCCTTTGCAAATTTAATCATGTAGCCCATAGTGAACCTTCTAAAATCAATGTCTTTATCTATATCTGAGTCTTGGTACCCCCACCAAAGTAGGTTTGTTACTATCAAAACAAAGTCTCATATCTACAATATCACGAAGATACCTCAAAATCTACTTCACAACATTTCAATGCTTTCTACTTAGGTTTGACATAAATCAACCGATTGTACCAATAACATGTACTATGTGCATACATCAAACTACCCACCACAGACGCATAAGGAACTTGTTACATATCTAATTTCTCAGCTTCATTTAATGGACTCTATTTAGAACTTAACTTTAAATGAATTGCAAGAGGATTGATCACCATTTTTGCCTTTTCCACTTGAAATCTCTGCAACACCTTTTCAATGTAATATTCTTGTGACAACCATAACTTTTTCTTTTTGTCACATAAGATTCTTATACCAAGAATCTGTTTAGCAGCTCTTAAGTCCTTTATGGCAAATGACTCGCCTAACTATTTGTTTAGCCTATCAATTATGGAAACATTTTTTTCAACAATAAGCATGTCATCAACATGCAATATTAGGACCATTAACAATAAAAGGGAAAAGGGCCACTCATTAGTAACAATTTTATCCTTAATTAGATGAGCTAGTCTCTCAATGCACAAGACAGAAAGATAAAGGAGCAGAAGCTCCTTTTGACGGATACCCCTGAAAGGAAAGAACGGTTGAGATAGTATATTATTGATATTCAAACACATATAGGAAAATGAGATACAATGATGGATCAGTTGTATATTTTTAGGACTTATATCAGCAAGGTTTAGAGAACTAATTATAAAACTCCACCTAAGTTTATCATAAATTTTTTTCAAATCTAGTTTAATAATATATATATATATATTTTTTTTTTCTTTTAGAGAATGAAAAGAATGTATCAATTCTTGCAAAATCAAGGAGTTATCTATACCTTGATAATCGATAATAAAACTAGTTTGATAAAGAGAAATTAATATAAGAAGATAGTCTCTAAGTTTATTTGCAATTATCTTAGTTACAATTATATATATAGCTAACATTACCCAAAGATATAAGCCTAAAGTTAGTAATATACTTAGGGTTTTCAAATTTTGGAATAAGGGTAATACAAGTTTCATTAACCTTGACAATTTTGGAGTGATTAAGAAAAATATCTAATATAAAATTATAAATAAAAAGACCTAGATAACTCCATTAGAATTTCAAAAAAGGGACATGTCCATTAGACTTAAAATTGCCTATACTAATCAAAGAGGTCTTCACTTCTTCTAGGGTGATAGGGGAGGATAACTTGTCCCTAACTTCCGTTTCAAGAGGAGCAAAAGAATTACTATTATGGAGGGCAAAATTAGCTGGAAGAGGGTCAAAATACAAGTTTTTGAAGTAATTAAAAGCAATAAGTCTAATTTTGGCAGGACCATATTCTCATCCATCTTGATCATTTCTTAAGACTTCAATTAAATTATGTTTTCTAGAGACAACATCTCTATGAAAAAACTTACTATTCCTATCCCCCAAAAATAACCAATTGGTCCTATAGTGATGATACCAAAATGATTCTTCCTAATCTAAGGTAATATGATATTCATTTTAGAGTGAATTTGTTAAGTTGGTTAGAAAAGGATTATTAACACTATCCAGTTTGTGATAAATCCTATCAATCCTATTCATTAACTATTTTTTTCTTATTAAAGATATTACCAAAGGTGAACCTATTTGTCAGAAATCTTATGTTTGAACCTTGATACATTATTTATCTAGGAGTTAAAGGGATTCAAGAGTTCCTAACTTAATTAGGAAAGTCCTCATAAGTAATCCAAGAACCCATAAATTTAAAGATTTTATTATGTTGATAATCATTATCCTTATTTCAAATCGTGAGCCAAATATTAGCATGGTCAAATTTAGGGATAAGTATATGGATGACAGACCTGTTAAGGAATGAACATTGCCAAGATTCATTAGCAACTACTTTGTTGATAAGTCTATATTTTGGCATGCTTTTATAGCCTATATATTGATGAATGTTCATTATTTTACTTGAATTTTTCACTAATGTCTATGAATATTGTGCAGACTGATATGAAAAGGTCACAATTGAGTTTTTGGTGCATTTTGGACCTAAATTGGTTGAAAAATAAGGTTTCACTATAGTTAGCATGCTTAGATCCCAACAGTCAACACGAGAGTATTTCGCCTACATGTACAGTTGTGCTTATAGCCTTGCATGATCGTGCTCATTTGTGAGAAGCCCAACTTGAAGAAATTCTAAAGTTTTCAAACCTTATTAAAAGAGACCTTGAGGGTAGCAGCTCAAGATCCTTTTTCATACCTTTCACATTCGATTTTCATCCTATTCCTTCCATGCCTTTATCGCATCACTTTCACATTCTCAACCTTAGTAATGGCTAGTCGCTGACGATTATTGGAGCTTCGAGAACGTGTCAAATTAAGAGTTCTTATATCTTCTCCGTTGGAGACTCCTTTAATTTGTATTTACTTTTCAAGTTCTATGGTTTGTTTAGTGTTGTCTTGATTTCCTTTTATATTATGTTTAGCTAAATCCATAGCTAGGGCTATGGTGAATTCTTTACACGACTTTATAGGATCTTTTTTTATTAATAATAATTTCATGTTTCCTTCCTTAATTGGTGTTTACCCTATTACGTTATATTTGCATGTTTATAATTGACAACTCTTAAATATATTATAATTAATTATATCGTAGGTGACGATACCATATAGTTAATGAATCTATAGAGTAAAACAAGACAAAGAATTAGATGAATCAAACCAATCTTTTTCAATTATTATTAAATTAATAGCTCATAGGCTCCTTATGATTTCTCTTCTTTTTACCTTACATGACCATTAGGGGTAATAGTTTTAGAAAAAGACTATTAACATTGCATAACCATTGAGTGTTAGTAGCTTTAGTATAAGGATTGATAATCATAGAGAAACTAAAATTAGAATTAAAAAAAAAAAGGAAACATAAGGAATTTTAATGATGAAAACATACGCCTTAGGTTTTTTTTTTATTAGTTTATTGTAAGAGGTTGCGCTATTTTTAATTTTATTTTAATTACTTTCATATTTAAATTCTTGTTTTATTTAATTTTATATTCTTTAAGTTGAAACAATTAAATTAAGAAATTATTAGTAATTAGAAACTATGCTTGTAGAACAATAATTTGGGAGCTTATATTTAGAACTCTTTATTACTTTTTGATCAGTACACTTGCCCACGAACAAGTTTTCAGTGTTATTGTCGGGTATTGTTTTTCCTATATTAAGAAAATCTCATATTTAATTAATTTGAATAATTCTTCTTTTGTTTTATTTTAATTTTTTTTTGCTTATTTTCAATTTTTTATTTTATTTATTTTGTTTTATTTTTTAAAAAAATTTCTTTAGTGCATGCTCAATATTTCCAATTCTTTTACAAGTTGCTTACTTGATCTGAAAGTTTAAAGAATTGTACGAAAAGAAAGGAATGAGTTGAGAAAAAAAAATAGCAGGGGGAAAGATCAATTTAAGATTATATTGCACCTACTACCGGAGGTACTTTTAGAAGCATCGCAGCTTTTAATGTGAATGTCAATAATTTTAAGTTGAAGCTGGCATAGAAAAATCTACACAATTTGGAGGAATGCCTAATGAAGACCCCAACCTCTATCTGACAAAATTTCTCTGACTCACAAACACTATAAAGTACAACGGGATAATCATAGATGCTATTAGACTTCACTTTTTCTCATTCTTTATTATGGAAAAGGTGAATGCATGGTTTGCCAAGCTCCTCATAGGCTCCATCACAACATGGAAAGATTTAACTTAATAATTTCTGAAAAAATATTTCTCCTCAACCAGATCTGCCAAGCTTATGACAAAAATTTCTAATTTTCAATAATATGAGTTAGAATTCCTATTTGAGGCATAGGAATGATTTAGAGAACTTTTGAGGAGGTGCCCTCACCATAATTTTTCTATGTGGAGGTAGATGCAAATATTTTACAGTGGCTTGTTAGTCTCCAATAGGGCCACAAAGGACCGAGATGAGACATATAAACTAGTAGATGAGATGACTTCCACCAGTTTTTAATGACACACAACCAACCTTTTTATGAATAGAAGAAAGGAGATTACTCTAATATATCTAACAAAGAGCAAAAATATACTAACAAATTAGTTAAAAGCTCTGACTAAGCAGGTGAAATCCTTATTGAAAGTAGATGGGCAACCAACAAAACCACCTACAACTCCTTTTGTGTGAACATTGCAACTCTTTAGGCCATGATAACGGTAATTATCTAGTTACAAAAAATAAAAAGGAAGCTAATTTTATGGATAGTAATTATAACTCAAGTTGGCATAACTACCCTTCTAACTCTTAGGGAACGGCTTTAGAAGCCAAAATTCAAATGTTTATCGCCTTCCTCATATACAAAATTAGGGAGCAAAACCAAAGGGAAAGGAGGCTCCTAGATCTCAATTCCACTTTCAAGAGACAATGATGCAACATGTGCATTATTCTGATAAAAGGATGACAAAGCTTGAATCTAACTTGGAGCAACATATTGAAAGGGATGATAAAAGGATTGCAGAGATCAAATAAGAGATGAAAGCACAGTTTTCAAAGATTGAATCATAATTAGAGCAAGTTACTAATCTTCTAAGTCAAAGAATATTGAGAACGTTACTAACGCAGCTTAAATCTAATTCAAAGGAGCAATACATTGTCATCACTCTTAAAAGTAGAAAAAAATTGCAGAATAAAGGCACATGCAATCATGCATACTCATGCATACTAAAAAGCACGCCCCTACTCCCCTTACAAGCACGCCTTTGCATTCTGATAAGCACATCCATGCTCTAGAGGAAGCACAACCATGCTATGAGAAACATGTCCATGTTGATTCAACAAGCACAGTCGTGCATCCATGAGCAAGGTCGCGCTTCAAGTGTAGGACACAAAAAAAAAATATGAAAGAAAAACCTCCTGCACAACCAAAGGCCTATGAGCCTAAAATAACTTTCTTGCAAAGGTTGCAGGGACAACCCACCTAAGACATGGAATTTGAAAATTCTTAGGTCTATTAGAAGGTGAAAATTAACACGCCCTTCATAAGTATTATCTTCAAAATACTCAAATATGCCAAGTTTTCTCAAGGAAATTTTAACCAATAAGAGGAAACTGAGAGTATAGGAAACTATGAAGATTACTGAAAAGTTTTCAGCTATAGTTCTTAAAAAGTTTTCTCTTATGCTTAAGGACCCAGGAAGTTTCACTATCCCTTACACCATCGAGAAAACTCGCATCGATAGAGTTATCCATGATTTATGAGCAAATATCAACCTTATGTCCTACTCTATTTTCAAGAAGCTTAGGATACACAAGCATAAACTGACCACTGTATCACTTCAATTGACAGATAAGTCGATTACTTATCTTGAATGTATAGTGAAAAATGTGCTTGTGAACTTTAGAAAGTTCATATTTTCTGTTGATTTTGTGGTGCTTGACACGTAGGAGGATGGTATTATCCCCATCATAGACGTTCAAGAAGGAAAGCTCACCTTGAGACTGGAAGATGAGGAAGTCATTTTTCAAGTTTTCAGTTCTTTAAAGTACTCTTCTAGTCAAGAATCCTATAACTTTATGAGTACTATGGATATTACTTCTCCTCTTTTAAATTTTGTGAAGCATGAAACATCAAGAAGAAGGTCAAGAAAAAAGCAACCTAAGGAGAAACAAAAGCTTAAACTATCCATTAATAAACCCCCACATTTGAAGCTTAAAATTCCTTCTCTTTATTTTAATTTTTCTCTTATTTCACCTCCCATGATTAAACCTTCTGATATGACAGGAGTTATGAAAGAGAAGTTGCTGGAAAGATAACTATATATTAAAGGAGTTACCTCTGAGACTCATGTCTTCTTTCCACCATAATCCAACAGGATTGTCAGGCTTGGGACATTAAATAAGCACTCGTAGGAGGTAATATATATCTTGCATTTTTATTTTATTCTCTTTTGCTTATTTTAGTCTTTTTTTTTTGGATGAAGAATAAGCATACTAGAAGCTCGAAGGAGCTGAGTTGTTCTTTACTATGCATATACTGTGAGCTCTGATTCATAAGCATGTTCGTGCTACTTTATAAGCATGATCGTGCATATGGTTTAGCATAACCGTGCTTTACATCAGAGGTTGTTGCGTGTAAGGAATCATATCCTAAATAAGTAGTCTCCCCAGACTTATCAAGGAGTTCCTTTCTTTTTTAGTTTTTTATTGGTCTCTTCACGTGCATTTAATTTTTTCAAACATTGAGGACAATATTTTGTTTTAAGTAGGACAGAGCTCCTAATAATATAATTATTATTGCATGCTCTTAACTAAGTACATGTACCATTTTTTCATGTTTTTCATGATAATTTGAGACTTTTTATTCCCAATGAACCCATTTTTCCTAGATAGAAGAGTATGTTGAGTGATTATTATTGGAGTAAAATTTTTATTTGGAAACTAATAATTAGTCACGTTCCCTACTTTTCTGCTTTTTATTAAACTTTAACCTACAAATGTGTGTTTTGAGCCTTAAAAGGAGATTTTTATCCTAATTTAATTAATTGCACCCATTTCTTCGTTATTTTGTTTAAATATCTCTTGTCCAACATTTCTTTCAAATTACCCCTACTCCAACTAAAAAGTTTTCCCTTGAAACCTAAATCTTGTACACCACAAATATGTAAGCAATCAACAAATATCCTTATAAGATTAATTATAGCAAGTTTTTCTCCTTCCTGTTCTGAGTCATATAGGATAGAATTAAAATATCCTGCAAAACACCAATCAGAGTTTACCAATGAGCTAAAATTAACCAATTCATTCTAGCAAGTAAATCTTAGACATTCTTGGGGGCTAACATAGACATGGATAGAACCCAATCAAGCTGACCATGATTACTAATTTTCAAATGAACAAAATAATTATATTTAGCTAAGACAGAGACTTTGACACTATTAATATACCAAAGGCATGAGATACCCCCTAAAAATCCCAAGGCTTCAACTTTAACATTTCCATCTAAATTTATCCTATTGATAATTTGATCAGATCTGGCCAAACTTACTCTAGATTTAAACAAAATTACAAAATTTAGTTTGTATATGATAATCAAATCATTAATTAGCCTAGAAAAAGTCCTACTCTGTGCACCTTTACAATTCTAGAATAGACAATTCATTAAAAAATTAGATAAAAGAGTTATGTTTTATCTATATGATGCTGAGACTTAAACTAATCTTGCTTTAGCTCATTTTAGCATTTAAGATATCAATATCCATAGAGGGATCACAAACAAAAGACGTATTAGGGAGTTTATTGAATTTCTCATTTGAAGCTTTCTAATGACTATCAAGATTCATGCTCAACAAATCTTAGATGGACTATCCTTAGAACAATTCCTTAGTTCATGTTTCAAGCTATTCATCAGCCAAAAACACTTCCTTATGGTCTTGATTAGCCTTATTCAAGACTTGTAGTTCAAAGAAAGGAGAACTAATAACATTAAAAGGAATATTATCCCTTTTCCAATTACTCTCATATTCTGTTTAAATTGGTTGTTAAGATTATTCTAAAAAAGGGATTTTCTTGAGTTTTTGGGAACATTTGGATTAGGTTGATTTAATTCATTATGATCAGGTTTTTTAAACATATCTATAAAATTTGTAAGGCCAGTATCTCTTTCCTAATCCTGCTCAGAATAGGAAGTATCTAATATATCAAATTTAGATATTGAAGAATTACCCTTTTCTCTAATATTGGAATTAATAATTCCTAAAGTCCTAGGTTGACCAACTTTTTTACTTAGATGTCTTTTAACAAGCATTCAAGGTTTATATTTTTACTGCTGATTGGTTAGATTACATTCAAGAACCCATTGAAACCTCTCCACAAGGGAGAATCCTTGTGAAACTAACTCATTACCTTGTTTTACTAGGGAATCTACAGGTTTAGGATAAGTGATATTACATTCAATCTTAGAATTAGGGTTTACAAGATAGGATTCCTGTATATGCCCATACATCTCATAGTTAAAACAAATGAGGTACAAACTCTTATACTTTACTCTAAATTCCTACCCAAAAACTTTAAAGGATGCTATTAATTTCTTTGTTAAATCAAATTCTACACATATTCTAGCAAATCTACTCCTATATAACAAAAAAGTGTGGCAATTAACCTTTAACACTATCCCTAAATAGGTTTCTACCTATCATAAGAATTTATCATTGTATAAATCTAAAAGTAGATCAAGAATTCGAACTCAGGTAACAATTTTTCTAAGATTTTGGTCCTTAGGTTTAAATAAAGGTCTCCAATGTTGAACTAAAAGATAATGATCAAGGATCAATCATGGATCCTTAAACAGAGCATGTTTATACTCTTCCATGCTATCAAATTTTACCATTAAGTATTCATTATTTAGGTCTAAGATTTTAAGAGGGTCATTTTTACCCCAAATATTTTCTAATTTTTGAGTGAGGTAATTAAAGTTAACTGTTTTACCAAAAAGTTTAATGATTAGGGTTAAATCATATAGAACACCACATTTCATAATCCTCTAAGGTAATCTTTAACTCTGGGCACAAAGATTGTTTTTCATCACTTAATATTTCATTATCAATCAGGCTCAAGAACCATATTTAAATCTTCTAACATTGATTTCACAATTTCATCATCATGAAGATCAAGATCTAAATCTTTAAGCCTTAAGGTTAGATCTTTATAGGAAAGAGGGATATAGAGAACAAGGTTTGAAGGCACCTAGGTAGTTTGGGCAACAATAGGAATATCTTTTTGTATGTACGACTGAAGAACCTCAAATGAAGAATCAATATCTACTTTATATTCTTAATTTATACTTTTATTTAGGAGACCTTTCTCTTCAATGAATCATTTCTTTGCTGCTACATGGTCCATCTTTGGTCTCCCACGAACAAGCCATGTGATATTAAGGAGAACCCCTGCTAGGGCCACTGGATAGCCACCAAGAACATGGTGTAAGGTGAATCTCAAAGAGAAATTAGAGTTAGTAAAAATTCTAGCAGAGCCCTCTCAATCTTTTCTCACTCCTCACTAAAGATAGTCTTGGAGAAAGCCCTGACTCAAATTCAAATTTAATTTTAAGTATTTTAAAACTTTTAAAATTTTATCTATTTAATTTAATCTTATTTAATATAATAAAATATTTTACTTTATAATAAAATTTGAATTATTAATAATTAAAATATTTATTATTTTAATTTATCAAAATTATTCAACTTAAAGTTATTCATAAATTTAACTTTTTATTAAAAATGTTATTTTAATTTAATAATACACATACAATACACAAAAAAAAATATTCACAGTGAATGTGTTTTTAGTAATTATTCTAAAAAATAGTACTTTTAAATATTTTGTTTTAATACTTTTCTTAATTTCATGCTTAATAACAACTTTTAATTTGAAAAATAAAGTTTATAGAATAATTTCTATTTGAAATTTTATTTTAATTTAAAATTTGTCATTAATAAATATTTTAACATTGTTAACAAAGTTTTAAGATAGTAAATGGAATGCTAACATCACTTCTTAGGTCAAGAATACATTAAGTTACAAGAATTTTAACTTAGTTCTTTTACTTGTTTTATTTAGTGTTGACAATAAGATAAATTTACCCTTTTCCAAACTCAAACTTTTATTTCTTGAACCTAGTAAGTTAAAAAAGGAAAAATCTAACATGCTCTTATCAAGTTTCATGTTTCTTGCCCTTATTTCTCTTATATTAATAAATATAAAAAATAATTAAATTTAAAATGATAATATTATATATATATATATATATATATATATATATATATAAAAGATAGAGCAGTTTGGTATCAAAACTCCTAAACTTAAACTTGAACTTGACCAAGTTAACTAGGAAAAAATTAAACTTGAACTGGATTTTCTTTCTCAAACTCATGTTATGGTTAAGTTAGTTCTCATGTATTAGGTCCATTGGCATCCTTAATTGTGTTATTGCACCTTTTTTAATCTTTGAGGTCACTTACGATATCATAATAGTTTTGAGAAAAAATAAGACACAATTAGTAGAGGTGATATGAGTGACTAAATACAAGCATTAGTATTAGGTATTGCATTATTTTATATTAACATGAAATAAATATAAATTTTAATGATAGTTAATCAATGAATTTAACTGAAACAACTATCAATTATTCAATGCAACCTATTTTATGTTGTTTTAGGTCTCTTTAACACTTCAACCAAACCACAAAAATATAAGGAATTTCTCTAATCTAGATAGGAGAAACTCATTAGCTAAGCTACTTTGACAACTCTACCAACGATAAGTTTCTTAAAGAATTGAGTTATATAGTATTATTATCATCATTTACAAGTGATTTATCTTTCCTTCTCATCATAACACCTTGAGTGTTGCAATATTAATCTAATTCATCTTGATTGGGTGCAACCTTGGTATAACTAGATGACTTGAATAGAAAAATTGAAATGAACATTAGAATGTAATGAAGACATACTACTCACTCATGATAGAACAAAGTCTTTGAATAGTGATGTTGTTTATGGATAAAAGTCCTTCTTTGTTCCTCATGAAGATTGCTTATGTCAATATATTTAAAGAGATCATAAACTCAAATTAGATAAAATTTTTTAAAAGTACTTGTAAGAGATAAAAATTAAATAAGAAAATGAATAAAACTTCTTTTATAAGTTAAAAATAACTTATACTTTTCTATGTTTTGAAAATTATTATTTAACTTCTATAAAACTTAAAGAATATAAGTTGTTTTTTAATTATGAAAGAAATTTTATTTATTTTTATATTAATTTTTTTACAAGTATTTCTTTAAAAATTTAGCCTAATTAGTTCTAGTTAGATTTATTTTCAAGAAAACTCTCAAAATCTTGGACTGCCTCTGTTAATAAGGACATGTTCATTAAATGTGAAGGCATGCAATATGATAATCATTGGCATCATCAAGCTCTTTAACATTGGTCCTAGGCTTAGGATTGTTTATAATTAGTTAGCATTTTAAAAATAACAAGTAGGCGATGTCAAAATAAAAATTGACAAATATGCTCACAACAAAAGAATTTTGTTAACATGTTAAAATATCCACAAATAATAAAGGCTAAAATGAAAATGATTTTTTATATAAAAGTTATGTTTAAATGATTTTTTCGTCTCTATACGTAGCTCACATTTATAAGGTTTTCTTTACATGTAAAAAAAATTATAAATTAATTCTTATACGTACATTTATTCTTGATTTAGTCTTTGTCATTATATTCAAAATAAATGATGCTAAATAAACTTGGCTTAAATAATATTTTTGTTCCTACACTTATTTATATTTGCAAGTTAGTCCTTCCATGTAAAAATTTGTAAATTAGTCTTTATATGTATATTTATTTTTAATTTAGTTTCTGTCAAACTAAATAACATTAAACAAACTCCCTTATGCTAGCAATATTGCTCTTCTCCATTGATGTTCACTTCAAGGGAGTTTACTAAACACACAAATAACAAGAACCACAAATCGTAACTTTTGCTCATCATTCAATACTTTTCATCATTTTCTTCTCCGTATATCCAATTGTAGTCATGCTATTATTAAGGTCCTTTTCACAATTTTTTAAGAAGATACCTTTTGAATAAAACTGAAATGCATAAGCTTGAGCATTAGTTGCAATTGAGACAAGTTGATGTGCATATGCAACTTTTACCATATTTCATTATGAGTAAGAACATTTTCATAATCATTTATGTTGACAAAATGGTTTTAACTTTTAATCTAGTTACATATACCATTTGATCTTTTAATAAGCTTCTTTGAAGTAAGCATCATTGGAGAAGAGGAATGTTGGCGACACAGGAGAGTTTATTAGTTTAAATGGTATTTTTGTTCTTATACTTCATTCATATTTATAAGTTAGTCTTTATATGTAAAAAATTTGTAAAATAGTTGTTCAGAGGGCAAGTGTACCCATCGAGAAATAATAAAGGGTTCTTAAATTAAGTTCTTGAAATATTGTCCCACAAGGATTGTTTTCCAATTATTAAGAATTTTCTAATTCAATTGTTTAACCTTCAAAGATATGAGATTAATTAAAACAATAATTTATAAAATTAATTATAAAACTAAGAGTAAGGAACACAATGCACGTCTTGGTTAAACTTATCGGAGAGTAACCTATGGTATATGAGTTTTCTCATTCAATCCTTTATATTATTTTTCTGTTTAACTCTAAATTTGATTTTCTTGTGATTACCAATCATTCATACGAATACTATTAATACCCAATGGTCATGCATTATTAATATTCTTTTCTCTAAATTAACATCCACAATGATCATGTAAGACATCAATTTAAGAAACTTAAGGAACCTATAAACTTGTTAATTTAATAACGATTAGAAGAGAAAGATTAGTTTGGTCCACCTAATCCCTTGTTTCGTTTTACCTTATAGATCTATTAATTAGGATTAAGAGAGAAGCGCAATAGGATAAAATCTAATCACAGAACGAAATTCAAATTTAGATTCAAACATCAAAATCTCATAAATTCATAAACAATAGTTCCCATAGCCCTAGCTATGGACTTAGTTACTTATGCTAAAGAAAAAAACTAAAACAATAATAAATAAAGTCATAAAGAAAAGAAAACTAGAATGAGATGAGTTCCCGGTCTTCAAGTACGATCACTCGAAGCTCCAACTCCTGCTAAGTATGTGCTATGGATCCTGTGCACGAGAAAGGAGATGAGAAGTGTCAAAGACTAGGTGTCAAAATGGTCTCTTTAGTATGATGCCTGAGATCTCCCTTTTAATAGGATTTGAAAACTCTAAATACTCTTCATAATTGGACTTCCCGCAGATGAGCATGGCCGTGCAAGGCCTTGAGCATCCCCGTGTTTGTTGGAATGGTCTGGGCGTGCTGACTGCTGCGAAGCTCTAATCTTCTATCAATTTGGACCCAAAAACGCATCCAAAATATACTTACGACCTCTTCATACCACATTTCATAATTAATATATAAATTAGTGTAAATACCAAATAAAATAAAGGTTAAATATAAATATATGAGCTATAAAATAGAGTCTAATTATAGACTTATCAATAGTTCTTACATATATATATATATATATTTATTTATTTTTGACTCAGTCTCTTATTTATTTAACATTATTTAGTTTAAACATAACGAGAGATATATAAGCTTGAGCGTTAGTTGCAATTGAGACAAGTTGATGTGCATATGCAGCTTTTACCATATTTCATTGTGAGTAAAAACATTCTCATAACCACTTATATTAACAAAATGGTTCTAACTTTTGATCTAGTTACATATACCATTTAATCTTTTAATAAGCTTTCTTAAAGTAAACATAAGTGGAGAAGAAGAATGTTAGCGATACAGAAAAGTTTATTAGTTTAAATTATATTTTTGTTCTATACTTAATTTATATTTATAAGTTAGCCTTTATATATAAAAAATTTGTAAAATAGTTCTTACATATATATTTATTTTTGACTCAGTCTCTTATTTATTTAACGTCGTTTAGTTTAAACATAACGATAGGAACTAAATTTAAAATAAAAATATATTTTATATGTAAAAATTAAATTATAAATATGAGTTAAGTATATAAACGAAAATATTATTTAAATTAATTTTAAAATATTTGTACCAAATATAATAATTTAACGTTGTTAAATTAAAATTTTTAAAAAAATTTCAATGTCCTCTTTTGAGAAACTTCAAAATGTTTTGTATCAAATATATATTAAATTTTTTTGTAAAACAATATTTTTAAATAAATTATTTTTTCTAATTAATCTTAAATATTTTAAAAAATATTATTAAATTACACTACGATAAAATTATTGTTTAATTTTAATATATTTTTTAAAATATTATAATAAAAATTAAAACTTAACAAAATATTTATATATAAATTAAAATATAATTTATAAATAAATACAAACTATAATAGTTAAATGTACATTAAAAAATATCAAAATTGAAATTAAAACTAAAAAAAATTAAAACTTTAAATTTATAAAATAAATGAATATTGATTATAAATTCTAACAATAACATCAACAAAGAAATTCAAAAATACTATTTATTTTTTCAAATCATAAATATTTGTTATAAAAAATAATTTTATTCGATGTTATTATATAATTTTTCCTTTTTCATTAATACAATTTGTTTTAAGTCATGAACACTAATTTGATATACAGTAGTTGATAGCTAATTAAATTCTTTTAATTACATAAATAAAAGTTTTACTTTCTAGTTGTGAAATAAAAAAATAAAAAATAATCTCCAATTATAGGGTGATAGGTTTAAAATGGAGTCATGGACATTAATTTAAGGTTTCAAATGAATTCATAAAAAAAAAAAAAAAAGGAAAACGGAAGAAGAAGCAAATTGGGAAGTCGAAGAAACGGAAGCGGTGTAAAAAGTAACAGAGGCAGATGGAACCCCCCCTGACCCCGTGAGCGTGACACTGGCAGTTTCTTATTCTAATCCATTCCCTTTGCCTCTGCCTTTGCTACCCCTTACCTATTACCTCTTCCAAAGCTTCACCTTCTTCACCTCTTCCAATCACAACTAACCTCGCCTCTTCCTCCATTCCCCCCCCCTCTCTCCCCCTAGTTTGGGGTAGGACTCATGCTCGTCGTAGCTTAACCCTTCTATGTCGAACATGACCTCCATCTCCTCTGTCGAACTCAATTACCTAGTTTTTCGCTACCTTCAAGAATCAGGTTTCTCTGCTCTTCCTTTCTCTTTTTGGTTCCAAAATCCTTTTGTATGTGACCTTGTTCTTTTTTTGGTTGTTGTATCTGAAGGATGTTAAGGTTCTACAACGAATACCGAGTTTTTTTTTTTTAATAAATTTAACAGTTGCGAGCTTGTTTGAGCGCTTCGATGTTGTTCCTACGCGTTAGGGTTTGCTATTTCTGAGAAAAGGAAAATTGATTAGGCTGGAAAAATGGTGCTTCGCCCTTTTTTCTCCTTGTTAAATATATAAGGAGGACTGAAAATTGTTAGATCTGCTTCGGTAAAATAGATTTGGTGTTTAGACATGATTTTTGAAGTTCCACAGTTTTCTGTTTATTTTATCAGTTATGGTTTTTAACTAATATACTATGAGATTGTAGTTATTTTTGGGAATGAAATGACAGTGGTTATTGTTAGTATTGTTACTGGTTGCTTTTCATTTTAACTGAATGAGATGTTACGGTAAATCAAAATGGTGCTTGTGGTGAGCTTAATTATTTGCTGTTCCTACTGAAATATATTCTGATTGTAGTTGATGTAAGTTGGTAGTTATATTTGTAAAATGAGAGTAGAATTATTGATTGAAAGGAAACTTTACAAAGCTTTGAGCTGTGGAACTGAGTGCTTGAGGGAAATTATGAAATGATTCACTGTTGGTTTGAAGAACAAATGTTTGCTTGTTCTGTAGACTGACTATTCTTGTTCAGAACCATATAACGTGTAATGTAATATCTGTTAAATATAAAATGATTCGGTGCTTTTGCCAAATAACATACGCTTTTTGGTGAGTTAGGCTTCAACGGTATGTTAGAATATTGATTAGATCCCTTATGACCAAGTTAATCTTCAACCCAATTGCTAGAGGCAGAGGAGATTGCAAACAATTTATAGGAAAAATCATTAAGAAGGATTTAGAGGTCAAGTTCTTGCTGTAGACATGATATACACAGAACATTGTTGCTTCATTTGACCCATGCAACGACCCTATCTAATGGGACAGGCTTGGTTGTTGTTGTTGTTGCTTTTACAGAACAGCTTAAGTTTTTAGGAGAGTTGGTCCATGAAAATATCCATTAGAAAAGTGTGGAATGATTGTTATTTACGCTTTGTTAAGATGTAAATGTGGACATTGGTGCTGTTGTCTTAGAGGAGTCATATAGACTAGGGCATCTATTTGAATTAGGAAAGCTTGATGAGGTTGAGTTTATAATGTAATTTGTTTACTGAACAATTACAGGTCATAATTTTCATTTTATGAAGCTTTTCATATTTACAAAATGGAATGTAGCCTGCAATTGAATTGGTTTATTGGCTACCTGTGTTACTTCACTGCTGCAGGTTTCACACATAGTGCATTTACATTTGGTTATGAAGCTGGTATTAACAAATGCCCCATAGATGGAAATTTGGTGCCACCAGGTGCTCTTGTTACATTTGTTCAGAAGGGGCTACAGTACTTTGAGATGGAAGCCAACTTGAGTAATGTTAGCATTCTATACCTTTTGAATTCTTGATTTAGTTTCAACATGACATTCATCTATTTGATTAGACCTTTCTAAGCTGTTGTACCCTAGGTTTCATGTTGATCAATGTTTCTTTTAAGCCTGCCAGTGTGATGCAGACCTGGAAGAAGATTTTTCATTTTTACAACCTTTGGATCTTATCACAAAAGATGTGCATGAACTTAGACAAATGATAAGTGAAAGAAGGAAAAAGCTACATAAGGAAAGAAAGAAGGAATTTGAGAAGGAGCATGAAGGGGAACGTGGACGGATAAGAGAAAAAGAAAGACGTGAAAGGGAGAAAGAGGTTGAAAAGGATAGACGTGAAAGGGAGAAAGAGGTTGAAAAGGATAGACGTGAAAGGGAGAAAGAAGTTGAAAAGGATAGACATGAAAGGGAGAAAGAAGCTGAAAAGGATAGACGTGAAAGGGAAAAAGAAGTTGAAAAGAATAGGGAGAAGGTAGAAAATGAAAGACAGCGAGAACAGCAGCATGGAGATCATACTGTCAGAGAAATGGTCATAGATCATGAAAATAAAGTTCCTGTAAAGCATGAAGAGAATGGTGCAGTTGGAGGTAATGTGATACTCAGTGAAATGGTTGACATTGCAAAATATGTTCTTTGTTGCATGTGTGGTACTTAGCGACATTTTCTTATTTGAATCCACCCTAAATGTCACTCTCATATAATTCCATTTTCCTTTGTTATCCTTCATTTTCTGTTTATCTTTACATGTTTCTATGATTCCTTCTTCCTTCTAAAATTTATACTATATTTACTTGAATATTGGGTTGGGTTCCAAAGCAGGAGAGGTTGAATGAATGATGACTAATGACTGAAAAATTAACCCCTTGATATTGTAGTTTACTTGCAAATATGGGTTTTCTACAATTTTATCCATTTTACTTATGTTATCTCTGGGAAGGTGTGTTCCAAATAAAATTACTTGTTATAGTTGAAAGTTTTACACCACTAGACTCCCTTGCCCCAAGATGCTCTGTTAATTGGAGTATTTCATTGTATATTGGCCAGGACACACAAAAATACTAGCGGTCTGTTTTGATTAATAATATTCCTTCATATGAATTTTCATTTTCTTTAATAGGACCAGAACCAATGGACATCTCTACAACATCCACATCTCAGCTATGTGAAATTCCTAGTTCAGATGTGATGATTTTGGAAGGTCATACTTCAGAGGTTGAGAATATCATCAATGCTTCTTTTGTTTCTTAAATTTTCTCTTTGACTATTGTTTCTTCTGTCAAACACTCTGTAATTGGCCTGTTCACCATCTGTATAGGTGTGTGCTTGTGCATGGAGCCCAGGAGGATCTCTACTTGCATCAGGGTATGCATCTACATGAAGTGTTTATTTTTGCATAAAAAATATGTATTAAATTGTGTGTAACATTATGGTTGATGCACATAATATTTTGCATCTTGAATTTCCATTTGTAATGCTTCCAATTTTGTTTGACTTCTTTTTTAAGATGGAGGGAAACAAATTCATTTATGATTTTTAAAATTAATTGAACCTGTTTGGAAACATTGTGTTGGCATTCAATTTCTGAAACGTGGCTGTTAATAGCACACTATAGTGTCTAGTTTTGTGGAGCATCCGCTGGCTGCTATTCTAGACTTTTCTGTGGAGAAATTTTGGGTAGTGGGAGTCGCAATGGCAAATAGTTGTTATCCCAGAATTTGTGGTCATTGCAGCTGCTACTGTTGATGGAGAGAAAATCTTCTTGCTACTACTTTTCTGGGGGTCACAACTCACAATCCTCTTTTTTAGGGTTTTTTTTGTTGGTATTTCAATTTCTGTTACAAGACCCACTTTGTTCTGTTCCTTTTTCTTTCGCCTTCTATGTCTAATGAGTTTTGTCCCCATCATTGATAATTACATTCTGAAACTTCAACTTTTTTTTTTTTTTTCCTGTTTATGACTAGGAAATAACATCAATATGAAATGTTTCCAAAAGCTGGTTTCTGGATATAAATCCTTTCAAATGTTTTATTGGTTGGTTGATTTTGAGAAGAATCTTTCAAATGATTTAATGGTATCCAATTAGTCACAGTTCAACAATTTCCTTGGCATCCAATACCCATGCTTCACTGTTGTTAAAATAAATAGGCAGGGGGATCTCTCTTTCTCTAGTTCTCCTTTCTCCCCAACTTCTTGACTTCTAGTCTCTGTCTTGGCTGTTTGACTTGATCTTTTAAAAGAGATATATACAAAAGTTGGCCTGAACTTTCTTTCTCTCTACCATAATTTGCAGATGAGTTATGTGTGGTATGTACTGTATATGGTTGGGAAATTTGTTAAAACTGTGACACACATTTGGGTATCAAGAGTAATGTGAATCATGTGATTTGTTTTTATGAAACTAATGGAAATTTACAATAGATGGAGACAGTTGCATATTGTTATTTTTGTCTGAATGGTTTACTTTATGATATTTGTGATCATCATATGCTTTTCACTTTCCAATTTTTTTTATTTTTGTTTTTGGATTATGCACTTCTAAGGATTTATTTTTCTAAACTTTTTCTAATAGTCTTTTACTCCTGGAATAAAATATGTGTGACCAAGACAAATGAACATGAGCAGGATCAGAAGTCCTCATTTTATAATTAATAAAGTTCTGAAGAATATGCATGTTAATGCTAGTGGATATGATAGTTTTTCTTTACGATAATGAATTCTAACTTGACTTTTCCTTGTTATGCTATTTTATAACCCATCATTGTTGCAATCCCATGCAATGACTTTAGCTTTCCTTTTTATAATGGAAAATGAATAGATTCAATAGTGATGCTGTTTATCAATTTCTTTTTTGGAGTAGTGAAGGACTTTTAAAGATTACTTTAAGGATCATCCCTTTCAATTTTGTGATTTTGAAAATGAATCCTGAATGATGGCCTCATATGATATTCTTTCACTTTCCCATGATCATTTCAACTTTTAGGTCTGGGGACTCAACAGCTCGTATTTGGACAATAGCAGAAGGGAGATGTAAGCCTGCTTCACAGAATGGCCCTTTGAACGTATTGGTGTTGAAGCATGTTAGGGGTAAAACAAATGAGAAGAGTAAGGATGTCACTACACTCGATTGGAATGTGAGTTCAATTGCATATTATGATTTAAACCCCAGACAACTACTTGTATTTGTATGTTTAAATCCAAAGTTGTTTTTTGGTTTGCTGTTATAAAATTTGTAAAGTCATAATAGTAAATCTTGGATAGCAATGTGGAGTGGCTGACCCCAAAAATGCTATAGTAGGATAGCGGATAGTGGGATAATCGCTATTTTAGGCATTTTAAATATACCTAATATAAATTAAGCTACATATATATATCCTGAAAAATACAAAATTAAGACCCAAATTGAAGACATGCAATATTAATGATCAAAAGTGAAAATTTAAAAACATAACAAATGTCAAATAACAATAACAAATAACAACAAAATACATGAACTAAACAAATTCAAGTTTGTAATGCATAGAAGTTTAGAATACTAAATATTCAATTCAAATTTAAATATTTTAATAGTTATCATCATCATCATCTTCACAATCTGCCATTTTTTTTCACTTTCATTTTCATTACTATTTTTGTAGAGCGTTTCTTCCTTTTCCTCTTTCTCTTCAGAGTCTTTATCATCACATTCTTCTTCTTGTACAAATTCCTTTTCTTTTTTTCTTATGTTTAGAGGAATAAGCAATTGTAGTTGTCATAGGTTTTGATCTAGTTTATTGCCTAGTATAAGTTATAGGCTCATTGGCCCCAATTGCATTGGTATCAGCTCCCAAGTCAAGATATTGTCATCAAACACTAATTCATCTTCAACATTTTCATCATCTTCAACAATTTCTTCTAGCGACTAATCATTATTATCATCAACATCTTTTAAGAGAATATGATCTGTCACATCAGAATGCTCAAAACATTCATTAGGAGCTTGGTTATATTTAATGAAAATTAAGTCTTGCAACCTTTGATACTCAAGTCTATTTCTCTTTTTAGAATAGATTTATTTTAACATAAAAAGTATATTAGTTTAACACTTCCAATATTATTAGATTGAGCACTTTAAATTGAAGTTATTTGACATTTTATTATATGCTCAAAAGTACTCCAATTTCGTTTAGATCCATATGAACTACAGGTCAAATTCAACACCCTAATGACAATGTTTTGTAAATGTGGCATACTTACTCCATAATTTTTTACCATTTAGCTACAAGTTATGCAATAACTTATTAGCATTGCTATCTTGTTCTTATATCTACATAATTACATCACATTGTACAAAGTACCGTTTCTTTCAAGAACAAAGCAAGGGGGATATACTATAAATTGCTATACAAAATTTGTTACCATCTAATAAGATTTATTTATAAATAAAGAATCCTTCAGAGCTTTATTTAAGATTAAGAGTGCCTTTTTGATAAAGTTGTAAGGACCAGTGTTGTCAAGATCACGATCTTAATCGTGAGATCGCACGATTTTGTGATCTTGTGCAACCTCCACTATCTAGATTGCAAACAAGATCGGAGTCAGTCAAGATCGCTGGGGATTGCGATCTTTTCCTGTAAGATCGTGGGATCTTTGATCCGATCCGATCCTGGTGTTGGAGTCGGATATGATGACTCGGTTAAAAAATACTCTTTTTCCATTAATTTTTGACCCACTTATACTATTGAACCCTATCGCATGCAGTGACCAAACTCTGTGTCTGCGTCGTCTTCATGTTTGTACTCTAGGCGCTGTGTTCGCGTTCCTTGGGCGCGGGTATTCTTTGCGTGGGTGGTTTGCCTTTTCTGTTTTGGTGTTTCTTGATCTGCTGTTTGCCTGTTTCAATTGATGGTTCACGTTTTCTTGGTGTTTTGTATTCTCTAGATATATTATGAGCCACTATTTCAGTTTTGTTTCGCATTTGGTAGTAGAGATGAATTTTTTTTGTCTTGTTATAAATACACCTTTCAATATAAAGCTGTGAGTGAGGTTAATTTAAATAAATATTAGACATTAACTTATATGTAAAATGGTATAAAATTAATTTTTCTAGTAATTTTTTAAAAATTAATGAATATCATATTTTATAAAAAATCTATTAAACATTATAAGTTTCTAAGTTTCACCTATTTAACTATAAATCTAAACACTGTTAACTATAGCTTATACTTCAGTATTATTTATTGCAAAGTACTATAAGTTGGATAACTTGTTGATCTTTTTGATTTTTAAAAAAATATTCTTTTATTTATTTTCTATTATGTGTCTCTCACTTCAGCGTGGATAGTTTAATTAATTATGTGTTATATTGAATCTTAAATCTAGGATTTTTAAGTTTATATTTAACTAAATTAGGTAATTTAGACATTAACTTTTTATCTATGTAATTTTCTCTGGTTATATATATGTTTTAAGTATAAGTCTACACATTCAGTAGGATCTTACAATCCTACGATTTACAATTTTTTACCCCTCTTCCAATCCTAGGTAAGATCTCGAACTTGACAACATTGGTAAGGACCATTTATTTGTTCAAATATTAAATAAAAAATCAGAGGACTAGGAATTATTTATTTATTCTTTCTGTCATAAAAAAAGATGGTGGATACTAACTGATATTCCGACATTGGACCAATGTTATCAATGGCAAATGGTGGCTCATGGTGGAAATGAAAAAATTTGTCATAAAGTTATGACGGATATAATAAAATATATATAAAATATTATAATATGCATATATAATATTTATGTACACAAATTTAATATAAATGCTCAAGAAATTCTCAAGATTACATCATCATTCCAAGTAATAATAACAGTGTAAAAGAGTAAAAACACTGCAGCTTGGATGTTATATTAAACAAAAAATGCTAAATAGAGCTTGAACAACAAAACAGAGGATGAATAGCAAAACAGATCTTGAACAGAAAAACAAGAATGATTAGTGAATAGTAAAATAGAGCTCAAACAAAAAAGCAGAATAGATTCTGGAAAAGCTGATTTCTCCTGTGAACAGAAAAGCAGAGGAGATGCTGGAAAAACTGATTTTCCTGGCAAAATGGAGTGGCTGAATCTGTGAGGATGGGAGAAATTGCTACGTTGAGGTTTTGGCTTTTTGTGCAGAGAGGAAGAGTGTCAATGAAGATGAAATATATGTATTATCAAGGGTAAATGACCTTTCTACCCTTACAAATAATCAAAACGGTGCATTTTAAGAAAAACAGAAAAGGGTTTCTTCCTTTTCCCAAAATCGTGCAGTAGCACCTGCGACTTCTCCCTGTTCTGGCCGTGAACCACCTGCAACCACTGCAATGTGACAAACGCCCTGCGATGTGGCGGCAGTGGCAGCAGACAGCTGCTTCGCACCGGCCCGGTGCAATAGCACAGCTATTAACAAGTCACCTTAGGGTTTTCTTGCACCGGTCAACCTCTGGACCTGGTCAGATTTGCGGCCCAACTATGCAAAAATGCCATAAAATGCTAACGCTGTAACGGTGGGGTTAATTTCCGCCACCGAATTCCGCCCGCCATTTAACAACACTGCATTGGATGAAAAGGCTCAATGCAAAAAAAATAAAATAAAAATGCCTGTCACACATAAGTCTTTGTTCTTCCTTTTCTCTGTGAACTACTCAAATAGTGATATCTTGTTCTTTCAGATGCCAGTCTTATGCTTCATATGTAGCTGTATCAGTGCCTATTTGTCTGATAGCTCTGTCTAAACCTATTTATATCTTTTATTTTGTTCTCTTAATATTTCCTCTCAAATAAAATTTCTTTTCCTATGAAATGAAAGGTAAAACTTCAATCTTTCTTTTTAAGACATCTCTATATTTTAAAACCTATTTATATCTTTCCACCTGTGCTTAAATTTTGCTATGCTTAGGTATTATTCTTGTGAAACTAATATATGTAAATTCAAGTTTATTATCTGTAATATTTGCTGGTAATGTTTTACGCCTTATGATGGAGAGCTCACTACATCAGCTGTTGTGCAGGGGGAGGGGACACTTCTGGCAACTGGTTCATATGATGGGCAAGCAAGAATTTGGACCACTAGTGGTAGGTCATTCTTTTGTTTCTTTATATTCTGCAGTAGATTTAAGGACTTGTATGTGATGAGAGGAAGAGAGCTAAATACTGCCTTGGTATTGCTATTATTTTATTGGGGTGGTTGAGAATTTTTAGCTATCTTGGAAGCCCCGGGAAGGTGACCTGGGGAGGTGATCGTTTACTTCTTGTTTACATATGCATTTACTCCGACAGTCATAAACAGGAACTACTTAATTTCATATTTATCAATAGCATGCTTTAGCGGAATAGCAGAGTGGAGTAGGCTGCTATAAAGTTTGAATAGCCGAGCATTTTTTAATAGCAGCTGTAGCACTGTTATTGCAGCGCGAGAGTGAAACTTTTCAAAGAAAAGTCATTTTTCTCCCTAGGAAAGCACTTCATTGAGGAATTTTTTTACTTCGTTGTTATGTACTTATATGTTTTGCAACCGTGACTTCTTTTTTTAATGAATATGTCATTGCTTTTGATTTTTCTTAAAAATCTTTTAGCACTTATACATATAGTATAAATTATTTAATTTATATATAAAATTTCTAAATAGCAGTCACACGCAATCCCACTATAGCATTTTTGGAGTTAGTCATTATGTGTTGCTATCCGAGATTGGTTACTATGCTTAAATTTTTATTTGCTTTGTGTAAGTTGCTATATGTTTTGCTGCCAGTCAGCAATTCATGCTTTGGAGGCTGATATTTATAATTCTTTTGAGGGAATAAGTAAATTTCTTCCCTTGTTCATTCTCCTTTAAACAACTGATTCAAACATGGTCAGATTGGAGTTGTATTAGTATGCAAGTCCATTTCTTCCTTTGTTATGAGGCCAGCTTGTTTGGTGTATGACTGATATGGACTAATGGAAGTTAATGATGTATGCATGTATCCCAAAATTGCAATACATTGTTTGTTCTGATATTGATGTCAGCTGAGTCTTCAATTGACAATAGTTTTTTCTTGTTAATAATGTGTATGATGGGCCAACCGCTACTAATGCCCAACAAAATAAGGGCAGTTGTTACAACGCTATCAAAGTCTGTTATTTGTAGTTGCATTCATGCTATTTGTAAATACATTGGATTCTATTATTGATTTCCCTAAGCAGACTCTGGATTTATTTGAATTTGCTTTTAGGATGATAGGAATTGGATCAGAGAAATGTTAAGAAAAAGAAAGAATATCTTTATTGCACACAGAGTCTCTAGAATCAACCCAGGAAATGTTCAAGTCCTGGTCTCTCCCAAGCTACACTTTCCCTTTTTCTAAAAAACTCCTACAACTGATTTGTCCTTCATTATTTATAACCTCCTAAGAGAAACATAACTAACTATATGACTGACCTACCTACTCATTAATATTCTGTTACACTTTTGTCCTCCCTTTCTCTTTTATTCCTTCTAAATCTTCTCTGATAGACCCTTGTTATAGGAGGTCTGCTATCGTAAGAATTAAATCATGATTATTGTTTTGATAATGTGATGTTACCTATGACTAGGTGAGCTGAGGAGTACATTAAGCAAACACAAAGGACCAATTTTCTCTCTGAAATGGAATAAGAAAGGTGACTATCTTCTTACTGGAAGTTGTGATCAAACTGCCATTGTGTGGGATGTGAAGGCAGAGGAATGGAAACAACAATTTGAATTTCATTCAGGTGAAAATTTTGATTGTGGAATCAAAGGGAAATTCTATAAATATAACACTAATTTTCTCAACTATGTCCATGTTTATGAATGATTGTTTGATTTGGGGTTGATATGTTTAGGTCCAACACTTGATGTTGATTGGCGCAACAATGTGTCTTTTGCTACAAGTTCCACGGACAATATGATATACGTTTGCAAGATTGGGGAAACCCGCCCTATAAAAACTTTTGCTGGTCACAAGGTTTGTACTTGAGACCTTATTTTGTGGAACTACACAATAAGCTGATATTTTCAATGCTAATAAAATTATACCCTATTGTGAGAAACGGTTCATCCCCTACATTCTTCACCAAAGGTTAAAAATGGCTGGCTAGGTTAACTGATTAGTGGATAACTGTGGTCCACTACTTTTGACCAGCCCTATATGTCTTAATTGGCTAGCAAAGTTAGTTAGTAATTTGCTGTGATCAAGTAAAATCTCGCTTAACCAGATTATAGGGTCTGCATGTTTACCTTTTCTGTCATAGTTTGCTGACGTTGAAGGATCATAGATATGATATTTTGTCTGTTGAGTGTTGAGGAAGCAATTGTCTTAGATGTTTCATTGAAACAGAGTTTAGTAATTGGACTAGTCTTTACATCTGCAAATGACCTTTCTTGTATTTTCAGGGTGAAGTTAATTGTGTCAAATGGGATCCCACAGGTTCATTGCTGGCCTCCTGTTCTGATGATATCACTGCAAAGGTAATAGTTGGCCACTTAGTTACTAACCTCATGATCTTATCTTTGTTGTAATTCCATACTTTGTAATATTTTTTTTTTGGCCAGTACAGGTGTTTGCTATCATACCTTCTTTTAAATATGAAATAATTTGTGAAATTACTGTGTACGTTTGATATTTCTTGTTTTGATTGGATACTTGATTGTTTTGTAGATATGGAGTATGAAGCAGGATAACTATCTTCATGACTTACGGGAGCATTCCAAGGTGTACACTGAGTTTTTAATGTTTTCCAATGTCAGTTCATCCAATGTTGGGAAAACTAAATAATTTACTTTGTAGGAAATATATACTATCAGATGGAGCCCCACTGGTCCTGGAACCAACAATCCTAATCATAAATTGGTGTTAGCTAGGTATGTTAGTTACTTGGTGGAATTCAGTTAACTATTACATTCATGCATGCATGCATGCATTTATGTATGGTTTCTCCAAATGTAGAATAATTTCTTACTTTTCCAGACCCTGAATCCTAGTGGATAGGTGTGGATTGCATTTCTTCAACTGAAATTGGTAATGTGATTTGCATTGCATTGTTAACTGAACTACATAGACTGATGTGTTGTGTTTGGTTGGTTGTGATTCCAATTGATTATAATGCATGCTCAAAGTGTGATGCTATTTTGACTCTCTCACTGCCCCCCTGTCACGTAAATTAATTTTAATTTACATACTATATATTTGATTGCAGCAAAGTTGTTGTGAAATTACTGTTTAGATAGTTTCCAATTTTTTATAAACATTCCGGTCTTGATAGTTTGATCATGGTAACATGCCTGCATGCTATTTTTCGAATGTAAAAACTTAGTCATGTTTTTGTGCAGTGCTTCATTTGATTCAACTGTAAAGTTATGGGATGTGGAGCTCGGGAAACTCATTTACAGCTTGGATGGACATAGGTACTGTTAATTTTACCTCTGGTTTGTTTATATGTGTCGTCTTTTAAGCTTCGGTTTATTCTTTTGTGAGGGTAGTATACTGGCCTCTTTCCATTTTTTGTTTCCAAGTCGTAGACGCTATGTGAAGGCTGATCAACATGTAGTCCTAAACTTCAATTTGTGGTTTCACAAATGCTCTAGAAAAGAGGCAGATATTTCTTTTTTCCTGATGTGTTTATTTGGTCCTACAGGCATCCCGTATATTCTGTTGCATTCAGTCCCAACGGTGAGTATTTAGCCAGCGGGTCTCTTGATCGATCCATGCACATATGGTCATTAAAGGAAGGCAAGATTATCAGAACATACACGGGCAATGGAGGCATTTTTGAGGTCTGTTGGAATAAGGAGGGTGACAAGATCGCTGCATGTTTTGCAAATAACACAGTATGTGTTTTGGATTTCAGAATGTAAGATCTGAGTAGCACTAAGTTATCCTGGCTGGTACATTATATTCTTTCTTTCCCCCCCTTTAGATGAGATCGGTGGATGTGTATCTTGGGTGGGTAGGTTACCCATTTTAACCATAGTTGTAGGCTTAACTCAATTGTCCTTGAATCCTGTTGTAATTTGCTATAACATTAGTGAAAAGTAGTTTGTAGTAGTGCATTCTTAATAAGCAAAAATGTATAGATTTAGTTGGACAATATCCTGTATAAGTATTGCTTGACGTCTGTATTTTGCATCCATGTGTGCTATTTAAATTGTCTCTATTAGTAAAACTAGCTGAAAGTTTATAGCTGATACGATAGTTGAAAGTTTATAGCTTTTAAAGAAGTTAGTTTTTAATAAGCTAGATGATATTTAGAGCAGTTTTTCGTAAGTTAGCTTTCAAAAGTTGTATACTTAAATTCAGAAGTTGTAAGTTTCCTTATTATTTATCTTGTTTATCGAACAGTTTTATTAAGTAAAAAATAGCTACAAGTTTTAAAATAACATATAAGCTTGTGTTATCAATCAAATTTTAAATCCGCTTGCTTTTGTTGCAACTTTGTTCCATTAGGGCCTGTTTTTAACTTAGGGAATGGGAGGAAAGGTTGGAGGTTGATTGTTTTTGGTTTTATTTTTAATTATAAAATTTCCAGTTTTTAAATTTTGTTTAAATAATTGTATATCAAACAATGAAAATGAATTCGTTTCTGCTTTTTGTACATTTTGAAAATGGAAAATAGAGTGAAAATAAGATTTCAGTTTTGTAATTAAAATTATAAATAAAAAATAAAACAAAATCGCTCTTTGAAACCAAATAACTCATTAGTAAATTCATGTTTATCAGTTTGATTAAAGGATGAAATAAACATAATTTGAGTACAATTTATGATCTGTATAATTGTCAATTTTTTCCTGCCTTTTGAAGTAATGGATTAGACTCTTGACGGAAAAATTAAAATACAAGGGATTAGACTTGACGCTTGAAACTTGTTAGAAGATATAGGGAGAGGAATTTTAATAACATGACCTCACCATTTTAATAAATAACAATGTCCATATTTATTTATTTATTTTTGTGTGAAGCACAATACTGTCCATCTGAAAGTAGATAATAACAACCGAGTTTTTGACAATGATATTTAAGGGACTGAAAATGGGGAAAATATTGCTTCTTTTTTTTTTTCCTCTAAGAGCTACATTGTTCATAATTTTTATAGTAGTTTTTACAAGTTTTTTAACATTAACCATTTCATCATATACTTTCTTTTCTTCAAACATCACAAAATTATATAAATTTATTATATAGATACAATTTTTATCTCAACTGGAAAAATTTCCTGAGAATGTGTAGTGTGTTGACATATCATGCAATCAGAAGTTCATATCCTCTCATATCTTTCTAATCATCCTTAATTTACCGTCAAAATGCTGTAAGGACCGGTAGGTATTTGAGTGAGGTTTAAAATTTTAAATGACATGTTAATATACAATAGAATTTAGGTCTTAAATTTTTTCTCATGAATTTTATAATCCGTGATGCTCGTAATCTGTTAACTGCGGTTACAATGAAGTAGTCAGCAAGGGCAACAAATCTGGTGTTTGTCTTAGAAGAAAGGAATTCTGTCGATAAATAAACGTTCACCAGTAATCTCCACATGAACATGAACCGTTCTCAAATTGGTGGAACCGGTTCCGGTCTCTCATTATTATATTTCGGCCAGTGATCTTAGATATCATCTTCATCACGGCATGGCAATCCAAGCACACTCGAAGGTTCTTTACAATCTTGATGGTAGTTTCTGGATTGGTGCTAATGAGACCAAATGCTAAGGCAAGCTTCTCACTGTGAACTTCCAAGGATTGCTCCTTTTGTTGTTCCCCTATGTCATGTAACACTACATCTATCTTTGGTATATAACCGTTGGCCTTGAGCCAACAATTTATCTCTTCCAGCATCGAATATATATCTTTGCTCTTTGGGTGTCTCAAATCACCAGCAAGAAACTCATGTACCTTGCTGTTAACTTCAATTGAGCTACACCCAGGTTCCTTTTCAACTCCACTCTCTTTCATCAATGATCTCACCTTGGCCACACCAACCCAGTTGCCAGCAGCAGCATACATGTGAGAAAGAAGAACATAAGTCCCTGAACTAGCCAAATTATGGCTCACAAGAAACTCTGCAATTTCCTCTCCCAAAGAAACATCGTTATGAAGCCTACAAGCCCAAAGCAAAGTTCCCCACAGGACAGGATCAGGTTCAATATCCATGCTCCTCACAAGGTCATAAGCTTCTTGCAGATGCCCAGCTCGGCCAAGAAGACTCACCATACACCCAAAATGCTCAATCTGTGGTTCCATCATATACCTATCCTTCATCAAATTGAAAATCTCCCATCCTTTGCTGACCAAACCCGAATGTGCACAAGCAGTCAAAACGGCAATGAAGGTAACATCAGATGGTTTCAATCTAATGCAGCACATCTCATAAAACAACTGCAAAGCCTCATCACTAAACCCATGTGTCCCATATCCCATAATCATGGAGTTCCAAGCCGCCACATCCTTTCCCTCAATCAAATCAAACACCTTACGCGCATCCTTCAAACTCCCACATTTGCAGTACATATCAACCAAAGCAGTACCCACACGAAGGTTAACTCGTTGACTGTTCTCAATATAGGAATGTACCCACCTTCCAGACTCCAAAGCACCAAGCTGGCCACAAGAAGACAGAACAGCCAACACAGTTACTTCATTAGGCCTAACCTTCTCACCCAGCATTCTCCTAAACAGAAACAAAGACTCATTCGGATACCCATGCTGAGCATACCCATCAATCATCACGTTCCAACAAACCACATCCTTAGTCTCCATTCCCTCAAACAATAACCGAGCCTCTCGGATCATCCCATGTTTCGCATAACACGTAAGCATAGCCGTCAAAGAAACCAAACTCCTCTCAGGCATAGTAACAAACAATTTCTGAGCGGACATAACATCACCGCCACGTGCGTAAGCGTCAACGAGGCCCGTGGTAACGTACAGGTCGGAACTAAAGCCCAATTTGACGGCGTGTGAATGAATGGCTCTAGCGGGCTCGAGGGTGCAACCTTTGAGAAGTGAAGAGAGAGTGAAGGCATTGGGTTGGACAGGGTGGGCTAGCATTTGGGTGTAATAGGAGAGGGCTTGGTGGCAGAGACCAGAGTGTGTGTGAGCGTTTATGATAGCGGTCCATAAGAAGACGTTTGGGCTTTGGGTGCGGTTGAAGAGAGCCACGGAGTAGTGGAGGTGGCCCATGGAGGAGTAGGAGCGTTGGAGCTTGAAGTTCAAGATAGGGTGGTGGTCGAGCCCACGCCGAATGAGTGCGGCGTGGATTTGAAGAAGCTGGTTTATGGATTTCGACTTGTCGATTAGGAGTGTCAGCTTGTCCAAATGAGCCGGTGTCGCCGCCGTGGACCGGGTCGCCGACGGTGGTGGTGTCGTGAAAAGAGTAGCAGAGGACATCCTTGTTTTACCGGTTTTTCCAATATCTGCCGCCGTACAATGACATAAGCCACAACTCGGGATTATGCATGCCTGGTTTCTTCTTGACCACAAGTAGTTATCCCTTCCCAAGTAGAACTCTATTTCACCTTTCAAGTTTCTAATCACAACACTGTTGCTTTCTCGAATTATTCTCAAATCTTAATTTCTTTGTCTGTTAATTTATTTTGCTATGTTCAAAAAGATTAACGAGTTTTTTAAATTTAAAAAATTAACTTGCACACATAAAGATTCTTTCTCGAGTGATTTTACTGACCGGATTGCATATTTATCTCATTTTATGGTAATATCAAATAAATTCCTTTTTTTTAAGATGTTGGTAAATAAATAAATATTTATAATTTTATTATCAAGAAATGAGTTGATTAAGAAGTATCAATTTTAACCTCCCCGTGAGAGAAAAAAAAAAAAAGAAAAAAAGCCTCACACCCTCATAAAGTTAGATTTTGCAATCTACTTATTTGATCTTCCATATCTTATTTGTCATTTGTGAGACACTAATTTTGATTGAAAGATAATTTTAAAAATATTTAAAGAATTATATTTAAATTTTATCTTATTCTTAATGACTTTAGAATGGTTGCTCTTGTACTCCCTAAATGAGAAAGATGAGTGTTGTGGTATGAAATTATTTATGTCAGAAGGATTTATATAGAATTTATAAAAGCATTTTATAATTTTGTTTATTTTAATAATTTTTTTGTATAGTTTATTAAAATTATTAATGTAGATTTTTTTAATATTCAAGTCAGAATTCAGTCCCCGAGGAGCCGAAAGCCGAATTCTAACTTGCAACGATCTTTTTTTTTTATATTAATATTTAATTTTAAAATTTAAAATAAAAATTAAATAACAATAATAATTATATTTTTAAAAATTAATTAAAATACTTAAATAATAAGTAATTTATTTTCAATAGTAATGTTAATGCCTAAATTATTTATACTTAAAGAATAATAATTATATTTTTAAAAACTAAATAAATATCTTAAATATTATTCTGTTTATTTATTTATTAAAATATGTAAGTTTGAGTTAATATTTTTAAATATTAGTATGAGAAAATGATATTTTAAATAAAAATTTTATTTTAATTAAATTAGTTTTTTAAAAATTACATTATTTCATATTATAATTTTTAATATCCTAAAATATGACATATATTAATGCAATGTCCTTTGGAGTTAAGTTTTTTTTTCTTTATAACTCGTTATAACAAAAGAAATTATTGACGGGAATTAAATGCATGACTAATGTTTGGACATGTCTTCCTTGTGTGACCAGAGGTATGACAATACAAATATATTTTTGCACGATTTTGTTATTCTCTAATGTCCATTTCTGTTCTTATCTTGCTGGATTTGGATTGACCTTTTGAAGTTCTTTTCAATTTTGGATTTAGACACAAAGTTGAGCCCGTATAAGTTGGCCAATATTCTTCGTGTCTGAATTCTCCAAACTGACATTCGTATACCTTAGAAACTTGTTGTAAGGTATACACGAGAGATATGTAGATGTCAAAGTTGTGGTATGCATGTAAGCATGAAGTAAGTATATGCGAGCATGTGATGTAAACTTTTTAGAACTTGCCACAATCATACTATATTTCATCTAGCCGTACTGTAAATCTTCCTACGAGTCAAACTTGTTTCAGATGTTGTATTTCTTCGACTAAAAATTTAGTGCTTGTTATATCAAAGGTGATGACTGTATGAGTGTTCGTCTTTGACTGTGCATCTTGAATTGCTTTATTTGTAACTTCCAAGTACACATGTCCAGCATTAATCATTGCATCTACTTCTCTGCCTCTCTCAATGAAGAACTTGTTGCAATAGGTGTATGTCACCATGATCATGGAGCAAATTGGCAGGTTTCTGATTTTCTTCAAGACTGAATTGATTAACTCCGCTAGGTTTGTTGTAATGTGTCCCCAGCGTTGTCCGTTGTCCCATGCCAGCGTCTATTTTTTCCTTGAGATATTGTCTAACCATTGTACAGCTTCAGGATTATGATATTTTACTATGTTGTAATAGTAAAAGAATCTTGGTTCAGTCATCCTATATGTTGGAAAAAAGATTACAAATTTAATTAATATAACTAGTTAAGCAAGTGTATAAAATATTAATGATAATATAAAGTACTTAAAAACTTAAAATTATCCATATTGACGACATCTTTCATAAATGCAGTATTTTTGAATTGTTGCATAAAATTTTGTGCAATGTGTCTTATGCAATAGACATGGACAAAATTATTTTCTATCCAACCACTTTTATTTCTGGAATATTCACTTCTTATGACCTCGTGACTATCTGAAATGAGGCACAATCCCTCTTGCGGGGTTCATACCTCTTTAAGTTTCTAAAAAAAAAAAAAAAGAACCATACATTGCTGGATTTACTTTCAACCACAATAAAGGTAATGAGAATTATGTTGTTGCGGCCATCTTGAGCAATTGCCACCAATAAAGTCCTTTTGTTTTGCCATACAAAAATGTTTCATCCACTTGAATAATTAGTTTGCAGAAGGAAAAACCATCAATGCAAGGCTTGAAGGTCCAAAACAACCTCTTGAAGAACACATTCCCTTCGTCTAATAACCCACCCGGTATGTCGGTTGTGTACTCAATCTTTTGATGAAGCTCAGAACATACAGTTGTATTGCTTGCAACATACTAGGTAACTTGTGGTACGACTCCTCCCAATTTTCGAAGATATTTTCAATGACATGTTGTTTCTCCAGCCATCCCTTTTTGTAGCTAATTAATTTTGTAACCCATTGTGGACTTTATGTGGTCTATGATGGTTGCAATGGGTATGGATGGACCAGCCTCAATAATTTCATGAATGATTTGAGAAATCATTTGTGATCCCAACTTGTTGTGATCCTGTGAAATGAGTGGAAAAACACACGTGTGACATCCTTCAAGTTTCATTATTTCGCAGTGTTTCTCTTTGGTACACAATATAGCTCGACATCTCCAGTCACAGTCAAGTGAACGCATTCTACGACAAGCCTAGTTGTGCTTGACATCTTCACCTTGTAAGTGCAGTGATTCACATTGTAAAATCTGTTTATGACGTCTTACACTTGTTCTTTTATCAAGAAGCGTTGGCCAACAAATAGTGTTCCAGGCGGATACACTACCATTTCACAATCAAAGATATGTCCAAACTCAGAGTCATGTTCATCTATTTGACTGGGGAAGTGTAGAAAATGTGGAGGTGGATTATATAATGCTAATAGTTGTGATGGTGAAATATTTGAAAGTGGGAGAGAGTCTTCTTCATTATCTTGCTATTGTGACAATATTTCATCTTCGTCATCTCTAAAAGGATCAAAGACTTTTGTTGGGAGACCCACAATAGCATGTTCTTTAATGGGAGCTTCTTGAAGAGGCTGAGAAGGTAGGGTTTGCTCAAATGGCTGGAAGGGTATTTCATTGAGGTCCATGAACGAACTAGTTAAAAGTTGTTGGAAAAGATGGATTAATGGTTTCATAAGTTTGGTAAGGTGAGGTGAAGGTGAAGGTGAAAGTTGTGGTACCTGGATTTTGTTTGTAGCAAATGTAACATATAATTCTATACCTGATTGAAGTTGATTTGAAACACATGTGTAGTTGCTAACCCCCAGGCCAAGTCTAATTGGGTAGCAAAAATTTATGGTTTCCAGTTTTCACCCTTTCATTTTCGTCTCGATAGAGTTTTGTGTGGATGACTTTCTTCAGCCTTTGTAGAGTCGCTCCTCTCTTTATATGTACTAATTTGGCTGATTGTGAGGTGAACGTGACTCCTTCATTAGGACATTGATTAATGGTATTATCAAAGTAAACAATGACATAAATTAAAGACAGTTTTAGATTGAAGCAAGTGAATGATGAACAAGCTTAGAAGGTTGATTGAAGAAAATGAACACGAATATGGCTATTTATAATGGTAGCATTGGATTCCCTCTCATTCAAATCTTCACTACGTTTTATGAATGATTATGACCTCTTTATGACACCATTTGAACAAGCTTTCTCTCCTCTCATGTAATGTCTGACTCTTCTGTCATTCACATCTTATGAGTGATGGTGACCTCTCCATGACACCATTTGACATTCACGTACACCAAGACATAGTGACTTTTCAAGAATCCAATACTACTCTCTCGTACCAAAGTTTATCTATAAATATGTTCATACAAGGCTATATGTTTTCATTCAAACTTGCATCCATCTCTGTTCTATGTTTCTCTCTATCTTTCAAAAGTTCTTCAATCCCATTACTAAAAATTTTGTTGTAGAAGAAAAACGAACGCAGGTCCGCCTTCATTGGAAGAACAGTAAGTTTTACATATTACCATTATTTATTAAATATGATTTTCAATATCTACGTATCATGTTACTAATTTGTTAATAACTGCAGGAAATTGAGAATATAATTTTATCTTTCTATCATTCAATGCCAGAACACAATCCTCTAACTGTTCCTATACTTGAACAACTTGGTTTTGCTGGGGTAGTAAAGCTAAGGCATCTTAAGGTGGATCATGCATTGATAATAGCTTTGGTCGAGAGGTGGAGACTTGAAACTCATACATTCCATTTTCCAACAGGGGAGTGTACCATAACCTTGGAGGATGTTGCACTTCAACTGGGCGAAGAGTTGATGGATTACCAGTCATTGCTCCAACAATGTTTGACTGAGAGCAAATGTGTAACGCTTATCTTGGTATTATACCAGTCAAGAGAGAGACACTTATTTACTCTATGTTGAAACTGAAGTGGCTAAGAGACAACATGTTATCATTACCAGAAGAACCATATGAAGAAGAAGTTCACGCTCATTATAGGACTTATATACTAGGTTTAATTAGAGGTGTTTTGATGCTTGACAAAACAGGCAACAAAGTATATCTTATGTATTTAGCTTTATTAACTAATCTTAGAAAAATAAGACGATATAGTTGAGATTCTGCTTGTTTAGCTATGTTGTACAGGAAAATGTGTAAAGCCATGGTTGTTGGGAGCAAAACAATGGATAGTTGCTCATCAATGTTAATGTCCTAGGCAAGGTATCACATGCCACATATTGTGCCAAATTTTAGTAATCCACCAATATACCCTCTTATGTGCAGATGGAGCAGAGGTAGAGTACTAAACTTTCAAAATAAACCTTATAATGATGTTATGGGGTACAGATCAATTTTTGATCACATTCAAGCTAATCATGTAACTCTTCAACAACAAAAAAAATCTTGAATTTATACTTATTTTCTTATCTTTTACACATCATCTTAAGTAACAAAGTTAAATTTATTTGTAGTTTTTATGGACGCCATATCAAGGCTTGCAAACATCAATACCCATGGAAGCATATAGAGAGGTCCAACTGTGGACTTCATGTACCGTCATTCATTATTTTGCAATTGTTGAATGACACCAAACAGATAGAGTCAAATTACAGTTTCGTCTTTTCTAAGAAGTCCCTTCTCCACAGAATAATTTAAATGACCTCCACAAAATTGACATGAGAAGAAAATAGGATGAAAATTGGGTTACAAGACATGCTAAATGGATCGACATATGGAACAACAGGCGTGAGCTAACAATAACGAATCATCCAATGCAATACCCATTGTGTCACACACAAGAATACATGGAATGGTACATTGCCAATTCTATCTATTTTCTATCTGTGCCACCGCTACTACAAGATTCAAGAAGGAACCACCAACAACTAAAGACTACCAACACATTTGAAATCGATACGACTTTCACACCGTCGTATCATGAGATTGCATCAATTCCTCCGAACATCACACCAGAAACAAACATAGTTCACACAAGACATTCGTTTGCAATAACATCGGAAGATTTTTTTTACAAACTTATTTAGAGTTAATTTTACAACTTCACCTTTAGTACAAACTTACATGCAGTCTCTTTACCAATCGAATTTTGTTAATAAACCTGGTAATTCATCAATTGCATTCCAAGAACTAGATCTTCACAATGATCTAAATCCTCCACAAGTTCATCCTGAAATCTCAAAGTAACAACCGCAATGATGAAACTTATCACGTCTGTCGCAACCGGGGTCACGACGGGACCGCGATGGCAAGGAGTCGCTACCAAAGTTTATTAAGGAAAACGTTAGAAAAACTTTTAAATAAAAAAAATCTTCGAAACCAGATTTGGGCTCGGGAGTCATTTATGTGTAAGGAAGGTATTAGCACCTTACGACGTCCGTTGATTAAAACGGCTACCTTCTAATTAATTGTGCAAAATTTTATTTTAACTATAAAAACATTTATTTCACTCTAAAAGAAACCAATTAATATTTTTTACTATTTTCAAATTTGTTATTATTATTATTTTTAGATTTATTTATGTTTTTTACAATTTTTTTTTGAGAGATTTTAATTTTATTTTTTAAAATAAGGAAACATAATAAAAATTATTTGAATTAAAAGGAATGTGTTATTTGTAAAAATATTATTCTTTTTTTTTTGTATTAAAAAAATATATAGTAAAAAACTTATCTTTAACACTTTATTTTTTATTTTTTAGTTTTTATTTTCTATTTTTTAAAATAAAATAAAATTTTCATTTTTTTTATTTTTATAAAAAAAATGTGCTAGAAATTAACCTTAGTTTAAAACAATTTTAAAAATATTTTGAACCAGAAAAAAAAAATTAAAATAAAATTAGACTTGACAGGTCAAGTTCTTGCACCTATGTATCCTCCGTATGTAACGTAGGAATCAAAGCTACCACGTAGTTCTTTTGAAAATTAGGTTTGAAAGAGTTTCAAAAGTGTTAATTTTTTTAGCTTGATTTTTACTTTATTATTATTATTATTATTTTTAAAAAAAAATTCATTCTTGCACAGGGTTCAAGTTAGTACACGACTACTCAATAAACCCTTATGATCCAAGCGATGTTGAAGGTGGATCCACCACTCTATCAAAATTACTTGGCCGTTGCGTGGATTTAAAAGCCTCTTTTATATATATATATATAACCAAAAATGTCTTATCGATATTGATTTTTTTTTACACATATATACAATAAGAAATAAACGAGAAATATATAGAACAATAAAAACAAACACAAGAGCAAACAAAATAACAAGAAAATAATTATTGTTTGATCTAGGAATTAATTTTTTTTTTTGGAATTTGTAAAGAAATTAAAATTTTTAAGATTTACAAAGAAAGAAATGTTTTTTAAGGTTTGAAAAATTTAGATTTTTATAATTTGTGAAATGGTTAGGGTTTAAAAAAGGTTCTCTTTTTTTTTTGTTTTTGTAAAAAGGGAATACTTGAGATTTTTAAAAATTTATTTTTAGAGTTTTCAAAAAAAAAAAAAACACTTTTAGGTAGAACATGCTTTAAGGTTTGCAAAAAGATACTTTTAAGGTTAAAAAAATGTTTAGGGTTTGTAAAAAAGGAATATTTGGGATTTTTCAAAAAAATTATTTTTAGGGTTTGCAAAAAGATACTTTTAAGGTTAAAAAAAATGTTTAGGGTTTGTAAAAAAAGGAATGCTTGGGATTTTCGAAAAAATTATTTTTAGGGTTTGTAAAAAATGACACTTTTAGGTAGAAAACGCTTTAGGGTTGGCAAAAGGCAAAGCAAACAATGCTTGTTTCTTTAAAAATTTTTAGGATTCGCGAAGACTATGGTTTGCAAAAAAGGATAATCTTTATTTTAAAAAAAAAAGTGATACATTCAATGTGAACTAACCAAATAAGGAAAAGATAGAGATGCAAGCAAAGTACACATAATAAAAACAAAGAAATTTTTGTTTAGAAATAAAAATTTAGGCTTTTAATATGAACAGAAGGAAGAGATGAGAACAATATAATTGATGTCGAGGTATTTCATTTAGAAACAAAATTCGAGACAAAAAATATACAAGTAGAAACGAGAGCAAATAATAGAGGAAGAATAAACAACAAAAGGAAATCTTACTTGATTCGGAGAATATGAATTTTGTTAGCTTTAACCTTCAACTCTTTTATGCTCTCGGTTGATTTCTTTTCAGCTTTCTCTTCTTTTTCTTTGTTTCCCGAACTCTCTCTCTCTCTCTAGAATTCTCTCTTTTTCTCTATGCTTTCAAAGTGTCACCTAAAAATATGAAGTGTAAAAGTGTCCTTCTAAAGACCTAAGCTTCCTATTTATAGCCACACCTCCTAACCCTAGGTCTTATTTAATCTATTTATTTTTTATTCTTTTTATTAAAAAAAGTTTCCACCTTCTTATTTTTTTGATAGCCACCTCTCACATTTCCTTAAACATCTCACCCACTTCCCTTAAAATCTACTCACTAACCTAAATATCTACATATTTGAAATTTAAAATTTAAAATTTAAAATTTTAATTTCTTATAGACCTAAAATTTAAAATCTTATCTAAAAATTTTTATTTTTATTATTCATGTATTTATTTATTTTAAGAGGGGACCCGGATAAAATTGGGTATTCACAACGTCATACACATAGTCCTCGTTGGAAAATTGGCCACAATTACGGAGATAGTTAATTATTAATGTTGCTATAAATTTATTATCATTTTTATTAATACACTTTGTCTTCATCAATGTTACTTTAGTAATATTAAAAAATTAATTTTAAAAAAATTATCTCAAGTATAAATAATTAAATTATAATTTAATATTTTTATTTAAGTTTTAAAAAATAATTTTTTTACTCTAAAATAAATTTTATTAAAAATTATAATATTAAAAATTTAAGATTTAGGGTATTAAATATTAAATATTTATGATTTATGGTTTAGGGTATTAAAAATTATAATATTAAATTATGTAATTTTTAAAAAAACTAATTTAATTAAAATAAAATTGTTTATTCAAAACAACATTTTATCATATTAATATTTAAAAATATTAACTCAAAATTATATATTTAAATAAATAAATAAACAGAATCATATTTAAGATATTTATTTAGTTTTTAAAATATAATTATTATTTTTTAAGTATAAATAATTTAGACATTAACATTACTATCTAAACTAAATTACTTATTATTTAAATATTTTAATTAATTTTAAAAATATAATTATTATTGTTATTTAATTTTTATTTTAAATTTTAAAATTAAATATTAATATAAAAACAAAAAAAAGGGGCTGTTACAAGTTAGAATTCGGCTCTCCAGAGACCGAATTCTGACTTGAATAGTAAAAGAGTCTATATTGGTAATAAAATGTGCAACTATTTCTATTTTTTTTTTGTAATATTTTAGAAAAAATTCCATTTTCAAACCCCAAATTCTCTCGTTATGACATGTTCAAACTCAATAGACAATAGCATTACAATAAAAAGTCATACAACATAAACATAACTAAATAAAATATAAGTGAAGCAATCAAAAGATGAGAGACTTTCCTTATTCAATGTAACTCGCGACAAATATTAAGATTAACCTTTAATTAGGAACTATTAAGACCAAAACACATATTTGCAAATTAGATAGTATTATAATTTCTTAATTATGGACACTACATATGTGACTATTAAGAAGATGAACGAATGCAACTCATAACTTATCCAAGAGAGAGGTACTAAAGTTTTAGGTTTTCTCTTTTGATAAGGCCTTAATTTTTAAAAATAATAAAAAAAATAAATCTTGTGATAAGCTATATACAACAAATGAATAGTTTTTAGTGATTTTTTAATTTTTATTTGAATTAATGAAATAAAAAAATCAGTTCTTGTAATAATGTGTAAATAATCAAAGAATAATAATTTTACTGTCTTTTTTTTTTTGCTGTTTTATTTTACAAATCAATGAAATAAAATATTAAATCTTGTCATCAACTATAAATAACAAAGAAATATATTTTTAATTTTTTTTATTTTTCTATTTTTTCTCTTAAACTAATTAAATAAAATAAAAAATAATTAAATATTGTAATGTTATAAATATTTCAAAGATAATAGTAATTTTTCTTTTTGAGAGTAAATAATAAAATAAAATAAATATTATGATTAACTATAAAATTGTGTATTTATACTATTATTATTGTTGTTATATTCACGGAAGTTTGCTTGTAAATAATATTATTTTATATAAATATATTATTATTATTTCTATTATATATTTAAAAAAATTAAATTTAGGCAATGGCTAATTGATAACAATTGAGTAGTTAATTTACCTTTAATATTATTTAGATATTAAGTAACACGTATTAATTTAAACGTAAGAATGAGTTTATATTTAATAGTTAAAAATAATAAGAGTCTAAAATTAAATTTTTTAAAAATAATTTTTAAATTAATGAAACGATCAACCAATGTTAATTGAGTAAGAATTTATTGAATATTCATGTATTAATTTAAACCTTAGACAAAATTGAATTTATTTCTAAATAAAAGAGATGATTAAAAAAAAATCCTCCTTCAACTTAATCTTTTTAAAATTTTTAATTTGTTATCAATTTAATCTTCCTAAAAATTTTAGTTTTTTTACTATACAAATTAAATATTTTCAAAAAATATTCTTTTCAAAATTTAAAATGAAAGATTAAGAGAATCTGCGTTTTCTCTTTTAAAAAAAGTTTTTTATTTTTAAAAATAAAATACAGTATAAATTTATATTATATTTTAATTTTAAAAACAAAAAATTCTTTTTAAAAAATAAATCAAATATGTTCTAAATAAAAAATTTTAATTTTAAAGAAATTTAATATTTTAAATTATTTATCTTTAAAACTTAGCAAATATTTTTCTAAGAAATTATGACTTTAATTTCTTTATTACGCTTTAAAGATTCGTAAGAGTAAAAACTTAACTTGTCAGAGCCAAAAAAAAAAATTTAAACTTTTTCTTACTTCTAAAACATGAAAAACATCATCTCTTTAATACTTTCTCTATCTAATTTTTAATTCCCAAAAAAAAATCAATTTTTTTCAAACAATAAAATTACTACCTTTTCTTAATTTAATTTGAAAAACAAAATTTCAAAATACTTTTTTTGAAAGTTTATTTCTTTTATCTAAAATTAATATAAATTATAAATAGTTTATTCTTTAATTTAAATTAAAAAAATGAATACTTTTTCTAAAATTGTGTTTTTTATTTTAAAATATAAAAGAAATTTCTTATAATATATATATATATATAATCATAAATAAAAAATAAAAAATATTTTCTTTTAAGAGTGAGATAGATATTTTTAAAATTTAAATAATGTTTATAATTAATTAAAAATAACAATTTTATTTAATAATCATTATAGAGTACTAATATATTTATTGTGTAATAAATATGGTTTTAAAAATTATTATTTAATTAAATTTTTTTCAATATTTTTTTATAATAATTATCTATCATAAGTTTTTTTTTAAATTAATTGCAACCCTTTTTATTTTTTTATGAATTGCTATCATGACATTGATTGCAATATATATAATTTTATATTTATTTTTTAAAATTATTAATGTTTAGTATCAAGCAGGGACCATGAGGTGCTGGTTAAAAGAATTTACATTAGTGTAGTGAATCTATATTAAAAATGAAGGGTGCTGGCAAAATAGACAAAATCTATATCAGACATAAACTAGCACATTGATATCATTAAGGATTTCCGATTAAACATTCAAATAGAAAAACAACGAGTAAAGACTTGAACAAATTCACCTGAAGAAATCTATGTACAAAAGGCATAGCTAATAACCATATCTAAGATAATAGAAGCATCAATTCCTTGCAATTTTAGCACTTATTCCACTTTCTGGTTCCGATGTAATGATGAAGCTATTTCAAGCACTGCTAACATACACCTCATTGCTTTCATAAACTAAAATACATCCACCTTTTACCATTTTTTACATTATCAATTTAGATTTTTCAAGTCTAAAATCCCTGCAATCAAGTTAGCTATTTACATTAAAAAATACAGTAAAATTTTAAAATTGGAGCAACTGCACACAATCCACATGCTCCGGCAACCTACCAGCGATTACATGACCCTTCTCTTTGTAGAGTAAAACAGATAGAGAGAATGGAAGAAAACAGGAATCAGACTTTTATTGAATCCAAATGAAAAGCTGATGCAAAGCCTTAACAGAAGTTAAATAGAATTCAAATTGAGCCAACGGCTTCTAGAACATATTAGCACTGTCACACTTAGAGAAATTCTTTTCCGTGAACGTTCTTCGTCAAATACTTGTCAGCTAATTCGTCCAGAGTCATATCAGCAAACTGGTTCAACCCAAGTCTGTATGAGTGGTTTCGAGTATTCTGTTCATTTATGTATCTCAAATTGTCCTTAAAAATTTGAAACCTTTTCTCCTTCTCTTCCGACCCATTATATACCTTTCCGTGCTTCACTAACCACTCCTCGAATATAGCACTCACCTCTTTCGCCTTCTCCTCCTCCTTCTTCTCGTTCTTCACCAACCCTCTTCTCAACCTGCGTGAGATGCTGTAGGAGCGAATGGGGGTGGAGAGGAAGGGTTCTTGGACGATGTTGGGGTGTAATTTGTGCGATTTAAGGATGTCTGATAAGCAGTTGGATTTGGAGAGGCGGCGAACCATGGACTCCGGTGCATAGCGAGGGGTGAGGGGAAATGAGTAGTGTTTGGAGAGAGCGCACCGGGTTGAGATTGCCGCGCGGAGCATTTTTAGGGTTCGGCATCGGAGACGTATAGAATATTAGGAAATTGGAAAGGGTGTGTCAATATATTAGAGGAAATTTCTTCGAGAAACAATAGTTTTATATTAAAATATGTAAATTAAAAAAACAAAATAATAATAATTATTAATTTTATATTAAGAGATAATAAGATTAATAATTTATATAATATATATATATATATAAATACTCTTAAATTTATTAGATTTTAAAAACTATAACTATCAAATTAAAAAGTATAACATTCTTTATGTATACTGCAACAAATATTTATATTAAATTCATTTTTTATTCATAAATAAAATATAATTAATATATTTAATAAACTATTAAAATAGGTAAAATTTATAATAATAATAATAATATTTTAATTATTTTATGCAAATCAACTTTACTTTTGATAAATTTATTTAGTAAAGAATTAATACTATATTATATTATTAATTATGTTAATAATTTATTTATTATACTTTATTAGAAATTTATACATTATTTATGTATTATTAAATTTTAATAAAAATAAAAATTAATTTATAATTTTACAAAATTATGTACTCGTCTCATAGATTGTATATATAATTAGTATTTTTAAAACAGTATTTTTACTATTTATATTAATAAAACGATAACTAATATTTATTATTAATTTTAAGTTTATAAAATATTTAATATGATTGTTTTATATTCATTTAAAATTATATAATTTTTTATTATTTAATATATATATATATATGATTTTATAAATATACAGAGAATAAATACTACTATTATTATTAATAATAAATATATTAATATAAACAAATTAAATATATATATATTTTAAAATAAAAGATGTTCGAAAATAAATTTTAAAATTTGAACAATAAATAAGGGATAATGTTAGAAAATATAATATAATAAAAAAGTAATATGTAACTTTTGATACTTTTTTACTTTTTGTACTTAATAATAATTTTTATTTTTTATTGTTTTAAATTATTAATGATTAATGTTTTTTTCATAAAAATAATTTAAAAAATATAAATTATTAGTGAATAGATAAAAACTAAATTACATATTTTCTTAAAAAAAATAAAATTCTTAATTTATTATATTTTTTGTTACAAAATTTATGTCTTTCATTTCTTTTAAAAAAATGGGTCTTTTATTTATCTTAAAAAAAAAAAATCGTCTAACTTGCTTTAGCCTACTTACATATTGGACCAAACCCCAATGCATAATTTTAAACTACTGTAATTTATTTTCATATCATCTTAAAATAATGAAGACATCTCAAATTTGAAATATATATATATATATATATATATATATATATATATTTATATATATTTATACTAGTGTAAAATTAATTTAAGACGATTTAATTTATGAGCTTTAATTCAAATTAACAGTATTATTTATTACTCTATTTTAGAGGGAAAACTATGAATAGTTTAAATGTATATTAATATTTAAATTTGTAAAATAATTTTTAAAATTTTGTTAAACATTTATATAAAAATAAGTAATTATTTTTTAAATAAAGTGATGACTCAAAAAAAAAGTGCAATGTTAATTTGAAAAAGTGACGCGTAAAAAAGTAAAAGATAAGGTGGTAATTTTGTTGTTGAACTGCATACAGTGTCTTCAACCGATAAATAATTCATTTTGTTTTATTATTTTAGAAATTAAATTGATATTATATTTAATTATTAATAGATATATATATGTTTAAAAATTTATATATAAATATTTCAAAAATACATAAAAAATAAAGAAAACAATTAGAAGCTATCTACTAAAATTGTTAAAAGAGTAATTGTTGAATTCATTTTAACCATTGGATTTGGACTGCTGAAGGCTAGAAAGCAACCAGTCGAGTTTTGTAATTTTATGTAACTTTTAATTATTTTTGAGAACAAATAAAACTCATGTTAGCTTTAAGTTTTGGTCGATGGACACGTGGAATAAAACCATGCATGTTAGTTTTAATAATTTGCTTCTTATAAAAACATGAAATGATTTGTTGTGGACTCATTTAATACAATTTTTAAGAGTCATATGATTGGAGTTTTTTTTTTCCCTTGGTAACAATATGATTGGAGCTGAGAGTTGTTTGAATAGAAAAAAACAAAAAACAAAAAAGGCTTGATATTTTAAGACTCATACAAAAATTAATAAAATAAAATTTAAGCAAGTTGGAAAAGCTTTACCAATAGAGATATACTCCATATATAATATATCCCCTCCCCCCCCCCCCCCCTTTTTTTTAAATTATTTAAGCAACTTTTAACTGCAACTCAACTTTTACCAATTCTTATTGTTCTGTTATTTATTTCAAAATATGATACCAATAACTGTTAGCTTATGTTAAAAAATTTAACTTAAGCAACTCCCCTTGGAAATTGATGAGTTGACATTTTAAATAAAGAAGTCTTTTTATTTAATCAACTGTTGTTTAAGTTAAAAATTAGAAAAAAGTGAGATTCTTAGAATCATTTTCAAAATACCAAATAAAAAAGTTAAAATTGATAAAAGTTGGGTCAGAGCTAAAAATCACTTAAGTAAAAAGAAGTAATGTATTGTTATAATTAAGACCTATATAAAAATTAATAAAATATAATTTAAGCAACTCTTTAGAGTTAAAATGTTTTTGGATAAAAATTACATGTGCACGTTGGTCCATGCTACCTGATAACCTTTGTCCTCCATATTATTTAGCAGTCTAGAACCTAGAAGATATATTAAGATGCTTCAATGAACTATTTTTTAAAATCAACTTATCAAAAAGTATTTTCTATCAGTTTAAATAAGAGATATTAGAATTTTTTAAAACCTTTACAATTAAATATCCCCGTTCTTAGATGAAGTGTAGTTACAGAACCATTGGTTCCAATATTTTTAAATCTTAATTTTTATGTTCGCCTTACACTTTTTTTTATATCACTCATAATGTTTATTTATTCTCTCTCTCTCTTTAAGATGTATATACCCTCCTCGGGAGCACAAGAAAAGATATGGTTCCCGATTGAGAGGATATATTCTGGCTAGTTGCCGTGGTACTTGAATGCTTTGTTTTGGCAGTGAGCATGGCGATCTAGTAGCTCCTGGGTTAGTGCGATGCATATTATTGTCAAATGTGATGCACATTTTTTTGCTTTATAGTTTTGAGCACATGCCACTGTTACTTCTTTCCCCGGCATTCTGCTCCACAACAGAAAAGATTACACAGTGTGCTCCCTTTTCTGTATCATTGTTATGCCATTGCATTGATGTTAGGGCTGATTTCAGTGTGTACCTTCAAACTCAGTGATTATGAGGCACATATATTTTAAACCTTGTTATGCTATTGCATGGCGTTGTCCCAGCATGATATGGTACCTCAATACCCTGTTGTTTTATAATTCAGCCACGTCTTACCAGTTCTGGAAAATAAAACCCTTTATTTGATTTATTAAAATGGAAAATAAGATGAATTATTTAAATTTGATACTTCCAGAAGACCCGACTTTTGTTTCCTCAAGCCTCGACTTGGCTTTTTGACAGCCTGTCTGTTCAATATGAATAATAGTAGTATTTTTACTTTATATATATATATATATATATATATATATATATATATATATTTCTCTTCCCTTCATTATTTTATTTTATTCTTTCTTTCTTTCTTTTTATTGTTCTTCTTGATATAGATATTATGAAGTAAATATTGCATTACTCTACAATATTGCCTACTATCGAAGTTGATCATAAAGGTCACAATTTTTGTGTACACACATATATGATAATGACAAATGATTGAAACTAATTTATAAAAGAAATTGTATGAAGACGAAAATATAAAATTTTTATATAAAGTTAAATAAAAAATTCGTGATGAGTATAGTTACTATATTTTTAAATTAACCAAAACTCGACAGTAAAGAAAAAGTTGTGCTATTAAACTGAAGGTTGAAGACGAAGGTATTTAAAATCAAAATTACCGTATTATCTTTACGTACGAAATATTTCATGAAAAAAAAAATCATATGTTAATGAGAAGTACAGATTTAATTATACAATTTTGTATAAATGATTAAAATTTGTTTAAAGGTTGTGTGACTAAAGAAAAAAATAAGTCACGTGACTTATATATATATATATATATATAATTCTTTTTATCTTATTTATCTTTAGCCAACTAACAAAAGAAGGATTAAATTATGATTACTTGTATAATAAAATATCTCTTCTATAAATTGTTTTGAGTCATCTGACCCATTATACAATCTCTTCCATCTCTAAATGATTGTTTATATAAAAATAAAATTTGAATAAAAAGTATTTAAAAAAATAAAATAATACAATTCAATCTCTCTTCTTCGTGCTTTTATCAATTTTATCTTTACAATAGTAATATTACATGTTTTTTACAATATTATTCATATAACATTCTATGTAATAGTTTTTTCTTTTCATCACATTATTCATCTTACTAAAATTTCAATATTTTCTCTTCCTATATATCTCTTCGTTGCATTAAAATTGCATTTTTTTTTCCAATTTATCCTATTTTTCATTAATTGCTGTGATTACTTACTGTTAGAAATTGTGGCTTTTTAAAAATCATTTATGATGATTTTTTTTTATTTCCATAGCTAAATAATAAATATAAATTCAATAAAAAAAATTAAAGAATCAAATTTAAATAAAAATATTGTCAGAGAATCAAAATATTAATTTTATTAAAGACGAGAGTTTATAATTATTTATTTTATATCAATTATGAAATTATATTCAATATATAATTTTATGTTATTGATATTTTTAACAAAATATATTTTCTTTTACATGTTTTATTTTTATTTACTTAATAAATTATATTAAATATTAACAACATATTTTGATTAATTTTTCAAATTAAAAATTAACAATATTAAGTAGCTAGAGTTTGTATAACAATCATATATTCTTTCTTCATTGAATGAGAAAACGAGAAATGACTAAAATTTATCTAACTTGGGTTAGGCATGAGCTTTTTCCTTGCATTTTAAATATTCCTCGAAAAATAATTTTAAATAATTTTTTACAATTGTTTTTCTTACAACTCTCGTTTCTTTTCTTTGGGAGCTGATATAGCCTCAAAGGAGCACCATGCATATGTTGTCGTGGATCTCTCTTGTAGTTTTGACGAAGTCCCAAGTACGAAATTAATTTCCTATTTTCTTAATATTGGTTTATTTTTTTAAAAGTTTTTTTCTTTTGTTCAGTATGATCTTTTTTAGTTTACGTTTACATCTTAGATTTCTTTATAACTTTGAGTTATTAAATCTAGAGGCAAATGTTACGGTACATCCTATGTATTGAACTTCTTATTTCTTAACTTTTATTGATTTTCCTAAATTGAGTTGTCTTATTACATAGCATAACATGTTAGGATATTATAATTTTTGATTTATTGATAATGACCATTGTAATTAATAAACATGTCTATAAAATAAACTTACTAATTTAGTAGTTAAGAGTTTTGGATGTTCATCGTTATTTCATTTACTTTTAATTAATTATTTAATAATTTTATTAATTTTTTAACTCTTTATTTGTAAGTTAATTTTCGAAGAGAGAAGATTAATTTGATGATAATTAAGAGTTTGTAAATGAGATGTCAATATTTATAAATTCTTCAAAACCTTTTTAAATTTATGTTTTAAAATTTTTTTTTCTTACTCTTTAAACTCTTTCTTTTTTTTAACTCTCAAATAAAACTTTAATATTTTCTTGATTGTTTATGACTGAAACTAATTTTAATAAACTTAATTTTTATCAAGTCGACTAATGTATTTTGGGAATAAATTAAATTATACTTTGGTTTTTCCTAACATGGTCAATGTCCTATATTTTATTTTAAAATATTTATACTTTTTAATAATTATGCATTGATAATAAATGTTTTGAATTAATGAATGACTTTTTGCTTAACATAGTACATTTTTATTGATGATATTATTTATTTTTTAATATCTTATAAAACAAGCCTTAATTTTAAATTATACTTCTTTAATTTTATAATTTAGTTATATATAATATTAATGTTGATATATTAAGTTAAATAAGTTGAGTTGACCTAATTCTAATGATTGAAATCTTATAATCACAAGCATCATATATTTTAGTCTCTAAGATTTAATAATATTTTTATTAGTTTCTAACTTTGTAATTCGATATTTGTTTATTTTTATTTTAATATAACATGATACTGAAAAATAAGGTAAAAAAATGTAAGAGGAGTAACTTTTATGAAATCAAAGACTAATGAAATATTTTAAAATTTTTAAAAACTACAATATATAACTCTTACAATTTAAAGGATCGACTTGAAAGTTTTCCTTTATTAAGAGTAAAAATTTAGAAAATGAAGAATATTTATATTATATAATTATTTGGTATTAATAAAATTAAAAATCAGTGATCGACAATATTAAAAAAAAAAACATGAGTTAGAGGAGAAATATTAAACGTATGTGAAACGAAATATTTTAAACTTTCCTATATTAAATTGTTGCTTGAAATTATATATGCTTTTAAAATTTTTATTTATTGTTTTTAGTTTCTTCAATCTTATTTCAATCCATTATCTTCTTTTAACCTAATAACCAAGGGTTTACTAGATTAGTAATTGAAAACAATGTCCATAAAACAATAATTTCTTTTTTTTTAATCTTAAATACTTATCTTCATCAAACATATGTACTTACCTAATAATTAAAAATATGGATAGCTACTTTAGTGGACTGTATATGGTAAAATTTTGGGATAATAAATAAATAAATTCAAATTCAGTAATGTTTTAGGGAACAAAGTTTTTTTTTTTTTTTTAAGAAGATGATGGAAAAAGTATAATTTTTAACATTTTTTTTGAGATTTTTGTAAATAATAGGAAAGATTTTTTAAGAAAAAATAAAAAATATTTTATATAGTGAAAATGATGGGATTAAGTTAACGAAGACCAATAGAAGAATTAACATATCCTAAAAAAAATCTTGAAGAGTTAATTTGTGACTTTATTTTAAAAAATTAAATTTAGTATTCTTTTAGTAACTAAATTCAAATTGGATCTTTTTCATAAATTCCTTTTTTTTAAAAAAAAAAATGTATGATTGATTAACAAAATTGTTGCAAAAAACATACACATATTTCAAAAGTAGATAGTTTTGAAAACGATTAAAGAAAACTATCACACACTTATATGCGTGAACACTTCTATGCATACATGATATGTTAGTCCCACGTTAACCAACATATGAATATGACTAAGGCATCTAATTTTCAATAACTAACATAGTTAGTTTTCAACCAAAATTAGTTTCATTGATTTGAATAATACACATCACTTACAATTAATTTAGATATGCAAGTGACATAATTTTAAACTTGTTTCTTAACTCTCTAAACTTGTTTATCTTTAGTAGCTTAGTCAATATATCAACAATCTAAGAATTTGTGCAACAATACTTTATTTCAAGTCTTCCTTTATTTACTTGGTTCCTTAGAAAATGGAACCTTGTCTCTATATACTTACACGTTCCTTGTAAAATAGGATGTTTTGCTACGTTTATAGTTGATTTATTGTCAACAAACAACTTTATTGGTTTTGAGTTCCTTTTCAAGGTCTCCAAATTCTTAGATTCTTCTATTGCGACCACAATATATTCAAATCGAGGTAACAATGTTCATTGGATCTTTGCTACTATCATCTTATCCATTAGCTTCTCATTACATGTTTTCATCTAATTCGTAATGGTTTGAATCTAATAAAATACTTTACTACACTTTCTTGGTCATGCATCGATAGTAGCTGATATTGTCTATGCAAATATTGCAGTCTCAATTTTTTCACCTCGTCTACACCTTTGTATGATCTTTCAAGAACATCCCATGTCTCCTTTGTTGTGTTAGCTGAAATTATTTTTTTCGAAGTTTGTTGTATTTGAATAAAAAACAGTGCTTAATATTTCTTCACATTTTTGTGGGTTGTTTTCTAAGGTTTGGATGGATAGTTTCCCAATTCTTGAACATTACTCTGGACAACTTTCAACACTTCATGAAAACCAAAATGACTTTCATCTAAATACACCACTTCTCAATGTTCTTGTCAATAAGAATTGAAAATTTGCAAAAGGACCATTAACCCCACCACAATTCACTTTTCAGGATGTTGAAAAGAGAATTACTCTCCTTGGGCACTACTAGGTCCCAAAAAAGAAAAGCTCTTGATACTAATTTATGATAGCAAACATACATACATTTCACATATAAAAAACAAATACAAAAAACGATCACACAATTTTATTTATAACACTTGTATTTATATATGATAGGTCAATCTCATGCATGTTCACTAAACCATAAATATGACTAAAACCCCTGACTACCAATAACAACCAAATAGTTTTTAACTGGACTAACTATCAAAACTAACTCCACAAATTTGAATTTTACAGATAAAAAATGTGGAATTCGCTGTATGGACTTTAACAATTCCAACGTAGTTTGAACTTCCTGATGTACTAGCGTGTAATTGAAGGATTTTATCTCTGCAAAGTGTAGAGGCAAAATTAACTTTTAAAGAGGATAAGCCAGCCATTGAGCCATATGCTACATGATTAGAATTTGTTCCCCTTTAATTTTTCTTTTCCACCTTTTACCTTTTTTGTCATCCGTTTTAACAAATGCACACCCAGAAATACATCAGGATAACCCAGGCCAAGCTCCCTTGGGGGATTCCTTCCTTATATCCACGTTAGAGCCAGCAATTGTTGCTTGTTTACTTTGATCTTTATAGGAAAATGCTTGAAGTTGATACCCTAACGAGATTTTGACTCAATATGCACATTAATTACCTAATACCGAGTCCTGGCTAGCGACAATGTTGGTGACTTTTGTGGTTAAAAGTATAAGCTTTTGATGTTTGAACAAATAATTAATGGATATTTCAAGGCCTTTACACCTTCTAATTTAGCACTCAATTCTTTTAGCATGTCTAAAGACTTACGTATAATAAAAATTTATAAATTATAAATTTATATTAAAAACGTATAATCTCACAAAATAAATATATATTAATAACATTAAATGTTACAAGTTTTAATAAAATTTACTATTTATCAACTTTTTATTTTATATCCTTACATACATGTTAAAAAAAATTATTTAGCACTAAAACAATAAAAAATGCTGATAAAGAATAAAAGATTATTAAAAAATACACCTATCTTTATAATTTTCAATACATTTTAATAGAAAATTATTATTTATTATTTTTTTAATCAATAACAAGACCTTAAATCAATTTAAAGTCTCAAAATATTCCATCCGGATCCCCTTAATATGTGGACTGTTCCTAAATGGAAGCTGGCTTACTTACTAATTTCTGATTGTGATATGTCAATGCAAACAAAAGGAAGTGGCGAAGAGAGATTTGGTATGTGCTGTTTATTTGTAAGTGGCATGTTGTTGAATCATAAAGCAGGTGTGTTAGAAAAAGGGTAGGTACTGCATTTTAAGCTGATGCAGATTTCAGCTTCTGTAGATCGTTGACAACTCTTTTGGCCTCAAATCCATAGTAATTTTAAATTTATTATATTCCAACAAGATAAGACATGTCTAATTCGTAACTTCCGACTCATCAATCCAACACCTCAATTATTTTATCGTAACGAAGCTTCAACATCACAATTGCTTCATCATCCCATTACTGGGGAAATTATAAACTTTCTTAAGAACAGCATTAGAGTAAGATTCTGATATCTAAGAATAAACTCAAGTGGCTCTAAATGCATTTCTACTGTACATAGACGTAGCCCACTGACAACTAGACACCACACAGACATCATATCTTGAGAAAAACTGATTTAAAAACTCAATATCTCTTCTTTCCCCTTAACTTTTTCTCACCATTATTGACAGCTTTTGGGGACCCCTTTAACTTCCAGAATAGGAGTATTACATTATTATCAATAATAAAAAAAAAAAAGATTGTGCACAACCAGCGACAACTCGATCCACTATCTTTAGTGTATTTGGTCCTTTTCTAATATTGAGCGTAGAGTTTGCTTTTTTGTTTACTTAAAATGTGCTCCCTCTTTCTATATTGCCTACCATGCGTTATTTGCCGTGCCTACTCATAGTAACAACAAAATCAAGTCCATCTTATGTCTTGGATGGACCATACCGTGACCAATCCCACATTTACTTACCACCATGCCAATGTTTCTGCGTCCATGTAACATGTGGTCTATACAAACTATATCTTTACCATATCAAATTTGTGGCTCGTGAAACACCAAGAGTCCAAAATCAATTAATGTAGCAATCTAACAGTGCTCTAGTGTTTGCAGGATACAGTACGGGCTAGCCTGTAACTGTTTAATTAATGGGTAAGAAGTCTCCTGTAGATTGGGAATGGGGATCAAGAACTACCAAATTGTAATCACTCTGATTTTTAATTGAAGCTTTCTCTGTGCTAGAAATTCTTATGCGTACCAAAGCAATATATTTTTTTATAATTTATTGTTATAACTAAATGTGTCATCTTCTACCAAAAAAAAAAAAGGTGTCATCTCAACTTAGCCGTCATACTTTTTCTCACTTTTACTATATTTTAAATACAACATTGATTTCTTAGCATCATAACTTTATATTCTCTTTTCCTTTATTTCTCTTTTTTATTATCATATTATTTATCATATTTATCAACTTTTTTTTTCTCTTTTCTTCTTATCCCTCCGTATTCTCAAGGTGTACCCATTCCTCTTGAGGTGGAATTCGAATTACTTGTTTTATTTATCTCTCCTTTTGGTTGTTCCAATTATAATAATGGTATTTTTCGTAAATAATATCTTATATGTTTAAATGGCAACACTCTTTTTCTCCGTTAGTTATTACTTTTTATTTTATTAATTTGTGATTGGATTTTTTTTAAAGTACAGAAATCCTTTTGTAAATACCATCCAAGAATTTCTCTCATCATGGTAGCATTATGGTTTACGTACAAACAACGATTCCAATACGTATTGTTCCAGAATTTTCATGCCACGTATGTGAAATATAAAAATATAAAATGTAATCCGACTCTAACAGTACATGACACTTTTAATAGTCAAGGGTCTATTTTAAATCCACCACTGAGAACCTAAATAGATGCTATAAGTAGTGTAAACCTTAAGACAAGTCGGAATCTGAAGCCATAAATTGCCAACACCACCAGATGACATTAGCATTGTCCCAATTCCCCCTCTAAAGTATATGCAAAACTCGGTGGGAACACAGGACATGGCGTAGTGCTGAGTTCACAAAAGATAATACTTCACAAAAATAATAATCAGCTCCCACTTCCAATCCCTTGCATTCAATCAATCATTCCACCCCCTATTCATCCTTACTTAAGATCAAGAACTCCATTTACCATACCCCTCTACCCAAAAACCATTCTGATCTCACAGATTCGTTATTATGACCTTCATCAAGGAGGATGAAGTTGATGATCATGTGTCAATCAATAACAATTATGTAGATGGTGGATCACAGAACATTGACACCAACGAAATTGTGACACCTGAAGAGGATAACTTTGGAAAATGGTTGAGTTTAGGCCTAAAAGGAGACATGCCTCATGAAGCAGTGGAACAAAACCAACACTCCCAATCAAAACCTTTCCACAACAAGGTATTCTCATGCAACTTCTGCATGAGAAAGTTTTATAGTTCACAAGCCTTAGGGGGTCACCAGAATGCACACAAGAGGGAAAGAGAAGCAGCCAGAAGTTACCAATCTCATAGGATGATGACAACATCAATGGGATTTTCTTGTTCTTCTTTGGCATCTCGGTCACTGGGAATTCAGCCCCACTCGCTTGTGCACAAGCCAAGCAGAGAAAGGACTAATATGGTGGCTAGATTCAATGATGCCGGTTCTGGGATTAATGAAATGGCATCATGGGCATGGCCACCCTTTATGCTTGAACAAGCCGTTGATTTCATATGGCCAGGTAGCTTTCGAATGGATTTGCCAAAGCAAGAATCAAATATTAATAAGCTTGACTTAGATCTTCGCCTCTGATGCTTCAGAGTCCTGATTTACACCTCTGCTGCTTTCTTCTTGATTTCCCTATGCTATGTGTAACTTGTGCTAATAAGATGTCACCGATACTATTGTAATTCAGTAGTTGTATTACTTGTTTCGAGATTGGAAACAGCGATGTCGATGTGTATTACAAGTTTACAGTACATTAAAACTTATCCTTTTTTTATTAAATTTCTTTATCATATAACAATAATATTTGTTAGAGTAAAGTAGACTTATTTATCTAAGTTGCATATGAAATTTTTTTAACAAATATGAAGATCCATTATTAGTTTGTTATTATAGTTTTGTCCATATGCAAAAATTAAATATAAAAGGGTTTGTAATTTTATTTAATAAAATTATAAAATAATAAAATTATGCTGCGAGTTTGTAAAAATAAATAAAAAGTCTTGAATAATTAAAATTTATATATGTTATCTTCTTTATTTTCTCCTTGTATATGTATTTTCGGGAATAAAAAACATATTAAGGACTCTTCTCTTTCCCCAACAACATTGTGAACGACTTTGATAACTTCCCTTCATACAATTGATATACGAGAATGAAAATAAAAGAGGAGGATTGATCTTCTTGTATTTCCGCTGAAGCTACACTTATTTCCATCCAGCATGCAAGTGACAATGTAGCATCAGAGCACAGGTTAGACACAACAACAAAAGTAACAAAGCTAAAACTGTAAGAAACCACTGCTAAAGCTGTAATTGAGCACTATTAATTAGTTTTAAAAGGTGGTTATATGAATAACGAGTTGGCATTTGATGTGGACAAAATTCTATCTTCACTTTGTCGATTTATCTTTGTATCATTACTCATCTTAAGGTTCCATTAGGAAAACCATAGCAAAAAAGGAGTCTAGCTCTATACGAGAAACTCCTATTCAAAACTAACTCAATTAATGGGTTCCCTTCATTGTATTTTATTTTTGAAACATCTTAGAAAAACATGTAAAAAAGTGAATAAAACTTCTTTTATAATTTTTTTATGAATAAATCATGTATTTTAAGTTTTGTTGTTGTTTCTATCCGTGTGTATTGTAGTTGTTATAAGTCTGGATGGTTAGGCCCAAATTGATAACAACTAACATGGTTGGGCCACAAATAGCCACCAATCATTTACTTGGCTGAGGGTTTGTTTGAACCCATTAAATATCCTAGCTTGCTTTCCATTGCACTCCCTACCAGTAACACCCAAAGAATTAATTTTAGTTATCATCTCACACTATCCATGGTAAGAGCTTGCAAAATATTCAAAGATTATGGGACGCATGCCAAGTTGAATTTACCTTATGAAGGGGTTTTGGTATCCAAAATATCCAAGTGAGGCTTTGTTTGGAAATTAAATTTAGGAAGGAAAATAAGAAAATGGAGAGATTTGTACATCGGAAACTCTTATTTGAAAGTTTTAAAATATAAAGATAAGATTTTATAAATCTTTGAGAACCTCCTATAAACTATATTGTGTTTATGTCTTCCCAAATTAGAATATATTTTGTGAACACTCATTGTACGTTTGATATTTTTGGTCAATAAACCATAGTACGATGCCATTCTGCACGTGGTACCTTGGTACTCAGCTAAGCATCATACTGGCCTGCTAGTCACTCTGTCCTTGTCAAGAAATGCATTTGGGCTTTCCTAATAAAGTTGATGGGTCTCAAGTCACTTCTCGAAATCGGGGCTGCTGTTGGAAGGTGTTTACTAATTTTGGGTTTAGGTATATCGTTTTTCACCTTGTCCAAATTCCGTTTTGCTCCTGCAATTGCATTTTCCTAATAAATGTTCATTTTGCTCCTACAATTGCAAGTTTATAGAATTTTCTCATACTTATGGACAATACCTTCTTTGTAATAGCAAGGATCGTGCTTATTTTTAAGTTTCCTTTAACTTCAGAAACATAATTTGAATCTAACGGTAACTAGTTTTGTATTCTTGATTATGCAAATGGTGAAGAGTTTGATTGTTCTTAGGTCACTTTGATCCATTTATTGCACAGAGGCTTGACCGCAACTTGCAAATACAATGTGCTTTGGTTGTTGCATGTAACAATGGTCGCTACAAGAGGTGGTTCACCGACGATGCGTCACTCATAAAATTGCCTAAATAACCTGTCATCCAACCTATTATCACTTTTCCGATGAGCCATGCAGTAAAGAACGGCTCCATCTTCTCTGTCTTCAATTAACTTTAATTCTAAAATTTTAACTCTAAAATCAATCGGAACCAACTGGTGCCCACCCTAATTACAATGCACTAATGAAATAATAATTTTAATGTATTTTGAAATGAATCGGGATATTAGTTAATTTAGTTTTAATAAAATAAAACATATTAAGTTTTAAATAAATCAAATTTTCATATATTGATATATAATTTTATTATTAATATTTACTTATATTTTTAAAATTGTATTAGATAAGTTGTTCAAAAAAATTTTGATTATTTTTTTATTTGTATTATCGTTTGACTTAATATGTTTAAAGAAACTTTTAAATTTATAAATTAAATTGGTGAATTTCAATATTTATAAAAAATTATTAAACAAAATTTTGAATAACTTGATCTTCTTCTATATTAAAAATATAAAATGATAAAATTATAAATACTTTATTTTATAATTTGTACCTACAAATTATTTTTAAACATTTCAAATTTTAAAGAAGAATTTTGCCTTCCATAGTAGTTTACTTTACTCAAATAAGATTATATGTAGTAAATGATACAGGTCTAGACAAAAAAACACTTCATTCTCTCACATTGTAATCATTATAATCATAATTTCTTCATAAAACTTTATAATCTCGTTATTATTACTTACTTTTTATTTAAAGATATAAAATATGAATACCGTCCTGTTTAAATTAATTTGCTTTTCTCATTTAACCTACAAGTTATATAGATAGGCCAAGTGGCGAGCTTTGCAACTGGGAATTCCCCTTTGTTTCAGTGTTAAATGACCACTTTCAAATTAAACATATTAAGATTACTCTTGAACGTGTGGATTTTGTATAATTTGCTTTGGGAGTTGAAATATTGGATTGGAATTGATAATAATATATAATAGAAATAAAATATTATTATTTAATTTATGCACTAGATAATTCTAAACGATAAATAAAAGAAACAAAGGAAATATAGATCATAAGCTTCGTTTGATATATGTATATAAAAAAAGACAGCTGCTTCCTGCAAAGTGCTTTTAAATGGAACAAATTTAGAAAACGTATCAAACACATCATGAGCTCTTGATGTGTAGCACATCCTGTGAATCTAAGTCATGTGTGTCATTTTAATCAATATAAGTGTAAGTCATTTGTGGTCTTCCAAAGTTTGTCAGATTACATTGAAAAACCTAAGATATGTGCACAGCTCCAACCAAATAGGCACAGCAGCTTTGCAAAATGACAATGGAAAAAGTCACGGATGGAGCTATTCATGTTTCACGCTGTTTGGTTTTTTAATCATTATGTCCTCAGGACCAAAGTCTCCTCATCTTTAAAAATTAAACAAATCGTAAGTGCAAACTTGACAATTTGATTCTTCACAGAATATTTTTCGGAAATTCGACAAGATCTAGAGCAATAATAAGTTAAATATTTCTTGAAAGTGACCTGCATTAATTTCATCTTTTATAAAAATTATTAATGGTAGTCTATTTAAATCAAATTGTTGTAACGAAACATGCTCAAAACATTATATGGTGTGTCATAGAACATTGATAAAATTTGCCTCCTTAGTACTATGGCAACATACGGGACAAGAGGGACAGCAGAGGAGTAGCTAGTATACATTTTAATATGCAGCAGCAAATTTTAATTTTTCTACTCAACTTGGCCAGACAGAGACTAAATAACTCTTAATTTTTATGATCCTTGTCAGGTGTATTATATATTGCGTTTATAATTAAATACAGCACTGAGTATGAGCATGCGAATATATTATTCAAACTGATATTGCGTACTCATCCTGATATCGTTTTCAAACTGTTCGATTATGTTAAGAAGAAATATAATGAGTATGCGAATAAAAACCTCATAGTAGTTTTTTTATTTTCCTTCCTTTATTCAATTTCATCCTTTCATTTCTTGTCGGATTCCTTTTGGGCTTTCCCAAGAACTCGCCTAAGATTTAGATACCAATTTTAACTAATATAAATATAATGATCGATGACCAGATGTTGGAACAGGCCCAATACGATTGTTTAATCTTAATAAATGAAAATCTCGACCCAATACAAAAATGATTTATGTATTTGATAATTTATTTATTTATTTATTGAGTAAAACTTCTTTTAAATACCTGAAAATGCATATATTATTACTTTATTTATAAAAATTAAAATAAATATTTTTTGACGAATTAAAATTAAATTTAAGTTACACATTTAAAAAAGTTAAAAATATATTTTAATCTGTGACCTTAAAATATAATATCTAAATAGTTTAGTGTAAATTTAAATACTTGAATATAATGACCACACATTTAAAAATTAAGTATTATGTGACATTAAATTGTTCTACATTAATTTAACAGTAATTAGATATAGTGGTTTCTTTTGACCAGGAGTTCTCTTGGTGGTTTTTAGACATTTTGTTTGTTGTATTGTACACTCAATGGTCCTTAATTATGTATACAAATTAGAATACTTCTTATATTCAGATTAATATATGTATTTGTTAAATAAATAATTAAAGTAATTAATTTTGAGCCACGAAAATAGTAGTTCAATTTTATACAAGATTAATATATGTATTTGCAGCAGAAGATATGCTTTCTTTTAAAAAAAATATTTACACTAAAAATATATAAATTAATAATAAAATATGGCAATATTTAAATTTTTGAAGCTTGGTTCATGAGAAATAAAAAAAAAATAGTTATAGAATTTTTTCTCGGAGGGTTTTTTTTTTTTAACTTGATCAATATTTTGGTAGTTATTTTTGTTCAAAAAGTAACCTTTAGAGTCAAAATTTACTCTTCTCAGAAAATATTGCATTAAAATAATAAGATTCTGATTTTGATTTAAAGTTAAAGTAGATATTTTTTACTAAAATTTTACATTTGGTTCTAATTATAAGATTTTGAATAAATTTTTTGACAAAAACTCCTTAGAAAATTATGGATGATGAAATATGTGTTTTTAATTGGAAAAAAAAAAGTAGTATTTCAACAAATTTCTTAAAATGTTATGGCCAAAGGAAATGTGAATTTTTTATTGAAATTAAGTGTTATTTTGACAAGTTCTGTATATAAAGAATGGTTTAAATAAAACAATGACATTTTAGGTTAAAATGAAGGGATATTTTTTATGAGTTTTATAAAAAAAAAAGTTATGAAAAAAAAAAGACATGATTTTTAGTTAAAAAGTGATATTTTGATAAGTTTTTGATAGATTATAAATGTTAAAATTAGTTGAAAAAGGTTTTTTTGAGGTACTTTTAAAAAGCATTGCAATTGTTAATAGACTTGGTTAGGAATTGATTGAAGAATAGGTCAAAGTAATTGGTTTAAGCAATTTTTAATGAAGTATCTAAAGTATGAAGGCTACAAAGAAGCCTAAAGATTTAAATTAAAAAAATTGATATATTATGATAACAATTACAATTTGTGTTGTTAAATTAAATAATTTTGAATTAGATTTCATGCAATAAAAGTAAACTATTATGGAACAAATAGGAATTAAAACAAAAAAAATAAATGTAAAAATAGAATAGGGATGGAAAATGACGCCACAATCGTAAGATTGATAAGTCAAGGAATGATCACTATAAGAGTCTTAGCCTCTTAATAAGATTGGCTCATTCAAAAACTTAGAATCACACGCTCTCACAAGACACAAGTGTGTTCAATCTTAAATTGTATTCAAAACTAATTAAAAGTATATTTATAAGAGTTTATATATGTCTAATGCTCGTAAACCAACACAAACACAACCTTAACGAGCTTCTTGGAGCAACAAGCCCAAGTTTAAATAAATTAAATAAAATAACAAAATTTTATCCTAAATAAAAACTCAAAATAAATAATGACTAATATTAAAATAAATAAACTAAATATAATAATTAAATCCTAATAGAATACGTTGGAGTACAAGTTCTCCATGCATATGTAATTGACTATTTTGGACTCTTTTACCTCCAAATTGGGCTAAGTCTTCCTTTATCCTCTTTATCTTTATCCTTGTCATTAGTCCTTGAAGTCCTTCTAATGCCTTTAAGCTTTTGTCTTTAATAAGTTTTTTTTATTCTTATCATGTTAAGAATAGTCATTAACGGTTGTAAGTACAAATATGTGGCTTAAATTGTGGAAAATGTGTATAATAGTTGCAAATACATGATTTTAGGCTGTTATTTTGTACATTATTCTTCACTTAGACACTTACACTTAGTATCTCAACATCTTCAAATATTCTACAAATGTTGGATTGGACTCCAAGAGATTAAAATTACTTTTATCTTAGTTGAAAGTTGTACTCTCTTTTGATTGCAATTCACTTTCAGTTTAATTATTCTTTAATTTATGTAATCACTTTGATATTTCTGTAATTTTTTTTTATTTTATTTTATTTTGCATTATGTCTAAAAGTTACTCATTGTTAATTTCACTAAAAACATATTATAAAGAACCTATTATAAGGATTTGAAATTTAATTTTAAATTATTCTTGAATTTATTTGTTTGCTAAAAAGCTCACCATAAAGAAAGTGATACACCAGCGGAATAATTTTTGTGTTTAGTATGTCATTTTAATACATGTTATTATGTAATGGATGTAATATGTTCATGGCTTTCATGGCTAAAAATAACAAATGCAGAAATAACAATCATAAGATTTCAATGAATAATTCAAATGAAGAAAATAATTCAAGCTTAGAAAAGAATAATGGCAGTGTAGGTACTGTCGTTGATGTACTATGACACTATTAACACTTTCATCACGCATAATTAGCTATTTTACTTAATCTTGATGTATGGTCTAGTTAGAGACTTAGGCAAGATCCTTCGTATAATATATCTTTGAAATTTTTTTCACCAATTTTAGGACCTCACTAAATGACATATGCTAACCTAGTTATGATGACTTAGTTTATAAGAACCAAATAGATTTATTCGATTAAGTTTAAATGGTGGAATTTACATGATTCAATTAAACACATTAGAAACATCATTTCCTTTAATAAATATAGGGGAAGACACATTACCCAATCATTCCTTTACAAATATTGCATTGTAATCTTTAAAACAATAAATATATTAAAGTAAACATGAAATGGTTAATATGTTAACCCAACAAATGATTATTATAATAAATTTAATATTATAATGATTAATATTAACTATCAAGCATGGGCATCTTAGATAAGATGAATTGTTAATATTTTCAGCGGATCATAGTTAAGACAATCCCATGAGAGTTAGATAAAAAAAAAAAAAAAGAAATTTTAGTTAAGAACTTTTAACCTATTTAGTATTATTTGAGGAGGAATTTTTATTTTAAAGGAATTTCAAATGAAAAAATTGAAACATATATTTAAATTGATTTTAGCTATCCTTTTCTCTTTTTAAAATATTTGCTTTTAAGTGTACATAACAAATTTGAATTGATTAAATACATAATTAATTTTTGCGACCAGTATTTTATTTTCTATGATTTAGCGATTGAATTTACGATTCAATATATATTTAATTTTTGCAACAAAAAATTTAATTCCTAATTTTTTTATTTTATTATTGTTATAATTATTATTAGTTTCTAATTTAATCACAGTTAACAACTAACTTTAATTCATCACTAAATTCAATCACAAATTAATATTTCTCTTGTATTGATTTTTTTTTGTTAAGCAAAATATATATTATTAGAGAGAGTTTAAGGGAAACTCAAAACCTATATAAATAGAGAAAAAACTAATATTTGTTCAGAAAAATAAAAACTAGAAACATACTTATGTAAAGTTAAGACAGAAGCAATTTTGTAGGTTCAGATATCAATCTGCTAACAAAATAGCTTCTCTCTAACTAACAAATGATAGTTATTTCTAAAACCTCAGAATAATATAATCTATGACTTCCTTCTCATCCAAAACACCATTAGAAAATACTATTCTATTTCTATGTAACCACAAAGACTATACTGTACTTACCCAAATAATTAATAAATACATCCTTTCTCTTTTACTGCAACTAACATCAACCCAAGAAAGTAAGTGAGTTGATAAATCTGAAGGTAAAACCAATGATAATCCAAGCCAACGTGCCGTAAAATACCAGATTTAAGATGAAACTAAGCACGTTAAAAATAAATGAGTTAGAAGTTCCTCCAAATCATGACCAAAGCAACAAGTTATACCATCAATTTGAACACCACGATCAATCAGCAAACTTTTACAAGGAAGTGCATTCAACAACAATTGCCAAGAAAATACTAGACACTTAAGAGGGACATTCCCTCTCCATAGCCTTTGTAAGGCGTCTGCCTACATTGATTTACACTATTAGGACCACCAAAAAGTTTAAATAGCCATGAATACACATATTGCACTAAATAACAACTTGAAGAATTTGCCTTCCATATCTATTTATCTTCTTATTGCACCTTAATAGAAACTCCAGCAAAAGCTCTAACAAAAGATTAAAGCTTGAAATCTCATGTTGAAAGAGTCCATTTTGCCAACTAACATCCCAAACCCACCTAGTGTCATCATGAAAATCATTCTCCAATACACAAGATTCAATATTCCTCGAAACAATCGCCAAAATGCCTCACACAATCACACTCCACGTACCTACTTATCTCTCCAAAAAATAGTGTATCCAACTTCTCATCCAACCATGAATTTCCTTGATGAATAACCTCTAGCAAATCACACCACCACAAAGAACATTTGTTATGGACTAGTGGACGCTGAATAGCATAAGCTAGTCTACCATATCTAACTTCCAACACCCGTACTCACAATAAACTAGAACAATTAACACTTCGCCACAACCATTTATTAAGAAGTGTCCAGTTAAATCACTGCACATTCCTAATGCTCAAGTCACCATTCTTCCGCGGTCTACAAAACGTTTCTCATTTCACCCAGGGAATTTTGGATCCATCCTTAATACCCTTCCATAAAAAATTTCACTGAATAGTGACAATCTCCTTTATTACCGACTGCGGTGCCTTAAAAAAGGATAACGAGTGTAATAGCATAGAACTAAGAATGACATTAATCAAAGTCACTCTGCCTCCAATTGATAAATACCTATGCTTCTATGACACTAACCTCTTTTTAAGAGCCTCTAATACACCATTTTATGCACTAGGCTTCCTTAGGTTAACACCTAACTGTAACCCAAGATACTTTAATGGGAAGCTACCAATCTTACAATGTAGAAACTTTGTAGCAAAGTTTTCAAAGTCATCACTAGTGTTAATCCCCAATATACAACTTTTATGAAAGTTAATTTTCATACCTAAAATTAACTCAAAGCAATGCAATACTGCTTTCAAAGTCCATAAGTTCTGAACTAAAGCCTCTCCCATAATTAATGTGTCATCTACAAATTGCAGCAAAGAAATATCTAGTCCCCCAACCCCAATCTTCACACCAGAGAATAGTTCACATGCTACTACATTCCGCATAAGGACTCCTAACCCCTCTGCTGTCACAAGAAAAAGAAAAGGGGCAAGAGGATCTCCCAGTTTTAGGCCCCATCCAATATGAACCTCCAATGTAGGATAACAATTAATCAAAGCTGACAGGCTACTCCCCACACACAAGTTTCCATCCAACTGATCCATTTTTCTAAAAATCTAAAGCTACGTAACATAAATAAAAGATACTCTCACTCTACCGAATCATAAGCCTTCTCATAATCAAGCTTTAAAACAAAATACCTCTTGTTATGCCTCCACACATAATCTACTACTTCATTAGTCACAAGCACACTATCTAACATATTTCTTCCTGGGATAAAGGCTGATTGTTGTTATGAGATTATTGAATTTAGAACCCCTTTCAACCTATTTGCCAAAAACTTGAAAATAATCTTATAAAGGCAACCGAGCAATGAGATAGGCCGAAAATCATTAAAGATACTTTTGGCACAAATGCTACAAAGTAGGATAACAAAGACTTAGGCAATTTTCTATTTCTAAAAAATTCAGCAAGCATACTCACCACTTCTCCCTTGATTACTCCCCAAAACCTCTTAAAGAACACAAAATTAAAACCATCAGGCTCCGAGCTTTTATCCTTCTCACACTCCAAAATCATCCTCCCCACTTCCTCCTCCAAAAAAGCATTAACAAGTCCTTCATTATGTAGAACATAGACTCTCGGTAAATCATTAACATCAATAGTATGTTGAAGCCAACCTCTACTAATAAAATAATCTGCAAAATAAGACACCACACCTACTTTAATCTTGTCAACCTCTTCAACACATTTTTCCTCTATTTGAAGCGCATGTATTTTATTTCATTGCCTCATCCCGTTAACACATAAATGAAAAAACTTTGTATTTAAATCACCCTTCTTCCCCCATCGCACCTGAGCTTTTTGAGCTATGAGACTTTTCTTATTCTCACTAGCCTTCCAAATATCACCAACCAATATCTGTTGACGCTTCTTCTCCACATCAAAAAGTTTCCTCACAGAATTTTTATCATCAATCAAATTTAACTTTGTTTTCAATTCAGAAATCACCTTATCAACATTTCCAAACACCTTAATATTTTATTTTTTTAATGCAATCTTAATATTCCTCAACTTCTGGCTAACTCTCTGGGCAGCCCATGGAAGAGTAATATCTCTTTGCCACGCTTCCTCCACCACCTCCACAACTCCCTTATGAGTCAGCCAATAATTGTTAAATCAAAATAGCTTTGTGCTTTAGAATAATAGGACAATGATCAAACACATCTCTGCTCAGAACCTGAATAAAACCATCTCCCCAATAATCAATCCTCACCAGAAATAAGGACTCTATCCAGCCTGCTCATCATAGAAGCATCCCCCTTATCTATGTAAATTTCTTACCCACAAGTGGAAGATCCACAAGCTCCATTTCCTGAATGAAAGAATTGAAGCCATCCATTTCAGAGATACCATTGTCTGCTTGACAACCCTTCCTTTCGTTCACTTGTTTCACAACTTTGAAGTCACCTAATATACACCACATAAATTTGTCAAAACTTTTTCTTGTCATGAACAAATCATTCAATAACTTTCTCTTCTCACTTAGTCTACATGACGCATAGATATTCACTACAACACATAGGTTTCCAGTAGCCAATACCTGCAAGTAAACATCCAAGAATCCAGTACCAGAAAAGGAGGAAAGTATTTTACCTTTGGATGTATCCAAAGTGAAAGCATACCTCCACTTTTGTCAACGGAGGGTACGACAATCCAATCAAAATCCATAGAACCCCACAGACGCGCACATAAGTTGCGATTACATGTCTCAAGTTTTGTTTTCTAAATTGCCAAAAATTTCAGGCCTTTAGAGCAAACAATCTCACACACCTTCTTTCGCTTTACTTCGCTCCCCAACCCTCGACAATTAAATGAGCCAATCTTTATTTAGAACCACAGTGAACCCCATGTGTATTCGCAATCGTTCTGTCATGTACCTCTATCTCAATTAATTTATCTTGAACCTGCTCATCGTTCCCATGTACGACCATACAAACTTTCTTGCCAATATCCATTAACTGACGCCACTACCTCATCATCATAATCTACAGCAGCTAGTCGCTCCCCCACCTCCACTATGGGATCGAATTGATGCGATTTGTAGGAACCCTCGAAAGCATTAGCCAAATTTTCATCAACTAGCAATACATTCCTTTTAAGTTGCGATGACATTGATGCATCTTTACTATGATCCCTAAGATTTTTTTGAGGAGGAATCTATTGAAACCGCGCTCTTATATCTATTTCCTTCTTCATCACCTCGACTACCTTTCACAGAGCGTGTCCTCCAAAAGGATTTGCGCACATTCACCCTCTCTTTTTCAATATAAGCTTTGGATTGAAAGTGGTCTGCTTGGGCTATCCCAATTGTCTCCGCAGACACCATCAGACCCACAATTTTCTCCCCTGCATGCCTTGTTAAGTTGATGGATAAGTGCATCCTTCTAATGACAATGGATCTTAGCCTCCAAACTCTTGGCATCTGCTAAATCCACGAAGCGCACAAAACTAAAGCAACATCCTAATTTTCTTATATTATTCTAGTAGTGTATTATAATAAATAAAAAACTATTTTTCTTTTACTAACAAGAATAAAAAAAATTGGAGTACTGTTATGGTCGATTAAAGAAATATAATATAATAAATGTATTATACATGAAAATGTAGCTCCATATTCTAAGAAAATTGAGAAGGTTCAAATTATAATAATAAGAAATAATCTCTACAATAAAAAATTATATAATAATAATAATAATAATAATAATAATTTGAAAGAGAAAGAAAAAAAAAGTTAAAATCTTTCTTCATTTAATTTTAGTTTCTCCTTAAAGAAACGAGAGAATTTGAAAAGAAAAAATTTATATCAATTAACTTAACAAAATTATCCTTAATTTAATAACTTGTTTTGTCTATATAAAATAAAACATATAAGTCTCTCTTACGTTAAAACTCTCTTCCTCCCTCAGCTCTTTATTTTCGTTGAAATTTCCTCCTTCCTCTCTTTTTGATCAAATTGTACATCAAGCTCTTAGCAAATAAATTAGCATCTAGCCTTGTTCATTCTCTAATATCTTAATCACCTATAACTTTATTTTATGGAGATTAAATATGTATGGTTCATTATGGACGCAGAAAGAATTAGTTCACTCTTTTGTGAGAAATTTAAGTTTTATTTCTAGATACGAGGCATAAATTTACTTATATTTTTCTTATGCGTGTGACTTTATCATTATTTAATATTAGTTTTCTATAAACTTCTTAACTGTTTAAAAGTTATATTATTTTTTCTCAGATCAACTTTCATAGGTTAATTTCTCTTATTTGAATTGATAATATTTATTATCTATAATTGTAAATATTTTCCCTTAAATATATATTGTTAAATCCATTTAAACTCAAAATACACATACAATATATAAAACACCTAACCATCATGATGATTGAATCTTCAAACGAACCAATCACAGACATAATCATATACAAGGTTGATCCAACAAGCCGAACTCGTAAAAGAAATCAAATTCTAGATATGACGAAAAGACAAAAATCATTGATGCAATAATTTGTGTGTTCTTTTTCTTTTGGAAGGAAATAAGGAGTGTTAGTAGGAGTAATCTTCGTTTATGCGTCAACTTAGCCGTATTTTTAATGAGTTTTGAACTTATGGATAATGGATAGTGTCCTAACATTTTCAATTTCCAACTTAGTAAAACTCGTGCCCAATTAACAAGGACTGTATCTTTCTGTTTCTCTTCCTTCGTGCTGTATCGTCACAGTCCATGCCCCACTATGATCACGCGTGATATATACATATCCATCACTCTTCATATCGTTGCTTGCTTCACTAATTCAAAGTCGTTGCTGCCCTTTTTTTCTTAGGGGTAAAGAAGTAATGTAGTTAGACTTTGTGCCTAGACGTGATGCTTTGAAGATTTACGAATTCTGAAAAGGAAAAGGTACATTCACACGTGTGACACGCAAATAAGCAAAATGAGTGGCTGAAGGAGCTTTGGATTTCATGAGAAGAGATCCGTTATATAAAATACTAAAACTTAATATTGTATGTAATATCGTCTATTTTTATTTTTATATAAGTATATTTTAAAAATATAATTTAAAAATAAAAATATCTAAAAGTATTTTTTTTATCAGTAGTACATATAACATTTTCCTAACAAATATTATGAAAAAATTGTATCCGTTTGTTTGCGACGTGTAGGGATCAAGTGATGATTTTTCAGAGGAAAAAGAAAGAAAGGTTTTTTTTTTCTCATCGTAAGAAACATGAAACATACAAAAAATGGAGAAAAGAAAAACTTCTTTAACATAATACTTCCTTTTGAGATGTCACTTCATTTATTTTTGGGCGTCCACCTTATATTCTTATCTATTTCTCATCATCTTTTTGGGGAAAATGTTCAAACAACTCTACGGGAGAACTGTAGGAAATATTGTATGGTACTTCCAATTTCTTAATTAACCTTTAAAGGTATATAAAAAAATACAAAAAAGAAAATATAAATGTTTTAAAAATTTATTTAAATAATGATTTTTATTATGTTATCTGTTATATCTAAAATAATACTTTGTATAATTAATTTCATAATAAAAATATGTAAAATAAATAAAAGTTATAAAAAATAATTTTATGAAAAAATATTACTCGTATAGATACTACCCTCTCTCTCTGTCTTCTCTCGTCCGAGGAATGCATGTGACAGCATCATTTGGTTTAGGAAAACATACAGTGTCACGGACTTTAAAGATATGGCTTTATTCCCACAAACAGTAGTTAGGACCACGTACCGACGTACGCTAGTATCTTTTCTGTACGTGTAATCGATCACCTCACAATTATATGCCACCAAATTGTGGGCCATTTTATGCCTTTTGTTCACCTTTTTGTTTATAATATTATTCTAGTCATTTGATTAATAATATTTTTGGAATAACTTCTGATTAGATATATTTTTTAAATACTTATGTATAAAAAATAAAAAAAAAAGATAAAAAAAAATATAGTTATAAATATCATATTTAGTGTAAAATTTATTATTCAAACAAGAGAACTAATCGGTTGATTGCATGTGCAGTTTTTGGGTAAGGGATGCAGTGGTTAACCGGGTTTTGTGCAGCTTACAATTATATGCTTTTGATGATATATTTACATTTTGGGTTAGTTAATGGCATGGGTGATCACTGTCCCTCCACTTCAAACATGTAGATAGTTCCCTATCTAAATTATAAGAGTGAACTGAAACGAAATTAGTAGCAATATCGACCAGGGTTAATTGGCAAGTCAAAGAGATCAGGCACAACCGGATTATACATGGAGAAGGCGCGTAGAACAAGACTAGTCAGTCCAATACAATGGAGTAACGTATTCAAACTGGATATCGTATCATAAGGCAGCCAAGTCAATAATGTTTTTGTAGTCAACCAATATCTTTAAACTTGATCTGTTGTATTGGTTGCACAAATTAATGTTCAGTCACGTCTATGTTGTAGCATTTCAAGACAGGGGGTTTCCCTTGTAGAAACTTGGTGGGCTTGATAGAGTAATTCCTCTTTTGATGTTTTTATTTATTTATTTATTTGTAGATCGAAGACTTTGTTAGAAATTCATTTTAATTATTCATGATCGGGCCCTTATCCGGTCAATTCGTTGAATATGCGGAAAAAATAAATTAGAGAAATCGAACTTGTCAAAGCTTCTATAAGAAAGTTTATGTTAGGGTTTGTGTATATTATGATGGTGGTCGTGGACGCAGGTCATCATCTTTGAAATATGCTCTTGTAGCTGGCAAGGATTTCGTATCATTGCATAATCAACATGTTTTTTTGAATTGTGAAGCAATTAGTTGTCAATGTGAAATAAATTTTCTTTCCACAATTACCTAATCATCATGGCACATGTAGCCTGCGATCATTTTGGTCAAAAATTGAAGGAGCACTGCTCTAAATAACTTCTAATTTACTTTCATGTATGTATATTCCTGATCTTTAATTTGATCTCGACAGTCCAGTGCATTGGTGTAACAAAGCATTGGAATCGTGTTTACAACAAAAGCATAGATAATGCTAAAAAAACTCAAACATTATAAAGTTTGAAAAGGTCATTGATTAACGCTAAAAGGCTACGTAAGGTAAAGCGTGATTAAATAAGTGTGAAACAGTAATGTCAAGAAACTTTGTTTGATTGTATTCCTTGATCATGAGACTTAATGTTAAAATAGTTTTATGTCAGTTTTTAAGTTTTTGTCCCCAAATTAATTTATCTTCTAAATGAAATTTACCATTAATTTCTCGACCAATAACAGTGTTATGCCGTGCCTTAACAAACATGATGAATAGGTAAGTAGCAGCGTAAAAGTTAAAATGCTTTGCTTTTACTTGCTCTGCTGACTTTGGCAATTCGGGGATAATTGAAGCGAAGTTCTGGCATTTACACCAGAATTCAATGTATGTGCTTTTTATCAACTTTGTGACTCTCAATTCAATGTTTGGAATTCTGATAGCAACTGCGAAAACGATAGCATTGCCTTTTTACTAGATGCACGCACGCTCTACAGTGCGGTGATGGTTTGGTTCAGTTTAGAAGTTTACTAATTGAGTGTAGGTAAGGGAGAAACGTTTTTCTCAAATGTACTCTTCCACAAAATAACACGATTTACCGTCCTTTGAATTCAGGTGAGATCTACTAATTACGTCGACTCTATTAAAGATTCAATGGCTAAGATCCTCTTTGAGAAAAGGATAAAAAAATTTCCCTGTCCCAGCACAGGATAAAGCAAGAACAATATTTTGTGATAGATTATTATTATTATTATTATTATTATACATGACTACTTTAAACATAAAACAGAATTTTGTATTTTTTCAAATATTTTACATTTTATTCATGTAAATTTATTTATCAAAATTTCCGCCACTCCGTTTATTATTTGAGCGTTGACATAGAAGCAAACTAAATTAATTAACTTTTATAAGATAAATAAAAATGTGAATTTTTCAATATAATTTCTCTTTCTAAGTTTCTTACATATATAGATTAAAATTATCTAAAAATAATACTTAAATTACAATTAATCTCACTGTAATTATTTTACTTATTATCAATTTTTGCTAATTTTATTTTAAATATTTGAATTTTAAAAATAAAATTATTATTTAACTTTCTCTCACTATCTTAAGTAAATTTTCAAAATCTCTATAAATTTTTATATTTATATTTATATAAATTTTTTATCACCTTATATAAAGTTTCAATTTTATTTTTAAATATCTTTCTTTATATAGGATTCATAATACTTAATATATTATTCTTATTATTTTAAATTTATTGTAATTTTATTAAATCTTTATCATTTTGATACATATTATTTATAGTATAGTTATAGTTTCAAGTTAAAACAATTTATAAAAAAATAAATTTTTAAAATAATTTTATTATATATTATATATCCATTTATTTAAAATAAAATAGTTAACTAGTTTTTTTTTTTCTAATAATGTTTATGATTTCATTCTATCTTTTAAAATTATTACCTCAATCGTATCTTATCTTACCTTTTTCTCCTTTTTATTTATATGACTCTTTTTGTTGTAAAAAAAAATGCTATAAAAGTAAAGTTATTCAACTAAAACACCAGCCATTTGTTATCAGGAAAAAAAAAAAAGCATTACCCATTTGTTTGTTGCATGTGTAATAGAATGAATTAAAGTGGGTGGTATGGTTGAAATTCTTCCATTTCAATTGGGTTGCTTTATTTGCTTGGGATGGAAATTGAAACTAAAATGGAACAAGTTGTGTAGGACTCCTTATTTAACATCTTCCTTCTCATATGACAAAAAGAAAGAAAACCATTGGGAAAGGGACAATCTTTTTCTTTATTTTTCTATCTATCTGTTTAAAATATAAAACCAATATTTTATAACAAAAACTATGTAATTTATTTCTTTTTAGTCACATTTCTATTTATCCTAATAAGTGAAAAAATGATTATTTTTTATTTCAATGCATTTAAACAATATATATCTCAATTATATATGTATATATAAAATATTTTATCTTTAATTTTAGTGACAAAACTGAATATCAATTTTGACTTTAATTTGAATTACTATAATCTATTATAAAGTTAACTTCACCTTTGTTTTAAAAATTACATATTAAATAGTTTATGAATATAATTTTAATTATTATCAATATGATTTTTTTTACACTATCAATCGATTAAAATATATAATGTATATTGTTTAAAATAATTATTATAAAAATTAATCATTTTCACTAATATGATAATTTATTATTTGATAATAATATAAAATATGTTATTCTGTTAATAAATTTCAAATTATGCTTAATTTTTTAAATTAATTAAAAATAAAATTTAGATTTTTATAATAATTTATAATTAATTTCATCAATTTCCAGGCAGCGCGGTAATTAAATCTACTTTTTATTCTATCTCACTTTTATTTATATCTTTCCTATTTCTTTTCTTCTTATTTCCTTTCTAACAAAACATATAACTCCATGCTCTCCAAGGAAAAAACAAACTTTGCAAGCGCTATTGTCATCTCTTACGAAGGTATCTTTACCCCCAATAAAAACTGTATTAATACTATATATTTGTACATTTAAAAAAAATAAGATAACTCTATTATTATAAATAATATTGTAATGAAATATTGTATAAAAAATTATAAAGATAGCTATTATTATACCAAAAGATATTGTAAAAAATATTGTATAAATAATATAACTCTTCTGCAAGTATACGTAAACTGGCTTCATTACCATTTGTCTACACACTATTTTTTATATGGCCCATACACCTTATTAGTTATGTCTATCACTTTATTACCCTTTCTTTGTCAGATACATAGACTCAAAACACCTAAAATAAATTATATAGATAAATAAATAGATAGTTTATTAATATCAATAAATATTAATGAATTTTATCAAAAAATATTTATTATATAAAAATATAACAAATGATTTTATTTTTAACAAAAGTATTTATTAAGAGAATATAAAAGCAACTCCGATCCATTTACATCAAAACCGGATTAATAACATCAATAACAAAATGTTTTAATGTAACCTTCAATATTAATGCAACATTGGGAATAAGAAAACCCAACCACCCCATGTTTATCAGTAGTTCAGAAAGATGAAAGCATAATAAGATATAAGGCATATAATGAAATATGAGAGGAAATGTACAAAAATAAGATAAACATACAGGGAACAAATATATAATATGTGCTTTGTGTTAATTAATAGTATTAGGAATATATTTTTTATCATATTTTTAATTATTTATTAAAAACCATAAAAACAAAAAAAATATTGAATAAGAAATGAAAATAACATTAAATTATAGTAAGATCAATATAGTTTTTAATTTTTAATAAATTTCAATCAACAATTAAAAATGTTTTAAAAATATATATTTCAAAAATGTGTTATTTTTTTAATATATAATTATATTGGACAAGGTTGAAAGGTTAGTAAAACAAACCTTTATATATATATAAGGTTAATAAAACAAACATACTAGGGACAACTCTACATATGTAGATTAGCAAGCCTAAAATTTAAAGCTTGCCTTTATTCTTAAGCTTTATTAAAATCATTTTTGTAAAATTGTAAGTTAAAGATTTATGAGATCAACAATTATTAGTTCATCTTCTATAATCAATTATTTTTAATTAATATAGATAATTTATTTCATTTTACATCACGTTTTTATTTGATAAATTTTTTAATATATACTTTTGTTTTTATGGCTTTGATATCTGGGAGAAGAAACATAAAACAAACTAATTCAATTAAAATAAACTCATGTTTGTACAGAACTTTACAATCATCAAATTATGATATATTATTCAAAGAATAACTAAAAAGTATAGAAAAATATTATAATTTTTATGAAACTAGTGTCTGATATAAAATTAAAAGAAAACTGTTGTTCATGGTTGTTATTACAGTTTCAACCTCTTAAGTTACTGAGGTTTCTTTGAGTAACGCGTACGCAATATTCTGCGGTCCTCTATGATATCGATTAACTGGTACGAATGTCAAACTAGGATAATTATTATTTTATTCATAATATATATATATATATTAAAAAATAATAAAAATATGTAAATAATAATATTAAATAGGTATTATAATTTTTAGTAAAAATATATCATTTATTAAATTTTAATTATGTATCCTCTTACACAAAAAAAAAATCGTTCTAGTAGAACAAAAAGAGATATATTATATAGTGATGAAAACAATGTCGTTCACAACGTGACGGCTATAATGAAAAAAAGAACTCAACCATTTACCTACCCTTTGAATATAGAAGTAATAGAACTATGGCCATTGACCTAACGCCAAGAATCAAACAAAAGCCTCAAATAAAAACCAAATCAAATACAAAATATACTAATAATTCACATTCATTATCTTGCCGTGTGATGACCACAATGCACTTTACTACCGTGACTACGACCTACATTATTTTTTAAAAAAATATTATTCATTTATAAATTGTTACGTAATTATGTGTAATGAAAAAGCCTAACTAGGTTTCAATTTCATCCTAAGCTCCTTAACTCCTTTTCTCTTCGTTCCGTCGGTTTCGTACTGTTCAGCACGAATGGGTTAAGGGAACTATTTCATTTTTTTCCCCCTTAAATATATGACAATATCTTGTCTTCAATATTATTATATAAAAATAAATCTCTACTTCTTTGTTTATTAATTCCTTATTTTGAAATTTTAAAGATAAATATAAAAATTTAAAAACGGTATTATGTGATTATAATTATTTTTAAATGTTTCTTATTAATGTTTAACATTATTTATTATTAGTTAGAAAAAAATTACCTCTTTCTTTAAAAAAATCCTTGGTAAAATACCTATTCAAAGATAAATATGACAGGATGTTATAGAAATTTCTTAAACCCTAGTTGTTATTTATTCTTTTAAGAAAAAAACATTAATCAACTTCTCACTATATAATTAATTTCACTTTTATTACTGTTAACTTTTTTATTTTAACCAAAAATGTTAAAAATACTTATTGATAGACACAAAAATTGTGTTATCTAGTGTTAATTCATTAATGACGATTATCAATATCTATTTGTAGTACATTCAGAAAATGAAATTTAAAATCAATTTTAATAACCGCGAACAATTCAAGGTCACGCCACAGAAGTAAGGGGTTTAACTTCAATCTTTATCAAACTCCATTGAATGTGTTTGTGCATAATTTTTTCACTATGATGTGTCAACTTGTCTGCCCTAATTAAATAGTTTTTCCACTAAGGATAATACTCAACACTTTTACTATAAATCTGAATTTGTGAAGCTATTTTTAATAAATTCAATTTCGTTTTCGATACTTGACACTCTCTTTGCATATTCCAATCTTGTTATTTAGTTCTGATTTCATAATATAAAACTCCAATTTTATTTTCTCATCCTATATTCTAATCTCAATTAATTCACTAAATCTCATTACTAAGTCTTCATCAACCTTAATTGTACTCTGATTCGTTTGTAGCGCAGAATCACTAGGAGAAATTGGAAATTAAGATAAGATGAGATTTTGACTTCATGATTGGGAACGCTTGTATGTCGAATTGCATAGTTCTCTATGATTTTTACTGTTAACCCACAGAATAGAGGGGGAAAAAAGGGTTTTAACACATACAGTAAGATGAAGATGTAATTATACGGTGTAACTTGCGAATTTCTGGTGGGGTATAGCTTTATACTTTTCTGATAGCAAGTAAAAGCTTCTCATACAAATGGGGTGCAGCCGGCACCCATCACTTTCTGATACCAACACACCCTGCAAACAAATGACCGCATGGTTGCGCTGATGACTCCGTTAGGAAAACTTATTGCTGATGTGGCGACACATCAGGCCCCACCTGTCGGCCACGATGTCACATCCCTGCGTGTTCATGGCCCACGTGTCTCCTCTATAAGCTACACCAAATTAAACATACACAATCTTTTGTCTCACGGATCCCCATTAAGTCTCTCTGTGTCCTTCCAAAGTACTGTTTGCTCCCGCTAACCATGACGTCCACTGTCACATGCTTCATGCTTCATTTCTTTTCCCCTTCTAGGAGCACTCTATAAATACCTCTCCCATTTCACCACTCTTCTCCATCCATCCACTTCTCAGCTAGAGCTACACCTAATAGCTACCACCAGAACTCGCAATCCCAAACACTTCCCTTTGCCCTTTAGCTTTCTTTTTTGTTCTGTCATTCAAATTTGTCAGAGCCACAATGGCCACTGCTGGTGCTCAGTTATCTCCATCCCCTCATGGACTTGCACCTTCTTGCGATGATAAGAACGCAAAGGCTTTGCAGTTCATTGAGGATACGACCCGAAACACTGACAATGTCCAAGAGAGGGTACTTGCCCAGATTCTTGCCCAAAATTCCCAGACTGAATACCTTCAACGGTTTCAGCTCGATGGAGCCACAGACCGTGACTCTTTCAAATCCAAGGTTCCCGTCGTTTCATACGACGATTTGAAGCCCTATATTGAACGCATTGCCAATGGTGACCGCTCTCCTATCATATGTGCTCATCCAATCTCTGAGTTTCTCACCAGGTCCCCATACCTGTCTCTTTGTATTGCATAGTTTTTAAATATAAATTAACTAACTACAAAACTTAACTATAAAATAGATATTTGTAGTATCATTTTCTATTTAAAATGGGAGAATATCTCATTAATCCGTAGCAAACTTTAATATTTTTATTTTATTTTATGAGATATTAAGATGAAAGTTCTATTTTAATTGAAAAATAATATTAAAAAGATTCATACTTCATTTAAAGACATCGTTCTTTAATTTGATGTTTTTATTTTATAAGGAGAGAATGTTAATAAGTTTTTCTGTTTTTAAAGAGGGATGTTAACAAGTATTTTAAAGTACTTGCTAGCATTACCTTTTGTTAAGAAGAATTCAAAAACAAAACACTTGTTATTAATATTATTGCCTTTTGTGTATATAAAAATTCAGCTTGAATGTATGTGAATTAACAAGCTACCGTGTCACTACAGTTCTGGAACATCTGCTGGTGAAAGAAAATTGATGCCAACCACTGAGGAAGATATGGGGCGTCGTCAATCACTTTACAGCCTTCTCATGCCAGTGATGAACCAGTACGTTTCTGCACCTTTGTTTATAATTGCGCATACTTCCTGTAACATAGACACACACACACAAATCCTCCAATTATACATACTTTTGCCTTTACGCAAGTTATTAATTAACGTGCATTTTTTCACACAGATACGTGCCTGGCTTGGACAAGGGGAAGGCTCTCCAATTCCTATTCATCAAAGCAGAGACAAAGACTCCGAGTGGGTTAGTGGCACGTCCAGTGCTCACTAGCTACTACAAAAGCGTGCACTTCAAAAACAGACCCTTTGACCCTTACAACGTGTACACAAGCCCAGATGAAGCAATCCTCTGCCCCGATTCCTTCCAAAGCATGTACACCCAAATGCTATGCGGCCTCATCATGCGCCACCAAGTCCTAAGAGTCGGTGCGGTTTTCGCCTCTGGACTTCTCCGAGCCATTGGCTTCCTCCAACTCAATTGGCAGCAACTAACCCATGACATCTCCACCGGAACCCTAAGCCCCAAAATCACAGACTCCTCCATAACACAACGCATGGCCCAAATCCTGAAACCAGACCCAGAGCTCGCTAATTTCATTGCAAATGAATGTTCGGGAGAAAACTGGGAACGCATAATCACCAGAATTTGGCCCAACACAAAGTACCTTGACGTGATTGTCACTGGCGCCATGGCACAGTATATTCCAACTCTCGATTATTACAGCGGTAGCTTACCTCTCGCTTGCACCATGTACGCTTCTTCCGAGTGCTATTTTGGGCTTAACCTCAACCCAATTTGCGATCCGTCTGAGGTTTCTTACACCATTATGCCAAACATGGGCTACTTCGAGTTCTTGCCTCACGACGACTCGTCCGTGACAACCCTGTCACGTGACTCGCCACCTCGTTTGGTCGACCTGGCTGACGTTGAAGTCGGAAAATTCTACGAACTCGTTATAACCGCTTACACTGGTCTATGCCGTTACCGTGTTGGAGACATCCTCCAAGTGACAGGGTTCCACAACACAGCTCCGAAATTTCGTTTCGTGAGGCGAAAGAACGCGTTGCTCAGCATTGACTCAGACAAAACGGACGAAGCAGAGTTACAAAACGCCGTTGAGAACGCCTCCGTGCTGTTAAAAGAGTTCAACACGAGCGTAGTGGAGTACACGAGCTTCGCGGACACGAAATCCATCCCGGGGCATTACGTGATTTACTGGGAACTGTTTATGAAGGACGCGTCAAATGCACCCAGTGATGAAGTTCTGAGTCAGTGTTGTTTGAAAATGGAAGAATCGCTTAACTCGGTTTATAGACAGGGAAGGGTCTCGGACCATTCGATTGGGCCGTTGGAGATACGAGTGGTGAAGAAGGGAACGTTTGAGGAGCTTATGGACTACTCTATCTCGCGTGGCGCGTCGATTAACCAGTACAAGGTGCCAAGGTGCGTGAGCTTCACACCTATAACGGAGTTGCTAGACTCTAGGGTGGAGTCCGTTCATTTTAGCCCGTGTGAACCGCAATGGACCCCGGAACGGCGTCGTTGAAATGCAACACGTAGTACATGCAGTCGTGCGCAATATCTAAAATAAAGGTGAAAAGATCTTAAAGGAATTAAAAGGGTTGTCATCGATCACTACCAACCTTGAGACTGTCTGTATCTGTTGATTTGATGTTAAGTGCCTTTCAACAGCGTTCTCTTTTCGTTTCGCCATTCCTTTTTTAGGTTTTCTGCTTTGCTTTTGTTTTCTGTCTTTTAAATAAGCTCAAATGGAAAGCATGATGGAATTGTCGTATACATGTCTGTTTATCCACTGTATGCAAACTATGATCATGTCCACACTTTTAAGTCTTTATATGTATATCATCAAGAAAATTATTATATTCGTCTCTATGCTAAATGTTATCCATTCATTTTAATCACTTTTTTTCTCCTACACACGTCACTTTATAAGGGAAAAAAGTGAGAGACACTTTCTCTTTTCTTTTTTCTTCATCAAAGTATGCGTTTATTAGTTCAGTTTATTTTTTTAAAATAATTATATTCAACTTATTAAAATAAGTAATTATTTTTTAAAAAATTATTTCCTTACATACATTAAGACTATCAGTATTTAATTATCATATCGAACTAATTGGAATTAAACAAATAAATTAAGCATATACTTCTAAATTTTAAGACTCGAATTCGAGCCAGATCTCTGACTTCTTCTCAAAATTGAAAATAATATTCCTTATACATTAGATATTATATAATATCTTCATACTAATATACATTGCTGAAAACTATTGGCAGTTGATCAATATTCTTATAATTACACAACATATACTTTGTTAATAACTTAAAAAAAGTTATATGTGGTTAACCATGGCAAAAATGAGACAATTTGAGTTGCACATAGGTCTCAAAAGAAATGTTTAAGCGTGTTATGGGATAAAGATTTGCAAATTAACTTAATTTGGTATTTAATTCAAAAAATTTAAAAGTGAATTTAAAATGACGTGATTTGTATTTATTTTAAAAATAAATATGTGATGAAATTTAGTATTTTTAATTTAATATCAATTTTAATTTATCATATTAATTTTAATATAAAGTTAAAATTAAAATAAATTTTAATACGACCAATATAATGTCAATTTTTATATATAAAATTACATTATGTAATTCAACAAAATTTTAGGGTAAATCAAGCCATTCACTGAAGAAAGATATAAAAATTATTGGACCCATATACATAGATAATTCTTTTTACTCCATTTCCACCTTTATCTCGAGAAAAGGAAGGGGCCAACTTACTTTTTTCTTTTGTCTGTTTTTCTCTCTTTATTTTTTTTCTTTTCTTTTTCAGAAAAAAAAAAAGAATAAAAGGAGGTGTGTAAAATTGCAATGTATGAATAGCATTAATGATATATCATAAAGTTTAAAAATGAACGTTGAAAGCTCAAAAGTTGGAAACAGTGCATGTTGTGTCTCTGGACTGGGAAGGATCAAACTTTTGGCGTTATCAATGATCGAAGATTTGAATTTGAAGTTATTATTTCGTTTTACAGATTTCAGGCTCTATGTCGGTGTCCTTATTGTATAATAAAATTATCGACTTCTAATAGTACTTAAAACATTTTTTAATTATTATCATAATAAACTGATTTAAAAATATTTAAATTTAACTAATAATATTTAAAATATTTAAAAAATGAGTAAATATAGTAATTCTACAAGGCTGGAACAATTTAAATAGTAAAGTTATTGTTGACAAGACCTGTATTTAGTGGTTGCATGCGAGTGAGGGAGCTTGATTATGTGACATTTGACAGCGTTAATATAATCTTTCAAACCAATTAATTAATGGTAGATATTTAATTTAAGATTAAGAAGGACGACACTGTAGAAACTGCTGGGAAATTGGAACACGCTGAAGGAGTGAGAGATTCAAAATACGGTGATAAAAGAAAATAACCGGATTGATATTACGAGGTGCAGAACTAAAACATGGCATTGAGGGAAGGGACAAAAGCTGCTTCAAACACATCACAGACCCGCTTTTACTATGCAAAATCGTTCTTTACATAATATATATATATATATATATATATATATATATATATATATATATATATTATTTATTTAATAAATAAAAAGATAAAAATATTTATTTAGAAGCGAAATAATTATATTTGGACAATTTTTTATACAACAAAGTGTACAAAAGAAAAGAGAAAAACTAAAAAAAAGAAACAAAAAATCCAATAAGACAACTGATGTATCGGATAGAGATAAAGAAAAAAGTAATATTATATAAAATATCATATAAAACTATTGTATAAATAACATAACTCTTTTCATTCGTTTTTTTAAATCAACCTTGAATAGGTTTAGTAAGAAAGAGCCCTAAAAAATTAAAAAGGAAAAAAAAAAGACTTTAGCAAGAAAGTAAAAACAAATACCCATCAAACCGATAAAAAGAAAATGTCTTGCTACTTTTTCTTTAAAGTTTTAAATATTAAAGTTTATTTTACAAAAGAATGATAAAACTCAAGAAAAATTTTGTATCTAGCATATGTTTAATGATCCTCTAAACTTTTCAACGTGAGTAGTATTAAAGGACTAATAGGAATTTTATATTACTTTTCACTACTACTTATGCTTATCCTTGACTATAATAATTACAGGATATATATATTATAACAAGTTTATTTATTTTAACTTTTAATAAATGAAAATTATGAAATACTTTAAATTAAATTTAGACTAAATACACTATTGTTTATAAAATTTAAAGATAAATTTACTTTTAAGGCACTTTAATAGTCAACTTATTTAACGTATGAAAAAATTGTCAACACAGTTCATCGAAGTATTGCAGTTCTTTTTTAAAATATCACAAATTTAGAGTAAATTAAAGATGAAAAAAGAACAAAATAAAAAGGCAAATATGTCAATGTCCAAGTTCTAAATACATTAATTTTTATTTAAATCGTGCATATAGTATACGACTTTTTATTTTTAAAATTAATTAACAACCTAAGTCAGATAGATACAGAAGATACAAGTTTTATTTTTTAAAAATTTAAAAATAAGTCAAAAATCATGTAAGACTTTACCTATTTTTCATAAAATAAAAACTGAAGTCATAAACAATCTTGCAATCCATAATTTAAAAATGCATTATACCTTTCCTATAAATCATACTCAAGGCTATATTTAGATCAGTAAAATGTAATCGAATGAAAGAAAATAGTATAGATTTATATTTTTTTTCATTGTTTGGATGGTAAAATAAAAATGAAATATAATGAAACTCAATAAAATTTATTCTTTTTGCTTATTTATGCTAACTTTTCTTTCCCTCTAATTTGGGAGAAATGAGATGGGAATAAAAACATGAACTTTTATAAGTCGTATATTCTATATTCAACTTAACCTGTTAATTAACTTTAAAAAAAAAAAGTCGAATTATTTAAATAATAATTAATATATTTGTAATTTTAATATCGCATATATAACTTTGCTTTTTATTTCTCACTTTTCGTCTATGACTAATTATAAATTTTTTATTTCTTAAAAACTGCACTACTTCAATAATTTTGTTTTCATATTACACAAAAGGATAAAAAAGTCTATTTGTTTCCACTCGTACTCTACATGTAATTAAAGATCGTAATTAAGAGCAAGAAAATAAATGAATCCATTTGGTCAAATTAATGGTCGAACTTTAAAAGATTGTTGATCTCTTTGGAATAATTTTATTCATACACTTCGCATGTTAGGTATTTAAGCTGTTTTAACCATAAATAATCATTTAGTCGTTTGAGATGGTTATGAATGTAAATTAACAATTAAGTCACCGTTTTGTAAAATGACAGAGAAGTTAGACTTTTTATATGAGAAAAGGTTCATAATGGATTAGAAGAATTAAATCAATGCAATCAATATCTATATTACCAAGAATTTAGATTAATCGGCACAAGCATATTCCAGTTAATGTATTTATTTTAAATACTTGAAGAAACTTTTTGTCGTTGCTTATAGTAATTTTACCCAACTAAATCAAGTCTGTTTTTAATAGAAAATATTTATTATTTAAAAGGAATTAACAGGAAAGCTGATATTAAGTATTTACAAGTATCAATTACTTTAAATATTTCTGAGATTGCTAATAAGTAATTATGTTAATAAATTTTGATGACTTAAAATGGTTGTAAAGGTAAGTTTCAAGTTTCTTTTCTATAATTGCAAGTTTTTATGATGAGAAATAAATTAGTCAAGTCAAATGGAGTATTTAATTTTAAATAATCTTTGTTTTAAATTTTTTAATAAAATTAATTAAATAAATTGACTATTAAATAAAGGTGAGAAACTTTTGAAGTATAGACCAAAACTAACTAATGAAACTAAAGCTTAAAATTTTTTTGTTGGGCGAGTAGTTCGAGTTTATTTTGTTTCAATTTTTAGGTAAAGGTAAGTATATCTGTTCAAATGCAAGATTCAAATATTAGTAATCAAGTACATTTGATGTGACTGAAAAAATGACATATAAATGGAGTTGAGTCATTTTTTTAAGTAAAAATTTTTCAATCTAATACTCAATTTAAAATTTAAGAAGAAAGGAATAAACTCTAAAGGATAAACTCAATCCTTAGTTGCTTTGCATCATTCTTTGTATTGCTGATTCTCTCTCTTTGTTTTGGGTTATGTTGTTAGTCCTCGTTATCTTTTGGCTTGACTTGTGCTACTTATCTTATTTTTTCTTTTTTTTTTCTTGCATCATATTTTTATCTCTTTCATCCTTTCTTAGCCTCAACATTTCTCTCATCATTCCTTGTGTTGCTAAACTTTCTTGGTGGTCTCTACAAATGTAGCTATTGAAGAGTGTACAAAATTGTTACTAATCGTTGTTGGCTATTATTTGCATTCAATAATCAATGAACCTGTTTAAGGTAAGAAAATTTTTTTAAGTTATAAAACTTTATTAGAGGAAGCTTTTTCAAGATGTTTTTAGTAATTTCAAGTCCCTTACACTCAATATTGTTCGAAAAGCAGGACTGGTAAGAAATTACCGTAAGTCCACAAAAACTAAAATCTTTTTCGAGATGTTTTGAGTAGTTTCAAGTCCCTTACACTTAAAACTGTTCAAAAAATAGGATTAGTAAGAAATTACGCTAAGTCCACAAAAACTGAAAGCTTTTTCGAGGTATTTTGAGTAGTTTCAAGTCTCTTACACTCAAAATTACTCGAAAAATAAGATTGGTAAGAAATTACGCTAAGTCCACAAAATTAGAAGCTTTTTTGAGGTGTTTTGAGGAATTTTAAGTCCCTTACACTCAAAACTGCTCGAAAAACAAGATTGGTAAGAAATTACGCTAAGTCCACAAAAATTGGAAGCTTTTTCGAGGTGTTTTGGTACAGTGATGATCCTCTTGCCTATAAATACTTTAAAGTTTCATTTTTCAGGGGACGACTTTTGGTACCCAGACACTTGCTTCCCAGAGATACACGATTGCCTTTGTTCGCTGTTGCTAAGAAGTCGTACGTTTATTTTCATGCATATTTACGTTTCTGCATTCTAATTATAGTTTCCATTGTTTGTTTGTTTCCTTTTGCTTTTGTTTCTGCTATTCAATGCTTGTTTTGCACACTTTATGTAAAACCTTTACCTTCAATTATTTTCACGTAATTATTGCTCATTATTCTTATTTAATACTCTATTTTACAATGTTAATTTGAGTATTACGTTAAACAACACACTTAAAAGAATTCAAAGAGGACCTAAATTCAGTCTCTAGACTGCTCTTAAATTATTTGTTTACAAATTCTCATTTTTTACTGTAAACAGAACCTAGAAGTCAAATTCATTGATGAGCCAATAGTTGAAATCAATTCTTTTGTCCCTTATGTCAGTTAACATCAATTTTAAGTTCAAAGACCTTGAACCTAACAAAATCTAAAGAAGGCTCACCCTTAATTTCAAATTTAATTTTGATTTTTGAAAATTATAAAATTTTGGATATGTTTAATTATAGCTCTCATTTGTTCATTTTTAAAATTATTTTTTCTAGATGTATGTTTAAGTTTATTTAGTATGTAATGAAAATTTCACTTTAATAGATGAAATAAAAATAAAAGCTTAATTTTACTTCGAGTCTATTATATTTTTTTATTTATAATTTTAGTTTATTTAGTTTTAATTATTTATATATAATTATAATAGTATTTTTATTATTCAAATTTTCTTCATCCTGTACTTTCATCTAGTAATCAATATAAATATTTTAAAAAAGTGATATACCATTAATTCTTTTAGATCTACAATATATATATATATATATATATATATATATATATATATATATATATATATATATATATATATATACTAAACATTTATATTATATTTTTTTTTAATTAATAGATAAAATTTTAATGTGAATAAGTTAGTTTAAAAAATTATAAATATTTAATATGCAATAAGTTTATATTTTAAGATAATTTTATAACTTATTTTATATATTTGACCCTCATTTGATGAAGATTTTACATTAATTTTTTTTTATTAATTATTACAGTTTAGCATGAAAAAATTACTAATGAATTGCATAAAAATTTTAGTCGTACTTAGAGAAAATTTAATGAAAAGCAGGGCTATGCTTAAGAAGCATGACTTTGTTTAACAAACTAGTTTGAAGGTGTTTTGTGGTCATGCACGACCTTGCTTGAAGGTATGTACAACCATACTTCTCTCCTAGTGTAATTAATTAAGAAAATTTTCAATGATCTACAAGAGAGAATCTAATATTTAAGTTTGGCAATAAAAAATTATATATATCTCTATAGATAAGTTATATCTTTTGGAGGTTAAATCATGTATATTTATATGTTAAAAATTAGTCACTATTAATATCTCATAATTAATTGTATTGTAGACAACTGTATCAAATGTAGTTAATGAATTTATAAAATAAAACGAGACAAAAAATTAAATAGACCAAACTTAATTTTTCTCTTTTAATTAGTTATTGAGTTAACAAACTTATAAAATTTTTATAATTTCTTTTCTTTCTACCTTACATGACCGTCAAGTGTTAGTAGCTTTAATATGAATATTTGACAATCATAAAAAAAATTAAAATTAGAGGTAAATAAAAAATGAACATAAAGAGGTGTAAAGGTAAAAATATATGTCTTAGGTTTATCTTAATTAGTTTTTGTGTCAAAAGTTATGTTGTATTTTCTCTTATTTTATTACAGATTATTTTGGTTCAAACAACTAAATCATAATATTTTCTAACAACTCAATTTGAAAACTATTTTTTATCACTTTTTGATAAATACATTTGCCAAAAAATAATATCAGCAGTTCAAATTATAAAAATTCAAATTATACATATGTTAAAGTATGAGAATTAAGAATATAAGCAAAACATAAAATATTAAAATAATATTTAAAAATAAAAATTAGGTTGTGATAATTTCTAAACGAAGATTTTAATTTACTATATATATATATGTTTTATTTAAAATAAAAAGACCACTAATATTAATTTTTTTATCATGCATGCTAAATTTTAAGTTAATTGAACATTCATAAGGATGTAATCTTATGGATTTTTTATTAAAAAAATATAAATTTAAAAGTAAATTCAAAAAATAATATATTTGCAAAACTATTCTTTTGTTTAAGATTAATTTTTGCCATGTCAACACGTTAACTTTTTATAAGATATATTCAATTAAATTATACAAACCAATAAGAATAGTTAGAATTAATTAATTTTCTTAAGTTTTGAAAAATTATCATAACATCACAAATTTACTCTCATTGTATGTGCTTAAAGCCAATAACTTTATGATCAAAATTTATCTTAAATATAATTCAGGTCACCAAAAACTTTATTTACTCGAGATAAATAAATAAATATATATAATAAATATTTTACAGAAAACATAAAGTATTTTATAAAAAAAAAATTGAACTTCTAAAATAGATAGGAAGGAGTGATTTTAAGATTTTATAAAATTTTGTAGTCTTATAGTTATTAAAAGCTTTTAAACTAATAGATAAATTATAAAAAATTATTAAGTAAATTAATAAAAAATTATTCCTCCAATAAATGAATTTCATCCTTATATTATATATGCATTTCTATTTTTTCAAAAAAAGAAATTATATGAATATTTTTTATAAATATATCCTTGCTGCCTATCAAAGTTATAGTAATGTCAGCTGTTATATTAAGTTAATTACCGTTACTATTACTTGACAAGCTCATTATCCCACGCGGAGACTTCATCATTTTCCTACGTGGAAAGGAATGCAAATCAAATGAAGCCTTAAATTGCCCATTTCAGCTTCATTGTGATTAATAATTTTAAATTATTAAATTATGTGTATTTAGATCATACAAAAATAATTTTAAAATATTATATAATTTTAAATAAATAATTTTATGTTAAATAAAAAGATTAAAATATACATCTTTTAAGAAAATTTAATTTTTTTATTATGTTTAATTTTTTGTAATTACTATTTATAATTTTTTTATATGATCCTCTCTTTAATCATATTTCATTATTAATTTTCATATTTTTTTAAAAAAAAATTTATCTAAACGCAACCTAAAATACTAGGTTTTCACCTTCTATCCTTAATTTCTTTTATTTTTATTTTTCTTCACTTTAATTTTCTCATGAGAACTTGGAGTGCTAAAATGGCTCGAGAATCCATACCCAATCTTCATTTCTTTTGGCTAAACAAGGTTGTTGTGTTCGTTTATTAAGTAAAGGCATGTGTCGTCGTTTCATTCACCAATTTTTTTAAATACTTAGTTGCGTCCTATGCGTTATTTGGTATGAAATGCTTGATAACTTTATAAAATTGGTTAGTAGTTTTAGCATTAGTTATGGAGTGCAAGGCTTTTGTGGGTTAAGGATTGGTTTCTAGTTTTCAAAATATATGCATGTGAGTAGGTTGTTTTGCTTGTAATTAGTATTTAAATTTGTCATGTGTATCCAATTTTTTCAATACAATCATTACAATGTTCAAGTGTTGCTTACGATAATGTTCATTGTGTTTCTAATTCTATACCACGATGATGACCAACTTTGACCATTTTTGAAAATACAACTGAGAGATAAGAACAATGATATATATACATATGTTGGACAATCCTGATGAGTGGTCACTTCAAGAGATTATTGGGATTTTGAAGAATTTAGGATTGTTGTGTTCAAGTCATGCATTGTAATCCTAGGATTAGATTGGTGATAAGGCTTGTAAAAGTCCAAAATGAAAAGAAAGTAATGAACATTGCAAAGATTGCCATGACCATTGATGCCGGTAAATCAAATATGTATATGTACTTAGAAAATAAAACATATGGGGTGGCACTAACAATGGAGGAAGAGGGAAACGAGGATGGTGGTGGGACAAATGGTAGTGGGGGAGTGATGAAGACATGTTGCAAATATTTAGTTTTAGGATAATGAGAAAGAATTTAATGACAAGGTTGCTTGAAATATATTTATGTCGAGTCAACAAGAAATGAAGGGCCTAATGAGCATCCTAAAACTAATAAAAAACAAGACCATCCTAAAAAAGTAAACTTTGTTAAGCAAATGAGATGAAGAACTTGGACTCTAATTATGGTAATGATAAGTTGGATAACGACATAGAAAAGAGGGGAGAAAAGGGTAAGGCACCAGTGGTTAAAGGAAATAAAGGATTAGCTGGATCTCAACTTATTGTGACTGTGCGGTGTTTAGTGATGGTGGAACAATTTCAACAATGGCTGCACCTCCCAGATTTAGGTCTCCTATGGCCCCTTCTAGAATCACTCAAGCTACAATAGATATGGCTCTGACTAAATCCTGATCATGAATTTTTGCGCACTTCACTTTGAGGGCTAAGTTAAATATCAAGAGATCCATTAGAAATTAAATGGAAGGGAAATGTAAGTATCACAAGCCAACGATGGCATGATACAACAGAAAAGGTTCTCCAAAACTTACAACTAGGTCAAAGTCTCAGACCATAGATATAAGGAGTGATGTTACAGAAGTATATAGTCCACATGCCTAAAATGACTTTAGTTAGGGTAAATCTTTTATATTTTTGATTTTTTATTTGAATTCATGTGTCATTAGATTCATTCCATCTTTTTATATTTTTCAAGTATTATTAGGTTGATGCAATTAACCATATATAATTAAAATAATAGTTTTAAATTTTAAATTAATAGGCTCTAGTACCAGTGATTTTTTTTTCTTCCATGAAATCTCTATTTTACACTTTTTTGTGTCATCCTAATTGATTACCAATGTAGAAGAGGTCTATGATTTAGTTTGGATAAATTTTGAGTTAAAAGAATATTTGAAATGCTTATAAATAAAATATATAGTTTAATTTAGATATACTTAAAAAAATATTAAATTGAACAAATTTTAACCAATAGGTTATGTTTTGAATAATATTAAAATCGACAAAATCTAAACCAATATGTTGTGTTCTGAATTGGATCAATTTTTCAGATATTTTTACCTTTTCTTAGGGGACACAACTCTATTTTTCTAGTTAGTTAATAAATTAATGAAGTCTCCAATCAGTAGCCAAACTCTTTTAATAAATACTTTTTTTTATTAAAGAGACAACACTTATTAAATAAAAATTTAAATATATAATAAATATGCAAAAAATAGTTGAAAATATTAAATATCACCAGAAATCACTACTGAATCTAAATTATAAATTAAAATAATCACAATTTTTATTAAAAATATAAATGTATTTGGTAAAATATATTTTTATTAGTCTTTATATAAGGGTAGAATAAAAATATTATTATAAAATTATCACATTTGGGATTTAGTTTAATTTTATTTAGTTTTGAATATAAAAACTAAAATTTAAATCAAATTGTAAAATAAATTTTTATTTTTATTTTTATTATCAATGGTTTATGTTTATAATGGTTTAAATCTCTTCTTCAACGTCGATAGCTAAGATATCATACCCTAGAATATGACCAACAGTAATCCTCTTTCCTCAAGTTAAATATTCAACTTAAGTTAAGGCTAATGCATTTTTAATATAATGTTAGAGCTTATTTAATTTTAATTTCAATCACCCACAAATATTTAATCTTAGACATGTATACCCATGAATATTCACCCTAATTTAGCAGGATAAAGATCATTTTGAGTATATAAGATGAGATTATTTTTTTTTTCTTATCAATAAATGTTAGGGTGAGGTGAGTTTGGAAATACATATACCCACCCTAATATCAACCTAATGAAAATAAACCTTATATTACAAATTCGAGTCTTCATATTTTAAAATAATATATTTTCTCTTTCTCATGCATTATGCGTCTTTCTTATTTTGTGAAATGTGTCTTATGAACTTCTATTTCAAATTAATTTAATATATTTTCTATAAATTATTTATAAAAATATATTTATAATTTTGTTAATTATTTTAATCAATGCTTAAATTTCTTTAATTAATATTGAGTATGATGAAATATTTACGAACATCAAAATAATATTATACTAAGCCATGTTTTAAATTAAAATTTTCAAATGTTTTTATTTTTATGATCAATAAAATAATTTTTTAAATATTTTAAAAATTGAAATTTCACATTATATATATTACAAATACCCATGCAATGTATTTGATACTGATTAATTAATTTGCAATAATTATCCAATAAAAAATTATAATAATTAAATCATGAAGTTGAACTTACATATTTATACTAATAATGTGATTTAGTTTTTAAATTGAGTTAGAACATACTCAATGTATAATCTCTTTGAACATAAATACACGTGCCATACATAAACTCAAAATACACGTGCCATGCATAAATTATTTATCGGTTGAATATTTTTGAACATACCATAAAAAAGAAACAGGAAAAAACAATTAAAAGTGTATTATTTAAATAAATGAAAATAGAGAAATAAATAGTGAAAGAGTGAATAGTAATAAATAAATAAATAAAAATGGTGTGTATAAATATTACTTTATCCTTTGTAATTATAATTTATTAAATTAAAATTGAAGAAAAAAGTAAAATAATTAGTAGAATATCCCCAAAATTGTCTCCCTTTAGTATAAAAATATCTTGTAGAACACAAATTTTATTTTAATAAATCTTACTTTTAAAAAAAATTATCTCTTCTCATTTTACTAGATTTAAACTAATGAATATTGTTTCTTTATTATTTTCTTTCATATTTCTTTATATTCCAACTCTATTTATAATATTATTGAGCATGTTGAACTAATTCAATTGTTGTAATGATTGTAAATTTAATCCCTAAATATGCAACTATGTTAAATATTTTAAAAAATAACTTTGCTTCCAATAATAATTATATACACTATCTTGCAGAAGAAAAAGCTTTATTTTAATAAATCTTACTTTTAAAAAAGAAATTTTCTCTTCTCATTTTACCGTATCTAAACTAATGAATAATTTTGTTTTATATTTTTGTATATTCCAACTCCATTTATTTTATTATTGAGCATGTTCATCAACTGATCTAAATTGTTTCAATTAAAGTGTTGATTCCGATGGTTTGGGGGAAAAAAAGTCGTATGTTAGTGTACAGTGCTGTCAAACCATGCTATATGATCTAGTCTAACATGATGCGAATATTAAACTTATACAACTTGAATACAAATTTTTCAAAATTTTTCGAACTGCTAAAATTGTAATCCAAATGAAATCCCATACGTGTAATATGCTTTTACACGTAAATAATAATAATAATAATAACTAAACATCAGATACATTTGTCATGTAATTTTTTTTTCAAATCAAACTAAAGAAAGCTTAAATTTATTTAAATTTCAAATTTAGTAACTCAAATTCTATATTTTGATAAATATAAGTATATTCAAGATATTTGTGGGTAAAGATGTAAATAAATTAATTTAGATTAAACTTTATATAAATAAGTCTGATTTATTTAATAATTTTGAAACTTAAATATAATCTATTATTATAAATTTTTTTATTAAACTAACTTATATTTTTAAAAGTTCACTTTAACTTATTAACTTTTTTTAATGATTTATTTTGTAATTAGACATTCTCATTAAGTTTTTTAATAAATAACTATTAAACTATCTAAATAAATATATCTTTATAAAGATGATTTATATATAAATAAATTATAAATATAATGGTTTAACACTTTAAATATATGTAATAAAATTATATATTTTTGTTTTATCAAAATTTATTCAAATAATTAATATTTTATGTCTCTTAATAACTATATTTTTACTCTTTTGTGTGTTAAAGTGTAGTAGACTTAAATTCAACGATAATTAATCATTCATAATATATAAGTACAATATGAGTGGATGAATTATTTTATTGCTATCAAATGCAAAAGACATTTTGTATGTTAATCTGAAAATAAAAAGGAAATAGTAAAAAAGAATTACATATAATATAAATAAATATATAAAAATATAATAAATGAACGAACTAACAATAAGACAAATCAAACAAAAATAATACAAAAGATTTTAGATTGATTGGTATATAGTAAAAATATTCTTTAATTTTAATAAAAATAATTAGAAATTATAATTTAAAATTTTATTTATTTTAAAATTATTTTATTTAATATAATATTATTATAAAATTATTTAATATGTTAATGTAAATTTTAGATATATCATTCTAATAAATTTAATAGAGTTTTTTTAAGTTTAAATATGATTTATTTAATTAATTAAATTTTTTAAAAAAACTAATTTTAACTTATTATTAAATAAATAAAGCTGAAGTAAGCTTTAGAAAAAGTGTGCGTGTACAGGGGCTGCAATTTGTGCTTTTTGGGACAGGAGGAATCCCAAGGCCATTTTGGTACGAGACTGGCCATTTTTGATACATGGCCCAAGTTAAGCTATTGCATGTACTGTATAAATTTGTCCTTGTTTTTGGGTCATTATATAAAACGCTATTCGAGTCCTCCACAGCGTTGCAGTGCTTACCTTCTCCTGGGTTAACAGCATAGAATATCGAACGAAAATGTGAAAGTTGAACCCTGGTAAAGCAAATATTTATTAAATACTATATTTTTTAAACTAATTCTCTTTTGTTACATCACCCTTGATTTTGCACTTTGCAAGTGTAAACTATATTTTTTAAAGGAGTTTTACACACTAAAAATACAACATTTTAAAAATTATAACGTGTGTTAAAATTCTAGGTGATTTTACTCCTTTAATAGATAAAATTGTTGTTGCTGCCATGTGGTGTGACACTAGTAATTTTACTCCTTCAATGGGTAAAGTTATTGTTGTTGTCATGTGAAGTGACATTAGTTTCGCGTAATGCAGGAGCTGAATTTCTTTAAGTTATAACTTGTGTCATTATCTAGTTAATAAATTAATGTAGTTATACTATTTTATATAAAAAAATGTATATTTAAAGTGAGTTAATAATCATTTTTAGAAAATTGTTGGTGCAATCATGAGACACTACTAGGTCAAGTTAGTAAAATTTATTATTATAATTATAGTTATTAGTTAAAATAATGTGAATAGATTAATATATTTAATAATTTAATATTAGTTACTTTTTCACTTAACTGAATTTGAATTAATAAATATATTTAATAAGTCTGTATAAATTTTTAATATATTGCTTATATTGATAAATTAGTGCTTTCATTCTTCAACTTAAATATTATTTTTGATTCTTTATCCTTTAAATTTATTTTGATTCATTAAATTTTAAAAATATTTTAAATAAATCTTTTTTTATTAAAAATATTAAATTTATTAATATTTTTTTATTTCTTTGTCAAATAGATTCAGACTCTTCCCCTTCATCCTTTGCTCTTTCATCTTGGCAAGCATTGACGCTTGTCTTTGTGGCGTTGATTATCACTTTTAGATGAAAGAAGATGAATGCCCGTGGGTATGAAGCTACATTTTAAACTAGAGAGGCGAGGAACGTTGGGTAAAAATATCTTTCTTGGTGGGTCGCTAGGGCGTGGCTAGATGATTGGGGTGAAGTTCAAATATAGAACAATACTTTACAAAATAAAATAATCATCTCGAGGTGTGAGGGGGCCAGCGACACCATTGTTGCAGAGGGAAAGAAGCTGCGGAGCTGACTAGAGATTTCACGAACATTAAGGTGACTTGTGCGCTGAACAAAAAGGTGCAAGCATTCAACGATCGCCTCTGACATAGCTTCAGCAAATAACGTTGAACCAATATAGGATCCAAAATTTTTCTTTACAAATCGAAGAAAACAACGTCATTTGGCTACATAAGGGAGAGCCAGGTTGAACCATCCAACCGCTGATTTCTACTGGTTTTGGACCAACTTTAAGAACATTCGATTTACTGGTTCCATTGGACCGGACACAGGACCGATTCATTGGTCCCACTGGCTGGTTCAGTTCGATTTCATGAACCATGTAATTAACCTTTAAGAGTTAATTAAACATGAGGAGAAGAGTTAAAGATATTTTTCTAAACTCTCAAACTTTCTTAACTTTAATATCTTGAGTTTTCTTAATTTATGAGGTATTTTAAAAAAATAAAAAAACTCTTTATGATTAACTCTTTTTTGAGTTCGTTCTCTCTCTCTTTCTCCCACTTTGTATATGTGTCCCTTTGCATATGTCTATGTGGTATTTGATTCTATAATATACAACTAGGGCTTTAACTATTTCTCATGCAATAACCTCAAAATTAAAATGACTTTTACTTGGTTTATCATTTTTTCTTTTAATTTGATTATTAAATTAATGAAATAGTAAAAAAAATTTTAAAAAGTGTTATGTTAATTTTAAAGAAAAGAAAAAAAACTAAAAAATATTAATTATTAGAGTAAGAATTTTTTAAAAAAATATAAAAAATAAAAATATTAATTTTTAGAAAGATAAAAATATTTAATTATATATTTTTGAAAAAAATATATATGATTAAAAAAATAACAAAGGGTAATAATAATATTATTTATATTAAACTCTTATTACTTTTTTCTTTTAATATTAAATATTTAAATAAAAGAGAGGTTTAACCTCTTTCGTCCTCCCTTCTCTTCTTTTCTCTTACCCTTCAAATCATTTTCTTTTCTCTATCCAAACTTTCAAACAAAGTCTTAAGAAAATGAAGGTGCGACTTTTGAAAAAAATAAAATAAAATAAAATAATTTAAACAAAAATAAGAATTTTTTTTAAGATATGAAAAAAATTCATAGGAAATTGAATCTTGGTCATAATTATGTTATTTTTAAATTAATTTCATGTTTTTTATTTAATTCAAGTAATAAACAATATACTGCATTGGATATATGTGATAATAAAAATATTAATTACATGATAAATGTGATTGCATAATAAATGAATATCAACAACAAAGTAATAGAATTATTATTAAGTTATATATTGATGTTGCATTTGGTAAGAGTTCTTTAATTCTCTCACATATGTTGAACTTAAACTTATCATTTTCATAAGCAAATGATATTGACATTTAGAATATAATAGTTAGATCAAGTAGAAAAATGATTACTAAATAATTTTTCTTTAAATTTTGTGTTATGAGAATTTACATCGATGGGGTTATTTTTGTAATAAAAGAAATTAAAGATAAAAATAAATATGAAGACGGTGATCATGAAAGAAAAATTTCATTTAATCATTTAGGATCATATGAAATTTATTAGATAATTTCACTAATTTCACCCTAATTCATCTTAAATGATTTGTAGTAATGAACCAATATCTTAGTTTTGGTTCATCTAAAATAAGTTATTCCTTCAAAGTGTTTTACATTTTTTAGCTATCTTTTAGGAAAAAAAAAAATTGTTGTACTCAGTTGTAGATAACACATAAATAATGAAACACTGGACATTTACATTATTATGTTACTTGTTTATTTTGTAAGTTAGTCTATTGCTCCTTTGACTTTACATTACCATCTACATCTTTGGGTAGAAGGTGGTCACCATTTGGTACAATATTTTAAAGATTGAACTATATAGATCTATTGAATATTTTCATCTTATTTTTCTAAAACAAATAGTTGTCTCCAAACAATATTGGAGGTATGGAAATTGATTTTACTTCTAAAATAAGTTGATTCTAAATATTTATTATTATTTTTTAAGAATCTTTACCTTTTTTATTATTGAGTCCTAAACACCAAGAGATCGAGCTCTAATACCAATTGAAGTAAAAAAGTTGAAAATAAGAAAAAATGATATTGAATCTATTCTCAAAATGTTTTTCTAAAATTTTTAAAAATAACTTGTTTAAAGCATGTAAAAGCATATTTGAAACTATGAATAAACAAAATTTATACTAATTTATCCTTAAGACAATGAGCTATTTTAGTCCTTGACCTTAGCTAAGTTTTTCACTATGTATAAGATTTATATACATGTATCTCATGATCAAGTATTTTAGCGTAAACTTCTTCAAGCTCAAATAAATTTCAAGTATTTTTTTATACATTGTCTACTCAAACAAATAATCATTTTCTAAATATTATCACTCGGTCTCTTCAAGCTAATGGACTTTTTATACAAGAGAGAAAAAATTATACACAAAAAAAATTTAAATGAATGATTTTGCTTTTAATTGTATATTATCATTCCTTTTCTTTTGTATGAAGGTTTCTCTAATTTGTAGTAAATTTATTAAAAGTTTACATTAAATATTACTACATATTTGTTAGACTTAACAAACTTCTTTATTAAAAGGTTTCTTGATGCACATAGAGACTTTTCTGAATTTGGAACACTTTATACTTTATCTTTTGGTTTTTTTGCCATTTTAGTGTAAAGAACAAGAATGAGAAGAAAATTATACTTTAGTCCTTGATAAATAAATACAACATTATTTTTCTCAATGAAAATTTTGCTTTCACCATCAACTATTTAAATTTTACTGCATTCTTAATTTTTAAATATTTGACCTCTGTACTTACAATTTTTTACTTGAATACACTTGCTTCTAAATTAATCTTTGCATTCAAATTTTTTTTAATCTATCTTGATACTTAAACCATCTTTTGTTAACATACATGCTTGATAACTAACCCAACAACAAATTCTCATTGGCTAACTCTAATTAATATATTTGTATAAATAAACTTTTTTATTCTTTGGTAATTAATTAATTTTTAGAGATTTTAATTTCTCAAGAAATATTTCTTCTTAGATCAATAAACAGAAATTCTCTCTTTCTATAAAGTTGGTTGTTCTTTCTTTTTTTTTTTACATCTTTTGAATCTTTCTTTACATAATTTATTTGATCTCACATCATCTCACAAAAGACATCATTCTTACTAACTATTTGATCATCTTACAAATCCTACTAAAACACTTGATCATACATATTAATAATATGAAACATTTTATTTTAGATAACTTTTTCATTTATCAAAATTTATACTCTAATCTTTTAATATTTTATTTAACAAACATATTATTTATGTAATATTTCACATAATAAGAATTTATATATGAATATTTTTATTAAATATTATAAAATTTAATTTATTAAAATTATTCATTATTTCATCAAGTCTTTTTAATGAGAAATAAAAAAATAATTAATAAAAATAAATAAATAATAGTTATATACCATAAATTTATAATATATTTAAAAAATACTTATAATAATAAACTGTCAATTTGTTAACTCATATAAATCAACGAATATATCTATTTGTACGAGTAACGAGTCAGTATTTTATCAACACAAATTTTATAATAAATATAAATTTATTAAATCAATGAATAAGTCTTTATTTTTTATAATTTTAAAAAATAAGTATAATTATTTTTATGATAAGATAAAATAAATATTTATTAATTTTTTATTATATGTTTACACAAGTTTAATAAAGAACTTAATTAGAATAGACTACCAGTGTAGCAAATTTTTACATTATTATCTAATCAAAATTTTTACATAATTTTAATCGATTAATAGTGTAAATTTTTTATACTCATGGTGCATTAAAATTAAACTGTTTAAAATAATACGAGAGAATCGAAATTTCTATATCAACAAAACATTAACTTATAATAATAAATTAAAAAAATTATATTTATTGTATATTTAATTTAATTAATAGTGTTATATTAGTAATACATCAAAATTAAATTTGTAATATTTTAAACACATGTTTATATTGATAAATCGTGTTAGTTTTATAATATTTAATTCTGATTCTTGATATACTATAGAAAACAAACTAAAAAACAAGGAAATGTCCTTAACGCTGTAATTTTTCAAACCTTTTAATTATTCTCCCGGTAAGGCGCCATGTGAAGGCCCGTGCATCCACGAGCCATCCACGACAATGACACTTGCTCACTTGTAGTGGCGTACCCCACCCACATTTGGCACCATCCTCACTTTCCTTCTTTGTCCTTCTGCTGTTCTATCCAACTCAACTACATCAATTTAGATGAAAATATTTCATTATTTTAATTAAATTTAAATTGACCACAAAAATATTTTTTTATTTATTATTTTACATGTTTCTTCACCTCACAAGGATAAAATTTCCTCTATACCGTGCTGCAAATACATGTGCGCCTTTTTATTATCAAACAACGGGCACAGTTATTTTATTAATATATCAATGCAAGCATACACATGATTAATTAAAGTTTATCATATTAAAATTCTATTTTATTAAAGAGAGAAATATTAATCACATACTTTCTTAAACATTTTCTTAATTATTAAATACAATTTATCAAAAATTATAAAAAAATTAAATTAAAAGTTAATAAAAAAATTTTAAGTAAATTTTAATTAATAACTAAAGCTAAATATCAGTCTAAAGATTCGTCATCTACTTAACATAGCACACATTGTGTAGAGAACCAAGCATATGATGTCTGCTATGTTTCTCCAACTTGAATTATCATTATTTTTATTTTCCAATGAAATTCAGATTATTGTTATCATTAAAATTTTGTTCATTTGATTAAGTCTCTGTTTATTTTAACGTTGCAACAGAAATTACAAAAATTTCGACAAAATATCACGTTGAGGTTAATTTTTCAAAAGAAAAATTCAGTTGTTGGTAAATCCATTTCAAAGGACATAGCAAACAAAATTTTCAATTCTTTTGGTAGAAGAATCTTTGCCTAATATTTTAGTATTGATTTTTTAATATAATATTTATCAATGAATAATTATCATAAAATCAATCCAAATCAAATCATTGATTAAAAAAATCATTTTATATTTTACCGGATGCTGACGTGTTGTGGCTGGCATGCAACTACACATTGGTGCGGTGGTGCGCCGGCACACGCACATTCGTGCGCTGCACACACTATCATTTCTCTTATCCTTTGGATGCAGCAAATTCAGAAACTCCAAAAACCAACGAACGATTTCTACGAATCGAAGAATAAGTCATGCACGTGGCATGTGACACGACGACACACATCTTGTTAATTAGGAGATTAAACATTTAATTTTTACCTTAATTTAACTTTATTATCAGATGGATAAAGCTAGTGATGGAGCTGCGAAATTCTTGCAACTGGTCCGACAAAATTCCAAAAGGTTGTTGACCTCTTCTATCGCCTTGCAATGTCTCAGAGCATCCAAGAGCAAGAACAGCCACTGTTAGAGGACTCGTTCGAAGGAGAAGAGGAGGCACAAGAAGCGGCTTATGATTCCTCGGAGAAGATCGTGGTGGTGGGAATCGACGAGTGGGATAGAGAAGAGAATTGGGCCAGGGTGCCGCCGTTCTCGTGGAAGAAGCTATGGCTGTTTACTGGGCCGGGCTTTTTGATGAGTATCGCGTTTTTGGATCCTGGGAACTTGGAGGGGGATCTTCAGGCTGGTGCCATTGCTGGGTACTCGCTGTTGTGGCTTCTGATGTGGGCCACGGCCATGGGCCTGTTGATCCAGCTCTTGTCGGCGCGGCTCGGCGTGGCGACGGGGAAGCACTTGGCTGAGCTGTGCAGGGAGGAGTATCCAACATGGGCCAGGATGGTGCTTTGGGTGATGGCTGAACTCGCTCTTATTGGCTCCGATATTCAAGAGGTTATTGGCAGCGCTATCGCTATCAGAATTCTCAGTCATGGGGTCATTCCTCTTTGGGCCGGGGTCATCATTACAGCTCTTGATTGGTAATTCAACTAACCATTCCCTGCTTCTGCTTTTCGGTTCTTTTTTCTCCCGTACCCCAAGTTTTGTGGGTGATTTTTATATTGAACTTATTTCGGGTGGAAAATATTTAAGTGCATTATCACAGGGTGCTTCTTTTTTTTTTTTTTTCGTGTTTTCTGATCATAATTAGAATTTCACTTTGGTAACGTGTGCCACTGTTAATGCGTAGAGCACCGAAGTGAAACTTAAATTCTGGTCGGGAAGCAACAATAAAAACACCTATAACATTACACCTCTAATTATGATCCAATAAAAACACTTACAATTCTAAACCTAAGTTTTTCCCTTTGTTATTTATGGTACTTCTAGCTAGTTATTCAGTGTCTTAAGAATTTTATAAGGTATTGATAAATATAGAGATCTCATTAGAAATCATATTGAGTTTACCTTGTAAATCGTATCAGAAATGTAAATTAGAAGTTCTTGAGTCCTTTTTGTGACAAAATTGTAGAAGTTACTAAAACATGCAATTTGTTTCCTATTATTAAACTATGTCCGGTAATGTAGAATTAAATGCTGACATACTTGTTGCCTTGTTACAGTTTTATTTTTCTCTTTCTTGAGAACTATGGTGTGAGAACATTGGAAGCTTTTTTTGCTGTTCTCATTGGTATAATGGCAATCTCGTTCGCATGGATGTTTGGCGAAGCGAAGCCTAGTGGCAAGGAACTTATTCTTGGTGAGTGAGAAGTTTATTTCACTGATTTGGCCCGTGCAAATTTAAAGTCATTATAAGCAAATTGTTAGCTGTTCTGATTGTTTTAAATCTGATAGAGTCTGATTTCATCTTTGTAGGTATTTTGGTTCCAAAATTAAACTCCAAAACTATACAGCAAGCTGTTGGAGTTGTGGGCTGCCTTATTATGCCTCACAATGTGTTCTTGCACTCTGCTCTTGTTCAATCAAGGCAGGTTGACCGCAGTAAGAAAGGCCGAGTTCAAGAAGCTCTTAATTATTACTCTATAGAGTCTACCCTTGCCCTTATAGTCTCCTTTGTCATAAATATATTTGTCACAACTGTGTTTGCTAAGGGGTTTTATGGTTCTGAACTTGCAAATAGCATTGGTCTAGTAAATGCCGGACAGTATCTTCAGGAGACATATGGTGGTGGACTGCTTCCGATATTATACATATGGGGTATTGGGTTATTAGCGGCAGGCCAAAGTAGCACTATTACTGGCACTTATGCTGGACAATTTATCATGGGAGGTTTTCTAAATTTAAGGTTAAAAAAATGGATAAGGGCATTAATTACCCGAAGTTGTGCTATAATCCCAACCATGATAGTTGCTCTTATATTTGATACCACAGAGGAATCTTTAGATGTTTTGAATGAGTGGCTTAATGTTCTTCAGTCAGTCCAAATCCCCTTTGCTCTTATTCCCTTGCTTTGTCTGGTGTCAAAGGAGCAGATAATGGGCACTTTCAGAATTGGCGCTGTCCTCAAGGTATGTCCTCATTCAATCTGCATTTTGATCACACTGGTCACTTATTAGATGCTGTTTGTATATAATTTAGTAAAGGAGTTTGCCATCCCAACTTAATTTATTTTGTATGAAATTGCTGTCTGTATATGCCTATATATTATCCATCAATGATATCAAACTTTAAATTTAATTAGGTATTATGTAATTTAGAAGTGGCCCAACATAGAACTATTCTCCTTGAAGTTGGCGATAATTTAAAACTTGTTAAATGTATTCTAATTTGCTTTGCATTTTAGATTCTAAATGAGGCAAGTGGGGGGGGGGGGGGGGGGGTGTTTATCCAGTGGACTACTATCATTACTACTTTTTCCTTTATGTATTTCAGGCTGTTGTTTATCTTGCGAATGACTATTCCCATATCATAATAAGTACCTGATACAATACTGCAGAATTTCTTTTATCTTTTTTTGTTATTTATCATTTTGATATTAATGTGTTTAATATTATTAGTATGTTAAGCAGTTTGTTGAACCCTGCTGCTTTTGGAAACTGCATATTAAGTCATCGCTGACTTCAATTATCCATAAATCATACACATGCTTTTGTTCCTGCTCTTCTCTTGAGGGTGTAGTTCTACTTTTACGCTGGTTTACTTAAAGTTTGTGTCATCAATTCACTTAATTTCTCATGTTATACACGGAACCCCCACATCTTTGAAGTAGTCTACCCTTCACCTACCGTATTTCTTTCCTTTCTTTTTCTCTTTTGGATAATCCTAGGTGTTTTCTCCATTGAACTTGCTCAGTGGATTTTTAGTTTGACACTTTAACTTGGGGGTTAAGTGTTTTTAAACCTTAGCATTGATACTTATAGTTCGATACTTCAACTTGGGTTCCGTAGGTTTCTGCTCTTACCCTTATTCCCATATTATTGTTCGTAGTTTATTTTGATTAATTACTGAATGGCTTCTGATACGGATGCAGACTATATCATGGCTTGTGGCTGCGCTGGTGATAGTGATTAATGGCTATCTTCTGGTGGAATTCTTCTCCTCTGAAGTGAATGGACCAACATTTGGCGCTGTAGTGGGTGCATTAACGGCTGCATATATTGCATTCGTTATATACCTTATCTGGCGTGCCATCACCTTTTTACCTTGGCAAAGCGTGACACGATCAAAGACAATTGTTCCCTCAGAGAGCTAAGGAATCAATCTTTAAAACCGCGGAATTGGAAGTGGCATTCTGCTACGACACTCGTGATTATTACTTTTGCCTCTGACCCCTTATGCTTGTTACACTCATATGACAAGTTCTGCACTGGGTTATGGGTTATGGGTAGTGGCACCTTATCAGTTGATGTAATTATAGAGTAAGTCAGAGTAGATTTTAACACACTATCATTTTCAAATTTAGAACCTTATTGTTTTCAAAAGCCTTGGAAACAACACTGATTAGTCGAGACAATTTCAAAGCATCAGTGTTCGAACAGGCAATGTTGCTCCTCTTTCTCCTTTCTTTTTCATATTCTTTTGGGCGAGAGCTGCGGTCATCAAATTACACCAAATACTTAAAGCTATTATGCGCCCCTTTATGCAATAATCATTAAGGTTGAGGCATGACACAATTTCATTATAGAGGAAGAGAATCTAATATATTTAAATAATCAAATTTTACATCATAATTATTACTTATTTTTTTTACAAATTTTTAAGAGGAAAAGATGTTGTTTCATTCTGCGGTAGAGTAAGCTAAAGCATCTCATCCTAAGAAAACGAGTGAGAGTTTGAATGTAATGCTTCTAATTTCTACACTACGTTCTAATATCAAATAAATTTGACACTCATTTCAACAAGTTTTCCTAATTCCCGGATATCAATTATTTGTAACGCTCTTATTTAATAAAGTGTTCAAATTAGTCAAATTTTACTTTATTTTTTAAATTCATGAATATTATTCATTTAAACCTCTTAGTCAATTGTAGGCTTATATTTTACGTGATTATTCATATTTATGTGAATTAATAAAAAATCTAAAAGTGAAAATAAGAATTCTAAATTTATATCAAGCATAGTTTTAAAGTAAATAAGTTGAAGTATTTTTATATTTTACACGTTTGGCTTAACAACGTACACATAATTTATATAGTAAGAAGATTATATTTTTCTTTGTGCAATCCTCCGCCCTCATTCTAATGCATACTCAAACTCAACATTGAAATGTGTAGACTTTTTATTTCCTTTTCCATATTTATTTAAGTAACATGAAATAAAGAAATAAAAGGGTGAGAAAGAACAAACAGACAAAATATTTATGCAATATCCTAAAAACAAAAGTACTATCTTTGTTATGCAATTATATGTCAATTCATCAAAATTTAAATTCATATCCTTATTAAAAAATCTCAATGTAAATATTTACTTGAACTTTTATTATATGACTTTTATTAAATCTTATTTCATATAATAAAAGTTCTAAACAAATGTTTATAAATAATTATTCATGAACAAACGTATCTGTTAAAAAGTAATAGTTTTAAATTAACTTTTCAAAATATCGTCCCTCAAAAGTTGTTTTTAAATATTACGAATCTCTTAGTTTAATTATTTGAATTATAGAATGTGGAATTAAATAAAATAAAAATTTAATATAAAAATAATTAATAAAAATAGTGTAACCTTTAACAATAAATTACTTGAGAAGAATTTAAGACATGATTTCACCTTTACATTTTTCTAAGTTCACTTTTAGGTTAATTCTAATATTGATTTCTTTATATTATCAATCATTTATACTAAATTTATTAACACTCAACGGTCATACAATTTTAATAATTTTTTCTCTAAATTATTATCTCCAATGATCATACAAAGTAAAAGGAAGAGAAAACATAAAGTCTATGAACTATTAATTTAATAACGATTGAAAAAAGAAGAACTAAATTTGATCCACCAAATCCTTTTTCTCATTTTATCTTATAGATTCATTAACTACATGTGGTACAGTCACCTATAATATAATTAATTATGATATATTTAAGAATTATCAATTTTAAACATACAAATATAGCTTAATAAGATAAAAACTAATCAAGAAAAAAAAATGTAAAATTATCATTAATCATAAAGATCTCATAAAGTCATGCAAAAGATTCATCATAATCTTGTCTATGAATTTAGCGAGACATAATATAATAGAAAACAAAAACTATAGTGAACTAATTCATAGTTATTCGAAAAGTGAATACAAACTAGAAGAGTTTCAAACGAAGAAAAGATGAAAAAGACTCTTAATTCCAAGACACAATTCCAAAGATCTAGTAGTCATTAGTGACTAGTCAAAACCACGATTGAAGATATAAACAGGTGAAAGATGTGAAAAAGATGTCTAAGTTGCTGCCTTTTGAGTTTCTTTTATAGGGTTTCAAAATCCTAATATGTTTTCATGGTTGGACTTCTTCCGTACATGTGGATCGAAACACCCCTATATTGGTAGTTGGGGTAAGGGCATGTTGGCAGCAAGGTCCTATTTTTCATATAATTTGAGCCCAAAATACTCCTAAAAATCTAATTACGTCCTTTAATACTAAATTACATAATTAATATATAAATTAATGTAAAATTCAAATAAAACAATAATCATTCATAAATATATAGGCTATAAAGCATACAAAAAGTATAGACTTATCAATAATGCTCAGAATTATATTCTCATGCTAAGCTAAATGCCTCGTGTATTCATTTCTATTATCAAACCATGTATTACAAGTGTATCTCATCACATTTCAATCATACTCATAGACATGTCTCATTACCTCATAATCATGCTTACAAGATATTATATTATCACCAATTAACACATATTGTCTCATAAAATATTTTATTGAATATAACCATTCTCATATACTTTTATGAAACTCAATTGTTCAAAAGAGATGTTTCTTTTCTCAAATTTCTTTAATTTTTTCAAAACTCAAGTTCAAGATACATTTTCTCACAAATTTTCACTATTCATACTTCAAAGTATAAATATATTATACTTAAATAATCAAGATTTCCTTAACAAGTTCATATTCAAGATGTATTATTCTAAATTTTATTTGAAACAATGTCAAACACAAATTATATCCCAAAGTTTACAAAAATATATTTTCTCAAAGTTTTTTACTATTCATATTTCAAAGTATAAATATATTATACTTAAATAATCAAGATTTCATATTCAAAATCTATTATTCTAAATTTTATTTCAAACAATCTCAAACACAAATTATATCTCAAAGTTTACAAAAATAGAATAAAATTTGGTCATTTCTAATAAAAAAATAGTCACTTTAAATAAGAACTTCATCAATATATAAAAATAATTATATTCATTCAAACAAAGAAAGTGTCAAAACTAGCAAATCACAAATTTTCATAGAAATGACAAGGAATCAACAAATAAGTCGTTTGGATAATTTTCTAAAAATAAATCCTTATAAGAGGAAAAAAATAGTATAAATAATAAATAAAATTTTTTATGTTAAAAATAACTTATCAGCTTAAAATTTTAAAAAGTCAAATGAGAAAGTTTTTCAAAACTTTTCAAAATATAGAAAAATATGAGTTATTTATAACTTATGAGAGAAATTTTATTTATTTTTAAATTAATTTTTTCTCTTATAAAAACTTAATCAAGAGTTTACCTAAACAGAACCTATAGGCTATATTAAGTTCAAATAAAACACTAACACTTACAAACTCAACTCAAGATAATTAAGACATGAAGAAACATGAAATGTCATCAAAATATATTCAAGCAAATGAACCAAGAATAGGTTATAATTTATTTAAGAATAAAGTTTATATCAAACAATTATTGTAAAGATCAAGATAAAGAAAAAATTTAAGATTTTTATCTTAATCACAAATTAAAGAAAATTTTCTTCCCCCATTTCTTAATTTCAAAATTAATTATGAATTAGTCAATATATATAAGGTTCAATGAATTTAAAACATTTACAATGAAATTCCAATTTTAGTTTAAGTTTGAAATTCTAAGAAAAATTACCTTCTTTTGTTTTGATTGTTATTTCATAAAGGTGATATAAGCTTATCTCTTTTCCTACATACTTTCATGACCAAAAACAAATCAATTTAAGCATAAACAAAAAAAAATGAAGATGAAGAACATTTATAAATTTATTTTAACTTGGCCATGAGATTTTAGAGAATTTTCTTTTAGTTTTTATTTTTTTCCAATTTCATTAAGGTGATATAAGCTCTTTCCCTTACCTTTTCATGAGTTTGATTGAAGGACATAAAGAAGAAAGATTTAAACTTTACAAGTCTAAAGATTAAAATTAAAACTTCAAAGATTCAAGATGTAAGATTTCTTAAAAATTAAAGTGAAGTGTTTCAAATTTTCTAAGATTTGAAACTCTCAATAACACTTATGAATACTCAAGTTAAAATTAAAAATACAAAGAAAACTTAATGAAAATCTAAAAGTTTCATAACCTCACCAAGGCAAGCACTCAATTCAAGAAAACAAGAAAGAAATGGTTGAAGGTTTGGTACAAGATGAATTTGGTTCATAGCCCCTTATTTATAACAAAAATGGTGGTTAAGTCACGATCAATTAAGTAGAAGAGTAAAATAAAATCAGTCTATTTAATTAGAATCAAACTTAGTTATTTACTTTATTAATTATATTTTTACTAATTTTTTTGGCTCCTATTGAATACTAACTAGTTATCATACAATATAACAAATGACTTCATGATGATTGTCTATGCTTAAGCATGACTCTAGGTTCCTACTTCTTATTTTCTTCCATTATTTTTGACCTTCACCTCTAAAGCTTCTAATTGTTCAGTGGTTTCGTGGTTAGTTTGATCACTTCTTTATGTCCATCACCTTTGTGAGCTTCCTTAGCTTTTAGTTTACAATATTTAAATATAAACTATTTATATTTAATATCATAAATAGTGAGTAATATATAGCAATACATTGCTATGTTTAAATACTAAAAATGTCTTTAAATTAATATAACTTTTTTATATGATAATGTATAAATTATATGATTAGTTTCTTTATTTTTATATCTAATTAAATACAAGGTATGAAACGTGTTACCTTATAAAGTTTAATTTTATTGTTTTTAATACTTGAGCAAAATTTTTAAAATAAATATCTCAAATTAAGTTTTATTGAACATAATTATATTTTATAGTCTAACTCTATCTAGAAACTTTGTAAATATTACTCTTATTACATAAAAGGGACATATTTCATTTAAGTCACTCATATTTCTTCAATAGATTTACTTTATGTCTAACATCTAATTTTATAATCACCTTATTATAAGTGACATTTGATAAGATTAATACATAGTGTTAGTCATATATAAATCATAGTGACTTTATGAATGACCACATACACCATTATTACATTGAAAATTATTTATAACAATTATATAATGATTCATACAATTTTCTCATTATAAGTTCAATATATCATTACTCTCAATGTGTATCTATGTGAGGATTTCATATTTCATATACATGTGAAACTTGATCATCAATTCATGTATGCATTATATGCATTGCTCTTAAAATATTATATTATTCTAATATTAATATTTGACTAAAGATATTTTAATAATAGTACTGTAAAATCTTACAATTAAGTCATTTATATAATATTATACGAAGTTGTATTTATTATTTTAAGAATATAATTATATTCTTATAGAAAGAATTAAATCTGAAATATAAATATATGTAAATTCATAATGTGTATTCTTGTTATATTGCTAGTGAATTTGAGCATTTTTTACATAAAATAGTCATTGGAGCATTTTCTTTAGCCCTAGTTTAAGTAATTGAATTATGTTAATTTTAGAGTAATTACATGAATATTGTAGAATAACAAAAATGCATGAATTCTTAATCATATAGATGTTGACACTAAATCCTTTGATAATTGGAACTATGTGAATTATATTATTTCTAATATTGTTCTTTTTACAAATTCTATTCACAAAGCTAAAAAATGAAAGTAATTATTGTTTCAAATCCTTCCCATGAGAACAAGTTTAAACTCAATATAGATGAATTAGCAACTTCTTTGTGGATTTTGCCAACAAACTTGATCTTTACTCTTTTTATTGTTGAATTGTGAGTCTTTTATCAAGTCTCCTTAAGTATAAGCTTTCAAATATGAAAAAGTCTTGATGAAGATAGATTCCGTCATTCACTTGGTTAATTCTAAGATTAATAAAAGATATAGACTTTTAAAAAATTAAAAAATTAATTCAATCTTGTAGAATTATTTATATTTATTATATATAGTTTTAAAAATAAATATAGTAATTTTATCTTACTTTAAGGCTAATGGTTGTAAAATTTTGTTGGTCTTCCCTCATAAATTTATTATCCTTGTTTTTGAAAGTAATTATTAGACAAAATTTTCTAAAATTATTAAGCAATTTTGTCTTATTTTATTTATTGGATGATTATGTATTATTAAATAAAAAAAATAATGTTATATATATTATTAAAAATTATACTTAAAAATAATATTAAATATAAAATTAATATGGAGAGTGATCTTCTCATATTAGTGTAAGTTTAAAAATTTTTATATTTAATTTGAGTCTTTCATTTAACTTATACTTAATGGTCAGTAAAATAATAAATTATAACCCTTAAATATAAATTAAATAAAAAGTTTAAATTGAGTGTAAGAAATTCTACACTTATACTAATGTGAGAATATTTTTTTTTAATTAATATATATATATATATATTAATTATGTATTTAATAAAAGTAATATAAATAACTCTTTTACTTGAACTTATAAATAAATAATGTATTAAATATAATATTATTAATATTATTTTTTTATTTGTGAGTATATCAACAAAATTATAAACATATTTTTATTTAGAGTATTGCTATAATAAAATATAATATAAATACACGTTGATGAAGTTTATGAGTTAAATGTAAGTTAAATAAGAAAAATATAATTTTTACCGTTTGACGGAAATTTCTGGTAATTGTCCATATGTTTTGTCAATTTATTTTTCATATTAAATACTATTTTTGTTTTATTTAAATCATTTAAAATTTATGTAAAATTATTTTAATATATTTAAAAAATAAAAAACAAAATATATATTTTTAAGTTGAAGCTATAAAATATGTTAATAAACTGATCTAAAAATATAATTTTCTACTTTTATTAGATAATATGTTGTTTCAAGTAAAATTAAAAGCAGAATACGTTATTTTCATAAATCCATTTTTTTAACCCCGAGAATAATCTGTAGTCCCGTTTCACTATACCTGTTTTCTACTCTTCTTCCATCTTCTTCATCTTTCGCCCGTGTGCTTCGTCTATCATCCCCTAACACGTAAAGCAAAGAGTAAGCTTTTGAATCTCTCATCCGAACGGTGCCTAATTTCCTTAACTTCCAAGCTGCGACTTTGACGCCCCAAATTTTCAAATTGGGGGTAAAGACAAGAGCTTGCGGGTTGGTTTATTTTAGCTACGAGTTTCTCGCATTAGAACTGAGGTATTACTATTTTACCTGATTCACCCTTCATTCTATATCTTTAAATGAATGTTTGGATTTCGTGTTTTCGTTCTTGTAAGTCCTAGCAGGTTTCAAAATTCTGTTTGTAAAGAATTGGATTCGGTATTTCGTTTCGGTCGATATTTTTGTTTATGACTGTAAACATCTGCAAATGCGTTCTGCTACAACGGCAACGTTGTTCTGTTGTATCCTTAATATACTGCAATGGTATTATTGCAGCTCTGCATTTTAAACCCTTAAAATTTAATAATAATTAAACCTTCTGATGTTTGCCCTATTCCATTAACCATTGGAAGACATTATGTGACAAAAAATATTGCCAAATTTTTTGGGTCCATTTGATAAGCTATTGTTACTTTTGGTGTTTTGATATGCAAAACGTAATTATTTTAGATAAATGGTTGAGGAAGGTATGGAGAGGTGGGTAGAAAGCTGTGAGGAAGACATGGAAATATTAAATACCAGGTTAATAATTTGGTCTTTAATCTGTTTCCATTTCCTGTGATAGATGTATTTAGCAGCAACTACGGTTTTTTGTTTTTTTCTTATTTTATTGTTAATGTTCGTAATTGTTTTTGACCGCTAAGTCGAACTGTTCTTGAAGGATTGTTGGCTAGGCTGCATGAATATGGGTGACGACATGGAGCAAGGCAAGGAAAATAACGCAGAGTCTATGATAGAGCAGCTTGCTCAGGCATTTCTTGAATTGGAAGCTCGGAAGGGGGATTCTGAGAATAAGCTTCAGTGGCTTGAAATCAAGCAACATTTCCACGACCTTGAGAACGCGTTGAAAAAGAAAGTTGAAGAGCTGGAAGCTAAGGAGAAGGAGTATGAAGCTAAACAATTAGAAGTGGATGCACTACTTGCTGAGAGGAAGGCAGCAGTTGCTTCAAAAGAGCAAGATCTCTTAGATCGGTTGCAGGAGCTTAAAGATGCTGCTGTAGTGTCCATTGTAGAGGCTCATGCAAATCACCGGAATGCAACTCTGGAGTCTGTGTATGATGGGGAGAACAAAGATAACAAGGTAAGCAGCTCTCTTGGCGATGCAAATTCCTCAGAGGAGGATTTTCCTCATAAGTCATGTGAAAAATCTGATGGCATGACTGTTGAAGTTAGGCCACATCCTGAGCTGACACATTTTTGTGAGCAAATGGATGCGAAGGGTCTTCTGAGTTATATAATGGAGAATAAAAAAAATCTATCTGTTATTCGTGGAGAAATTTCTGTTGCATTAAAAAGTGCAACTGATCCAGCACGTTTGGTGCTGGATTTACTGGAGGGGTTTTACCCCACCAGTGAAACTATCCAACTAAAAGATAAAATGGGTGCTGCCCTTCAGGGCATGCGCAAATCCTGTATTATAATTTTGGAGGCCATGGCCACCTTATTGGCAAGGGCTGACCCAGGTGCAGATCACCTTCTGAACCCTGAAACCAAGCAGCAAGCCAAAGCAATTGCTGATGAGTGGAGGCCCAAGTTAGCTAGAGCAGACACTGATGCTGCCAATGGAAATTCATTGGAAGCAGAGGCATTCTTGCAGCTTATTTCAACTTTTAGGATTGCTTCAGAGTTTGATGAAGAAGAACTCTGCAAGCTTGTACTTGCAGTTGCTCAGCTTAGGCAGGCACCTGAGCTCTGCCGCTCTATTGGGTTAATTCACAAAATGCCAGGTTGGTGTTCTTTTAATAAACTGACCTGTGAAGTCTGCAATGAAGGATTGTCCTGTCAGATATCATCCATATACTAGATGAGTAGTTTTCTTTTGGGGCAGTATAGCTAGATTACCTGACCAAAAGAGTAGACTCATGTGACATATTCTGCTGCTTTTGGTATGATTTACACGTGCCAAGAGGTAATATGATTATCAGATGTTGATTATTGTAATTTTCACTATTTGTGCAGTTGTTGTAGAGTCCTTAATCAATAATGGGAAACAAATCGCAGCCGTACATTTTATTCATGCCTTCCAGCTACAAGAAAGCTTTGCCCCTGTACCCCTTCTGAAGTTATACCTCAAGAACAGAAGGAGAAATTCACAAGTAAAGACTGGAAACGTGCGTGATATTGCCAGTGCCAAGGTATGCTTTATTGCTTGATTGCAAATTTGCAATTTCAATTAAATAATTGTCTTTATTCAATTCATCTTGTTCTGCATTGCTTGTATTGTCATATTTTATGTACATACTCTCATTTATTTGCAGAATGATGCCAATGCACAAGAGCTTGCAGCACTGAAAACTGTAATTAAGTGTATTGAAGAATACAAGCTCGAATCTGACTACCCCCTTGATACACTTCGGAAAAGGGTTACTCAACTAGAGAAATCAAAGGCAGATAAAAAGAGAAGTGGAGACTTTAGTAAACGTCCACAATCAAAGAGGCCGAGACCTAATGAGAGATATTGCTCACTCCATTCATCTGGTGGTAGTGCTGCTTCAACTCTTGTTTTGGGTAGGCAGGTTCCTCCTCTTAGGGCAGCATATGCAGGCACTCCTGATAGGTATCCCCATTCAGGTGCAATAACATATGATTATCAAGTTCCTGGCCAAGCTATATACACTCAGCCAACTAATGCCCCTCCTAATTATGGTCGTTATATGGGTACTAGTTTGCATTCCTCGCACCAGCCATACATATGATTACATCCAAGCGTTGCTGGAAAGACCAGAGACTTATGAGCAATCAACTCATTAGTGTATGTTTGGTTTTCTGTTGGGATAGAACTTTAACGTACATTTGCAAGAAGCAAAAAGCTATTACTTTTGCATTTTCATGCTTAGGAATTCATGTTAAAGGAAAACCAAATACACCCTTAGTGACTGTACCTGTGCATTAAATATATTGCTTTGGTTCTTTTTGATATGATGCCGAAGGGCAGGTGTACGCTTACATTTCTATCCAATGGTAACTTGTGTTAAATAAAGTGCATATTACACGGTCCTCTTGGGAGCAAACTTTTGGCCAAACTACAAAATTATGAAGATTTCCCAATCCGATAAGGATCCATTATATTGATATTTTGGGAAACAATCGTGCAGGAGTATAAATTAGGCCCTTGAGAGTGATTTCACGGTAAATGTTTGAACCATTACCTTTTGTCTTTAGCAAACACAATTTTGATTGGGATGACCTACGTAAAAGTATTGATAAGATTATTAAATGTGCAGCAAATTAGTTTTTAATATAAATGATACTGATAAGATTGATAAAGTTGTTTTTATAAGTATTTGCAGGTGAGGTATCTACGGTATTCGAAGGTAAGGTAGATTTGAACATGTTCAGCTTCTTATTGCGCCTGGAATCTACTGGAATATTACTTTTAGGGCTGTGGTTTTGGCCACTGTTAACAATTCCCTCAAAAGTCTTTAGCACACGACTTCCTTGTTGCCACCCTCTTGATTTAAAAGCTTACAGAGGATTTCAACTAACGTTTATGAAATATTCCAAAACCCGTCCTTCGCGCCCAAAGAAAAGCTTTCCATTATCGTCCACACCATATACAAACGGTCACCACTTGCAAATCGAGTGTTGCAAAGAATCTTGTTCAACTTTATCATCACCACACCAAGTTGAGCTAATCACAAATCATGCCCAACGTGCTCTTATTAACTTGGAACAATTGTCAAAATTCACCCCTTGGAAAGTGACATTGGCTGCACTGCTCCTACTTGTCCGAAGACTAGTTCATGACCCACACAACCTTTGCTGGGGTTAAACGGGACAAGAAGACCTTAAAATTAATAAGCAACTCATATTAAATGGGTTTAAATATGTATTTCTCTCTCTAGAAATACAATTTTATTTTGTTTTTATCTTTTCATTCTTGTCACTCCTGACATGAAATTATTCTGTTTTTAGTCCTCATTATTGCCTTTATTATGTTAAGTGTTTGACGTGGCTAACTGTAATTTACATCAGCACTACCATGTGCTTTAATGACCTGTTAAAACATCTAAAGGTCCAGATCATATTTTAATTATAATCCATTTTTTAATTGTTTTTGGTCTTATCACGGTTAGAAACCCTAACTCATGCTTGTGTTCACATAAACAAATTCCTTGCATCTTTCACTCGCTCAAGGAAGAAAGAGGCAAACAAACTTAGTATGTAGAAGATTACAAATAAACAAAAGGAAAAAGACTATATATATATAAAGTCTCAGTGTTGAAATTATTTCTAAAATAGATAAACAATATATGTAGATCGAAGTTGAGTTGCCCGTATAAAACATTTGTGTTTTAATTCAACGTTAAGACCACACAAATAGGAAAAAAAAAAACTTAGCAAAGATATTTCTTTTCTTATCTAACCTCAAAATTATATTTTAGATAGCACGAAGTATGTATGCTTAATTATATAAAAATTTTACTCAAATATTTATAATTATGTAAGTGAAATGTTAATGTGATTAACATGTTTAATTAGGAAAATTTGTTAGTGAATACTAATAATAGGTGATAATAAATACTAGAGTGAAAAATGTTTGAGGAAATTGGGAGCTAAAATAAAGTATTATTTAAATTAAGAGTAAAAAAGGCATTATAAAGTTAGGAATCAATATTATTATTTATTCCTATAAAAATATACTTTACTTTATTTGTAGTTCTTAAAAAAAAAATTATCAACATATGAAATTGTCTTCTTTTAGTCTTCATTATTATTTTTATTTTTTTACTTGTTGATGTGACTAATTATATCATTGCTTACGGTAAAATGTAAAAAGGTCAATGTCATATTTTAATTATAAATTTATTATTTAAATTATTTTTAGTCTTATCACATTTATAAACTTTAATTTACATTTAAAAACATATTTTACTTGTATTTGAAACAAATTCTTCATTTAAGTGTAAAAAAAAATGTCATATTTTAATTATAAATTCATTCTTTTAATCACTTTTGGTTTTATCATATTTAGAAATATACTTCACTTGTATTTGAAACAAATGGGGGAGGAGAGTTTAGAGAGAATTCAAAGCATTATTGCATGAAAAGCTTGATGGACCATTGAAATGCTCATTTATAGGATGAACATGTAGTGTGTTTATCAAGTGGTGCATAAGAGGTATTCATTATTCCTCCTTTTTATGCATATGGTAATAGTGAATCCACGTGAGGTGATAAATGCTCCTTAAGCTAGTGCTTGTCATGTACTAATACAAGTGTGGAGCTTCCTTATATAGTCTTTCTTTTTTTGAATTTAACAAGCGTTTTAAAGTATCAGACAGATATATGTAACATTACTCTATATTAAAAATTGAGTCATGTTCTTGAGAACAAAACATCCTTATCTATATGCGTGATAGCTCTTTATGAGACATTATGTGTGAATTCTATATGCAAATGTGTGAATGTTTATATATAAATGTATGTTAAGTATGAATGTATGCGATGTATGAGTACTTATGAATGCATGTTATGTCATGATTGATTATGTAAGTTATGTATGAATGCATGTATGAGTGTTTATAGGTGCATGATATATTATGACTGATTTTGAGTGCTCATTGTCCTCACCATTCCTTTCCTTGCTTGTAATTTGTGTTAATACCTGCATGCTTCAAATTTATTTTCATTTATTTAGTTGCCTTTCTTCACTTGTAATTGCATCTTTTTCATTTGCTCTTTACTTTTCTTATAGAAAGATCAAACTTCGCTTCCCTGTCTCTACTTGCTTTTGTTTGTTTGTATTTTTTTTTCTTTTTTATTATTTAGCAATTGACCTTGAAGGCATTTTGACTTTACACTTTATAAGTGTGTCTAACTTAGAAGAATCAAACTTCTCCTCTAAGTCCTTTGAGCAATTTTAACTGGTCAGCAACTAATCTTAAAGGCATTATATGTTGGTGCTTCTCAAATATGCTTATACTTGTCGGTAATTGACCTTGAAAATATTCTAACCTTGTGCTTTACAAGTGCCTATACTTGTTAGTCACTGATCTTGAGAGCATTTTGACCTTGTGCTTTACAGGTGATAAGTCTGTATTTTGACATATTTTTTATAGTTTATATATTGATAAATGATTATTATTTTATTTATATTTTAAACTAATTTCTATGATTATAGTGCAGATCAATATGAGAATCAAGTTGATTTTTTGGTATATTTTGGGCTCAAATTGATTGGAAAGTAAGGCTTTGCTATAGTCAGTATGCTCAGACCTTAGTAGCCAGCACAATAGTACTTCAACCACGTGCACGACCATGCTTATGGCCTTGCACGACTGTGATCACTTATGAAAAGTCCAACTATGAAGAGATTTTAGGATTTTGAAATCCTATAAAAGAGAACTTAGGGGGAGCGATTTAGACATCTTTTTTTCATACTTTTCACATTTGGTTTTTGCCTTATCTTTTCCATGCCTTTATTAGATCTCTTTCACATCCCCAACCTTAGTACTGGTCAGTTGTTGACAACTATTGAAGTTTTAGGAGCGCATCAAATCAAGAACGCTTCTCGTCTCTTCTCCATTGGAGACTCATCTAGTTTGCATTTACTTTTTGAGTCCTATGAATTTGTGTAGTATTGTTTTGATTACCTTTTATATTATATCTGGCTAAATCTATAGCTAGGGCTATGGTAAATTCTTTGCATAACTTTATAAGATATTTTTTATTAATAATAATTTTACATTTTCTTTCTTGATTGATATTTATCCTATTGTATTATATTTGTATATTTAGAATTGATAACTCTTAAACATATCATAATTAACTATATCATAGGTGACCATACCATATAAAGTTAATAGATCTATAAGGTAAAACAAGATAAAGGATTAGGTGAATTAAACTAATTTTTCTCTTTTAATTATTATTAAATTACCAACTCATAGGCTCTTTATACTTTCTTTTTCTTTTACTTTACATGATCATTGTAGTTAATAACTTTAGAAAAATATTGTTAATATTGCATGACCATTGGGTATTAATAGCTTTATTACGAGTGATTAGCAATCATAGAAAAACTGAAATTAGAATTAATTTAAAAGAAAACATAAAGAATTGCGAAGATGAAATCATATGTCATAAGTTCTTCTCGATTAGTTTATTGTCAGAAGTTGCGCTAATTTTAATTCTATTTTAATTATTCATATTTGAATTCTTATTTTATTTAATTTCATATTCTTTAAGTTCAAATAATTAAATTAAAAAATTATTAATAATTGGAAATATTAGATAATTCAGAAACTCTTTTTAGAACCCTTAATTTCTTTTTGACAGGTACACTTGCCCATAAACAACAAGTATTCCTATGCTTGTTAGCGAGTAACCCTGAGAGCATTTTGACCTTGCGCTTTACAAGTGCGGTTGTGCTCCTAACTTAAAGATTCAAACTTTCTCTTGTAAGTTCTTGAGAAGACTTTTTTAGTTATGTGAAGGAGTGAGGCATTAAACGTGTTTTGAAAAGAGTAGATGAAGCTTCCTCTTCTACACTTTCTAAATACTAAAACATTCAACCTTTTATTAGAGGAAGAAAGTGAGGTACTAAGTGCATTTTGGAAAATGTCCTTCTCTACTCTTTCAAAATATCAAAGCACTGATACCTTTTATTATGTACTTGAACATGATCAATTAAGAAAATAATCTCATGCAAGAGAGCACACTCTCATCCTTAAAGTACGGTTTTTTAAAAAACTAGTGTTTTAAAGAAAACAACAATTTATCATACTAAAAAGTATATATTTTCATCAAATGGGTGGATTGTTACTCTATAGTGTAACTATTTATTATGTTTGTCACTTATTTTGTCACTTATTTGAAAGACATAACAAGATGTAGATGTCATGTTAAGGGTCAAGATTGAATATTTAATTCTATGACTTAACGTGTATAGTTTGCACTTATGTTCTAGTTATCACGCTCTAATATAAACAATTAAGATTGAGTATTTAACTTTATAATGTCAACGTATATACTTTGCACCTATGTTTTAGTTATCACACTTTGTTATAAATGGTTAAGATTGAGTATTTCATTCTTTGTTTTTTTGTCATCTCAATGCGTTTTTCGATTTCCATATAGCTACTATATCTTTGACTTGTTTTTCTTTCATAACTATGGATTCTACTACTTCTAGGCATGAATTTTTCATTTAATTTTTGTTTCACAATTATTCATGACATCTCTTCTTTTAGAATTTACTTCATTCCCTCAAGCCTTGTGCACTTTCTTAATATGCGCTATCACGTATGAGTTTGCTTTATTAACAATGCTTTTTTTACTAAAGTGATTAGGAGATACTTTCTCCCTTTTGTAAAGCATGGTTAGATTTGTTGTAGGCACATGAGATATACTTTCCCTTTTTTTAAAAGCAACATTTGTGTATTATGTGTCCATCGAATACTTGTGCAACGCCACTTCTTATCTAGTGTAACTTTTATTCAACTTATTTTCCATGACAACTATGAATTGATATAAAGCAATGTAACTTTTACTCAATCTTTTTTCTAATCTTGACTGGGAATTGGTGCAAAGTTATTTTCATCAAAATACATCACGTTATCCAGTGACATGTATATACAAAAAGTTGTGCTATGGTATTTTTTATTTTGTTTCTATTTATAAAATAATACGAGTTATGTCTGTTTTTTGCAAAATGTAATATTTCAAAGTCTTTTTTGTTTTCTTCGTTATTATAATTTAATCTTTGTGGTGCATCCAATAATTCACCAATTGCATATATGATTTCTATTCTAACTTGTCAAAAAGTTTTATATATATATATATATATATATATATATATATATATATATATATATATATATATATATAACCCACATTTATGTTGAGAACTTGTATGTGCTACCCCAAAAGTCTTATATCCAACAATTGTAAGACCATAAGTTTTGGCTCAATTAAAAATTATATGTACATACATGCATACGTATAACTACTACATACATATAAGTTTGGCTCAATTAGAAATTATTGAACTTATAGTCTTTATTTAGTGAATAAGATAAGATAACACTAAATAATAATTTTTTAATTATATCCTATATTTTTAACATTTATCTAACTAAGTTTAATTATGACATGATAAGTTTGTTTATTAGTCTTATTTTATTCTTCCCTCTTGCATAAATTTTATAACCAGAGTTCAAAATTAAAAAGAAAGAAAAAAAATATACATTATTATAACAGTTAAAGTAAAGTAATATCCTACTATGGTCCCAGGACATTAAAATTAATTACTTTTTGATCATTTACAATAATGTCGACACATATTAACCTCTTATAAAATGTTAATGTGTTTATATGTCATTTTTAAAATATTTTCCTGCAATGCTAACTTGCTCCTCTTCACCAAATTTCATTTTGCTTACCGTTTTATATATAGCAAGATTCTTAAGCCAATTTTACGATCATGATTAAGGCATGACATGTGTGCACCTTATGTTAAACAGTGAATGAGATATTTAGTGAGAGAGTTCAGTGGAAAGAACAAGTGAGGTCTGCAACTACAAAGATAGAAACAGAGAGAGTAATCTTGTTTTTATTTGTCCATTTCTAGCACATTTAGTTTTTTTATTATTTTATTTTATTTGTGACCCATGCTCATTCTTGTGACCCATTCTACAAAAAAAGAGTAGTGGACATGATGTCTATACAAAAGTTGTTAATGACTTTATCAAATTTGTTTTTATCTTAAAAAAAAAAAAACCTTTAAAAACTTACTTCAAAAGTTATGAAACCTTTATAACTATACATGCAATATGACTATGCTCCTGACACAAGTCAAATATTTTTGAAACTTAATTTGGAATCCGTAATAAATATTCTTATTTCAAATCTTAAAGTGATGTTGGAGAGTCCACTCTTGCACATATCTCGCTATCTTATGCCACAAAGTGACATCTTTTCTCCTATCCAAATGTTTGTCCCATTTTCAGTGAGTGTCATCATGGGTTATTTCACTTGACTCCTTCTATTTCCAAGTGTACTTTCTTATTGGAGTTGCCAAATGTTTCAAAATTTTTTTTTTTTACAAGGTTGAGTTCATAAGCTTATGAAGTATACAAGAATAAAGGCATTCAACTTGTAAGGGTAAATCAAACGAATATAACAAGTGCTTTTTCAGAGGCATACATGTACCTCTATCTTTCAACATGTCTCTTTCTTTTAAGAGATTGATTGATGCCTCGAGATGTAAGCTATGGTCAACACCCAAGAGCAACCGCTACTTCCTTTTCAAGTTATAGAATACCTCTGCTAGAGTTAAACATGCCTGAAAGATCTCAAAGCCAAATATCGCCTATGAGTTCCAGTTTGCTAGAGTGCTCTCTCAGCTTCGCTCGAGCATCATTCCTTCACTTAAACATACCAAGGAACATTTGCCTCATATGAATACACTTTCTTGTGGTTTGTCGCATCCATGTGCTTTCGTGCTCTAAGTTTATGAGCTTAGGAAGCACACTTGTGAGTGAAAAAATCCCCCATAAAGTTCCTCCATTCTTCTTTTGTAATCTTTGGGAAGGGTCCTAAAACATTCAAAGTATTGTATTATTTATCCCCTTTATAGTTCCTTGTCCATTGGTATACAAGTAGCATAACCACCAATGATAATGACTCATATCTCTATTATTTCCTATTTGTTACCTTTAACCATTTTTAGATAATGCTTGTCCTTGTAACTTGACTTTTTCTTCTCACTTCTAGATACCATGTCGCAAAACTAGGAAGCTAAAGTGACATGCCTTTAGTCTCAAAGGAGTGTTCTTACATATCTTGTCTTTATATGAATTGGTTTCTAACACCAGTAGTCTATATGAGTTTAGTATCTCAATCTTTACTTAATGGTTTAAGAGTAGTCTATATGAGTTTAATATCTCAATCTTTGCTTAATGGTTTAAGAGTTCGCTCTACCGCAATAATTTCTTCTGTTTATGACATGACATTCTTGTAACGCTGATTTCTTAAGCACTTGTGGTTTGCTTCATGTCCACCTCCTTCCTCCACTAAGAGCGCTTTTAATCTTGCTAATTCTCTTTTTATCATTTTTTTAGGTCAACGAATTTCTCTTTCTCTAATTATGTTTTCTTTCAAATCTCTTACTTAGAATATTAATGAATTATATTTCTTTTATTTTATATTTTTATCCCTAACATTTTATTATATTCCTAACTAACATAGAGAATAAAATAAAATGTTAATTAAGTTAAAGTTAAAATTAAACACTTAAATATCGAAGTTGCAAAGGAAGAAGTGTAGGATTGAGGAATTTAGGGAGTGTAGCTAGCCAAGGTAGCTTTGTCAGTAGCTGTCTTGTAAGTGCCGTATATGACATATATCTGGTTTAGAGATTCTTTTACTTAACCCGAACAGGTAGTTCTGCTTCCAATGTTGGAAGAGTCAATATAAATTGAACCTAAAATACTAGACATGCCTACTCCTCTCGTTCTTATCACAGTTCGAAGCATAAAGCCATAAAGTATGTGATGAATTTCTCTTGGCAAGTGAGTAAGCTACGAATACAAATGCAAAAACTGTGTGTTAAGCAAATGGTGCGAATATTGTGATGTAATGAATAGGGAGGTGCGGCCTTCTTTAGCTTCTTTCTTACATATGGATATGTATGGAGTTGCAAGAGGGTCAAGCTCCAGCTATTAGTTAAGGGGTTGTCGATGAGATGCTACTATTGCCTTGGTCCTTTATGAGGTTTTTCATTTCCTTTTCACTGTCATTGAAAAAAAGAATCGCTCATGCCCAGAAAGTTGCAAGCCATATTGGAATGAAAGGAAGGTAAGCCACTTTGCCCCTTCTCTTAGCTTAGTAGGGCTGCCTATCCTCTTTTTTCTTCCTTTGTTGCCATTTCCAGATATGGAAAAAAATATTCAAAATGAATGATGTACTGCTGACCAGGTGAGAGAGATATTCCCAATTGCACTAGCAGAGCCAGAGGAAGCGGATTGGCCTTATTAGATCCATATGAGCTCAAAGCCATAGCTTATGCGAGCCTTACTAGAGCTCTGATACTTTTTTAAGTTTACCTATGACCAGCCTAACCTAAAAGGCCTATTATTGAGACGAATTCTCAGTATAAAAATGTCAGGCTTCTAATTTATTATTGAGTAATCTATAATATTTTATACTTGTTCAATGTTAATTGAAGGATTATTTGGTATTGGAATATATTTAGATGGAGTTTGAAATTATTAAAAAAAAAAAAAAAAGTGCAACCGCGTATGTACAGTGCAATGAACAGTGCAACCGCGTATGTACAGTACAAACCGTGTATGAACAGTGCAATGAACAGTGCAACCGCGTATGTACAGTACAAACCGTGTATGAACAGTACAAACCGCGTATGTACAGTGACAGCTGACGTCATCGGTGACGTCACATACGCGTCTGATGCGTGTACGAGACGCGTGTCTGATGTTTTCCGGCTTGAATAGTTCCCTGAACAGTATTTTCCGGCATGAACAGTAAGGCGGTGAACAGTGTTTTCCGGCGGTGAACAGTAAATTTCGGCGTGAACAGTAAATTTTGAAAATTTTCTATAAAAAGGGGGCTTCACACGAAATTTTCATTTCTTCACCTCTATCCAAGGTTCTCAAAGGTTCTAAGGCCGTAAACCACCATTTCTCTCATACTAAACCTTCCTAAACTTAGATTTCTCGCCAGATCTGAGATTCTACATCTATTCTGAAGGATTGGAAGTAAGTTTCTTTAAGTTTGAAGCTAGATTTACCGTTCGTTTCTCTTCTCCTTCTCTCTCTTATAGAAATTCATGGTGTTCTTAGGAGAAACTCCGTTCTAAAGCTGAATCTTCGGTGAATTTTGTTATAATCAAGTAATATTCGGTAGATCTAGTGTGAATCATCTTTACGAGGTAAGGGAGTTTACTTTAACCTATGAACTATGTTTTGAACGGTTTAATATGTTATTTCAAGATATTTTGATATGATTTTGTTAGATCTATTGAATAAAAGCTATTTTCTAAGTCAGAATCGTTGTTAAATTAGTTTAAAATCTTGAGATTTTGGTGATCTATTATAAACTTGCCGTAGTTGAAATTTGTTAAAATAATTTTGGTGGCGTGCATCATCTTTGAGATATATGTTTTGCATCATTATAGAGCCGAGTTACATGTTTAGGTGGGTAGACATGTGACGGTAAGTTCATCTTGTTTCTTTGTCTTTGTCTTGTACGGATCAGATACCGGAATGGGTCGCTCCGGACCGGCTCGGTTCCTTACGGATTAATTAGGTGTGAAACCAGTTGGAAGCCATTTTCATGCATGTGCATTAGATGGGCTGGAAATGCATGGGGTTATTCTTTGTGAAAAATATTTTGCTCTATATATATATAATTTTATTTTATGTTTCGTAAGCTCACCCTTGCATTTCTTTCTATGTCGTTGTGTGCGTGTGTCTGCGATGATCGTACGGTGGTACGTGAGCGGATGTAGAGTGTTGCATCTACTTCACAGCCGAGGGGCCGGTGAAGAAAAGTTAGAAGTCGGAGTTGAGTAATAATGCATCGTAGTCCTTTTTCTTTATATATGAGACCTCATGTCGAGGGAGTCACATATTATAATTTTTTTTGGTATTTTGAATATTATAAACTAAATGTAATATTATGTTAATCTGTTGTATATTTGTTGTAAGGAACTTCATTTTTACTTTGAATGAGAAGTGAATTTTTTATACTTATATTCTCTATTATTTACCTATTTTTAAATAAGTATGTGGTGTAGAAATAATGTTCTCGGTCCTTTATAAAAAGGGGTCGTGACATTTTAGTGGTATCAGAGCATGGTCTAGGTAAACCTACAGGGTGAGGTTGTTAGGCGTCAGTTGTGCATATTAAACATGTGAGTTTTAGCTGTGAATCATATATCATGATTTCTATTCATCAAGTTGTGAGGGAACGAGCTTGATCACCTCGATTCTCAGACATGATTGATGTAGGAAACTTGGTATATGATACTTGGGTGAGCTATAGGTGAGTCGTATTGTGTGAATAAGAGGCATTAAGCTAAATTTGTAAATGATTCTTTGAAATGAATGTGTTTGCTATGCTATGTGAATGTTGATATGTTGTTATCTTGAGTACTAAATTGATTAAATTTTTATGATATACTAAATATGAATATATTATCGTAGTGAATCTGTGAATATAGCTATGTGGTGGTATTCTTGAATGTGTTAAACGTTAGTAATTTAAGCTAGTCTATATATTAGGATGGCTAGACCAAGAAGATCTGCTGCAAATCCTCCTCCTGCTGATGTGAACCAAATGGCTCATGCCATGGAGGCCATGGCGACCATCGTTAGGCGAGTCTAGATATGATTCAGCACAAAGCCGCAAATCAAGCGCCGCTGCAAAGACAGGCAAGTTAGCCATCGCTCACTGCACCTCTTCCCGAATACCATGGGTTGTCGAGTTCGAAAGAATGATCCTCCTCAATTCACGGGAGTGGATGGACCGGATCTCGCCGAACTCGGATCGGGGAGATTGAGAAGATCTTCCTAACCATGGGTTGCGCCGAGGAGAGAAAGGTGATATATGCTACGTATATGCTGATAGGGGATGCGAGAGATGTGGTGGCACGGAGCTCGTACTATGCTAGAGGCCCGAGGTGAAGTCATTACTTGGGCTGTATTTAGAAGTAGTTTTCTCGGGAAAGTTTTTCCCTTCTCATGTTTGTGCTTTGCCAAAGAACGAGAGTTTCTAAACTTGGTGCAAGGAAACTCATCGGTCTATGAGTATGCAATACAGTTTGAGCGGCTCTACAGATTTTATTCTCACCCGACTTGAGAGGAGTGGAGATGTCGAGGTTTTCGACGGCCGAGAACCGACATAAAGAGGATTTTGATCCCACTCGGGATCACGGAGTTTCTTGACTTGGTGGATCAAGCCACCATTATAGAGAGTCTTAATGCAAAGGATGTTGGTGGAGTTGGGAAGGCTCCATCTAGTAGAGCTGCTAGATTATGGTAATGGAGGTAAGGGCGCTAAGAAGGGTCCCTACGGTCGGTCGCTACGCCAACGGAGGTCTCGATCATATCGATCAAGAGGATCGGCAAAGCATCGGCCCGGTGCCGGTAGGGACTGCTACTTCTACATTTCAGCCTAGGGGAGCAATTTCTTCTTCTCCTAGAGTCTCGGTGCCACGTATTGTCGGATGTTTTAGGTGTGGTGGACCACACTATCCGAGCCGGTGCCCACAGACCGATGTAAGAGTTTGCTTCTCGTGCCGCAGCCAGGGCACCTTGCAAGGGACCTGTCCTACGCCTAGTAGTGGCGGTTTCGTCTTCGCTAGCGCCTTGCACGCTATTAGGCCTAAAGCAACTAGGGCTCCAACAACAACCAGATCTAGAGCGGAGGGACGTATATTCACTACTTCGCATCGAGGCGGCCTGTGCGACAGATCTTGTTCAAGGAACAGCGGTAGTGGCGGTACTTTTCTTTACGTATTATTTGATTACGGAGCCACACACTCTTTTATTGCGGACAATTATGTGAGAAACTTAGGATTACCGGTGGGCGATCTAGGATGTGACTTAGTAGTATCGACACCTACTTTAAGTTCAATTAAGACTTCGACGGTTTGTGTTAGGTGTCCCATAGCAATTGAGGGACGAAGATACAAAGTAAATCTTATTTGTATCCCGATGTCGGGGTTAGATGTAATCCTGGGTATGGATTGGCTAACCGCCAATCGTGTGCTAATTGATTGTGGCGGAGGTGTTTAATCTTTCCTGAGCGGCAAGATTGTGTAGAATTGATTTACGCTAGCCAAGTAGAAACATCCTTAGGCGAGGGAGTATCTTGTTTTGTTTTGTTGGGAGTTATGAATGCGAAGTGGAGCAAAGCCTTCACCAATACCAGTAGTACGAGAATTCCACGAGATTTTTCCAGAGGATATTCTGGAATACCTCCACGTAGAGAGGTAGAGTTTGCTATAGATTTGATTCTGGAGCTGAGCCGATTAATACGTAGTACCGTATAGAATGGCGCCAAAAGAGTTAATTGAGCTTAAGGAGCAGATCGAGGATCTAATGCGTAAACAGATGATTAGACCAAGTGTATCACCTTGGGGAGCCCTAGTTCTCTTGGTGAAAAAGAAGGACGGAAGTTCTAGATTATGTATGGATTATCGTAAGTTGAATAAGTTGACAATTAAGAACAAGTACCCATTGCCGCGAATCGATGATTTGATGGACCAGCTGAGAGGTGCTAAGGTATTCTCTAAGATTGATTTGAAGTCTGGGTACCATCAGATCCGAGTGAAGGATGAAGATATTCCTAAGACTGCTTTTCGCACTAGATATGGTCATTATGAGTATATAGTGATGCCTTTTGGAGTTACAAATGCTCCAGCTGTGTTTATGGACTACATGAATCGGATCTTTAGACCTTTCCTGGATCGATTTGTGGTAGTCTTTATTGATGATATTTTAATTTATTCTAATTCGTCAGAAGAACATGAAGAGCATTTGAGGACTGTACTTAATGTTTTAAGGGAAAAACAGTTGTATGCTAAACTGTCTAAGTGTGAGTTTTGGCTAGAGGAAGTGAAGTTCCTTGGTCATGTTATTTCAGCTAAAGGAATTGCAGTTGATCCTTCCAAAGTTGAAGCGGTGTTGCAATGGGAAAGGCCGAAGACGACCTCGAGAGATTCGTAGTTTTGTGGGCCTAGCAGGTTACTACCGGAGATTTATAGAGAGATTCGCGAAGATAGCTGCACCATTAACACGGTTAACTCGCCGTGATCAACCCTTTGTGTGGATCGAGGAATGTGAGCAAAGCTTTAATGAGTTAAAACAGAGACTAACTTCTTCGGCTGGTGTTGATTCTCCCCGATACTAGTCGACCGTTTGAGGTGTCTTTGTGATGCTTCTCATCGTGGATTGGGATGTGTGTTGATGCAAGATAAGAGAGTGGTAGCTTATGCATCTCGTCAATTACGAACTCATGAGCGAAATTACCCGATTCATGACCTTGAGTTAGGCTTTGTAGTCTTTGCTGCGAAGGTGTGGCGACACTATCTTTATGGAGCTCAGTTCGATGTATATAGTGATCATAAGAGTCTGAAGTATTTATTTGATCAGCGAGAGTTAAATATGAGGCAGAGACGTTGGGTGGAATTCCTTAAGGATTATGATTTTCAGCTCCAATACCATCCAGGAAAAGCTAACGTGGTGGCCGATGCATTAAGTAGGAATGTGGTTCAGGCATTCTCCCTAAGAGTCAGTGAAACCCTTTTGGTAGAATAATTCGAGACACGAACATACATGTGGACTTATCACCCGAAAAGATTAGTTGTAGCCGAATTGTGGTGACTAATAATTTCTTACAGGAAATTAAAGATAAACAATTGTGGGATCCAATGTTATGTCGGATTGTATTTCTCTTAGGGACGAGATAAGACAAAGGGTTTCAGTAAAGGTGTTGATGGTATTCTCAGATGTCAAGGTCGAGTTTGTGTCCCTAGAGATACTGAATTAAAGAGAGCAATTCTAGAAGAAGGACATAAGGGTAGTCTCAACATTCATCCTGGTGTTACCAAGATGTATCAAGATTTAAAGCAGATGTTTTGGTGGCCAGGCATGAAGCGAGAGATAGCTGAGTTTGTTAAAGCCTGCTTGACTTGTCAAAAGGCAAAAGCGGAGCACCAAAGCCCTCCAGGAGAGTTACAAACGATGGAAATTCCTGAGTGGAAGTGGGACCATGTGACTATGGACTTTGTGTCCCATCTACCTAGAACAGTTAGGAATCATGATGCAGTGTGGGTCATAGTTGATAGGCTAACCAAAAGTGCACATTTCTTGCCAATTAACATGACCTTTAGCTTGGAGAAATTAGCAGAATTGTACATTAGAGAAATTGTCAGGTTGCATGGAGTACCTTCTAGTATTATCTCTGATAGGGATCCTCGATTCACTTCCCGGTTTGGCGAGTTTCCAAGAATCTATGGGCACACGGTTGAGGTTGAGTTACGCATACCATCCGCAAACAGATGGTCAATCGAGCGTACTATTCAGACCTTAGAAGACTTATTGCGGACTTGCATTGTAGAACGAGAGGAGTAATTGGGAGGATATGCTTCCTTTGATAGAATTCACTTATAATAATAGCTATCATTCGAGTATAGATATGGCACCATTTGAAGCTACGTATGGTAGAAGGTGTAGAACCCCTATCTGTTGGTTCCAAGATGGAGTACATTTGATGGTTGGACTGAAATGCTGCAAGAAACTAAGGAGAAAGTTAAACTTATTAGAGAAAAGCTAAGAGCTACCCAAAGTCGACGAAATCTTATGCCGACCGACGCAGAAGATCCCTAGAATTTGAGGTTGGTGATCATGTATTCTTAAGAGTATCACGCACTACGGGTGTGGGGCGAGCCTTAAGAGCCAAGAAGTTAACACCTAAGTTCATAGGACCGTATCGGATATTACATCGTCGAGGACCGTAGCCTATGAATTAGCGTTACCACCTCGGTTGTCCGGAATACATAATGTTTTCCATGTGTCGCAGCTAAAGAAGTATGTTCAGATTTGTCTCATGTAATTGAGCACGACATTGTGGAGTTACGAGATGACTTGTCCGTGGAGGTCCCATTTGCTCGTATCGAGGAAACTAGAGTTAAGAAACTTAGAGGTAAGTCTATTCGGTTAGTAAAGGTTGTTTGGGACCAAATAACTGGTGATGCCACATGGGAGTTAGAAGAAAGAATGAGAGAGTTGTATCCTCATCTTTTCTCTGGGGAATGAAATTTTCGAGGACGAAAATTTATTTTCGGGGGAAGAATTGTCAGGCTTCTAATTTATTATTGAGTAATCTATAATATTTTATACTTGTTCAATGTTAATTGAAGGATTATTTGGTATTGGAATATATTTAGATGGAGTTTGAAATTATTTTAAAAAAAAAAAAAAGTAAACAGTACCGTATGAACAGTGCAATGAACAGTGCAACCGCGTATGTACAGTACAAACCGTGTATGAACAGTGCAATGAACAGTGCAACCGCGTATGTACAGTACAAACCGTGTATGAACAGTACAAACCGCGTATGTACAGTGACAGCTGACGTCATCGGTGACGTCACATACGCGTACAGTGCGTGTACAGTACGCGTGTACAGTGTTTTCCGGCATGAATAGTTCCATGAACAGTATTTTCCGGCTTGAACAGTAAGGCGGTGAACAGTGTTTTCCGGCGGTGAACAGTAAATTTCGGCGTGAACAGTAAATTTTGAAAATTTTCTATAAAAAGGGGGCTTCACACGAAATTTTCATTTCTTCACCTCTATCCAAGGTTCTCAAAGGTTCTAAGGCCGTAAACCACCATTTCTCTCATACTAAACCTTCCTAAACTTAGATTTCTACGCGAGATCCGAGATTCTACATCTATTCTGAAGGATTGGAAGTAAGTTTCTTTAAGTTTGAAGCTAGATTTACCGTTCGTTTCTCTTCTCCTTCTCTCTCTTATAGAAATTCATGGTGTTCTTAGGAGAAACTCCGTTCTAAAGCTGAATCTTCGGTGAATTTTGTTATAATCAAGTAATATTCGGTAGATCTAGTGTGAATCATCTTTACGAGGTAAGGGAGTTTACTTTAACCTATGAACTATGTTTTGAACGGTTTAATATGTTATTTCAAGATATTTTGATATGATTTTGTTAGATCTATTGAATAAAAGCTATTTTCTAAGTCAGAATCGTTGTTAAATTAGTTTAAAATCTGAGATTTTGGCTGATCTATTATAAACTTGCCGTAGTTGAAATGTTAAAATAATTTTGGTGGCGTGCATCATCTTTGAGATATATGTTTTGCATCATTATAGAGCCGAGTTACATGTTTAGGTGGGTAGACATGTGACGGTAAGTTCATCTTGAGTCTCTTGTCTTTGTCGTACGGATCCGGATAACGGAATGGGTCGCTCAGGACCGCTCGGTTCCTTACGGATTAATTAGGTGTGAAACCGGTTGGAAGCCGTTTTCATCTTTGTGCATTAGATGGGCTGGAAATGCATGGGGTTATTCTTTGTGAAAAATATTTTGCTCTATATATATATAATTTTATTTTATGTTTCGTAAGCTCACCCTTGCATTTCTTTCTATGTCGTTGTGTGCGTGTATCTGCGATGATCGTACGGTGGTACGTGAGCAGATGTAACAGTGTTGCATCTACTTCACAGTGAGGGGCCAGTGAAGAAAAGTTAGAAGCTGGAGTTGAGTAATAATGCATCAGAGTCCTTTTTCTTTATATATGAGACCTCATGTCGAGGGAGTCACATATTATAATTTTTTTTGGTATTTTGAATATTATAAACTAAATGTAATATTATGTTGATCTGTTGTATATTTGTTGTAAGGAACTTCATTTTTACTTTGAATGAGAAGTGAATTTTTTATACTTATATTCTCTATTATTTACCTATTTTTAAATAAGTATGTGGTGTAGAAATAATGTTCTCGGTCCTTTATAAAAAGGGGTCGTGACAAAAAATCTCTTATAAAAGAGAAAGAAGATGCAAATTTAAGATGAGGAGGGCATAGATCTGATACAGACAAATGTGAGAAATGTTGCGAGAGTTTCCATTCTTTTTGTAAGGAGCGATACAGAATGGAGTTTCCTATTCTATATTCCTATGTGCTGCAGCCGTTCACTCTTGAATTCATTCCTTCATAGAAGACTCTACACTGAATTGCATTGAAGTGGTGATAGCACATTAAAATTAAATACTGAGCACGTAACTGAAGGCGCCTTATCAAAAATTCTTACTGGGGCGACTCCTATCTTCTCGATTGAAGAAGGGCTATTGCTTAAGGGCATAAAGAGAGTTCTCACTCTAGGTGCTAAGGCACCCTCCACTCTAGACTTGTAACTGGACCCTAGTACCTCTCAATGAAAGAATTGACATATTCTTACTAAAGAAAGGAAGGCATACTAAAACATACCCTCACTATAGTAAGTTGTGCACCCATCAAGCAATTCTTACTCTAAGCTGACCTTGCCCTTTGGAGTCATTTTTGGTCTCCTAGCAGAACAGAACAAGGGCCATTTAACTATTGAGTGAGTCCTCTTCTATGGTGTCTTGATATAGGCAAAAGGCATGAGAAGTCCTCCTCTAGGGTGTTTGGTCATTTGTAATCTTAAAAGTGGATTTCTTTTGCTTATACTTTTGGTCTTTTCTTTCAGAGGTATTGTGTGAACTAGTGGACTAACTCTCTGGTTTTTGAATCAATGATTTTGAATTACTGTAGAATATTAGGGCAGGCCTTGTACTTGCTGTCCGTATTGTGTGTCTTAGTGAGTTTCTGAGCTTGTAAGGGGAAGGTCTCATCCAATTCTATTTCTTTGTCTGTTATTGAGTCTAATGTCTCAATAGCTGTCACCAGTGGTGGAGCTTTTCTTCTTTGTTTTTGTGCAAGTTGGTTAAGGGTAAAGTCAATGTGACCAATTTCAGTTGTTCTATTTTTCCTTGAACTGGTAAGGAAGTAATGTAGGTGTAACTTCCTCAATTGTTTAAGTGAGTAAGGCAATCAACCTATTCCTCTTTCCTTTTTTGTCTTACCTTTTCTTCTGAAGTAGGACCTTTATCTTGCTATCTTAGACCAGCCTAAAAAGCCTTGGCCCATTCCTTGTTCTTAAATGGGGAGTGATTCTTCTCTTGTTTCTCCTAGTTGGGGTGAAGTCATTCTTAGTGGTCCAATCCTGTACCCCTCCGGTCTGACAATGAATCAAATTAGTACGTAACTGAGGGAAGACAATCGTTTCTTTAAATCAGTGTGCTCTGGTCTAAGTATTTTATGACCCTTTTGTAAGGGAAAATGAAGTTCGGCAAATTTTCTCTCTCTCTCTCTCTCTCTCTATATATATATATATATATATATATATATATATATATATATATATATATATATATATATATTATATAGGATAGGACAAGCAACCTACTATCTATCAATGAGCTAAAATAGACTGCTATTGACTACTTTGCCTATCTATTCTATTATGGCCGGCTTGGAGACATAAGAGGAAGATCCTCATTTCTATCTAGGTACGATCATAGCTTCATTCATTCATTGAACCTTGGAGATAACCATTAACATTAAGGTCAATCACCACATCACCTCTATCTTACGACATTACATGACGCGAGAGTGCATGGTCAACACATACCTACCTAAAGTGCCTATGTTCCATTTGCAGCCAATACAATCACAACCTAACTTACATGAGATTCAACAACCGAAACTACTAGTAGTCCCGAGGGGACGACATCCTCTAAAAATAAACAGTTAGCAGTACTGAACAAGCGAGTCATCGGTCAAGGGAAAGAAAAGAACCGTCTTTAAAATAAACAGAAAAAAGAAGGACATCACTCTAATCTTTGAAAACTTCCTTGATGATTTAGAAATTGAGAGATGGTTGCGACAAGTAAGAAAGTGGGCCACCCAGAAACTGGAAGATAAAAAGAGTTCCTTTTGGCTAATATAATAATAGATTTTGAAATAACAAAACTCTAACTAGGCAGACCCTTAATCACTTTTAGTGGACTATGCATAGGATTACCCATGGACCGGTTAAAAGACAGAATATATTTTGGGAGAACAAAGGATGGAGTGGAGGATAGAGATGAATTGGTTGGAACGCAGGCTAGCTGGCTGGGAGGTTCAGTTCTTCCCCAATTCCTATTTACTCGATTCATTGTTCCTTAAAGTCCATAGTCCTTTAGCTCTTATTAAAGTGGTTGACAGTGGTTTATGAAAGTGGTACCCCTTTCTTTACTTTAAATAATGGTTTACACAGGTTGAATGATACAAGCAAGAAGCAAACAACAGGAAGAACTAGAGCGGGTGTAGATACTCGGGCAGGAATAGGAGTTGAAGCAACAAGAATTAGTCAACAAGTAAGAAGACTTGAAAATTTTTTGAAAAAAGGTGGCTAACACTGATATGCCTATCAACTACTATGGTGGTCATTATCGCTATGGCATGCACTATGGCATGTTTTATGGTGCCTAGCCTATGCTGCTAGCCAACTGGGAGTAGGTTCAAATCCTACTTAGGGAGAATTTTTAAGAAAGATGAGAGGAAGCGTTACCTTAACTTAAAAAAATTCTTTTCTCTTGCATGCGCCTTCCTTCCTCATTCATTCAAATCAAAGGAAGCTTCATCGGGAAGGGATAGGGATGGCGCATTGGCTTGGTTGGCGGCTTGGCTTCGCTATCGCTCATGACTTGGTATAGAGTCCGTGTAGTCGGTGAGTACGAGTACAGCCTATGAAACAGGCTTTGAGTTCCATTACATTGCAAAAGTGAATTCCCGCCACTCCCCCTTCCAGTGAACCCCACGTGTCTGCCTCCGGCTTCGAAGCAGTGGGGAAGAAAAGGACTCGGCTTAACTTCACTTGGGTTCGGTTTCCCTTGTTACTATGGGAATGATGGAAGTTGCTCTTCTTCCTCTTAGCGTTAGTGACTCTAAGCTTATAGTGAGTTGGGACCAAGAAGGGATAGAGTTGAAAGAGAGGATTTGATTAGCGCGCCTTCTGCCTGTCCTTTCCTTACTCTGTCGATGGTATGCCTGAGATGGCAGTCTTTCTCCTTGGCTTGTACTCGAGATTGCCTTTTTGTTCGAAATCGATATCTTCCTATTGCCTTTGTTTGAGAAAGGGAACGAAGGAATTCCTTCTGTTGTCACAAGAATTGTTCAAGTTGAATGCGAATAATCGATTGAATCCGATCTTTGAAGACTTGAAGGACTAGTGTCCAATCCCGGCCGATGTAGAGTAGTCCCTTTTGGGCAGCACTTCCTCGTAGGGAACTACCAATTGCCCTTCTTTCTTGTGGTGGAACCTGGGATTCACCCTCCCAGAAGTTATTATCGCCAAAACAAAAAAAGACATCTTGAATTTCCCACAAGAGTCAAACTATAATAGTCTCCGACTCATATGGCGGCGGGGGCTGCGTTCCCCTCTCTTTCGTCGGTTAAGTGCTGGATGGGGAATGCATCGGTCGGCTATGTCCCTGGACCTCCTGGCTTCCCTGTCACGTCCGAACGTAATCAGAGAAGACCTGCCCAAGCACCACCTTGTGATCATAAAGATTAATATCCAATACAATCACAGGAAAGAGTACCAGAAAAAAAACCGTAACGTATCCGGGTCGTACGCCTGGAACAGTCGTACAATTTCGGCGATTCAAAAAGGAGTATATCCCTCTCCCTTAGTGTCTTTCCACTTCCCTCGTTCAGGAACAAACCCTTCGCCTAAATCTTTTGAATCCCGGCCTGGTTTTTCCCCACTAACCAATTACGTTACGACCACTGAACAAACTTGGTTGACGAACATGGTTTATGCGCCGCTAATGTAGCGGCTTGTCGAGCATTTGACAAACTCACACCATCCATTTCAAATAGGACTTGTCCCGTGGACACACGAGCAATCCAACCCGTAGGATTTCCTTTTCCTTTAGGAAATAAACTCACTTTTGGAGACACTACTTTCTAAGCTAAGCTCTTCTTTCGCTATCTCCGAAAAAGCACTTCTGGGGCCACGCCTTTCTCGATGCAACTGTCAAGTAAAAGATGCACTAAAGCAGGATTGGAATCGAAGATCTAGACTCAGGGAGTCAAGTAGTTCTACGACTTGCATGTGTTAAGTAACTGACATTTCCGAGTTAGATTAGCTTAATCCAATAGGAAACAAGTCTATACTGCTAGCTTCCAATCATAGCTTCTACTTGTCTAGCTGACAGATAGAATAAGCAACTCATTCTATAGGATAGAGTTGGTGAAAGAGAAGAGATAGGCATAGCAGTTGACTTACAGAAGTTGCTAGTCGATCTCTCTCTCTTGCCTAGCCGGGGATCTTCTAGGATGCCGATTGGGACAGGTAGATTGAAAGCTAACTATCTCCTATTGCTAGCATGGCGGAGACAGAAATAGCAACTAATCCGGCGGAGAAAGAGTAGCCGATTTCTTTATCCCGGGCAGGCAATCGGGAGTCTAGTCTGGCTAGTAAGGGAAATGGAAAGCTAGACCGGATACGTTGAATCCCTTCTGCTTAGTTCTATTTAAACTACTCCTTGCCTCTGCCCTTTCGATTGCGGATGCGAGAACAAACATCAGTCTCACAGCTCCTTCTCGAGCAGTAAGAGCTCCCTCCGTCGTCCGATTCTATGCCTAATATACCCGCTCTTCAAGGATTCACTTGTGCATGGGTGTAGTTCTACTATGGATTCAATTCCTTCAAACAGCTTAGCTTATTCGAAAACAATTCTTCCTTTAGCCGCAAGAGAGGATTGGAATTCCTTAAAAAGCCAAATCGTCCTTTTTCAAGGTAAGGAATCGGGCGCATTAAAGCAAGGGCAAAAGCAGAAAGGAAGGTGTGATTCTTTTTTAAAACAAAAACTCTCTTTAACTCCTGAAAGGCTTTTCTGATTCTATTCTAATCTAATAAGGCATTGATTTCATTTCATATCTATAAGCAGGGGGGCGATTCATTCTGTCCGTGCCCTAAGCCCGTCCATTCTGTCGTTCGAATAACATCTCTCTCGTCCCTCTAGCCGGTGTAGCTTATTCCTGCTTTAGCAGAGAGGTTGCCTTGCCGCCCTATCCCTCTCCCGATCGTCTCGTACCAAAGCTCCTATCTAAGAGCATCTTCGAACGTTGTGAACTCAGAACTCTCTTTTTACTTTACCGCAACATCAGCTCTTTGAATGAGACTCTGCAACTGTTTTGCTTAGTCGAGCGTCTTTGACCTTTCCTGGCTTTATTGAAGCTTGAAGTAAAGTTACTCCCCTCTAAAGCTAAAGAAAGGCTGCATTCACTCCTCTCTTTAAGTTCCTAAACCTTTCTAAGAGTACTTCCGCTTGAGGAAGATTGCCTTGGATTGACTCTCGGTCATGTAAAGTTTCCTCCTTCTTACGCATTCGTAGATTATAAAAGAAGCTCATAGAGTTGAATTCCTCTACCGGTCTTCTTTTTTTTATTCCCTCTCCCTTGCCTTCGTTACTTCTTGTCTTGTAATAGGAGTGAAGCTGTATAGCAAAAGTGTGTTAAGGTCTGACCATTGTCAAGACTGGACATTGAGGGACCAGAAAGAGAACTCCATAATGAGTTCAATTTGGAACTTTGTATTCTTTTCTTTCTAGCTATCCAGTATAGTATGAAGCTAGAACCAGGGATCTATAGGAACATTCCTTGTATTGATTTTCCTATGGGCTAAGGCAGTTTAATCTGTGTCTTTTATGATTGGAGCGGAGTTTACTAAATATGAAAGATGAGTCCCAATCAAAAGATTAGACTGTTTCGGGTAAGTCCTCAACGGAATGACAATCTACTTAACCGTTCCTGCTTTCCCTTCTCCGGGATTCACTTTTGATTTTAGTTAACTTTCTTTCACTCTGGGACTTCACTTCAATTAAAGAAAGTAACCAAAACTGTAACAATGCTATGTTAGAATATTCTAGTCTGTAGAGACCGGTTTCCGCCCCCTCATATGAACCTTTAGGCACTAATGCCTGTTTTTGGCTCATTTTCTTTAACCTGGGTCTGACTGCTTGACTCATCAACCTTAAAGTCTTCCTCCATCAGGTCATCTTCCGGAGCCAAGCCTTCTGAAAGAAAGCTCATAAGAAAACTCCGTTGACGAGGTCTGTCCCTTCTCCAGCTTCTTGTGGTCTTTCCCAGCCTTACCTTCTGCTGGGTACTTCACCATCAGACCAACCTAATGGTTGCCTTCTCTGCTTCAGTCTGTATTTTCCTCTTCACTGAAGCCTTCTTCCTCAGCATCCTCCTTTTCTGGGTCCTTGTCAGCTTAGATGATTTCAGTTATGCTGGACTCTCTCCTACAGCCTCCTTCTCAGGTCTCGCTTTCTGTGCGGCATGAACCCACTGATTGGAAGACAATACCTATTGGGGGCTGGTAATTGAAATCCGAATAAGCTGGTCAAGTAGACGGAACTCCCAGAGTGTGAAGCCCCTTGGAGTAGGGGTAGGGGGATGAGACTTGGTCTGGGGCAATTGCACCGTTCTCTCCCTCCGCACATGACTAATCGAGAACGAACTTCGCAATTAGAATGACTCGACCTTCTCAGGCACTGCGGAATGGTCCCAGAAAGGAGTCGAAGATTCCAGTCCTGTCGAAGGCTAAGTCCCTGGAATCTTCGACTGTAGGGTCAGAATCAACCTAGTTCTCATAGCAGGGAGTAGCGACTGCTTAGTCTGGTAAGCTTGTGCTGCTATTCTTATATGGAAATGCGACTGGACTTGCTCTTGGACTTTGTTCCAGACTGGTAGGCTGCTTGTGTGCGGGGTGAAAGGACGAGAACCTGCTGGCATCGATACCGCCTTTAGGGACTGACTTCTTAATTAGCTGTCATCACTCTATGGGCTAGCCCGCTTGAGCGATTCCTAACCACTCTTACGCTTTGGAGATTAAGGAAACCATGCTCCACCTTCTGCAGATGAGCCGAATTGACTCCTTTTTCTTTTTCAGAGGTCAGCTAGGAAAGGGGGTGGCCACTATTCTTAGTAGAAGATGCCAGTTTAGAGGATCCAGAGAGCTAAGATTCGATAACGGAAAAAACTGCAAAGACCCAATACTATCTGCTTAATCTAATATGAAAAAAATTAAGAAAGCCTATGTTGCAGAGGTGTGTCGAGGCCTGCTATACAGAGGCTCGCAGGGAAGAAAGAAAAGGGAGAAAGTTACTTCTTGCACAGATTAGCCACTACGCTCACTACAAAAAATATAATTTTCAGTGACTATAGATTTTAGTAACGAATGTAAAATTTGTCATTAATAATTAATTATTTGTGACAAATTTTTTTATATCGTCACTAATATTATTATTAATAATAACTTAATTAAAAATCTTCACTAATAATAAAAATATATTGATTATAAATAATTTATTAATAATATATAATATTAAAAATTTATTTTAATTTTTATTTTAAGTTCATTATTAATATGTATATAAAATTAATACTTATGATTTTATTAATAAATTTTTAATTTAATTATATTTTCAATCTTTATATTTTTATGAGTGTTTAAATTTAATTTTTAAATTAATATTTAGTCTATTCAATTTTAAAAAATTTTAAATTAAGTTTTGTATCTTAAAATTTTATTTGATAATTAAAAAATTATATAAAAATATAACATTTTATTAATTGATTTATATAAACAAGCAAAGAAAAATTCTAAAATATATAATAAAAATTTTATTTTTAAATTAAACTTAATTTAAACTTCTAAAAAATTAAAAATAAATAGTTAAATAAAGAGGTCCAGAACCACACCAAAGTAAGGTAAAAGAAACTAAAAAAATAATTAATAAGTTTAAATTTGTTTAAAAAATTAAGTTTAATTTTTTCATTTAACAGGTCAAATAATCAACAGTAACATTAACAGTGACAGATTATTTCTCACTAAAAGTTAATATATCTTTGTTTATAATAAAATATAAAAATAAATTTAATATATTATAATAATAAAATATAATTTTTTAAAATTAGTTTTGATTACAAATCAATCTATGTACATTATATTATTGATATCAATTACTTTATTTTTTTATTAATTTTATATTGCAAACATTGTAAAAAAAAATTGATTTTAGTGACTATATAGTCACACATATATATATATATATAATGGTTAATATGATGAAAAAAGAAATAATTTTTAAAAATATTAATATTTAGGAGTAGTTTTTTTAAAAAAATAACTTAAAGGAGAGTAAAAACAAATTTATGATTTTGTTTTTTTATCTGTACTATATGAGATTTTTTTTACATAAATATTTTTTTTAATTCAAAATATATTATAATATAGAGGTTTGGTAATTTTTTGAAAAATATATTATAATTTTTGAATAATACATATAAATAAAAAAATGTTATTATTTATAATGTATGCAGGTCACATTTCTGAAACTATAGATATACCTATAATATATTAAAGATAATAATAAAATATGCACAAAGATTCTAACAAATTGAAGAATATTAAATTATAAAAAAAATTACATTCAAAATAGTTGATATCACAAAGTAAATTTAAAAACTAAAAAATAAATTATATATAAAGCAAATAAATTATAATAAAAATGACGAACTTTTAATCTAAATTCTTGGTGCACAATCAGTGAAGATATCTTTATTTTTTCAGATAAATTAATCATCAATATCATATTCTTCGATATTATTAGTTTTTTCATCTTCTATCAAATATTCTGTTAAGTCAATATTTTCATAATTACTTTCTTTTTCATCATCAACAAACTTCTGTGAGCATAACTGGACTTCCACTAACGATAGATTATGCTGAATCAATTCTATTCAAAGATAATACTTGATTATTACCCAATGCATTAGGTATAATAGGAATTGAACCAATCTCATCATTTTTATGACACATGTCATTTGTAACCTCTAGCATATCATACACTTGGTGAGCTTGACTGGCTAAAACATATGGCTCTTTGGTCTTCAATTTGCGATTACTATTGATAAGAAAAAATTCATATTTATCTTCTTTGTATCCTTTTCCTTTAGAAGTTACGTCCCACCAATCACGTTTAAATAAAACAATATTGTTTCTACCAAAATAACTCAATTCAACAATATCTGTTAAGACACCAAAATAATTTAAATTACCTGCAATCTTATCGCTTGTAACCAAAATTTCACTATTTTGGAATTTTAATTGCATATCACGATCTTTTGTGGTAAACCTCTACCCATTTATAAGATAACTTATATATCGTAAAACATGTTTATTAGGTCCACAAGCCAAGTCAAATAATGATTCAGATATACTTTCTTCTTTATTCTTTTTCAATAGTGTAATCTATTTAAAAAAATTGTATAAAGTATTTATAAGATAACTTGTATGCTAAAATTGTATAATAAATAGACAAATATATAAAATATACTTACATGCTTTTTAAACCATTGGTAAAATTCATTTTCATGTCTTTGTTCCACATTTTGTGAGTTTGCTTTGACTAATTCTTCCTTTTGTAATCTAGTCATTTAAACATAATAAAAAAATTATAGTCAGTGAATTAAATATAATTACAATAAATATATGAATAAATAATTTCAGAAAATCACTTACTCAATAAATGGTGAGACTTCATCGCAATTTTTGAAAATATAGATTCTAGCTTGTTCCCATGCTACTAAACTTAGCTAAACATACTTTTTTCCATGTAATGGTTTGCCAAATTGTGAAAAAATGTCCAACTTTGATTTGTTACACTCGTCAAAATCACCTTCATAATTTCATCCACATCTATTTAATCTTGTCTCAACTCCATACAAATACCTCAAAAAAAAAATGCAAACATTCTTCTGCAATATATGCTTCAACAATAGATCCCTCCGAGCAAGCTTTATTTCTGACATATGATTTAAGCCTACGCAAATATCTTTCAACAGGATACATCCAACGATACTGCACTGGTCCAGCCAACTCAAGAGCGCTCTTTGCTTTATGGCTTACAGGAGTACTTGACTAGCCTGCTTGATTAATCTTACAGTTCTTGAATCAGCTCTTAGGTAATAATTCATTATGCTTAACACAGGGGGTTAGGGCATTGCAAATAAAAAATTGAAAAAAAGGATTGAGAGAGGAGATAAAGGGATTTGGCTCTGCAGATGATTTTCAGAAGAAAGATAGCATTCTCTACTTCTATCATTGGTGCTTTCGTATATATGGGGCTTTTTGGTATAAAAGATGATCTTAACTATAAAAAAAAAATAAGAGAAGGTTGAAGCTTATAGGTTGTGTCCTAAGCGCATAGAAGCTCCCATCATGCTACTTCCATTATGTGCTTAACACATGCGAGTTGAGCACGCTCTATAAATAAAGGTCGACCATTCTTATCTAATTGAAAGGCTAATTCGTGATAGATGAGTGGGCGAGATAGAAATGGGAGTCGTGAAAGAATTAGGTTCGAGTCCCATAGCCCAGTGTGTCAAAATAGAATGATTAGGTCGACCAGACCAAATCATTTTACTTTATTTTTTTGTATATCGCTCTGTGAACAACGAGCAAAAGAGCACAAAAAAGTTCCTATGGTTTTCTTCCTCATTCTGATTTTGGTTTTCGATCGTGGATCTTGGTTCGCCTATTTTTGCTATAAAAAAAAAGGATCGCTATAACGCCCTGAATTTTGGTAATATTAATTATTATTATTTATATATATATTTTTGTGTGTGTGTGTGTGTGTGTAATGAGTGCCTAAGTGCAAGTGTGGTACTAGACCATTCTCGCTGCAGCGACAGGATTTTTGTTGTAGTGAGAGGGCCCTGGAGGAAGAACTAAAACTGTCTCTTTCTTGCTGTAGTGAGAAGCGTCTCGCTGTAGCGAGTTAGCGACATTTTAAGGTGCATTTCTAGGTACGGTCTCGCTGTATAAATCAGAATGCAATTTTCTCTGATTTTTCCACTGTAGCGAGAGGGCATATCCTCGCTGCAACGAGAATATCTCGCTGTAGTGAGATTCTGTAGAAACCAGAATGTAATTTTCTCTGATTTTTTTTACTGTAGCGAGAGGGCGTGTCCAGAAAAGGATTTAAAGGGGTTAGGGTTTGGGGAGAGTTATTTCTCCATCTCCCTTCAAAATTCCTTTGATCCCCTCGTTCCCAAAGTCTTATTCCACCGATTAATTACCTCCAAAGCAGTTCGGGAGCGAGATTGGAGCTTGAATTTGTGTGAGGAACGCTTGGAGGTGAGTTTTAAACGGTTAGAGTATTTTTTTTCCTTCCCTTTCTTTGTTCTTGGTGATTTTTGGGGTTCTCATGAAATTCTTCCATGTGTTTAGGCCGAAAGTCGTGTGAGAAGCATTTCCGTAGTTGAGTACGTACGTGGGTCTTCAATCCAAGGTAAGGGGAGACTCTATCCTACTCCTTTTATGTGTGATTTGCTGATATTTTCTGTGATATTATGATGTGGCTGAGTAGAGGGTAGGAAATTACTGAGATATGTGATGTGGGCACTTGTGCCGTTTATATATATGTGTATATCTGAATGAACATTGTGAAAATGTGGGCCCAAGGGCCGTGTAATATAAATGGAAATAGGCTAGGAGCCGTGTGGCATGAATAAATTGTGGACTATGTGCTGTGTGTGCTGTAAAAATGAAATGTGGGCCTAGTATCGTATAGTTGAACAAATATAGGCTAGTGTCGTGTACTGTTAAATGTGGGCTATGTGCCGTATATTGAAATGTGTGTGACTAGGGCATAGTAACGCCGCTGTAATGTGCTATGAATAGTTTAGCAATACATTGGGGATGTGGGAGATGAGGATGGTAGAAATACCTTGGGGAAGAGGGAGTGGTGGTGACACCGACTGCAAAACAGGTGTACCATGGGCCACATACTCTCTTCCTAACTAAACCTTTGACTGGTATCTTTGCTGAGCGACCCGTGACTGCCCACGTGATATCCGTGAGGCGAGGGTAACCAGCGACCATTCATGGTGTAAATCTATGATCACAGTACTATAGTGAGTGTGGCTGGTATGCGTATGCATGGATTTGTGTTTTGTACTTATGGATGTGAAATTCTGCTTGTGATTGTGTTTGTTTAATGTATTGGAATATTCTAGAGGTGAGACTCTACTTTTATTTTGTGTTTTGGGTAGTGTAGAGTACTCACCCTTACATTCATTTTTCAGGTAACTAAGACGATCAACACCGGGCTCATTGAAGGGACTGATGGATTGTTATAAGACTTAGAATTTATTTTGAAAACGTTGTAATTGAACTAGTTTTGTAGCAGTTATTTGATATTAAGTTGTAACCCTTCACTTATTTCAAAATCTTTTATAAAAATTTGGTTATCGGATTTGTGAAATTATTATTTAATTAAAATTAAATTTAAGGTGTTACAATTTTGATATCAGAACAATTCATCCAAACCGGACTGGGGTATTGGGCTGAAGCGTCCAAGATAAGTGTTGATTGTTTTGTTTGCCTGAATTATAAATGTATTATTGATTTGATGTGCTGGACTGTGACTGTTAAATTATGTAGCTTATGCATGATAGAAGACCCCCTAGGTTCTCAAGGGGACCATATTCAGGCTCGAATAGTTCTTAATCCCAAGGGAGTTCTTCTCAAGAAAGGAGTAGTGGGAGTGGCTCAGGAACGAGTTCTTTCAGAGGACAGCTTAAATGCTTGAAGTGTGAAGGACCACACATGGTGAATGACTGCCCACAGCTGAGAATTACTTGCAACAACTGTGGGAAGTCAGGACACATTGCCAATGAGTGCTGGGCCACCAAGAGGAGCGGTAGTGCAAGTGCAGCTCAGAGGCCAGAATCAAGAGGAAGAATAGGGCCAAGTTCGGGGCAGAAGCCGAGCATTCCTAGTCGAGTCTTTGCTATGAGTGGGGTAGATGCTTCACAGTCAGAGGAACTGATTCAAGGTAAATGCATTATTAAGGGTCGATTGCTTGATGTGTTGTTTGATTTGGGTGCTACACACTCCTTTATATCTGTAGACTGTGTGAAGAGTCTGAATTTGTATGTGATAAAATTGTCGTGTGATGTTGTGTTTACTACTCATACGGGTAAATCGACTATGATGTCATGGGTATGTTTGGGGTGTTCTATGATAGTACAAAGGAGGGAATTTGAGGCGGATCTGATTTGTTTATCTCTTTCCCAATTGGAGGTAATTCTGGGAATAGGTTGGCTTGATGCCAACCATGTGCTGCTGGACTATAGGGAGAAGACTTTGATCTTTAGTGTGACAATGGCAGAGGTTCCAAGGCTTATGAGTCAAGGTGCATAGGAGAACACGGTGAACGTCAAGGCTTTCATGGTTATATTTTTAATGGAAGCCGAAAGTATAGTGGAGCTGGAGTATATTCCGGTGGTGAGGAATTTCTTAGAGGTGTTTCCTGAAGATATTTCTGAGTTAACGCCTGAGAGGGAGATAGAGTTTGCTATTGACCTCATTCCAGGAGCAAGCCCGATTTTTATGGCACCTTACAGGATGTCACCAATGGAGTTGGCGAAGGTCAAGAAGCAAGTAGAAAACCTATTGCAAAAACAGTTCGTGAGTCCGAGTGTGTCACCATGGGGAGCACTAGTGCTCTTGGTTAAGAAGAAAGATGGAAGCATGAGAATGTGTGTAGATTATCGGCAACTGAATAAGGTAACGGTCAATAACAAATATCCACTTCCAAGAATCGATGATTTGATGGACTAATTAAGAGGAGCAGCAGTGTTCTCAAACATTGACTTGAGATCAGGATACCATCAAATTTGAGTAAAGTATGCAGATGTACCTAAGACAGCGTTGAAGACGCAGTATGGTCACTATGAATATTTGGTGATGCCATTTGGGGTGACCAATGTGCCTGCAGTGTTCATGGACTATATATCTTCCACGAGTTTTTGGATAAGTTTGTGGTGGTGTTCATTGACGACATCCTCATCTATTCAAAGACTCAGGAAGAGCATGCTGAGCATTTGAATACTGTCTTGCAAATTCTGAAAGAGAGACAGTTATATGCAAAATTCTCCAAGTGCGAATTCTGACTGACAGAGATCCAATTTTTGGGACATGTAGTGTCGAAAGAAGGAATCATGGTAGACCCTGCAAAGGTAGAAGTAGTGGCTGAGTGGCCGAGATCGACGAATGTGACAGAGGTGCACAGTTTCCTTGGATTGGCGGGCTATTATAGGAAATTCATTGAGGGATTTTCTAAAATAGCGTTGCCCTTAACGAAGCTAACTCGCAAGGGAAAGGAGTTTAAGTGGACCAAGGGGTGTGAAGCTAGTTTCTTGAAGCTGAAGATAAGGCTGACTTCGGCGCTAGTGTTAGCGCTGCCCAACCCAGAGTGAAAGTTTGATGTGTATTGTGATGCATCCGGGCAAGGACTTGGTTGTGTTTTGATGTAAGACGGGCGAGTGGTTGCCTATGTCTCAAGACAGTTATGCCCTCATGAAGTCAACTATCCAACTCACGATCTGTAGTTAGCCGCAGTGGTTTTTGCTCTTAAGGTATGGAGGCATTACCTATATGGGGTGAGGTTCGAAGTGTTCAGCGACCACAAAAGCTTGAAGTATCTATTTGATCAAAAGGAACTGAATATGCAATAGAGGAGATGGATGGAATTTTTCAAGGACTACGACTTCACATTGTCTTACCACCCTGGCAAGGTAAATGTGGTAGCCGATGCGTTGAGCCAGAAATCATTGCACGTGACAGCAATGATGGTGAAAGAAATGGAATTAATTGAAGAATTTTGGGACATGAATTTGGCCATGGAGGTGAGGCCGAGGAGTTTATATCTCGGAGCGACAACGATTCACAACGACTTTCTGGCGTACATCCGAAATGCTTAACAAAGAGATGTCTTCCTGCAAGACATGATGAGACAGAAGGATGAGAGAAAGGACTTAGAGTTCCACTGTGATGAGAATGGGGTAATTAAGTTCTGGAATCGAGTGTACATTCCTCAAGTGGATGAGCTGAGACAGATGGTGCTTGAGGAAGCGCATAAGAGCAGGATGAGTATTCACCCCAGTACAACTAAAATGTATCAGAATCTTTGGAAGAGTTTTTGGTGGAATGGAATGAAGATGGATGTGGCTGAATATATGGCTAGATGCCTAACTTGCCAAAAAATGAAGATAGAACACCAGCGTCCACCTAGGTTGTTACAGCAATTGAAGATCCCTGAGTGGAAATGGGATAATATTTCCATGGACTTTGTTTCTGGACTGCTAAGATCAGGAACAACCATGATGTCATCTAGGTGATAGTGGATCGATTGAACAAGGCTGCACACTTTCTACCGATCAACATGAAGTATAAGTTGGAAAGACTTGCAGAGTTATATGTGCGGGAGATAGTCACGCTGCATAGATTGCCAACTAGGGTGGTGTCAGATAGAGATCTGAGGTTTACCTCGAGGTTTTGGGGGAGCCTGCAACGGGCATTGGGGACTAAATTGAGATTGAGCTTGGCTTATCACTCACAGATTGACGGTCAAACTGAGCGAATCATCCAATCCCTGGAGGACTTGTTGAGGGCTTGTGTGCTTGAATAGTAGGAAACTTGGGAAGAATGCCTGCCGCTAGTGGAATTTACGTACAACAACAATTACCATGCTAGTTTATAGTTTTCTCTGATTTTTTTGCTGTAGCGAGAAGGCATGTCCAGAAAATGATTTAAAAAGGGTTAGAGTTCGGGGAGAGTTATTTCTTCCTCTCCCTTCAAAATTCCTTTGGAGCTCGAATTTGTGTGGGAAACGCCTGGAGGTGAGTTTTAAACTGTTAGAGTTTTTGTTTTCCTTCACTTTCTCTGTTCTTGGTGATTTTCAGGGTTCTCATGGAATTCTTCCATATGTTTAGGTTGAAAGTCGTGTGAGAAACATTTCCGTAGTTGAGTTCGGACGTGGGTTTTCAATCCAAGGTAAGGGAGGACTCTACCCTACTCCTTTTATGTGTGATTTGCTGATATTTTGTGTGATATTGTGATGTGACTGAGTAGAGGGTAGGAAATTGCTAAGATATGTGATGTTGACACTTGTGCCGTTTATACATGTGTATATCTAAATGAACATTGTGAAAATATGGGCATAAGGATGGAAATAGGCTAGAGGCCGTGTGGCATGAATGAATTGTGGACTATGTGCTATGAAAATAAAATATGGGCCTAGTGCCGTATAGTTGAATAAATATGGGCCTAATGCTATGTACTGTTAAATGTAGGCTATGTGCCGTATATTGAAATGTGTGTGATTGGGGCGTAGTAGCGCTTTTGTAATGTGCTATGAATAGTTCAGCGATACATTGGAGCTGTGGAAGATGAGGATGGTAGAAATACCTTCGGAAAGAGGGAGTGGTGGTGACACTGACTGCGAAACTAGTGCACCACGGGCCACACACTCTTTTCTTGACTAGACCTCTGACCACTATCTTTGCTGAGCGACCCGTGATTGCCCACGTGTTATCCGTGAGGCGGAGGTAACTGGCAAACATTTATAGTGTAAATATGTGATCACAGTACTATAGTGAGTGTGGCTGGTATGCGTATGCATGGATTTGTGTTTTGTACTTATGGATGTGAAATGCTACTTGTGATTGTGTTTGTTTAATGTATTGTAATGTTCTGGAGGTGGGACTCTTCATTTATTGTGTGTTTTGGGTAGTGTAGAGTACTCATCTTTACATTCATTTTTCAGGTAACCAAGACGATCAGCACCGAGTTCAGTAAAGGGACGGATGGACTGCTATAGGACTTAGAATTTATTTTAAAAATGTTGTAATTGAACTAATCTTGTAGTAGTTATTTGATATTAAGTTGTAACCCTTCACTTATTTCGAAATCTTTTATAAAAATTTGGCTATCTGATTTGTAAAATCATTATTTAATTGAAATTAAATTTAAGGTGTTACAATCTTTCTTCAAACCTAACGTGATAGTTTTCTATCATAGGTTAAATGCTTCTATAGATAAGGCGGAGCGTCCTTGGTTAATTCTTTCAGAACTCAGTTGACTGCTTCTATAGATAAGGCGGAGCGTCCTTGGCTCAGCATTATAGCACATAGGGCTTCGGCGCTACTACAGCGCTTCGCTAACTCGAAGCGCCTCGCTATGAGAATCTAGCTTCGCTAACGCTCGGCTAAGTCTTGAACCTTCGCGCGTTCGCTTTCTCAGTAGCAAAAGCGCTTCTCTTTGCCCCTTAAGTAGAAGGACAAGAATGAGATTTTTTGTTTAATTGCTCCCGCTTCCTCGCATCTGCGCTCGTCAAGCCAACTTTCCTTTTTGGGAGGTGAAACTGCGGTTGAAGCTGTCATTTCGAAATGACAGCTTCGAATATATATATAATATATTATTACACGGTCACGGTTATCCCGGACTGCGTTCCGGAAAAAGTGGCCTACTTGAAATGAAAGAAAGGGCGAGCACTCTTGTGTTTCAACCCCACTATCACTATACTATTCATAGTTGTGGGGCACTGTGTACTTACAGCCTCTACGATAAGCAAGTGAATAGGGCCAGTGCGTGGCAAACAAAACGGTTCATTAAACCATTTCTTGCTTCAACCTCCTAAATAGGAAGAGGGGTACTTTACAAATAGGGAATAATTGCTTCGCACCTGACTGTGATAGCTCTCTCGATACCTTTTTGGAACTTTGTAAATAGTGGCCACTTTCCAATCGCTAGAGCGTTTTCCCAGTGCGCGGAGCCCCAACGAGGAAGGTGTTAGTGGTTTATCATTGGGTCAATAATGCTAATCCCTCTTTTTGTGCTACTCCTACTCCTAGGGCGGGAAGAAGATAAGAAAACGCGAAGCGTTCTATTGGTTTCCTAACTTGTTGCTTCTAAAGGCTGCCCTCTTTCAGTTGGATGTTGGTCCAGCAACCCAATCTAAAAAAAGGGAAAAAAGGCCTTGTCTAGGTTGGAGCTATGAAGCTTACCTTCATATTATGAAAAGGCCTTTTGTTTTGTTTAGGGCTTACTTAGTGCTTGTGCTAAGGTTTTAGCTCAACCCGCTAACAAGCCCCTACTTTCCTCTATTAGAGAAGGTAGGGGAAAGCCTTGGTAAAGTAAAGCGTTAACGCATAAAATTTCTTTTAAGTTAAGGCGCGCATCCTCTTGCTGGGAGAGGGGCTAATGCCACTCGCCCTAATGAATAAACAGGAGAGGGGTGAAGCTTGCTTACTTGTTAGAGTAAGGGGAAAGGGCTTTTTCAGCTGGTGCGCTAACGCGCACTTCCGTTTTCCCTTTACTAGTAGGGGGTCCCGTGGTTCCTATGCTGCTGCATTTTTTGGTCTTTTTCTTTTAATGCTTTGACCTGAAGCGATAACTTCTAGCTAATTTTGTAGGATCAACACCATTCGAAGGTGGGTAGCCTACCCCACCTAGAACAGTTATATTTGACTGAGCTTACACTGTCCCCCCTCAGCTCACCCTAGCCCCGGGCCTTTTGCTCTTCTAACGTAAGCTCCAAGGCTTCACACCAAGTCTTCACTGACAGAATATGCATGCTTAAGTAGGGTCAGGCGGAACCGTTGTTGCCTGATGGGAACTCCCCCCATATTGCTATCAATGTCTTCATGTCGCACGACCTCTTAACATTACACCACTGAATCCCCAATCCTTTGCTTGCTGTGCAGTGACAGTCCCAATATCCACTAATCGTTGTTTCCAGATACGGTTGCCGGTTGACATCTCTTCTAATTCGTCGATACGAGAAGCAAATTGTTGTGTGAAGGAATCAATATCTCGACATAAGCCAAGACCCTCGCTTCCAAGTATTCATCATAGCTCTCTTGACGTGGAAGGAAGACAGGTACTTGTTTGGTTGAAGACTTTGTTTTCTTTGGGCATGATTATGCCTTATATCGAGCTTCTCTGATGTTGATAGGTCCCCGGATGGGGTGTGAAAACATCGTTTCTTTGTTCACTTCGTAAGAGCGTGATCAAGATCAATCCCTTGAGTCGTACAAGCCCATTAGTTGATTAGCTCTCTAGGGCAGCAAGGGAGCTTCCTTCTTTCTCCCTAAGCGTAAGCGCTATCGCTATCCGTTAACACCACCCACCATTACCCGCGCACCCTATCTTCTATCTTCATTCTCAATAGGAGTTCCCTGTTGGGAAGTGAGTTCCATCTCTCAACATAATGTAGCAAGATTCTATCCCGTAATAGCTTCTTCATGGCATTACCAGTCCTGCTGTTGATTGGGTCGCATCTGAATTAGCTGTCAGCTGAATGTTGCTAGCTGGTGCTAACCCGTTAGCTCGCTCTTACTTGCTAGTGAGTCAAATTCTTTCAAGATCCCGTCTTCGGACTACTTCTTTTCATTCTTAGTTCGATCCATATCTACCACATATGCTTGATCTGCCAGAAATTCCATATCAGAGAGATTGACTGCGCCCAAACCAAAGGGCTTCTTCTTTCTTTCCCAAGGCCATGAAAAAAGCTGCATCCGCTTCGGTCGCATTAGAATAGATTGAAGAGTAGGTCCCATTGGCTCTCGCCTAGGAGTAGTACCTCCCTTCCCTTTCCCTCGCCCGCGCCCCATTTCATCTTTTCTTTTGAAACTCGCTACCCATCGCTAGGAAGTCAAATTCTTTTTTAATTAGTTCGCCGGAGTAGCCTCTCTCGAGGGAGTTTGTCCCTAGATTTCCTGATTCAGAAAGGTGAGCACAGCACATGGCCTTCTTTATAGATTCGTTTGTCCCATGCATCGCTACTAGTCTTCATTCTTGATTCCTAAGCTCGCTCTCGCTCTGGAGTAGTACCACCTCCGACCCTCGTCCCATACTATTGAGTTTCTTCGGTCCGAAGAGCCCTAGTAGTCAAATTCTTCTTCCATTCTATGGGGCATGATTATAGCTTATATCGAGAGTTTCAGTTGTTGATGAAATAGGTTCCCACCTTTGTCTATCTCAGAACACCTATGTCAAGCAATGGGGAAAAAGTCTGCTGCTTCATCAAGGAAGCGATCCAAAGGCATCCACAAGCATCTGGAATTGGAAGGGAGCTCGGTCGGAAAGGAAGCGAATTCTTTTTATGCCGGTCAGCGCCTAGTGAGTCTCTTCCTTCATCCCGGGAAAAAGGGAAGCCCTATATAGTATAGATAAAAAAGTGCTTCATCTGCGATCTCCGATCTTTCTTCCCTGAAGCTCAAGAGGGGGCTAGGCATCTCCAATCAGTGTTCTGAGCAAACTCCGCATCTTTTCTCTGCGCTTCACGTAGGGTTTGGGAGGAGTGGTTCCAAGGGATCCTATGCCAAAAGCTCTTTCAATTCGATTGGCTTTGCCACCTAGGCGTAGGCGCAAATCAAGCAAAATCAAAGAAAGGGTCGCTCCTCTTGCTTAGCGCTACGTACGGGTCAAAAGAGAAAGAATGAAGCGAGATTAGCTGCGAGAGCAGCAAGGCTTCAATATAGGTAATCAAAGGACTAAAAGATGAGTGATCCATCTGACTAAACCGCGGAGGTAGAGCTAATCAAGATGAAGAGTAAGGGTTGGCCTCTTGGCCGAAGATGCGAACGATAAGAAAAGACTTTGTGCCATGGATGCAGCCGATTTGAATGCCAATTGTACGAAAATCGTTTCAGTAATGAATGGGGACGATGCGGTAAAAGATCAACATCTAAACCTGAACTCACTTCCAGGGCTAGGGATAAGATTATTTACGAAAAGACTCATACACCTTGTACATGCCAGAGAAGAAGCGGGGAAGCCTTATTCAATCAACTACAACCTAGCAATAAGAAGAAGGACAGGCCTGCACCTAGGAAGAAATCCAAAACGTCGAGGGGGCTCACAACCTATTCTTTTTATTTATTACACAATGAGTTGTGGACATAGTCAACCTCCTACTAAGATAAGAGAGGGAGACCCATCTCCAGGAAAGGGGAAGCGACCTACCCTTAAGAGCTAGGAGCACTCTTAGGCGATCCTGCTTATTCACGTGAGCAAACTAGATCCCGTGGGGACAAGAACAAATGGCGCGAATGAGCAAGCAGCCTTCTTTATTGAGCGGGAAGTACAGGAAAGGCCCTGCTAGGTCTAGACTAACAAAGCCCAACCTTTTCATTAGCTGCTGGAGAAAGAAAGCGTAGGGTGTGGTCTCTCAATAGACTCAATTAGGTAGTCCTGGGGCCCTCTTAGCCGAGCTCTTTTATTAATATGGGGTACCTTTATCTCAACTTTCAGTACAGGGCTGCTATCCATAGCCTACCTAACAACAACCCGAACCACCCCTATTTTTTAGTTATTAACAGCAGAGCCCCGGAGCTCGTTTCAGTGAGGTCAAAAGTACACCACACTGTCCCCCCACTCTAGCAAGGCGGGAAGGTAAAGGTACTAAACCCGAAGAAGGCAAAGCAAATTTGGACAGCTAGGACCGATAACACCGGACTGCTAACAAGGAGCGGGCAGCAAGGAGGAGTCAGAGTTTTAGGAGTTGAGAAAGAAGGTGTTACGGCATCTTCACTCTTCGGTCAAGAACTCGCTCCTCACGCTGTATTGGTTCAATGGGGCAGGGATAAGCGAGTCCCAGACCAAGGATCCTTTAGCCGCTCCGTTCGGGCCTCTCACCCGAAGCTAAGAGCCCTAGCTAAGTGAGCGCAACAGTTTAGACTCAACCATAATATGTAATTTTGGGATGCTGCGGGAGTGCACGGTGCCCGGGTAGACGAACCGGCGGGACGTTGCCATTGGCCCTTCCTGTATAGGATTGCCTTTTCGGACAGGAAATCGTACAGGCCCAGAAGCTCATAGTCGCACACCAACCAAAGACTAAACTAAGGCAGCTATTGAGGAAGGAGGAGGGGACATCAAATGGATTCGAGTTTTCAAAGAAAGAACTTGCAGAGGTTCGATTCCTCTTGGATGTTGTTAAGCCAAGAGCGCCGCATGCGCGAAATGAGAGCTAGAGGAATGGGAAGACAAGAGAATGCCCGGGTTCTCCATCTATAAGCCTCGGAATAATGGCAGTTAGTTGCTCTCAATGACGAAGTCTCGAAACAAAATGTAATATGGGTTGAATGTGATTCTAAGGATGCTATTTTCTTAGTAGCTAATGTTTAAAGTAGTGTCCATCTGTTATTCTTAATCATTGATAAAATTAGATACCTCCTTATGAGAATTAAGTTTGTTAGGCTGAGCCATGTTTTGAGAGAGGCCAACTAATGTGCTAATTAGCTGGTTAAGCATGAGTCTGAGGATGATATGTCTTCTTATTTTACTAGGACTCCTCCTTCCCTCGATCCTCTGCTAATGCTTGATTCTTTAAGAGTTTCTTGACCTAAAGTGTTTGCCTAAATTTATGTGTTATTTTGAGCTTTTAACCCTGTTTAATAAAAAAATAAAATCAAAGTGATTATTTATTTTTTTTAAATATTAAAAATATATGAAAGTTTTTCACTGTTACAACGTACCTATTTTATTATTCATAAGTCACGAATCACAACAAGTTATTAAATTAATACTATATCCAATGCTAGCTACGAGTTTGTGTTTAGTGCTCAACTTTTTTATTTTGTATAACTTATTCGTCGCCCAACAAATGATGTTGTCGAAATAAATGTTGGCTTTGAAATCGAAAAAGTTACGAGTTTTTGGTTTGTTTGTTCGAGGATTCAACTACCACTAGTGGAATTTTAATACTTATTGACTGTATTTCCACATTTTGAACGCCTAATGATGGTTACTTCAATCTTAAACAAACAGGTTATTTCCAACGAATCATTATAATTAAAATAAATCATTATAATTAAAATTTTTTCATTATATGAAAAATATTAATTAATAATTACTAATTAACAAATATATTGACACTTTTATTATTTTATTTTTCATAAAATTTTAAAATTTTCTTCAACGTTAGGATTTTTCCTTTAAATCTCAGGTTTTAATTACTTTGAAATTTTTATATGAAAATTTAAATCTTTAAAATCTTAATCACTATGTTTTCAAAATTAATTATTTTTAAGTTTTCTAAATTTAGTTATTTATTTTTATTTATTTAAATCAATTATATATACTTATCTTGTGATTATATTTTTCATTTTCATTTTAAGTTTTACTATAGTTAAAGTATATTTTTATAAATTTTTCGAATGATAATATGTTTTCTCGGCTACAAAAAATTAATTTTATATAAAAAAAGTTAGTAAGTGAAAATTTATTTGTATTTGGGTATTCTTTTAATTAAAATTTAATTTTTTTGTCCTCGATTAATTTAAAGTTAAATAAACTAATTTTAAAATTTTGAATATAATCAAGTTATATATATATAAAATCTAAATTATATATTTAGAGTGAAGATCAAGTTAATAAAGGAATAATTTTTATTAATATTAATCCACTTAATAATTTTTAAAATATTAAATTTTATTAATAAAATCATATATTAAATAAAAAATTTATATAAATAAAAAATTAATTAGTGCATTATTAAAAAATTATTTAAACGTATAATATACTTATATAAAATATAATTAAATATTGAATTTAAAATTATATTTATTTTTAGTCTAAATTATAGAATCTTCGGCTAAAGTTTAATATTTAATATAATTATATTCACATAAATTCAAACTCAATATAAAAAATAAAGTTAGAATAATTTGACGTGCTTAACAATATTTAAAATTATATGTTTACAAATAGTTTAATTTATTTAAAACTTAACATGCACTGTTAATATATTAAAAACACATTATTTATTTAAATTGATAAAATTTAATATTAATCAGAATTTATTAAGTAAAATAAATTTAATAAAAAATAACTTAATCTCCATTTATACATTTGTATTAGAACATATTTTTTTTATTAGCAAACACGCAATACAGTTTTGTTTCATTCCATTTTCTTATAATAAATTGAAATTGATGAGCTCAGTTTTTATATATTTTAATTATATTTAATGATTTAAAAATATTTTATTCAAAATGTTTTAATTTAAAACTAAACAAATGCTTACTAATTAATAAAAACAACTTTTAAATCTTAAAAAAAATGTTAAAATCCAAACTAATTTATTTATTTAATTAAAAATAATTTAATCATATTTTAATCCTTACACTTAATTTATGCGTAGTTTTATTTTCTTTTAATTAAATTAAAATAATCATAATCATTAAAACAAGATAATAATAAAAAAATCAACCAAAAAAAGTAAACAACTAAAATTAAAATATTTAAAAAGGCAATGCAAATGGATTATTCTGTCTCATTATCTTTCCTTCGGACAGACGCTGTCTTGACTTCCCTCCTTTCTCTAATTCCCAGAGAAAGAGACTCTCCACCGTCCTTCCTTTTCTTTCTCTCGTTCTGTCCGTTAAAGAAGAAGCATAACACGGATCCTGACTCGTTAGACAAGCCCGAGTCAGCAACTCATGGCGCGGGTACCCACTCACGTTATCGGCACCCTCTCCCTAATCCTACACCTCATAGCCGTCGCCGGCGACACCGTGCTCCTCCATAACCCCCACCATGCCTCTCGCCCTGCCATGGTTCTTCCCTTATACCTCTCAGCACCCAATTCCTCCACGTCAGCACTCGATCCCCGTCGCCAACTCCACGGATCGGAGTCCAAACGCCACCCTAACGCTCGTATGAGTCTTCACGACGATCTCCTCCTGAACGGGTAAACATCTTCCGTCGTCGCTGCTCGCACTTTTCTTCTTCGTGTATTTTTCAAATCGAATTCGGTGATTCGAGATTCATGTGTTTTTTGTGTATATTTCTCGGCGAATTGAATGGTTTAGGTACTACACGACGCGGCTTTGGATCGGTACACCTCCGCAGATGTTTGCTCTTATTGTTGATACGGGGAGTACCGTTACGTATGTTCCGTGCTCCACGTGCGAACAGTGTGGCAGGCACCAGGTAATGCTTGACTCCGTTTCTTCTTCCTTTTTTTTTTTTTCAATTTTTCTTAGTACATAATAATATTTACGTATATTTGGATGATGTGTGCTTAGGTTGATTATCTGTTGCTTTTCACTGATGGATCTTACCTTGACAAGTTATTTGGATGCCTATTTGTTGCAAATGGAAAAACGAAAATTAAATTGTATAGAAGAGCTGTTATTGTGTTGTAGATAGGATGATGACTCGTGATTGTGAGGGCATAAGGCAGTTTGGTTTGTGGTCTAGGCTTTTGCAAGTATTGATGAAGGCAGCGGGATGGTTGGTGAGAGTGTAAACTGAAAGGTGTCAATTGGACGACTGAAGATTGATAGGATATTTGGATACAATAAAAGATTAGATACTAATAGTAATGTACTTCGTTTCATTCTTCCATTTTTTTCTCATCGCAAGCACACCCTCAATGGGGGGTTAAGCTGGCAACTTATTTGGCTTTCTGCTTCCCCTTGCCTTGATATTCATTACCCAAGTTATTTAGTAGGTTAACATCCGGCCTTTGAAACAAACTCATTAGCTAAACATGACGTCCTTGTGTGAATTTATAATTGTGTCCTTACTTTATGATGTATATTTTTATTAATTTTAGAAATAATTCAATAATTTTTATTTGATTCTCATGCCTGTTTGAGACCTTGATGTTGTAGATGCATTAACCTATTTGAAGGCCATCATGTAATTTAAACCTTCAGAAGAGATTTCAGAGTAAAATAGATTGTTCTATTTTCATAAAAAAGTGAGGACTACAAAAAAGCCTATATAAGCTATGCTGCTAATGCACGTGCATTACATAGATTGCTCTAACCTGTTTGATTTCCATCTCTATTAATGCGGTGGACAAATTATGCTTCTGTGTTTCTGGATACCATTTATTTTATGTAGAAAGATATGTAAAATATGAATTTGTTTCAAACTCATTGTATCTATGCATGTGTATGTTATTACATATCCAATTTATTGCAAATGGATGGGATTGTGATTTTAACTGGACTCAAGAGAGATGTAAATGGATAATTTTGTTTAGAAATTTTTGTACCTATGCATGTGGAAGTTGTTACCCATTCACTTTATCTGAAGTATATTGGATTTGTGTGTCCAATTTTGTTTAAACAGGACCCAAAGTTTCAGCCAGAATCTTCAAGCACCTATCAACCTGTCAAATGCACATTGGATTGCAACTGTGACAATGACAGGATGCAGTGTGTGTATGAGAGACAGTATGCTGAAATGAGTACTAGCAGTGGTGTCCTTGGTGAGGATGTCATATCCTTTGGAAATCAGAGTGAGCTTGCCCCACAGCGTGCTGTTTTTGGCTGTGAAAATGTTGAGACTGGTGATCTTTATAGTCAGCATGCTGATGGCATAATGGGTTTGGGCCGTGGAGATCTTAGTATCATGGATCAACTTGTTGACAAAAATTTAATTAGTGATTCATTTTCACTATGCTATGGTGGAATGGATGTTGGTGGGGGTGCAATGGTTCTTGGTGGCATATCTCCTCCATCAGACATGATCTTTGCATATTCAGATCCTGTGCGCAGGTGTGTATATCAAAATTCTTATCTTGTGGAAATGAGATGTAATGCATTTTATTAACAAATGCATTTTATTAATCTCACACATTTACTCTAGTTTCGGGGTGGCGACAGTCCATATTACAATATCGATTTGAAGGAGATACATGTTGCGGGGAAGCGACTGCCTCTAAACCCAAATGTTTTTGATGGGAAACATGGTACTGTCTTGGATAGTGGTACAACCTATGCTTACCTACCAGAAGCAGTATTTCTTGCTTTTAAAGATGCTGTAAGTTCTTTCATTAATATCTTCATATGAAGATTTTGCAGTTGCATTTATTTAGTTTCACCTTCATATTTAAAGCACCTTCTATCATTTTCTAGTTTACGAGTCTCACGTTATCAGGAGTTAGAATAAATTGTTCAATGGGCCAGAATATAATTACATTAGAGACTTGAAGGAAAACCAAAAATTTTTGGCTGTTAAACTGGCCTAACTCAACCCCAAAAACTAGCACAAGGAGAGAGGATTGTCCAAGTCTTATAAGGAGTATCGTGATCATGTTTCTAGCCGATCTGAGATATCTTAATAGAGACCAAGCTATATGCACATATTCTAATAATCATAATGAAAAGTGAAAGGAAAATTTTCAATTTTAAATATTTTGAGGAGGCCTTGACATCTCTACTTTACAAAGAGGAGCTATCTCTGCATGCTGTTGTTTGTGAATCACAATGCAACATTTCTTCTGAACATTGTCTGGCCTTGCTAGGTGATAGGTGGATTTGAAGGATTTGACCACCTTGACCAATTTTTTTGACATTTTTTTATTAATTTCTTGGAGATTTATCTGATTGACTTTGGCAAGTTATTTATATTCTGAGGAGTTATTTTTACCATTTCCAGTACAGTTAAAATCATTGTGTGTAAGACTGTATGGATATCTGATTAAGCTTTGGATGATTTCTCTAATAACTGGTGCAGATTTTGATGCCATGTCTTAAATGTCAACTTTGTAGTGGTTTTTTTGGTGGATTCTAGTTAATGGAATGCTATAATTGATACTGCTAACTTTTTCTGAATGAATTTTAAACGTTTCTGAATCATTATGATTTTCTTTATTTAAATTGGAATAGTAGCTATGCCATACTTTGAAGAATCTCTAATTTGTTGATTGAGTTTCATCAATGGTTTCTATTAATGTGGTCCTAAGAAAATTGGGATATTAAGTATTTAATTTTTCTTTTATCAGTGGGCATAATTTGAAGTGTTTTCTTTTTTCAATATGAAGTGCTAGCAAGTAGCAACAGAATTGTATTATATAGACTTGATGACTCTGATTATGTACTTATTCTGTTTGCAGATATTGAAGGAACTTCAATCTTTCAAGCAAATCAGTGGTCCAGATCCAAATTATAATGATATCTGCTTTTCTGGTGCTGGAAGGTGTGTCTGTTACCTTAATTTAAGGTTCACATCATTCTTCCATTGCAGTTTAATTAACAGTTTGGGTTTTCTTCTTATTCAGTGATGTCTCACAACTCTCTAAAAGCTTTCCAGTGGTTGACATGGTATTTGGAAATGGTCACAAGTACTCACTGTCACCTGAAAATTACATGTTCCGGGTTAGTTATATATATGAGATCATTAGTATCTTTATCTGTGTTTACAGGCTGGTGCAAATTGTTATTAAATCTTACTGATTTCATAATCCCTACTTTTCATGGTGTCATTTTTTATGAAGCATTCAAAAGTGCGAGGTGCTTATTGTTTGGGGATTTTCCAGAATGGAAAGGATCCAACTACTCTGTTAGGAGGTAACTTATTTACTTTTGGGAACTTTATCCATTTTATGCTTTATACTTGGTGCGTAATCATGTTCCTCTCTAATTTTGTATTACATGGCTAGCTTTTCTGGTATAGGTTTCTGCAATTCTTTATGATAATTTTCTTTCATTTTTGTTTGCATAGGTATCATTGTCCGAAACACTCTTGTAATGTATGATCGTGAGCAAACAAAAATTGGTTTCTGGAAAACAAACTGTGCTGAGTTATGGGAAAGATTACAGATATCTGCTGCCCCACCTTCATTGGCTCCAAATTCAGGAGTAAGAAATTCAACTGAAGGATTAGAGCCTTCAGTTGCTCCATCAATGTCTCAACATAATGTAACTCAAGGTATTATAAGTTACTGGTCTTCAATAAAAGTATATACAGAGACATCATCTGTTAACATGGACCAGACAAGATATTGTATATTTCACATAGTTCATCATGCCTTTTGTATGTCTCAAATTAATGCTGATGTATATATGCTCACTGATGACTGATGTGCTTTGATAAACTTAAATGCACAGGTGAACCCCAAATTGCACAAATAACGGTTGTAATTTCATTTAACATCACCTACATGGATATGAAGCGCCACATTACAGAGTTGACTGGACTCATGGCTCATGGTTTAGATGTTAATACTTCCCAGGTTAGAAAATGATTACAACATTGCATGTTACATAATTACATATTTAAGTTCAATAAAAATTTTAATGCAATTAAAAAATGTTGGATTAAAATTTACATGTACATGGCTAGTTCAGGTGGTTAGGATAGATTGGGGATTTTGGTAGGGGTCTTATTTTATGTCTCTTAGCTATGGTGATAACTTTCCAACTATGAAGGCTAGTACTTAGTACGACACAGATAAGATACAGATACAGGGATATGGAGAAAAATTTGAAATTCAAGATACGATACTGCTTAGATACGTTAACATGAATTTAAAGAAATAACATACTTTATACATATACAAAATATTTATAAAGAGATATTGATAATTCATTTATATTAATGTATTATATTTGGATATCAATGATCACATCTTACCAAAAAAAAAAAATACATGAGATCATATTTTTCCTTTGTCTAAGTAACTTAAGTCAAAATATTTTTCCTACTATAAACACAAAAAAATTACATACTTTACCACCCTATTCAAATTAGAATTTCACAAAAGAATTGGTAGTTCTATCCAAAAGAAATATAGAACTATCACAAAAAGAAGGTTCTGCCTTTATACTATTTAATTCTATTTAAACTATATCGAATGATTAGGAGCCATATTCCAGTCATATCTAAGCTGTATTAGGTTAGAAATTAATTTTTAAAAATAAATTAAACAATAGATGCTTTTGAGATAAGTATCTAGATGTATTCGGACACATATCGGTATCGGATACGTGTTTAACACGGATATGTTTGCTGTTTTGAAGTATCTGGGCTTCATAGCTTTCCAAAGTACCTAAACTATTCATTTTCAGCAAAATTTTCACTGTTAATGTGTTTTTACTGTATGCAGGTTCACTTACTAAATTTTACATCTCTTGGAAATGATTCTCTCTCTAAATGGGCTATAACCCCAAAAGCATATGCTGATTACATTTCTAACACTACTGCGATGGTAAGTCAGCATTTGTTGTTTTGCATTTGTATGAAGACTGCCCATTTGATGGTGATTTTCTGTACAGAGTATAATCTCCCGGATTGCTGAACATCGCATGCAACTTCCTGGCACCTTCGGAAGTTATAAATTGATTGATTGGAATGTTGAGCCTCCATTGGAAAGGTAAATTATTTTCTGAAAATGAAAAAACTTTAAATTTGGAATATTATCTGACTTATACCATGTTGTATTTGTTGTGGTTGGCTTATATTGATTCTATATAATTCATGCTTTATATTGTGCATATCTGATCTTGAGCAAATGAAAATGCTTTGATCTTGTGCATGTTTGATAAAACTAGCAGAGAAATTTGCTAAAAAGTTAAAAATCTAGTTAAAAGCTAAAAGGTTAAATGAAAAGGATAGGATAAGCAAATAGGTGAGAGTGAAAGGAAAATTTTCTCTATCTTATTTGTTTCTAACCCGACTGCCCCATGTAATGATTTTTAAACTAATGAATTGGGATAAGATAAGCAAATAGGATCAGCTTATGCTATTCTATCATTCTTATCTTCATCTCCAAATGGACTCTTCAAGTTAGCTAATTGAATTAGGATAAAGATAAAATTGGTTGACAAGTATAAAGTGATTAGCATGTTTGGATTTATGTTTGAATGGATATGAATCCACATTTATTTTAACGCTACTAGTTATACTAGTATTTTTTTTGCGTTAAATTCATGTTTACTAGTTTATTGTGTAACCAAACACACTAGATATTTAATTACTTAACCATAACATGCAATTTAGTCACTATATTTTTAAAAAATTGTCTCTTCATATTTAAATTTATTTGAAATAATTTATCATCTTAAAAAATACTATAATATTTTTTTTTAATTTATTCTCTTTTTTAAATATTTTTATTAAATAAAATGAGATAATATAAATAAATTTATGTTATAATTTTGATGATTTTTTATTATAAATAAATTATATTTGATGAGTAAGAGCGAGAATGCTAGAGGTTTTTGAATATAATAAGGATAAAGAAGGAAAATCCAATAAGACAGTAAAGAGAAAAAAACAAGAGCTTATAAGCTCAAACGCTTTTAAGCTTAGTGAAATAAGCTAACAGCTTTATTTTGTTAAACAACCTTTTAAGCTTGTCATAACTTATTTGCCTTGCCAAACACACTATTATGATTAGGGCTAGGCTTTATCTAAAGGTGGTTAGCTCTTTATAATGATGTCTTCTCTTTTGGCTTTGGTGGTCATGCATGCTATAGCCTTTACAAAATAGATAGAGTATCCTTTTTTCACCAGGAAAGCTAATTCTTTCTCCTTGATGCTATTGAATTTGCTGCTGTTCGTCTTACCTGTGGTAGGAGTGTTTTTTGGCCACATATCATCATTGAAATAGAAAAGGTGTATTGTTGAGTAGAAATTCTTAGGGTAATGACTATTGAGAAATTCTTGAGTAAGCATTCTATTCAGGTGGTATGTGCAAGCCGCAAGGGCATTGTTTAAAGATAAATTTTGTTACATGACACAGAGAACCTTGCATAGTTTAAGTTCTATAATATTGAATCAAATCCTCACGGTAAGCAGTGTCAATCTAAAACTTCTCATAATTGAATTCACCTTATTCATAATGTTAACACGTTTATCTATAATGATGCAGGAATTGGTGGGAGCAATATTACATGGTTGTGAGTTTAGCTGTTTTGCTCACATTGCTTCTAGGATTGTCAATATTAGGAATGGTCTTAATTTGGAAAAAAAGACGGCAAAGTGTGCATTCATACAAACCAGTGGATGTGGCTGTTCCCGAGCAAGAACTTCAGCCATTGTGAGCTAACTTCATGCAACCGCTTTTGAATATCTTGGTTGATTAGTGTCGATAGCATATTCAACTACTATCAAGAGCAATTTATGCAAATCAAACTCACTCAACTGATCAAGTTTTTGTTTTTTTTTTTTCAAAGAAATCAGGCTGTCAACGATATCCAGTTATCATTGAATCCTGATAGTGGTACATAGAGAATTCTCTAGATATTCTATCATCTGTAAACTCAATTTTGTTTGTGAATATTGTAATATACAGGTGAATCAAAGGGTGCCAGCATAAGGTTGAAATACAATTTCATATACTGTAATTGTAATTTTTTTTACCTTTCATTCCAGTTGTTGCTTTTTACCGAGTTATGTTCTTATTTTCCTTTTACAATCTTTTAAATAGGGAATGATGTCTTAGAAATTAATCTACTTGTGTTTTCCTCATAAGTTAAAGCTGGGCATATCGGTACCCATCCATCTGATAAAATATTAAAAACGGATAATTGTAAGAACATAAGATGCAATTTCGAGATAAACGGCATTTTATAATCTTCTACGATGCTGTAAATACCAGTTTGTTGACTGTCTACACTTGTGTCTTCTAATTTATATTTGAAGTTGTTTCCAAACTTTGAAAGATCATGTTAAAATTTGGGTTTCCTCCTGTTAGAGGTAGAGGTGAAAATCTCTTGCGACGACAAGCCTTGATTGTGGAGACACAACTTTTCTTTTCATTTTCTTTAACTGTACACATTTTTTACTCGTCTTCTCTTCTTTTCTACTTATTTGTATCCCTTATTCATCTTCACATTAAAATGAAATACAAGTGAAAGTACAAAATAGTTTATTTTTTAATCAAAAGTATTATGTAAAATCTAGTGTTTTTTTTTTTACTTCTTTTTCTCTACTCTTATTTCATAAGTAAATGCATGCATGTGCATGGGGGATATCGATTAGTGTGAGAAATAAGGAGATTAATTACTCTCATGTTCTTATTTATGATATGCTTTTTGAGCGGTTAATTTACTAACTACAATTATTAGAAGATTAATATGATGTATATAATTTTGAAGAATCAATTAACAGTTTGTTCGGAAAACAAACAAAATTCCGTTCTACCACAATTGAATAATAAGATCATTTTGTAAAACGTGCCTTGGAAAGGATGTTTCTCCATTACCAACAATTATAGGGCAGTAAATAAACAACAGAGGAACTATTTTTGCACAGTAAATTTTTACAATTTCTTTTACAATCATAAGAGATAAAAAAAAGTAAAATAAAATAAAATAGGTGGTATGAAGATAGTGTTGTAAAAAGTTTTGTAGGAAATTTTTGTTTGAATAGTATCTTGTACAAAATAGTTTAATGTTTTATAATATTTTCAAATTATAAAAGACATTTAAGAAGAGATAATCATATATGTGAGAACTTCTAAAGGAAAATCTAAACTTCCTAATTAGAATATATTTATATCAAAACTCTATTTTGACAATACTTGTTTAATTTTATTTTAGATATACTTACAAATGATATACAAAAGATTATCTCTCGATGCATGTTGTTTATAGATGATATAGTGTTAGTCGAGGATTTGAAAGAGGTTAATGTTAAACGTGTCATACAGAGGAAGACTTTAGAATCTAAGAATTTTCGTTTGAATATAAGTAAGACAGAGTACATGCATTGTAAGTTTAGTAAAAATCAATAAGAATCATGCATTAAAAATTAAGCTTGGAGAGGATATTATACCACAAGTTTTCAATTGGAATAGGTTTACATCAAGGTTCCATTTTGAACTTACTTGATTAATCTTGTTTTATATGTACTTACAAATGACATACAAAATGTTATCCTTTAATGCATGCTATTTGCAAATGATATAGTGTTAGTCGAGTATTCAAAAGAGGTTAATGTTAAACTTGAATTGTGGAGGAAGACTTTAAAATCCAAGGGTTTTCGCTTAAGTAGAAGTAAGACAAAGTATATGCATTATAAGTTTAGCAAAAAGCAAGATGAGGATCATGTGTTAAAAGTTAAGATTAAAGAGGATATTATACCACAAGTTTCTGATTTCAGGTACTTATGATCTATTATACAAAATGATGGGAAAATTAATAAAGATGTTTGTTACAAAATACAAGCTAGGTGGTTAAAATGGAGAAAATCATCGGGAGTTATTTATGAATGTAAAGTACCTATCAAGCTGAAAGGAAATTTTTATTGTACTGCAATGCAATCAGCTATTTTATATAGTAATGAATATTGGATCTTAAAGGAACAACTTGAGAAAAAATATAGGAGTGACAAAAATGAGAATGCAAAGGTGGATAAGTAGATACATAAGAAAAGACAAGATACAAAATAATAGTATAGGAACAAATATTAGAGTAGTTCCTATAGTAGAAAAGATGACCGAAAACTATATAAAGTAGTTTGGTTATGTGTAAAGAATACTTTTAGAGGCTCTAGTAAGGAGAGTAGATTAAATTATTCTTGATATGATAAAAAGAAGTTGAGAGAGACCTAACAAAACTTTACCCAAAATTATTAAAATAGACCTTTTAATTAACCAGATTTTTAAAGATTTAGTTTTATTTTATTGAGCTCAATAACATCATGCAATCTATGTAACTGATCTCACTTGATAAAATAAAGCTTACTTATTTTATATTATTTGTTCAGACATATTTATATTACAATAATACTTTTTAATGTGTATGCGCATTTTATCTCATTAGTTGAAGTTTTAGCCTTTTAGTAATCGATTAAAAATTTTTACGTAATATAAATATGATTAATATTGTCCATTCGCTGTTCAGAGAGTTTACACAAAACACTAACTTAAATTAGGTTTCACTTTTGGGAGATTCTAACTTGTGTTTGGAAACACAATATCAAGTTTTCTTAGGACCGAATAATCACATTTTTATTATATTATATATATATATATATATCCAAAATTTTGGAGTCTGCTTATCTTGAACTTACGTGTATTAACTACTAGCTGTAATGATGCTTCTAACTCGTTCCACATGGAAACTTAACCATAGGAGACCAACCAAGACTAAACTATAATCAATTTGAGTTACCAAGTCTTCAGAAAAGTGTGCTTATAGTTTGCCTATTTCTCTACATGCGTAAATTCCTCGATGAGTTCTGGTTCCAATAAGATGTTGGTTATATTAAGAAACAAATTTTGAATTGTTTCTCCGTTGTGTTCAACAAATTTAAGATACAACAATTATTTAAACTATAATCATTTTTAAATAAAGATTTCTACATTACATATTTTAACACCAAATTCAATTTTAAATAAATTTTATGATAAATAAGTTTAATCAAAGTCAATATAATAAAAATTTAACCACACATGCACTTATAATGTGTTTAGATATGCAACTGCACCAAGCAAATATAGGTTTATAACTCAATATGTGAGTTCAAAAAATGTTTGATAGATTTTCAATGGAGTGAAGTACCATTGTGCTTTCTCAAAATAATTAATATCTATTGTCTCTAAAAGACAAAAAGAGATCATCTTAATCCTTTTTTATATTAAATTAAATTAATCCACATTTTCATATTTGAAAAGCATGAAAAAAAAATTCCATCTTTCAAGGATTAACGTGATTGAAATCATTTATTTAAATTTTTTAAGGAGAAAAATAGTATTTTAGTCATTTTCCACGACCGTAATTCAAAACAAAACTCACATTTGAGTAAAAGCAATAATTTACTACTGTTAGAGGAAACATTTATCTCAAACAAAATCCATTCTTTTAGAATCACTTTTCAGATATAAACACATTGTCATAAATTATTTTAATTCAAGCTCCAGTTTAAATGAAAATATTTTTATGAAGTCAACATCATTTAAAACCAAATTTACATAAATTTAAACAAATTACGCTATAAAAAAGTTTCAACTACCAAAAGGTTTATTTATTTATTTACAAATTGATTTAATTTTTTGAGGCCAACCATGAAAATCTCGTATCCGAAGCAATTGTTTTTCAGAAACAAGCATTTCCTCCATTAAGCTGCCCATTGCACCACGCCGCTGAAACAAACAGAACTTTAAACGGAACCAAAAATCACTTCTATTTAGGTTTTTCACTTATTATTGAAAAACTGGAGATTGTGCCAGATACATGAGAACTTATACCCACTAGTTCCCAAATTGATTAATGGCGTGTTTGAATTGGTATTAAATCTATTCAAATATGGATCTATTTCAACGCCACAAATTATATCTTTCACGTTGAAACATGTTTTTACATGATTATTAAGGGTTTCCAAACATATACTAACTCACCATAAGCAAAGGAACCACCATGGTACTGTGCCCTAGGGAATTTTCTTACAACAAGTTTTCCATCTTAAAACTTCACAGCAGTTGTCCAAGTACCTTGCACACTGGGGTGTTTGGTTACGTGCCTTGTCCTCAATTTGACTACCTTCCTTCCCATTGCATTCCTTAGCCTTGTTGCATGCAAAAGTATGTCTTCTGGATCCATATTCTTCACACATATCACTCGCTCATTCTTGTTCTCTGCATTTCATAGGAGAATCATCTATCACAACAAAAACCTGTTCTCATTAGGTGTGATTTGATAACATGAATTAAATGACACCATACGACAAGGCACCTTAAGATGGGATTGTACTATCCTTTCCATGATCAATGTTATCCCAACTTTCTCTATATGCATTCCTTTCTAATTCTATCTTGTCTAGTGTGTCCACTCATCCATGGTAACATTGTCATATCAGCACTATGAGCTTAATTTTCTTGTTTCATTTTAACCCCCCACCAGCCAGCATTCAGTACTTAGCAACATCACATAAGACAATCACCAATTACAACCAAAAAAAGTTACAAGCAAGCACAGGAATCTTACTGTAAAAACCCTTAAGATGTGGATGCTGACCACGAATGAGTTCAGTAACCACCTCTAATTGAGGATTCTTCTCCTTAAACACTGGTAAATGTGACTCCATAAATGCCCTATCAAACAAGAGCAAATTGTTATTCATAAATTTTAGGAGAAAATGGTGATGTTGAACATAAAGTTCAGTTATTAAGCTATCATCTAGATTTCTAGACTTAAATTTTTACCGGTTACCAAAATAAAATAACAAAGAATAAGCCTGTAGTTAAAGGAGAAAGATGGCCAAAAAAGCACAGAACAACATCCATTTCAAAGAACACAAGTCTGATTAAAACCTTATTATTGGAAGATATGCAACTATGCAAGACTATAACCATTGTTAAGTCCTGGAAGGAATATCTCCAGTCATTAAATTACATATCATAACATAAGAATCATGATGGCAAAACATTTATGATCTGCTCCACACCATCCCTTCAAAGCACACAAATTGGTCTTATAGCACAATAGAAATTTAGAACCTATAAACCTACCTACCCAAAAAATAAAAAATAAAACTTTACTGTCCCCAAGAACAAAACTGTGAATATGAGCATATAAAATACATTGCATTGAAGATATTATAAGAATTTTTTCGATACCTAATACCTCTGCTACTTCCGCCCCAGTAGCAATAGCTGACAATTAGCTTGTGAAGTTGCCAAACCCCTCGCAAAGCCATTCTGCTTCTTAAAATAAAAAGATAAAGGAGAAAGGGTTACAGAGAAATTTGTGAATGAAAAACAATTTATGGCTTCGCAGTTTTGCAAACTGCCGAAATGAAACAAGGGAGGAATCACAATCTTCTGCGAACGTTAGTGATATTGAGTCAAGGAAATTAAGGCAAATTAGCAGTAATTAACATTGACAAAGGTTGGGCTTGCCCCAATCCACCACCATCTTTCCAAAAGAGGAACAAGATGGGCTGGCCCATATTTTGGGAATGTGTTAAACATGTTAACCCCATTGAAAAGTTTCGACCAAAAAAACAGCCATTGAAAACTTGGCAAGTTGTCCTGCCTAAATAATAACAAAAACAATAAAATGGATAAAAAATTATATAAATTAAAAAATGATGTAGACATGTGATGATAATTAAAGCATCATATTAACATAATATTTTTTACAAACATTAGCATTAAATAAGATTCTAAGTCACTTAATCATGGGCTCGTAGAGTTAACCCGTAGAACTACATCTACAAATGCAAAATACAAGAAAAAGGGAGGCATATAGATAGTATATCATGAGATTACTCTCTTAAACCAGGAGAATCAAATTAAAACTTGCATCATTCATGAAAGAAAGGCTTTAAAACAAAAACAATATCCTTATTATTGCAACCGGACAGTTGCAACGAATGGCAAAAACGTGTTTAAGAAAAATATTTTTTAAAAATAAAAATATTTTCTAAAAAAAAAAAATCAAAGGAGTTATCACCAAAGTTTATTAAAAAAATCTTAGAAAAAATTTAAAAAATAATATTTGAAACTAAAAATAAATTTGAGAGTTATTTACGTGTAGAAAAAATATTAGTACTTTACAATATTCATTTTTTAAAAGATGATTACCTTAAATTAGTTGTATAAATTTATTTTAATTTAAAAAAATATTTATTTAATTCCTAAACAATAATTATTATTATTATTATTTTAAAAGAAGACAAATTATTTATTAAAATGTTAATGGATACCTTAAAAAATTATTTTGACTTGATGGTTCAGTTCTAGCTTATACGGGTGCAATAAAGAACTCAAAGTCACATAGTTCTATCTAAAAAATATGAAGTTGGTTGATTAAAATTAAATTTAGTAAAAAAAATTATTTTAAAATTAAAATTATTTTCATAAAATTATAATGTTTAGGATACAAGATAATGTGATTATACATGTATCTTATGAAAAACAATACAAAAGATGAAGGAAGGTCATAACTATACTGTAAATCATTAAAAATATTTTATTCGTAAACAAAGTTTTTGAATTTTAATTTTAATTTTAATTATGATTAATGTTAAAAGAAAATTTAAGATAGCATAAGTTATGCATAAATATCTTATAATTTATTGGACAATTGACGGCAATGTAAATTTCATATCGATATTGTAAAAATTTGTATAATAAAATGAATAAATGATTGGTTATTTAATTCATCAAAATTAGAAATATGACTTGAGAAAAATTTAAAATATAAAATTAATTCTATTTGATGAAAGGAATACATATATTTAAATTGATAAAAAAAGAAAAGAAAAAAATAATAAAAAGATTAAAATTTCGTTTGATAAATTTATGTTGTATATAATCCAAATTAACGTCGGTATATATAGGTTCTAACAATTTAAAGTGTATAAAGGTAGAGAAGTTATATAATAATAATATAAAATGCTGCATTAATTTGATGAAAATATTTTAAATGATATATTTAATAATAGTAAAAATAATAATAATCAATTAATTTTAGAAATTAGATTTAATTTATATATGTATTGATAGTATATAAAACTTAAGGTAACGTTAGTACACATAAATTTTATCAATTTATAATACATGATGATAGAGAAGCTAGACGTTAGTATTATAAATTAACGTAAAAGTTACACTATTTATTTGTTTAAAAATATAATTTGTTAATCACAAAATAAAAGATCATGGATACAAAATTTAATTACATCAATCCTTCTAAAAATTAATACAATAAAGTAAAGGATAATACTAAAGACAATTTTTTTTTATGGGTAAAACAAATATTATTAGAGAGAGTTTAAGGAGAACTCAAAATCTATATACACAGAAAAAAATTCCTTACTCAAAGAAATAAAAAGCAAATATATACTTATACAAAGTTAAGACGGATGCAATTTCGTGGGTTCAAATACCAATTAGCTAACATAATAGCTTCTCCCTTACTAACAAGTGATAGTCATTTTCAGGATCTCAGAATAATAGAATCTAGGACCTCCCTCTCATCCAAAACACTATTGTAAAACACAATTCTATTTCTATGTAACCACAAAGACCAAACTATACTTACCCAAATAATTAATAAGTATATCTCTTCTCTTTTACTACAGTCAACACTAACCCAAGAAAGCAAGTTTCATCTCAAATCTGAAGACAAAGTCAGTGAGAATCCATGCCAACGTGCAGTAAAGTACCAGATTCAAGATAAAACTGGACACGTTAAAAATAAATAAGTTAGAAGTTCCTCCAAACCATGACAGAAGAAATAAGTTATATCATTAATTTGAACTATATAATCAATCAGCAAACCTTTACAAGGAAGTGCATTCAACAACAATTGCCAAGAAAATACCAGACACTTAAGAGGGACCTTCCCTCTCCATAACCTTTGCAAGGCATTTGTCGTACATTGATCTACACTATTAGGAGCACCAAAAAGTTCAAATAGCCATAAATATGCAGATTGCACTGAATAACAACCTGAAGAATCTACCTTCCATACCCATTTATCTTCTTGTAGTAACTTAATAGGAACTCCTTCCACAAGCTCCAACAAAAGATTAAAATTTAAGATCTCATGTTGAAAGAGTCCTCTTCGCCAACTAATATTCCAAAACCACCTAGTGCCATCATGAAAACTATTCTCCAATACACATGATTCAACATTCCTCACCACCGCAAACAATCACAAAAATGCTTCACACAATCGCACCCTGCCTACCCACTTATCTCTCCAAAAAATTGCATGTAAACCTGCACCCACACTCCTATCAAACTTCTTATCCAGCCATGAATTCCCTTGATGAATAACCTCTAGCAAATCACGCCACCACAAAGAATATTTGTTGTGAACTGATGAACGCTGAATAGAAGAAGCTAATCTTCCATATCTAGATTCCAACACTTGCCCCCACAATAAACTAGAACAATTAACACCTCGCTACAACCATTTACCAAGAAGTGCCCAGTTAAACCACTACACATTCATAATGCCCAAGCCACCATTTTTTCGGGATCTATATACCGTTTTCCATTTCACCTAGGGGATTTTAGATCTATCCTTAATACCCTTCCATAAAAAATTCCATTGGATAGTGACAATCTTTTTTATCACCGACTTTGACACCTTAAAAAAGGATAACGAGTGCAATGACATATAATTAAGAACAAAGTCACCTTGCCTCCAATCGATAAATACATATACTTTCAAGACGCTAACCTCTTTTTAAGAGTCTCTAGCATACTCTTCCATGCACTAGGCTTTCTCGGGTTAACACCTAACTGTAACTGAAGATACTTTAATGGAAAACTACCAATCTTATAATGTAGGAACTCCGCAGCCAAGTTTTCAAAGTCATCACTAGTGTTAATCCCCAATACACAAGATTTATGAAAGTTAATTTTTATACCTGACATTAATTCAAAGCTACGCAATATTATTTTCAAAGTCCACAAATTCTGCACCAAAGCCTCTCCTATAATCAATGTGTCATCCACAAACTGCAGCAAAGAAATATCTGGTCCTCTTACCCCAATCTTCACACTAGAGAACAACTCACTAGCCACTGTCTTCTGCATAAGAACTCCTAACTCTTCCGCTGCCACAAGAAAAAGAAAAGAGGCAAGAGGATCCCGCAATTTTAGGCTTCGCTCAATATGAACCTCCAATGTAGGACAACCATTAATCAAAGCTGATAAAATTTGTGAATATAAACAATAACACAATAATTATTATGTAAATTTTTATTTTCATATTATTTATTTTGACATAAATCATTTATTTATTTACCTATTTTTTAGATTTAGTTGGTTGAACCTAATATTTTAAAATAATAATAATAATAATAATAATAACACAATAATTATTATGTGAATTTTTATTTTCATATTATTTATTTTGGCATAAATCATTTATTTATTTACCTATTTTTTAGATTTAGTTGGTTGAACCTAATATTTTAAAATAATAATAATAATAATAATAATAATAATAACACAATAATTATTATGTGAATTTTTATTTTCATATTATTTATTTTGGCATAAATCATTTATTTATTTACCTATTTTTTAGATTTAGTTGGTTAAATCTAATATTTTAAAATAATAATAATAATAATAATAATAATAATAATAAAGATAAGAAAAATTCCAAACTAAATCAACACTAATCTTAGTTTAAATTTTTTTTTCAAAGTCTGATTGCATTTGGTTTCACCACAAGATAAAAAGTAAAAATAAAAAATAATAACAAAAAAAAAATAATAAAAAATTATGCCACAAAAAAGATGAAACTTTATCAAGTAGGTAGCGTCATAAATGCTTCTACGCAGGTCAAACAAAGTCACATTTTATTTTTCTATTCTTTTCATTTGAAAGTAATAATAATATAAAAAGGAAAAAAAATATCAAATATATGTGACTCCTTGTTTTTACCATTCAATTTCTATTCTCTCTCTCATTTTGAAAAGGCTCGAGAAATATCTATATGAATATGGGTTTATGAACAATGACCATATCTAAGAAGATTAAGAGGTTTTTGAATGTGAACAACACTCAAAGATTATGAATTGCTAGAATGGTGTTATTTCTTTACTCTCTTTTGGCTTGATTTCTTTTTCTATTTCTTTTTTCTTTTCTTTGAACTCTTCTAAAAAATACTTGTCTCCTAGAAATTTTGCTTTCTTCTTACAAAACTAGTTGTCTTCTTCTAAAAATTTTTGCTCTTTCTTCTCAAAATTTTTCAAAATTTTGTTGCTACTTCAAATCTTTACTCTCTTTTTTTTTAATGAAAAAACTTTGTGCCCCTTTTCTTCAAAAGAAAAAAAAAATCCCTTTTACCTTCGAGTCTCTCATTTTCTATTTATATTGGTCTTCATTTTGTGCTTTTAAGATTTTTACAAAATGTCAACCATCCTTAGTTTTTCCTTTCTCATGCTTAAATTAAAAGCACAATTGGAAGTTAGATGTAGAACTGTACATTGCAAAATTTCTATTTTAGGAAGCCAAACTTATTTCCTAAGTTTTTATATTTCTTTATGTTTGTAAAACAACATTTTATGCTATAAAAATTTGAAAGCAACTGTGGGAAAGAAGAAGAAAGAAAAAAAATGGTATTCACACTTATCCTATCATTAAAAAAATAATAATATGTTTATAATAAAAAATAGCAAGATAGTGGGCAGGTCAAAAGTTACAAAAAAAAAGATAAAAACATTATAATATAGTAAAAAATCTAACAAAGTCAAACTCAAAAGAATTTAAAACCTTAAAAGTCATTAACTCATGAAAGTGAGTCATCTTCTAAATTTGTCCTCTATCACATCATTATTTATTTAGTAAAAATTATTATTTTTATTTATTTACATTAAAAGTGTAACCTCATTCTCAAAACTGAAAATATATAAATTAATTAGTTTTCACATTCGATTACATACAATAGTCTAATTTTTTTTAATATAAAATTAAATCTATTTAATTTAATCATATTGAATATGATAATATATATTATTAATAATAAAGTAAGTAATTTTTTAAAATTTATTAAATTTTAAAAATCAAGAAATATTATTTTACTTTAAAATTTTATTTTAATTTAATAATATCTATACAGTACACAAAAATCTCACTAATATACGACTCTTAAATGTATATATTATACATCATATATTCTTTAAAATTATGATAAAAAATACTATTACATTATTTATTTGTGTAATTTCTTGTAAAAATTAAATAAATATCTTAACAAAATTACATATTTTATTTTTAATTATTAGTATTTAAAATATTGCTACTAACTAATAAATTAACAAATTTTTACATTTTCTTTCAATATCATATATAATTATAAAAAATTTAAATGACAAATTAGTAACTTTACAATTTATTATTATTATTATTATTATTATTATTATTATTATATAATATCATATATTTATTTTTCTTATTTATAAAGAGATGAAATAATCCAATAAGGTTTAAAAATTTTTAGTAATATTATAAGTCTATTAACTATTAATATTAAATTGAGATAGATTTTTTTTTAAAGTTTAATTAATTACATGTGCATGCATATCTAATGCTTCATGCATGCCTATTTTTTTAAGGATTTAGAATTTTCTATAATTATATCATATTGTTTTAAAACATGAGATCTCACTATAGTAATAAGGTTATATGTTTCTGACATTTAAGTTTATATAACCAAATAACGACATTGTTTAGTTTATGCATTATAATTTTTTTAATTATTCTATCAGTATAAATACTAATTTGAGTATTGAAGTATCTTGACAAGTACATCATTTTATATTACCATCAATTATGTATTCAATAGTATAACGACAGTTCTCTTTTGAACCTTCATTAGGCTCAACTTTTTTGGACTCACAAGATGAATACTAAATTATACTAGCATTGTCAATAAGAAATGATAAAGTTATTCTTATTTTCATCTCTATTACCATCATAAAGAATACTCAAGGTTAACTTCTTTTAGTAAAAAAGAATTTGCTTTTAAGATTGAAGAGTGTAGAGTTGGAGAAATGTTCTAATTGCATAGCTAGTAAACAGATCAGAGTATCATTTAAGAAACATTCTCCCTTAAAGAAGTTAGAGTTGTTTGAAATGATGCATTCTAATATTTGTGAGCCATTGAAGGTAAAGTCATTTTGCAGTACACTTTATTTTGTTACTTTTATTTATGATTGTTTGATAAAGCATTGGGTCTATGATTTGAAGACAAAAGACTAAGAGCTTGAGAAGTTTAAACCATTTCACTCTTTGGTTGAGAGGTAATTAAGAAAGAAGCTCAAATGCATTCCTACTAACAATAATAGTGAGTGTTGTGGGCTCTTTGATGTCCATTACAAGGAGCATGATATTAAACATGAAAAGACTTCTCCTAAAACTCCCTAGTTAAATAGTTTAGCATAAATGATGAATAAGACTTTGATTGAGAGTTAAATGTATGTTTTTTGAAGTAAATTTGCCTAAGTACTTTTGGGATAAGGCATTATACATAGTAGTGTATATTATTATTTTGAGTTTTGTAGTTGCTTTGAATAGTGAAGTGCCAAACAAAATTTGATTTGACAAGAATGTCAAATTTTATCATTTATGAGTATTTAGTTGTAATGTTCCAAAGGATGAAAACATCCAAGTTGAATGTCCACACCAGATAATGTATCTTCATTGGCTATATTCAACATAAATTTGATTTCAAATGGTATGATCTCATGAAGAAAAACTTGTTAGAAGTCATAATATAAAGTTCTTGAAAGACTAAACTATTAAAAACATTGATAAAGTGAAAAAGACTACACTGAAGAAAGATAATAATTTGTCTTATGTAAGTTTAGTTCGATCACCTATCCATAGGTTGGATACTGTTAAGAGTAGTGCCCAGAATGGCAAGTAACATGATTATGTTGATGATTAACAGGTTGGAGATGATTTAGATGATGTTCCAATTGATGATGTCAAGGAGTGGCATAAAATGTCACAAGATGAGAATCTTAGCGATGTTCTTAAACCACCTTAAGTTCAACTTAGGAGGTTTAATAGATAGAGACAATCATTTGGTGATTATGTAATCAAAATCGATGTAAAACTTAAGTACCATCAAGAGGCCATAGAAAGTGTAAAAAAAAAAAAAGTGGTTAGATGCAATACAAGATGACATGAAGTCTCTGCATGATAAACCCACATTAGATTTAGCAAAGTTGCCTAAAGCCAAGAAGGCCTTGAAAAATAAGTGAATTTATAGGGTAAAGTAAGAGAGCAATTCTATATCTCTAAGATATAAAGCCAAATTATTGGTAAAATGTTTCAATAAAAGAAAATGTGTTGATTTCAATGAAATTTTATTTGCTGTAGTGAGATGTCATCCATTAGAACTATGTTAAGAATTATTGTTAGTCTTGATTTGGAAGTAGAACAAATTTCCTTCATAGTGATTTGAAGAAAGAGATATACATAAATTAACCTAATAGTTTTTTTGTTAAAGGAAAAGACTACATATGTAAGTTAAAAAAGAGTCTATACAGTTTGAATTAAGCTCCAAGATGGTGATATAAGAAGTTTGAGTTTGTTATGTATGAGCAAAGCTACAAAAAGACAACTTCTGACTATTGTGTTTTTGTTAAAAAAAGTTTTATGATAATAACTTTGTTATTTTATTATTATATGTTGATGGTATGCTTATTATTGAGAAAAATATTTTTAATATTAACATGTTGAAAAAGGAATTAAGTGAGGTTTTTGCTGTGAAAGACGTGAGAGATTTTAAATAGATTCTTGGTATAAAAATCAAGTGTGATAAAACAAGTTGAGAAAATTTTGCTATCACAAGAGCACTATATTAAAAATGTATTATAGAGATTTCAAATGAAAATTGTTAAAGCTAATTACTCATCTTCTTACTCATATTACGTTGAGTGTTAAATAGAGTATTTCAAATGAATTTAAGACATTAAATATGAAATATGTTCCTTATGCATTTGTTATGGGTAATTTAATGTAATGGTATGCACAAGAATAAATATAATACATATTTTTTATACAATAAGTAGATTTATGTTAAATTTAAGTAGAGAACATTTATTGTAAAAAAGATTTTGAGGCATCTTTGTGATAGTTATTTAAGGTTATGAGGAGATAAATTCTTATAAGATCTTGATTTTGTTCAAGAAAAATACTTGTTATTTTGTGATAGTTAAATTGTTATTCATTTAAATAAAAATTTAACTTTTCATTCTAAGTTCAAATAAATTTATGTGAAATATTATAGAATTTGTGATGTATTGGATGTTAGATGGTTAGAATTGGCAAAAATTCACACGGATAATAATAGTCCTAAAATTAGGACAAAGATATTGTCAAAATGGAAGTTTATTGTGAAATAGACAACCACCTCCACATAGTTGTTGTGAAAATAGGGATGGCCACGGGTAAAATGCCCGATGGACACTCGCAAAATTTACCCACAATGTGTAGGGTATTTACCCGCTATAAGGCGGGTATGAGTGTGGGTAAAAATCTGTAAATTTTAATGGGGATGAGTGCAGGTATGAGTATCTAAGTACCCACCCTTCCCCATACCTGCACATATATATATATATATATATATATATATATATATATATATATATATATATACATACTTGAGCTTTATTCTACAATTATGCATTGAATTTTTGTATTATTATATTACTTATGTGAAGTTATATAAGATTAATATAAAAATATATTTAATAATAAAGTAAACCAAAAAATTTATTTTAGTTTATATTTTTAATAGAAAAATTTATTTTCTATTTTATATCATTTAATTAGACTAATACAATTTAATTATTACATAGTTAATATGAGATTGACTTTTTTTAAAATATTATTTATATATGACACACAAAATATTTTTTATACAAATATTTTTGTTAATAAAATCATATTGATGTTTAAATCATAAAGTGAATGATAAATAATAAATATATTATAAATATTTTACAAATTTTACAATCACCTACTATTATCGTAAATTTATTATTTATTAATATTTTAAATTTTATTTTTAAATTTTAATTTAAAATAATATTTTTCTATGCAATATATGTATTACAAGCACAACTATAATCTATTAAATCTAAATAATATTATTCTTACTATTTATTCACGTTCAAAGAATTTTTTGAAAATATATAAATATAAAAAATTATTGTTAATTTTTATTTGTTAATTTTTTTTAGATAAAAAAGTATAATATTTTTAATATACACGTATATTTTTTTATTATAAAATTTTATTGTAACTATTTATCTTTTATTCAAATTCTTTCTTTTAAAATTTATATACATTATAAATATTTAATTCATTAAAATAATTTTTTAAAAATTTATATTTTTGATAAAATACTTTCGTATAGTATGAGTTAAAAATACTAGTATTAATATATATATATATATATATATATATATATTAATTATATTATATTATATTATTTTAATTAAATCTATTATTTTTTTATTTTTCTTACAATTTTAAATATAAAAGTAAAAAAAAAATATTTTATGTATTCACTTTCTGTTGTTAGTATTAAACTTCTCTACTCTAATTCTATTCTCATTTTCAATGTCTGTCTCACTAAAACCTAACAACTATAAAACGTTATTCATTAGAGTTAGTTATCAATGTCATCACAAGAGATCACCAAGTGATTTTACACAAAGGAACAACCATTGTACAGATCTATTTCGTTGTCGCTTTGACATTACCAATCGATCAAATCTTACACAAGATAGAGTTATCACTGACAAATAACTTGTGTGTTTAGTTTCACTTATTGTTTCTAAGAATTTTAGTTTAGAAAAATATTATATTAAGATACATTTAACATTTATGATTTTGAATATTTATTTATTTTTATCTATATTTGTATCTTGTTCGGCAACTACATATTGAATTTTTGTATTATTATGCTACTTATGTGAAGTTATATAAATATATTTTTCTTTATAAATAATTTTTTCACAAACAAGCGTGAGTAATGGATACAAGATGGATATGCGAGTACTTAGAGAGAACGGGTACTGGAATTAATATTCATACCCACGTGATACAAATATTTTTTTAAAACGCGGGTATAGGGATAAGTACTGTAATACCCTACTCATTGCCATTCCTATGTGAGAAGAAAATTTGTTTAATAACATTCTCAATATCAAGGAAAAACCAAAATAAGAAGCTTAATTTATGTGTTGTAGAAAGAGATCAAAAGAAGTTAAGAGTGGATTCATTTTACTAAGAGTAATACTTTGTAAGTAAAAAGAAGATAAGTTATTTATACTTAAACCCAAAATAATTGTAAAATTACAATTAAAAAATTTGATGAGTAGATTTAAGACACAATTCTTCACTTTTAATAGTTGAATCATGAGGCAGAGTCTATAGTGCATGGTATTAATCTCTCTTATTAATCTCTCTTGAGCAATTACTCTATTTTAAGAATTTTCATCATTTATTTACATTCGTAAATTTGATTGCATCGTTGTTTGAGAGATTGTTAGCATTATTTTATACATTTGATTAAGACTTTCCTTATTAATATAATAGAGATAATTTGTATTTAAATGACCCGTAATTTTTAATTTAAAAGGATTTTTTGCATTAAAAACCTTAGTACTTATTTTCCTTTTCATTACTCCCTGTAGATTTTTGTAATTTTAGAAAATTATTTCTGCTGCATTTCATGTGCCTTTGTTATTGTGATATTATCTCCTATCACTGTTTACTCGTAGTCCGACTTCGTTAATAAAACTTAAATGAGTATAAAAAGAAAAGTCATCAACATGTGCCGGTGTCCACTTTTCAAGCTGTCCCACGGAGCAGTGATGTAAAGCCAAATCCAACAAAACAAAAGGCCCGCTAGTAATGGCATGGCAACAACATCAATAGAATAATAATAACAGTCTGAAGGTAACAATGTAAATAAATGTAATGTGTAGCCCAAACAGGGTCGAAAAGAAGAAAAAGAAAGAAAGAAATGATACTAAGAATATAATAACAGCAACAAAGTGTCTCTCTAGAAGATCAAAACAAGGGTAGCCCAGCCCAAAGCTAAGCCTCCCAGCACCTTCTTCAAGCACATAAGGGTTTCTGCTCCACTCTGAAAAAATAAAAGGCGGAAACTTCAGATATTAAAATTAAATTCCCATTTACATACAGACATATATAATTAACAATAATTTGTAATATACACAATCTCTAGTCGGAACCAACCAATGTTTCCCTACAAGACAAAGGTTACTCATGTTCTCTTAACAACTTTATAATTATTATTATAAAGCAAAATCCTAGATTTAACTCACTATTAAATGTGAATTTAGATTATTTCAAATTCACAAAAATTACCTAAATAATTATAAAATTAATTAAAATATTAGCAGTATTTTAGATTATTTAATCCTGATTTGACATATTAAAAAATATTAACCTTTTAAATCCTAAAAAATTAATGATAAAAAATGCAAGGAAAAAAATAAAGCGTGGGTTCTCCTTTGATTAACTCCAAAAGTTACCCTAACCAAATCCACTGTAAATGGTGGCGCGTGGCCACACCGTAACCTACATGTGAGTTAAAGTTACCGTTGAAGGCTTTGAGTTAGTTAAAACCCAAACTCGGTTAAAGTCAAACAAGCAATTCTCTCACGATGTCATAAACTACAATTACAAATCCCAGATCTGATGCGGATTGTACAAAAGTAACAAAATAAGCGTACACTACACGTAGAACAGACAAGAAGACATACCTCATCGTTCGCAGAAGTCGAAGGTCCAGGAGAAGAAGCATCCTCGCTGGGTCCAGGAGCCCCTGTCGGTGGTGCAGGAGGACCAAGCAACGACGGTGAAGGTGCTGGTGCACCGTGTTTCTTACTCTTTTTACCCTTCTTCCCCTTGCTGGGAGCTGGAGCCGGAACCTCCGGAGTAGTCGGAGCCGCCACGGGAGGAGCAGTCGTCGGAGCAGTTGTCGGTGCCGGAGGTGAACTTACTGGAACGGGAGCGGGTGGAGAGCTAACCGGAACTGGTGCCGGCGGTGAGCTCACTGGAGTCACCGCAGGAGGAGACGCGGCCGGAGGTTTGGTCGCCGGAGCAGGAGCTGTGGCGTTGGAGGGTGATGCTTTCGGCGACGATGCGGGGGTTGCAGCTTGAGGAGACGAAGCTGGAGGAGAGGATTTGGGAGAAGCAACGGGTGCTGGTGATTGTGGCTTGGAAGGAGCTTGGGCTGGTGAAGAAACGGGAGTGGTAGCGGCCGGACTAGCCGGAGATTTAGATGGCGCTGACGCCGGAGACTGGCCTCCGACGCCGGCGACTACAATGCAGATCAATGCGAGAGAGAGGATACTGTTTCGATCCATTTGTGGGTGACACTGTTGAGAGTGTGTTTGTGAGACAGAGAAAGAGAGAGATTTGGGGTCTGAGAAATGTGGCGAAAGGTTTATATAGGGCCTTTGTTTGTTACTCGTTAGTTTTATTTATGTGTAAATCTGGCCCTTTGATGTTGTTGGATGATACCGTTGTTTAGAATAGAAACGGATACGTGCCGATTCATCAGAACCGCTATTTTCAAGTGGGTCCCGCCTTATCATGGACCACCACTAGCCGTTGGATCAACGTGTCTAAGGTAGGTCCAAACACCGCGTTTCAATTCTTCAATTTCTCTTATTATTATTAATTGCTTTTTTCCCTAATAATCTATTCGGAAAGAAGATATTAGTATTACTATTTACTAATGAGGAGAGATGTGTGATTTTTTTCAGAGAAAATATGACTGGAAATATTATTAATTCTCAAAATCTTAAAATGAGACATATTTGGAGTTTTCATGATTTCATGAAGACTTTTGTTTTGTTGATTTTTTGTTAAATAAGTAAAATGTGAGATTTATTAACGAGTATAAATACTACATAGTGGGTATAAAATAAATCGGAATATATTTCTTATTTTGGAATAATTTTTTTAAAATAATTACTTCATTCTTTTTTTTTTTAATTTATCGTTTGTGGTTATAACACATAAATTAAAAAGTATTTTTTTCATTTTATTAAAATAATTTACAATTTTAAATATATTTTTTATTTTTATTTTTACTATTTGGACATTTCAAATATTGTGATTCTTCATTTTTTTCAATATATATAATTGAAAAATTGAAAAATAATAATTAATATTAACTTTAAATTTTAAAATGACTAGTAAGCAAGGAAGTTGACTCAAATTTAAAAATAACAGATAAAAAGCGGAGAAATTACTAGCCCATGGTTAATATCATTTGGATACTCGGTAGCAACATTTAAGATAATAAACTTAATATTTTGAAATAGCAAAAAATTAATATTTTGGATGGTATTATTATTCAATAGTAGTAGCATTTAATAAAAGAAGGGAGGCCACTTTATTTATGTTTTATTAGCATCCTGAGTGCATAAATTATTAAATCTAAAAGATAATTTATATTGAAAAGAAAACAAAAAAGAAAAAACAAAGCACAGCAGCATGGCGCTTGATCCAGTCTGGAGGGGGCCCATATTGGCATTAGGCGCATGTGATATCTAAGAATTGAATATAGCAAGTGACATTTGAGCTAATGTGCATTGGCTTGTGGCTTTATTACTCGTTTTGCAATTAGCACAGTGTTGTTTCTGTGCTGGTTCTGATTTGGGGTTTTGTGGGACCAAATGCCAGCTGGTGTTAGCGGTACACTAAATTGCTTAGGTGGGCCAAACCCATTTTAATGAACCAGTAATCTTATGCCACAACACCATGTCATGCAATCATTTATCAAAGACCTAAGAATTTCACGCTGCAAATATTGGCAACACAACTAGCAGCACCGCCAACTATGGGGTCCCACGCGAAATTGCCTTAACAACCGTACCTTCTACGTAAGATTTTCCATTTTAAAGAAAAATATAGAATGAATATTTTCAATCTCATGTCTGGACTCTGGAGCGTACGCAAATCGGTTCAGTTCATATTTAAAGATAAAAAAAAATCGAAGCTAATCAAAATTTTAATTGCCTTGATTTGGTTGGCTTTAGTTTCTCTTACGAAATTCAAACCAAATTAAAAGTGGGTTGGTTTGATCCCCTCTGTCGGATCCAACTTTTTCATTGTGGCATTAAATGATTCATTAAAATAATGCAGAATTACTAGCATGGAATCACAAAAAGTTTTCAGAAAATAACCAAACCCAATACTCTAGTCATACAACTCATCAAGCTCGCTTCAACAAATCAAAGAATAAGCATTTTTAATAATTTTTTTATCAATATTATAAAAATATACAATTATCACTTAAAAATAAAAATAAAAATAGAATGTATTTTCAGAATCGAAATGAACTCAAAATATATTGTCATGGTTATTTATATGTATTAATAAACAGATAGATATTTGATAGAATAGAAGTCAACTGAAAAACAAAACAATTTTGGACATTGGTAGAGGAGATGGGGAAAGAATCAAAGTGTCGAGGACCACTTGCGTAGCAGCAACTGGGGGTAAAGGGCAATGATTTCAGCTTCAGGCGCCTTTGTCGAAATCGCAAAATGGATAACGATATCACAGTGGCCAGTGGGGGCTGAAGTTCAGGGCTTACGACATCGAAGTTTGCAAACATCACGTTGTTGCGAGCACGATGGCAATGTAGGACACGATTTGTTATGGCAGCAGATGAGTTCTAAGTCAAGGTTTTGTCATTTGGGATGGTCTTTGCACTTGACCATAACGTTTTAATCTGGGTAAGATATGTTTTTTATTTTTGTAAATACAAATATTTTTTTTGTCACATAATTTTTTCATTTATTTTAGTTTTTATAATATTTCAAATCTTTTTAAAAATTCAGTATCATTTATTAATAATGTGGTATATATTTAAATATGTTTTATACTTTACTTTAAAATGGTAGTTCATATGGTATAATTAGATATATATATATATATATATATATATATATATATTATTTTAGATATTATAAGTTAAATATAAAAAGTAAAAGATCAAAATTAAATTTAATTATATTTTTACAGATTAAAAAAACGTTTAAATTAATATTTTTTATAAAAATATATGGCTGATTATTATTGTCATTTATTGAAAAGTCATAAACTTAACTAAACCAATAAAAGATTATTTCAGTTGAATTTGATGTAATTTAATTACTCAAATTTGAAAAGTTTTTTAATAATGTTCATGAATAAAGAGTGCTAACATCTATGAAAATTAAATTAATATTTTAATATGTATTAATTATATTTTTAATTCTTTTAATTAAAATTGGGTGTCGTTTCGAGTTTGTAAGTTTTTGAGTTAATTTTTTTAATTAAGAAAATTTGGCAATGTTAATAATTTTTTGTCTAAAATTATTTTTTTACGTGATTAATTTTTTTTAAAAAATATACTCAAAATTTATCAAATAAAAATTTAAAATCTACACAAAATAATTTTATTTTATTTTGAAATCAATATCTCATATCCTAAAATATTCCATAAATTTTTTAAAACTTTTACTAAAATTTTAACCTTTAAAATTTAAAATTATTTCCATCCCAAATTTATCATAAACTCTTAACATGTATATATAAAATAATAATTTAAGCATATGAAATAAAAAATTAATGAAAAAATCAAATTTATTTAACTTTACAAATAGAAAGATTTAACTAACTTGAAGAAATACATAATTTAAACTAAAAATATGGTGAGACTAATTATTTCAAAATTAAAAATATGATGAGACTAATTCTTTCAACAAAATATTTTTAATATATAAATTTTAAACCTAAAAGCTTATTAAAAAAAATTAAATATGTATCAATTAAACTAACTGATATTTTTTTTTCAGTTCCCTCCATTGAGTAGTTAGTTTTTTTTTTTTTTGGATAAATTGTTATTTTAAATTTGGATGTGCAAAGAATTGGGTAAAAGGCACATTTACACATCCAACTTTGCTATCAATAGGTTGTTAAACTCTTGATTACTATGGATATACTCTCATCCTAATTCATTGCAAATTCAATATTGTGACAAAACTGATCTAACCATCACACATGTAAAGAAGCTAAATTCATTATATATCTAACAATTACAATGTTAAGTGTAAAAAACATTTAACTCATTTTTGTGACCATCAATATCTATATAAAAGAAAATTTTGTTGGGTCAAGTACATATCCTTACTCATCATACCCCTACTCTGACTAAATTACTCTAATTGTGAGAGACTATCAACAATTCTTATCAACTACTTATAAATCACATGTACCAATTATTCATTTCAGACAGCCTCAATGCTTAGGCATTAACAAGTTATTATCTCATTTATCGACTTTATTTTACTTATTTAAGTCTTGTCCTATTTTGATAATTTAATACTTATTTGATAAACTATATTTGTACAGGTTTTTTTTTTATATATACATAATTAAGTGTATAACAGAAAAAATAAAGTAAAATTTTGTGATAAATTGATTGATTAAATATAAAAAGATTGAGAAATAAAATTGTCTAAAGTACCGTATCAATTTGACATAGAAATAATATAACTTTGTTTTTTTTAGATATGATTTTTCTTATTTTGATTTCTCACTTTTTTTAAAATAGTAAAACAAATATATTATTTTAATGCCTTAAAATTTATTATTTTAGATTGGAATTATTGAACAAACTAGTTTAATATGTACAAGACAATAATAACAAATTAGTTAACATAATAACCAAATGGCCAAGTAGATTAACCAATTGATAGGATTGTATTACATTGACTCCAAGAAAGCTTTCATTTCCAACAAAATTACTCCTAAAAAATATGAGATTTTCAGGAATATAATTTTTGAAAATAAAATAAAATGTGTTGAGTGAATTATTATACAAAAACTTAATAACTTTACTTTCAACTATTACGTTAAAGATTTATTAGATGCCTATAAACATAAAAATATAGTTTAATTATTAAAAAATAACATTTTTATGAGTTTTTAATTTTCAAAAAATGTTTTTTTTTGTCAAACATAAAAGGACTTTTTATTTACACGTTATTTTCTAAAAAATAATAAAGCACGCTTTGTATCAAATACCACTTAATGGTAATTGATGGGATGAAAAGCAAATATAATTGTAAGTGTAATAATTAAGAAAAGGGCCGGGGAGAAAAGATATAACAAGGGCCATGATACCTGCTTTACAGCTTTCTATTAGTGACAAGATGTCAATTATCAAATCCTCAGTGTTTAATCGCAGTATCACAGTGTAGTTCTTCACTTTCTTCTTTTCGACTTTGCTTCTGATATCTTGGCTATGAAGGCACACCATAAGTATAAAGAATAAAGGTGATCAAATAGCAAATGAGCAATATACACGCTTCAGTGCTCTTCATCACCAAGTCCAAGATATATTATATATCTAAATTTTATATCGTTACTTTTGGTAGAAGGGAAATCTGATACTCATTTATATGCATGCAAATCTATGGTAGAGGATAAAACTTTTTTACTTACAAAAAAGTGGTACTCAATAAAAAAAATAGGTTTAAACTTTTGAGTCGTCACTCCTGGAATAATTTCTTTAAATGTTCAAATCACTTTTTTTTTTTTTTTTACAGTTTTGTTTAATTATTACCTAGATTTGTAAATTAATCTTGTAGATATATCAGATTAAAGATAAAGTTTTATTTAAACTCCTACTAATCAATTTAGAGTAAGATAAATATATTTTTTAAATACATTTTGTAATTTGATGATTTTTTATCTTTAAATGAGACACTATATTTATTTTATTGTTAAAAAATACAATAATTAAATGCATGAAATAATAATAGCTTCAAAATCTTCTCTCAATTATTCTTATAAACATAACCCTTTCTTTTAAAATTTTTTAATAAAAATATCACTGACTATTTTTTTTCAAACATATATTGTTAATTTTTAAGTGTGAGAGAAGGAAAACATGAAAAGATAAAATGAAGAGTAACAAATGGAATGTGAGAATTAGGGCTGGGCATTGATAGCTTACAATTGATTGCAAGTGTAAAAATTATAAATCACAAAAAATTGAACTTGATATAATGTGACCTATTCTTAACTAAGTTATTTAATGACTTAGTCAATTGCAAGTAAAATAAATTTATAGTTTTAACGGGTGGTGGTATGGTTTTGAGCCTTATTACAATATTTTTCACCATTATGTGTTTTTTTTTTTTACTATCATTTATCACCACTGTGTGTCTTTTTTTACTATGGCATTACTTAATAGTCCCCTTCTTATAGTCATAACTCAATTAATCAAACCCCCATTTATGCTTCTAAAATTATCATTGGATTACTTCATCCCTTCACCTTGACAAGAAACACAACAACATCGTAAGCAAAGAACGATGAGATATGATATGAGAATTGGAAAGTATCATTGTCAGTCGAGTTTGGATACTAACAACATAATTTTTTTGAACTCATTCAACTAAAATTAACTGCTTTGAATTGATTTTTATTATCAAATAACTTGATAATTGATTTGATCCATCCAACATAGTATTTTATCGCTTTGAATAAGTATATTTTGGTCGAATTGATATTTCTTACTCAACCATGGTGGAAATATTTTTATACTTTGTTTGAAAGTTTAAAAGAAAAAATAATGAAAGAGTTTGAAAGAAAAGAAATGAGAAAAGAAAGAAGAAAAAAACAAGTTAATACAAACCCTCTCTCTCTTATTTAAAAGTTTTCAAACATAACTAAATATCACATAATTTTTTAATTAAATTCTAAAAATTAAATCTCAAACAAACTTTTAGACAAATTAATAATAACATAATTTGATTAAAAAGTCAAAATGTATGTAATATGTAACATTATAAGAGTCTATTTTATATTTGATACATTTTAAAAAATAATATATATTTATTACGAACAAAGAGGATAGAATAAAAAAAAAGTAAAATTACTTCCTTATTATTTTTATTAACAAATATGTCATAAGAAACGAGTGCATTTCTTTACATGCTTGAGTTAGAAAGAAGTTAAATTTTTATTATAAAATCCAATCTCGTTCTCTTATTTTTGTGGGTAAGTTTTTTTTTTATTATTATTTGTATGGTAATAGTTAAGAATTACAGAGAATAATAATTCTTCTATTTAATTTGTATTAATTAAAATTGTTAAAATGGATCAACTTTACTTATTTGGGTTAACTCATAACAGGTTGACTTCAACAATGAATTAGCCCAACCAAGTTTACTATTGAAATGAGTCAGGAAAAAAGTTAATCTGAGTCCCTCAACTTGATAGGATGGATTGACTAATCAAATATATATATAGCACAAATATTAAATAGAAATTTGTGTAAATATATTAGATTAATATACAATAATAAAATAAATAATAATAATAATAAATAATAATATAAATTAAAATAAACGAATTAACTTAAATTTCTGTGAGTTGCTTCATATAACTGGTGAAATAAGTAAGTTGGGTTAAAACAAATTAGACACCTTACAGGTCAATTTTCTTTTAACCATAGAAAGGCTTTACAAAAGCATAATAATAATAATAATAATAATAATAATAATAATAATAATAATAAAAAAAAAAAAAAAAAAAAAAAAAAAACGTTTTTTCTTCTTCTTTTGTTGTTGTAACGAGTGTAACATAAAAGAGGCCAAAACCATGATTAAAAGGACGTTCACAGTGGAGTTCGTTTAAGACGCTGTTTCATTTTGACTACAATTAATGTAAGTGTCAAATTTCAAGCATCGGTATGTCCGAAGCAGTCTAATTTATTGAGATTAGACGTTTAAATAAGTTGAGTTTAAATTTTAAATCTAATATATAAATAAATATATTATTTAATTTTAATTAATTAATTTAAAGAGATTAAATTTAAAGTTTATATTTCTCTTGTTAAAGTATAAATGAAGTTTGGATTTTTCTTGTTTAATTTAAGTATAACTTAATTTTTAAATTAATTTTTTTTATCAAGTATATTTTTAAAGTATCTTTGAATTCTTATAGTAATTCTACTCGATTGAACAAGCTTACTTCTCATAAAAATTATACAGGGTTTAGATAAAAAAAAGTATATTTAAATTTACTAATTAAGCATTTAATAGATATTTCTCCATTATAAGATGAGAAAATGAGAGAAAATTATTTGAACATAAAAATGAAAATTAATTTTTATGATGGATTACAATTGATTAAGTGTATCTTCTTTTATATATAACTAAAATTTTTATTATTTAAATAATTAACATTTAAATATGATGAATTACTATTACAATTACAAACGGGTTCTTTTAAAAATTTTAATATTAAGTTTATGAAATTTAAATTTGACTCATTTATGTATTAAACTTAAAGTTAAGTTAGAACTTGTTCATTTATTAAAATAAACAAATTCAATTAAGCATTTACTGGTAAATTTTAAATAATTAATATTATATATATATTAAATAATTAGCATTTATATTTAAATGACTGTATACTATTTAGAAAATGATATTTTCAATAGAATTATTCTATTTCACAATTAATATATGTTATATTTTAAAATTATTTGAAAATAATGTGTATATTACATTTCACTCATTTTTTTTTCCTAATCTCATTCTAACTTTTAGAGATAAAAATTGTTATTTAAATTTTTAATTAATTTATATAATTTTATAATTTTTTGTGAATACTTATGATTATATTTATAGAATTTATCTTATTACTTTATATAAACTTTCAAATTCTCTGAGTACTTATATTATAGTTATAAAATTTTTCTTTTATCTTATCTAAACTTTCAAATTTTTTATTAATACTTACGTTTATATTTATTCTAAAATATACAATACTTGATATATAATATTTACAGTGTTTTCAATCAGAATTCTCAACAATTACTCATCTTTGGTTTCATGTACAAATATATTTTTTTCTGTTAGAAATTATAGAATTCATTACTTTTATTTATTTATTTATCTATCTCAAAATTTACATTTTTGTCAAATATTTTCTTTGTTGGTCTCTTTATAGACATATATTTTGTTGTATTTAAATATGTCTTAATTTTTTTACATTTTTTTATAAAATTTATAGTTTATTTTTAAGAATTTTATCTTTTAAATTTATGGTTATTAACACATTAATTTTTTGTATTTAATTTTTTTTGGCATTATATGATAAAATATTATTTTAAATTAAATTAAATTTTAAATTATTGTATTTTTATTAAATTTTTATTATTTTGATACATATTATGTGATTATAGTTTTAATATTTTTTTTAGCTTAGACCGTTAACTTCAAATTTTTGAATCTGTACCTCGGGTTTTGTTTTGTTTTTTAAATTGTATGGACTTATGCTCCTTTTACTTGAATTGTTTTAAAGCCATAAGTCTAATTTTTTTATTTTTTTTTATGTTTGACCCTTTTCTTTTAAACTTCTATTTTATTGGCGATATACTCTAATATCATATTAGAATTTTGGCATGTGAGCCGACTTTAACGAGAAAAATTATCTCAAATAATTTTAGATTTGAAGCCTTATCACTTAACCTTTATTTATTGTCAATCCACCAACATAAAACACTTCCGATTCAGAAAACCCTAGTATGTATAATCATGCTTTGTCTTCTTCGGTCTTTTTCTCATATCTCCCTTGGATCTAACTTTAGTTCATTCTCCTCTAATTCTAAATGAAATCAAAATTTGCTTAGTAAGTGATATCCATGTCGCACTGGTATCAAAAGTAACTAGATTTCTCATAAAAACATGCAGTTCAGAGAGTAACCTAGGTCATCTCTCACAAGGATGCAAATGCACATTGTTGCAATATCAATTATGCAGAAAATGTTATATGTTTGAGGGTTTTGTAATTAATTACAGAGAATTAAAATGCAAAGAATTGAATTGCCGAGAATTGAATTAAATTGCAGGGAATTAAAATGCAAGTAATCAAATCACAAGTAAACCAAACCGAGAATGATTAAACACAATCAAAAGATCCAGAACACACAAAACACAAACATAAGTGATTAAATTGAATTCATTTAAATCTCTTCTGCACAACAATCAATTAATCAATTGCTTGTTATGCAGTTAAGAATAAGAGGCACAATTCAATCGAATCATCCTTTCTATGCACTTGCAAATATGTAAGGTCAGAAAACAAACTCGAAGCAATCACCAACGTATTGAACAGATGCGATCCGGACTTTGGCAATGTAATTGAGTGAGAATTGTAGAGGAAAAACGTCTTGAAATTGTAGAAACTTAAACGCCTTTCAATTGTAAATGCAGAGGAACACAAATTTGAAATGAAAAGATGCAAGAGAAGAAAACGAATGGGTAAAAAAAATAAGAGTTTATTGGAAGCGGGAAAGTTCTACAAAACTGAAAAAATGAATAAATGAATTAAAGGTGCTTCCAAATCAGCTCTTGGCCTCTATAAATACTAGTCCTAAAAGAATAAGATAAATGAGTCAAGGCTGGGCCAAAAATAAATTCAACAAAACAGGAAAAAGAAAGACAAAACAAAATTAATACAAAAAGTCAAACTAAAAGTCTAAACTTCTAAAAATATTAGAAAATAGCTCTAACTCCAAACAACATAATCCAAAAATCTAAATTGAAGCCCGAAAGTAAGGAATCTAATGCAAAAAGAATCAGCCAAAAAGGATCTACATAAAAAGTTATGGCCAAATTAGTAACCAAAGGTCAGAATAGAAAACACGAACAAAAGTTAAGTATTTACAAGAAATTCCTAATTAAAGTGCAAAATGTAAAAACACACTAAATGGAAGAAATAAGAGAATGAAAAGACATGTAAATGATGCACTAAGACTATAAATGTGAAAACAAAATATGAGCCATTAGTAAGTAACAAAATTAAACATTAGATATAACCTGAAAGCATATTCTCTATGACAAGGAGGTATGCTTTGAGGACATAAATCAAAATATGAATGACTAAATAATTTCAGAAATCCCTCAAGATGTATTATATGTTCCTCAAGAATAATTTAAATAGAAAAATAGTTCTAATTGTATAATCAAAATTGTAGAAATAATTTCTCCAAGATTTTTTGTTTAAAGCTATTAATTCTATTATTGACCTCTAAGAAAAAAAAGTTTTCTAAACAAATTCAAAGAAGTTTTAGAAAACAAATAAAAATCAAAATATCTTATTGATACTAAGAAGTTTGAGCTTAACCCAATCCTTAGGAAATTTGAGAATAATCTTGCAAAACCAACAACCATTCAAGATCTTTAAATTGAGATTCATAATCTCAACATGGATTAAAGAATAACAACAAATTCACTAAATTATTCTTTCTTAAATTGATTTTTTTTTCTCAAAAACCAAATCTTCAATAGATTAGGTATCATATTCCTAATAAGAAGAATTTTCTTAACAGATTAAATTGTGCATATTTTCCAAATTTAATATGAAATTATTGACAAATCCATATCAATGAAGCAAATAGGTGTAAAATTTCTTTTACTGTTTCCCTTGAATAATACAAATGGAAAGTGATGTCTTTTGGTTTGCAAAATGCTTCTTATAAATTTCAGAAAATTATGAATGATATCCTCAATCCTTATTCAAAATCCATAGTATACATAGATGATGTTTTAATTTTTTCCTAATTTGTTGATCAACATTTTAAGCATGTCAATATTTTTATCAATATTGCCAGGAAAAATGATTTTGCAATATCCAAATAACACTATTAGAAAAATGCTATTTACAGACAGATTTGTGGATTATTATTTTTTATTTTCTAAAAAATTCATCTGTATTACAGATGGATTAAAATCCGTCTATAGTTTTCTCGCCATTTGGTGCAAAATCGTATTGATAGGAATTACAGACAGATTTTTTCTTCTGTAATTTGAAAATAAGAGAAAATTTTATAGCAGGAGTTATAGACAGATAAATTCATCTGTAAATATGGTTGTTTTTAACCGACCTTTCAGGTGACAAATTACAGACAGATTTTTTCGTCTGGAAATGGACTTGATAAATTTACAAACAGAAAAATTCGTCTGTAATTTGTTACCTGAAACGTACTATTTCATTAAATCCTTTACAAATAGAATTTTTCGTCTGTAATGACTGAAACCCATAAAATGGCGCCTCCTCCTTCCCCTTCCTCATTTTTTCATAACTCTCTTCTCTCTCTCTCGCCTCCCTCTTTCTCTTTAGGAGCTCAGTGTTTTGGCCTTTGTGAGTGATTGAAGCATCCATTTGAAAGATTTTTTGTATCATTGTATTCCTGGTACAATACTCTAACTTTTAATTGGTTTAGTTTTTTTAATTTTTTATGTTTTTTAGAGACTTAAAATTTCTAAGATAGAATTGTAGATTGAAGATTGTGTGCTTTGAAATTGTTTGTATTTGTGGAGTTTATAGAATATGCATGTTGTGGAGTAATAAGAGAATGTGCTCTAGAACGGTTTAGAATTGTGATGTGTTTGTGTTTGATGTATCGATTAATATATTATTATATAATATATTAGTTATGTGTGGTAAAATTTTGATTTTTGTAAAAAAGTGGTAAACAAATGTAAAGAAATTGACATGTATTAGGGGAGATTCTGGCAAAATTTATATTAAAAATTTGTGTAATGTATAATAGAAGGTTAATATCACATTGTATATTTGTATTGAGTTTATATAGTTCTTGAGGAAGATGTTTATCAGAAATCATCAGTGGATGTATGATAGGTTACACCTAAATCGAGAAGAATAAAACCTCAATTCTTTGAGGGTGTAGAGGAATTCATACGTGTCTGTTGTAATTCGCAGCAATTCATCACCAACCAAAAAGTTAGGTGTCCATGTTCTAAGTGCAAGTGTAGAAAGTTTTTAGATATTAATTCAATTAGATATGATTTGTATAAGTTTGGATTTAAACATGATTATTGGATATGGACTAAGCATGAAGAAGTAGTTAATTTGAAAAATCAAGTAGGTAATTCAAATATATTGTAATCAAGTGAGGATGTAGGTAATGTAAGTTGGGAAGAAAGCAATAATCATTATCAAGAAATGGTTTATGATGCTGTTGGTCCTAAATTTGGAATATTTCATAATTTTGAAGCTGAATAAGAACCTAATGGAGAGGTTGCAAAGTTTTATAATGTTTTAGAAGCAGCAAACAAGCCTTTATGGGATGTGTGTGTGCATTCAGAATTATCTTTAACAGTAAGAATGTTAAGTATAAAGTCATAAGGCAATCAAATTCAGAGTTCATTTGATCAATGAGCTACATTAATTAGTGAGCTTAGTCCCCAACCTGACTCCATCTCAAAGGACTTTTACCAAGCAAAAAAATTAGTTTCCAAACTTGGATTAAAAGAAGTCAAAATTGATTGTTATTTGAACGGCTGCATGCTGTATTACAAAGTATATTCTGAGAGCTCCCATATTGAAAGGATAACTTAGTTCGTCATTGTTTAGAAGTGATGCATATAGAAAAAAATATATTTGACAATATCATGAATACTATAATAGATACTGATCGAACTAAAGATAATATAAAGGCAAGGTAAGATTTAGAAGAATATTGTAGGCGTCCAGAATTGAGGTTAGAACAACTTGCAGATAGTCAATGGTCAAAGCTAAAGGCAAGTTACACTCTGACTTTACCAAAAAGACAAGATGTGTGTAAGTGGGTGAAGGACTTAAAAATGTCTGACAATTATGCTTCAAACCTCGATTGTTGTGTGAATGTTGAACAAGGAAGACTTTTTGGGATGAAAAGTCATGATTGCCACATATTCATGGAGTCTCTTCTACCTGCTGCATTTAGGGAACTAACAGACCATGTTTGGAAGCCATTGACTGAGTTAAGTGAGTACTTTAGAGACAGGTGTTCACCTACTCTTAGGGTTAAAGATCTATTAGTTATAGAGAAAGAAAATGGAGAAAAAGATAGAGAAGAAGGTGGCATCGAGACATCAAAGGGAGGTTCAGCAGCAGATGAAGCAACAACATATGCAGATGCAGCAGATGCATGCTTATTTTGAGCTCATGAGAGCAAGCAGCTCCACACCTCTTCCTCCTCCTCCTCCACCAGCTCCAACACTACCGGTTTTCACCTCCATACATCATTCCTCTTCCTACTCCTCGTCTACTGATGATGATGCTCCTTTGGATGATGATCATACAGATTATTCATGATGAAGACTTGTATTTTATTTTTAAATGTATTTATTTGGATGCTTTTGTCTTCCTTTGTAATAACATTTAAATTTTATATTTTATAAATCTTTTTTAAATGTTTAGATATCCAATTTATAGTTGTTATTATGTTTATAAATTGTGATAATCAGGAACAGTCAGAAATAACTATCTATATAAACAAAAAAAATACTAATAATAGTAAAATATATTATAGATAAATTTTTTTGTCTGTAACATACAGATGGATTTTTCTGTATGTGAGTTACAGACAGATTTTCCCGTCTGTGAGTTACAGACAGATTTTCCCATCTGTGAGTTACAGACAGATTTTTTCGTCTGTGAGTTACAGTCAGATTTTTTGTAAGTTATAGACGGATTGTGAAATCCGTTTGTAATTCTTTACAGACGATGATATCACAAATGGTTTATGTCTGTCTCTAAATCCGTTTCTAATTTTAAAAATTGTCTGTAATGGTTTAAAAATTCGTCTGTAAATTCGTCTGTATATACAGACTTTTTAGTAGTGTAAAAAATTAGTCCTTTTTACAAAAATGTTTCCTTGGACATAATATCCATCAACAAACAATTATTCTCATTAGGAGATTCATTAAATTTGCTAATAAGTTTCCAAATCAAATTATTGACAGAATCCAATTACAAATATTTCTTGGTTGTCTCAATTATACATGATTTGCACGACTTAGAAAAAATGCTCCACCTTGGTTTGATATCCATAATAATGTTGTAAAAGAAATTAAGCTTAATGTCCAAACAATTAAATATATATATTTTCATATTCTTCAAGCTTTTAAAATTGTGGAAATAGACTTATCCATAATAATGTTGTAAAAGAAATTAAGCTTAATGTCCAAACAATTAAATGTATATATTTTCATGTTCCTCAAGCTTTTAAAATTGTTGAAATAGACTTATCTGACATTGTTTATGGTGGTATTTTGAAACAAAAAATCAATTCCTAAAGGTATGTCATTACTTACTTTGACATTAGAATTTTGTACAACAAAATTATTCTACTTTCAAAAAAGAAGTTTGGAAAATTGTTTTATGTGTTCTAAATTTCGATATGATTTACTAAATTAAAAATTTCTCATTAAAGTTGATTGTAAATTAACAAAAGAAATTTTACAAAATGATGTAAAAAATCTTGCATTAAAGAAAATTTTTGCAAGATGACAAGTAATTTTAAGTATTTTTTTACTTTGAAATTAAATATCTCAACGACACTTCTAATTCTCTTCCTAACTATCTTATCCATGAATTTTTGCAAGACAAATAATATGCCTAAAAAGGAAATTTTAGCCCCCTCTCGAAGAGGTAAAAGTAAAAGAGTTAGATAAGCTCTAACTTTACCAAGTCTATCAAAAATAAGATTGGAGTCATCTATTTTGACAGGTCATCTACCCATAAATCAATTCAGCAAGTGTAGTCATCAACTCAACTTGCTGTGAATACTTCCAAAGCTGAGTCATCCACTTAAAAATTAATATTAGCTAAGGCACCAACCCAACATATAGCCAAACAATCTAAAGTAAATTATACTTTTTCAATCCAAACTCTAATGTCTCTTCAAGAAAGAAGTTTTACTTAGCTTCCACATAAAACTAGAACAAATATTACTTTTGCATCATATGAAGATTTGGGATCAGATCTTATCAACCTTAAAACTCTTATTCAAACAATAAAAAGATACAAAATAGTTGGTAACATGCCAAAAGAAACATAAATTTCTTCCAATAAAACTCATACGCATTATATTCTAAAAAACTAATTTTCTTTAGTTATCCAAATGGAACCTAATTTTTGGATAAAAATCCCTACAAGACAATTTCAAAAGTCTTCCTACCAAGGATTCTACTTCAAACCAACAACCATCAATAAAACTTAATTCTAACTTTGTCTCCATAAAACATTACAAGGACAAAAAAAATCTTGCAATCAATACTAATTTTACAATCCAATCATCAAAGTTTTAGCACTAAATAATTTTGGAAAAAATCCAAATGAATTGAGAAAGTTTTTCTAGCCTTTTGATCCAATTGATTATAACTATTGAGATTATATAGATGCATGGACTAGAGTTTTTTGGCATCAAGATAAGATTAATTGACACTCTTGGTTAATTTATTTTAAAAAAATTATAACCTTTCAAATTTTTCCCTCTAATGGTGGAATTATTTTGGACCAATTGAAATAATTTTTCCTCTATTGTAAAATAAGGATTTGGTTAATTCCAGATATGCAAGAATCAAGAATCCTTGCCAATTTTAAGTATTTCTTGACTTTCTCCCTTGCTTGGATATTTTCCTGGCAATCCAGGTATGGAAAGCAAGAAAATCAAAAGACTATTCCAATATTCCAAAGGCACACCTTTATTAAACGGTGGAACCAATTTGATACTTCGAAGGTAGGGTTAGATGACGTAAAAACATGATTTGTCTCGAATCCTTAATTTATGAAGACATTAGATCTAAGTAAATCTCTGGTTCTTAACCAAAAAACTCATCTCACAAATTTCTTGGTAGGATGCAATTCAAAGGAAAATCTAAAACAAAATTTAAATAATATCCTTTAATTATTACAAAAGAAGAGGCAAAATCTTCAAAAATTCTTTTCGATAAGTTTTACCAAAGTAAAGATGATTGTTTTGTATTGTAGATACAGTCCTAGTGGGCATGAGTTAAATTGTAGAAATAATAATTTTTTAATACTTTATAAAGAAGCATTGATTATGTTGTGAAATACCTTTTCATTTTTTCTATCTTAGAAAGAGAATATAGTAAGAGAGGCTTTGCTTTGAAATAAATATTATAAACTTTTCTTGTTTTTAATAAAATTTCTTTTTTATACTTTATTTTCTCTATTTTTTGTCCTAATTTTTTTTCTTTATCCTTTCATTAGTCGAGAGTTAGTTTTATCATCACTCCTGTATTCTATATTTTAACAGTTTCCTTTATTTTCCTGCATATATTTAATTTTAGTGGTCCTCATATTATATACTTCTCTTGTCAATTTTCTTTTAATTCCTTAACTATAACCTTTTAGAAATTTTAGTTAACTATTAATACAAGACAATTTACAAAATTTTATGAGATTATATTATTTTTTTACATATTTACTCTTCGTACCTTTTAACTTTTTAACAATCAATTTATAGATAATATATTATAAAATTTAATACATTAATAACATTAATATTATAATTTTTAATAAAAATTTATCATTTATATATTTTTTATTTTGTATTCTTAGACATACATTAGAAAAATTATGTAATAAAGAGTTTGACTTTAATTAAGGGTAAATATGATATTTTGTAACAAAATTTTCAAAATATAATATATTAACTATTTTTAACAATTTTTTAAAATTTGTTTGGAATGTGATCTCATCCATCCATACAAATGATAAAGACCATCCAAAATTTCAAACTCGTTTTCATCAACTATGGAGTCCCGAATCCCAGAAAACTCTAACAGCAAGATTGGTCACAATTTACTTCCTTCTATGCCAAAATGTACCAACCGTTCCTGTTTCTTCTGCATCTTGTCTGAAACTGTCCCTTCTGTAAGAAGAGCTAAAATTGCCCAATACTTCAAACAAATGCCCCGCAAAGAAGACCAAGAACCAGAATTTCCTTTCCTTGGCATCTTCACATGCATGGCCAAACTCATTCGAAAAGGTCTCGGTGATAGAATGTGGCTTCTTAGGCACCAGAACATATATATACCCTATTATGCAGCACATATCATTGGTTCTTATACCATGAACAAAACTAAGTTTGCAAAGAAAGCTGTCAAGTCCTTAGTGGTTGAGCCACTGGTGAAACTGCTTCAAGGTAAGATAACTTGGATTGAACAAAGAGTTGCACTTCGAGCACTGGGTCATCTAGCCAGTCATAAAGCAACTTTTGAAGCCGTTAAGGAATATGAATCAGAAATCATAGCAGCAGCTATGAACATAACTTCCACGTGCCTAAACAAGGTATATGAAAACTTTGTTGGCGTGAAGGAGTCACAAAGATTGGAGTACCATAGAAACCTGCTAACAAGAGGGTTTGGAGGCTTGGAATTAGAAAACAGAAAAGCAGAAGAATGGGCTAGCCAGCTTCAGTGTTGGTCACTCTATCTCTTGCACTGCTTTGCATGCAGAGAAAGATCTCTAAGATTAATCTGCAAGAAGCAATTCTTGAAGGATTTGTGTGGAATGTGGGGAGGACTATCAAATCCATCTTCACCAGCAGGAATAGGACTTCTAAAAACACTTTGTCACACCCAAATGGGAAGAGAAAGCATAGCAGATTTGCAAGAAGTCATAGAGTGTTTCTGTAATGTGTCAAGATCCTCAGATGAAAGACAACACATGGCCATTGAAAGTCTTTTGCAACTTCTGAGAGACCCAGTTACAAGAAACAAAGTTATAGACACAGCAGCACCAGTTCTTGCTGATTTGGTTGAACTCAGAGTCATCAAAGGGAAAAAACATGAACTTGGAAAAGCAATCATGCAGGTTCTGTTACAGGATTACCACACAATCAAGTTTTGCAATTTGGGTTTGAAATACAGCGAAAGAACAAGGAAAACACTAGAAGAATTATGGAGTTTGAAGGTAGAGAGAGTTAAGAGAGAAACACTGATGAGTGAACAAGAAATCAGAGAAAGAAAAGCCTTGTTGGGTGTTCGGAAGCATGAAGGAAATAAGATATTTTTGTCTGGGGAGATTGAAAAGGCTGTGATGAAATACTCAGAGGCTTTGGATTCGTGTCCTTTAAAACTTAAGAAAGAGAGAATAGTGCTTCACAGCAATAGAGCTCAGTGTTATTTGCTTCTTAGAGATGCAGAAGGTGCCATCAGTGATGCCACTCGAGCTCTGTGTCTTTCCAGTGTGGCGCGTCCTCACAGTAAGAGTTTGTGGAGAAGATCACAGGCTTATGACATGAAAGGGCTTGCTAAGGAGAGTTTAATGGATTGTTTAACTTTCATTAGGACCCGCTTCAGTTCTTGGCAAACAAAGGGATTCAAGATCCCTTACTATGCAGCACGAATAGTTAACAAGCAGATGAACGCCACGTGGCTCTTTGCCTCAGCCAAGTCAAAATTGTGTAGCAAACATGAAGAAATGGAAGAATTCGTGATGTGTCAAAATGGAATTGATGTTATGAATTTGAGGAAGAAAATGAAAGGTGAGTTACACACTGTTTGAACCTTGAAGTAACTTAAAGTTTATCTTGTCCTCTTTCTTTTTTAATTTTTTTGTTGAGTCTAATTTTATTTCCACATGGGACGTTTATAGTGAAATGCATGGGTACACTTATGAGACAGAACCAAACATTGAATTGGTGAATGGAGGATCCTAAGTTTCTTAACCCTTTTCATGTTTGCATAACAGGTAAGAGTTACATTGTAGAAGAATCTTTCAGTGGGAGAAGAGCACGCGAGAGAAGAAAGTATGGAAGGACAAGTAGGAATAGAAAATGTTAGTATAAATTTGCACAGCGTTGAAAGGGGTAAGGCATGAAGTGATTTGTTAGCCAGGGTAAGAGAAGAACACAGTAAATGTTTGCCTTCGTTACAAACATAAACGAAGTTGAGAAAAAGAGGAAATCAAATGAAAATTGAGATAGAGATAACTAACTATGTGGATGTTTTTAAATACTTTTCTATTTTTAAAAATATAATATAATAATCAAATATGCTCTAACTTTTTCAGTATTTTAAATATTTTCATAGCAGCAATGGTATTTACTAGGAAATTTGAACAACCAGTGTGAAGTGAAAAATGAAAATGCTATACGAGTTTAATACATAATATTTATGTATAATGCTACTTAGATTCGCATGAGGGTTAGAAAAATAATTTGTGATATTGGCACCTTTGTTTTAGTGTAAAATGGACGGAGAGAAGAGAGATAAGAAAACCACAGAAAAATAAGAGATGTAATTAGTGATATGATTAAAATATAAGAATTGATTTGTTTTTTCAGAGATACTTGTGACTGAAATGCTAGAATTACGAAAGGAGATAATAAATACACACACCGGCACGCACAGAAAAAGCAAAATTAATACATAAATTTATTTTATTGAAAAAAGAATGGCCTTACAAAGGAGTAACTTTTTTTTAATTGATTTATATGTCACTTATTGTTATTAAGTAATAAATATAATGCTGCTAGACAAAAAAAGGCATATGATTAATGAGTTGTGTAATTAATTATAATGTATCGTTATTTGTTCAAAGTTGAGTTCCTTTTAACTGCGGCCGTATCTTATAACTTCTTCCATTTAAACTTAAGCGATGTTTTAGTAATTTTTTTTTTTTTTTTGATATTAAGTGTCATTTTAAGATTTTTAGTTTTATGTGACTTAAATGTTTTCAACAAATTAGAACAAATAATAAAGATAATTTGATAAAATTATTTTACTAAATAAAATAATTATCATGTTCCTTAATCCTTGTAAAAAGCTTTAAGATTTATTTCAAAGCTAAGTAAAAATAAATAAATTATGTAATATTTAATTATGAAAGTTTTTAAGCAAGAGAAAGTTTATAAACCTTAAAAATAACCATTCTAGTCTCATATTTTTTAAAGTTTTTTCAGCTTAAAAAGATTTATATTAACCTTTCTTTTTCTTTCATTTTCCCTTTAAATTCTTTACTTATCTCTTTCTAAACTCCTACCTAAGGCATAAACGTCAATTAACGGAAAGAGTATTTGACTATTTGACGAAGAAAAGTATCTGAATTCCTTTTTAACCGTGTCTTGCACAAATTCTATTACAAACGTTTTACCCACCGCATAAATATAATTGTTCTTATGAAAACGCATTCAATTTTAAAACATCTCATATTCGTGAAAGAATACTTGTGAAAATTCAAGTTAATACTCTGAAATACTATATTTGGGAGTTAAGTTTATAAGATAAGGAGAGGAAAGAATTGAAATTAAAAAAAAAAAAATATTTAAAAGTTACTTAATTAGAAGGAAAAAGTTTTAAATTTATTTGTTGAGTTTTCTTATTTTAAAAGTTTTTTTTTTCTTTTTTTATATTATTTTATAAATAAGATATTAATTTTTTAAAAAGAAATATTAATTTTTTAATTGATAATTTTTTTTAAAAATTAATAAAAATAAAAATATTAATTTTAAAATTATTTATATAATTAAACTTCATGTCATTTTTTTTAATATTGAAGATTTAAATAAGACAGATTTTTTTCCTTTCTTTCTATTTTCTTTTTCTCTTCCTTCCTTTGAACCTTTTTTTTTCTCCTCTTCCAATAAAATAAATTTATCGGTTAATTTTTAACCAATTCTTGCATTGGGAAATCTACTAATTTTACAATTCATGAACATAAATTGCATCTGAGAAGATTGGTGCCCATCTTCTTACCTTCCAAGAATGCTATGGACCTGCGTCGAGATATACCAAACATCAATTGATAGATGAATTTATGAACTTTATTAGGTACCCATAGGCCATAGCACCGAATCTGATGCCACTGAAGAATTAAATATTCAGTGAATAATAATAATAATAATAATAATAATAATAATAATAATAATAAAGCAATTTCTTGACAGTTGGAACATGCACTGCACTCACTCATGGCTCGAACCTCCGCTGTATCAGCACTAAGGGCTAACTCTATTGTAACTTAAAAAATATTTATTGACACTCTTCTTCATATAAATTTATATAAAATATTTTTTATTAATTAATTAAATTAGTGATAATAATATTTAAATTAAAAATTAAATAAAAAGTGACGATTGATATATAAGAATGAGAATGAATGCTTTTAATAGCAAAGGTACAAATATATTTTGAAGAGTATGTAATCAGTTCATGTGGCGTTAAAAAGAAAGATAAACCAATATTTTTATAGTAACTAAGAAGATATTTTTAAAGTTACATGACTAACAAGTGAAAAGATACTTTCGGTCAGATTAACTAATTAATCTAATTATAAATGTAAATCTTAGATTCGCTGTTAGGGACGCAAAAGCTTTAACAAGAGACAAAATATAATTAACCAAGTACCCTCTAATAAGCATTTCTTTTCCTAAATTTTTCAACATTTACTAATCACGTTATGTCCCAACTAATACTAATTAAACCCGATAAATTTATTTAAAAAGCTTCAATATATATTTTTTATATTCTGAAAGACTGAAACTCGAAGGATGATAACTTTTAAAAGAAACTAAACATATTTAGGAGAAGGTTAAAACAAGATTTGCGATGTTTTAAGCATAAAATATTCCCCCTTAAATATTATTTAATGACCTATTGCAAAATCCACGGATCTTTAGCAATAAAGTTTGAATTATGCGCTATATCCGACCAAACTGCTTTGGTTTTTTCTGCGCACTGGGCAATAAAATATTTATAAAAGAGAGGCTGAATATCTCAATCATGGATGTACACCTAACCATGAGGTGTTACCAGAATAAGGGCGAAGAATAAATAAAGCACATTTTCTAACATGACACACGATAGTAATCAATAAATAATAAAATGTTATTAAAAATTACAACATTTATGTGATTTTCGATACATTAAATTTTGTGATTTAAAAAAAAAGTTTAATGTATATAAGTTATTTAGTATATTTTAAGCCACACATTAAAAAATTATAAATATAAAATATAAAAAATTATGATAAAATTAATTATTGCTGCAAATAATTTAATAAGCAAAATACAACAGAAAATATAGATATATTATCTTATAATAAACTTTCACTTTAGTTCCAAAAATATACAGTTTCATTCATATCAACTCTCTAAATTTTAAATTTAAATTTTTAATCCTTAGAATTAATAATCGTCAATCATATTAACCTTTATGTTAAAATTAAGTAACAGAGTAATGACATAACAGTTTATTTTTAATATAAAATGATATTATTTTATAATATTTCAAAAATAGTTTATTTTTTTCTTTGATTTTAACATTTTCAAGTAATAAATTTTTTTTTTATTTTCTACTTTACCTTTGTCTTCTTCCTTCCTTTAAACAATAATGTAATGACATTTACACTCTAAAATTTTTTATTTTAAATTTTTTTAGTTGAATCACTAGATTTTTAAGTTTTAAATGTTAGTGAAAAAATAATTATAATTGATTCAGTGAAAAAATTTCAGATATGTTATCTTAAGACTTTTTAATTCTTCTAATGTCCTAAAAGTTGTCACTTATAAATTTTTTATATCTTCTTACAATAATTTCTTTATAGTTCAAAATTTCTTTGAAGCTAATAAGAAAGAGATTGTTACAATTTCTCTAAAATATGTTAGAAATATTAGTTTCACCGTTTCTAAATTTGACAATTCATTGCTCCAAGAAGAAAGAAAAAAATAAAAAATAATAAAAAATAATAAAAGACCTTATTACTCAAAAATATTAAAAGTCTATGATAAACTATTTTTGAAAAATTTTAAAATATTTTGTCAAGAATAGATTATCACATCATTTAACGTGCAAATTATCAACTTTGTTATTTAATTTTATCATCTCTTAACGATAAAAACTAATATGAGTGACGATTATTAATTTTAAAAATTAAAATTTTAAAATTTGAAGAATGAATTAATCAAATTACATATTTCAGAAACTAGTGTGTAAATTTATTCCATTATCTCAATTTAGAGCAAGGCAAAGACCAGTAAGACAACCCGTGATAGTTGAAAAATGGTGAAAAGAGAAATGGTAATTTTTCAACCAATGCCATAACTTAAAATTATTGTACTGACATATGGTTACAATGAAACAAGCCCGTCACAGTTAATATGCAATTGATTCACCTGGTCAATTTTACTTTAGTTCAATCATCAGAAAAGCTCAAAGCAGCAACAACCGATCCTGTTGTTGCAAAAGTTGATGCGATATCAGGATAATCTTTCCACGAGGTTGTCACCTTCAGAGATGGGTACAGCCACGTTTTTACCGAATCCACAAAGGAGTTTGGATCTAAGCTCAAAATGGCTTCCCAATCTACTTGTAAACCCTGTGGTATGCTTCCTGTGAACTCCATATTGGCAGCAAGTAACAAGCCCAACATAACAATAAATCCAACTGCAGCAGATCCCCTAGACAGTGGCATAAAGTTATACCTAATAAAAAGCATTTCTGTAAGATTTTCAAATGATCAAAATCAAATGTAATTTACACATTTTGAAAATGTCATACCAGTAATACGTCATCCTTAAAATTGCATCTCGCACATTTTCAAGCACGTTGAAATCAGTAGACCCATAATTTTCACCACAGTAAGCATTGCAGAGAGTCTGACATGTAACAGTTCCAAGATGTATACAAGATAAAATGTTTCAATTCATCTAGTAACTTGAGCTATAAGAAATACACAAGCATATTTTCAAATGAAACTTCAAGAAGAATAAAATACCTTTTAGCAATTTTCTAAAACCGAGAATGGCTAAAGAAGTATTAATGATGATTAAATTTAAATAATTGATGGAGATGGGATGAGATCATTGGTAAAGAGGATAAAGAAACATTCTTTAGGAATAAGCCCCAAAAGGGTCATACACGGGGGCATATATATCACTATCAGCTAATTAACATACAAGAAGTTGTTCGGTATGAGAAACATACTTCCCATGCCACTGCCATTTCTGTGTCAAAATCTTCCCATCTAGCAGGTGTACATGGTGTTCTGATTGCAAAGTCAAAACCATGCTCCCCCCTGAAAAACATGCTCAGTTCCCCAATAACATATACAAGCATGAAAAGTAAAATTTTACAGCCAAGAAAATAAAATTGTGGAAGACAATAATTTGAAATTTTCATATCTAGCTTACATTTTTACAAGGGTTATCCTAGTCCCTTCAAGCTGCTTCCTGAAAAACATTAACATCCAGAAAGTAAGCATTAAAGAAATTATGTTTCCAGACAATGTTAGCACCAAGGACACTTACTCTTCAAATGCAGTACTGTTGCACCAGGTAGCCAACCAAAAATCCTCACCAACAACTCTATAAAGATCAGAGCACGATTTTGCATGCATAATCTGCACATCAAACATTATAAAGTTTCTGTTTTCATAAAAAGGATACTACACTTCAAGCTATGCAAAATATAAAACAAAAAAACATGTAAAATCAACCGGAGACTATTATTAGAATTTGATATCATTCAAAAGCATGAGAAAAGAACCTAGAAGCATTTTATTGTCAAAAAACTAATTGAAAAAATAGAAAGATAGAACTTTAGTTTCAATTATATTTAGAAGGGATATCCTATGTCTATGAGCTATTAAAACACCAAAACCAATCAATAAGAGAAACCCCATATTACTTGTTCGAGATCCCCTTTGATTTGACACAAAAGAAACAGTCTATCATGCAAATTGTAAATTATCAAAATTTAGCATTGTTAAAATGTCCCACGTAGGGTAGGAATAGAGCTAAAATACTCTTTATAAGGACTACGATAATTTTTTTTCAATAAGTTAACTTTTGGAAGTGAGTTAGACCTAAGTTTCTTTAACATAGTATTAGAGTCATATGTCCAAATATCCAGTCTTGAGGGAGAAAGAGTGTTAAGATGTTCTACATTGGTTAGGAATAGAAACAGAATAGTCCTCCTCCTATGAGCTAGCTTTTGAAAATGAGTTAGGCTTAAGTTTCTTCCATAAAATTTGAGTTGGAAACTAAAAGAAAGAGGCTTTTTGCATGTAAACTAAGCAATGTTACAAGAAAAAGGCACAATATATCTAAATCAACAATCAACAACTCACCTCTTCTAATTTCCCATCTTTGGAAAGATGAATGATCTCATCTGTTTTGCTCCGGACAAATGATCTTTCTTTCATGACAGTTTTCAAAATATCTAATGTCCTGTGACATTTAAAAATTATAATCACTTTCAAAAATCAGTCTACTACTACACAACCAAACCTATTGTCATATTCTGACTAGGTAAAAACATGCTCTTTACCTTTCATAATTAGGAAAATAACGGACAACTTTAGCTTGCCCAAGAATCATAGGGGTGTGAGAACCAAATCCAGAATTGAACTCTTCACTGCAGTGCAAAGAAACCAATTCAAAACCCAACACAAGATCTTAATGTGGTCCAACTCCGGAATAATAATCAGAGGAAAAACCAGGTACATTATATTGCTAAGAGGCTAGCAATCAATAAAAGCAAAAACTTATCCAACCTAGACCAATATAACTCTGAGCCTATTGTAACAAATAATGTAAAGTATATATGTCAGAATAAAAGAAAACGATTGCATAATTTGAATAAATGTAAAATCAATCTTAGCAAAATAATTCATACAGAATTGAAAGCATTAAAGGCTGATAATAATATCAAGGCTGGATATACCTACTCACTCTAGCTCCACAGAGAATTCATTTTCCTTGTTTCAATGATAAAACTTGAGTCATTTAAGTTTTCTAAGGGCAGTTCTATCCCTCTTTAATTATATAATAAATAGACTGCCATTTCTGTTGAAGTCTAAACAAAGGACATCAACTTAGGACTAACATAATTCCATGCAATCTTTCTATCAAACAGATCTAAAATCTCACAGAAAGTAGTAGTAGTAATAACTAAAAGCATATGCAAAAGGACAAAGCTGACATATGTGCACAAAAATGTTGAAGGACTAAATTGTGATAAGATTATAAGAATGAAGAGAGAAGGGACCAGCCATGGAAATTTAGAGGAATAGGTAGTAACAAGTAAAGGATCCAAATGAATTTTTATCAATATGAGATGAACATGGAACATGTTATTAAAAGAAATTATAATAAGCAAAATATTTATAAAATCATCCACACTCAGAATTTGGGGGCAGGGGAAGAGGACTGAAAAACTGAAAGGATTATTTGGTTGTCATTACTGTCTAACAAAGAGTTTAAAGTTGGTTATCCTGAAAATAGAAGTTGCACACACTGTTAGGAGTCTCACATTGAGTAAAATAATATGCTTAATGTGATACCTAATCCATGAGGCTCTCCCTCTCACCTAATGCACTAGTCTTTTGTATTGGGCTCTCATCACGTGCTCAAGTCATAACAATTGGTGTTTTCATTGAGCAAGTGATGGAAAGGGCTACCTTAAGTTGGATTAAGGTACAATAACGTATTGAATCCTGATAGATGAGTGAAGCCACCAATGTAAGGGGAAAGGGCTACCATAGGATCAATATTGATAGAGTGAAGTTGTAGTCAACATCAACTCTTAAAGAGAGCGGCAATAATATGTCTCTCATTGAGTAAAATAAGATGCTTAATTTAGTACTTAAGTCACGGGACTCTCCCAAGTGACCAAGTCCCACCTAATGGACTAGTCTTTTAGGTTGAATTCTCCTAATGTGCTTAAGTAATAACAATTTATACTAGTTTAATTCACTAACGCTAGGGAGGAGATCATGAGGCTAATAGGAAGATTTGTTTCTTAGGCACACTTTGGGGTATAAATTGGGCCAAACTTCATCTTATTGTTGGAGATTTTTGTTAAGATATTCCACATTGGTCAGGAATAGAGCTAAAATACTCCTTATAAGGACTGGGATAGTCCTCCTCCTATGAGCTAGTTTTTTAGAGTGAATTAGGCCCAAGTATCTTAACATTATATCAGAACCTATTTAATTTGAACATTGGGCTGCCTGCAGATGTTCAATCCTGTTGAATCCACCCATGCAGATATCTAGTCCTGCAAATTTCACGCACTAGATGTTCAGTTATGAACATGAGAGAGTGTGTTAAGATGTTCCACATTAGTTAGGAATAGAGCCAGAATACTCCTTATAAGGACTAGAGTAGTCCTCCTCCTATGAGCTAGTTTTTGGGAGTGAGTTAAGCCTAAGTTTCTTAACAGTTTTTAGGCCCAAAAATCTGCAAAGATCCCTTGTGTTACAGCAGCATGTTCCCCAAAGCTCAATATCCCACTTCCCCTGTTTTGTGTGCCTAAACTAGAGCTTTGGATTTCAATAATAGTTCCATAATTAGACAAGGTTGAAATTCAAGTGGGTGGTATTGTTAGAAGTTAGAAGAGTGAGGGGAAAGTTAGTTAAGGTAGTTACTGTATAAAGTTAATGGAAAGGATTGGTTAATTAGGAGGAGTTTGTGAGGTAAATAAATAAGATGAAGATGTGTGGGAAAGACATTCAAATTTATTATCATGTGTAAATTGATATTTTGTTCTTTGTGAAAGGAAAAATCCTTTGTGAAGAGAAAACCTTGGAGGAGGAAACTCTCCTATTTTTTGTTCTTTCCTTTCAATTCAATAAAAACTTTCTTTTCTTTCCCATTTCTATTTGTGGTTTTGTAACACTCTTAGTTTTCTCATTTTAGACTCAACAGATATAGACGAGTAAAGGCAAAGTATCAAGGAATCAGCTCTTTTGTTTTTTAATAATAAGAGTTCAAATCAGCAAGTTGGAATGCAATACAAGTTTGGCAAGAGTGATCTTACATTTATATTATCTGCATGAACTTATTAAGAGTGTAACTTTGAATATATTTAAAATTTCTGAAAGATTTGTTGACCACAAAGCACGATAGTTCTGTTGTGCCTCTAGGACTCCAGGATTTTACAGCATAATCAGCAATTATATTAATCAGATAGATAAGAGAGAATGCAAAAAAAAGTGGAGATAAAATGAAAATCTATGTATGTCCAGAGTGTAACATATTAGATGTGAACAATATAAAATTTCTTACTATGAACAAGTCATGGGTGCATGTAATGTGCTTGAATATTTAGCCCACAGACAGGATACCTTAGTTTGTTCACCCAGACAACAGGATCACAAGGCTCAGAAATCTGCCTCCATCTAACAGCTAATGAGTAAACATCATGCCATGACAATATACGGCTGGATGGTCTATCATCTATAATTCCAGGTGAAGATGTTTCTGAGGTACTGCTTGTGCTACAACCAGCACCTCCTCTATTTTGACTGGGGGTATTAATTCTTTCCATTCTCCTGGCCCTTCTTCCATTTTTTGAGTTGCCTTTACCAGAATATTTCCATTCAGCATGCATAGCACGCCAAGCCTTTGAGACCTTTTGTGCAATTTCAATAGCAGCAAGTCCAGCCATACGATGCTGATAATAAGGAAATATTAACATATAGATATCAACAGGTTAAAAAGATGATAGTATCAAGAAAAATGAGAATAAACCACGGCTGTTGGTAGGACGTAGGATGCAAGTCACTTTAAATTGAAAGCATGTAGAAATGAAAAATGCATCACAACTCAGAGAAATGCAAGTCACTTTAAAAATGAAAAATGACAACAATCAATAAATGAAAAATGAAAAATGAAAAATGCAAGTCACTTTAAAACTATTTGAAAGCCAAATAAATGCTACAATTTTATGAAAACCGTGTGCTTTTACTTTGGGAAATACATTTAAAAATGAATGTTTTCTTCAATAGAAATTTTTCAAGGGGAAAAGGCTTGACTTGTTTAGAAGTTATGGTATTAAAACCAGAAAACTGACATCCCTTGTTACCTTTTTATAAATTTATTCAATCATTAAGCACAATTATTTCTTTGTCACCTCAAAATAAAATAAAATAAAAGCCAAACATTGCTTGTATTAGTCACCTAGAAGTAGATAGAAATAATGTTTTCTATTTTACAACATGATACAAACAAGGATCATCAGATTTTTATATGCAACAAAATCCTTTTCTATGTCTATCAGAACACAAGTAAGCACAAGTCTAATTTAGCAAACCAAAGACTACCGAGAAATAAAAGTGGCCCTTGACAGAAAACGGATTTGTTGAAAAAAGAAGAGAAATGGCAACAATCAACAATCCACAAGATATTGAAGATCAGAAAACCAGAAATAGCTTTACCTGACGTCTATTAGGTAGGAATCCTGGACAATTATACTGGATTTTTTTGCCAATGGAATCTGCAGCCAGTAGAAGACCAGCCTTCTGCTTTGTAATAGTAAATTCTTGCTTTCTAAGCTTCGCCTTTCTTAAAGACTCACGTAAAGGAGGTTGCCTGAAAACCTTCTCACATACATTCTTTGGGTGCAATCTCTTGCACCAGTACACCTGAATATAATGAAGATACAAATGAATATAATAGAAATGGAAACTCTTGCTTTACAAAATGTGAATAACCAAGAATCTGATGACATGATTTAAAACCTAATTGCTAAACATCCTTTAAACCCATGATACATTCCCTATAGGGTATAGGCATACTCACGAAAGTATTATATTTCCTTTTATTCTTTCAATACTTGTTTTCATAAATTTTACCTTAAAAAGTGCATCAATATCCCCATCAATATCAAACCAGCAAAAGTCGCTGTTAAATTTTGAGGCTGTGTACAGAGCAAGCTCTTTCTGCAAAAGAAAAAAGGGTTGAAGCACATCATAGAACTAGTCTCTTAACAAATGAAACTTAATAAGTACCACATTAATTCCCAGAGCACCAATGGCACATAAGTCCATCAGCAGAATTTTAGCACTAAAAGAATGTACAGAACTGGTTAGATATATGTAGCTGAATCAAGGGAAGGCAAGTCTTACAAGTGTGTTTCAATGTTGACATAACTAAATAACATGAGGAACTAAGTAGAAGAGAACAGCTCTCTTCCAAAACGTGACAACAAAATGACTAGTCACTGCTCAATGCTGTCAATCTTGCGTCACTGTTAGTAGATGTTTTAGTGTAGAAGGAAATTAATTTATGCTCCTTTTGATTAGAAGAGTAGTATTTTTTTTTTTTTGGGGGTGGGGGGGGGGGGGGGTGGACACACAAGAATAGTATGTTTCAATAAAACAAGACCTGATAAAAGGCAAGGCACTGGAGCACAAACTTGTCCATCGAGTCCAATTCCAAATCCAGTGCAGCATCATAATCCTTAACCTGAGACCATTAAATGAAGTTGTAGCATGACAAATGCAAACCAAGTGTTGCACCCCCAAAATTAAATCTAGAAATATCATACTGCTTCTTTGTATTGTCCAACAGCATGGTAGCAGGAAGCTCGTAAATAGAAGCATTCAACATTGGTGCTGTCAATGCTCAACCCCATTGTCAAATCCTTGATAGCCTTCCTGTCACATTCAAACCCAAGTTAAATTAGAAACAAAATAAAGTAATGGAACATACCAAGGTAAAAATCTTAACACTAATGTTTGGTGGGAAAATTTTAAAAGCAATTTACATGGACCTTAGGTGCTATTAGAAATTCAAACAACAAATTATTATACTTATACCAGTATCCTCATTGTCCAATAATTCATATAAAATTTATCTCTCTAAAATCCTTGATGGCAGACCAAAATACCAGTTGCTGATCATTTAACTCCCCTAAAAATTAGTAATCAGAAATGATTTATGACTTCAGGAATGCTCAATCCAAAAATAAATCTTCCTCAATATGCTAGTTCTCTAGTACAAACCTAACTTTACAAATACAAAATGACCCTCCTGATGATTCCATTTCAATCATTATAATTATTATGAAAAACAGCAAGTAATCTAAAACCAGTATTATCAACTCTTTTTTTTCTTCTTCTACCATCCATATATGTTTCCATAAGTCCAGAATTGTTTGTCAGCATGCTACTACATCTTAAAGATGTCCAAACTAGTATTCATGAACCAAATACTCGACTTGTGACAAGTAAGAAACAGTCACTTAAAATAAATATTCAACTTCTTCGATTGATCAGAGAGTATGGTTTGTACAAATACCTGTGCTCACCCATTGCATGGAATAGAAGGCCACGCAAATGATAAGCTCTTGCAAACCTGACATCAAAATGTAAAAGCAATCAGCCCTAAAGTCAACAGGCACAAAGTACATCAAGTGAATCCTCGTATGAGTAATACAGTTCATTCACAACATTTACCTCCCATCAATTTGTAGCATCTCATTTAGACATTCCTGTGCTTTTGTTGGCATTGCTAAATCTTGATAGAACTGCACAAAATCCACACATTCAGAACAATATTACCAATCAAAATCATCCAACAAAATAGCTTTAAGCATATAACTGATAATCAGGCAGAACAGTGGCAGCACACTTAATAGCTATTAACCAATGACTGCTAGACCTTTTGATATAACTGCCAAATACACATTCAGACCAAAGCTATTAACCTATGAGTGCTACATCTTTGATAAAACTATCAAATACAAATTCAGAAAAAATCTACAAGTAAAATATCTAACAGAATAGCTTTAATCCTATAAATAAAAGGCCAAAAATTGTAGTCTACTACATAAATAAGCCTATAATTCAATTAAAAAATGTAGATGTGAACTGATCTGATATAACATGGATACTTAATGTCCAGTTGAATAAGTAAATTAGATTACAAGCAGAAGGAAATACCATCGATGAAAATAGGGAAGCAAGATATGAGTAGATATACCAGAGAGCATTCAAGAATATAACTAAAAATATTTGAAGTATACGTTAATTTCCTTAACATAGTCAAACTATCAGTGGAGTACCAATACAGTTGAACAGATACCTGAGTCAGATGTGCCCATCCTTCAAGGAAATTTCTGTCAAGGTGAAGTGATTTCAGATGTGCTTCCTCAGCTTTCTTATATTCACCAATCGAAGATAATGCTAAACCCTGTAAAGTCATTTTGTTCAGTGAAAGAATGAAGATCCTTTCATAAGGAGATCAGTAAACTTCTTTCCAACATCAAAAGTCCAAAATCAATGAGGAATCAAATATTAAGACACAAGGCCCACCAAATATGTGTAGGCAGACTTATTATCCTTATCTAGCCTCACACAAGCTGAAAGGTCATTAACAGCTGCACCAAATTCTTTAAATTTGAAATTGACAATTCCTGCATTGAATTTTATGAAAAGCATATACTAATTAGGAACAGGATCTAAACAAGAATGTCAGTTCAATGTTAGCATCATATGCATTCAGCACCAAAGTGACCAAACTCCCTAGATTTGATATTAACAATGATTTCTAGACAAAATGTCAATATTAAGGATAATCACGCATTCACACAAGAAATAAACAAAAAGGAACTGTGTCCAAAAGGAAACGGAGAGAGGGAGATGAATATAATTATAGTAAGTGCTTAGTCTCCTTAGTACTAGTAGAATTCCTTAGGTGACTGCACTCCATCAAAACCCATAACGTTCCCATTAAAATACTCCATAACAAATCAGCAGACTTGAAAATTAGAGCCACAACACAAAAATTCTACCTGAGTCATCTTCATTTTAGTTGAAGCCACTAGACTAAATTTTGATTTATGAATAAACAGATAAACCTCCAGAATGAAAAATATTAATGCATATAATATGAATATGCACTATTTTTCAACACAACCCACTTCTCCACTGCCTTCTCTCTTAGGTGCCCCTCTCCATCCCTTTTTATTTATTAGCATACTTCCTTATGGCTTCTAATGGTTCCCTTTCAGACTGGTGCTGCAGTAACCTTTACAAACATCCTGCTGATTCCATATGAAAAATTGACTAGAACAGCCAACTTCCTTATGGCTTCTAACGGTTCGCTTTCGGACTGGTTCTGCAGTAACCTTTATGAACATCCTGCTGAATCTATATGAAAAATTGACTAGGACAACCAATTACAGCACCTGGGGTGTTGCCATCCAGTTGTGGTTTCAAAAGTTCAAGATTGAGAAGACTACTTGACACAACAGGCCAAGGATATTCTCAACAAGGATCAAGCCCACTGGAAGCAAATCAATGTTTCTTTGTGCAGTGCTTCAGGTTTTCCATTGCCCCTAAAGTCTAGCCACAATACTTGGCTTTTAAAACTTGCTATGTTGGGTGGACCAAAGCCAAGGTCTATTTCAATGACATTCATTGTCTCTACAGTGTGGTTTCCAATCTGATTGCCATGAAGTTGGAAAACATGGATGTGCAGACCTATCTTGGTGACCTTGATCATTTAATTGCTAATATTGATACCCCCATGCCATTTGCCAGTGATGCAGCAATTCATCTTTCCATGCGGCAAGTTTTTCATGGTACTTGGCAATGCCAGTCTTCTGCCTAAGGTTGACACAAAATGCAAGAAAATTTTATCAAGGACTATTGTTCCCTCCTTTGACATTTATGAACAACTGTTGTGTCTCTTCTTTCCTCATGCCTTTGACCACTACTCCATCCCTCCTCCTGCTGATTCATCCAATCTTGTCTTCCACTATCCTTGTCATGGTGGACAAAGTGGAGACCATAGTGGTCATCATCGAGGTTCTCACTACCTCTATTGCCAGCATTATGACCATATTGAAGCTAAATATTGTACCAAGGCTAGACAACAGCTTAAGCTTGCTAATGTTGCTCATGTCACTGCACTTGGCACTGCTGAGGACATTACTATTTCTGCAGTTGACTATCATGATTTCCTCCAATTCAAGGTTTCCCAAAAACCCATCTCACCTGTCACTGTCATTGCTCAGTGTGATGATTCTGTAGCATTAGTTTCACAGTCCTCTCTAGGTCCTTGTATCCTTGACTCTATTGCTTTTGATTATGTCATATGTCTGGAAAAAAATTACTTTTTTCTCATTTATCTTATTTGAATTAACTTCCTTCTTTCACCTCTTCAAATAAAAGTACGAGGCATTAGTCAAACATATCCTCTTCTCAATCTTTCTTTAAACTATATGCTTTGTCTTTGGGAATCCTTTTAATTTAATATTCATTAGCAATTTACTCGTACCCTCCATTACTCTTTATTATTTTCTAATAACTCTATTCTTGTCCAGGATAAACATTTTGCACAGACAATTGGAGCATGACATGAGTCTAGACGATAAATTGCATTAGTGCTTAGCTCATCCTAATACTAATAAATTGCATCTTTTGGTCGCTAGTTTCTCCCCACTTATTCCAATAGTTAAAATCGGGAGACATCTGAAACTTAAGCTGCACTTCATATTTCATCAAACCCTAAACATATTCACTTTAATTATCACTGCTTTTAGAAGCTTTGTAAGAGAAAAAGTTCGTTCAAAAGATATTACAACTAATTTTGTTCATTTTAATGATCAATGAATGGACCAATATGTTAGCGAAATCCCTTAGAGACTCTGCTGTTAACTACATTTGTAACCATAGTAGTCAATCCCGGATAGCGGCGCAGAGCGGCTAACCTCAAAAACGCTATAGCGGGGATAGCAGTAGCGGGATGACCGCTATTCTGAAGTTTAAATGCACACACATACATGCTGAAAAATATAAAATTAATATACAAATTTGGAACAAAACAAAAAAAGAAAACTCAAATTAGAGAATGAGATAAATAACAAAAGACAAAGGGGTGCAGGAGCAGCCATTGCTTCTTCTTGAAGTTTTGAAATTTTAAATAGAACAAAGTAGGGGAATCAAAACAGAGAAAGAAATAGAAAAAACAGAGAGAAAAGAGAAGAAATGAAAGGAGAAATGAGAGGAGAGCTGAGGAGAGAGTTGAAAGGTGAGTTGAGGGGCTAGGGTCTGCAAGAGGGAGGGAGAAGATTTAGAAAATAAAAGGGGGCTGAAATCCCAATATTGTTCCCCTTAAAAGCCCCAAACGTTAAAAAAACAATGGGCAGATTCAAATTTTAAGCAGAACAGAATAGCAGCCGCTATAGCCGCGATTTCCGGCCACTATTCGCAGCGCGACAGCCGCAACACTAAACCGCAACGCTATAGGATTGCCATAGCGGAACTGCGCCGCTCCACTCCGCTATGCCGCAATAGCGGCCGCTATGGCCGCTATTGATAACTATGTTTGTAACAAGCTTTGTTTATATGACACATGCTCCAGCTTGAGGGAGAGTATTAGAAAACATATTTATTATGTGTTAATATTATGTGTTTTCCAGTGCAGTATTTTTTTAAAAAATCAGTCCTATAATTTTCATGTTTCAAATGCTCAATCTTGAGCATAAGGGGGGGGGGGGTGTTCAAGTTCCACATCAATTACAAATATGGTCAAATAAGAGCTTATAAAAGTTAAGGCAACCCTCACTTTATAACTAGCTTTTGGGATTAAGCCTTTGCCAAAATTTAAGAATTGCACAAAAACTTAGATAAGTATTTAAGTTACTTCATGTCCCTAATAATTCCGTTCACACACAAAAAAAAGGATTTTAAGTAATTCCAAATGTGTTAATTCACCATCTGCTTCTAACAAAAGAAAATATATGCTTGCACAAGCTATATTAACTATTAAAGGGTAAAGAATACAATCATGCCTCAGAAAACTAATCTAGTTTCTCCATTTGAATTTCTAGAAATTAGCACAAGATATATGCACCCACCATTGCAGCAAACAAAGAAAGCGAAAGCAAAACAAAGGCATAATTAATGATTCCAGCATAAATCAATTATCAAAACAACAAAATCAGTAGAAGACAGGCTACCTCTCTCATGTAAAATATCTGCTGTGTCAGGTTCAAACTCTAATGCCTTGGTCAAGTCTTCAATAGCCTGACATCCACATATCAAAAGAAGGGAAAACAGATGTTACATTTACAGGTTGATATTTGTGGAAAAAATATATACACCAATAGGAAGTGAAGCATCACAGTTGATTCAGTTGACAGAACCATATGAAATAAGATCTTGTAGGTCACACGTAATTAGAGATTTCAATAACATTGAACCTAGCAAGATAAAAGACCACAAAGTTCTTGATAACCACATTAGTTTAGCACCAAAATAATTAAGTTTTATAGCATATATAATTATAACCCTAAAGCCTTATGTGGCAATACTCAAATACTACTTTAACCAAACTTTGCGTTAAAACAACAACCAAGCTTTATTCGATTAAGTGAAGTCAATTACATGGATCACATAACACAATTGAGCCTGGTCAAAAACCAAGGGATCTAAGAATTAGGTTGGTCATGCTCACCTCAATAAACTCTCCCAAGGCTGCCCTGGCCTGACCTCTCCGTTTCCATGCCTCACCAGCCAATGGATTAAATTGTATAGCCTAATATATACAGCATGTAAGCTACTTACACAGAAGAAAAATCAAATCTCTATATAGACTTGTTAGATAGTGTTCATTTAAGTACCTTTGTAAAATCAGCTATGGCAGAATCAAGTTCTCTCTGGAATGCATATGCTGTACCTCTTCCAATCAGTGCCTCGGGATATGCAGGGTCCTTTTTCAGTATCTGCATAAATGATGATGAAAAGATACAGTAAGTTATTTAATAGTAGGGGGAAAAGAAGAGAAGATAGAAAAAACATCAAAAGAAGAAACCATGAGTATCACCACTGAGGAAATTTTTTTACCTGGTCAAAAATGGATATGGCATGAGCATATTTTCCTTCATTAACCTGCAAAGGAACCATAATATCAAATATGCTCAAACAAAGAAATACAAACACCAAGTTATTTAATATTGCTTATTCTAGTAAAAGCATGAAAACAAACCTCTGCTATACCCCTTGAGAGTCGAAAATCTACAGTTACAGAATTTGTCTTTGAAATCCGAGCAATGCAGAACTTCTTATTTTTCTTTGCTTCATCTTTTCTTTCATTAGGAAAAATAAACTTACTAGGTGGGTTTCTAAAAGTCTCAGTCATGTTAACAGAGTCAGTACGATTGGTAGATACTTTATCACACGATTCTGAGGCATCACTTGAGTCATTACAAGATTCAGAATTGTAACTAAGTGTGTCAATAACATCAGGGCTCCCATTCACTTGGCCATCAGATTTATTAGACTCCCTATCTTCATCATGCAATTCATTTTTTGAGTCAAAGTTATCAGTAGACTTCAGGCATATCTCAGATTTATCACTAGCATTGCCACATAACTCAGCTTGATTGCTCAAACTATCTTGATTCTTATGAGTTTCAACCGAGTTCCCATTACCCTGAGAATTTGATGCAGATTGTGGCAGGGATGACCCATGGGTTTCGCACTGTGCATTGTTGCTATGCTTCACTGTCGTCATAAGCTCTTCAAGCTCTAGTAGCTGTTTCAAATCTGCAGACTGATGCAGAGCATGTTCATAGCCTTGCTCCCATACCAATAGAGCATCCGCTTTCCTTCCCAACTCAGAGAGCGCACAACCTGTACAACAGAATAGACTACCACTAAGTCCAAAAGACAGAAATATATTGCGCGTGAGAAAATTTTGTTTGAACCTTCAGCATAAACAAAAGGATCATGCGATACTAATCTATAAACAGCATGACCAAGTGCATGTTTGGTTCAGCTTATTTTAAAGAAATAATCACTAAATTTTTGGCAGATTTTCTGAGAAAGCTTTGAAAAAATAAACCATCATTTTCCTTGGAAAAAGTTTTCCCAAACATGCAACCAGATCCATTATACAACAATTCCAACACAATCGTTTTCGTTTTTAAAGTATGATCATTATTAAACTAATTTATCTAGTTAACTGATCACTGGAAATAAATAGAATATCTGAAAAAGCCCACAGGACATAGTCAGATAAAGTCAACAGTGACAGTCAATGTCCAGGCATAGCACACAAGGAAAACATGCTTTACATCGTATCTAGTTCAATTACCAATCTCAGAGAAGCGTGCAATTGAAATAAGTAAGAAAATCCTAATTTCAATCACAGCAAAGACGGAACAAAAAAAATCGTGAAAGAAGAAAAATAGGCGAATGAATTTGACAGGGGAGAGGAAAACCTTTGAGAATATAAGCTTGAAGAACCATAGGATCAAGTTGAAGCGCTCTGTCGCAATCCTTAATCACGTGCTTATGAAGCTCTAGTTTGCTGTAACAGAAGGCTCGGTTGCTGAAAGCAACAACGAATCAGAATAAGATCGCGCGTAAAAATTCACGAGCCAGAAGCATACATGTATATGCAAACCATTCGACCATAATCATTAATCAATGAAAGAAAAAAAGGAAGCAAAATACTCACCAAATGTCTCGGATTGCACCGGACTGAGAAATGAGCGAATCGAGGATTCGAATGGCTTTGGACCAGTCTCTCGAGGCGCAGAGCCTGGCCAACTCGGCTCGCTCGGAGATAGCGGGAGCCATGGGTCACGTGAGGTGCACGGATCGGTGACACTTTTTCTTCTTCGCTTGCTTCGGGGTTTCAATCTGAACGGGGTCTGATGAAAGAAAATTTTGGGGGTGAAATGCACTTGTACAGTGATGAAACACAGAAGATTAAAGAGTGCTGTTGAGTTTGGGAACTTGTTGCTTAGGACTTTGAGAGAGAAAGGAGACTGCCTAAAGAGTAACGGTGATTCGAACGCCCGGTCACGTGCACGGCACAAACGCGTCAAATCCACCTAAGTTAACCTGAGTACTGAATACTGATACACCATTTCTATTTCTAGGGTGTGTTTCAAGAACATTAAATGCTTATTTAATATTTATTTTATTATTAATAAATGAGTAAGACTAGCTATGTATTTTTTTTAATATATTTATGAATGAAAAATTGTAACATTCATATAATTTTTAATAATTTTATTTAATAATTAAAAATAGTATGTTGCTAACATTTTTTTAATAAATTTATATCATCATAAATTAAATTATAAAATTTATTTATATGAATTAAAATAATTTATAAAATATAAAAATTATAAAGTATTTTTATAAATTTTTATAAAATTATTTTAAATATATCCATAATTTTATAAGTAATTAATAGTGTATTTAAAGTCATTAAAATATCACATAATTTTATTTATTTTATTGTAACATAATTTAATAAAAAACCATGTCAGTTATTTATTTTTAATTAAAGTATTTTTAATAAAAACTTTGGTTTAAGATAACAGTTAAATCGTAAGTTTTGTATAAAAATTATAATTATTTTTATAAATTTTTATAAATTATTTTAAATATATCCATAATAATATAAGTAATTAACAATGTATTTAAAGTCATTACAATATCACATGATTTTATTTATTTTATTGTAACATAATTTAATAAAAAAATTAGTTATTTATTTTAATTAAAGTATTTTAAAAAAACTTTGGTTAAGATAATAGTTAAATTGTAAGTTTTGTATAAAATTAAAAAAATTATATTAAATATTAGCATAAACTTACTTTCTAAAATAATTTTTAAAATATAAATTATAGTACCTTAAACTCATTTAAAATAAAATTTTTACAAAATGAAGTATATTAAAATTCAACTTTACAAACATTCATTCAATACAATCAAACATTGTTTAAAGGTAAGTTATGATAACAAGTGAAAATATTTTGTATTTTAAGAACTCAAAATTTTTTATCTGTATTTTAAAAATTTATGTGTTGTAAAATATAATTATTAAAATTATTTGTTGCTTCTTATATAGCTCTGTTTATTAAAAGTTATAAAGTTTTTTCTTACACTTTTAATAAAAAAATTTATTCAATAAAAATATGTAATTTAAATTTAATATATATATCATATTTATAATTTAAATTTATTAAAATAAATTATACTTAATTTTTAAGTAGTTATATGTTTGTCAAATACTTAGTTGAGGGCACTTCATATGTTATTTTACTATTTTTACTTTTTAATTATTTAAAAAGAATGAATTTATAATATAAATAAAAAGTATATTAATATTTTAAAAATTTAAACTATCTCTTAAAAGAATTTGATTCTAAAGATTTAAAAGGAAATTATTTTTTAATTTTTTTTAAGAATAGAATTGTTAAAACGGCTTAGTTTGACTCTTGAGCTAGAAAACGAAATCAATGAGTTAAAATAAAATAAAATAAAGTAGACATATGAAAGATGCAATGAGTAAAACATGTAGAAACATGATATGGTTAAAAACAACAATAATTATAGAGACAAACATAACAACAACCAAAGACAAAGGGCAAAATAAAAGTAACAAACCGAAACGTCTGATCAATAAAAATATATTTTTAATTAAAGTTAAAAATATATGTATTCGATCAGCTAAAGGTTTATGCTTTTAGATTTATTATGAAATACATTTTACTAGACTTGATTTACAGGTATGTATATATAGTTTACCTTGGCAACGGAAGGCCAAGAACACAGTTCAGCCATCTCTGGAATTATAAGTGCAAGATTAATTCGGCTTTTTTGCCCTTTTAGGGTTAATTTTAAAAGAAATTATCAAAATAGGGCTTCATAGAAACAAATTCTCGGTCTAGGGTTAGCGGGTAACGTGGTAAGAGTGTCGTCCTATTAGTAGCTGATACTCATGAAAGTGTCGTCTCATGATTAGTTGACACTTATGAAATGTCTACACGTGTTGCTCAGTAAACTTGTGTCGTCTATTTTGGAACGGTTTTAGTAGCATTCACAACAGAGACGACTCTAATGTCGTCCAATCATACCCGATTTTAATGTAATTGGTGGATAAAAATTTTGATACATTCTTTTGTCCAACTTTAAATGTGTATAAATACGAAACTTTTAAATTGTAACTGTGAAGTTGGAGATCGAACAGGCTGGAGAAGAAATTGCAACTAGGCAATAAGGTTATATTTTTTTAAGCATTATAAATATATAAATTTTTTTATTGGCTATTAAGAATTTATATTTCGAATAATAATATTTATTTTATATTTGAATAATATTTTAAGTGTTAATATTGTAATATAATTTTTTTGTTATGTTTGAAAATAAGATAGATAAAATATAATGTTAAAAAATAAAAATTTAAATATTTGTAATACAAATAAATTTTAAAATATAATTTTATTATATTATAAATAAATTTTTAAATAAGGTTGGCTTATTTTTAATGGAGGATAAATGAAATTGTTGTAATATTATATTCAAATGGTAGAATATATGAAGGAAATGAGGGTATAATTTTTTAAGAAGAGAAAAAGATGATTAAGATAGAACATGACATCACACTTGAAATGTTTAAAAGGAAGATCCACACAAAATTAAAATGGTCTAGTTGTCACGTAATTTCTAGACTAATTTCACGAATTTTAGTTGGGACAAATGGTCAATACCATATAACTATGGATGTATGTGACGATGAAAACATAAATTGCATGATAAGTGCGTGTCAACAACCACATTATAGAAATATAGTTGAGATATATGTGGATGTTACGGTCAGTAAAACATCTTCTATTGTGACACATCCGTTAGAAGTGAATTTATCACTCTCACTCAATCATAGAAGTGATAATGATGATGATGATTATGTAATAAGAGAAGGTAATATGAAGTTGATGATTTTAAATTTTTAAAATTGATACTGTAAATACTATTAATAATATAAGTTTACAATGTACAATCTACAGATGAAGTTGATGAATATGAAGATGAAGAAGATATTTCATTAAATAGTTTTTTTGATATTGAGACAGATGATGATTGTGATTCAATTATCAATATGAATGTATAAAAGATATATTTCCATAACAGTACTATAATATTATAAGAGTTAGTTCAGCGCAACAACAACATGGAGATATGATTTTAGATAGTAATTTAAAAGATATATTTTCATAACTTATATTTGTAGTACTGTATAAATTGTTAATGAGTGTATAAATTTGATGGATGAATAGTTGTAATGCATAAACTACATTGCCTTTTTAGAATATAACCCCACATTATAGTCATATTAATTAGGAACACCCTGATTAAGAATTAGATTTTCTTGGTATGAATGAGGTGCAATCATGGAAAGAAGGAGATGGATTATATGTAGGACAACTATTTGACACTAAAGAAGATGTAAGAATGGCTATAAAACATTATGCCATAAGGAAACATCAAACTTTTTTCTGTGGTCGAGTCAAAAGTAATAACATGTGTTGTGAAGTGTGTCAACCACAACAGTAGATATCCCTGGAGAGTTCGACCATCGTTGCCAAAAAATACAGACAAGTGAAAAATTATAAAGTGAGGTGGTGCTCATACGTGCATACATGCTTCAATCTCTCAAGACCACCAAAAGTTGGATTCCAAATTTATTTGCTCATGCATTCTTGGTATGTCAAATGTTATATTAAATTTTATTATTTTGAAATAGAAAAAATATACTAATTTTCATCCTATTACATCCCAACAAATTTAAAAACTCCCTCATTATATGAGATGCAGGTATGGTGAAAGAAGAACCATCAGTGCCTATTTCATTAATTCAAGAGATAATTAGTGGTCAATTTGGATATTCAATTTCGTACAAGAAGGCATGGAAAGCAAAACAAAAAGCAATAGTTACTGTATTTGGTGATTGGGACGAATCTTATGCTGCATTGCCAAGGTGGCCAGAGGACATGCAATTACATGCTCCTGGATCTGTATACAAAATTGAAACAAATGATTATGTTGAAGGACATACCGTGGATAATAGATATCAAGTTTTTCATCGGTTGTATTGGTCGTTCAAGCAATGTCATGAAGCTTTCAACTTTTGTAAGCCTATAATACAGGTAGATGGAACATTTTTGTACGGTAAGTATCGACAAACTTTGATAATTGCTACGACTCAAGATGGAAACAACTGTGTGCTTCCCATTGCGTTTGCCATTGTCGAAGGAGAAACCTTGTCTGCATGGGAATGGTTTTTAGCCATGATTCGTATACATATGACAAATAAGGCATGATCTCAAATCGATATCAAAGTATAAAAGGTGCAGTGTTTAACCCACATCTAGGTTGGTAACCTCTAAATGCTTATCATATTTATTGCATTCGTCACATTGCAAGCAATTTCAATTGATGATTCAAAAATACTTGAAGAAAAAACTAATTCAATTAGGTACGTATTCTTTGCATTTGATTCATTTAAGTTTTAATAGATTTTGAATATTTAACCTTTACATTCTACCTTTCGTCATTAAATGCAGGATATACACCATCAAAGGGTATTTTTGAATCTAAGCTTAATATGTTTCGATCACAATCACCTGAAATTCAGACTTGGATAGATAATATATCAAAGGAAAAGTGGAGCTTGACTTATGATGATAAATGACGTTGTTATGGACACATGACTACTAATTTGTCTGAGTCCGTAAATAAAGTTTTGAAAGGGGCAAGAAACCTTCCTATTACTGCCTTGGTAAAAGCTACGTATGTCTGATTGGTAGAATATTTTGTGAAGCATAGTGAAACCGCAATGCATGAGGTTAACAATGGAGGAAGATACTGTAAAAAATTCATGGAAGCTATGGAAATAAATCAACAAGAAGCATCTTCACATCAAGTTCGGCAGTATGACATACAAAGAACAAGGTTTGAGGTTGAAGAGGCTTTTAATCTAGTGACACAAAGAGGTGGTCATAAGTGAACAGTCATATTATCCACACGTTATTGTGAATGCGGGAAATTTAAGGCATTCTGATATCCATGCTCACATGTCATAGCTGTTTGTGCTCATATAAGTATAGAATTTTAGCAATATGTGGATCCTGTTTATACTTTACAGTATGTTGTGAACGCATATTCATCTCAGTAGTGGCTTCTTGAAAACGAAAATAATATTTTACAAAATAATGAGTGGAAGTTAGTACCAGATGTAGAAAGAGCACGAGGTAAATGAAGACCAAAGGCTACTTAAATTAGGAATGAAATGAATTAGGTTGAGTCACAACCACGACAAAGATGTAGGTTGTGTTGACAACCTGGTCATAACCAACGTCAATGTCCTCAACATTATGATCGTAATGTACACCAGATGTAAGAACATGTTGTGTGTCACGACAAATTATTGTTGTTAATGTATAAATGTATCTTGTTGTTAATTTTACCAGGTGTATTGATGTATCTTGTTGTTAATGTCAATAAGGGTGTAATGCATATTTCCTTGTTAATGTTTTAAATAACTTACAAGTATAGGGTAATATAGCAACATCGATTATATATAGAGAACATGTTCCAATAATATTAATAAAGTGCAACATAAAGTTAATAAATACATAAAAAACAATTCATCAATCTGAGTCAAAAGATTGCTCCGCATGCCCTGCCTCATGAGGTGTGAGTATGCACTGTCAACGACGATCTCGTGCTTCACGATGAGGGTTCCGACGCACATCTTGTACGTCCGTATCAGCAGCAACAATAAAATCTGCATTAAGATCAATGCCATGCTCCGAACCTACTTGCATTGATGATGTTTCCCATCCCTGCCCACTCTGATGACCTCCTATAGCCAGTGTATCAGGAGTAAAGAATGATGACTCATATGAAGGAGGTGTCATGTAGAGGCTACCCTCGGGGACATAATATTGACCACCGCTAAATGGAGATGGAGGAGGCTATAAAGTGAACTGTGATGCGTGAAAATAAGATGTCTGAGTGGCTTGGGAAGGGTTGAAGGGAAACTATGGTGGGATATAATAGATGTCGTCTCTGCATTCTGGTAAAGGGAGAAGTGACCACTCTACCGCCTGCAAATTGTACCATAAAGAACATGTAAGAACATAAGTACAACATGTAATACAGTTAAGAGAAATATTATTAATTTTACCTTCACTTCTGTTCTACGGCATTGCAAACCTTTTCCTTCCTTACGGTCTGTAGGTTGACCAATGTCAATGGCTAGATCAACTAGATTTTCACTCTAAATAGGAGGGTCAAATGAAGAAGCAGGCTCTAATATGCGCTATTGCTCATTCTGTAATGAGAGCATGGTCTTACATAACTCGTTCATCTCCTCAAATGAAAATGAGTCTTTACCATCATTACACAAGTAATATGCTCTTTCATGAGCATCTCCCTACAATGACACAATATAAACCTTTAACAAGTACTAAATATAAACACAATTAAATAGTGTGTAATTTCATTCATATTACTTACAAGTAATGCAAATACAACTGCATCCCTGGTCATCCATCATCTTGTGTGAGTAATGTACCATCGCATATATTCAGAGTTAGAACTTAACAACCCAATCTGAGGATCATTAGTCATTACCCAGGCTTGACGCAAGTCCCATAGCTCCACTATGCCTCTGAACTTAGCCGACCAATTCTTACCAGTTTTTCCTCTTAAAGTAATGTCATGTAGCTGGTCAAGTTGGTACGGAGCACGAGGAATATGTTGAACCATACCAAATTGTCGCATTACACGGTCAAACTGGTGCCACTCACAAATTTGAAAACATATAAGTGGCACAACTGACCTCCAAATATTCGATGCTTTAGTGCATATGGGAGGCAAAGAATTCATCAACTCCATACTATACAGTTGCCATATGATCTACATTTTCAAAGTTGTGCAAAATAGTAAATTTGTTGTGAATAATAATTAACCCATTGTGTTGATGCTGTATCAATATATATTAACAAAATACCTCTTCAAATTATCAAACTTATATATGTAGTAAGCGAGATCTCTCTTTCCTCTACTATAACACCGACTCGCTAACCACATGCAAGACACACATATAAATTTAAATCATGGTGACACAAGTTTGAAAAGTAATTCATAAATTACACATACAATAACTCAAGACATACTGTGCACTGTAAAGAAGATCTAGTTGTGTGTGGACAAGATTATTAGGCTATAATAACGGAAACCTATCCCATGCCCACATCATAAGTAGTGGGGTTAATCTTCCAATACCAGAACACTCAATATTGGTTGACATGCATAACTCTCGGTATGGAAATGCCAATGCTGCAGCTCCCCAATTGTACTCTCCTGTGATACTAAAATCCTCAAGCAATGGAAGGTACCTAACTGTAATCCTACTAGAGGAATGATCAGCCAACATGAAACCACCTATTAACCTCAGAATATAAGCTCTAGCAAAGCGAGTAAGCTGAAGTTCATTATGATTATGCATTGCAACATGTGTAAAGTGTTGGTCCAACCAACTCAACTTCAAACTGCTCTCCATAAATGCATCATCAAGTGGCCTAATACCAAGCAAGTCCTCCATAATTTGTGCCTCATTACCTCCTACAGCTGCAATGACTGCCTTTCCATCTATACAAAGCCCTATTTGAATAGTAATGTCCTGAAGAGTTATAGTACACTCTCTAGGAGGCATGTGGAAGGTATGAGTCTCTAGCCTCTATCTTTCTACCAAGACTATAATAAGATGTCAGTCAATAGGAAAGCATGCTAACTGAGCTACCCCAGCAAATCTAGCTAAGGTAAGATGAGGAAGTATCTCCACTAGAACCCCTTCCATGCCAGCAGATATGAAATGACTAATTCTTACCTTCAAAATTGGGTAGTTACGTCTATCCTAAATATGCTCTGATACGTGAACAGACTAATACTTCAATAATGAACCATCATCTGGACCAGAATTTAAAATCCTACTTTGCGATGAAAATGATGTCATCTGAAATTAAATTTGTCAACTTAAACTTAAATTATGTACGTTTAAATTAATAAATTAAAAATTCTATTCAGTTTATCATTTTATTATTCATTATTAGTACATGAGTTTTATTACAATTATTTAACTCTAACAATTTCAAAATTTAAAATTAACCTAAAATATTATTTCATTTAATTATTATATTATTTATTTTTATTAACAATTTAAAAAATTTTAAATATTTAATTATTTAAAAATAAAATGCATGTTAAAACCAAATTTAATCATTTATTTATTTAAGAATAAAATACATGTTAAAACCAAATTTATATCTTATATCTAAAATCATTTCAACTAAATTAGATAAATTATAAAATTTCTAAAAGATAATAATGAATTATTTTTTAGCAAATTAATTACTACATTCTTACTTAAAGTAAAGCTTCTGTTATGTTAATTTTCATAAAATCATTATTTTTTAATTTATTATATTTATTCAATAATTATTTTGTTTCTTAAATCATAAAGTTTTTTTAAAATATGTAATGTTTTAAATAAATTTTATGACATAATTATTATATTTTATTGCTAATTTTTTTATGAATATAATATTCTAAATATGTTTATAATTTTTTTCATATTTTATCTATTCTATAATGTAATTGTATATGTTCTTTTAATAAAAATATTGTATTTATTATATCTAATATTTTCTATTTCACTATTTTTTTTATATATCAATCTCCTATCAAAATATGAAAATTTATTATTTCTTCTATATTAATTATTTAATATTTTCACTGCATTCTATATATATTTTTTCATTATTTTTTTTAAATTATATATTTATATATATTATTCTTTCTTCTTAATTTATCAAGTTATGATAATAAAAAAATTTTATTTAATAATTAATACATATTATGGATTACTATAATTTTTATTTATTACATAAAATAACTAATTATAAATAATAACATATCTATTATATAATTTTTAATACAATTTATCTAAAATTTTATTTGTTACAAAATAAATTAATTAATTTATAAAATATTTAAAAACTAAAATTAATTTGTGCACCTCCGTAACTTTGATATGAATTTGAAGGAACCCTTTTCTTCACGAGCTCCACTCATTTACGAGCCAACCACTCACCCACAATCACCTGCACCACAATCTCAATATTACATACATGCAATTTCATATTTAAAAAGTAAAATATATTCAAAATATTCGTCTCATTACCTTTTAATAATTTTTTGCTCAAAAATCTTAATACACAAAGCCAACAAAATGCTAATTTAAACGCTGTATTTTTTCTGGCAACGACAAATCTCCACAAATGTAAAACGGAGAAGATGAAGGAGAAAAGGAAGAAAGAAAGAAGCCTATGCCTAAACGGTTAAACTTTTCTGCCATGTGTACCAATGAAAGGAGTGTCATCCTTGACCCAAACGATTGTCTTGAATCGTCCCTGACCCCATCGACACTGATGTCGGCTCTGAATGGAGTGTCGTCGTTGACCCAGACGACTGTCTTGAATCGTCCCTGACTCCACCGACACTGATGTCGACTCTGACCCAGACGATTCTCTAGGATTTATACACGTGGTTTTGTTCTTCCCCACCCGTCGATTCATTTTTAATTTTTTCATTTTTGTTTTCCTTTATTTGGTACAACACATGTGTCGTCTGTTAATTGGACGATTTTGCTTTTTGGCGTCGTTCTTGTTCTAGATGACTCTCTTGCCACATCACCTGCCAACTACAGATCGAAAATTTATTTCTATAAAACTCTATTTTGATAAAAAAAAATTTTAAAATTACCTCAAAACGACAAAAAAGCCGATTATTTCAGAGTGACGAAATGCAAGGGATGATTAAAAATGTAGAAAAGATTGGGAAACTAACCAAAGCATACTTATAAAGGTTCTATATTCTAGTTTTTATTCATCAGTGGCAGACCCGTTTGAATCCACTTGCTAAACTCACAACTAGTTCAACCTGTTATCCGCTAAATTCAAGAGAAAATTCAGACAGAAGCAGTCTTAAATTTTTATCAAGTCAATTCTTTCGATTTTGAATTTTGGAGTCCAAACTCACCCAAATCCGTCCATTCCCCAGTCCTACACACTATGACACAATAACACACTATGACACAATAAGTATAGAACGTAAATAATGCATATATGATGCAAAGAGAGCACAACTTACACAAAGGGGATGCCAAGTATGGACATAGAGAGACCTAGATGCAATATATATTACACATGTCAAGCAGCAAAGAAAATTGAATGTGATATAAAAAGAACTAAAAATAACAGGAAGTGACAGAAAGAAAACAATAAAACATAGTAGATTATTGGTACTTATCATCATTAGTGCCTTTACGGAAAAGTGGTTCTTAACGTTTTTTAATTTAGACAAATACACATCACATATGACATATTTTATGTTTTGAGAACTAGGATTCAAGATTTATTTATCAATGCAGTAGACTAACCCCAACTCACGAGGGATTGATCTAGCCTAATCCATAAATTGGGTGAACTAAATTCTGAAAATTCTATGAACTTAATTGTTTTGAACATAACTCACTAATAAGTTATGTTAGACTGAATTATGAGTTCAAATTTATTTTCAATCCTAAATACAAAGTTTTCCATGTGCAACTATATATTTAATGGCTACAAAATGTAGCTTATAATAACTAAATTGTTGCATTTACTTTTGTCAACAATTCACTATGCTAGAAACAAACATTTGGAACGCTAACTTAGATAATGGTATAATAAAATCACTTTGTAATAATACACTTAAAAAGTAGTTATTGTTGAATCAATCTCTAATATATATTTTTTAGAATAGTTTATAGAGAATTTTTTTTTTTAAGTTTTCTATTGATTACTCTTTAAAGTGTGACTTGAGAGAGATGTTATGTATTAAACGATCTCTAAAGTTATTCTTAGAGAGTAATTCTCTATTAACTGTTTTCCAAATCTTTATTAATTCTTTTTCTTACAAATTAAAATTTTAAAATGCCTAGATATTTCTAATTTATAAATAAAGTACACTCTAATAATACTTTATGAATCCTTTCATCTTATTTGTACTAATAAAGTTGGTCTCTTTCACTATAAGTTCTCTTCCTCTTTATTTCGCTAACAAAATTGGTCTTCGCTTTCACATTTGTAGGTTTTCTTCATCTTTTTAGTCTTTTCTGTATAAACAAAGTTGGTCTTTTTCATATCTGTAGATATTTTTCTCATAGTTCTATTCATTCTCTCTTCTTTTTCTTTTCTCTCTATTAATATTGAATAATCCTATTAATTTATTTTCTTTTTCTCTTCTTATTAGTGTTTGATTCATGCAGATGTAGACAGTTTGATTAACACAACATACAAACTCAAGTTTCAAAGCATTAGACAAAGAATCGATTTTAATTTGTAATAAAAATAAAAAAAAAATTTAAATGCCAAACATACAACTTTAAATTTAAACATAACAATAAATTAATTTTGGTTTGTAATAAAAAACTCACAAATAAAGAAATTTTAAATTTTAGATTTGCAATTCATATACATACTTTAGAGCGTGGTTATATAAACTGCTCTTTAAGTAACATCTACTTTAGATAGTGGTGCTTATCAGATCAGTTTGAACCCCTATCTAAAACGATGCGAAATTGCTTTATAGTGTCTTTTATGTTGTACATGCTTTGGAGAGTGGTTATATGACCCGCTCTTTAAGCAACATCTACTTTGGATGGTGGTGGTTATTAGAGAAGTTTGAACATTGTTTCCCTTTAGGTTGCACACTTGAGACTTTACTTAAGCGATATCGAGCCACTTGTCACTCAAACCAACTTCCATTTATAACATTGTTTTCCCTTTGTTTAAGACAAGTATTTACAAACGCACTTTATTTTTAGATTAAACTATTGAACTTAATTACTATGGACACATAAAAAAAAGTATAACCATTAAATATAGGCAACATTTTAATAAATTACAATGGCAATATACTAAAGTATCACATCTATTTATCAAGTGATATACTTAAAATGTTGTTACTTTTAAATTATAAAACTTATTAGCACATTATATTAAATTGTACACTACTCATAACTCACTTAGCTTTCACTTATATTATAAGTTAATAACCACTATCATTTTAAAAACACAACAATATTTTAATCTTTCAATTATTAGCACATCATCAATTATAAGGTAAACTTCATCCCATGATTTCTCATATTTTCCTTGTCTTTTCTTCTTAGAGGGCATGCAATGGTTCTTCCTATCAGCTTGGACTGAAAATGAGTGTATATTGAAAGTCTCCCTAACCACCATAATTCTTCCATATTTTCATTTTTATGTAGTGACAATTCAAAAATCTAGAGCTAAAGATTCATTGTTCTTAAATACAAAATCAGTATGTAGTTTCTTAACAATGGAGACAAAACTGCACAAAAATTGTACTTAGATCTGGCGTGAGATCAAGTATGCAAGCAAGTACAAGAGAAAACATTGAAAGTGAAAAAAATTGAGAGCAACTAAGGGGAAAAAGCAACAATATTAGAAATACTTTAAAAAAATTAATTAGTTTCTTTAGTAAATTTAATATAATTTATATTAAAAATATACTCTAATGTAAAAATTATGTTCTATTAATAATTTAACTAAAAATATATTTTTATTAATAAAATATATATTTTTATAAGCAAAGTTAAAGTGAACTGGGTAAATTATATAATATTTACTTCTTAAAATTCACTTAAAAGTATTTTAACAGTCTGAATAATAATTGATCGATTGTACATAACTTTTATAATTTATAATAAAATGATTATTAAAAATTAATATATATATATATATATATATGTCTATATTATTATTTTATTGTTAATTTAATGAAATATTTAATTGTATAATTTCAAATGTTTAAATTATTATATTGTGAATAATTATTTTGGACTATTATTTTATTATTTTTAATGTTATAATTTTATAATAGTATTATGATAACTATATTTAGTTTTATGTATGATAATTGAATAATAAATTGATCATTTCTCATATTTATTTTATAATAATAACAAGAAAGAAAAGTTTGAGAAAGTGAAAAAAATATTAATCAATATTAGAGATCAATTTTATAAATTTAAATTAAAAATTAATAAATTTTGCTTTTATATATACATATAGATAAATCATAAATAATATTTTTTCAACTTTTTGTAATAATTAATAATTATTGTGTATTTTAAATATTCTACAACACAAATTATATATTGTCTTATAATTTTTTAGAATAATTTTATATTAATTATTTCAAAATTTTTATAAATTTGTTTTTTAAACCTATTAGATCGGCTTATAATCATTATTTATTTTAAATTTTAGTCAAAAATTAATAATTATAGTTTTTTATTTTTAAGAATGATTTTTTTGTTATTTTTAAAAACTATAATTTTTTTTATTAAACTAACATAATAATATGATAATATAACAATTTTATGCCACCATTAATTTTTTTATTTTAAATATTAAAAATAAAAATTAAATATTGTCACACAAGTTTTTAGAATGAGTTTTGTATGAATTATTCAAGAATGGTTGCAAAACTATTCTTTAAATGTCTTAGAAGAGTTTATAATAATTGTTTATGTTAAATATTAAACAATAATTAATAACTGTAGTTTATTATATTTTAAAGATAGTTTTTATCTATTGTTTATAAAATTTATAAATTTTGTTATTAATATTTAAAAGTGTTATCTATAAAATTACAATTCTAAGATGTCTAAAACTACTAGCATTCAAATTTAAATTTAAATTTAAATAGGGAAAGAGAAAAATAGGGACATCAGGAAAAATAGAAATATAGTATAAGGAGCTAGCTCTATAAGCCCAAATTTAGCTAAAACATCATCACAGACTTAAGCAGATTCCTAATTCTATTGATAAGTAGTCACAAGGGATGAGAACAAAGCAGCAAATGGAGAATAAATGTACTATTAAAATAAAGTTGTCACTATAGTTAATATTTATACTTTGAAAAACTAAATTTAATTGAGTGAGTTTTCTAAACAAATCAAGTCTTTATTATTTGTGTTTTTTAAAGATCTTATTGGATAAAAATTATGGGATTTTATATTAATAAGTCTTTAGTGATTAAAAAAAAACTAATATATCTTAAAGAAACAATATTAAATGACTATTTTGTTAAAATAAATTTAAAGATTAAATTAAATTAAATAATTTTTTAAGGACGAATAAAATTATATTATAAGACTTTTTATTAACCTCTTAAGACTTTATAAACATATTTAATATTTTAAAGGTAAAATTAGTTTCTTTGTTCCCTTCAAGATAAATTAGAATAAATAAGAAATATATGTATTATTGCATAAGCTTCTAAACTTAAGTCTAAAACAAAGGAAAAATTGAATATACTAAAAAATTGTCTTAATTATTCTTAAAAGCTAATCAAAAGAGTTTATTTTTATCATGTATGCATGATTATATATATATATATATATATGAACTTTGCGATTTAATTTGGTTAAGTTATTAGAGAGACATTCTAATCAAACATATAAATAAATATGATTCAATTTGAATGAAATATTGATAAGTCTTAAAACTCCTTTTAATTGTTTGGAATTATAAAATAATTATTGTTGATATTATTACTATAAGTATGCATTTAATGGTAATGTTGTGTAAAATTTTAAAGTTTTGCATTAATTGTTTAGTTATAAAAATTTGTAGCAAAGTATGATAATTTTCTTCTAAAATTTCTAGTAACCCTTGATCTCATCATTTTCCTTGGATGCAGGAACATTTGGAGAACCGAATGTTAGATTATTTTAATAATCTTATTATAGTGGCATATGTAACTTATAACATAACACTAATTAATTATTTAACATGATGGTGGTTAAATATAAAATATAGAGTCATTGAGGGTATAATTGTAAATATAATTATAAGAAAACTCTCCCCGCTCCCTTCATATAATATATCTAGAGCGGTTACCAAATAGAGGTTACGACATTCCCTATTTTTTTTTACTTTTACGGTCTTTGAGTGAGCTCATTGTAAACGCAAGAAAGAAACTTTCTCTCAACCATCCGAGAGGAGCTGAAAGGAGAAGGAAGAGTTGGAGAAAATACCAATGAATCAATGACATCAAAGAGAAGAGGTAACATTAAGGAACAATGGATTCAAGATAGTGCTCTCTAAACCCTTAATCAAGTGAGAACCATATATTGTGTTGTAAGAGTAACGTAATTCAAGATCTCAAAGGAAAAAAGGTAATTTCATAATAATCATTGCATAATAGAAATTACATAATGGATTAAAGAAAATTATAACAGGTGGTATCAGAGAGAGGTTGTGAATTTCGTTGATTCTCCATGAGAGATTGGTTCTCCATTAAAGTTTCTCCAAATTACATGAACCCTAGATATATTATATGATGGATTGACATAATTTTGATGTTAAATAATTGTTTTGGATTCAATAATTGAAAACCCTAAGGTTTTGGAAGTTAGAAACATTGGATTTTGAATCTGTAATATGAGTAGGGCCGTATATCAGTGAGTAGGGCCATGCATCAAGAAGCAGGGCCACACATCAGGAACAAGCACACCATGCTTCAACGAAGCACGACCTTGCATAATGAAAGCACGGCCTTGCATATTGTAAGCACGGCTATGCATCAGGAAGCATGGCCATGCTTCATGAAGTAGGGGCATGCATCAGAAATGAGTATGGCCTTGCTTCATCGAAGCACGACTATGCATTAAGTAAAAGCACGGTCGTGCATAGAAATTTTACGGCAGAATAAGGAATATAATTCATAAAATATATAGATAATTTTAGAATTACATCAAAGTAAATTTTACTCACCAAAGTGATTAAATTCTCAAGTTAATTAATTCTAAATTACATTATAATAATGAAAACTTTACAATTTAGTGCTTAATTTTAAAGGTAACTTGTTAGTCACCAAAGTGGCCTAGTGTTAAAAGTTCTTTAAGCATTTAATTGTGTTTTAAATTGTTCAAAATTATTTGATGTTATACGGTAACATAAAGGGTGAACAATTTAGCGCATTAATTATAACACTAGGAGATCGCCCAAAGGTGAATCATTGCATATGATTAATGATATTAAGGAGATATTTAAGCACTTCATAATATGTTTGTATATCCAAAGATGACTTGCATATTGGTTTGAGTGATTGGTTCTCAATTAAAGTTGTTTATTAGCATTATTATAGATAAATTGTGTATTTAGGCATTATCTAAAGGTAAACTTAGATGCATAATTGATGACAGTTGACTGTCTGAATCCATTAAGTTTATTCAAAGCATAAATGTTTAAGCATGTGTTAAATGGATTCAGTCTCTATGAATACATATGACATGAGCAATGGCGTAGTCAAGTTCAATGGGCTTAATTATGATGATTGGGCGAACAAGTTCAATTCCAGCTAAGTTTTATGGACTTAGACCTAACAATCATTATGAACCAAGAGCCCGTAGCCATCACAGAGACCAGTACTAAAGAGGAAAGAACTCTTCGTGAGGCTTGGAAAAGGTCGAATAGGCTGAGCTTGAGCTTGCTAAAGATGACTATGACTAAAAATGTGAAACCATCAATGCCAAAGACTGAAAATGCTAGAGAATTTATGGCAAAGGTGAAAGAGTATGCACAATCAGACATTACTGACAAGTCCATTACAGGCACCCTGTTGACTGAGCTAACTACTAAGAAGTTTGATTAGTCATGGCACATTCATGACTATATGACTGACATGATCAATTAAGTGGCAAAGTTGAAATCAATGGGCTTGGAGGTAAATGAATTCTTTCTAGTACAGTTCATTTTAAACTCACTCCCTCCTGATTTTGGTTAGTTCCAGGTGAATTACAACACCATTAAGGATAAATGGAACATACAGAAAATTAAGGTTATGCTGGTTCAGGAGGAAGGGAGGTTGAAGAAGGTGAAAGAACACTCTGTCTATTTCACATTTCATGAAAGGGCTAGTAGTAGCAAGGCTAAGCCAGGTAAGAAGGATAATAAGGACAAGAAGGATAAGGCCTTATTAAAGGTTCGTGAAGGCCGAATCCAGAAAGGCTAGAGGTGCTTCTTCTGCAAGAAGACTGGTCACTTCAAGAAAGATTGTCCGAAGAGAAAGGTTTGGTTCGAAAGGAAAGGTATATATATTTATATTTCAGTATGCTTTGAATTAAATCTCATTGAGGCACCTAAAAATACCTGGTGATTAGATTCTGGTGCAACTACTCATGTGTCACATGTAATGCAGGAATTTCTTTCGATCCACATGGAGAACAGAATGAAGGCACAGATAAAAGGAATAGGGACTTACAGATTGATCTTGCATATTGGTTGCTGCATAGATCTAGAAAAGTGTCTTTATGTTCCTGAATGTGCTAGAAATTTGATTTCTATTGCAAAGTTGGATGAATTTTGTTTTAATTTTAAGATTGGAAATATAATTTTTTCTTTGTATAAACACTCGTACTATTTTGGATCTAATACATTAATTGATAGTTTATATCGTTTCAATCTTAATGTTAAATTTGCTGAATCTCTGTTTCATGTTGAAAATACTATTAGTAGTAAGTTGAATATGCATAATGAATGCTTTGCTTTCTTGTGGCATCAAAGGTTAGGTCACATATCCAAAGAAAAGATGATGAGGTTAATGAAAAATAAAATTTTACCTCACTTGGATTTTGTTGACTGGGATGTATGTGTGAATTATATTAAAGGAAAACAAACCAAACACACATCAAAGAATCCAGCCATAAGAAGTAGTCAACTCTTAGAATTGATACACACTGATATTTTGGTCCGTTTGACATTCTATCTTGGGGTGGTGAAAGATATTTCATTACCTTTATTAATGACTACTTACGTTATTGTTATTTGTATGTGTTGCATGAAAAATCTCAATCAGTGGATGTCTTACAGATGTTCATTGATGAGGTAGAAAGACAACTAGATAGAAAAGTAAAGGTTGTGAGGTCAGATAGAGGTGATGAATATTATGAAAAATATGATGAAAGTAGACAATGTCCAGGTCCATTTGTGAAACTTCTAGAAAGTCAAGGCATATGTGCATATTATACTATGTCTGGTATACCACAACAAAATAGTGTGGCTGAAAGGTGAAATCGTACTATCATAGAAATGGTTAGGAGTATGTTGAGTTACAGTCCTGTACCTATGTCTTTGTGGATGTATGCATTAAAGACCGCTGCGTATCTACTTAATAGAGTTCCTAGTAAGGCAGTTCCAAAGACTCTTTATGAATTGTAGACAGGAAAGAAATCCAGTTTAAGACATCTTCATATCTAAGGTTGTCCAGCAGAAATAAGAGTGTATAATACACATGAAAAGAAGCTTGATGCTAGAACCATAAGTGGTTATTTCATCGGCTATCTTGAAAAATCAAAGGGGTACATATTCTACTATCCTAATCATAGTATGAGAATAGTTGAGTCTGAAAATGTAAGGTTCATTGAAAATGGTCAATTTAGTAGGAGTGGTGAAACACGAAAAGTGAAAATTAAAGAGACACATGCGAAAACTCCTGTAGTTAGTGTCTCTTCTCCAGTTATTGTTCCTCTTGTTGTATCATGGTCACACAACATAAGAAGATAACATGTTAATGTTCCAAACCTACAAGAACAACATATAAAGGATGAACCAGCTGAAAATGCACAAGAGGAAAGTGAACCATAAGAGATAGCATTAAGGAGGTCTGTAAGACAAAAAAGACCTGCTATTTCAAATGACTATGTGGTTTACTCACTTGAGTATAAATGTGACTTGAGTAGTGATGAGGATCCAGTCTCATTTAAGCAAGCCATGGAATGTTACAATTCTGAAAAGTGGTTGAATGCTATGAAAGAAGAGTTAAAATCAATGAGTGACAACAAGGTATGAGATCTAGTCGAGTTGCCTGAAAGTTCCAAACAAGTTGGTTGCAAGTGGGTCTTTAAGATCAAACGTGACTCAAAAGGCAATGTTGAGAGATACAAGGCTAGACTTGTTGCTAAAGGATACATTCAGAAGGATGACATAGACTATAAAGAGACATTTTCTTCAGTTTCGAAGAAGGACTCTTTAAAAATTGTTATGGCTTTGGTGACTCATTATGATTTAGAGCTCCACCAAATAGATATAAAAATCGCCTTTTTAAATGATAACCTGGAAAATGAAGTTTATATGGATCAGCCAGATGGCTTCTTGACCGCAGGTAAAGAAAGTATGGTGTGTAAGTTAAAGAAATCAATATATGGGTTGAAACAAGCTTCCAGACAATGGTATCTTAAGTTCAATGATATCATCACGTCATATGTCAATGAGAGCAAGTTCATCATTTTAGTCCTGTATGTTGATGACATTTTTCTTGCTACTAATGATGTTGTGTTGTTGCATGATGTAAAGGAATTTCTCTCTAAGAACTTTGAGATGAAAGATATGGGTGAGGCTTCCTATGTGATTGAAATATAAATATTCTGTAATAGATCACAAAGATTATTAGGATTGTCTCAGAAAGGCTACATCAACAAAGTATTGGAGAGATTCAAAATAAAAAAGTGCTCATCAGGGGTAATTCCAATTCAAAAGGGAGACAATTTTAGTGAAATGAAATGTCCCAAGAATGAGTTGGAGCATAAAGCAATGGAATCTATTCCCTATGCATCAGTGGTCAGGAGTTTGATGTATGGTCAAACATGCACTCGGCCTGATATCGGTTTTGCTGTTGGAATGTTAGGCCGATATCAAAGTAATCCCGAAATGGACCATTGGAAGGCTGTAAAGAAAGTCTTTAGGTATTTACGAGGCACCAAAGACTATATGCTTACTTATAGAAGATCTAGTCAATTGGAAGTGATTGGCTACTCGGATTCAGACTATGTTGGATGTGTAGACTTAAGAAAATTGACCTTTGGCTACATCTTCTTGTTAGCTAGAGGTGAGATTTCATGGAAGAGTGGAAAAGAGTCCATTATTGCTACGTCTACCATAGAAGCGAAACTTGTGGCGTGCTTTGAGGCCATTATTCATGCTTTGTAGCTGCGGAACTTTATCGTAGGGCTTAATATCGTTGATAATATAAAAAAGCCGCTGAGAATGTACTATGATAATTCTGCAACCATCTTCTTCTCGAAGAATGATAAGTATTCAAAGGAAGCAAAGCATATGGATTTAAAATACTTATCAGTGAAAGAAAAAGTACAGAAACAGAAAATGTCTATTGAGCATATTGGTATTGATTTAATGATAGCGGATCCGCTAACTAAGGGATTGCCCCCTAAAATATTTTTTGGCCATGTTGGTAGAATAGGCATTATAGACAAGTCCTTGTTAGCATGATTGTGTGATTCACATATATGTGTATAGATTGTTTTGCTCATATTAATGTAGACATTTTAGGAATTCAATAAAAGTATTGTTTCTGCTTGTTTACTTGTTATCTGAATTGTGTTAATATACATGTATGGTTTGAGTTTGATAATAGTTTAAGTATTAAAAACACATCAGAGTTACAGTCTGTAGTATGAATGATTAAAGTTATTTTGATTTGGGTTGGTTCTGTGATACTTGAAAGGAATCATACGTCAAATGACTTGTGATCGCTATGATCCGATCAACTTAAATCATTAAAAGATGATGACTTGATATTATCAATGTTATGCGCACTTACAGTTCATTGAATCTTCAAGTCATCACATAAGCTAAGTGGGAGATTGTTAGATTATTTTAATAATCTTATTATAGTAGCCTATGTAACTTATAGCATGACTCTAATTAATGATTTAATGTGATGGTGATTAAATATAAAATATAGAGTCATTGAGAGTATAATTGTAAATACAATTATAAGGAAACCCCCCCTCTCCCTTCATATAATATATCTAGAGTAGTTACCAAATAGAGGTTACGACATTCTCTATTTTTTTTTTCATTTTTACGGTCTCTGAGTGAGCTTATGGTAAACGCAAGAAAGAAACTTTCTCTCAACCATCGGAGAGAAGCTGAAAGAGGAAGGAAGAGTTAGAGAAAATACCAAGGAATCAACAACATCAAAGAGAAGAGGTAACATCAAGGAACAATGGATTCAGGTTAATGCTCTCTAAACCCTTAATCAAGTGAGAACTATATATTGTGTTGTGAGAGCAACGTAATTTAATATCTCAAAGGAAAAAGGTAATTTCATAATAGTCATTGCATAATAGAAATTACATAATTGATTAAAGAAAATTCTAATACTGAATGCTTGAGAGCTTGAAAGAATGAGCATTGAACATGTAACCTGCCATACTCATCTAGGGTACATAGTCAATGTTGCATAGCCACACACAAAGTGGATAGAAAATTGACTTAGAAAGACATGATTTCAGTTATGAGATTTTTACCATAAAATAACCCAAAAAAAAAAAAATTCTCATAAAGACCCATTGCCAATTTTATTATACAAATAGACCAATTTTTGTTTCAATTCAGAATTCGGTCCCAGGGGACCGAATTCTGAGTTAGATTTTCATTTTTTTTATAACAAATAAATATTATTATTTAAATTATATTTATATATTATTATTTTATTAAAATAAATATTTATAATATATTATTTAATAAATATTTATAAATATTTTATTAGTTATATATATTAAAATAAATTTTATTATTTGAATTTTGTTTTTATTTTTATATTATTTAAAAATAAATAAAAATAGTAATAATATTAATTTTAAATGTTTATTAAAATTTATTTGACATATTTAAGATAATAAATAATATTTTTAGAAAATAATAATAACTAAATTTTTAAAAAATAATTAAATAATAAATAAATTATTTTAGTTAATTTTTAAAAACTATTTAAAATATTTAAATAATAAGTATATTATTTTACATAATAATGTTAATGTTTAAATAATTTCTACTTAAAGAATACTAAATATTTTTTTCAAAATTAAAAAAATATTAAATATTATTTTGTTTATTTATTTATTTATTTAAATATGTAATTTTGACTTAATATTTTTAAATATTAGTATGATAAAATGATATTTTGAATAAAAATTTTATTTTAATTAAATTATTTGTTTAAAAATGTTATTATTTAATATTATAATTTTTAATATCCTAAACTCTAAAATTATACTATTATAATTTTGAATAAGTTTTATTTGAGAATAAAAAATTTATTTTTAAAAAGTAAATAAAATATTAAATTATAATTTAATTATTTATAGTTGAGACAAATATTTTGAAATTAATGTTTTCATATTATTAAAGTAACATTGATGAAGACAAAATACATTAATAAAGATGATAACAAATTCATAATAATATTAATAATTAACTATCTCCATAATGGTGGCCAATTTCATAACGAGGGCGACATTTGTGACGTGGTGGGTTTCATCGTTGTGGTTGTTGCTCTGGGATTTCAAGATGAACTTGTGGAGGATTTGGATCATCATGAAGGTCTAGTTGTTGGAATGCATTTGATGAATTATCAGGTTCATTAGCAAAATTCGGTTGGTAAAGAGACTGCATGTAAGTTTGTGCTGAAGATGGAGTTGTAAAATCAACTCCAAATAAGTTTGTAAAAAAATCCTCTGATGTTGTTGCAAACGAATGTCTTGTGTTAATTATGTTTGCTTCTGGCGTAATGTTCAGAGGAATTGATGCAGTCTCGTGGTACGACGGTGTAGAAGTCGTACCCATTTCAAATGTGTTGGTAGTCCTTTGTTGTTGGTCGCTCGTCCTTGGATCTTGTAGTAGTTGTGGCACAGATAGAAAATAGATAGAATTAGCAATGTACCATTCCATGTATTCTTGTGTGTGACACAATAGGCCTTGAATTGGATCACCTGTTATTGTTAGCTCATGTTTGTTACTCCATATTTCGATCTATTGAGCATGTCTTGTAACCCAATTTTCATCCTGTCTTTCTCTCATGTCAATTTTGTGGAGGTCATTCAAATTATTTGATGGAGAAGAGACTTCTTGGATTAGACGAAACTGTAATTTGACTCTATCTGTTTAGTACCATTCAACAATTGCAAAACAAAGGATGGCGGTACATGAAGTCCACAGTTGGACATCTCTATATGCTTCCATGAGTATTGATGTCTACAAGTCTTGATATGGCGCCTATAAAAATTATAAATATATTTAAGTTTGTTACTTAAAATGATGTGTAAAAGATAAGAAAATAAATATGACGAGTTACCTGATTAGCTTGAATGTGATCAAACAATAATCTGTACCCCACAACATCATTGTGAGGTTTATTTCGAAAGTTTAGTACTCTACCCCCGCTCCATCTGTACACAAGAGGGTATGCTGGTGGATTACTAGAAATTGGCGCAATATATGGCATGCGATACCATGCCCAGGACACTAACAGTGATAAGCAACCACCCATTGTTTTGCTACCAACTTTCGTGGCTTTGCACATTTCCCTGTACAATATAGCTAAACAAACAAAACCCCAACTATATCGTCTTATTCTTCTAAGATTAGTTAATAAAGCTAAATACATAAGATGTTCTTCATTGCCTGTTTTGTCAGGCATCAAAACACCTTCAATTAAACCTAGTATATAAGCTCTACAATGGGCGTGAACTTCTTCTTCAGATGGTTCTTCTAATAATGGCAACATGTTATCTCTCAGCCATTTTAGTTTTAGCATAGAGCCAATAAATGACTCTCCCTTGACTGGCACGATACCGAGATATGTGTCACACATTTCCTCTCAATCAAACATTGTTGGACCAATGACTGGTAAACCATCAACTCTTAGCCCGAGTTGAAGTGCAATATCCTCCAAGGTTATGGTGCACTTCCCTGTTGGAAAATGGAATGTGTGATGGTGCGATTAACCAATGTAAAAGCAATTATTGTTCACTCTGATGGTGCGATTAACCAATTTCTTAATGAAGGAGTCACGTTCACCTCAAGATCAGCAAAATTAGTACATCTAAAGAGAGAAGTGACTCTACAAAAGCTCAAGAAAGTCATCCACACAAAACTTAACCGAGACTCAAATGAAAGGGTGACAACCATATATTTTCGCTACCCAATTAGACTTGACCCGGGAGTTAGTAACTACACATGTATTGAGTTGAACGATGATGAAGATGTCGAGGCACTCTTCAACATCCACGATTCAAATCAACTTCAATCAGGTATAAAATTATATGTTATATTTGCTACAAACATAATCCAGCCACCACAACTTTCACCTTCACCTTCACCTTACCAAACTTATGAAACCATAAATCTATCATTTTCAACATATGATATGAATTCTAACCTTCAGTCCTACACACAACTTTTAACTGGTCCATTCATGGACCTCAATAAAATACCCTCCGAACCATTTGAGTAAATCCTACCTTCTCAGCCTCTCGAAGAACATGCTATTATGGGTCTCCCAATCGAAGTATTTGATCCTTTTAGCAAGGAAGAAGATGAAATCCTATCTCAACAGCAGGATGATGAAGAAGACTCCCTCCCACTTCCAAATATTCCATTATCACAATCATTACCATTATACAACCCACATCCACATTTTCTAAACATTCCCAGTCAAATACAAGAACATGACTCTGAGTTTGGCCATGTCCTTGATTGTGAAATGGTAGTGTGTCTGCCTAAAACACTATTTATTGGCCAACGCTTCTCAACAAAAGAACAAGTCTAAGACGCCATAAATAGATTTCACATTATCAATCATTGCACTTACAAGGTAAAAATGTCAAGCACAACTAGGCTCGTCGTCGAATGCGTTCACAATGACTGTGCCTGGAGATGTCGCACATGTGCTTTTCCAATCATTTCACAGGATCACAACATGTTGAGATCACAAATGATTTCTCAAACCATTCGTGAAATTATTGAGACTGATTCATCCACACCTATCGCAACTTAGCCCACATAAAGTCCACAATGGGTTATACAATCAGCTATAGAAAGGGATGGTTGGGGAAACAACATGTCATTGAAAATATCTTCAGAAATTAGGAGGAGTCTTACCATAAGTTACCTAGACAATTGCTTGCAATGCAACTGTATGTTCCAGGCTTCATATGGAAATTGAGTACATAACTGGCATACAACAGTGGCTTGCTTGACGAGGGGAATGTGTTTTTCAAGATGTTGTTTTGGACCTTCAAGGCATGCATTGATGGTTTTGCCTTTTGCAAACCAATTGTTCAAGTGGATGGAATATTTTTGACTGGCAAATACAAAGGGACTTTATTAGTGGTAGTTGCACAAGATGGCCACAACAACATAATTCCTATTGCCTTTACTGTAATTGAAGGTGAAACTAATGATGCATGGTTCTTTTTTTTGAAAAACTTAAGGAGGTACGTAACCCCACAAGAGGGATTGTGCCTCATTTCAGATCGTCACGAGGCCATAAGAAATGCATACTTGAGAAATGGAAGTGGTTGGACAGAAAATAATTATGTCCATGTCTATTGCATTAGACATATTGCACAAAACTTCATGCGACGATTCAAAAATGTTGCACTGAAGAAAGATGTCGTCAATATGGGTAATCTTAATGTTTTACATACTCTATATTAACATTAATATTTTATACAATTGTTTAGCTAATTATATTAATTTAATTTGTAATCTTGTTTCCAGCATATGGGATGATTGAACCGAGATTCTTTTACTATTACAACATAGTAAAAGATAATAATCCTAAAGCTGCACAATGGTTAGACAACATCCCAAGGAAAAAATGGACACTGGCATGGGACAATAGACGACACTGGGGACACATGACAACAAACCTAGCAAAGTCAATCAATTCGGTCTTGAAGAAAACCAGAAACTTACCCATTTGCTCCATGGTCATGGCAACATACACTCGTTGCAATAAGTTCTTCATTGACAGAAGCAAGGAAGTAGATGCAATGATTAATACTAGACATATGTACTCAGAGGTTGCAACTAAAGCAATTCAAGATGCACAGTCAAAGGCGAACACTCATAGAGTCATCACCTTTGACAGAACAAGCACTAGATTTTTAGTCAAAGAAACGCAACATCCGACAAAAATTTGACCAGTAGGAAGATTTATAGTACAGTTAGATGAAATGTGGTGTGATTGTGGTAAGTTTCAAAAAGTTCACATCCCATGCTTGCATGTAATTGCTTCATGCTTACACACACACCACAACTTTGATATCTACATATCTCCTGTGTATACCTTACAACAAGTTTCTAGAGTATACGAAGGTCAATTTGGAGAACTCAGACACGAAGACTATTGGCCAAATTACACGGGCCTAACTTTGTGTCCAAATCCAGAACTAAAAAGAACTTCAAAAGGTCGACCCAAGTCTAGTAGGATAAAAACAGAGATGGACATTAGAGAACAACAAAGTCAGACAAAAAATTATTCTTATTGTCATACCCCTGGTCACACAAGGAAGACATGTCCAAATATCGGTCAAGCTTCTAGTTCCCCCATTTATTTATGTTGTTGTTATTATTTTAAAATTTTCTTCATGTCATTTTTAATTTTATGAATGTCATTGCATTTTTTAAATTTTTAGTATTTGTAATTTATATTCAATATATAATTATATATATATATCTACATAATATTATTTAATTATATTATTTATTATTAATAACATATTTTTTAAATAAATAATTATGTATAAATTTTAATAAATATTAATATATCATAATAAATAAATAAAATGGTTACTATTTAATACTTTATTTATTTTATAAATATATAATATTAAATAACCAAAAATATAATTTTAGAATATAATATTAATATCATTTTAAGAAAAACTATATTAAATAATATAATAAAAAAATAAAAATATTATTTATTATCTTAAATATATCAAATAAATTTTAATAAACATTTAAAATTAATATTATTACTATTTTTTTATTATAAAAAAAATAATAATCTAACTCAGAATTTAGTTCTCAGAGACCGAATTTTGAATTGCAACAAAAATGAGTACATTCATGTAATAAAATTGGCAATGGGTCCATACGAGGATTTTTTTTTTTTTTGATCATTTTACGATAAAAATCTCTTCGGTTGTGTAACTAACACAAGTTAACTAGTTTCTTTTTTCTTTTTAATTTTCCATGTCTTTCACATTTCATTTTTAAAACTCAAAAAGACATAAATTATCTCTTCAAATGAAGTTATAATTTGAACAAACTCAACATTTATTATTTTTAATGAATTATTCTTTCAATTTTCTTCTCGTTCTCTTATTTTTCTTTTTCTGTACTAAGTATAAGCAGATTTTGCTGTTAAAGAATGATAATCTTAGTTCAAATGTTTTACAAATTGAATTCTTACTTCTCAATTTAAGTTTCTTTCTTTCAATTAATAGTGTGCTTATATTTTTAATACTTTCATAAATTGATCAATTTAAAAATAAAATATAAATTTTTTGGTTTATTTAATTTTTATTTTTTAAAATCGAATTAACAATTTAAAAATATTTTAATTTAATTATATATATAGGTATTATAATATACATACTCATAAAAATTATGAATATTTATTGAAATTTAAACGAAAACATTATCTTACGAATTATAAATATTTTTTTACTAATAACTATAAAACATATATGACTCAGTATCATTTCTATCCCACCCTCTCTTTCCTTCTTAATTACATCCATAATTGAAAACGAATATAACATTGTCGCCAAGTTGCATTCTGCTAATTTATAAATTATGAAGAAGTTTGTAGTTTTTCACAATATATTTTTTTATTTAAAATGATGGAGAGATATAGAGAAATATCAAAACAGAAGTCTGATTCCTGATTCCTTCCTTAGACAGGTTGGAAGGCAACCACACAGCTAACAAGAAAGGGATAAACTATTGTGAAGCAAAGAATCAAAGAAGAAATATTCCCTTATTCAATATAAACTATAGCCTATCACTCGAATATATATGTAGCATGCTTACAAATATTGTAAGCATGCCAAATTTATCATATTTTAAGTTCTTTGTTGCTTTTTTCTCAAATCCCTTACTTTTTTATATCTTTTTTGTTTCACTCGAATATTGTTGGTTAAGATGCCCGGCCTTAAAATGTTCTCAAATTAACAAATGACTTATATTTTCGTTTAATTATAAGAACTTAAAATTATTATTATATTAATGTACATAAAATGCATTTGATAACAAATACTAGTAACGAAAAATAATATATTCGATAAAAAAAATATTAGTAAGTTGGTTAAACTTAATTTGAAAAAAACAGAGTTTTTGTTTTCTTTTTAAAAACAGTTTTCTGTTTTTAAAAATAAAATTTAATACAAATTTGTATTATATTATATTTTTAAAAATAGAAAACTATTTTTAAAACACTAATCAAACATACCCTTATTATTTAATATTTATATTTTTTAAAACAGTTTTTGAATTATTGCTTGTAGTAGTATAATATTTGTCTGGTAAAAATTAACTATTAATATAAATATTATATTTTCATTAACAATGCAATGCCATTATATTAATAATATGATTCTAATGGTATGTATTAATATTATACAACAACAAAATCATTTTTTAGTATCATACTCTTACTATTGTAGGTATGCCATGTTTATTATTATTTTAATTTTTGCTAGATACAATTTAAGATGCTATTGACAAGTACCTTAAAGATATTAATTAAGAAATTAATAATAAATTTTTTATCAAATATCATGACACTCAATGTATTAATAATGTTAAAAAGTTACATTTTAATAAATATTTTTTATTTTTATTACTTTAAGTATTAGTTGAAATTTACCTAAAATTATTCCGATAAAAATAAATTTAAATCCTAATTATTAAAAACGACATTTTGTCAACTTGGATAAGATCACATCCTTTCTATCTGATTCTCATGAATTGCATTAAGAAAATCAACTTTTGATTTCCCTTAACTAATTTTACAGAAAATAAAAGATCTAATACTAACCATGCAATTAAGTCTATCATGAATTTTAATAATTTTTTAATTAATTTATAACTAATATATTTAAGGCACTCATATATAAGACTTTCCTCTAAATTTCATTTTTCTAAGACTATTTTTAAATCACCACCTGGAACTTGTTTCTTAGTAAAAATATTGTTGTTTTCCTTGAATAAGCCGAACTATTACTTTGTTTAGTAAAAAATACATGCAAAGAAAGAAATAGGAAAAGCAATTTTTTTTCCTGGTAAGTACCGAAGTTATTTCTCAGTTGACAGTTGAAGAATATATTTTCTAGACAAAAATTATTGAAATAAATATAGTCTCTATTAATAAAATCTTTTCCATACACACCGTGAGGAGTTGAACCAATTTACTTTTCTTTTCCCTTACGAATTGTGTTAAGGGAATTTGTAGAATCTAAAGTAATAGGATAGGAAACAAAAACCTGTACAATCTAACATTATTTTCTCCTGTCTAGCCAAGAAAAGGGAGGAGAGGGTGGGAAAGTATAGAAAGAGATACCAAATTACTTGTTATGTATATATTTTACTAAACTATAAGGAGTATAATTTAATTATTTATTAAAAAATGTTGTTTTTCCTCTTTTCTTCTTTCTATGTTTCTTCCAAATTAAATATATATAACATAAAAGTCTACTTTATGTTCTTATTATTTTCTTTTTACTTGAATTCCTTCTTTTTATTTTCTTTCCTCAATTCAAACAAAGTATACGAGCTAAGCAATAATCCTCAAAACTTTCAAACAAAATCAAGGGTTTAAGTATGACTGGTTATTAATTGAGAAGCTTTTAAGCATCTTATTAAATTTATATTAAAATATAAATATTATTAATTATTATTCTAAAGATAACAATAACAGTATTTAATATATTATATTAAATATTTGGATTATTTTTAAAAATACATTACTTTGTTATATTTTTAATCTAATTATTTTATTAAATAATATACATATTTGATTATATGATGCTGTAAGTATATATTATTAATCTTTAAGTTTGATGTTTAGATGCAATAAATAAATATTTTATATTTTGACATGATAAATATTTTAATAAAAATTATACACTTTTAAGAAAAAACAAGAGTAAACTATCAGCCAAATTAAGTAGACACAAGAAATTAATTTAAAAAGGAAATCGTTAATTTAATGAAAAAATGAATGATGTTTCTTCTTACAATATAATAATACCTTTACTATTTTATAAAAAATATTGAAAGAAAAGTAGATCCATTAAATATTTTCAAAATAAAAATATCAAACATAAGAAAATTATTGTGAATATACTATAAGAAAATTTAAAAATAATGTTTTGAATTGGGTCACACAAATTGATCAATTCTTCATCCCCACCCTCATAGTGCATGATTACAGGGACATTAATTAAATAATGGTTGCCACTACTAATAAATAGGATCAACTACCACAATTAAATGGAATACAACAAACAGCAACACACACGGGGCTGAGGGGAACATGTGCCCCCATCCCCATTTCCATTTGGTCTTTTTCGAAACCGACACATTCCAAATCTTATTTTTTATTTCTGAAAAAGCTCAATAATGGAGCCACCACATTACCTTGTAGTAGCAGTAGCAATATCAAGACGAATGTGTTTGAGCAACACGGGAATAACGATATCAGGAGAACTTAGCTGCGGCAAATGACCCTCCGTTGACATAACCTCAACGACGGAGTCACCGCCAATGTGACGGTGGAGATACTCCGCCACCACAACGGGAACCGCCAAGTCCTTCATGCTTTGTATGATGTGGTATGGGACAGTGACGAGGCTTAGAATTTGCCTCATATCACTTTGGAAAATGGTTTGCAACACGCTTAAAGCAATGTCTGGTCTCATGTTGAACAAGGTTCGGCTGAATTCCTGCACTGCCACTGACTGCATGTCCCCTCCAACGGCCATTGGAGCGAAGCCTGAGCACCAAGCTTTGTAATTCTCCGCCATGGCGTTGAATAACTCGTCTAGATCTTCTTGCTCAAACCCTCCAAAGTAATCCATGTCGTTCAGATACCTTCCCCAAACGCCCCATGCAATATTATTAATCCCTTCATTGCTAATAATGATAATTTCTTTTATCTTAAATATCTGTAATTTAAAATAATACATATATTTTAAAATATTAATTGCAGTAATCATTATAAAAATTAACTAAAAAATTATTATGATTTTTTTATTAATTAAAATTCCCTTATGAAATGAGATACAATGTAGTTGTCGATTAATTAGTTAAAACAATGTGTAGATCATTTTTCCTTTTTTTCTTCTTTCGACAACATGTGCTTAAATTAAAATTAAAATTTTATGTCAATAACTTATCTAATAGAAGTTAATTATCATCGACACTTGTTATTCGAATAAAATTTTAATTAAAAAATTAAACAACTTAAAAAGTAACAATAAATAAGGCTATAGTTATATAAAAAGTAATTAACATTTGCTTAATTGAAAATAACAACTATTTTGAGATCAACTAAAACTCTTAAAATATGAGATAATTAGAGATTAAAAACATATTATTTCTTTAAAAAATACTAACAAGTATGTTTGGAATAGTAATGAAAAATTATAAAAATATATCACCAACACATCTTACCCGAATTTTCAATACAATTCAAGCATAAATTTAAATAAAAAAAATATTTAATAAGTTTTTATCCGGTATCGTTGGACGAACCCTAAGAATATTGAGCCTTGAATCATTGGTAGTACTTGTAAACAAAAGTCAAAGGGATAATAATTACTCAATCATTAAGTAGCAACTCACCTAGGAGAAGCGGAGATCGTGATGATCTTGGCGAATAGATCGGGGCGAGAAATAGAAGCAGCAGTACCGATCATAGCGGACACTGAATGACCAACAAAGATGCATGAATCAACTCGAAGCTCTTCTAAGATAGCAAGCAAGTCATAGGCATAACCTTCTAAGGTTGAGTAGCGTTCAAAATCAAAGTAATCGGGGTTAGTGGTGCCACTTCCCATGTTGTCGTAGAGTATGACCTTAAACTCATCGAGGAGATGAGGGACAAGGTGTTTCCACACCGATTGGTCCGTACCAAACCCGTGAGCCAGAACTATAAACCGCGTGCCCGATCCCAAAACTTTCACGTTGTGTGCTTCTTCCACTATCCCCATTTTTTTTCGAGAATTGACGCTTTTCTGAGCCTGACTCTTGGGCTTACTAAGTTTCAGACCTCCTCGTCTTATTTGTACTTGTGAAGGCTGTGATGGCAACTGAGGAAGGACCAAGCTAATAGAAAAATAATTTTGAAAACGATATTCTTACATTATTTCTTTCCGTTGTCTTGTTTAAAAAATAAAGATTACACGAGGACACCTAATATTTAAGTGTTAAATGGGCAGAACAAAAGAGATGGAAAAGAGAGAGAGAGATAAAAAAAAAAATGTGATGGATGTTGTGATATAAGAAGAAAAAGAGAGATATAAATGAAAAGAAGAAAGAAAAAAAAAGATATAGAAAGACAAGAAAAAAAAAAAAGAGATAAAGTAAAAGATTTGATTAGAACGAGTTTGTTCAACCAGACATTTGAAACTATATGGGAAAATATTCTATTTAAGTTTCAAATTTTAAGTTTGAATTAAATTTGGATTTATTTTTAAATTATTTATTATGACAATAAACTGTATAATTTGAACATAAATTTTAATCAGATATCAAACTTAAATTGGAGAAATAAATAAATATAAAGCTCAAAAAAAGGAGTACAATATGTCAAGTACCAAAAACAAAAATCATTACAAAAAATTGTAAACTTGAAGGAACAAGCGTGAGTGAATGCTGATTATAAGTCAAAATTGGATAAACTTTAAAACCCAAAATAAAAAGTATATATAACGTTAATGAGTTGGAACTTAGAAACAAGTTAAGTGATACAAAAATAAGATAATTATAAATTTAAATTTTTAAAATAAATAAATTACTCAAACTTAAATTTATTTAGGTTTGCATTCAAATTCTAATATAAGTTAAAATTTTATTTCAGTAAAAATTCATATAATTAATTAATATAAGATATTATAATATCTTTTTTCATTAAAGACTGGACAATAATGTAAAACGAAAAAGTTTTAGAAAATATATCTACAGATAATCCAATATTTGGATTAAATAATTTACGATATACTATTTAAAATTTTAGAATGAATTGAACTTTACTTCAGCCTAGCACGATGAACAAAGACTGTCTATTAATTATAGACCTAAATAATGCTAGTCTTAATATAATCTATTTCTTAAAATGACAAACCAGCTCCTCTCTAATTAAAAGAGAATCAGGGGTTATTTATGTCATATGGAAGAGTAAGATAATGAAATATCCGATTATAAGTTTTTAAGAAATGAATTATGTAAATTATTTAAACAAAAAATTTACTAGTCTTTAAGATATTAGTTAAAAATCTAAAATAAAAATTTTATTAATAATTTTTTAATATAATTTTTATACGTCTTTTAATGAAAATTATGTATTAATATTTTAACCTTCGTTCTAAAGATATTAATTAACATGGCTTAATTATTGTAGCTATAAAATATGAAAAGAATAAATTTAAAAATCATTAACTATTTTTTAAAAAATTGTTCATGCTTGTTTGGCAATGGAGATAGAAAAAGAGATATAATAAATAAAAAAAATACGAATAGAATAAGTTATTATCCTATATATATTTGATTTATTATACATAAAACATTTTAACAATATTATTATAAATTATGTTTAAATAATAAAAAAAATTCATATATCAAATTATATTAATGACATTATAATAATAAAATAACCGTAGTAATAATATCAATAATAGTAATAATAACAATTTTAAAATATCATTATAATAAAAGTAATGATAATAGAGATTGTGTAATTATTATAATCACAGTTATAATAATAATAATAATAATAATAATAATAATAATTTTGTAAGTGTTGTATAATGTTAGTAATTGATTTAAAGTTAAATATATGTCTTTAATCAATCTCTTATGTTACTACCATTATGTTTAAGTTTATTATGAAAGAAATTTTTTATCGAGCTTATTATTATGAATTCTAAATTGATCATCAATTAACTATTCACTTTGGATAAATTATGTGAGTTAACTCAAATTGAGATATAATTTTCTTTTTGACTTCAATTATCATATTGACACTCTTTTATAATTAACAACTCAAACATTTTTAACATATTGTCAATTTTATTGGACACATCATGCTTTTTGTATAAACATTTAATACACTTTCTTACTCAAAGGGTTATATTATTATGTACATATGATGATAAAAAATTTATGTCAACAAATATATATGGGACATGATATTTTTATATTAGTAAAAATTTAAAAACTCTTACACTTATCTCAAATCAAGTTAAGTGTAAGGGTTTTTAAACTTACATTAATACGAGAAGATATAAATTATCACTAACTTAAACATTGAAATATCTCTACAGAAACACCACTTTCTTATGATCACCAAAACATTATAAAGAAGCAAATTCAGTTTTCTTCAACTTCTAATATTAGGAATACAATCTTCTCTTAATATCAAGGAATATTAGATTATCAAAATATGATGAGAAACTCAAACTCAACTCAACCTTTTTCAACCTCGAGGACTAAGAATTCAATGCATCTTTATATTTAAATACAAACCAATAATCATAATTGTGATAACAACAACAATAAATTTATTATGGTAATAATAGTTGTGTAAGTTATATATAAAAAAATAATAATAACGATAATGATAACTATAATAATGATAATAATAACATTAATATGACATAATTACAATTATAATGATAATAATAATATAATAATAATAAAATAATTAAAGTAAATAAAAATTGTAATAACAGTAAAAAAAACTATAGTAATAATAATAACAAAAGAAAATATATCATAATCCAGAAAAAAGAATAATAATAAACAAATTACTTGCTGTTATATTCTATTGATTACTAACCCACCTCTCTTCTATTCAAAATAACTTTTAAACTAATGACTGAATGTGTTAGGTCAAGGAAATAATTTTGATTTTATGTCGTTAACTTATCAAATTATAACTTAAAATAATGACAACACGGCATTACGCACTTGCAATCAACATGGTCATCGCGTATCCTACATTCATTGACATGCCAATCTATCCACGTTGTGGCCATGTGCATCGGACCCTCGTAATTAAATAAAAGTGGATTTCTTATAACTTTCAAAGCGAGAGTTAAATAAATTCAAGATTAATATTCAATATTAGTCATGGAATGCGTGTTTTACATGAATTAGTTAAAAATTAAATATTAAAAATCACTTTATAAATATATTTGACAACTAAATATAAAAAATTAATTACATTTACACATTAAATTTGTTTATATCTCCTTTTTATAGGTTTGAATCAAGTTAAAATATCATAACGCTAAACTTGACTGTAAAAAGGAGTTAGCAAATATGCAGAATTACGAGATTTGTTATACCTTTCAACTGATAGGACACTAATTGAAGTAAGTTAACGATTTTTGTTATCATTATTGATTGATCTAAAAGGATAAAAAAAATGAAAGTTTTAATTGAAAAATATTATGTTTCATATTAACAGTGCAAAAATCATTTAATCGTTTTCTAATATTTTTTTATTTATTTTTATACCTTGATCAAATTAACAAAATTGGTAAATTACAAAAAGGTCTTACTAATGAGTGTCATGAAGTAATTTTATTCTCTCTTATAAAATTACTTCATTAATCCTCTTAATAACACCAAAATTAAATGAATAAATAAGTTTAATATCAATTTTATTGTCAACAAATACATTCAATATCTTTTAAAAAATAATAAATATTTTATCTTTTCTTTATTTATTAAACATGAGGATTAGTAAGAGTGTATTACACAGAGATAGTTTAATTGCACTCTTGATCCTTATATTTTAATATATAAGTGAATTTAGTCTTTTTTATTTTAATTGCTTACATTTACTTCTTCTATTTTTTTAAATTCTTAAAAAAAGTTATTCACCTTAAAATTGAATTTTTTATTAGATTTTATTTTTTATTTAAATATTATATATATTTCTTTATTTATATAAATCAATTAAATATATCTTATTAGGTGGACTTAATTTTAACATTCAAAAAATTAGAATAACAAACTATGAGTAATTTAAACTACAATGACTAAAATATAAGGACAAAATGCACTAGGCAAACAAATATGATTAAAACGAGTACAAGGAGTATTTAAAACCTTACACAAAGAAAAATAAATTGATATTCTAAAGAAAGCAAGAAAAATATAAAGAAGCATAAACACAGTTATCCTATACTTTTAAATAAGCAGAGACGTGTGTTCAAGTGCCAATTAGCAAGGGTAATCAGATCTCTCTTGTTATACAATGACAATAACTTCTAATATCTCAAAATAATATAATCAAACAACTCCTTTTTATCTAACACACCAACAAAAAAACATGATATTATTCCTATGTAGCTATAAAAACCACACAACACTAACCCAAATAATAAACAGACTATCATGTTCACTTTTGCTACTACCAACACCAATCCAAGCAAAAAAATGTGAAAAAAGACAAAACTACTACAAATTTAAGTCAACGAACAATAAAGTACCAAATCCTAGATGAAACTAGACACAGTAAAAAAAATGACTTAGAATTTCCTCCAAATAAGAACATAAACAACAAGAAGTATCAGTTATATGGACACTACGACTAACTAGCAACTCTTTACATGGGAGTGTATTCAACAGCAATTGCCAGGCAAAAATAATACACTTGAGAAGAACCTTCCCTTCCCATAGCTTTCTTAGAGTGTCCACCATAACAAGTGCAATATTATTTGGACAGCCCATCTGTTTATATAAAAATAAATAAGCAGACTGAACTGAATAGCACCCTGAAGAATCAACTCTCCAAATCCATTTATCTTCTTCCAACCCACTTACATAAACATCATCCACAAGCTTTAACATGAGGTTATTAGTAAGGTGTTCATGTTGAAACAAATTCTTCCTCTAACTCACTTCCCATACCTACCTAGTTCCATTGTGGAAACCATTTTCCAGAATATTGGAATTCACATTCCTTGCTACCACAAATAAACACAGAAACGTCTCACACAAAGCCACCAACCCACTTATACCACCAAAACAGAGCATTCACACTGGCCCCCACACACTTATCTAGCTTCTCATCCAATCAAGAGTTACCTTGTTGAATTACCACCATCAGCTCATGCCACCATATAGAACTCTTATTATTCACAATAGGTCTATGAATAGAATAGGCCAACCTACCATAATTTGCTTCCAAAACACGAACTCATAAAAAATCAGTACTATTAACACCACGCTATATCCATTTTTCTATCTCTTTTCATTTTAAATTATTTGTGAATTTTAATTTAGAGTGATGTATGCATCTTTAAAATGTTATGGATTACACTAAATATATGTAACTTGCTAGATTTTATAAGAGTATATAGAGTAAATAATTTTTTTATACTATTAATTATTTAAATTAGAAAAATAATAATATATTTTTTATTATTTAAAAAATATATTAATAAATAATTGTGATTGATTACTTTTAAAAATACAAAAAATGTCCATTTACATTTAAAAAAAATTATTTGATATGAATTTGAATATTAACAAAATTATGATAACAAAACAAGTCCATCAAATTATGTTAAATAAATTGTTTTATTGAAACATACTTGAAAATAAAAATTGTTTTCATATTCTTTCAATGCTTCAAGAATTTATATTATAAATATTTAGAAGATTAAATTAACGTTAAGCATAATTTTATGAAGGGTTTAAAAAGGCTAGAGTATTTATTTTATAAATTTATTTATACATATAATTTTTTTTTCATATTACACTAACCACATATATATAACAATTGATTAATAAATTTATTTATTTTTAAAAAAGAATTAAATCATAATATAAAAGTATGAAAAAATATTGTATTAAAGTAAAATAACTTTTGTTTAATTTATAGATAAATAATAATTTAAATTTTATTATGTACAAATTTTCTTGAGTCAAAGTCACCATAAATTATAGGCAAAAATTAGTCTTATGTCTTTGGGTTGGAGAACACCTCATGACAATAATCTTATACAAAAATAATAGGTTTAATAAAATTGGTTAAAAAAAATTAATAAAAATATTACACATAATATGTGGTTAAAGTAGAAAATTATTTATGATAATAAAATTCTTACTCAGTTTAAAGAGAAGTTTTGTTAAACAGCTATCCGACCAATTATCTTTTATTTTAGATTTTTTCTGAATTTTAAAGGTACAGCCTGGTAAAAAAAAAAAGGGAGGTTTAATTGTACTTTTAATCTCACAACTTTAGTACCTATTTAATTATAGTCCTTAATTTTTAATTGGACAATTTTAATTTCTCTATTTTATTAATTAAACAAATTTCACTCATCTATTAAATTGTCATATAATTTTTAATAATTAAATATAAGTTTTTACTCCTCTCCTCTTGGCCAGAGTTCTACTATAAGAAGTCCAAAGCTTCTGCCTTCAATAATCTCATGAAACAAATCATCAGGTTGAGTATTTAATCTCAGTAATCTTACCTATATATCTTCACCACCACCTGTTGTTGCTAAAAGACATGAAATGCATAGAAAGAGAAGAACAAACGTGAGAAGTCCAAATGAATTGAATACATACAAAAATATATTTCACATTCTGAATTGTTGTTGTCTCACACTTCGTTCATAGCATTAAACGGCATTATCACCGGCAATGAAATGCGAGAAGACCTGTTCAAATTTCAATTGTCAAACTCAACGCTTTGATATGACTAGTTAGCGAGTTAACCCAGTGAACAAGTCCTCCCTATCATCACTAAATGTCGATTCCAGACTCAATTGGTTTAATCCCAAATGAGTCAGAGAAGGAAGACAAAAGCAATATCAACATTGTGGAGGAACAAAAGGAGCTCCAATTAGGGAGAACAAGAAATTGAATTTATTTGCAGATGGGTCATGCTCAACTTGATGATTCCTTTGATGGAAGGAAGGAAGAAGCTTGTTAACTATTAAAAATTGATTACTCAACGGATAGACAAAATTTATTTGATTAAAAAAAAGAAAAACTAAAATCACACAATTAGAAATTTAGGGATTAAAATCAAACAAAAATAAAAGTTAGGAGACAAAAAATGAAATTAACCAAAACAAAAATTAAATGAATGTTTTGCAATCTACAAAGATAAGATATAAAATGATTGGAAATGAGAAGATTTTGAAGTAGCACTTATTAAAAATAATTAACTTAGTTTGGACATATAAAAAGAAGGCTATTAAGAACACAGATAAAGAAAGTAAATTTTATCATTTTTAGGCCTATAAAAACAAGTAGAGGGAGATTGACAAAAAAATTTAAAATATATTAAAAGAAATTCCATAATAAATGAGGGCCTTGAATATATACATGTTTGTTTTAACTTTATTATGAAACGAAAAAATCGTTGTAGCGTTAGGCACTCCGTTCGTCTCAACTCAATAGAATGAGAGTGTGGAACAGTTATCGAACTGAAAAAAGACTTTAGATAAGTGGGAGTTTGAACTTCCATGTTAAGGAATTGATTAATTTCAATAACTACTTTTTAAAATTTTAATTATAAAGCTGATATATATATATATTTTTTAAAGTTTTATACGAGAAAATGTTTTTATACTTTACTGTAGAATTTTTAAAAATAAAAAATAAAAAACCGAAAATAAGTTTTAAAACCAAATAGTCTGTGTTTTTTTTTAAAAAAAAAATTTAATAATGTAACTGGTTGAGAGAGGAACTTTATTGATCTCAGGGTTATTTGGGTTTTTCTGGATCAATAAAAACAATGGTCCATAGAGCCTAACTGGACTGCAACATGATTGTTGTATAATCGCTTTATTTGGGTTTTCCAAGTTCAATCAGAGCAAGATTCGCTGGATTTTCGAACAAATCAACGGAACTGGTCCATGTTGAGCAAGAGAGAGAGATAAGGACGAAAATATCCATTAATGGATTGCACACACATTTATATATGTACATTGAGATAGTTGCAGTTCAGCATTGAGAAGTGAGGCGAGATAAAACTTTTCTTTTTTACAATATTTTTTAATAGACAAAACTTATTTCAAGTTGTTGTTATTGCTATTAAAGATTATTTAATGAAAATAAATGTATTATTTTCTTTTACTTAGTTGCAAAGAAAATAAAGAAGTAAATAAAAGTCAATAGAAATATATGTTCATTAAATTCTCAATACTTTTTTTTATTAATTTTTTTACTATCACTTTTTATTTCAATATACCCAATTTATTCTATATATATATTTTTATATAATTACGGATTATAGACAAGAGATATTTTTTCTTGTTTGAGAGTTGCTAAAGGATTCATAAATTGTTATTTTTTAAAATACCAAACGCAAAAAGGGAATGGTGAACCTCGTAAAAGCCAAGGTCGTGGCTGCAGGAGTATCACACAAAATTCACTGTAAAACCCGACCTAATGACATGATAGAAAAAGATGTGGATAATGTTAATTGACGTGTCCTTTGTTAATGTCCGATATGAAAATAGGAGATTGGGATGAATCCAAACACAAAACCTAAAAAAGAAAAAGATTTTAGCATTTTAAAATAAAAAATCAACATAATCTCATTTGCTCACTTGGTTATAAATAATATTATTTTCATGAAACGAGAAGGCACATTGTTATCATTGTGTTTTGTATAATAATTTCATCGTATGGTTGATAATTCGAGATATTTAGCCAATGTGATATCAAACTGAGTCAGTACAAAACTCATGCAATAATTATGAAAAATAAAAGTAAATACTGACATGTTTAATATATGTTTTCTTACTTTCTTCTTCTCATAAGATAATTCAGCTGACTAACGTTGATTTAGCTTTTATTGGCGACATTAGTCCTTGTAAAGATTCTCTCTCTTTATCTGGTTATTTATTTATGTATTTATACATAAAATTAGGATTTGTTAATATTAAATGTCAAACTTAAATACTTATATTATTTAATATTTTGAAATATAAAATTAATAAAATCATTTTCATCCATTCAATCTATTATTTCTTTAGACTCTCCTTTCTACTTATTTAAACAATTAGAAAAACACTTCTTTCTCTTCTTTTACTCATCATCCAAATAACACATTTTTTAACTATATTTCTTATCTTTTTACATTTTTCTCTATTTTATGACATCTAATCCTAAAATTATTTTTCACGAGGTGTTGGAATGTTGTGTCAAAAATTTAGGAACTTAATATGGTGTCTGAAATCTGTAAATATATTCCATTATTCAGTAAGCATTAAATATTGTTTACTTAATTTCTTACTATTGACTATTATGTCTGACTTCACAAGACTTCTGGCTTTAGAGAAAATTGAATATGCAATCTTACCAACATTTATGTTTCCAATATTTGCAATTCTATTCTTATTATTTTATATCTCTTTTAAGCTTCTTATTTGTCAATCATTGTTTTGGTTTTATAGGTTCTTTAAATTCTTTGTTTGGTGCAACAAAAACAAGAAATCAAGCAAAAGAAAAGCTGACTCCAAGTGAAAACTAATCCCATTATAGGATGACAGAGTTCGGGTGCTAAGGGCAAGAGTTTAAAATCTCGAAGAAATTATCATTTCTATCTCCTTTCTGTTGAAATTGATAAAAAATAGTACATCTTAAAAATCTCACATTGTTTAAGGTATGTTGGAAGAAGTTCCACATTGCCTGAGATGAACAAGGGAGTGGGTGAACAAGGCTATATAATGGACCTGAGTCCATGGTATCAAGGCACCCCAGTCAGAAATACTTTAAGCTTGTATTTGATTTTTCTTATACTCTTATATTAGAGTGTTGTGAGGTTTAGTTTAATCACTTGCTTTGGAGAGTGTTAGTGTAATTGGGGCAAGGGAGAATAGTCTATACGTTGTAAAAATTTTCATATAGTGTCATTTTCTAGTTGTCATTAGACAATGACTGTGGTTTTTTCTCCTATTTTTGTGTGATTGTTTTATTTTATTTGTCTGTTATAAGGGTAATTCTCAAGGGGTAAAGGTGACTTTTGTTGTTCTTTTCCCAACAGTGGTATCAAGAGCTTATGGTTCGGTAGGATATTCTTAGTATGCTCTGTGGTTAAGGGTAATTCTCAAGAGGTAAATGTGACATTTTTTGTTCTTTTCCCAACAGTGGTATCAAGAGCTTATGGTTCGGTAGGATATTCTTAGTATGCTCTGTGGTTGCAGCTTAGTCTGATCTTCCACATCAGAAAAGATTAATTCCTTGTTATTGAAGAATCATCCCTGGTTGTTGAAGCTACAGTCATTTGCAAGTGCTGTCAGATGTGAAATAGAGAAATTTGATGGAAGGATCAATGATTACACACGGGCATTGGCTAACATTGATGCAGCCCCAGTTGTACACTCCCTTCGTTCTACGAACCCTTGTTGATTCTGAACTTCGTTCGCGAAGGAACCGGACGTTTGACGGGCCAGCCCTTTTTTATGCGCCGCTTTACCCTAAAAGGAAAATGAGCTTTGATCCTCTGGTTGCTAGGCGCTCCCGTGGTTCGCGAGAAGGAAAAAGAAGGACTCATCCTTTGTTGCATCTGGCACGAGATGATAAAGAGAGAGCTTCGTCTATCGATGAACAGCGGATTGACGGAGCTCTTGGCATTGCTTTGTTTTTCTCTCCTTTCCTATCAGCGAGTTCCGATCCTTTTGTTCGAAATTTCTTCGTTCGTACCGAACCGCTTGCAGAATCAAATCCTGTTCCACAAGATCCTATATAAGAAAATTCTTGGAGTGGTTTAATTCCAAGTGAGTATACTCTTTATGGTGGAGTATGATTGTCGGTATAGACAATGATTGCTGGTGTAGGCAATAAAAACAGAAGATGTATCTATTTTAATCATGGTGGAGATTGTTGGGATTGATGAAAATAATACATTTTGAAAATCTCACATTGTTCAAGGTATGTTGGAAGAAGTCCCATATCGCCTGGGATGAACAAGGGAGTGGGTGAACAAGACTATATAATGGACCTGGGTCCATGGTATCAAGGTATCCTAGTTAGAAACACTTTAAGCTTGTATTTGACTTTTCTTATACTCTTGTATTAGAGTGTTGTAAGGTTTAGTTTAATTACTTGCTTTGGAGAGTGTGGGTGTAATTGGGGTAAGGGAGAATAGTTTATGCGTTGTAAAAATTTTCACATAAAGTCATTCTCTAGTTGTCATTAGATAACAACCGTGGTTTTTTCTCCGATTTTTAGAGTTTTCACGTTATATTCTTGTGTGATTATTTTATCTTATTTCTCTGTTATAAGGGTAATTCTCCAGGAGTAAATGTAACATTTTTTGTTCTTTTCCAACACTTTCTTTGCTAACCAGTCGACATACAAGTTCGCTTCTTTGAGCTGTGTTCAAATATGGCAGACCATTCTTTAGTTATCCCATTTTTAATGTTTTGAAATATTCCTTGGATAGGGGAGGAACAGTTTATATATATATATATATATATATATATATATATATATATATTTCAAAAATTATATTTATATAATATACAAATATAAAAATATTTTTTTTATTTTATAATTAAAACATTTCCAAATTAATTTGATCTTTTATAATTATTTTTTACCTCTTTATCTTTTCTTCTCTATGTCATCAACCATTCAAACATAATTCGTTTGCTTGCAGGGATTTAATGAGGAAAGAATTCAAGAGGAATGATTTACATAAGAAAGTTAATTTAATTGTTCCCCCGTTTAGTTACTTTGTCGGGTAGCAGAAGTAAGGAAAATCACTTTGTGAAACCCATTGTTACGCACGATTTCAAGAAGGAAGCTGCAACGTTTTCATTTTTTTAATTTATTTAAAATTAAATGATTAACAAAAAATGAAAAATAATAAATATATTTAACTAAACAAACAAAATTACATATAAAAGAAATTATATATTTGGATTAAATTTATTTTTAAATTAATATAAGAATATCATTCATACAATCTATTTAGTAAATTCTACTGTACTTTAATATTTGAGAGGGTAATTTTCAACATAACCACATCTTTTGCAGTGAAAAATTCATTAGATCAACTTCAATTTTAATTTTAGTTATTCAATATGATATTGATTAATTTTAATTTTCTTGTAATAATTTAAAGTGCATTTTCTAAGGCATTCTGTTGTGGAAGTGACAAGTTAGAAGATTTTAACTTAAATCAAAAGGCATTTATCGTCAAACTAAGAAGTAGGTCTTTTTCAAAGTATTATAGAAAATTGATAGAAATTTTTTAAGAATTGGATAATCCTAATATGATCATTATGAAAGATCTTAAAGATGTCACAACATATTATAAATCAGTTGGACAATTAAGGGTGTATATATTTTTTGCTGGATTAGATAGTAAGTTTGAACAAATTTAAGGAGAGATTTTATGCAAAGAATGTATTCCTAAGTTGGAGAAGTGTTTTGCATTAAAATCATCGTAACATAGAGTGATAGCTTGAAATTGACATTGGAAAGGTCAAACGAAAAGAAATCATCATAAACCTAACTCAAATATATATAACCCTAAATATAAACGCACTCGTTGCAATAAGCAAGGACACACTAAGAGTCTTTTATTTGAACTCAATGGATATATAGAGTGATGGGTCACAATTGGGATCAACAAAGAAAAAATTCAACTACAATTGTTATTAAGGTGAAGAATAGAGATGACATTGTTGAGGAGATGATTGCATGATGACAATTAGAGGTAATGATGGTGAATTTTCCATACCTATTACTAATATCACGTGAATAATTGATTTGGGTGCCACCAATCATATGACTTTTGATTCAAAACAAATATCATCCTTAAAATCATCTTTAAAAAGAATTGATTTTCACTGCTGTGAACACTAATTTTTTGCTTTCAAATTTTAGGCTTGTTTTAACATAAAAAAATAAAATAAAAACTTGAAAAATTAATTTAGTTTCAGAAAGAAAATTCTACATTATGTAAGTTTTATACCCAGCACCCAGTTGAGCTTTAAATATGAGAAAGAAAAAAACTCAGAGTTTTTGATGTTTTGTAAAAACCTTAAAAGTACAAAATATAAAGAGAAAAAAATAGATATACAAAAAGAAGTAGTTTTTGGAAGGAGACAAAGAAAATTTTAAAGGAGGCAATAACTATTTTTCAGAGAGGAACAAAAATTTCTTTCTTTGAAAGGGAGAGAAAAATTTCAAGGAAGAAGACCTGAGAAAAAAAGGAAGAAGAGGGCAAACCATTTACAGAGAGAGAAAGATAAAAATGAAGATCTAAAACTGTAGGAGAAAATATATGAAGAAGAAACAAGAGAGTAGAGAAAAAAAATCAAAGACTAAGAAAACGGGAAGAAATCGCACCGATAGTTATCGTTCCAGCCATTCATCATCCTCTATTGTTGCTTTGAAATATTCCTTAACTTGTATACTACACAAGGTATTATCTTCGTTCATCAAGTCACGTTCAAATAATGACTATGTCTCAAGCTTTTGCAAAATGAAAGATATAAATAAAAGATGAATGACATAAATAAATAATTACGGGCCATTTATTGTTATTAATATATAATTATTATTTTATTATTAAAAAAATTAGAAATGTTTGATGTGATTCACTAGCATAGAAGCATTTATTGAAGACAATCATAATTCGTATTGCCGAATTAAACGATTTTGAATTAGATTTCACACAATAAAAATAAAATTATTAGGGCACAAATAAGAATTAAAATAAGGAGAAAATTAATAAATGTGAAAATAGGATAGAGATAAAGTGTAACATCTTGAATTTAATTTTAATTAAATAATAATTTCACAAATTCGAATAACCCAAATTTTTATAAGATATTTCAAAAAAAGAGAAGGGTTACAAATTAATATCAAATAACTGCTACAGAACTAGTTCAATTACAACATTTTTAAAATAAAATCTAAGTCCTATAGCAGTCCATCCATCCTTTCACTGAGTCCGGTGCTGATAATCTTGATTATCTAAAAAATGAATGTAAGGGTGAGTACTCTATTTTACTCAATACACAACTATCATAGAGTCTCACATTGCCTATACTTCACGCAAAGTACACATAAATAATATTTTCATTTCAATTTGTCACTGATGCACTCATGGCACCAAACAATCATATATATATATATATATATAATTAACAAACAACAGTCTCGTGCACGCACTGCACGCCAGCCACACTCACTGTGGCACTGTGATCACAGATTTTACTATGGATGGTCGTCGGTTACCCCTGCCTCACTGATATCACGTTGGCAGTCACGGGTCACTCAGCAAAGGTAGTGGTCATAGGTCTAGTCAGGAAGAGAGTGTGTGGCTAGTGATACACCCATTCCGCAGTCGGTGTCAGTACCACTGTAAAAGAGTGTGTGGGTAGTGGTTGTCGGTTACCCTTGCTTCACTGATACCATTCAATCTCGAAAATGCTCCCCATACATATTTCGGCCTAACCACATGGAAGAACTCCATGAGAACCCAAGGAAACCACAAAAACAGAGAATCAGGTTGAAAAACAGAAACCCTAATAATTAAAACTCACCTCCAAGCGTTCTCCACACGAATTCAACCTTCAATCTAGCTTTCGAACAGTTTTGGAGGCAATTTAATCGGTGGAAAAGGGTTTTGAGTCGAGAGAATGGAAGGGATTTTGATAAATAAATTCTCAAACCCTAAACCCCCTTTTAAAATCCCTTAGATTGTGACACTCTCGCTACAGCGAGAAATTCTCGTTGCAGCGAAGCATATCTCACTGCAGCGATGCCCTCTATCACCACAGCAAAAATTTCAAACGAAACTGTACCTTGATTTCTGTAGAATCTCACTACAGTGAGGTCCTCTTGCTACAGTAAGACTGCACCTAGAAATGCACTCTCCTCTATCGCTCTCTCACCACAGCAAGACAGTCTCGCTGCAGCGAGAAGGCAACATTTTTGCCCCTTTCCTCCAAGGGTCGCTCGCTACAGCGAGAACATCCCGCACTTAGATACTTAGTCTATTTTCAGTTCAATCTAGTCATGCATACACACACACACACACACACACACATATATATATAATAACGATCAACGTTACAAAAATTTGGGGTGTTACATAGAAAATGACATCACAATCGCAAGATTGATAAATTAAGGAATGATCGCCATAAAAGTCTTAACCTCTTGATAAGATCAAAGAAAACTGACTTACTCAAGAACTTAGAGTTACACGCTTTCATAAGAGTGTTCAATCTCAAATTATATTCAAAACTAATTAAAAATGTGTATATAAGAGCATATATATGTCTAATGCTCATAAACCAATAAAAATACAATCCTAACAAGCTTCTTGTGGCAACAAGCCCAAATCTAAGTAAACTAAATAAAATAACAAAATTTTATCTTAACTAAAAACTTAAAATAGGTAATGACTAATATTAAAATAAATAAAATAAACATAGTAATTAAATTCTAATGAAACTTATTGAAGTCCAAGTTCTTTAAGCATATGTAATTGATTATCTTGAACTCTTCTAATTCTAAATTAAACTCTCTATTTATTCTCTTTACCATTATCATTGATCTTTGAAGTCCTTCCAATACCTTCAAGGTTTTGTTTTTAATAGGACTTCTTTGATCCTCATCATTTATGAAAACAATTGATTTTACACAATCAATATTGATAAAATCAAGTCTTTATATTACTATTTTATTTTAAATGATTGATAACAAATGAGGGTGTAAGATGTGAGTTATAGCTTCCAGCAGTTAAATCATCTTCTTTTCTTTTTTTTTCTTTTGTTACTCTTTATTCTTATTTTATTATTATTGTTTGTTTATTTTGTGGTGCAACAAAGTGTTGTTGGACTATGAAAAAAGAGATTTGAGCTAAAATAATTGTTGGATTAGGCTTGAGCATTTTTTTTATGTTTTATTCCTTTTATTATTATTATTATTATTATTATTATTTTAAAGACATTGGATTCAACCAACTAAATCTAAAAATAAGTAAAAAAATTATTTATGTAAAAAAAAAAAAGAAGTAATGTGAGAATAAAAACTCTCATAGTAATTATTGTATTATTGCTTAGATTCGGTATATTCATGTATTTGTGAATTATTTCTTCTTTAGTATTATTATTTTCTTATGTTATTGTATTAATATTAGAAGGTTTATGTAGTTCAATTTTAAATTGATGTTCTGAACCTTTATTTCATGGTAAATTACATTTTAGACAAATAAATGGTACAATATTTGCATTAATTTATAATACTAACGTGTAACTTTCTTATCGTTATGTATTATAAATTGATAAAGTCTACGTGTACCTATGTTATCAAGATTTTATACAATATTAATTTATCATACATTGACTTTAATTAATTAGATAATTATCTTAATAATTAATCAAGATGTATCCTCTTTCTAATTATTAATTTATTAATCAATCAATTTAAATTAAAATTATTTTTATTAATATGATAATTTATAATGTTAATGTGTAACGACTCTGTCTTTATGCATTATAAATTGTCAAAATCTATATGTATCAATGTCACCTTAGGTTTTATACACCACCAATATATTAAAAAAAATTTATACGATTTCTAAAATTAATCAATTATGTTATTTTATTAAATCTATCATTTAGAATATTTTTATCAAATTAATGCAGCGATTTATAGTATTATTATGTAGCGTCTCTATCTTTTCATGCTTTAAATCGTTAAAACTTTTGTGTACCTATGTTATCTTGAGTCTTATGCAATATAAATTTATCAAATAAAATTTTAATTTTTTTATCAAATAATTATCTTCTTCAATTAATTTAAATATATTTATTCCTTTCATTAAATAGAATTAATTTTTATTTATATTTTTAATTTTGATAAATTAAATAACTAAATATTTTTTTTAATTTATACAAATTTTTATAATATCGATGTATAATTTACATTGTCTTCGATATTCTAATAAATCATAAGAGATTTATGTATAACTTAGCTATCTTAAATTCTTTTTTAACATGAATCATAATTCAAATATGTTATTTAAAAATAATATTTTTTTAACAATTTACAATATCGTTGTGTAATCTCTCTTCACCTTCCATATTATTTTTTGTAGGATACATGTATAACCGTGTTATTTTATATCTTAAACATTATAACCTTATAAAAATAATTTTAATCTCAAAATAAAATTTCTTTTACTAAATTTAATTTTAATAAATCAAATTTAAATTTTTGATGATAGAACTACGTGATTTTGAATTTCTCATTGTACTTGAGGATACGTAGTAGTAAGAACCAAACTCGTCAGGTCAAAATAATTTTCAAAAATAATTTTTCTCTTTCCTAAGATACCCATTAATATTTCAATAAATAATTTTTTTAAAAAATAAAAAAATTATTTTTCAAAAGTTAAATAAATAGTTTTTTAAATTAAAATAAATTTGCACAATTAATTTAAGATAATTATTTTTAAACAGACATTTTAGGTGCTAATACCTTTCCTACTTGTGAATGATTCTCGAACTCATTTTTTATTTTAAAGATCATATTATTTTAAAATTTTTCTAAGATTTTTAGAAAATAAACTTTGATGGCGACTCCTCTGATTTTTTTAGAAAACGTTCTCTATTCTTAAAAGATGTTTTTCTAAACACGTTTTGATTGTACCATTATGACCGTCTAGTTGCGACCACTGCTAATGGTAACACAACCTCTATTATTGGAAAATGATCACTAAAAATTTGACTTTAGATTATATTTTATTTATTCCATTTCTAGAATATAACTTCTTGCATGTTCCTTAAATCACTACAACCTTAAATCGTATTGTTATTTTTTGGCCTAATTTTTGTGTGTTTAAGGATATTCAGACTAAATAGGCAATTGTTTATGGTCTTAAACAAGGAAGATTATATTACTTGGACTTAGTGACAGAAGGTTTAGGAAAGTTAAAAAGAGCTTTGACAACGAATAGTTCTAACAAAGGAGATAACTGAAATGTGGCTATGACATCACCACTTGGGACATGCTTCATTTGGTTATTTAAACAAATTCTTTCATGTACTTTTTGCAAAGTTTGATGTTTCTTCTTTTCATTGTGATGTATGTGTATAAGCAAAAATTCATTACATCCCTATTTCACTTAATTTGAATAAAAGTCTTGTTCCTTTTATGATTGTACATTCAAATGTTTAAGGTCTTTCTAAGATTTCTGTTTTAGGGGGATCATGTTAGTTTGTACTTTTATAAATGATTGTATAGGGAAGACTTGATTATGCTTAATAAAATCCAAAGGGGAAGTGCACTTAATATTTCAAAAGTTTTACAAAATGATTGAAACTCAATACAATGTAAAAGTCTAAATTCTTCATAGTGACAATGATGTTGAATACCAAAGTCTAGACCTCAAGAGGTATTTGAAAGCATATGTGATCATTCATCAAACTACTTACCCTAATACATTGCAACAAAATAGTGTTGTCAAGTGAACAAATTGACACTTATTGGAGGTAATAGTGCTTTTTTAGCAGAGGCTCATATGCCTTTATCCTATTATGGAGAAGCTCCTATAGTGGCAGCTTATATTATAGACTGGATTCCTTTTAGCTTTAATGACTTTCAAACGCCAATATAATCTCTCATTAACAAAGTGGATCCCTTGTAGTGCAAATTTACCTTCTTGTATTTTTGGCTATGTAGCATTTGTTCATATTAAAAAAAAAATCAAAACAAACTGACATTTCAAGCATTATTGATAAGTTTGTAATTAGACCATCTTTTACAGTCCATATATTTATGTTTGGCCTTTATTTTATTTGAGTTTTACATTTGTTTCTATATTAATTATATAACTTAGTATAAAGAGGCCATAAGTGGATTTTGGGTAAGTTTTGGGGCCCAAATTGATAGAAAAGTAGGGCTTCAAAGTAATCAGCAAGCACGTGAGTACTTCAAGTCCAATTAATAAAGAACTTTTATGGTTTTCAAACCCTATTAAAAAGAGATTTCAGGCACCAAGTTTGACATCTTGTCTTTTAATCTTCGATATACATTTCATCTTATCTCTCTTGCATAGAATCGTTGACATACTCTTGGTGGGATTTGGAGCTTCGAGAGACCATATTTGAAGACTGAGAAATCATCTTTTTCTAGTTTGCTTTTCTTTATGGCTTTGTTTATGATTCTTTTAGTTCTTCTCTTTAGCATGAGTAACTAAGTCCATTGTTAGGGCTGTGGAAACTATTATTCATGAATTTATAAGATTTTAAAATTTGAATCTATATTTGATTTTTGTTCGTGATTAGCTTTTATCTTATTGTACATAATTATAATCCTAATTTATTATATCGTTAAACGAATGTACCTTGATTAATTAATAAATCTATAGGATTAAACGAATGTACCTTGATTAATTATAATCCTAATTTATTATATCGTTAAACGAATGTACCTTGATTATTAAATTAACAAGTTAATAGGTGCTTTATGGTTTCTTTAATTAATATCATGCATGATTATTGAAGATATTAATTTAGAGAAATAAATATTAGTATTGTATAATCAGCTTTTTTATTTTAATATTGTAATTTAAAAACTAATTATCAAAATATATTAAATTTGAAACAATTTCCCTATCTGGAGTGATTTGCCAACGTGGCAAAAGGTTTCGCCAAAACAACTGGCGAAAGTAATTATTTTATAAATATTTTATATATTATTTCGTCAGAAAAAAGCGAAAAATAAAAAGTTGAAACCACGTGTCAAATTATGACTAGTTTTGCTATTTGACTGATGAAAAGAAGACAATATTTCGCCACCACGAGCGCAAAAATCATTGAAAAACGACATGTGGCAGTAGCGACAATAGTTTCGCCAATGAAATTGTGAAAGTCACCAAGTAAAAAATATAAAAAAAAATCACATAATCAACGGCTAGAAAGTTCATAGGACATGTGGCATAATCCTATCTATTTCACATTTGTTATGGCGAAGGAGTGTTTCGCCAAAGCAGTGGCGAAACCAATGAATTGTTTACACGTGGCAAGCTACAGTAACCATCCCTGACCTTCTTCCTCTTCTCCTCGTCCATTCACATTTTCGTTTTGCATTCTTCGTGCTCGTGGTCGCCTGCAAAAACTCGTTCTCTAGTCCAAGAATTCCATTTTTTACCTCAAAATTTTTAAAATTTACACGTGTTTTAGAGGTATATATGTATTTGTATATTGATATTTTATAATGTAAATTGATTTGTATTATTTAAAATATTTGAGAAATGATAAAAATTAAATTTTAAATGTTTATAATTTTTTTGCAAGTGATTAAGTGGGTGGTGAGTACTAAAATAATTGGGCTAAAAGTTTATTGAGGTTAATAAAAAAAATTTACAAATTTAAGTATTATTATATTATTTGTAGGTATTAATATGTTGTATAAAGAATATTATTGTAGTTGTAGGGTAGTAAATTAAACTGTAAAATTATTAACTGTAATTGTAAAAATATTGTTGTTGTATGTTGTATAAATAATATATTAGCATAATATTATTAATGTTATATATATTGTATTTATTATATAATTGTAAAAAAATAATAAATAATTAGTTAAATAAATGATTTTATTAATTATTTATATTTAACTGTAATTGTAACTGAAAGAATATTGTTGTTATATGTTGTATAAATAATATATTAGCATAATATTATTAATGTTATATATATTATATTTGTTATATAATTATAAAAAAATAATAAATAATTAGTTAAATAAATTATTTTATTAATTATTTATATTCAGTTTTATTGTAATACATAATTTTTATAACTATATATTAATTTAAATAAAATTTAAAAATTATAAATTTATATGTTTAGTAATAATATAAAATGTTATGACGTATTTAATTTATATATAATCATAATTTGTATGAATCTTATGTATATATAAATTAAAATTGTTAAAGTAGTACTATAGAAAAAATATTGTAGGTAGATAATATATTATTTAATTTTAAAAACATAATATAATTTGCATAATTGTAAACTGTATGTAATTTATGTAAATTTAAATTGAATCCATAAAAAATTAAAAATTTAAATTAAATTTATTTTTATAATTAGAGTTATTTTATTTAAATAACGTAACATTATTTATATAAATTTTAGTAAGAACATTTTAATATGAAAAATAATTGCAATAATTAAACCTTTGTATATCGTTAGTAATATGTATAAAAATGTAAATAAGAATATTTAATTTTAATATGAAAATAATATTATGTAAATTATAATGAATGATGAGATTGATATTGATGAGTATATCTGACATTAATGTTTAGAATATATTTCATTGAATATATATTCATGTTATTACAATGTGATAATATTTAGTTTGTAAATGTGTTTAACTATTATAGAATAAAATTTTAGTAGTTATATTAATTTTGTTAAATAGATGGCATCATCTTCATGACAAAGTAGGATTATTAATCCCGGGCTAGAAGATTCATCACCCTTTCGATTTCAGAGTATTCATGTTTTTGAACATATATGGGATAGACATGATCACCTGATATTGAGAGTCAGAATATTTCCAATGGAATAAAGGGTGTTCCAAAAGAAATTATTCCGCATATGGAGTTAGCAGGTTTTATTAGAGCGGCAAACTTGTCCCAGTTTCCCCTGGATGTGGGATTGATTACTGCTTTAGTAGAGAAGTAGAGGCATGAGACGCACACATTCCACATTCCCCCTGGAGAGTGTACTATTACTCTTTAGGATGTTACTATTCTCTTAGGATTATGCATAGATGAGAGAGCAGTTATAGCACCCACGGGAGGTGATTGAGCGCAGATTGTGGAAGACAACTTAGGTATCAGACCAGGACTTGAGAATTTTGTAGGGAGTTTCTTGAAGATGAGCTAGTTGGATGAGCACTTCACTCATATTGCCATACATAATTAGTCTTCACTACAGATTACTCGATTTGCCAAGGCATATATATTGAGGCTTATTGGAGGGTTCATGCTTCCTGATCACTCCAGCAATAGGGTTTCTATGAGATATTTGCCTTTGCTTGAAGATTTTGAATTGACCGGTCAATATAGTCAGGGTTCTTCAGTTCTATGTTATTTGTACCGAGAGCTATGCATGGCCACCAACATTAATCGTGTCGCTATTGGAGGACTTACTACGTTGATTGTGATGTGGGCTTGGGATAAATTTTCCCAAATAGCACCTATGAATCCCTCCCATACGCGTCTCTATCTTTCCTACAGTGTTAGGTATGTTGTTATTGTCAGTTTTTTCTGCAAATTGTAAACTGTATGTATAATGTTATTTGTTTGAATTAATGTTTTTATGGTCAAAATTATTTGCAAATGGTTATCGCAGGGTATAAGAAAGGGGAAGAAAGATGTGCAGTACTATAGATATATTTTTGATCGTCTAGCACGTGATAAGGTATTATAGTCTACTATTATACCATAGTTTTGATTACAAAATGGAACTTTGATTCGTTATTAACCATATTTTTATGTCATGATACAGATTGTATGGGTGCCATACAAAATGGAACTCATCAACATGCTTCCACCTATCTGTAGAGACGGTATGGAGTTATGGAGGGAAGTGGTGCCACTGATATGTTTTCAGGTATGTGAGTGGCATCAACCTGATCAAGTAATGCGTCAGTTTGGTATGGTACAACACATACTAAGAGCTCCTTACCTGCCTGACCAGCTACATGACCTTACCCTTAGAGGAAAGACTAGAGAAGATTGATCATCGAAGTTTAGTGCTATGTTAGAGATTTGGGAGAGCAGGTAACTTTGGGTGATGACTAATGATCTTTAATATGGTTTACTGAGTTCAAATTCAGAATACATGCGATGGTATGTTAGTCACACTCGTCGTTGGATGACTAGGGATGTAGCTATATCAGCTTTATCTGTTGTTGAAAATAGATTTCACTCTTTTCACAATTATGTATTTTAATATTATCATATTTAAAAGGAAACATTCTTATCATTTTAGGGTGATGCGATGGAGAGATTGCACTACTTAAGCACTGATGGACAAGATTGCTTTACCTTTCATGAATTAAAGGACTTGTCTAAGACGCTCCTATCACTTAAGAAAGAGCAAGATCACATTTTAAAGCCTGTGTCATCTTCAGATCCTCCTGTACAGAGTGGTAATCATGTCGAACTAGACTTACATATAGACTAGCCGCGACAACGAAAAGAAGGAAAGGGTTTGGGACGTCAACAAAGACAAGTACAGGCAGCAGAGTAGGCTGTCCCGCCTATGCCAGAGCGACCTGATGGTTTCTTCCCTGTACCATCACAGTTTCCCTTTTAGCCTATTCATTTGCTGATTGGCCCCACTTATTTCCATTCATCACAGGGTACCCACCAGGCATCACAACCCTCAGCTTCACCATTTACTGGATCAGAAGATTACAGCCCACGACCTGATTTCTTTATGACACCTCCTTATGAGCAACATTCTCTTTTGACTCCCGCTGCCCCATATCTCCAAGCTGAACCTGTACCATCATTCATGCATCCTATAGGGTCAGCTATTGATCTTAATGCAAAGTTTGGTGCAGCAGCTGATTTAGGAGAGGTTCATCGGAACCCCATCGAGGAGCTCGAGATAGACAGAGACAATGCATCTTGACTCTACAGGATCACAATCATCATGCACATAGGGGAGACCAGGGATGACATGTTTATATTTTGTATTTTATTTTAGAAGGAATTTTATCTATTGCTGACTTGTAAGGAATTTACTTTAGTTATTAACTTATATCCTCTTTTCATTGATATAAGATTTTAATCTTCAATGCATATCAAGTGATAATTACAATAAATTACATTTCAAATAAACATTAAAACATTATGATAGAATGCAACTTGTATGCATTTAAAATTCAAAGTACAAGTTGCCAACATATTTAACAGACATTATTTTGTTGAGGACAATGACGTCGATTATGACCTACTTTGTTACATATCGAACACCTTTGTCTTGTTTGTGACTCAACCCAGTCCATTTCATTCCTAATACAAGTTGACTTTGGTCGGCCCTTACCTCTTGCTCTGTCGACATCAGACACCAACTTCCATTTACTATTTGTAACAATGTTGCATTCATTTTCAAGGGAGAACTACTGTGGCGAGTAGGCATTTACAACATATTGCAAAGAATACACTGGGTCAACATAATACCAAAAATCAATACTCACAGCTATACAGGCCGCTATCACGTGCAAACAAGGAATTCGGTAACACTGGAATCTTCCATATTCACAATATCTCCTATCCAATATAACTGTCCATTTGTGTCCACCCCTTTGATTTATTGGATTAAATGCTTCTTCAACCTCAAAACTTTTTCTTTGAATGTCATACCGACGAACTTGGTGTGATGAAGCTTCTTCTTGATTTTTTTGAATTTGCAACATGACTTTACGACAAAAGATGATTCCATTATGAAAGTCAGACATGCCCTCTTCTCCACGCTTCACAAAATATTCAACCAATTGTCCATACATGGCTTTAAGTAGTGCAGTAATGAGCAGGTTTCTAGAACCTTTCAATACCTTATTGACTGCTTCTGAAAGATTTGTGGTCATGTGTCCATAACGTCATCTTTCGCCATTGTAACATAATGTCCATATCTCTTTTGATATGTAGTCAATCCACCTTTGTATATCTTCATATTCATTACAAAATCTAGTTAACTTTTGCTCAAATATGACTCTCGATGGTGTGTAGCCTACATATATAACATAACCAACATTAAAACCATGTAATATAAATGTGACATGACGAATAATTAGGTAAAATGAAACAATACATACCCATTTTGATGAGGTCTTTTTTTAATCCTATATTTTTAAACCGATGATTAAAGTTGCTGGCAATATGACGAATGCAATGTACATGATACACATTTGGAGTTTGTCACCCAATGTGTGGATTTGACACAGCCCCTTTGATACTTTGATGCCTATCTGATATCAAACAAATTCCCAATCTATTCGTAACATGCAAACGAATCAATGCCAAGAACCATTCTCATGCTGACAAGGTTTCTCCTTCAACACTTGCAAAAGCTATTGGAAGGACACAATTATTTCCATCTTGAGTTGTTGCAATGAGCAATGTATGACGATACTTACCGTATAAGAACGTTCCATCCACTTGTAATATAGGTTTGCAGAATTTAAAAGCTTCATGACATTGTTTGAATAACCAGAATAACCATTCAAATACTTTAAACCTGCTATCCACTTGATGACCAACCACATACTCTTTTGTTTCAATTTTATAAATAGATTTAGGAGTATGTAATTGCATGTATTCTAACCAATGTGGCAAAATAGCGTATGATCATCCCAATCACCAAATACTTTAACAATGGCTTTTTGCTTTACCTTTCAAGCTTTTTTATATGAAATTTTGTATCCAAACTGAGCACAGATTCGCTCTTGTATCAATGATATATGTACGGACAGTTTTTCGTTCACCATTCCTACATAAAACCAAAATTTGTCTACTTAATAAGGATAAAAATGTAAAAAACAAAAACAAAAATTTAATGTTGTCTTATCAAGTATGCATGAACAAATTAAATCAGAATCTAACTTTTGATAATCTTGAAAAATTTTCATATTGACACATGTATGTGAACCACCCCACCTAGTAATTTTTCACTTGTTTGAATTCTTCAACAATGCAGCCCTCATTCTCCATGGACAACCATTGCTATGGTTTAAGCATTTAACATATAAACATGTTGGTTTAGACTCAATCACAAAATAACTTTGATAAATCTTCATTGAGTAATGTTTTAATGCATTTTTTACATCTTATTTACTGTCAAATAACAAGCCATTGAATAATGGATTTCCTTGAACCCGTGAATTCACTTCTTGCCAATTTTCTTCATTCATTTCTTGATCAGGATATTCCCAATTAATATACTTATAATGTGAAGTATTATTCCAGAAAGGAATTACAGTATCCACTACATTATATTTTATATAAATCTTAAGCATTACTATTTAAATAAATAACTATAAACAACTGATTTTTAAAATTACTCTACATTACCTCCTACATTTACGGTTACTTGTATATTTAAGTTGGAATGAAACTCGCCTTCAACATCAGTAGAAGAACTGCCTAACAAAATTTCTGCTTCATCTTCTTCATCACTATAACTCTCATAAACTGAGTCTTCATTATCTTTATCAACATCATTTCTAACTCCTTTATTGCAACAAATTTATTATTTTTAATTCCAACAATTAAATATATTACTAAAAAATATAACAACATAATTATTTTTACCTCCACTATAATGATGACTGACATCAATTCCATCGTTTTGATGTGCAAGTGATAAATTTAAATTCATCATCTACAAGGGCACACATGAACTTCCACTAACAGTAATATCTACATATAACTCAATAACATTTCTACTAGATTGTTGTTGAAATGCACTTATCATGCAATCAATATCTTCATCATCACATATATCCAAACCTGTATACTGTCTAATATTTTCATCAATTAAAAAACAAGAAATTAATCTATAAATAACTTGATTCTGATTAAGATTAAGTTTTAAATGAATTTTTCTTTTCAAACCTTCAAAACTCACTCCCTGCTTTATCTTATTTACTTTCTTACTTCCTTCAAAACTCACTCTTTCATTTCCTTCATAGATTCTACCATTCCAATACATAATAATAACAATTTCACTCATCCTGCACTTTTACAAATAAAATTTAATTAATATTTAATTTTTAGCAAAGCAAAATTATAAAATACAATGCTCATTTATGTACTCAATAATTTATTTCATTATAACTAACTAAATTCATAAGTTAAATTTAAATAAAAATAAATATTCATAAATTTATTAAATCATACCGACCTGAATTTCTTTCAAGTTCTTCTTCTTCAATGAAAAATGAGAGGTTCGGCGGGAGGTATATATAGCATTAACTTTTGCCACATTATCTGCAAACTTGTGCAAGATGGAGTGATGTGCCTTATCTGTTTCGCAATTTACCTGGCAAAATAGTAAAATTATTTTGCCATTCATACTACGAAATTATGTAGATTTCAACACGTGTCAACTCCCACAAGGTTTTCCAATCTTGTGGCGAAAATATTTTATAATTTTGCCATCACCTTTGCAAAATTAATCAGAATGAGACACGTGACATCTTGGCCTATTTTCGCTGTTCTTTTGGCAAAACTTGATAACATTTCTCCTGCCGCTTTGACGAAACCCTTTGCCACGTTGACAACATCACCCCAGATAGGAAAATAGTTTCAAAATTAATATATTTTAATAAATAGTTTTTAAATTTACAATATTAAAATAAAAAAAGTCTGTATAATCATTGGATATTAATAGTATTTGCATGAATGATTGATGATCACAAGAAAATTAAATTTAGAGTTAAATAGAAATATAATATAAATGATTGAATGAAACATAAATTTAACCAAGTCTCATGTTATGTTATTTGCTTTTATTCATAATTAATTTTATAATTAAATTATAGTTCTTATCTAATTTTACATTTTTTAAATTTAAACAATTAAATTAAAAAAAATTAATAATTGAAATTCAATGTTTGTGGAATATTTTCCCTTTGTAAAGTATTGTAGCTCTATTTTTAGAAGATTTGAAATATGTCACTAGACAACCAATTTAGTTGTATTGTTTTAATAAAGTCCCATGTGATATTGCTCATGATCCGATATAACATGATCCTACAATACATATTAAAATAAATAAATAATTCATTAAGAAAAAGTTTAAGTAAGAAAATTTTAGAATTGCCAAAGATTGGAATTAGAAATTAATTGATTTATATTCTCACCAAATCAGTTTCACAATCATTGTTTTCTAAATTTTTAAACAAATTGAGCTATGATTAACATTTATGCATCATCAACTTGTAGGGGAGTGTTAAGATTTCTTTAACTGATTCACTGTAAATAATTAATATAAATTAATTTGCTGCTTATAGCTAATTTTCAAAATTAGTTGCAAAGATTAGCTTAATTACAGGGATTTATGTGGCTTTGTTTTTTCTTTTCAGAAATACATTATTTACAATATAATGACCATTTTAACGGTCAATATAGATATTGTATGGCAAATAACACTTCTATTATCTCGATCCCAAGTCAATTTGAGACATGGAAGAGAGGCATAAGCACTTGAAATACCGAGGAAGCCATAGAAACCAACAACCCAATGACTTGCATGATCACACAGTACGCCTCTGAACCTTGCCATCCTTGGGTTACCTACCGCACTCCCGAGGCAACAAGGCAGTGATAACAAACAACCTCAATCCCACAGTTTCCTCTAATGCAGCATTGTATCCGCTCCTTAGCATTCTAAAGAATGAAATTGTCATCTGTTATAAATTTCAACAACTCCTAAATGCCCCTTTAGGATAGCTAGCTTCGTTGGTAACATGCCTCCTTTATTTCATTGTGTTTGTCGAGAAAGTGTCCACGAATCATGTAATGGATCTCATTAATAATCAGATTAGAAAATGATATTAATATCACAACTTATATTTATAAGATTTTATTTATTCAAAAATTAAGGAAAACTTCACATAATTAGATAAACTTAAAAAAATTCTCATTCATTTATTACCTTCTCAGTACAATAATTAAGTTTTCAGATATATAAACACTTTTGCCAACTTAATTAGGAAAATAATAAGCATTTTGTAACTATAGAAATAGTAACCAAGAGAATTAAAGGCCTGTTTGCTTCTGTTTTAGTTTTAAATTTTTAAAAATTATATTTTAACAATTTAAAAATATTTTTAAAGTAAAAAAATGTTTTTAAAAACAGAAAACAACAAGTATTACTCTCTCTATATTCTTTTTTCTCTAATACTTTAGTATATTTTTTGTTTATTTTTTATTGTCAGTTTATAAAACCACTGAATATTTAATATTTATTTACAATTGTACCCTTAATAATTAATTTTTCTTTGATAGAAGATAATAAACAAGTTAGATAACTAATATAAAAGATGAAGATATAATAGAAAGTTAAATAATAACTTTATAAAAAATAAATAATCAGTCTCTTAATTTATTTTCAAAACCTTAAATGTTAAAGAAAAAAACAAATGAATGGAGTACATTGATTGCACTTAAAAATAAAAATCGTGACTTACATAGTTACGTTTATTTCATTTAAAGCTGAAAATGTTGACTAGGAAAATTAATTATATTTTATTACACTTAAAAGAGAAAATAAAGTTTATAACTTGTTCATAATCAACTAATTACAAAACATTATTTTCAATTCAAAAATATTAATATTACAAAGTTAAATAAAGTATGCACAAGTATGGTTTAGGATTCCTTACCTAAACTTTTTATTTTACAACATTCTAACTAAAATCTCTGTTAATGAATATTTCTTTAGCCTAAAAGTATATGAGGTGATCAAGTTCAAAAACAGGTTAAAGAGAATTTCATTTAGTTTAAATTTCTTAAACTTATCCATTTAAAGTTTTCTTGAACGTCTTAGTTCGTTTTCTTATAATGATCCCATTTAAAATTTAAAATAAATCTCTTAAAAAAATTAGATTAAGATACATCAATCCTAATTCACATAATTCATTGTTATTAAATTCATATCAATATCCTGCAAAATTAGTGAAAAGCAACAACTTAATGTTCGCTAGTTATAACTTTCAAACCCACGCAAGATGTAACCCAGCTTATGTACTGATGGTGCTCCTACTAATCAGAAGGCTTCGAATTCACATAATTGTTACGGTTCAAACTACAAGCCTTGCACATAAATCCATTACAACTTGCTTATTATATTTTTCTTTATATTGCTAATCCCATGTTCATACCTTCCTTCTTGTTGGAGGCATTACAGATGTTACAGAGTTGGTTGAATTTAGTTAAGAGGTAGGTTGGTTTTGCTACTTTCATATAAGGCTTATAGAGCCTTATTTACACATTTTCCTTGTTTTATCAATAATATTATGATTGTTTCTTTACATTCTCTCTTAATTTCTTCTTATCTTAATCTAACCTATTTCTCAACAGTTATTTGAATCCAAATCTATTCAATACAGGAAAAAAAACATATATTAATTTGATAATTTTAAATAATAATAATAATAATATAACTTAATTTTAAAAATAAAACAACTTAATTCAAAAGAACCCAGAGAACTAATATTATATGTAGTATAAATTAAACACTAAAAGTATGATTAAGTCTTTCTAAAAATATAACTACAATCGAAAGTCAAATTTAAATTATAATTATATTGTAATTAACAAACTTAAGTATGGTACAACATCCAGTCGAAAAAAGGGAAAAAAAGAGTTATATTACCACACAACGATCATAACTCTGAAAACACAGTTAAAAAAACGTGCACCACGCGCGCTCATAGCTTCTTGTTCACTGTCACGGTGTGCGTATGGATATGGGCAAATATAGCCAGCCATCAAGGAAAATGATAGCACGTTACCCCAGGACAAAAGATGCAACCCAAACTATTTGTTTGTGTTTTGGTGTTTTTTTGCCCTGACAGCACCAAAAAGATGAAACACTATTCGCACGTCTAATAATAATATTTATACACTTGTCCAATATTTTTATTTTTTATTATTTTATATCATTTATTATTTTTTTAATTATAATGTTCATATATTTTTACATCTTTTAGGCTTTCTATTCTTCTTTTCTTTACAACATCACATTATTCATAAAATTTTTTACTTTTTCTCTTCTTCCTCTACCTAAGTAGTACACCCAAAATCTAGTGACATGCTTGAAATTTTTCTTGCAAGACATAACCAAACTTGGATTTTCATAACGAAAATCACAAACACTCAAACATCTACACTTGGAAATTTCACACCTAACCTAGCTATAAAGGTTAATGCTAAAATATCATTAGTGAATCAGCTATGTAATTAGTTAATGAATTAGCAACATAATTTTTAGGCAAAAAATAATGTTGTCGATACACAAAATAATTAACACACTGTATTAAGTACATAATAATTTAGTCATTATTAATGGCGTGGAATATTTAACCGCATGTAGGAAGAACATAAAGTGACAGGAAAAAGTTAAAAATAAAAAACTATAACCGTAAGGAGGGAACTTAAAACGGGACGAACTACATGAGTTGAGAGAGAATCATTTTGGCGCAGTGAGATCGTAACGGATATGGTTAAGCAGCACAGGAATTACGATATCGGGCGAACTCAACTGTGGCAAGTGACCCTCTGTGGGCATGACCTCGACGATGGTCTTTCCCCCAATGTTGCGTTGAAGATATTCGGCAACAACAACGGGTGCGGCTAAGTCCTTTGTGCTCTGTATGATGTGGCAGGGTACGGTGACGTGGCAGAGAATTGGCCTCATGTCGAACTGGAATATGGTTTGGGCCAAGCTGAGTGCTATGTCAGGTCTCATGTTGAATAAGGTTCTGCTGAATTCCTGCACCGCCACCGACTCCATGTCGCCGCCAATCACTAGCGGAGCGAACCCTGAACACCATGCCTTGTAATTCGACCGAATCCCATCGTATAGTTGGCTCAGATCTTCTTGCTGAAACCCTCCAAAATATTCCGGGTCATTCAGAAACCTGTACTAAAACACATCAATTTTGTTATACCTTCCCGCGTGTGTTTCTAGTAATCATGTATTCATGTTTTTGTTTTATATGTATAAATATATAATCTTCAAGTATAAAACATGTTTAATATTTTATTTATTTAATACCTAAGATGATTCATAAATATAAAGCAACAAGAACATACGATATTAATATCTACTGTTTTTATTTTTCTATAAAAAATAATTAATTCATCAGGATTAATGAAATTAGTTATATGCTAAAAATTGTATTTTATTTTGAAAATACTTCTAATATTAAATATTAAACATGTGTCTTGATGATATAAGTTTTACAATAAATTAAGAGTATACATTTTTAATAATTAATGTATTTTAAAATGATTTTTTTATAATTAATCTCTTTTACTGAAAGAGATACTTGTTATAATCACACAAAAATACACTCAAAATAAGAAAATTAAATAGTGTGTAATTTAATTATGCTTTAATTAATAAAATATTATTAATCATAACTTGTTTCAAAATTTTTATCATAAAATTTACATCACAAGAGTTTACAAAAAGCATAAATTATTTTGAATAAAATAGAGGGAGTTTGGTAAAGAATTTAAAAATATCTGAAACTAATTTGTGGTTAGTAGTGTACCTTGGAGAGGCAGAGATCAAGATGAGCTTAGTGAAGAGATGAGGGTGAGAGATGGAAGCGAGGAGACCCACCATAGCTGAAAGAGAGTGGCCAACGAAGATGCAAGATTGCACTTGAAGCTCTTCCAAAATGGAAAGTAGGTCATAGACAAAGCCTTCGATTGTGGAGTATCGTTCAAAGTCGAAGTAGTCAGGGTTTGTGGTACCAGCACCCATGTTGTCATATAGAATCACACGGTAATCATCGACTAGATGCGGTACCATGTGCTTCCACACAGATTGGTCCGTGCCAAAGCCATGAGCCAGTATCACGATTTGATTCCCCTTTCCAACTACTCTTACGTTATGAGCTTCTTCAACGATCCCCATCTTTCCTTTTCTCTATTCGTGTCGCTCTCTATTTTTTGTCAATTTAGAAGGAAGGTGCATAGCCTTTGGCTAATTTTGTTCGCCTTTCATGTCATAACCGTGGCCAAGTAATTAAGAGGTTGGGGGGGGGGGGGGGGGGGGGGGGAATTTTTGGTGGTGGAGTTGACATTGTACAATTGATGCAAAAGCCAACTTGCATAATGGGGAGCGTGAAATTCCACGTGACAAGACGTTGGCATGTAGGTGCGGTAAATTACGTTGTATTTAACTTGGATAAGTATCACATTCATAACTATTTTGGTCCATGGGCATCATTTTATCTACCTCTGTCCTATATGCGGAGGGTGGAATTAGAATTTCAGTTTTCAGATTTATGTGGCTAGGTTAAGATACTCAAATGTGATATTTATTTATAGGGTAAAGTAATTTAAAGAAATTTTCCTTTTGAAATGTGCTCCGACAAGCACAAATACAGAATAAACTTGTCTCAGAAAATTTTCCACATTCACGTATCTTCAGCCTCCCATTATTGGAGATGTTAGATGTAGCATGCAGAGCACATGGCACTTGCTTCTCTCTAGTCAAACATATCTACAGTCAGATTCGGTAAGTGTTGTTTCTTTTTTGGTAAGACGGCTATAGATTTATTAAAATCATGTTACATAATTTGTAGAATTAAAATGTGTTATATTCAAGTAAATTACAATCTAATTTAAACCCATGCACATTTACTAATAAAGATTAGTTTGAGTGATAAGCGACTCAATATCATTTAACTAAAATTTTAGATTTAAATTTTTGTATATGTAAAAAAATTTCATTAATAGACTTACATGCTATATCTAGATATGTAATCCGGGTTAGATTATATTAAATAGGATAAAAAAAAAAAAAAACACATGCACACTTAATATGTTTACTTACATTACAAGTTTTTATAAGGTATTTAGTATTTTTTTTTCCATTTTTTTATTAACAGTACAAAAAGTTGTCATTTAGTAATGTATAAAAATTATCAAGGGTTAATTCTATTTTTTGTTAGTATAGTCATTGTCTATTAAAAAAAATAAATTATTAATATATACCTTGAAAATCTTTACTAACACTAAGTATTTTGATAGTATATATCAATATTTTTATTAACAAATTATTTATTGATATAATATATCATTTTATTAGTATAATTTTTTAAAAAGTATACTAATAATTTAATTTTTATTAGATAAATATTATATCAATAAAAATTATCCTAATACTTTAACAATTTTTGTTTCTTAGCAAATGAGATAAAAAAAATTTCAGTGAAACCTACCACTCTCCTAGTGTTTCCGAATGAAATGAGGATTTCTTTAACATTACTCGAATAGCTAGTAGGTTTCCATATAGACCATAAGAAAATTTGAAAGATTAAAAATTTCTCGGACAACTTATATAATCAAAGCCAAACCCGAACACATTTGAATAATCTATATTATTGAAGACAGTGATTGTTGGAAACGATAGAAATAAGAAAAATTAAGTAAAAAATGCACTAACCAGGAACATGAAAACATATTCTGACTGTTTTATCTTGTCAATAACTTTAATTAAAATTTTATATTTTTTTTGTAATTTGAATTTCTTTCAGTATCTCATTTGTGTCACTGTTGTACTCTGTTAATTTGTTTTTGTGTTCATTACGTACATGTTTAGTTCAATGAAGAGAAACACGAAAAATAGACTCTTATCCATATGTTTTTATGGCAATTGAAATGGACAAGATCATTTCTAGAATAGTAGGAATTTTATCACAAATGTAATGGAAATCCATTTCATTTATCTTTTTTCAATCATTCCGTTTCTCTATAATAATAGGGCATTTTCTTTTTACACCACATGCTTTTTATATGAAAATTTTATTTCGGAATATATTCCTCCAAAAAATAAATCTTAGAAATGATTCGTAAATCATATTTCTAGAATTTAATTTTCAAAAATTAAATTTTAAAAGTAACTTGCAAATTACTTTCAAAATTTTATTTTAAAAACAAAAAAAATACTTATGAGATACAAGTAAAAAAATGGTAGGTGCAAAAAAGAAAAAACTCAGAAGTTAAAGTTACAGAACACATTCCACCTACTTATGTAGCCCATTTCTCTTTTGGATTAATCTGCAATTTTAAGCCCATAGCAGTATGTCAACTCAGGCTTTCTCCAAAATCGCCATATAAAGGGGAAGCTTAGTGAAGGTTGCTGATAAGAAAAATATAAAAAGAAAGAAAGAAAACGAAAATTAAAGTTGAAGGGTCCCCATTCTTTCTGAACCATTGAAGCCCCACAGAGGTTCTTAAAATTATGACTAAAAAATGATGTCATAAGTGCATGTATTTAATCTTTATCTATCACTGTTGTTGGGAAGAGAGTTGATATCATTATTGAGCTCATGGGTCAAAGGGAATGCTGCGGTTGAATCAATCCATGTAAACGAAGAAACTATATTATGTATTTTCTAGAGGCATAATTAATGGAAATGTGGCTAAAAAGGAAACTAAAGAACGTCACTTCCCCAATTTTTATTATTTTTAGTCATTAGAACTTATTTTAAGCGTTTAATAATAATATTTTTTATTAAAAATATAAAAGTTCATTATTAAACATGTGGATTAACTAATGTGAAATCTTTTATCTTAATAAATTTTATAATGATTTTATCTTAATAAAAATATAAAAGTATAATAAATATTTCTATAATAAATTTTATTATTAATAATTATTTAAATTCAACTCTAAAAATTAATAGACATTCTCATTTTTTTTAACACGTTCAGACACTAATTTTAGCCAACAAATTAGTCATACAATATTTGTTCTCCTTTCTAACCTTTTCTTTAATTATTATTGATCATGGTTAAAAACAATTTATAAGTGTAATAAATATTTTTAATAAATTTTATTATTAATAATTATTTAAACACTATTCTAAAATGTTAATGTTCTATTTTTCTAACTCATCCCAACACTAATTTTATACAACATTTTTAGTCATGCAATGCATGTTTTCCTTTTTAACCCTTTCTTCAAATTATTCCTTTTTGTTTTTACATATTCATATATTAAGAAAGTCTAACAACGATCAAAACATACTAATATCAAAAGCATTTTAGCAATACATAATAAATCCATAATAATAAGTCTTCTTCTGTTAATTTTTTAATTAATTAAAAAGTAGTAAATGAATTATTTTTCTCTTTTATATTCGTTTTAATTAAAACATTTTTTTACATATAAACATAGAACTTATAAATAAAAATAAGACACAATGATAACTTCAAATTAATTTAAATAATAAACTTGTAAAAACATTGAAATAATAAAATATATTTTAAAAAAATACTAATAATTTGCATATTTGAATGTAAAATTATGAAAAAATAATTAAGTATTATAATTCTATAAATATATAATCATATATTATAACTAAATAGTTAAGTTCGAAATAAAAATTATATTTATAAATAAAAGTTTGGTTTAAATTGGATGGATAGATTTTTAAAATTTAATCTAGTAAAAATAATATCAGATTTTTCAATTGTTATTTTTTATTAATTTAAAATTTATTCTTTTAGTTTGATTTATACCACTTACATTAAATTAGATCAATTAATCAACATTCTTATCATAAATTAAAATATGATAGGCATTAGAAACATTGTTAAGATGTCAAGGTAGGCATTAAAAGTCCTTCTACACGAAGTTCCTCTAAATATAGTAGGCTACATGTTTTGAATCAAGTAAAATAAATATTGTGTGTAATTATACACACAAATATAACTGAATATAAAGTCCTAAATTAATGCCTTGTGTTGCCTAGAATTGTGATTTAATGACGCGTAATTAATGGCTTGAGTGACCTTTTTACCAATTCCAGATCTTTTAAAAAAATGTTAATAATACAAGATAATATATACATGTTATAAAAGATAATTTAATAAAAGCATAACTAATTATTTCTCATCCTCTATCAACAGGATATTTATTTCATATACTTAAACCTTTTGTTAGGTTGAAAATACGATTTTGATTTATTTTACATAGACATTTGACAGTTTATTCACTTAACTTGCAACATGTTTTTTAGGAAATTCCTTGTCAATTATAATGAAAGAAAGAACCAGCAAAATGGAATTTAAATTTACTCTCAAATCTACGCATGTTTACAAATCCACATATTAATAGAAAACAATATGGAATAGCAATTTACAAACAAATAAATTAAAAAAGCTGAAGCCCATCAGCGTAACCCTTAGCATAGGCATCATTGTCCGGGACAAGGTACAATGTTCTCTATCTTATTAAAATATTTCTTCATTGACCCAAAAATAAATAAAAGTATTTCTTCGACACAGTCGATGCCTATTCACTCAACTGCTTCAAATTGTCGTCAAACTTGGTAGACGACAGATCCTTATCATCCAAATACCCTTTGATATTTTTTTATGGGATTACTTGAAAGTGTTTATTTTAATTTTATTGAATGAAGTAATTCGATAATATTTTTTTATTTTAATATTTTTAAATTTTTAAGTCTTTACAATGAGTATATTTTATTAAAAAATATAATTAAAAATTATTAATGTTATAAATATTTTTAAAAAAATTATATAAAATTTTTTCTAAAAGTACCTCTTACGAGTTTAATAAACTCTACCTTCATATTTCGGGTATCAAGAGAGGCAAGCATTAGAGTTAATTAATGGCTTAGTTGTGAATTGTTTGTGGCCTCAATGATGCATTGTTACAGGCCCATACGTTCTTTGTATCCTAACTTTGAATATCTTCTTTACCAGATGTCACAGTCTTAACGTGACAACTGTATTAATTACATAACGAAGCTTAGACATTAATACTTTTAATGATAATTTAATAGTCAATAAATTCTTCCATCGCATGTTAGAATTGTCAACGGTTTAAAGTAACGTGCAATAAAGTACGCAATTAATGCCACATTAGTAATGGCATGGCAAAAAATATTAGGATTTCGTTAATTCGATTATTTTAAATGTGGGATCAGTATCATAACTTAAAAAAATAGAAAAGAAATTCTACTAAACTCTTTAAATTATTATTAAAAAATATTTATTAATTTTTTTTATAATTTTAAGATAATAACTATTTTATCTTTTTTAAATAATTTTTAATTTTTAATATATCTCTAAACATATACTAAAAAAATCTTTGTTAATTGAAATATTTCTCTTATCTTTTCTTATAAAAGGTTAAAAATTTAAGTTATTTTTGTGATGCCTTAAAGATTAAAAAAGTATTTAATGTTAATAATAAAATAATCATAATTATTAATGTTATATTAAATATATTAAATAGACAATAAAAGTTAGTAGTCTATATTAAAAAGATATAAATATTTTTTAATTTTTTAAAATATTAAAATAACTATATCCGTTGATTTAAAAAGAATATAAAATATTTTTTAAATTTATGGGTACAGTAATAAATACTTTTTTTAATCTTCAATATAAAATCTTTATAAAAGTATATTATTTTTATATTTACTGTTTATTATTAATATTTTTAACTTTTTAATAATTAATATAATAATAAACAAAGTTTGATTTTAACTAAAGAAATACTTAAAATGTCATAATTATCTTTTAGACTAACTGTTTTTTTAAATTTTTTAATTTGTGTGATTTAGTTGAAATTATTTTATTGAAAAAAACTTATTGTGATTTTTTTTTGGTACTTCCAAGTGTTTGGTGTGTCAAATAGAATTGCAAAATAAAATGTTCTGTAACTTGCACTTTTTATTGACAGAAACATTAGTACATATATACATAGCAACAGGAGAAACTAATTATACTAACGTGGCAACAGAAAAAATTAATTACAGTAACATTACAACCAAAATCTCTAAAATAGTGTTATTGCCTTTTATATGATTGGCTGTGATTGATACAGGATTAAAATCATATCCATGAACATCGTTAAGAATTCCACAAATGCTTGTTACTCCCTTTCCTCTTAGGTTGGTGTATGAAGATTGTGAATATCCAATATGCACAACAATGAATTAAACTGAGAGCAACCGAGAGATTTTGTCAGAATATCAGTTGATTGAAGAAGAGTGCATGAAAATTAGAATTTTTAGTTATATGAAGTGTTACTTGGCTATAACGGTACAAGTTCATAGGTTGAAAATGTAAAATTCCTAGACATTGCAAAATATGCTTTACACATGTTAGTTCACAAGAACTGATGGTCATAGTTAGAAATTGAAAGTGTTATTTCAGCCCTTCAACAGAATGAAAGGAAACAATTTGTCTTTCGTGTGTGTGCTTGAGAGAGTGCTTGAGAGAGGATCCTAAGTAAGTGTGTGTGCTATTCATACAAAAATGAAAGAGAAAAAGTACAATCTATCTGTGGGTCCTCTTAATAGGTGAAGAAAGATAAAAGAAGTAAGTCCTTTGTCGTGGTTGAGGGAGAGAGAAAACAAAAATATGTTAATTAGTTGTTTGTTGTTTTTATATAAAATTAGTTGAATTTTTGTAATAATTATTAAAACTATATTTTAGTCTTTATTTAAATATTTATATTTTTATTAAGATAAATGAAATAATAGATTATTTTAATCTTTTACTTTAAAAGTGAATTTTTATTTCTTAAACTTGTTTTCTGAAAAAGAATTTATTTCTATTATTTTTAGGTGTATTTTATTTATTTTAGTCTTTAATTTGTCTTAGTTGTATTTATTTTTATGATTTAATCTTTTTTATATACGTTAAAATTGAGTTTGAATGAAATTGAGTGTTCACAACTCTCTTGTGTCTATATTATATAATTTCCAATCTTTTTTAGCTATAAGAATATCCAAAAAGATGCATTGCTTGGTTCTATTGACAAATTCTTTTTTGTTATGGGCGTAACACAAGCATCCATATATTTTCATGCAAAGAAATTTGGTATTATTATTATTTCTAAAAATTTTGACTTCTTTATCAATTGTCTTTAAATAGACTAAAGAAATTCAAAAGTATATATGACATTTTTTTCTTATCAACAAGTAGTTAAATCCATACACTGTGAATAATCCTCAATTATAATCATGAAATAACAAGTACCGTAAGAAGAAACAATTTTATATGGACCCTACAAATCATAGTTGATTAATTCAAAAATTTCACTCGTATTATTGTTACTAATGGAAAATTTATCATGTGATTGTTGTTTTTTTTTAAAGACAAATATCACAATATTTATTTGATAATCCTTCACACTTATTTTTGCTAATATCATGTATCGACTAGATAATCTTGTAAATGTCCCATCCTCCTATGCCAAATTAAGCTCTAATTGACTCATAACCATCTATTTGCCACAATAATAGTGGACTTCATCTTGATGCTTATCGGCAACAGTCAACAACTCAAATTTGGCACACAGGGAACATTTGTTAGATCCAATCCTCCTTCTAAGAAAATTGTACCCTTTTTTGTTGCATTTGTTTGTCCTTCATCTAACATCCCTATTGAGTATGTGACGATGCCCTATTTAGATAAGCTTGTAAATAAGTCATTATAAAACAATATAAAAAATTAATAAAACTCTTCATACTTCATATAAGTTAAAATTAACTTATAATTATCTATTTTTAAAAGTTAATATTATTTAATTTCTATAAAATTTAAAGAGAGAAATTATTTTTAACTTATGTAAAAAGATATGTTACTTTTTTATATTATCTTTTTTTCTCAATTTCACTAATTGCAGCCAAATATCACGTATGACACATTTCTTTCAAAATTCCCAGTCATATAATTTGATGCCCCGGTATCAATAATCCATAAAGGGTTACCTGTGATATTCTCGTTAGTGTTTGGTTTGTAAATCATCTCCACAGGTCTTTGCCACTAATCAACGATCAAACGTGGGAGCTCAAGTTTGCCTCTTCTGTTATGAAAATAGATGTCCCGTCACTACTCCCAACGCATGCTGCATGGGCTTGAACACCAATCCATCTTCGTTGACCTGATGCCATACGCTGGTGGGACTTGCCCTTGCCACCTGATTTTTCATCACTTCTTGGTCTACCACTTACCATTCAAGATAACCAATTACCTAGAAGCATTCATTCTCATCCTTTTACGACATGAGTATATGTTTGTGTTTTGTCTTGGGTCTCTTCTCGACCTCTCCCTTTCACACGAGCAGCCAGTCCCATGACGTTGCTTTTATCTTCCTTAGGCTTGACAATAGTTCTCACACGTTCTTCCTATATCATGGTTGAGTAGACTAGATTTAAGGATAGCAGAGGATCATTTGCCAACAGATTAGAACGCACAATGCCATAAATAATGTCATTCAATCCCATCAAGAACTAATGTACCTTCTCCTTGTCTCTTCGCTTCTCTAATTTTGAGGCTGTTACACTTGCAGCCTCCACACTCACAGGTTGGAATCTGTTCACAATCAGTCAACTCATCCCTCAAGGTTTTCAATTTTTCATAATATGTTGCTACCGTGTGTTCGTTCTGCTTACAATCCACTAATTCTAATTTTAGTTTATGAATTATTGGGTCATTAACTATCGAAAATCTTTCTTTGATGTCCTCCCAGAGATCTTTGGCATTCTCCATATAAAAGATCGCAGAACGTGTGCTTGGCTTTATGGTATTCATTATCCAAGAGACAAGTATAGATTCGACAGTCAACCAATCTTCCATCTTAATTAAGTTTTCCTTTCTTCGGCTGCTAATTGTCCCTTGAATCTTCCATTAGGATTGTTGTTTGAATTGAAGTCATACGGAGAAGCTGCTTGCTTCCCTTGATCTACATGTTGCTCACATTGTTCTGGTATTTGATTTCAAGTGTTAATCATAACAAGAAGCTAGCTTCTGGTACCATAACAGGTTCTGTAACGCTTGCACTTTTTATTGATAGGAAAACCAGTGCAGATATACATAGCAGTAGGAGAAACTAATTATAGTAACATTGCAATAAAGGAACAGTGTCATTAACTTTAATATGATTGACTGTGATTGATAGGTGATTATAATCATATCTATGAAAATCGTTAAGAATCTCGCAAATCCTTGTTACAAGAATTGTTTAGTTGCTTTATGTATTTTTTCTGTCACTTATTTATCAATGCTAGGAGAAAATTTCAAGATTAATCATAGAAGAGTAGCACATTTATTTTAGTAACATTTTCGTGCCAAATCATACTTAATTTTCTTTATAACTTATGCTATATTACCACAAAATCACATTAATACATGCAAATTTTTTTTTTCTCTGCTCCTATGCTTCTTTCTTTCACTTCTCCATTGAAAGTTCCTTTTAAGAGGAAAAATATTCATTGAGATATTTTTGCAAAGCAACCAAATTTTTGGCATTTTATTTTGTGATAGATACTTATTGTCACATGCACTAAAGCAACGTGCTTTTCATTTGAGAGAAATACCGCTTGATAATAAATTATTGTAGCAATGTATCCTGTAATAACGTAAATGTTGTCAATTATTAATGTAGGTACGTGGGAGGAAGTAGACTAGAAATTGGTGATCCAAGATTAATAAAGACATTCAAGTAAGATTTTTAGTTGTTATTTTATTAGTTTTCTCTTTTAATGTTTTCTTCTTTTTTATTTTACCCTCCCATGAGTTAAAATTTAATTTGTGATTGTGTTCATATCTAATTTAATAATTATTTATTTCTTTCTCTTAAAACAACCAAAATGCTTCAGAACACTAATTCTTTTGTTATGAATATTTCTCAAAACGGCCATAATTCTTTCACACATTGTAGTAGTTGATTTTGCTTTTGTATGCTTTAGCTTTTATTGAGTTCGTTTTGATCGTAGATAATAATTTCTATGAATACTAATCCCTTAGCCTAATGGGAAGGGAAGTTAGCTTTGTTTTGTTTAGTTATGGACTTGTGTACTTCAACAAATGAGGTGTCCACTATAAAGGTAACTAAGATATATAATGTCTGTCAAATTCATCAACTTTGCAATTTTTCAACGAGAGACCATCATTCCTTTCCAAACAAGATTATTTATTTTGATTCAAATGTTATATTACCATACATCATATGTTGTTCAAGCTTTCTATATTGTTTTTTGAAGACCAATTGAACTGTGTATTTAAAAATAACATGTTTTTCTCTTTAACTTCTTAGTTATCAATTCATTTAGTATATTGTATGAAAAAGTAACTTTAGAAGATGATTAACATGTAACCATTTTTAGAAAACAATTATGTACTAATTATTATCTAAAATCACCTTTAAAGAGTGGTTAAATATTAATTACTCTTTAAAATTATCTTTTGTAAGCAGTTATATTAGTTTGTTATACAAATAAATGTTTTAAAAGATATAAAATGATGCTGTGTTTGTTATCAAATTTTTTAGCTACTAAATTAGTAACTTAGCATCCAATAAAAATCTGGTTACTAAAGTGACAAGCAACTAAAATTTAACCACCACCTTTATTCGGTGACTAGTGACTAATTTAGTCACTAACTTAATATAGTGGTTTTTTAAATTAATTTGTTTATTTTCTTTATTAACTTAGCTTTAAGTTTTTTATTTTAGTTCATTTATCAAAATTTTGCTTGGTTTGATTATATTTAATAAATTATTTTTTATTAAAAATGATTTTTAGACATCTAGCAAGGTGTATCCATTCAGAGAGAAATTGAAAATAAAAGAAAAGAGAGAAATAATAAATATAATAGATGTTGTAATGTGATAAAAAATTAAAAGAAATGAAAGATACTATATTAACACTATTAAAATATTTATAAATCAAAATTATTGTTATTTAGTTCGTTAAGTATTTAACTGCTTAATGTAATAATTTTTTCAAAACCCATTTTATCAAGTTAAACCTTATGGTAACGCAAAAGTTGCTTGTTGCGTTGATATTTGTATCTTTGACTTTATAAAAAAGTTATTTTAATATCTAATTTTATAAAATGTTATTATTAAAAAATATTTTTTAAAAATAAACTATTTTCAATTAAAAAAATAATTAACATAATTTAAGAGACAAAAATGAATATTTACTTTTAAAAAAAGTCTAAGAACTTCGTTTTCCTTCGAACCAAGCAGCCTTCAAAGCCTAATTAATTTGTTTTTATTCATGGCATGCATGTCTATATTGTTTTTAATGTAAGAAAACAATGTTTTAAAATTGTATGATGATAAAATATTTTTGAAAAATTATAAACGTAATTTTAGTGTTTTAAAAAAAGCCAAAAGGATAGTTTCTAGAAATAATATATATATATATATATATATATATGTATATCATAAAATATTATAAAAAACATATCTGTGCACAGATTTAATATAACTTATTCTTAAGCATGGGTTAATAAGAATAATTTGAATTTAATTGTTAAAAATAATTCTTTAATCACTAACTGAAAGTATTCAATAATTTTGACATTTATAAGATATTAAATGTTTTTTTATTTAATTAAGATCTTGTGAAATAAATATGTTAACTCTTGCGACATTCTCTCCACCCCTTTATTTTAGCTCAAATTTCGTCGTCTCTATTGCAGATTCTGAGGGGATAAGATAGGATTATCTTCTAATCCCAAGTACCACTTAGGATTGGACCTATGTATTTAAGCATGATGACCAAAAACCATTGAACTGCTATCTTCGTAATGCCATTGACCACAGACAAAAACATTTTTGGCCTTCTACGTGTACATCTTTAACAATAGTACGAAATGAGAAAGACAAGAATAAAAGAAAAACCTTCTTTTCCACCTCCGTATCACTTTATTTCTAATCTTTTTTTCATTTCACGGCTTTCCCATCTTCGTTTCGTCTTTTCTCCCTCTGACTCTCGCCTCGCGTGACTTGGTGCAGTCCCCAAATCCTATTTCACATTCTCCACCCAACCAACCACAAAGCATCGAAGTTCACACTTCAATCATGACAAGCATAAGCACCAATTTTCACGACCTTTGGTGGAGCTTATCATCTAAGACGCCATCATGCCCACTAATCTCTCTCAATAATATCTTAATAAGTCCATTTCAATTATTGATTTACGCCCAAATTAACACCAACCCAATTTAATTCAAAAAAAGGGAAATTAAAAAAAGAAGTAAAATTTTGATTACATCCTCATCCTCACGAGAAAGTAAGAAATTTTGATTACAGAGCCTACACTGGAATATTATAATTTAATTCAAATTAAAGGAAACAAAAGCATAAGCCAGAAAGGCAATCTAATCTAAATTAATCTAATCTTAAAGTAAACTACAAGCATGCGACTACACCACTCATGATCATTCATTTTCATGGGTTTGATAACAAAGCCTCCTCATCAATATTACTTGCATTTGCATGAAGCTCCTTTAACCATTCAAACGTTCGACGACGTGACATAACCTTCTTTCCCTGCTTTTGCTTATGCTTCTGCTTCTTCAACTCCACAACTTTATCTTTCAAGGCGTGCGTTGTACTTTCTGTCTTGTTGGCACTTTTGATCATGACCGTGTTCGATTGCACCGTTTCAAAGGAACAATCACAACCACTCAATAAACCACCACCTTTGCCAACTAACTGTTTCAAAACATGATTGCTCTTGTTCCCATGATGACCCTTGTTATTCGTTTTCACACTTTTCGCATTGGAAACACTGTTACTGCTACTGTTACTACTACTATTGCGACTGACACAGTTTTTGTTTGCACTGTTACGAACCTTGAGGTCTTGCAATCCTATCTCAGGTGCAGGGACCACACCCAAACGGAAAATTTCCCATGCTGATGACGATTTTCTACCTTGACTCGCTAATTGTCTTGGGGTAGATACTCTTAATTGAGGTTTGGGACTTGGGTGTGTGTGAAATTGGTTTCGAATTCGTGGGGGTGTAACTGTTGTTATGGTGGTGGTGGAGCTGGTGCTACTTGATGAGTTCTGGCTTCTAACACTACTACTTCTACTGCTATTATTACTTTGAAAATCACTCACAGAACCGTGGTCTAAGGATTCAGACCTCGATTCATTGATGAATTGCTTACCACGATGTTGAGAAGGTGTGGTTAATAAGCCAGCTTCGGAGCTGAATGAAAGACGCAATGGGAGGATTTGGCCTTTGAAGAAAACTTCATCTGCGACACACATTTCGGATTCTTTGGAAAAGAGACCACCCCATGAACGAAAATCGAATTCTTCTTGCGTTGCTTCGTTGATCTGAGAGCGTTGTTGGTTTTCTTGTTGCTCCTTGTGGTTGATCAAAGTGACGGGGAGATCGCAAAGAGACAATGCTTCTTCCTCTTCATCATCCTCTTCTTCTGCTCGGTTCCATTTTGCTTGGACACTGTTTGTCGCCATCTAAGGAAAGGAACAGGTTAAGGTTTGAAAGCTGCTGGTGTCGGAGGTGGGAAGGGATGAATGAATAATGTTAAGGTTTATAATGATAGGGTAAAGATAAATGTTTGAACAGAGGAGGGTGAGTGTGGGTGACAGAGTGACACGGACATAGACATTTGGAATATAAAAAGAGGTTAAAAGAGGGTGCTGACCAGCACTAAAGTGAAAATTAAAATGGGACAGGGTAGTGATCACTTCCCAGTGTAGAGAGAGACCCAACAAAACAGTGTTTTAATTTACTTGTTTGGGAGTGAAGAAAGATAGCAAGCGTCACTTTTTGGGCCTGCCACTAGTGGAACCAGTACCATCGCTTTAGATGCTATTCTTCTGCTCCTAAAAGAAACAATGCTATTCTTCCCGAATCTGAGCGAACCAGCGCGAGTGGGTTTGTCAAATGTTTATGCCTAAGTGCGGGTGGGGACTACTGTGGACTGTAGTATACATTTCAAATTCAATTTTATGGGGAGATGAAACATCAACTACGTACCGTGCTGCATTATCTAAACAAAACAAAGGAAAAATAAATGTTGATACTTTGAATATTATTTATTGTTAGATATATGTTGGTCTTATTAGTAAACGCATTTGAATTATTAAATACCACCATCACAAACAATTTGTCTATCAATAAAGTACATCTAAAAGATAATAGAAAGTTTGTTAATGACCTTCCTCATCGAAAGAATGATTCATGAGGTAGCAACACTCCTTTTTTTAATTGCCATTGGATGTTTAAAAAAGTTTATCTAAAAAAATTGTTAAAAATTTATATTATAATCATCATTTCACACCAAGTACTTTGTCACTCTGGCCTACCTCCAAATATGAAACCAAAACCATTATACAAGAAATTATTATAGGTAAAGGTTAAGTTTCATGATATTCGTATTTTGTATTAATGACCGTGGGAGATAACATTAATTTCCAAGACCCTCAATATGATAAGGTATATTAATTTCCAAGACCCTCAATATGATAAGGTATATTTTATTGTAAACTATCTTTATCTGATATGGTCTGGTAAGTCTTTTTTTTTCAACAAATGAGTGGCCTAACTTTATTCATCCAAGGACTTTCTTCCTTAATAGTTATGACAAAACCCAACTTAGTTTTGGCCCAGTATGGGTTTGTGTTAGGCTAAAGCCCAGTTGGATGGAAAGTACAAAGCATTGGAGAGCAGAATAATGCTGAACCAAAATGAGAATTTGACCTCAAAACGATGGACAGAGTAAATTAGCGTCTGGTATCGGATAGAATATAAGTTGAAATTCATTCATCTCTTTGCAGTGAGATATTTGTAAATGCTTTTTTAAATTTCATGATTTTTCGTATCTTAAAGCGAGGAACCATATTCTTCTCCTAAAATATTGTGTGTAAAAAAATTAACAATAAAAGTAGAAAACAATTGCATGTTTGGAACGAAAAAGACGACTTCACATGAAAAGTAACGAGTAACTTTACCACCATGATCAGTTTCTTGTGGTACATTCTTACGGATGAGCGGGATTCTCATCTTGTTACCTATGAGCAACTTCGCTTTGTGTCAAGTTTTACTTCATGACGTAATACGAATTTCTACTCAAGTTTATTCAATTATAATTTATTTTTCTTGAGCTTTAATATCGTTATTCACCTAAAACAATTCCTACCTCAGTAGATTCAAGCATTTCTGCAATCATCTAAGTACAAAATTATTAGGAGAAAGGTGTTATATCCTAGATGCCAAAGCTATCGCAAGATTTTGATATATAAGAATTGAAAGTGCCTTGAATGAATATCATTATTTGCATTCTCTTGAAAACAGTTAATTTGCACACAGATGATGAAATGGAAGATCATCATCATTTCCAATCAGATAATAAACAACCTTTGTGCCTAAATATATAAATATCAATTCATTCTGTCTTTTGGAATCAAATAATCATTACCGCAAGGAGCTGAAACGAACTAAACAAAAAATCTTCATTTGTGTAGTCATATCATTAATTAGCGATGGACCTACACAGCTGGAACGAGAATCCCTGGGAGAAAGAATTACTTTGCAGCATCATTTCAAAAAGGAAAATTTGACCCAAAAAGATATATGGAAGAAAATTGAAAAACCATCTTCCGATACGTGAAGACACAACAGAGGACCAAAAACCACAACATCCGCAACACACAAGAGTGAAGACTGACCATGGTTCCTCCAATTCCATACACGCATTTTAATATAAAATTTACGATTAAAATTAATTTATCCACACATTTTAATTTCAATTAAGAATCCAGAATTAGCTCTATTATAATTTAACTATACAACCTTAAAATAAACTTATTCTAAATTGAAATACGATATACCACAACATCCGCAACGTGTTATATAGCTATTACAGTATGCTAAATGCAAATTTAAGCCACCACAAAAAAAAAAAAAAAACGATTTCTTATTGCACAAAGGAACTATAGATAGTGCTAATTAAGGGACTCCTTGGCGATTAATGGCATCAGTGGCAGCAAATTGGGACTCAGAAGAAACTGCAGCACCAGAGAGAGTGGGTGCCTCAGTGGCACCAGCTCCACGACCTTGATTTGGTTCTTGATGACCTTGGGTACCATACCCCTTAGACTTGTATTCTTCCAAGTCCTTGTATTGCAAGTAGGGACTGTCCTTCATTGGAAGCCCTTCAAGGCTTTCTTTTTCTGATTCACTCTTTCTACCCTTCTCCCCTTGCTTCTCCATCTTTCTTTTACTTGTTAGAATCACTTCTCTTTCACCTCTCTTTCTTTATATAAGACACTTCTGTTTTCCATTGTGTGCCATTTGGCTTAGTGTAACACACGTGGTGATCCATGAGACATTTAAGAGACACGTGGCAAGTTTAAGAGATGCTTCCTATTCCTATCCACAAGATGATTAATCGATGAACCAGCTAATCTCCTCGTAGTTCTCACCTCCATGTGTTCTTTGGTTTATGCTGATTTTACGATAATTATGTTCATGCAACGTTGACACCTTCTATTTGTCCTCGATCCCTCTTTAATTATTAAAAGAAGGGAACTTTGCTGTGACTTCCTCTTTTCCTGTATTTATGTCAATCTTTGCGTGTTTCTCTGCGATGAAGACAAATTTGGCTACTTTTGTCGTCAATCCTTAAATACAACTTGAGATTAGGGTCAAGTTACGTAAATTTTTAGATAACAACTTTTATATTTTTGAAAAACTAAATAAAAGAGTTTTAAAATATATAATATAATAAAAATATTCAAACTACGCTATAATGCGCTCCGTATATTCGTGGTTAAAATGTCTATTTTTATCTTCACATACGGCTAAATATCTTTTACATACCATGGTTTATTCTATCCTTTGAAATTTGACAGGTTGCTGTATAACAACGCAGTTCCATAGTTTGAGTTATAAAAACTCACATTAAAAAAAATAAACTATGTATTCTTTATATATATATATATATATATATATATATATATAGATATAGACACACGTATTTTTTTTTTAATTTTTAAAAATTATATTTTAAAAATTGTTTAAAAAATGTTTTTTTAAAAAATAAAATTTATATTAATAAACAAATTTTATTTTTTTAACTTTTAAAAAATAAAAAATATTTTAAAAGTAGAAAACAAACAAGATCTCTAGACCTTTCCTTGCAAATCAAAGCATATACATCACATGGCGTAGTCATCCGAGGTTACCTTTACCATCCAAAAAATCAGAAAAGAAAGAGAAGCAAAGATGCAACTCAACTCTTAGTTAGTGATGCTTACCAATGGAGGATGTGGCCAGTACAGATCGAGCCAATTCAAAGACGGGGATTTGAACCCAACCCAGAAGAACCATCTCCATTTCGATTTAGCAAACCAATGCCTTAAGCCACCTTGCTCTTCTTCCAATCCACCTACCCAATACCAAATAAAGTTCTTCCGTTAGGCTCTATAAGCCCGAAGCGAAGATATAAAGCTTTACGAATGTGCAATCTCTAATTCAGATAGATTGTCCCTTCTTTCTTCCATTTCTTTAGGAATATATGTTTTCGAGTAGAAAGAATGACGAAAGAAAAGAAAGATTTACCACTATCATGGGATCCGTGTTTAGGATATGGCACATTTTTCATCCGTGAATACATAAAGGGGAGCAACCTCTGTCACATTGCCAAAAACTGTTATTGCCTCACTATCTTGCTATAATACATCTTACAAACAAAAATAATAAAATTCTAGTTATATTACATTTACGTTATACAAAAGGCATTACTAATAGTTTATCTGAAGTTCTGCGTATATCTTGTTATACAATACGCAAAGAACTGAAGAAAATTTATGAAATTGTCACTAGAAGGTCAAAAGATAAAGATATTAATTTGTTTGTGCCATTTTCGGACTTAAATATTTCCTCCTATTATTAGAAAATTTATTTAATTCCTTTATGAACATATATTGTAACTATTGTACATACACACACACATTGAGGAATAAATAAAATCAACTCTTCTACATTTCTTGTTACGGTATCAAAGCTGAAAATTTGCAAGCCAAAAGCATCATGTCTTTAAACAATAACAATTGATCTCTCTCCAAAACAGAGCCAAAACTCTATAAATTTAGAAAAGCCAAATGTAAATCATAATAAGTCTATGCGGAAGCGAATTAGAATACTAATCTCCAGCCATTACAAGTTGATTTGTGATTGAAGTTTTTGGTCTTTCCAAATCCTCATTCACTCAATCACGATGGTGTGTATTATTCTAAAGAAGGAGCGAATTTAGGAGACCTAAAACCATGAGTGAGTAAAATACTTATAGGGCTCTTTCCATTATTGAGTCTATTTTGAAAAGTTAGTAAAAACCACCTACGTGTGGAACAAATAGATGCAAATAATGGGGTTATGTGATCACATAATGTTCCTTCAAAATTGGAACTACAAACAGAAGTCGGTTGCTAACATTCTTTCACTTGATCCATTAATCTCATTATCAACCATAATAAAAAAACTATATATATATATGAATCATGGCAACAATTCCTCTAATGATGAGTTTATCTTCTATGTATCACAGTATATCAAGTCTCTCAACACTAGCTCTCAACTTAATGAATAAATCACATGTTCATTCAAGGTCAAAACTAAATGATATTTCTCAAACAAACAAAAGTGTACACAAAATGAAAGAGAAAGCATCCAGTCTGAATAAAAGTCTTATCTAAAATAATAAAGGTACTCATAATGATTGTTACATCATGAAACCAAGTCCCATTCGTGCTACATGATCCTTAAAATTCTTTGGTGACATGCCTTTAGTCAAAGAATCATCAATCATCAACTCAGTGCTAATGTGCTCAATGACTACTTTCTTTTCTTTAACACGTTCTGTTATGGCTAAATATTTGATGTCGATGTGTTTACTTCGACTTCCATTCTTGTTATTATTAGTCATAAATACTGCAACAGAGTTGTCATAGTACACCTTCAATGGCCTAGATATAGAGTCCACAACTCTAAGCCCACATATAAAACTCTTCAACCACACAATGTGAGGTAACCTCAAAACAAGAAACGGATTCAGCCTCCATAGTGGAAGTAGCACTCAAGGTCTGCTTCATACTGCTTCAAGACACAGCTTCACAAGCTAGCATAAAAATATAACTAAATGTAGATTTTCTGGTATCAATGCAGCCAGCAAAGTCTGAGTCAGAGTAGCTTATCACTTCCAAAGCATCAGTCCGTCTATACATAAGCATGTAATCCTTTGTTCCTTGAAGATATCTCATTACTTTCTTTGTAGCTTTTCAATAGTTAACACTTGGATTACTCTGATATGAAATATTTTTCATGTGTTCCCACTCAAGGTCATTTTTTGGATATTGACTCAATTCAAGTCTATCACCCTTCACAATAGGAGCTACACTTGGTGAACAATCTTTCATGTTAAATCTATCTAAAACCTTGTTAATATAGGTCTCTTGAGACAAACCCAAAATGTCTCGAGATCTTTCTCTATGGATCTTAATGCCTATGACATAAGATGTCTCACCCATATCTTTCATATCAAAGTTCTTTGAGATAAATTGTTTTGCTTCATATAGCATACACCTATTATTAGCCGCAAGCAAAATATCATCTACGTATAAAATAAGGAAATAAATCTTACTTCCACTAACCTTAAGGTATATACATTGATCCATGATGTTTTCTTCAAAATCAAATGAAGATATGACTTCATGGAATTTTAGATACCATTGACGGGAGGCTTGTTTTAATCCATATATAGATTTATTAAGCTTACAGACTAAATGCTCACTGCTACTAGAGAAGAATCCTTTAGGTTGTTTCATGTAAACCTCTTCTTCTAGATCACCATTGAGGAATGTTGTCTTCACATCCATTTGATGTAACTTAAGGTCAAAATGAGCTACCAATGCCATAATCACTCGAAGAGAATCCTTTTAGACACAGGAGAAAAGGTCTCCTTGTAATCGATTTCTTCCCTTTAAGTGAACACTTTGGCAAAAAGTCTTACCTTATGTCTCTAAATGTTGCCTTGTACGTCTTTCTTGGTTTTAAAGACTCACATGCATCCAATGACTTTTACATCATCAGGCAACTCAACGAGATTTCAAACTTTGTTAGATGCCATAGAATCCATCTCATCTTTAATGGCATTGTACCATAAATTTGATTCCTTAGAATTCATGACTTGCAAAAACGTTTCAGGATCATTTTTTCACATATTGTCATTCCTAATAGCATAATCAATGTCCATCCAGCCCAAATGGAGAAGAATTCTTTCATTCCAGATCTTATAATTGTCACTCCTTAATTCGGAAATACCACATTTAATATAAAAAATATTCACATATTGAGAAACTGCAAAGTTCAAAATACCACATGTTTATTATAATTTGAAGATAAAATAAATATCATGTTTTACTAATGCAAACATACTTTAATTCATGAATCTAGTGACATAAAACTTGCCTATGGGCTAAAGTCCTATTTAATTAGACTCATTATATATCGTTATGACAAAACTATCAAATTATGTTCCTTTTTCTTAATTCCTATGGGTAAATTAAGAAATATAATCCAATATTTTATCCTAATAAATCATACACATGCAATAAAATTCGTATAGGTAAATTTCATCACATCATATATAATCAATTACAATTAATGTTTTTCAATGTGATTTAAAAAACTATATATATATATATAAGTTTTAATCAATCAAAGGTATTGTGACTACTCTCCAATTGATTAAAATTATATTCATCACTCAACATTAATTCTCTCCAAAGAGTCAAAGGTTAGCATTAACATCAAATATATTAGACATAAAAATAAAAAATGTCATGTAGTCACAAAAGAGGACATATAGAATTTAGACACATATACTATTCAATTATAAGGGTTTGGTTCAGTGGTGCTTACTGTATTTCACCACTGCAGAGGTCTTGGACTCGAACCTGTGTAGGATCAAAACTTATTTTTGGATTCATTAAGGGCAAAAAAAATTTCAAAGGCAGGTTTCAAACTCCCGTCCTCCACGAAGACCAAGATGCAGCTAACCACTAGGCCACACGCCATCAACTGACATTGTCTCCTTCCAAAAGTACATGTTCATTTATTTGTAAATTTAGAAAAATACAAAATGACAGTAAAACTTGCGTTGCTATTGTCTTCCACCTTTAGTCGGGTCAATTTGACCCGATTATGACTCGCAAACCCAATTTTAGAATTTTTGCTTTTCCATTATGCATTAAATGTAAAAAAATACGTTTTTAGATGCAGAAAAATATAGAAAACATTTTCCATATTCGATTTTGATAAAAGGGGTCAAAAACACAACATCCATATCCAAAAATAAATTTTTGAATTTTTAGAACAAGTAAGGCAGAGGACAAACAAGCTCTGATATCAAATGTAAATTTAGAAAAGCCAAATGTAAACCATAATAAGGCTATGCGAAAGCGAAACCAAATTAGAATACTAATTTTCAGCCATTGCAAGTTGATTCATAATCGAAGTTTTTGGTCTTTTCAAATCCTCACTCACTCAATCAATCACGATGGTGTGTATTATTCTAAAGGAGGAGAGAATTCAGGAGACCTAAAATCATGAAAGTAAAATACTTATAGGGCTCTTTCCATCATTGAGCCCATTCTGAAAAGTTAGTAAAGACCACCTCCACGTGGAACAAACGGATGCAGATAATGGGGTTATATGATCACATAATGTCCCTTTAAAATCGGAACTACAAACGGAAGTTGGTTGCTAACACTCTCAACATCTAATCCTTTCATTAATGCTCAAGTTTTATTTCCTTAAAAGGGGCACGAACAACTTCTTACTAGGGCGTAATCAAAGTAATCAAATCACACCTTTAGTTCAAACTCTTGGTGTTCTTCACCACCTTACCAATGGAGAAAAACCAACAAAGGATGTTAAAGATATTGCATGTGAGAATAGTCCAAATCCAAACTATAAAAGATGGATCAATAATGATGGTCTTTTAATTTTCTAGCTTCTTGGAACCATGAAAGAAGAAGTGTCGACCATGATCAATGGTGACACCACATATGAGATTTGGACTTCTATTGAAAAGCAGTTGTTAATTGCCATGGTAGAAAAAGCACATTGCTTGAAGAACATGCTAATGACCATTAAGAAGGAACCATGAAAGAAGAAGTGTTGACCATGATCAATGGGGACACCACATATGAGATTTAGACCTCTATTTAAAAAGCAATTAATGCCTACCATGATAGAAAAAGCACGCTGAGAATATCTAAGAATTGATTAAGATTTAAGCAAAGGAAAGAATAGTTTTTGAAACAAGGCCTTAAAATCAAGATGAAAGGGATGTGATTGTGGTCAAAGAACAGGAAATCATAATAATTTTGATAATAATAAAGATAATTATCAATCTACTAAAAATCATGGGAGAAAAAAAAATATAGGCAGAGACAATTTTAGTAAAATAAATAAAAAAAGTATGATAAACTTAATGTTGAATGTTTCAATTGTCATAATCATGATTATTACTCTTGAGAGTCTAGAACAAATGTAGAAAGCTAATCTTATTGGAGAGAAGGAAGAAAATGAAAAGCCATCATTGTTGCTAAATTTTAATAATGAAGATAAGGATGACAAATTCTTATGGTATCTTAACAATAGAGCAAGTAATCATATGTATGGTTACAAAGAAAAGTTTATTGAGCTTGATGAGAAGGTGGAATGAAATGTTTCATTTAGATATTCTTAAGCATCATTTTAATATCTTTAAAAGATGATACTCACATACTTATCATGCATGTTTCCTATGTTCATAATTTAAAAAGAAATATTTTAAGTTTGGAATAACTCGTTGAATGAGGGTATGAAATTTTTATGAAAAATTGTTATTTGTGACTTAGAGATTAAAATTATAATTTGATTGTTAAAGTGTTTTTGTTAAGAAATAGAATATTTTCCTTAAACATTGAGATCATTGAAGTAAAATGTTTGAAGGCTAGCACTAAAAGTGAATCATAATGTTGACACTTAAACTTTGGTGCACTCGAGATTTTAGGAAATGAGAAGATGACAAAAGAGATGTCTTCCATTAATCATTCCAATCAATTGTGTGAGGTATATCTCATTGGTAAGCATGCAAGAAGAAAATTTCCTGAAGAAATTGAACTAAGAAAAAAGTATTTCTAACTTATTCATATTGATGTGTGTGGTCCAATTTATCTTTCTCATTCGATGAAAATAACTAATTTTTGTTTTTCATTAATGATTTTAGTAGGAAGACTTGAATTTATTTTTTAAGGCAAAAATCTAAGGCTTTTAAAAAATTTAAAATACTTAACTCAAAAAAAAATTATGTATCAAAACTCTAAAATTCAATAGAGATGGCAAATTAACATAAATTTTTTTTAATAATTTTTGTGAAAAGCATAAAATTTATTGTCTTTTAACAGTTCCTAGAACTTTTCAAGAAAATAGGATAACATGGAGAGAAAAAATAAAAATATTCTTAATATGACAAAATATATGTTAAAAATTAAAAATTTGTCTAAAAAATTTTGGAGTGAAATTGTTGTACAATTTATTTATCTCATTGCTTTCTTGCAAAGAACGTTAAAGAACAAATATTGCAAGAAGCATGGAGTGAAGTGAAACTAAAAGTTGACAGCATTGCATATGCTCATGTACCTGACTAAAAAGATCTAAGCTTGATGTAGTTTGATGTGTTCATTGGCTATAATGCAAACTCAAAAGGTTACACTTGTATAACCCAAGCAATAACAAAATAGTAATGAGTCAAGATATTGAATTTAATGGAAAAAAAGTGATGAGTCACTAACTTATTTAGAAAATTAAAAGTTTTTTGACATATTTCATTGAATTTAAATTATAAGTTAATGCAATTAATTGATAAATTTAATGGAATGTTGTATTTGCTAGAAAATTCATGAATCACTGATATTCTGATGGCTGACAGCTTTATTTTAAAAGGATTAAAAAGAAAATTTCAATTGAACTTAAAGAGTTATAAATGAGTGTTGCAGGACTCATTTGTGAAGACACATATTTCTGATTGTAAGGACACAATGCTGAATGAACATATAAAAGTAAAAAATTTCTGAAAAGGCAACATCTTAACATCTTTTATTCTTTCCTTTTTAGTACATTCTAAAGCATAGAAAGCTAGGTTTTGACATATAACTTATGTAGAATATGATAGCTAGGGTGTTTTCTTTACATCTTTGCTAGAAAATTCTTATGAGAACTTGGATTTCAACTCATTTTCTCTGACTTATGTAATGGAACAGTAACTTTCTCATTTCATCTATTTGCTGTAAGCGTTTTGTAAACATGAATTTTGTTTCTGCGATATATTTCAGTTTTATATTATTTACTTTGATTATGTCTAGCTAAATATCTTTGGGTTGAGTGAGAATGAACCTATACCTTTGCCCTTTGCAATGAATTAACACTGGATATAGCTCAAGATACATGCTTTAATCTAACATATTGATTTTGAACTTAATGCTTTTCTGTTCTACATGAATGTGATTGATGAAAAGGAGTTTATTGCAGGAAAGTAGTGAACTTTCTTGGAAAGAAATTAATTTGCTCATTATGAATTGTCTAGGAATAGAAATTTTTGATGATGTGGTCAATAGATTTAATTTTTATTGTTGAATGTCTTTAGTTATATCTAAGGAATTAGGACCTTAATTTCATTTTAGAACCAATTACCAAGGAATTGGGGTCAAATACTTTAGAAAATTTGACTATTAGATGAAGTCATATTTTGAATTATAAATATATTTGTATGCAAAGGGAAAGAGATAAGAGATTCCAAACTCAACCTGCTTTTAATTGTGTTTAGACCCATCTCCAATAATTTAGACATTTATATTCTACAATTATTTTAATTCTTACTTCATTTTTAGTTTCACAGTTTCTATTCATTTATAAATATTAAATTCAACACTTTTAATTCTATTTTTACCATTCTGTATTGAGTTAAATTTTGTTATATTTCTACTCTGTTTTTGGTAATCCAACTAGTATCATTCTTGTAGTTTGATATTTAGCATGAATTCCTGTGGACGATAATCTTTTGTTACTTCAACAATTTGGTGCCTTTGCCAAAAATTTTATCAAGTTTCTGGCATTGTTGTCAGGGATTAATTGTTAATATCAAATGTAATAAGAATTTGCTAGCTTGAGTTAATAATTTCTGTTGTGTTTTAAGTGTTCACAGAAAAATCTAAGTGCAGCAGCTGAATTAGTTGATGCAAGGCAAGGAGAAGATCAAATAAAGTGATTCATCTCCAGAACTTGATCAGCCAATTATTAATTTCACGAAGAAAAACAAAAAGAAGGGACAAACTTCAGAAAAAGAAAAAGACCCAAGAACAGAATTCTGTAGAAATGGCAGGAAATCCCAATGAAAAACAGAGGACCTTGGATGATTATGCACGTGCAAGAGTGAGAGAAAACTCCACCTCTATTGTTTGACCTCCCATTCAAGCAAACAACTTTGAGATCAGATTTGACCTTATGAGAGTGGTCCAACAAGAACAATTTGTTGGACATCCTTCCAAAGACCCCCACTTGCACATTTAGAATTTTTTGACCATTTGTAGAATGATTAGAATGCTATCCGGTTGTTACTGTTTCTATTTTCTTTAAGGGATAAGGCAAAGAGCTAGCTGTTATTCCAACTGGAAGGAAGTATTACTACTTAGGATGATTTAAAGAGCAAATTTTTGACAAAGTATTTTTCAGCCTCTAGATCAACCAAGTTGAAGCAAGAAATTCTAGCTTTTTCTCAAAGGGAAGATGAAACATTGCAAGAGGCATAAGACTGATTTAAAGAACTTTTGAGAAGATGTCCTTATCATAAGCTACCTGAATGGCTTCAATTGAAAACTTTTGATGATGGGCTGAATGTAGCAACAAAGACAATGGTGGATGCAGCAGTTAGAGGATCATTTGCTCAAAAGACTTTGGAAGAAGCACGCCAACTTATTAAAGTTATGGCATCCAATAATTACAATCATAGAGAAAGGAATCTTCAAAAAGAGGTGTGCTAGAGCTGAACACATTGGATGCATTGCTGGCTTAGAACAAATTGATGTCACAACAACTAAATTCCTTCAATGCAAAACTTGAAAAACATGAAGTTAGAAGGGAACAACCTAGTTCACTATGTAGTTTCCACTAGCCAAGAGGAATATCATGAAGAAACTAGTGAAAATAGAAAAGAGTTTGTGCAACACCCTTTTCCTGAACAAGTGAGCTACATGAACAACATACCAAGGCAGCAACAGAATTTTCCTCAGAAAGCACCATGACAGCAACAGCAGAATTTCTAGTAGAGACCTATAAATCTAGCTTCAAATCAACAGAATTTTAGGCCAAATATTAATTTTGTTGTAAGACAATCAACTCCACCTCAATTCCCACAGTCCAGCAACAAGCAATTTTAACAAAGTGGGCAGTATCAACAACAAAATTTTCAGAATTTTGGTGAGAATTTTGGAGCCTTCCAATAGCCCCCACAACCCCAAGTTCCAAATCAGGTATCTACCCTTGAGAAGGCACTTTTATAATTAACACAGACCACTAACTTGTTTATGTAAGACACAAGTACTAGGATGGCCAACCAAGAAGCTTCCATGAAAAATTTGGAAAACCAAATGGGGCAAACTATTAGAAATATCAGTGGCAAGGTAGTGGAACCACAACTTAAGAAAAAATAAGATAAGAAGGAGGACAACTCAAGTTTTGGATAGGCCAGAGATACTGTAGAAAATAAAAATGAGGAGAGTGAGCTTGAACAAGAAAAACCAGAAGAGGAAGTTAGGCCTAAGCAGAAATTGGTGGTGGATGAGGCATACTGTAATAAAACCAATGAACAGATCTTAGAAGACTCGTGCAAACCTCAAATTCTCCCTCCCTATATGTTAAGTTGTCATATTCACACATCCCCAAGAACAAAGAGAAGGAAGAGAAATTTTTCAAATTCTTGGACATTTTCAGAAAGCTGCACATAAATATACCATTTGCAGAAGCATTAGAGCAAATGCCTTTGTATGCCAAGTTCATGAAGGACTTGCTTTCAAAAAAGAAGAAATTGAAGGAAGATGTTATAATCGCTCTTACTGAGGAATGTAGTGTCATATTGCAGCAAAAGTTGCCTCCAAAGTTGAAAGATCAAGGAAGCTTCATAATCCCTTGCACTATAGGGAATGTAACCATTGGAAAGGCTTTATGCGACTTGGGAGCCAACATCAACTTAATATCTCTCTCCATCTTGAAGAAATTGAGAGTTGGTGAAGTTAAAAAATACAAGAATGGCTCTCCAAATAGTTGATAAATCCATCAAGTACCCGTATGGTATAATGGAGGATGGGTTGGTGAAGGGGGACAAGCTAATTTTTCCAGCATATTTTGTTATCCTGGATATGGATGAAGATTTCAAAGTGCCTGTGATCCTTGGAAGACCTTTTCTAGCCACTGGAAGAGCGCTAATTGATGTGCAACAAGGGCAATTAATTTTGCACCTACATGATGAGAAAGTTACATTCAAGGTATTTGAGGCAATGCAGCACCCGAATGACAATGATACTTGCTTTAGAATTAATACAATGGATTCATTTATTGCAACAACAACTTTGAAGCAGAACACTTCTGCAGATCCATTAGAAAATGTGGTAGCCAATGTAATTATGAAAATTGATGAGGAGAGTGATGAAGAAATGCAAGAATGCATGCAACAGCTTGAGGCTCAACCAATTTTGCAGAAAAGTTCAATAAAAGAATCATTAGAAGGAGGAAGAGTGGAAGAATCATGAAGGCTTGAGTTGAAACCTCTTCCCTCACACTTAAAATATGCTTTTGTGGGAGAGAAGAAAACACTTCCTGTGATAAGAAACAACACCCTATCACAGTTAGAAGAAGAGGAGTTATTGAGAGTGATGAGGGAGCAAGTAATAATGAAAAAGGAGTTTCCTAAGTTGTACAAGTTAGAGTTTGGGGCAGGACTCAACCCAATCATCTAATAACCAATTTTATTTATTTATTTAGTTATGTATTATTAAACTAATATTTTACAGGCTAGAAAAGTGTTGCCTTTTTGTTGTAGCAAATACAATTTAGGTAGAAGGCACACTTCACGTTTATGACTGATTCAATACAATATTTTCTCTTCACAAGTTTGCCCTTGGTCTATTTTATCCTCCCTTGCTGAAGAGTTTAAGCGCCCATAAAGAAGGAACATGATCCAACAGGTTTAATATTTAGTTATTTATTATAATATTTTTTATTAGTAATTAAAAAATTCTAAATAAATATATATATATATTAAATAAAGTTTTTTTAAAAAATATTATTATAATAATATTATATTCTTATAATAATATTAAAAAAAATAAAAAAATTACAATAATAATAATATTTTTAAACTTTTCTTTGCATGATTTGTCACTTTTCTTATCCTATCCGCATGCATTGATGTTCTAAAATGATTGAGGCTATTATTGTGTTTAACTACTTTTAACTAAAATGTCATGCCTTCATTCAACACTTGTTAGCCTTTTTTGAGCTTGGCCAAATTTTTCTCTCACCTCTACACTACCACCAACCATGCCCAAACACTTGTCCCTCCATATAACTTAGAAAGCATGAGCACTAATTTGGATAACTTAACAAATTCTAAGTTTGGGGTTTCTATTAGAAATTGTTTGAGGACAAGCAATCTTTTTAAGTTTAAGGTCAAGAAATTATATATAGGTGTATAATTATATATGTTGAGAGAGCCATTTTGGTCAATTGCTGCAGTTAGTAAGTATTCAAATTGAGTACCATTCAATTTACTTCAAAAAAAAGAAGAAAAAAATAAAAAAGAAAAAAAAATAGAAAACAAAAATAGAATGAAAAGAGAAATTCAAAATAAAGATTTAAGTGTTGTAATAGTCAATTAAGAAAATTGAAAAATACTCAATGGGGAAGTGCAAATAGTTTTTCAATTTCTTAAATTTTTTAAGTTATTCCTCATACTTTCTTTGATATAGCGATCAGCCAGCAGCCAAAATAAATCTTTCACTTCACTTGGACTCTGACTAAGTTTTAACCTTTAATAAGTCCTTTAAATATTATTTTTCAATTCAGATAAAATCAATTTTGCTGCTTTTACAAGCGGACCCATAGTTGTTCTAAAAATCATTTTCAATGACCTAACATTCTTCTTTTCTCTCCCTCCCCACCACGAAATTGCACTTCTAAGAATGATATTTCGCCATACTCTACCGGCTATTTGTTTTTATAATTTCTACTTCGTAGCTAACCATCATTTAAATATGATATTTATTTGTAACATTTTGATTCTAACTGGATTAACTTTATTCTTCAATTTATATACAATTTGAGATATAATATAAAAATCCAAAAGTTTAATGTTTGTCCTCCTGCACAAGTATTTTTTTCATCATTCAAATTAAAAAAACAAAAAATTGGGCTTGGGCTTGGGCTTGGAGGACCCAGAAGACCTTGACCCAACACTACCCTCTACTTACATTACCCTTTACTTACAATATAATAATATTATATTATTATAATAATATTAAAAAAATAAAAAATTACAATAATAATAATATTTTTAAACTTTTCTTTGCATGATTTGTCACTTTTCTTATCCTATTCGCATGCATTGATGTTCTAAAATGATTGATGCCATTATTGTGTTTAACTACTTTTAACTAAAATGTCATGCCTTCATTCAACACTTGTTAGCCTTTTTTGAGCTTGGCCAAATTTTTCTTTCACCTCTACACTACCACCAACCATGCCCAAACACTTGTCCCTCCTTATAACTTAGAAAGCATGAGCACTAATTTGGATAACTTAGCAAATTCTAAGTTTGGGGTTTCTATTAGAAATTGATTGAGGACAAGCAATCTTTTTAAGTTTAGGGTCAAGAAATTGTATATAGGTGTATAATTATATATGTTGAGAGAGCCATTTTGGTCAATTGCTATAGTTAGTAAGTATTCAAATTGAGTACCATTCAATTTACTTCAAAAAAAAGAAGAAACAAAATAAAAAAGAAAAAAAATAGAAAATAAAAATAGAATGAAAAGAGAAATTCAAAATAAAGATTTAAGTGTTGTAATAGTCAATTAAGAAAATTGAAAAATACTCAATGGGGAAGTGCAAATAGTTTTTCAATTTCTTAAATTTTTTAAGTTATTTCTCATACTTTCTTTGATATAGCGATCAGCTAGCAGCCAAAATAAATCTTACACTTCACTTGGACTCTGACCAAGTTTTAACCTTTAATAAGTCCTCTAAATATGGTATTATTTTTTAATTCAGATAAAATCAATTTTACTATTTTTACAAGCGGATCCATAGTTGTTCTAAAAATCATTTTCAACGACTTAACATTCTTTTCTTTCCCTCCCCACCACGAAATTACACTTCTAAGAATGATATTTTGCCATACTCTATCGGCTATTTATTTTTATAATTTTCACTTCGTAGCTAACCATCATTTAAATCTGATATTTATTTGTAACATTTTGATTCTAACTGAATTAATTTTATTCTTCAATTATATATAATTTGAGATATAATTTAAAAATCTAAAAGTTTAATGTTTGTCCTACTGTACAAGTATTTTTTTCATCATTCAAACTAAAAAAACAAAAAACTGGACATGGGCTTGGACTTGGGCTTGGAGGACCCAGAAGACCTTGACCCAACGCTACCCTCTACTTACACTGCTCAGCTTGCCAACTAGCAGCATAATCGGCTTTCCTTGATATTTAAAACTTTAGAGGCATATTCAGGGAGAACTCCTTCAGAGTATGATTACTCACTCTTCAGTTAATCCACACACGCAAAATATATTGTCCTTTCTAGTTTCAATATATACCACAACTGACATCACTTCTTTATTCGGCGCTGTCAAATCATCAATATAAACTTTTATGGTCAGCAAAGCAATTGCATCGTTTATTGATTATGATAAGGCTTAAAAAGTTAAAGTGGTCGATGAAATATCCACCGGCTTTTTGAATACCATTAATTGTGTATTATTAGTTAACGGAGATCTATCGCGTGTGAAACTGGTTACAACGGAGGGAAATAAAACAGTCTGAAGTCTATTAAATTAGGTAGGCATAGTTGAATGAAACCTAGTGCCAGAAAGGTCATATTCATCAATGATTAGAACGCTGTACACTGGAAGAATTACATAAGGCAAACGTTATCTCTCCCTTGCAACATTTCTCCCAGGTCACAAACAGCCCAACACCAACCAAACACAAGGTCCCAGCCATCATCAATTTCCAGCTGGACAAACCCAACATTTTGTTCGCGAAATTCAAATATATATAAACTATATAAATATAAGTTATAACCACTAGCCAATCAAGACACACACCCCTCTTCGAGTGAGTAATGAACCTTTGATCAACCCCAATTAATCGAAATTGGGGTTCCAACCACGTGCTTCCCATCAGACCATTCCAACCGCCCAAAAGCATTCACCTTCTGTTTGGGCGAACCCGAGGAAGTAAAGGTAACGGTAAAACTTTTCTTCTCGTTCTCCTTGAAACTCAACACTTGCGGTTCAACCGAGATTTTCACGGACGGTGTATCTGACGTCATGGAAACCTTGTACGTTCCCGCGGGCCCCACGTTAGTGAGAATTCGCGTGTGTTTAACTACGCTGGACCCACTGTCAAACACCACCGCAAATGAAGGGTAATTAAGCTCACTCACACTGTATTGCTTGCTCGCGTTGCACTGGAATTTTCTCTTTGCCAGTGTTGCGATTTCAGAGGCTGTGTAGTTCAGTGCACAGAGGAAGCCTAGGTAATCATCCACCGTCATATCATACACCAGTCCCGGATTAAGGGCAGCTACGGGATCCACGTGTCCAGCTCCGTGATCGAACGGTGTGGATGGTTTCCCCGAAGCACTGTCCTGCAATTTCTGACCGTTTCTGTAAGCCGAATAAGCCGTTGTCATAAGAGCCGATCGAATCGCGGCTGGGCTCCACTCCGGGTGGGCCGATTTTATCAAAGCGGCTAGACCACTCACGTGAGGGCAGGACATGGACGTGCCTGAAATGATGTTGAAATCCACGCGCCTTTCATCAACGGTTAGCCCGGTGGGACCCACGGCCCTGGACCACCCTGCTAAGATGTTGACACCTGGCGCGATCAGGTCGGGTTTCAGGATCTGCGGGACGATTGAGTTCGGGCCTCGAGAGCTAAACGCTGCAACCACCGGAGATGGCTGAATTCCCACCTTAGTTCCCTCAAACAAAATCTTCACCGTCGGTTTCATGTCAGAAAACAGATACTTCTTGATGGCATCGCCGGCTCTTTCACCAACCGCCGTCGCCGGCAAAAGATGAGCGTCGGCAACCAGTTCTTCGCCGTTAGCGGCGGTGTTGCTCAGCACCATGCCCAAACCTCCGGCGGATTTCACCACCGCACCTTTCTGAACCCTGGCGGTCAATCCACGGTCGCACAACACAATCTTTCCGGCGACTTTCTCCGGCGTCAAGGTGCCCGTCACGCACAAATTACCGTTGGTGGCGTTACTAGCATTCCCTGCGTAAACAAATGGCAAAGGAGAATCGGGTAAAGCATTGCCACGGTAGAGTGACACGCCAGAGTAGTTAAGTCCATTTCCGAGGCTAACATAAGCCGGGAAGTCACGATCCAGGGTGCCAGCGCCCACGGTAGTGATCCATGGTGCCACATTGGAGAGACTATAGGGACTGGGACCCGCGTTCCCAGCGGAGCAAGACACAAGAATCCCTTTCTCCATTGCCGCAAAAGCTCCAATAGCGACACTGTCTCTGTAAAAATCAGCCATTCCACCACCGAGCGACAAAGACATCACATTAACGTTGTCCGAAATTGCCCTTTCGATCGCAGCCAAAATGTCGGAGCTGAAACACCCTCCGGCCCAGCAAACCTTGTAAGCAGCGACTCTAGCGTGCGTGGCCATCCCACGCGCCGTCCCAGCCGCGTAGCCGAATAAGCTAGCGCCCGAAACCACCGAACCCGCGGCTGTGCTCGCGGTATGAGTCCCGTGGCCATCGTCGTCACGCGGAGATTTAGACTCTTTGGTTTCATCGATTGGACCCAACATGGCCTCACAACCCTTTGAAAAGAACCTTGCTCCTATCAACTTTCTGTTACAGTTGGAAGCGGTGAAATTTGTACCCGTTTCGCACTCGCCTTTCCAGCTACTGGGAATGGGTCCGAGTCCAGTGTCGTCAAAGCTCTTGCTTTCGGGCCAAACACCAGTGTCGAGGACTCCAATGATAACATCGCTCCCTGAACTTGCCTCAGGGAACATGTCGGCGCTCTTGTCCAGTCCAAGAAACTGAGGTGTCCTCGTTGTGTGAAGCTCGTATCTTAACTCAGGCAACACCGCTAGAATCCCCGTTTGGCTCTCAAGCAAACGTGCTTCTTCCTCCGTTAATCTCGTGGCGTATCCATGGATCGCGCTGTCGTAGGTGTACAGCATTTCTGCTGTGTCGGACACGGATTTCAGAGACGACTCGTACCACTGTGTGTGGTGGTCGAAGCTTTCCGGCATTTCGGATTTTGCCACGTGTACTATGTAAGTGCTCTTCTGGTTCTCCGTTGCCGCTAGGGACACATCATAGAGACCCAGAAACAGAAAAGAGAGAATTATCAGAAGGAAAGATTTTAGAAACGAACCCATGTTTCTTTCTCACCCTCTCGATTTGGAAATGAGAGTGTGAGATAGGGGAATGGAAATAGAGAAGTGGGCTTTATGGAGCGCGGTTTTAAATGCAGTTTGTGCCAGTTGCAAACCAAAGTGTGCGAGGAAAAAGTAAGGAAGTTCGGTGGGTGGTTGTCTGGATCTCAAAATAATTGCGTTGAGACAAAAAAGTGAGAAGAAAGAGAGTGGGGGATATAAACACCTCAATTAGACTCTTGAAGATAATTGGATTTTCACTCACATGAGCGTTTCCTTCCGTTCTCCATTACGACCCTATCTCTACTCTGAGTGCGCTCTTTCTTTCCTATTTTATTTTTCTTATTGCTTTTGCTTTTCTGTTTCTTGCATAGGCTTTTTAACAGGGACCTAGCAGGCCCTCCATCACATAACCCCATAACTTTTCATACACCAATCCTTGACCTACTACCTTCAATTCTCAACTGCGTCTCTTTGCCGATATTTTTTTTTCCCAATATCTTCCCTCTGTAGCATGCTACGCATGCATCATTTATTAATGTATAAAAATCTTATCAACGTTTTCATAGAAAAATTAAAATATCACCATTTATAATCTACAGCAAAATTGAAAAACATTACCCTTCCACTTTTTATTAAAAAGATAATATGTCTTTATATCTTTAATGCTAAATATTTGCAATAACAAAATTATGTTTATATAATTAAATCCAATTCTTAAAATTAAGATACCAAGATCAATAAAAAAATTGCCGATGTTTTTAAATATTTATATTTTTAATATAATAATAAAAATTTATAGTATTGTTTTTAAACACAATTTAAAATGGTGCATGCAGACAGTGGGAAAGTGAAGATAAGGTGAAGGCGCAAAAATAATTGTAAATTGCGCATTTAGATTCACGGGTATATTAATTTGCAGTGGACATTAGACAATGTTCACTTTACCTTATTAAATGCGATTGCGAGATAATTTAGTTTTATTTAGTTTTGGAGCTTATCGTTCCTCCGTCTATACCTGCCAACCAACCAAGTTTTCCTTTTCTTTTGCAGTTGCTCCTCTGATAAGAAACTCGGGTGTCACGGATTACCAAAAGGAAGAAATTTCAGTCACGGGTTTACTTCTGTTCTGGGAATTTACGAGAATTGACAAGGGAGAACGACATTATCTGAGAGAGACAGAGAAGGAGTATAAGAATTTGAGAAAAAAATAATATAATATAATAAAAAATAAGATATGAGAAACATTCACACATTTTTTAAAAGAAATTTACTTTTATCTTTTTAATCTCAATTTTTATAGTTAATGTTAATCAAAAGTTTGTTGAAATTATGAATGAAATTGGAAAGCTCGTGGAAAAGTTTAGTTGATTGTAATAATATTATAGTTTTAATGACAGTTTAATTAACTAATTTTTAATATAGAATAGTATAATTTTAATGCAATGTGTTTGTGTTTTGTTTCTTTACACTAAAACTATTATTTTTTTTTCAATTTAATTTAGATATAATAGATAATTTATTATTAAAAAATTTTTTGTATATAAAGACTTAAACTCAAAACTTTATCTAACTAATATATTTTTTGAACTAATCTCCATTAATAACTAAGTGTTAATTTATGTATTTAGTGTAACATTTATATCATTATTATTATTTCAACAAATATTGTGATAAATAAATTAAATTAATGATAATATTTATTAAAAATTATATTTAATTTATCAAATAAATAATAATTTTAAAATATTCACATCTTACTTTTGATATTATTATAAACTAAGTGTGCTTTTTATTTTGTATAGGAACACAAAAGAATTACTAGTTTTTAATATTAAAGGCTCATTTTGGATGAGATGTAAAATAAAGAAAAAAATAGGACAATAAAATATAAAATAAAAATAAAGTAAAAAATTTAATTAGATGAATTTAAATAAAAAGAAAAAATATTTTATTTGTTTAAATGAACAAAAATAATATTTGAATTATATTTAAAACATTTTTAAAAATTAAAATTAATTTGGATTTTTAAATTTATATTATTTTAACATTTGAAAAGAACGAAATTAAAAAAATAATGCTTCTGCTGCCACTTGCCTCCCACTCCCTCTTTCCTTCCTTTCAAATTGGAATTTTCTTTCGGTAGGATAAAAATAACTCATCCCTTTTCCTCGTGTTATCCAATCCAAAGTTAAAAAAAATAATTAAAAAATAATAATAAAAAAAAAAACAATAAACTTTATTCCCTCTACTTGGACTTCACAGCATCCAATTCCAAACAGGAAAATAAATGTTTCTAACGTTCCAATATATCTTAGGACCTAGCCACGCACACACATAAGTTGAAGGAGCAGTGGAAAAATCACGTGCGTTTGAGTCATTATTATTTTTTTCCTGACCAAAAAGGTCATTATATTTTACCAATTTTGTAATATTATAAATTTAAATTGTAAAATTACTTTTTTCTTATATTTTATGAAATTTTGTGAATTTTTAAATATAAATATATAATTTTTTAATATTATTATTATTATATTAAAGATATAATGTTTAGATAATTAAATTTACGATTATTTTAAATTTAGTAAATCATAATTTAAACTTAGTTTTTTAATCGTAAATTTGAGATATATTTGTCTTATTCAAATATTTGTAGAATAATTTCTTTAATTTTAAATTTTTATTTTTATCTAATAAAATATTAATTAATGATAATACAAATATCTACTATTTCTTTAATTAAGTTTTATTAATAAATTTTATTATTATACTCATATAATGCACGAAAAACTTGCTAGTAATAACATTTATTGAATTTATAAAAGACATAAATTTTTAAGTATGAAAATTGTAATGTAGGACATGTTTCGAATCAAATAATTTTTAAAAGTTAATACTTTTTTATAAAGTACTAATATTAAGATATTTTTTTTTAAATCAAACTGAATTAAGTACATACTTATGATAAAAAAAAAGTGAGAACAAAATTGTTTACTTTATACATAAGATTTTATAAAAAAAATTAAAATTCTCTGTTTTTTAATAAAGCTTGCTATTACATTTTGGCAACGGGATGTCTTAGGTCAATACGGACACGGACAGTGGAATTTGATATTCCGATGCAATCATTAAACAACGCGGAACACGGGTTAACCAAGAGCCACTCTAGCTTATTTTAAAAAATTTGAGGAGTTTTTTCTAATGTACTTTTATTTATTATATTTTTTATTTATTCTTAGTAAACTGAATCAGTCAGATTTTAAATTAAGTTTCACATCGATAAATACTGATGGTAAAATTAGGTATGATATATTAAATTAAGATAAAATTATTATTTAAAGATAATTTAAAAAATTTACAAATAACTAATTTTTACTGTTTTATTAATTTATGTAATTTGATTGAAAATATTTTAAAAAAATAAAAGAAATAATTAATTAATCGTACGTCATAATTGCTATGCACGTGTGGGGACATTTTCTAACACACATATGATAGTATTAATTTCATCCCTGAGATTATCTTCAATCGCGGAGAAAGAACTGGCAAGAGCGTCGCTTTGTGGCATAGAGAATGGAAATGTTTTGTGCTTCGATACTTCATTCATTGTCAGTCATTCACGGGTCATGTTTGCAATCTTGACGTGTTTTCTCAGTGCCTTCGTGGTTACGCACTAACAAGGAGAACCACCCCACAAGTACTTAATTGCATCATGTTACGTATTATCCATTTGAGATGGCATTAATCTCTGATTTTCATCATGTTACTTATTATCATATATACACACACAGATATATTCATTACGGCTTGCTTGCTTTAACTGGATTCACAAAAAGAGAGGTTCATAATGATTTTTTTAAAATAATATATGAACAAATTAGCCTTTTCATGTTAGTTATAATTGCATGGATCCAGACCACCCGATGTTGAGCTTTCTAAATTTCAATGTTCGATTATGACCTAGTTGATTTTTGTGCTTTTCTATTGCAACTGATTGCGACTATGTCAGCTATATTCTATATTTTCAAGATTTTACTGAACACTATAGTTAAATATGTGTCTTGGCATTTGCCTACAAATCTCTTCTCAGTTCTAGGACCAAAATACTTCTATCCTAATTACAATTTAATTAACATATTTATATGGATCTTGTGAGGGTGCGTAGTATGCCTTCTCCATTAAGGAGTTTACCATCATAGTTTGCAGCATTGGGCTACCCTATTTTATTAAAGAACCATTGTATGTGTATACAAGATAATTAATATTATCATTAAAGATATGTTTAGAAGGTTGATGAAACAGAAAGGAAAATAAATAAATTGAGTAAAAACTAGGGCATTTTTATTTAAATAATGTTAATTAAAAAACAAATTCTTAAGTTACGGTATATTTAAAATAATTTCCTTGTCTGGAGTGGAGCCGCCAATGTGGCAAGTACATTTTGCCAAGAGGACTGGCATTTTTTTAATAAATTTTGTCAATAGAACAATAAAATTAATTTAAAAAGTGACACATGTCACGCTGTGATTATTTTGCAAAAGTTATAGCAAAATTATTTATTATTTTCGCCACCATTTTAGTGAAACAAGGGGTCCTACCACGTGCCAAGATCTGGTGGATATTTCATAAAACCAATGGCAAAATTGTTAATAATTTTTGCCACTAGATTAGCAAAACAAGGGAGCACATGTCAAAATCTGGGAAAATTTTCACAAAAGTAATGGCGAAAGTCATTGTTATTTTTGCCACCAAATTAGCGAAATAGGGGGCACGTGTCAAAATCTAGAAAAATTTTCGCAAAAGTAATTGTGAAATTCATTGTTATTTTTGCCACAAAATTAGCGAGAAAAAGAGGGGAAATTTTGCTACTCCCCTGACGAAAAACTTTCCAAATTCGCAAATGATTTGGTAAAACCATTACTATATATACGTTTGTGTGTTCATCGAGATTCATTTACTTTTGAAAGAATAGGAGGCGAAAGACTAATTTTTCTTTGAAGGATTTAGCAAAAAAAATTCAGGTTAATTTTATTTAATAAATTTGAACATTTTATTTTAAAAATTAATTTTATATTTGGTATTGTAAAATTTTCTAATTATGATATTTGTTATTGTTTAGTTAATGAATGAGAGTATCAAATTGTTTATAATTTGTTTAAAAATAAATGTTAAATAAAGTTTATTTGTAAAAATGCAGGATGAGTGGGATTACTATTCTTATATATTGGAATGGTAAAATATATGAAGGAAATGAAGGAGTGAACTTTGAAGAAAGTAAGAAAGTGATTCAAATAAAGCGAGGAATAAGTTTTGAAGCGTTGAAAAAAAAGATTATTTTGAAACTTAATCTTAATCATAATCAAGTGAAATCTAGATTAATTTCTCATTTTTTGATTGATGAAAATATTAGACAGTATACAGTTTTGGATATATGTGATGATGAAGATATTGATTGTATGATAAGTGCACTTCAACAGCAATTTGGTAGAAATATTATTGAGTTATATGTAGATATTGTTGTTGGTGGAAGTTCATCAGTGTCATTGCAGATGATGAATTTAAATTTATCAATTTCACAACAAAATGATAACACTCTTGTGAGTCGTGATCGTAATGAAGGCAAAATTTATTATGTTGTAATATTTTATTATTAATATATGTAATTGTTTTTATTAAAAGTTATATTTTTTGCTATAAAGGAGTTAGAAATGATGTTGATGAAGATAATGAAGACTCAGATTATGATAGTTACACCGATGGAGATGATGAAGCAGAAATTTGTTATAGCGGTTCTTCTTCTATTGATGTTGAAGGGGAGTTTCATTCTAACTTAAATATACAAGAATGCAAAAATTTAGGAGGTAATGTGAAATATTGTAAAATAGAATGAATTTTTAGTTTGATTGATAAATATTAATACTAAAGATTTTTGCAAAAAATAATGTAGGAGATATTGTAATTCTTTTTTGGAATGTTACTCCATAGTATAAGTATATTAATTGGGAATATCCTGATGAAGAAATGAATGAACAGCAATGTTAAGAAATCAATTCATGGGTTGAAAGAGATCCTTTATTCGTTGGGTTGTTATTTGACAGTAAAGAAGAAGTGAAAAATGTATTAAAACATTACGTAATGAAGATTCATCAAAGTTATTTTGTGGCTGAGTCAAAACCAACATGTTTGTATATTAAATTCTTAAACCATACATCTGGTTGTCCATAAAGAGTGAGGGCTTCATTGGTGAAGAATTTGTCTAAGTGAAAAATTACGAGGTGGGTTGGTTCACATACATATGTCGATGTTAGCATTTCTTAAGATCATCAAAAGATATATTCTGATTTAATTTGTCCATGCATCCTTGGTAAGATAAATATTTCGTATATGTTCTTTTAATTTTTTTACAATTACATTGTTATTAACTAAACGAATTGAATCTTATGTAGGAATGGTGAATGAAGAACCATTCTGATTTAATTTGTCCATGCATCCTTGGTAAGACAAATATTTCGTATATGTTCTTTTAATTTTTTTACAATTACATTGTTATTAACTAAACGAATTGAATTTTATGTAGGAATGGTGAATGAAGAACCGTCGATACAAATTTCATTGTAAAAGTTTTTGGTGATTGGGGAGAATCATACGCTGCCTTGCCACATTGGTTAGAATACATGCAATTACATGCTCCTAGATCTATTTATAAAATTGAAACCACATAGTATGTGGCTGGTCATCAAGTAGATAACAGGTTTAGAGCATTTGAACGGATTTTTTGGTCATTTAAACAATGTCAAGAAGCTTTTAAATTTTACAAACCTATATTACAAGTGGATGGAACGTTCTTATATGGTAAGTATTGTCATACGTTGCTCATTGCAACAACTCAAGATGGAAACAATTGTGTACTTCCAATAGCTTTTGCAATTGTTGAAGGAGAAACCTTGTCAGCATGGGAATGGTTTTTGGCATTGATTCGTTTGCATGTTACTGATAAGTCAGGAATTTGTTTGATATAAGATAGGCATCAAAGTATAAAATGAGCTATCTCAAATTCACACATTGGGTGGCAACCTCCAAATGCATATCATGTATATTGCATTCGTCATATTGCCAGCAACTTTAATCACCGATTTAAAAATATAGCCTTAAAGAAATAGCTCATCAAATTAGGTATGTAATGGTTCTTTTACGTCTTAATATTTATGTTACACTTAATTGAATGGTTAGCCACATTGATGTAAGGTTTTGTAATGTTCTATGTGTAGGTTATACACCATCGAAGGTAATATTTCACCAAAAGTTAAGTAGATTTCGTAATGAATCTAAAGATATACAAAGGTGGATTGATTTCATATTAAAAGAGAAATGAGCATTTTGTTATGATGAGGATGGGCGACGTTATGGTCACATGACAACAAATCTTTCAGAAGCTGTGAATAAGGTGTTCAAAGGTGCTAGAAATTTACCTATAACTGCCCTTGTTAAAGCCACGTATGGATGTTTGGTTGAATATTTCGTGAAGCATGGAGAAGCCATATCTAACCTTCAAAATGGAAGCTGTTTTGTAATAAAGTCATGTTGCAAATTCAAAAAAATCAACAAGAGGCTTCATCACACTAAGTTCGTAGGTATGACATATAAAGAAAAAGTTTTGAGGTTGAAGAAGCATTTAATCCAATTACACAAAGGGGTGGACACAAATGGACAGTTATATTAGATAGGAGATTTTGCGAGTGTGGAAGATTTCAATCCTATCGATTTCCTTGTTCTCATGTGATAGCGGCCTGTATAGCTGTAAGTATTGATTTTTGACAATATGTGGACCCAGTTTATTCAATGCAATTTGTTGTGAATGCATACTCCCAACAGTGGTGCCCCTTTAGTAATGAATGCAACATCTTTACAAATAATGAATGGAAGTTAGTGTCTGACGTTGAAAGAGCTAGAGGTAAGGGGCGACTGAAGTCAACTCATATTAGGAATAAAATGGACTTGGTTGAGTCACAAACTAGACAAAGGTGTTCGCGTTTTAACGAAGTTGGTCATAATTGACGTCATTGTCCTCAACAAAACAATGTTGTTTAACGATATTTTATGCATAATTGATGTAATGTAAGTGTTGAAAATGGATAATGAGATTAGAATTTATCATAAATGCTCTCTAGTAATATATAGAAATAATGTATATCAAAGTGCTAACAGTTAAATGATACTTTAAATACAACAAGTAAACAACTTATAGCTATTCTCCCCTATGTGTATGATGATTGTGATCCTGTAGAGTCAATATGCATTGTCTCTGTCTGTCTCGAGCTCCTCTATAGGGGTTTCGATGAATCTCTCTGACGTCAGCAACAATACCAAACTCAGCATTCAAATCAATACCTGAATCCATAGGGCCAACGAAGAATGGTATAGGGTCTGCCTCTACATATGGTGCACCAGGAGTCAAAAGGGAATGGTGATCGTGAGGAGGTGTCATAAAGAAATCAAGTCATGGGCTATAGTCTTCTGATCCAGCAAATGGTGACGATGAAGGTTGTGATGGCTGATGAGAACCCTGTGATGAATGAAAATAAGTGGGGGGCAACCAGCAAATGCGATGTCTGGAAAGGGAATTATGATGGTATGGGGAATACACCATCAGAGTGCTCTGGTATAGCTGGCACAGACCACTCTGCTGCCTGCAATTGTCGACGTCGACGTGCCAAACCCCTTCCTTCTCTTCGTTGTCGCGGCTGGTCTATGTGTAAGATTGGATCTGCTGGATTACCACTCTGCACTAGAGGATCTGAAGATGAAACAAGCTCTAATATGTGATCCTGCTCTTTCTTTAAAACTAAGAGAGTTTCAGACAAGTCCTTTAATTCCTCAAAGGTAAAGGCATCCTGTCCATCAGTGCTTAAGTAGTGCAATCTCTCCATAGCATCACCTTGAAAATGATTAGCATGTTAATGTATATGTATATTTGTATATAAAAAATTATCTCAAACATGAAATCAAATAACAACATAACGACAGAGCAGATATGGCTGCATCCCTGCTCATCCAATGATGAGTGTGACTAACATACCATCGCAAGTATTCTGAATTAGAACTCAATAATCCATACTTAATCTCATTAGTCATGACCCACAATCGTCTACTCTCCCAAATCTCTAACATAACACTAAATTTGGCTGACCAATTCTCTCCAGTCTTTCCTCTAAGGGTAAAGTCATGAAGCTGGTCAGGCTGGTAAGGAGCTCTTGGTATGTTCTGAACCATACCAAACTGATGCATTACTCGATTAGGTTGATGCCACTCCCAAACCTAAAAACATATCAGTGGCACAACCGCCCTCCATAAATCTATACTGTCTCTACAGATGGGTGGAAGCCTGTTGATGAGTTCCAAGTTGTAAGGCATCCATACAATCTTTACGAAGGAATAAAAATACAATCAAAACCATATTAATAATATTAATTTAAACAACTATTTCAGCTAATAATTAGGCTCTATTACCTCATCATGTGCTAGACGATCAAAGATATATCGGTAGAACTGTACATCTTTCTTCCTCTTTCTTGTTCCTTCTGATACCCATCTGCAAGTTATGTTTAACAAAAATATTAGGGTTTTAATAAATAACATTACATATAATATATGCATAGACAGACAATAACATTACATATAAACTTACCTGACACTATAGGGAAGATAGAGACGTGTATGTGGGGGATTGCTAGGTGCTATTTGAGGAAATCTATCCCAAGCCCACATCACAATCAACGCAGAAAGTCCTCCTATAGCAACACGGTCAATGTTGGTAGCCAAGCGTAGCTCTCGGTACAAATAACCTAAAATTGCAGAACCCCAACTATATTGACCAGTCACCTCAAAATCTTCAAGTAAAGGCAAATACCTCACAGATACCCTACTGCTAGAGTGATTAGGAAGCATGAACCCTCCAATGAGCCTCAATATATATGTCCTAGCAAATCGTGTTATCTAAAGTTGACTGTGATTATGCATTGCAATATGACTGAAGTGCTCGTCCAACTAGCTCATCTTCAAAAAACTCCCTACAAAATGCTTAGGTCCTGGTCTGATACCAAGGCTATTTTCCACAATCTGCGTCCAATCACCTCCAGTGGGTGCTATAACTGGTCTCCCATCTATGCGTAATCCTAATAGGATAGCAATATCCTGAAGAGTAATAGTACACTCTCCAAGGGACATGTGGAATGTATGTGTCTCAGGCCTCCACCTCTCCACTAATGTAGTAATCAATCCCACGTCTGTGAAAAACTGGGACAAGTTAGCCAGTCCAATAAACCCTGCTAATTCCAGATGCAGAACAATTTCTTCAGGAACATCCTCTAATCCACCAAAAATATTTTGACTCTTCCTGACCCTCAATATCGGGTGATCACGTCCATTCCAAATATGCTCAGAAACATTAATACTTTTAAACCGAAGAAGTGATGGATCTTCTGGGTCAGAATTAATGACCTTACTCTGTCGTGAAAATGATGCCATCTATACAAGAAAAAACATATTAGTACTACTAATTTTTCATTTCAATAATACTAATTTATAATTTTCTAACATAATTTAGAATACATACTTTATATTACAGTTACATTAAAAAAATATTTTTCAATCACTAATGTTATAAGTCCATCTAAATTATAATACATATTACTATTATATATGTATTATAATTATTATAATTATTTTTCATCTAATATTATACTTACTAAAATTTATATAAATAATTTGTAAAAATTAATTATTACAATTGCACTAAATAAAAGAATATTTATACTAAAATTTATATTAATAATATTACAGTTTTTAATAAAAAAAACTCTTATAATTTACATATAATTTATTTTTAAAATTTCTTTTATTAATTTTTAAAAGTTATTTTATCATATATTCATTTTAAATCTACAATAATTATATATTAAAAAAATCTAAATATCTAAATTACACTTAAATTAATAAATGGATGTAAAAATTATTTATTACAATTATACTAAATAAAAGAATGTTTATACTAAAATTTATATTAATAATATTACGTTTTTTTAATTAAAAAAACTCTTATAATTTACATATAATTTATTTTTAAAATTTCTTTTATTAATTTTTAAAAGTTATTTTATCATATATTCATTTTAAATCTACAATAATTGTATATTAACAAAATCTAAATCTCTAAATTCTATTTTAAATAATTATAATTTATACATGAACTTCATACAATTTTAACATTATACTTAAATTATTAATTAAATGTAAAATTTATTTATTACAATGAAACTAAATATAAATCATTATATAATTATAGAATTATATTATTTTATTTAACTAATTTTGTATTTTTCCTTCTTATAATATATAACAAATATAATATGATTAATATTATTATACAAACATATTATATACAATTAAATTTAAATAATGTTTATTACACATATATTTAGAATATTACATTTTAAAAACATGTTACAAAATAATAAAAAAATATTTTAAAATATACAATTTTATTACTAGTCTTAATAAACCTTTAGTCTAATTTTTTATCACACTTCACCACTTCACCCACCTGCATAAAATTAAAAAACATTTCAAATTTAATTTTTTTTTTCAAACTCTCAGATTTTCAAATAATATATAAAATAAAAATAGAAATAATGATTATTACTTCGTTCAGACGTTTTAGCACAAAAAATGCAAAAACCAAATGATAAATGCAATGAGAAGTTTCAAAAGAGGAGGATGTCGGCGACGAAGAAGATAAAATGGCAAACGTATTTGGGGGAGAAGAAGAGGGGCAGGGAGAGTCTCTGAACAGTCAAATATGTGTCCATCATTAATTAGTTTCGCCATAGTTTTGGCGAAAAATACTTTTGCCATGACAACCACGAAACAGCTACGATGTAGCCACGTGTCCAAAATACTCTCCAGCCATTCATTTTAATTTTTTTTATTTACTTTATGACTTTCGCACTTCCTTTGGCGAAACACAGCACTGTGACCACCACATGTCTCGCTTCTATTGGTTTCGCTTTGGTGGTGCCGAAACTTAAAGTAAATTTTGCCTTTTCACTAGTAAAACCATTCCTCTTCTGACACATAGTTTAATTCTATTTATTTCACGTTTTCTATGGCAAAATCAATTAATAAATATTTTAAATTAATTACTATTTCACCAGTCGTTATGGCGAAAATTATGGACACATGGCAAATTTACCCCAGACAAGGAAATTATTTCAGATCTATCCTAACTTAATAAATTATTTTTTAATTAACAATATTTAAATAAAAATGCCAAAAAATAGAATAAAAAATTTAAGTCTCAATCATTTTTTTATTCTTTCTATACAAAATCACTTATCTCAGTTTCTTCTTTTCATAAATTTAGCACATTCAAGCACAAGGTTAGGAGCGAACTGTTTAGTGAAATAAGAAAAAAATGTTGATTGGACGGAGAAAAGGTATGATAACTTACAAACTTTATTTTATGGTATTTTAAGACGTCACAGTTAGAATCCCTAAAATTATCAAGTGTTTTTAGTAAATGAAATTGTTTATATGTGACTTTTCTCAACCCTTATCTGAAAATATTTTGTCATTTGCAATGTGATTCTCTTACTAATGCTTGATATATACCATAAAACATATCCCAGCAGGACAAATCTTCCATTAGCAATCTCGACCGCTGACTAGCAGATGTTGCGAGATCATCATCGTTTGGATCACTTCTATAAGCAATCAAAGCAACTATTTTCTACAACTTAAAATGCTTGAAAGTTTTACTTTGCCTGTTTCAATTACTGTGATGCAATTTATATACTTGTTGAACAACATGACTTAATTTCTACTGATTTTAAGATGGAACAAGCAATTAATTAGAGCTTATTAGCCATTTTTATTGCTTCTGAAGTTTGTGAAGGGGATCTCATCACTTGCCTCAATTATTGAAGTGCGATTTATATATTTAAAATATAACATAAAAAATGTAACAACAATGGAAATAGTTTGCAATATAACTTGGGACCTAAATTTCTTCCCATACTACAAGTTGAACTTTACGTTGACGATCGATCATTTGATATATACGGGAAAGTGTTTCAAAGAAAATTCTCTTTAGATGCGACAAAGATAAATAATATGACCATTGTAACAAGTAATACTAAATTAATTCAAAGGGGTCTGAATTTTTCAATATATCATATTTGCAAGCACATATATGGGAGCTATATTATATATCCTCCATGTTCACCCATTTTGAACAAAGTGTTTGATCAAGAGGGAGACATCTCTTATGATTTGGAGAAAATAACAGTGCTTAATCTATTCATTTTTTTCCCTTAAAGATTCAACATCTCATCCGACCTCGTTCTAAATTTAACCTTTACTAATAACCTTCTCTTAATCTCTTTCACTTGGAATGCCTCAAAATGTTTCTAAGTGCCCAATTCGTCGTAAATAACGTCATGAATTTGATACTTTTATATTATTTTGGCATATTATGAAATATGCTTTGTATAGAGTAAACTACTATTTTTGTCCCTATTATTTTTAAAATTTACTAAAATAATCTTTAAATTAAGTAGAACATTATTTTTATTCACAGCATATATTAATCATACCATTCTATGATATTTATAAGATAGCTGTAGAATAGACTTTTAATTCTTGATTTTATTTCAATCTAGTCCTCTATTTTTTTTTCTTATATTCCTTAACTAGCATAAGTGTTTCAAATAAATTATTTTTTATAAAAAAATCAAATTAATTTCATCAAAAAAATTATTGTTCATCATTTTATTTTTTATAAATTTTAATGAAAACATAATATATTTTCACAAATTTTTTAGTTATCTTTTATTTTTCTTTCTTATTTTCTTCTTTCTTTTATCTCTCATCCTTACCTCCATAACTTATTTTCTTGTCTTTTCAAACTCTAACAAATTTTCCTTTTTTCTTTTTTCTTTTACCCTTTTTTCCTTTAAATTTAAAAAAATTTCTTTTCTTAGTGAGTTTTTCAGTTGGATCTTGGAATCATAGGACCAAAACTATTCATGTAAATAAAATTAATAAAATTATCTGTGAACATATTAAAAGATATAATATCAAAATAAAAATCGTAAATACTAATGCATACTTCAAGTAGGAAACCACTGTATTATTCGTATTTATAGTCTTAATAAATAGATGGAGAATTAGTGAAATTTGAAAAGGATGCTATAGGCGTTGCTTTTACTTTGGAATTAAAAAATATTAGTTATATTAATAAGTGATGAATTGATAATACAAGAAATTGTATATGAGCCTCTCCAAATAAGACTTATTGCTGTGAATGATTTGCATAGGTTGTGATCAATAAGAATTAGAACAACAATAGATACAAATACAATTCTCAATCATCACAAATAAAATATAATATATGTTTATAAAATTATTTATGTTTTTCTTATCTTATTATTCAAAAATTTAATTGAAAAACTCATTGGAAAAAGCAAAAAAAATTTAAGTTCAAAGAGGGAAGTGGCATAGATGAGACATAATAGAAGGAAAAAAAAAAGAAAACAATAAAAAAAAATTCATTCAAATATATTATATTTTTGTCAGAGTGCATAAGAAAAAAGAAAATGAGCAATAATTTTTTAATAGAATTGACATTGTTGAAAAAAATGACTTATTTAAAATATTTTTGTAAAATAAAAAATTAAAATGAAAAAAAAGTCAGATGACAAAAATAAAATAAAATTAAGAGTTAAAAAATTAATATGTTAATTAAATCTTTTAAGATTCATTAATATAGTCTTTAAATTAAGTAAAATATCAATTTAGTTATTATCATATACAATCATTAATTATTTTAGTTATTTTTAAGCATCGCATACATTAAGATTAAAATAACATTTTACTTAATTTTGAGCATTATAATGAATTCTATAAACAATAAAATTTAAAATAATTAATAATTATATAGTTAAGAACTAAATAATATTTGTTTAATTTAAAAACGATTTTGGTAAATCTAAAAATAATAGGTAGGAAAACTATAGTTTACTTCCTTTGAGATGAAGCCATATAATAAATGTCATATTAGTTAATAACGTTTCTTCCGGGTTCTACGAAACTATCCCCTTGAATGAATACGAATAATACGATTCTATGTGTAATGAATTTTGTTCCGTTCTCTCTTGCGAAAGGGAAAACGTGTAGAAGAGGCTAACCTCCCAAAGTCTTGACTCGCATCTGTCCTACGTACCTTCAATTTCGTGAAAGGAAATGACAGCTGATGGAAGTCTTTACCAACACAACTCCAACCCTGCAATGTAATTTAATTATCCTGAGTACAAAATTTATGTGCTATTATTATTTAAATACTTTTAATGTTGTTTATTAACTAAATTAGAGTTTTATTTTATTAAATATATTATTATAAAATATTAAAATGAAACTTTAATTTAATTAGTAAATAACACTAACTAACTACTCTTAATTGAACTTAAATTTGATCCTTGTCATGACAGCATAACAATTATTAAATCTCTGAGGTCATTCAAGGTATCAGGATGCTTTTATACTTTGGTGTCACATTCTTGGATAAGTAACAATTTGTTCTCTAAGAGAAAAACTCTCACATTAAATATCAAACTAGTTTAGTAGCTGCTCCAATATATATGTATTATAAAATATCAAAAAGATATTACAAAATTGAAGACATAAAAATTAAATCAAAATATATATTTCAATGAAAATATAATTTATATGTATAATATTTTGTTAAAAAGATATAAATGTCAAAAAATAGACATCCTGACTTTAAAAACAATTTTGTTATGATTAAAGAATTATGAGAGAGTATTTGAGAACAATATAAATTTTTAAGATAAAAATAAACGAAAGTAATTAACTTTATAATTTTAACAAAGAAAATATTTTTTTCATGAAATTAAAGATATATAATTATTAAGAATTTTGATAAGAATATTATAAAAAATTAAATATTATGAATTTTATAAATATAAACATAAATATTTATGATAAATTTGAAATTTATATAATATAACAAGGACAATTTTATAAATATAAATATTTATAGAAAAATTTAAAAGTTTATTTAAGGTAATAAAAAATTTATATAAATATAAAAACATTTCATAAAAAACTAAAAGTTTATACAAAATAATTAGGAAAAGTTAAACAAAAACTTTGATTATTAAAGTTTAAAATAAAATTAATAAAAAGATGAATAAAGAGTAAAATGATTACAGAGATAGTATAATTAACACATTATTATTAGAAACTTTTAATTCTAAAATATACACATAACGAATTATGAAAAAGAATAGTTCTAATAAATATTTCATTTTTTAAACAATAGACTCTCGTTTGTATTATTATAAACATTGATAAATAAAATTTTATAATTTCTTCAAGCAATTAGTTTTTTTCAAATATTTTTTTTTAATACTCGAACAAGAGTGTCTCGAATAATTTTTGTCAATCATAATCATCATCTAAAATCAATGCATAACTAAGATAATATTTAACTGTACTTTTCGTTGAATTTGTTACGTTGAGTAAAAAAATAAATGTTCACATAAAACAACTATTATTTATAAAATAAAATTAACTTACTTTCAACTTAAAAAATGGGTTCTATTTAAATTTAATTTACTGCATTTCTTCCAACCATTGGACTCAACAAGTGTAATGTAAGTGTAAATTAAAATTTTATTTAAGATAAATAAAGATAATTTTAATTTAATAAACTTAGATGTTAGAGTGCAACTATGTCATGAATAAAAGAACACTAATATTAACAGGATCCTTAACACTTTTATAGAAATATAAGTTTTCTTGAGGTTTAAAAAATGCATTCTTATTTATTCAATCACAGAGGCGTATTTGGTGGACTTCTAGTAGATCTAGGAGGATGATAACCTCAGGATTGTTTGCCTCAACAATGTGACACTTTTGATGGAGTATATGGAGGGAGAAAAGCACTCTACTAAAGAAGAGGACTTGATAGATTGAAGTAAGAAGAAGATTAAAGTGGGTTCTGCTTCATTAAGGTTGGATCTAGAATCAAACATGCAAGAGGAAACTTCAATGGATTATCACATTAATTAGGTATTTTTTGACCTTAACTCTTCTAATCTTATCTTGTATAAAGATATAGTTATAGGGTCTAAAGATTTAAATATAGTTTCACAAGATGATGAAATAATTAAATCAATGATGGAGGAATTTAATATCTCTCCTGACAATGAATATGAGGAAATAGTAATTGATAACGAGTTTTTTCCTATGTCCAAAACAAAAGATTGCTCTTGATGACTATGAACAATGGTGTTCTTTGTGGACCTTTACTCTAATGGTTAAATTGTTAGGTAAAACTATAAACTTTAATTATTTAAGCCAAAAACTAGGAAGTATTTAGGGCAAGAATGATTTAATCAAATTATTATATTTAAATAATGACTTTTTTTAAAAAAATTCAATAAAATAAAGGATTATAAACATGCATTGTTTGATGGTCCATGGCTTATTCTTGATCATTACCTGTTAGTTCAATGTTGGAGGCCTCTATTTAGGTCAAAGAATCAAAATCTTAGAGAAATTGTTGCTTAAGTGTACATTCCATACCTACTTTTAGAACTGTACAATGATAAATTTTTATGGTAAATAAGAACTTGTTTGGGAGCAATACTTAAGATTGACTCTCACACTTCTCTATTATCTAGGGGTAGATTTGTTAGGGTATCCATTGAGCTTGTTTGGGAGTATAAGGGTATGCATTGATAAATCCACATTTTACTAAATTTTTAGCATAGTTTTTGTTAATAAATAAGTACTAAATAAACTTGTAAATACCATAAAAATTACATTAGTATTCATAATTGTGTAGTTAGTTTGAAATTTTGGATTTTATTCTAATTCTGGAAAAATTTTGCTTAAAAAGACTTAATTTTTGTGTCGAAACTTGAGCTGAGACTTTGAAGTTGATATTGAAGTGAAGAAGTAGAAGAATTAAGTTTAAAAGATCAAGAATCAACTGATAAGTGCTGGGCGTAGCTACTTTAGATTCATAGAGTTAACACTTTGAAGAAGAAAATTCATGAAAAACAAGTGCATAACAACTCTAAGTGCTGAAAGTGATAACTTCAGCAATAGAATTCTCGAAGGATCTTGCGCGTAAACACTTCTACTATTGAGAGTAGCTATGCCCAAGACTAATTTGGCCATACACCTTGCGCGTAAATACTCCACTACTGAGAGTAGCCACGTGCAAGGAAGAATTTCGCAGAACAACTGCGCGTAAACACTCTTACCATTGAAAGTGTTTACGCAAAATAACATAATTTTAGAAACTACTTTTAAGTGTCAACTTTAGAAAATTTGAGTTCCTACTTTAGCAATAGAAGCTTCTAGAAGGCTTTTCATATTATAACTCTTAGGGATTAAAGTGTAAAAGTGAAAAAAAGGCGGGAAAAATTAGAAATAGTAGTTAAGAGTTCATATTTAGGGACTTTTGGAATCTTTTTGTCATTTTTCACTTTCTAACTGTTTTAACTTTCAAGGGAAGTCAGAGAGAAGGATTAGGAGCGACTTTTAAGCTTCATTACTAGAGGAATCAAGGTGAAGATTGGGTCTTGGAAGATGTTCTTCTGCTCCTTGTCTTCTTCTTCTCTTACTTTTTCTTCTTCCATTGTAATGTTATTCTAAACCTTTGGTTAGGGATCCATGGATCCAGATTTGATATTGTGATATAATTTTGGATCTGAACCTTGAGGTTTTAATTGAATTGAGTATGTGATTCTGTTCTTAATGCAATTGCAAACTAATCATTCATTCAATTAAAGTTAGAGAAATTTTTATCAATAGAAATTGAGTTTATTTCTCAGATCTGCATCATATACCTAGGTTATTGAGGCCTTAGGAATAAGTGATCATAATCTAGTAATCCTATAATTTTTAAAACTTAATACAATATTTGATTGAATTTTACTTAAGGAATTAGGGAAGTTTAATTAGGTATTAGGATCAATGAGGTAAGAAATTGTCCTTTGGTTAAAGAAGTGAAATTGATTATCAATCAATTAGAATTCTTAAGAATCCAAAATATTATTACACTACAATAGAAAATCTGGTAAATTGATTTCTAACTATTTTTCATATAACATTTCAATATAAAATTTGTATTCTATTTTTACAGTATATTGTTACCTTTTATTGTTCTTATCTCTTATTTTTACATGTTACAAATCTTTCAAATGAATTATGTGGCTCAAATAATTGTTAAATTGTGAAGTGATAATTGAAAATAAGATCCTTGTGGATGATACTGACTTATTGATTTCTAAAATTTTATTACTTGTTACAGTTTCCTAATACACTTGCTAGTTAGTGATTTTACACAAAGCATATTGTTGTATTCTGAAGTGTAACATGTATCTCATATGTTTTAGCTATGAGAAATATGGACATAAACAAAAATTTTATTTAGAAAAGACTAGTTCTAAACCTAAGTGTATTATCCCTAATGTGAACCCTGAGAGCACTGAGATAGGAGAAATAAATGAGCCAATTCCTCAAGTTTGCCATTCTTTGAAGGGAGTTTGGGGGTTAATGAGGAAAATGTTGACATTGAACAAGGTAAGTTTGACCCCTAGATGATTGTCAAAAAGCCTATAAGGAAAAAAAGAATTCAATTAGGGTTATGGGTGCTTCAGGTTATGGTGGGAAAGGTAACAGATCTTCTCTAGAATCTAGGTTTGATTTTTTGGAAACTTTTGGCTTTGAGCACAATCAAGAAACTGTTATTGCTCCTATAAACTCTAATAACATCCTTAGTAAACTTAGAAATGATAGATAAGATCAGAATGATCCAGATAATCTTAGTTTACTCAGAAACCTTAATAATGAAGCCAATATGAGTACTCAATCTAGAAAACCAGTCAAATCCAAAGGTGAGTTTAGTAGTGACAATTTGAACTATATTAAAAAGGATAATCCTAAATTTAATGATCTAGAACCTCCTCCCCATAATCAGAAATACCTTGAAAGTAAAAAATAGAACCATAAACAAGTCCTTTGGCTAATGTCACGACCCCTTTCTGTAAGGAACCAAAAACATTATTTCTACACCACTTACTTATTTGAGAAAAATAAATAATGAAGAATATAAGTATAAAATTCACTTTTCAATTCAAAATAAATAAAATTTTTTATGACAAATATCCAACTAGACAACATAATATTACATTTAATTCATAATATTCAAAAATACACAAAGTCTTTACTACATCACTTCCTCTACATGAGGTCTCAAAATATAAAGAAAAAGACTTTAATGCAAAATTACTCGACTCCAACTTCTAACATTTTTTCACTGACCACTCAGCTTGTGAAGTAGATGCAACACCTGCTACATTTGCTCACGTATTATTGTACGATCATCGCAATACACACACACAACAACATAGATAAAAATACAAGGGTGAGCTTACAAAAATAAAATAAAATAATATATATAGAGCGAAATATTACTCACAGCAATAACCCTATGCATTCCTATCCTATCTAATGCACAATATGAAAATGGTTTTCAACTGGTTTTACAGCCTAAGTAATTCAGAAGAAACTAAGCCTGTCCAGGAGTGACCTATTCTAGTATATGGATCCAGACAGCACAACATAGCATAACTCAGCATGCTCTATCATTACACGTTTACTCATCTAAACGTGTAACTCGGCTCTATAATGATGCAAGACATATATCTCAGTATGATGCAGCACGGCTAAAATCATTTCAACAACTCAGCTAAAACAAGTTTATGATAAATCAGTCAAATCTTAATGTAATTAAATCAGTTATCAGCAATTAGAGCATAGAAAATTAACTTTCAAGTATTAAATTCTTTATATCTCAGCTTTTATCAAAGAAATCTAACAAAATCAATTCAAACCTTTCTTTAATAACATATCAAACCGTTTAAAACATAGTTCATAAGCTAAAGTAAGCCCCCCTTACCTTAGAACGATAATTCACACCAAATCTACCAAATATTACTTGTTTTAACGCAAGATTCACAGAAGATTTAACTTTAGAATGGAGTCTCTCTTCAAACCCCTTAGAATGGACACAGAATCACAGATCTGGAGAGAAATATAAGTTTAAGAAGGTTTAGTATGAGAGAAAATGGTGATATATGACCTTAGAACCTTTGAGAGCCTTTAAGAAGGGTGAAAAAGTAAAAATTTCGTGCAAGGACACCTATTTATAGAAAAAAAATTTTGGTACTGTTCACGCTGCCACTACCCACGCATTTTGTATTGTTCATTGACATTGTTCATGCATTTTGCACTATTCATGACATTGTTTACTTTTTTTTTTTTAATAAATTTTAATCTCCATCTAAATCTATTTTAATAGCAAATAATTATTTAATTAACATTTAACAAATACAAAATATTATAGATTACTCAATAATAAATTACAGGCTTAACAGCTAATGAATAGGCTAAATTAGAAGATTAGCAACAATCCTAAGGAAATCTCTGTCCAAGACTTGTTAGGCATGAATCTTAATAATTTTTGGCAAAATCAGCCTAAAGGAATTAGGGAACCATTTGATAAGCCCCTTGATAATGATCTTTCTATGGACATTTATCATCTCATCAGTCAATCTAATTCAATTTCTTTGGGCCAATGAGCCCTGTTGATAATCAAACTTTTATGCCTATTTTTAGGCCTCAACATCCTGTAGATGCACTTTGAATACCTTTATTTGGTTTCTAATGAATTGTTTCTTTTGAAATTATAGGGGTGTAGGTAGTAAATCTTTCTTTATATTAGTTAATGACCTCATAGTTATCTATAAATTTGATTTTGTTGCTTTATTTAAACCTAGAGTGAGTTTGGATAAAGCTGATCAAATTATTAAAAGGATTAATTTAGATGGATCTATTAATATAGATGTTATAGGTTTCTCAGACAGAATTTGGAGTTTGTGAAATTCTGATAAGGTCAAAGTGTCTTTGTTAGGTAAATTTAGATTCATTATTCATTTAAATATTAGTAACCATGGTCAATATAATTGAGTTCTATCCTCAATAGTTGCAAGCCCTTAAGAATTCTCGAGAATTAAATGTTAGGATGAGCTAATTGATTTTAGTTCTTCTGTCAATTTCTCTTGATGCTTTATTGGAGATTTCAATTCTATTTTATATGAATGTGAGAAGATATGTGGCAAATTTGCCAACATTAATCTTTGGCAAAATTATTCTTTTTGTCCTTTAACTTTAAGGTAAAATTCACTTTCATCCTCTAACTCTTTTTTGGTTCATTTTACTCCTCTAACTTTTACAAAAATTTTAAATAGGTCATTCTCCGTTAATAATCCTAACTCCATTAAAACAATTTGTTGTTTTGTGCCATGTGTACTATACGTCATTGTTCATCGTCTTCCTTCTCAAATCTCAAACATTATTTTTGACACCTCTTCATTTTCTTTCTCTCGTTCATCTTCTTATTCTCAAAACTCTATTTTCTTGCCATCAATAATACCAAGTACTCACCTCCAATATGATAAATATAAAATCAACTTCTTGCCATCAACAACATCAATGTATCGCTTCTTGAACTAATCTGCCACAACAAGAAAATACCTAATTAGCCACTAAATTTAGAAACTGAAATAAATTTGTAGCAAATAATGACTAATTTAGCGACTAAAATTGGTCAGTTGCAAATAGCAACTGAATTTAGCAACCAACAAAAATAGGTAGAAAACAACTACCAATTTTAGCAACTGAAATAAATCAGTGACAAATAGCAATCGAATTTAGCAACCAAAAAAGAGAGTAGCAAACAACTACCAATTTTAGCAACCAAAATAAATCAGTGACAATTAGCAATCAAATTTAGCAACAAAAAAAAAAGTAGCAAACAACTATCAATTTTAGCAACCAAAATAAATCAGTGACAAATAGCAACCGAATTTAGCAAAAAAAAAACACTATAGCAATTGACAAATAGCTACTAATTTTGGCAACCAAAACAAAAATATAACAAATACCAACTAATTTATTAATGAAAAAAATATTTTTTGTAAATATCAACCAAAATTAGGAACTTAATCTATAGCAAATAACTACAGAATTTAGCAATCGAAATAAATTATAATAAATAGCCACCAAATTTAGCAACTCAAACAAAAAAGTAACAAGCGTTATTTAAATACCAAATACAAAAAAATGATATAAAAATTATTTTTAAAATAAAAAATTAAAGTTTTTCAAAAATCTATTATTTTTTAATTAAATATCTTGAAAATAATTCAAAATATGTTATAAAAAAATAATTTGTTAATTTTTTATGAATATTATTTAATTTTTTTAATCTAAATACCTATGAATATATATATATATTAAAAGATAAAAATTAATTTATACACACATATATATGTATAATTTTTAAAAATAAAAATAACAATAATTTAAAAAAATGAAAATATATTTGTTAAATAAAAATTGATATCAAATTCATATATTTTAAAAACAACAAATTAAAACCATTGTAAAAAATAAATAAACTACAATTATAAAATAATTCTTAAAATTAAATTAAATAATAATTATAAAATGAAGATTAAGTTTATAGTTATAACTATTGTTAAATAAATTATTTTAAAAATAAAAATAACTATTAATTATTACATAAAATTGTTCAAATCATTCTATTATCATCATATTATTGATTTAGTAACATAAAATTAATAATTTTTATAAATAATATAGTTACGTTCTTAAAATATAATAAATAATAATTATCAATTTATGTCTAAATTTTAAAATTATAATTATAAATCAATAAATTTAAATTACATTTTATTATAGTAATCAGAATAATTAATAATAAATGATCTTAAAGTAGGAAAATATTTAATTTATATTGTCTAATATTTAAATTATAAACATAAATTTATATTTTTTATGACAAATTTTTTTATCTCTAATTATGATTTCAACTCTATCTACACATAGTTACACTTTTCTTTATTTTAAATATAATAAAATCTATATGTTTAAAATTAATTTAGTTTAATTTATTATACAATTTATTTATTTTAAAATAACTTAACTGTCATAGTATATAAAATTAAATAGTATAAAAAATTTTTTAAAAAATATTATATAAAATTAAATATAAACATCATAATACTACTATAAAATTATAATATTTAAAATTATTAAATAATTAGTTATTATATTGTTTTATTATTTTATAAATATTCAAATAAAAATTAGTAAATATACTCTTAAAAAATAATTATAATTATTTTAAATATAATTGTATTAATTCACTAAACATGATATGATTTATTTACTACTAAAATTTTACTTATTACATGTGATTTTTTACTAAATATTTTACTTATTCACTAAATATTTTTTACTTATAGTAAAAATTTTATATTAAGAAAATTCCTCTTCTCTTCCACTCACACAAACCGGCTCACCTAACCCCTTGCTTGCGTGCATCCCGCCGCAACGATCCGGTGATAAACCAAATCAATCCAGGCTCTGGCTATTCTTTCGTTCGTTAAACGAGACGGTCAAGCTCTATTATTGAGAAAATAAGGACACAACAGAGAAACTTACATCTTACATCTATTACTGAAGACAGAAATAGCAAATCTTTGTGAAATTCTTTATCTCCCAGTATGCAGCTTGTTTTCTTTTTGTTAAGTTTTATTTGCTGTTTGTTTGTACTGCAATGGTCCTTTGTTGACAATATTGCAATTTATTTTGGTATTGATGAAATGTGACCTTGCAAATACTTTAGTCCGAATCTGAATTCTATCTTGTAATGAATTAGGAATGAAGTTTGTTTTGGAATTGTTAAGTGCAAGGATAAAGGGGCTAGATCCAGGCTTAGTTGAAGAAACCTGTTGATGTATTTTCTTATTTTGGTTGTTATTGGTGTTTTTGTAACATTTTGTTTAGAAATTTAATAGTGATGTCTGAAATAGGATAAGTTTAATTTTTTAGTATTAACAGGAAAGAGATTGCTTCACTACTAAAAAGTCTGTTTATACAGACGGATTTACAGACAGATTTTTAGAGTATTACAGACGGTTTTTTCTATTACAGACGGATATCGTCGGTAAAGAATTACAGACGGATTTGAAAATTCGTCTGTAAGTTACAGACGAATTTTTCCGTCTGTGAGTTACAGACGGATTTTTCCGTCTGTAAGTTACAGACGAATTTTTTTGTCTGTAATTTACAGATAACGGATTTTTCCGTCTGTAATCCGTCGGTGATATATTTTACTATTATTGATATTTTTTTATTTATATAGAAAGTTATTTCCTGCTGTTCTTGATTATTACAATTTATAAATAAAATAGAAACTATAGATTCGGCATCTAAACATTCCAAAATGATTTATAAAATTTAAATGTTATTACAAAGGAAGACAAAAAAGCATCTAAATAAATACATTTAAATATAAAATACAAGTCTTCATCAATTATAATCTGTGAAGTCATAATCCGAAGGAGCATCATCATCAGTAGAAGAGGAGTCAGTAGAGGAATGATGCATGGAGGTGAAAACCGGTGGTGCTGGAGCTGGTGGAGGAGGAGAAAGAGGTGTGGAGCTGCTTGCTCTCATGAGCTCAAAATAAGCATGCATCTGCTGCATTTGCATATCTTTGTTGCGTCATCCGTCTTTGGACCTCCCTTTGCATTCTCGACGTCACCTTCTTCTCTATCTTCTTCTCCATTTTCTTTGCCCACTTCTTCTTCCATGCATTTTCTTTACTCTTCCACATCTCCTCATTCTGCTTCTGGAGTTCTTCATTAAGGGCATGGACCTGAATGCGGACCATGTCCTCCACATCCTCAGGTGCAAGAGAAGGGGCATCTCCAGTGACAGATGCAGGGGACATGGAGTCTGCAAAGCGGCCCCCCATGCCATAAATGCGACCTTTATAAAGGCCACCCACTATCTGTGACCACATAGCATCCTCATCTACTGACTCTGGATTCTGAGAAGATGCTTCCTCAAGCCTTTGAATATAGTCATCCTACAGTTCAGTTCAGATAATTAGATATTAGTTTGGAGAACTATTTAATAAGTCGCTAATAATAACATATATTATCAATAACAATGACTTACATATGTGGCCTGAGAGCGTGTATCAACCCACGGGTTTTTGTCCCGCTGCGAGTGTGTGTCTCCTTAAACAACTCTCCAGTAGTAGGTGGCCTCTTCAACGACTTCTCCTGCAATTAGAAATAAATCACAATCTCAAATATGAAATTATAGATAGAGTCAACTGAATTTTAAAATCACATACCAAGTTCGCCTTAGTGCCAGCCAAAGTCATAGACCCACCAGTATGCAGTGACCCCCTTTATTAGATGCCCTGTTTGTCTTGTTCTTTACAGAGAGATTTTTAAACTCATCTGTACCCCAATACTCCTGCAAGGCATGAAGAAAGTTGGGTGCTATCCAATCAGCAGTAGAAGGGTCCTGGCGAGCCTCAGTGTACATCTGTCTTAGTTGCTTTGCAGTGCGACTCTTCCAGGCCTTGAAAATCATCTTTTTGTCTTGGAGGGAATGGAAAAGTTGCTCTACAGAAACACAATTTCATTAGAAGAGGTACAAACAGTCATATGTAATTACACTTAGTTAAAATTAATACACTATTATTACCTTCCAATCTTTGAACCATTCTATCTTTGTATCATTTGGCATCATAAACCATTTCTTCTTCAGCTTCAAAATCATGAAAAATTCCAAATTGAGGACCAACAGCATCATAAACCATTTCTTGATAACGACTATTACTTTCTTCCCAACTTACATGACTTACATGACTACCTGATTGTAATATATTTGAATTACCTACTTGATTTTCTAAATTAACTTCTTCCCCATGCTCAGTCCATATCCAATAATCATGTTTAAATCCAAACTTATACAAATCATATCTAATTGAATCAATATCCAAGAACTTTCTACACTTGCACTTAGAACATGGACACCTAACGACCTGATTGGTGATGAATTGCTGCGAATTACAACAGACGCGTATAAATTCCTCTACACCCTCAAAGAATTCAGGTTTTATTCCCCCTCGACTTGGGTGCAACTTATCATACATCCACTGACGATTTCTGAGAAACATCTTCCTCAACAACTATATAAACCTAATACAAATATACAATATTGTATTAACCTTCTAAAATACATTACAGAAAATTTTAATATAAATTTTGGCAGAATCTCCCCTAATACATGTTAATTTCCTTACATTTGTTTACCATTTATTTACAACAATGAAAATTTCACCTAAAATCAACTAATAAATTATATAACAATAAATTATTCGATACATCAAACAAAAACACATCACAATCCTAAACCGTTCTAGAGCACATCCCCTTGTAACTCCACAACATGCATATTCTACAAACTCCACAAACACAAACAATCCCACAGCACACAATAATCAGGTTCGGAGAAGGACCTCTACGCCCTTCCCCCCAGTCATACAATCTCCAATCCTACAACTCTATCTTAGAAATTTTAAGTCTCTAAAAACTATAAAAAATTAAAAAACTAAACCGATTAAAAGTTAGAGTATCGTACCAGGAATACAATGATGCAAAAAAACTTTCAAATGGTTGCTCCAATCACTCGCAATGGCCAAAACACTGAGCTCTTTGAGAGAGAGAGAGGGGGGGAAGCTAGAGAGAGACCGGTGTGATAATGGGGGAGGGGAAGAGGAGGCGCGATTTTATGGGTTTCAGCCATTACAGACAGAAAAATCCGTCTGTAACTAGTTAAATGAAACGGTGCATTTTTGATTTCCACATTACAGACGAATTTTTCCGTCTGTAATGCGTCAATCCAATTTACAGACGGAAAAATCCGTCTGTAATTTCCCGCTTAAATATTCCCTCCTATTTTCAAATTACAGACGGAAAAATTCGTCTGTATTTGCTGTCTATAACGTTTGGCGCCGAAAGGCGGGTGAAATACAGACGGATTTTACAGACGGATTAAAATCCGTCTATAAAATCCGTCTGTATTTAGCACTTTTCTAGTAGTGCTTAGAGCAGTAGCTGAAAAGAAGATAATGTTAGAAACTATGGCTATGTGCTTAGAATAAAAGCACAAAGGTGATGAGGTCAATAAGTAGTGGATGTAGTTATAGGTCTATATTACTTGTTCTAGACCTACCACCAGTCTATTCTTAGAAACAACAATGAACATAATTATTTAGTAGTGAAAAGAAAAATAAAAAAGTAGAAAATAGTAAATAAACCATATCCCTGATATGATACCCTTTCTACTGGTTTCTCAAGGGTTTGATGTTGATAGTTTGAGTTTGTTGGAGAGTGGGTATTTGTCATTGATGGATTAATTTGTTATATTATGAAATTACTAACTACTCTAAAATAACTATAATAATGGCTTCACATGTTACCAATAAATCTTGGATTCAAGATCATGAATTTGTGACCTAAGAAATTGCATACCTTTCAACATGGTTTCAGTTTTCATAAATATTTAAAAGCCTTTGACTTTGAGTTTAGAAATTAAAATTGTTTTGGATTCTTCTCTGCAACGCAAGGAATGATCTTTAAAAATATGCAAACTGTCACTTGATTTTTGTGATAGTTCATTTAGTGTGTTTGGAGACACAGTAAAAAGCCTGTAAACATGGATCTAATGCAAAAGCTACAATTTGAAGCATTAAAGTAAACATGGATTCATGACTATTTAAATGTGAATCCAAACATGTTCTTGGTATATGTATATCTGTGCTTTATTTTCAGTTTGAATGTCATTGTATATATTTTTTGACATATCTTTTTGTAATGCAGGACAAAATCTTACTGCTTTAGTTAAAAGTTATTTCGAATATACTATAAACAATTATCAGGTCTGTACCAAACCACTATCAATATTATAGGCTTTTCAATTATCTCTAGTTAGAATTTTTTTTTTTCATTTTGTTCTTTTTTTATCCTTATTATTTTTTACTTTTCCTTTTCAGTTTTCCTCACCTTGCTGCCTTTTTCTTGCTGATATACTTTCTTTTTTACATTTATATATGATTGTTGGTAATCCAAGGTCAGATGCTTGATTACAATCAATGGTTGTTATAGTCATTATTTTTATATGATAAACTTGTGTTTCAATTTTTACTAAAATAGTTCATTTTTAATTGATTAAAAAGGGTTACTTTTATATGATAGATTATGTTAAGTACTGATTATTATATGAACATAGTTAAAAGTACTTATATTTATAGTAATTATTAATGTTTATAATTTTTTAGGAGTATAATAATCGAGTGAGTTTTAGATTTTATTCCATTCTATTTTGTATTAGAAGTGATGTGATTGATGATGTATTGTATGAAATGTCATACTAATAATTTGTGCAAGGAATTAGAGTATGATTTCTAGAGAACTATGGTAAGAATAATAATTTTTTGCTTCATAGGTAGAATAATAATTTGCACTTGCCTTTTTTCCCTTAATGCCTACGAGTGTCTAACATTATGATTTGTAGACAAGTTGCTGTTTATTCTTTATAGCTATTGAGTTATAATTTATGTACTTTTGAAATACATAAATTAAATAGATTAATAAGGAGGTAACAAACAAAGATCTTTAGAAGAGTTTTGACATTACGCAAACAAAGCATAAAGTTCAGATATTAAGCTATAACATTATTTTTTAGTGGAGAGCAATGCTTAATAGGGTGTGATCCTGCTTGACTTAATGCAAGATGCTGGTTGTATTTTGTGTAGTTTATGATAATGCATGTCTTTGATGTATTAAATCATTGTTTGTTAGTGGAAAGCAATGCTCAATAGGGTGTGATCCTGCTTAACTTAATGCAAGATGCTGGTTGTATGTTGAGTAATTTATAATTATGCATGTCTTTGTGTAATGAAAATTGTTGAATGTTAGTAGAGAGCAATGCTTAATAGGGTGTGATTACAAACTCTATTTTTCATTTGTTATGGTTATCAGTAATGGAAATTCTTGAGAATCGAAGATGGATGGAGACTAGGTTGGATCATAATAGACATTTGAGACATGAGTTTATCGAAGGAGCTAATGAATTTATTGAACTTGCAACTACTCAACAAAGCTTCCAAAAGTATCAACAATTAAGGTGTCTTTGTAAGAAATGTCAATGTAGAAGGTTCCATTATGTGGATGATATCATGGTACATCTTTATGAACAATGAAAAATTATTACTACTGGACAAATCATGTTGAGAGAATACCATCAACCCCACCTACTTTGATGGAAGAATCATATTATGGTATGAATGACCGAAGGGAAGAATTCAACGAATATGAGCAAATGATCTTGGATCATGTTGGTCTCGAAATTGGTCGAGTTATGGAACAACAATATGTAGTACGACAACAAAACTTTGAAGAAGATCCAAATCCAGATGTTAAAAAATTCTATGACATGTTGGCAAGTGCACAAGCTCTGTTATGGGATAGATGCAACACTCACTCAGAATTATCAACTTTTTTAGTTACTCTAAGTTTAAAATCTGACTACAACATGTCAGAAGGATGTTTTAATCGTATGGTTCAATTTATGGGTGAAGCCATGCCAAATGGAAATAGAATGGCTTCAAATCTTTATCGTGCTAAGAAATCAGTTACGAATTTGGGATTGAGTTGTATAAAGATTGATCAACTTGCAAATATTGTCACAATGATCAATATAAATAACTTGTAGAAGAGATATTATAAAAAAAGTCCCTATTAAAAGAATGTGGTACTTTCCAATAACTCTAAGACTTCAAAGATTGTACTCATCAATGGCTACTGCATCACACATGAGATAACGCTGTGAGAATCACAGGGATCCTAGCGTGTTGTGTCATCCAACAGATGGAGAAGCTTTGAAGCATTTTAATATCATGTATCCTAAATTTGCTGAACATCCTTGAAATGCTTAAATTGGGATTATGTGCAGATGGGTTTAATCCTTTTGGACAATATGGTAAAACTTACTCATGTTGGCCAATTATTCTAACTCCATATAATCTTCCTCCTGGGATGTTGAATCAATTCTATCTATTCCTCAAAATTTGGGGGGCATGACTACTCCTACCATCACATAGCCTTCTTTAAGAGAATTATTGTCAAAGTAATGTATGAATTCATTGTTACCAGTTCTTGAAACTACAAATTCCATTGATAAGAAGATATGGCTTGCCTCAAGAGCTAAACATGAGTAAGTTAGTTTATTTATATACATATTATATCAACAATTTTTCTTTATAATTATCTAATTCTATGATATTATTATTTTTTCAATAGTTATCTACCTTCAGATGATCCTTTGAAGGTTATTTCCAAAATAATCAAGTCTAAGTTTGATAGTCCATGGCCTACTTGGACCAAGATGCCATAAGAAGTGAGGAATATGTGGTTTGAAGAGTTTAAGGTAACATATTTAAAGTCATTGTGTTATGTAAATGACTCATATATATATATATATATTATTGTATACTTTTGTTTGATTTTTTTTAATTTGTAGAAAACATACAAATGGCTCTCTCAACATAATCTTATCATTATATTCATTTTTTAGCATAAAGGCTCTGTGATTTTAAAGAACATAATGGCTAAGTTACGAAGAGGTAAAGATAAGGGCCTTTAGATCACTCCTGATGTAAAGGAAGAGCTGCACACTCATTGGGGAGGAGAAGAGTTTAAGAAGAAAAGTACTATTGCTAAACAAAATAGAGTTGTAAATGGTGGAGCATCTTTATATACCGGTGGCTTTGTATTTGCTGTTATACATCGTGATAGAATGGTAATTATTTAAATTGTCTTTTTTTTTACAATAATTTCCTTCATTGGAACTTAACACTTGAAATATTATGCAGATTGAGCAACATAAGCGAGTTTCCACAGCATTTGATATAATGGAAAAGACAAAAAAGAATAAAGTTGGAGAATAGGTCAATGACAAAGCCAAAAACATTGCAGTGTATACCTTTCTAACTATTATTTTTTTAAAATTTTAGCCTCACTTTTATTATAAATTATGACTAATAAGAGTATTAATTTTTTAGGATGAGTTTATTCGACATCGAATTGAAGCCCATGCATATGACAATGATGATCATGGTGAAGAATGTGTCTCAAGTGACCATTTTGTAGCTGCTGATAATGCAATTTTTTTAGAAGTTGTTAGAGGAAAAAAACAAGAAAGGTTATGTGTATGGGTTAGGACAATTGGGTGAAAAGTTTGTGATATCATCCTTTTCTTGTACTTAGTCTAATCCTAGTTCTAGCATTAACTATCAGCAGATCACTGACAACCTTAATGCAGAATTAGCAGCAAAGGACACACGCATTGATACTATGCAGTTTGAATTACAAAGGACCAATTCAAAACTACAGAAAACAGAGAACATTCTCCAACAAGTTGTTAAACACTTGGGAATTTCTACCAATACCCAAATAGATGATTCTCATGTTGATGCTGATGATGTTGGTTCTCCTCATGATGACATTGATCCACATTTATGATTTAGGACCCTTTTTTTTTTTTTCTATTTGTTATGTCAATGATTATACCATTCTTATAAAATGAGCTACACTTTTGTTATGGAGTGAAATATATATTGTTATGGACTGTAAGATGTATTTTACTTCTTTAGATATATTTTTTACTATGTTTGTAAAATCTGACTATTAGCAGGTTTTGTTAAATATTATATCTTATGTAAGCATGTTTTGTTATATAAATAGGTCTTGTTGAAAAAAAAATTTTAAAAAGTAAAATTACTCATTATAATTAGCCACCAAATTTAGCCATCAAATTTAGTCATCGAATTTAGCCACTAGCTTTGCGACCAATTTAGCAACCAAATATTTGATGAAATTTAGCCACCAAAATAGAAATGAAAAAGGTAGATGCAAAATTGCAACCGAATTAACTACTAAGCAGAATACAACCAATTAGCAACTATATTAGCTATCAAAATTTGGCGTTGCAATTAGCAACTGAATTTAGTGGTCACAGTTAGCAATTAAAATAGCTACCAGCTTGGTGGTGGTAAATAGCGACCGACATTTTTTGGTTGCTAAATTCAAATTTTTGCAATCGAATGCATTTTTGGTCACTAAATGTATTTGCAACCAACATATTATCGGTGGCTATTTCAGTGGCTAAAAAATTTTGCAACCAATTTTTATATTTTAGCCACCGATTTCGTCGGTTGCTAAATACAATTTTTCTTGTTGTGTTTGTAGAACAAGAACATTTCATACTTACCTCGAATGGTAGCTGTTGATATGTCTTGTAACTCACGCAAGCATTTTTCAATAGTCATTTTCCTAAATATTGCAATCCTAGAGAAGACAGTGCAGGATTCTGTGTTTTCTAGAGCCAATGGCCTTAAAAACAAGCACAGAGTGATGAGGCATGATGACTCTCCCACTCTTACTGCCAATCATAGGGTGGTTCATGTTCTTGCTATGACAAACAAAATGTCAGAGATAGAAAATATGTATTTAAAAAATTAATTTGTTTATGGTTTGGGATTCGAGGATCGGTGTTTGGTGTTAGTGACAAGAAGATGAAGTTTTGAGTATAAAAAGATGAAGATGAAAGGGAGAAGGAAGAAGAAAAGCCGTCGAAAACCAAATAAGAGATATAAGGAAGAAGACGATAAACAATAACGCATAGTACACGAGGCACAAAATGACAAAACTTTCTAATGGAGTTAGGGTCATTAACAGAAAAAGATTTGTTTGAAACTTTTTTAAAAGTTAGAAGAATAAACTGAACAAAAAAAATGTTAGAGGACGAAAGTGAATTTTACCCTAAAGTTAAAGGATGAAAAGAGTAATTTTACTTTAATCTTATTTAAAAAAATTTGCTAGTTGTCTGAATATGTGTGTTCTTTAAGATTTAGGTTTTAAATACAATTTCCACACTTGACAGAAGGGTAATATGAGAGAAAGGTTTAATAGGATTGTTGCTAATGAAGATTGAAGAATGATTTTTTTTCTAATAGTTTTGTTATACATGTTCCTATTTTGAAATCGGATTATACTAGAGTCTAGTTCAAAATGAGAAATAAGGACAATATCCATAAATGTAATAAGTCCTTTTATACCACCTAAAATTAGCTAAAATTTTACAATTGAGATTGGACAATAATTATGTATACTTATCTTTTCATAAAGATGGATCTTCAATAAAATGTTAAGTTCTTGGAGTTTACAAGCTTACCCTTTTGATTATTCATTGTATTTTAGACAAGGGGTTCTTGTTCTTAAGCTAGAGAACCTTAGAGAAAAACCTTTTAGATGTTACTCTTAAGGAGTTTGAAGTGAGAACATTGGCCAAGGAGTATGACGATGGTACTTCAATGTTTCAAATAATGTCTTTTTTTCAAATTAGAAGGAGCAAAGATTCTACACGTAATCCATCATTTATCTGGGTAAGAAAGTACCACTTATCATTCTCCAGTATCTAAGTATTATTCAAGTGTTTGTGAATTTTTTTTTTTAAGAGTTAAAATTTTGTGGTTTTCCTTGTCCCCTTAGCATACGGCTTTTTATTTAAGATAAACAAAGAATTTACTAACCTTATATATAACCGGATTGTGTGAGATTCATAATTAAAAGTATTATTTGGTGGAAGTGACTTCGATACTTTTCCATATCTTGATCCTAAAAGTGAAAGAATAGCATAGATTCATTCATCAAGGGATGAGTGCTCACAATAATTAAAAGAGAAGAAAAAATAGAAGAATTTTTTTTGTAAATATTTAAAATATATTTCAAAGATTTATTTATAAATATTAATTTTAAATAATAAAATATTAAAAAGTTAAATGATATGACAATATATGACAATAATGTTCTGTTAACTATTTTAGTCTTTATGAAAAAAAAATTAGTGATAAAAACTAAGCCCAAAAATTAACTTAATAAATTTTTTTATAAAAACTTATAAAAAAAAGTGATACATTTACAAGAATCAAAACTCTGTTCAAGTCTATTACAATTTATATATAAAATTATTTTATATATTGTTATAAAATTAATAAATCTTAAATAAATCAATTTATCAAGTTTAATATATTTTTTAAGTTCAAATTTAAGTTATTTAATTAATTAAAATTTTTATAAAAAATTAAATTTAACATGTTACTTAAGTTGATTAAATTAAGTTTGACTTTAAATAACAACTATAAATTTAGCTATAAATTTTTACAAAATTTTTTAAATTTATTTAATTAAAATAAGAATTTTATTAATTTTAGCTCTTAAAATTAAAGATAAACAATTAATAATAATAAAATTTTATTAAAAAATATTTATTATATTTTTATAACTTTAATACAATAATTATATATTTTTTTATAAATTTATTTATTTATTTATAAATATTTAAATTTAATCCTAAAAATTGAAATTAGTAAAACTTTTATAATAAATATAATTTAAATATATAATATTTATTACTCATTAAAAAACCATTCTTGATAAAGAAATAATTTTAAAATAATATTATTTTATTAAATAACTGTTTAAAAATATCATTTTAATAAATAAGTGTTAGAAATTAAGCAGCATACATTTAATGAAGCGCTGAAAATTGTAGAAAAGAAAGGATGACAGCAGTGGGTAGAGAGGAATGAGTAGTGAGTAGTGGCATCCAGCTGCCACATTGCCGTGTTACAGTTACGTGGCCTGCGTGTGCTGACATAGATGCCACGTGAGGATCATAATACCTGTAAATTGGTCTTAAGTAGGGGAAGAACAAAAATTAAGCGCACTAAACAAAATAGTAATTAATGATGGAAGAATCGCGTTTGACGAGGAAATTACTTTGAAAGTCCCATATATATCCATCTATCCTTCGCCGTTCATTCTTTCTTCCGCACACAGAACTTCACTCTCTCAATCTCAAATCTGAGAAAATTAGGGTTTTGTTGGGTCTCTCGTGAGACATGGGTGGAGGCAACGGTCAAAAGTCAAAGATGGCTCGCGAGAGAAATCTCGAGAAGCAGAAGGCTGGATCAAAGGGTCACTCTTTCTTTTCATCCAAAATTAGAAACCCCGTTTTTTAGATCTGTTTTGGCTATTCATTTTAATAATTGTTTGGTTTGTGCAGGAAGCCAACTCGAATCAAACAAGAAAGCCATGACCATCCAGGTCTAATTTCACATATTCATTTGCAGCCAAAAAATAGTTCTGTGTTTTGATCTTGGTTCCCCTTTGTTTTTTGTTTTTGTTTTTAATTTATTTGTGTCATATGTTGTGTTTACAACCCCACCTGTGAGGTGCTAAAAATTTTAATGCTTACATGCTTAGTTGACAATTTTTTATTTCTTTCCTCTAGAATATTTTCTCAAACTGAGTAGCGCCGTTGTCTTTCAATGCTGAAATTCATCAATGTTTGTTTTGTGTTCTGTTTGCTTGCTAATATATGTTAAGGAGTGTTAGCTACATCAAAGTTTATTGTGTAAATTACTTAGTGATTGATTCTTTGTTAGACAGTGTATATTCTGTTAGCAAAATGCAGTTGGTTTGATATGTTTGTTTGGTGTGGCCTATTTGTTTCTCTAGTTTGATTATTTACATATACGCGTAATGAATGATAAATGTTAAAATCTTTGTACATTTGAAGAGTTGATTATAGTGCGTGAGTGCCCTTCAGTGATTGTAGTGTTGTGATTGTAATTGCAGTGCAAGGTGTGCATGCAAACATTTATTTGCACCACATCAGAAGTGAAGTGCAGGGAGCATGCTGAAGCCAAACACCCTAAATCTGATGTCTATGCTTGTTTTCCTCATCTTAAAAAGTGACCTTGTGCATGTTGAGACATGATATCATCATGCCCTGTTCTATAACCAATCCATAGATATCTTCAATTTCTTTTATATCAAATGTGTCTGTGTGTTTGTGTCTTGGGGTTTAGGGAGAGACGAGAAAGGATAATTAGTACGTTTTTCCCTTGTTAAAGTGTGAGAAACTGTGTTGATTTTCTCTTTATTGTCAAAGTATAACTGATTAATGATCATTAGTGTCAATATTAAGCGTGTTAACATGAATTATATCAGGTGTGTGTTTGTCTCTGTCAATACTTATATAGCTTGCACAACACCGGTTGCTTTAGATCTTTGACACCACTGGATTTCTTTCTTGGCTAGTATTACTCATCAAACTCCCCGACCAACTCTAATTCTCTGGGAAAGTTGTCTCTTGTTGACTGTTAAAATTGAATTTCCTTCAGATGCTGTTTGATTAATCTCCGTCTCAAGTTCTCAAATTGAGCGTTCTCGCTTCTTCCCAACTTCTGAGCGTGTATAATCTACATTTTCATGAGATTCTGACCATTATGCTGTTATTAAGGACCGAGCTTCCTCTTCAAACCTGCAAATCTTTTTTGCTGCTTTCAGTTTTGGTCATGGACCAATTGGTAGTGAGGAAGATGATTGTGTCTTCGGAAACATGTGAACCATGATCATCTTAATGTGAATTTAAACACGCATTAATTTTATAATAAGTTAATAACTAGGAGAGATGAGGGCAAGAGTTTTGTGAAATCATGAACCATCTCCCCCTTCTTTTTCAATTATTTGACTTCAAAGAAGATATAACCAGCGAAACAGGAGTTTGACTAAAGTCTAGCGAATCCCGAAGTTGGACGTAAAAGTATAATTGAAAACAGTCATACCAAACCTCTCGTTTAGTCTCAGAAAAATATTGAACCAACACCCAATACCCAATCAGGGGATAGATAATACAAGGAAAAGACCATAATGCCTGCATGGTGGGGATTTAATGCTCCATTTCTGGCCATACGTACACAACACTGGTTTGCCTCTCTAGAGGAGTCCCCACGCCTAACCTCCATTATCAACTTGTGTACCGACAAAGAAAGAATACTGATTCAGATAGTGTCGCTCCTTTCTTTTATTCTCTCGTAAAAGAAGTGGAAAGCAAGTTAAATACACTTGGAAAATGAGAAGTTTTAAAATAAAATTAAAAAAGCTTTTATGGAATCCAAAGTGGAGCAGCTTTCTCTACTTTTAAATAGAAAAAATAAATTGTATATAATTAATTAACTGCAACAATTTTGTTGCAACCTCAATATTTCCCAATCTTTGTAACTCCCTATACCTTGTTACAATTACGAAAACAAATTGGAAATCATATAAATTTCCCATAGTTAATTGCAACAATGACGTTGTAGCCTCAATGCTTTTTTTTTGCGGAAAGGGAAATCTCACATTTTACAACACCTCAAATTGATTATATGATGCAAATTTTCTCAAAGGAAATTGGAGCCATTAGTGTTCTCACGGCAGCGTTGAAACATCATATAAACAAGCTTAATGCAATCATTGAGAGTAGAGGGTAGATTTCACAGTCTGGTCATTATCTCCATCAACAGTTTATTCCTCAAAGAATTGGAAGATTTTACACTATCTGGTTTTAGATTAATCAGAAAAACAAAAGTGGACAAATGCTATATATTTGCTTTCTTACAATGTCATGTGATCAAGCCGAATCTTCATTTCAATCCAAATAAATCAGTTTTCTTTTTGTTGTAAGCATGCAAATTAGTTTCTAAAAAAATGTTATACCCAAATTATTCATGATTTTTTTTTTCAGGAGACAAATTAGTCCTTTTATTTAAAAGAATAATGATTAACTTAACAAATTCCTTTCATAAGCCGTTAATTAATTCAGACGACATATGTAGTTTTCATCCTATAAAATAATTTTTGTAAAAGCCTGTTTTTTTCAACTAAATTGGTCCCTAAAAATTGATTGGAGTCAATTTACATATACTAGAGCCAATTTTTAAAAATTAAATTGACTAAAACAATAGGTCTTTAAAAAACTTATTTTATCAGGTAAAAAATTGATGATGTCATCTCATTTATTTAACAGGCCACATAAATAAAATAGAAGTATGTTAACAGAGAATTATTTTTTTATATATGGTTTTTATAAACTATATATATAAAATATATGATTTTTTTTAAAAAATTACGAAAATATAGTTTAAATATGTCAATAATAATTTTTAGTGTAGGTATAGAAGTTTAGAAAAACTGACAGTGTCAAAAGTCCCTAATAACAATTTTAAAAATAATAATTAAATATTAAAAATATTAAAAAGTAATAAAAGTCGTTATTGATAATTTTTGGCTAAAAATCGTAGAATTTTTGAAGAAAAATTATATTTTCATAATTTCATAAAAAAATTTATATTTTTTAAATTTTGAAAAGAAAAATCATACACACAAAAAAAAGCCCGTTAAGAGAAGGATTAATGTCAAAAAAGTTCATGTACTATTTAGTGACTTATAATTATTTTTTTAAAGAAATAAATTGGGTCTGTCAAAATTATTTAGGGACCATTTTGGGTATTCATTATTTATTTATTTATTAATAACGCAATATCCTTCCTTTCCTTGTCGAACCCCTATAGGCTATACATGAATCTTCATTTCCCATGACTGGAAAGTTTTTGCACTAAGCGCTGAAAAGGCATTTGATTGGCAGCACTGCGTCCCCTGGTTGAGAAACCCGAAGAATTCTAGCAGATGCATGTCTGTTTCTGTCATTAATTTTAACCAAAAAATATTGTCCCTTGACTATAAATCAAGGGTGTAACAAATTTGTAATAAATTATTTATTTTTAAGTTTCAATTAAACAAGATTAAAAGCTACTTAAGCAAATATATGCTTAAGTGAACTTTAATAATTTTAAACAAAAATTAGACAAAAAAAATTACCTATAAGACATGTTAACTTGCTCTAGTGAAAAAAATTTATTTAAATAAATTATAAGTTACTTAAGCGAATTACAAATATCTTAAATAAAAATTAGACATAGAGCATCATTGATTAGAAATACTCCTTCACTTAAAGCAAGTCTCAAACAACTTAAGTAAGAGAAAATTAGTTTAAGTGAAAAAAAAATAGCTTAAGTAAATTATGCGTATCTAAGCAAATTTTAGTTTGCTTAAATGAATAATGCAGAATTTTGAAAAATTATAGAGCAGGATTATATCATTTAACATAAGTAAATGCAAGCAATATATTATATACATTATATTATAAAACATAAATTACATTTACATTATTTACATGATTACATGAACATTAATCAAAAGGTAAACAAGGAACAAAATTCATTAAGAATGATCAAAGATTGAACGTGTTGTGTCATCTAAAGATTCCTAAAAAAAGAAAATTAATTAATAAAAAATATTATATAATAAAGTAAGAAAATATAACTTTATAAATTTATGTTTTATAAATTTACCGTCAATGATGTAGGAAAAATAAATTAGTTGTTAAAAATGTTAGAAGGATAATAAGATGAGGTGTTGAACAATGGACGTCATAAGGTTCAGAAGGGATTAGTTGATATTCTTAAAATATTGACAAATTAATGCACACATGATTAATAAAAATATAAAAATTGACTTATGTATTGATACATGCATTAAGTAATGTACCTCTAAATGTTAGTTTTGTGATTAACTTTTTATTTGACCATTATTTTTTTGTTTTTCTTGTAGCTCAGCTAGCTTTTGAATTGTCTATACATATTCTTCTTTATGCATGTATGGTGCTTAATACGCTTTAGTTGTGTATTTTTATTGATGACCAAAGCGGGAACATCATTATTTTGACTCTCACTATTTTGTTCTTTTAATCAAAGTTGTGTGATTTGATGAGACACCACGTTTACACATTCATCAAGTGAAAGTATTTTTCTAAACTAGATACTTCAAATGTGAGTCTAACCATTTTAGAAGCTAGTTGTCGGTACATCGTGTATTGAAAAATTTATGATCACCTCAACCTTTATTTCTTTGACAATGTGTATAATTTCAGGACGAAATTTTCTTATCCATCTTTTAATGATGTATTTTTAAACAATCTTGACATCATTTGCTTTAAAAACTTTCAATGCATAAGAACAAAGTATGTCAAATGATTCAAATTTTATATAATTGCAACATATAGATTTTGAAGCATGATCAAATAATACTTTTGATGGCTTGTCTTTGTTGATTGTAGTATTGACATATTCAAACAAAGGGAGAATTCATTCCTTTTTGACAAAAAATGAAACTCTTGTTGGTATAGGTTAAAAATAGCATGTGTGTAAATTTTGTCCATTTGTTTTAGTATGAGAGACATCTCATATCTTAACATTACTAACTTATGATGAGACTCCTACTCACAAATTAGCTCATTGTAACATTTGTCTTAAATCACACGTTCAAAATATGTAAAGAATTATTTTATGTCACACCAGGCTTCATACAAATCTTAAAATCTAAATTTAATCTTTTACTTAGTTGAGTACTCCTCATCCCAAGTATGAACACTTCCTTCATGTAACACAATGCCAATTTTTTCTTTATTGCATATATTGATTTCATCTAATTGTTGTCGGCAACATTGTATTCGTAAAAAATGTTGGTCTAAACTTGCTAAAACTTAAATCAAAGCCATACATGGGTCTTTTGAAATCTTTTAAGAAATGACTTCCACATTTTATCAAATTACTAAGGTGTTTTATTTCATTTTACATCAAATGCCATGTGCATAAAACATGATGTGTCAAAGGCATGACTTCCACGAAGGCCTTCACCATTGCTTGATCTTGGTCAGTAAATATTGTTATTGGTTTTTTTAATTGTATGCTTATAAGAATGTGTCAAACAATTATTTAAATGAATTAGTTGTCTCATCATAAATCAAAGTTGTACCAAAGATCATTGCACCCTAAAATAGTTTAAACCTAAGAATAGTACAAGAGGCATATTTGTGCGATTGGTGTGATATGTTGTGTCCAAGGAAATAACTTCACTAAAACGTGTAATTTAAAGACATCTTTACATGAGCACAAAATACAATTGTTATTTGCTCATTCACATCTATTTGGTATACATGAAATAATAATGAATTATCTAATAATTATCACTAAAAATATTGTATTAGATAACAAATTTCTCCATATCTTTTTTTTAGATAATTTTTTGTATCCAAACTAGTTTAACCCACATTAGCTCTATGACTGTTAAGTGTATTAGCAAGTTGATATGATAACTTCTAATGTAGTCCATAACTTTTAGCCATATCAATCTCATATACTTAAACTGAGGTTATCTTATGATGCAAAGTAAGCATGTGTGTTTTCTCCTCAGCTTGTAATGAGTGATTACGTTCTTCTACAAACTCATGAATAACAAATTTTTTGTCCTTCCTAAAGACACTCCAATTCTTATATAATAATTAGTTCTAGTCTTAGCTGTATGTTTTGTAACTTGTGAATCTTTTTTATCTCCTTTTCAAAACTCCTCTTTACAACAAACATATTTACATGAACTATAGCACTATCTTCCTTTTACTTATTCAAATATTGCTTTCTAATGTCAAAACCTACCCTCCTGCCATATTTAATCCAAACTCCCATGTTTCATCTACACTTTCAAAGTTCAACCTAATTTTTGGCTATCATTCTGCAAAATTTGTTGTCATATTTTCTAATAAAAATGAAAAGGAATACTTTTACATTTTAACCTAACTTTTGTTCAATCAACTTATGAACAAACAAAAGAAATATTTTTAAATGGAAATGCAAATCTAACATCATTAAGTTGTGGTTGTTGGTGTATGAGAGAAAATTGTTTGTTGTAAGTATGAAAAATAGCCTCCAATATGGTGTTTAAAGATGATGTTCTGATCCCTCTACCTCTAAGATGCTTTTCTTTAGAGAAATAATTTTCATCAAATACTTATTGGAGTATACATCAAATCTACGCATTTTTCGTGAAAAAAAGACAAAAAAGTAGCTTAAGCAAATTGAGATTATTTAAGCCAGCAATACTCACTTAAGCTAATCTTTCCAACTTAAGCAAATATAATTCACTTAAGCGCATTTAATGGCTTAAGCATTTTTTATTTGCTTAAGCGAGTTTGGTGACCTTCTAAATTCTAATTCACTCAAGCAAGATGTTATTCACTTAAGTGAATGATATTCGCTTAAAATATTTTTTTCATGACAGTGCATTAAGTGCCAAATTTTAAAAATTGATCAATTACTCTTTCACATTCCATATATTGAAAATTTATGTTTCTTTTTATTCCCTACTATTTGCATGCGTTACTTGCATCTAAAATGTCCATTCCTTTCCAACTCTTCTCAACAATCCTTCTTCAAGTATGTCCTCCTTCATCTAAAATGCATTTGTGCTTTCTAGTACTATGTGGGTTATAGGTTTATTGAACTAGTTAGACATTGTGGTTTAATAGTTAGGGTTTTAGGTTTTTTTTTTCAAACTTGTTAGGGTTTAGGCATTTAATGGTTATGGTTTGGGGTTTTAATGTATTTGTGTGAGGCAAGTGCATCCTAAATGTGAATGTAGTGATTTTTGCATTTATGTAACAATTAAATTTGCTTAAGTCAAAGAATTTCACTTAAGCGAAAATGTTGGGTTGAAGTGAATTTGGTGTGCTTAAGTGAATTTGCTTGGGTTGAGTGAATTGGTTAAGATTATGCAATTTTAATTGGCTTAAGCAAATTTTTCAAAGTTTTTGATGCATTTTACTTAAGCTTATTATTGTGATTTTGCAAAAATAGTAACAAACAAGTCTATTTTCCAAAGGAAGAGGCAACGTCCAGAAGTGGAGTCTAGCTCAAAAGAACTAAAGGACATACTCAAAAACAGATTCCTTTTACACAAACAACAACCCAATCTCACTCCCAGTGTTGGTTTTGACAGAATCAAGTTAAGGACCTGTGCCAAATATGGAAAATATCTTGAATTAAAGTCAAGGGAATTGTTGCTAGAACCAAATGTGTAATTAGAAGAAAGAAAATTCACAGAATTCATAAATGAACTTAACAAGAGGAAATGAAACTTCTTGGCAAACTTCCTTAAGAAGATTGATGAAGAAATTGTCAAAGAATTCTATGTCAATGGATGACCCTTGTAATCAAGAAAGATGGAGAAGTCTTGATTTTGTAGGTGACCAGTCTCGTAATAGGGATGCAATCAACACATTATTGAGAAATCCCTTACCTTGCAAGAAGGAAAGTTATGCCACTACTAATAGAGAAAAAAGGCGTGTTACTAGATTTTTAGATAAGAATGTAGCTGAGAGATTATGGATTCCAAACAAACCATATGAGGCAAATAATCGAGAATATCATGATTTCAAACCTATACATGATGATGTTATTGGATAAGAACCATGATTTTAATTTTTCTTTGTTTCATTTCCAATTTAGTTTCACAATATATTTTGTTTCAAGAATATCTCATTTATACAACTTGATTATTGATTTTCTATATAATATATAATACAAATATCTCACTTTCTTTTAAAATTTGTTGTATTTACTTATGTTTTCTATTATTTGCAATAACATTTATTTTTAAAATTTTGCTCAAGTTGGATGATGTAATTTTGCTTTGTGTTTTTTCAAAATTCTGCATTATTAATTTAAGCAAATTAAAATTTGATTAAGTTATTTTTCTTTTGCTTAAGTTAATTTACTCTTGCTTAACTATTTAAGACTCACTTAAGTGAAGAAGTATCCTTGAAAAATGATATTCCTTGTTTAATTTTTCTTAAAATATTTGTAATTTGCTTAAGCAATTCATGATTTGCTTAAGTGAAAAGTGAAAAAAATTTCACTTAAGTGAATTGATATGTCTAATAGATAGTATTATTTGTCTAATTTTTACTTAAACAGGTATTTGTTTAAGAGATTTAACATCGTCGCTTAAGAAAAAAAAATTGAACATCCAGTTCCTGCATAAATTAGAAAGAGTTTAAATTTTATTTTTTTTTTGGATTGACCTATTTTAGCTATGAATGAGTCAATGATGGTTGATTCAATTGTCAAAATGAACATAGTCTATAAAGATTAACATGTGTGTGAAGGGATATTTTTAAAATTTTAGAAAATTAAAAATAAAAAGAATTTGATTTCATGCATTTTAAATTTTTTTCATTTACAAAACAATTGTTTGGATGATTATTTATAAAATAAAACTTATCGAACAAGTAGGAAATAAACCTGATGTAATGCAATTTACTTTAGAGATCTTGATATTGTGATATTATTATTATTATTCAGGTTTGTGAAATTGTAATTCACAGGATAATATCTCTTTTAACTTTTACTGGTTGTAGCTTGCTTGGCTAGAGAAGAGAATTACAATGACAATAGCTTATTAACATTTATGGTAAAGAGATGTAGTGTTGAAATAGCAGCAGGAAATAGAAGATTAGTGGGAAAAAGAGTATGGAAAGATTAAGAGAAAATTTTAAAAAACTAACAGTAGAATTTCGAATTCATTCTTAGTAGTGGTGAAAAATATTCATTTAAAATGCTCAGAATTTCAAAACTACTTTCTTTGATACTCAAACAAAATATTTGATACAAAATCACTTTAAATCATCTTAAAAAATAAATTACCTCAAAATTATTCATCCTAATACTAGAGGAATCTTGACACACTCTTTTCAACACTCTTTGTTATTAGTTTATTTTTAAAAAAGTTAAAATAATTTTTAAAACATTAGCAGGAAGTACTTTAATCATTAAAAAAGAAAACTGTATTTCAAAGAGTATGTTGAAGATTATCAGCCTCAATCTTTGTTGGTAGTCATTTATTGTAGGATATCTTTCGTCACTGTAACCGGAAACTTCTGTTGAAATCTGTGGCATATAAACAAAAAAAAAAAAAAATTCAATGGTGACGTTGATATAAAGTCAAAATGTTCTGCACATTGTCAAAATGGCATTTAACCGGCCTCATCGTATAGAGTTCTAAACGTTCGGATCAATCAATACCCTGACGCCCTGCCCAATGATATAACGAAGCAAATACCTGCAACGACAGTAACGCCTACGAAACATGAAGCGGAAGATCATGAACTTGACTTGACCATTCACTTCTCTTAAAACCTAATACCCTATTATGAAGCACATGCCAAAGTCACCTTCACCCAAGAAGAGTTCCCAAAACCATCACAGACTGCAAACAAATTAAGCGACGGAATACATCTTTACGAAGAGGACGAATCACGAGTCAATGACATATTCAACACGAGTTTGGTAGAGGGCAACAATTCTTGGATATTGAAATTAACTTATTTCGTTTTTAAAACAGTTCATATAAAAAATATTTTAAGTTTTTAAAAGATCGATTTTTTAACTAAACATTAATCAAAACTAACATGCGCCTAGTTATCACAGATTATAATCACAACTTTTAAGATAAATTTTGAATTTTCAACAACAGACTGACAAATTATTCGACGGGAACACGATATTGTTACATTCCATAAGAAAACTAATCAACTATAATTAACAGAAGGCAACCATGCCACATGTTAGGGTATTAAAAAACAATCCCACATATATGAACTCAGGTTTATGGATCCACAAAGGAAGTTACTGTGTCCTCATTCTGCTACTTTCAGCTGCCCTCACTTGGGAGAAATATGGATGTGCCTACGGGATATACATCAAGAGAAAAAAAATTGTCAAATCGAAAGATCATAAGATGTAAATTAAGGAACTTATACAACAAAAGGAAAGGACCATGTTACAGTACATAATGAGTACTTTATTATTACCATTGCTTCTCTTGCCGTTAGCCTGTCTTGGTGATCATATCGAAGGAGCTTATCAAGAAAATCAATTGCCTGCGTGTCCAATATATTAAAGTAATCAATTCATAATAAAGAATCGTTAAATTATACTACAAACTAATTGCTTAGGTCCAAATCCGATTCTGGAACAAGAAATTCATTACCTCTGGAGACACAAGATGCTGATTATCTGCATTGATAAATTTAGACCATGGCTTGCGACTGTGCCTGCAAAAAGCAATAGCATAGCATAATAAAAGATGCAGGAAAACTACATCTATCATGAGGACATAAAATCAAAATAAAAGCAGTAAATTACTAAGAGAGATCAGAAATGGTACCGTACTGAATTGCCATGGAAGCTATTGTTACAAAAAGTTTTCACTAAACCAAATTTGCTATCAAAGATGCAGAAAAATAAATGAAGGATGATACCTCCCAACTAATGCATCAAGTTGAGGATCAAGTTCTAGATGATACTTATTCAGATACGCATTCAGTTCATCAGTCCCAAGCACCTGCAGATGACATACAAATTATGAAAAGAAAATGAGACCTCCAGATCTAGAAAGAGGCAACTCTAAGAAAAATTGTAGCAGAGGGTAACTCATCTAGAATTAAATATTTTAGCATGCAAAACAACAGGAAAAATTTAGGTACACTTAATTATCCACATTTAGAAAAAAAGAAGATAAGATTTATGGACAGAGGCTAAGACATGACATCAGCTTGCACAGCATCAACTTGATAATTTTGTAGTTTTTATGCTTTACTAACCACCATGAATGTTACCTTGGCTATTTTGACAAGCTGATCATGGTTGTCGTGGCCATAAAAGAAAGGTTCCTTGCGAAATATCTACATGAAGTAAAATGTTCATAACCCAGAATTACACAATTTTGCATGTGGATTCAGAATTAGACTTCATATAAAATAACACTGAGGGTATGCCACATATAACCAGTACGTGGTAGCCTATAGCTATAATTCTCACCATTCCAGCAAACATGCAGCCAAGACTCCACATGTCTAATGAGTAGTCATAGTCTTGCAAATCAACTAGAAGTTCAGGGCCCTTAAAGTATCTGAGAAATAAAAGCATAGAACATGACATGTTTTTGGTAGTCATTCAAAACTTCCAAAGCTGATTCTCAGAGCAATATCATAGAAGTCCAGGAAAAATTATGACCATTTTTCTGTTTCCAGGTTATGACTAACTAACAAAAATAAGCAAATTAAAATGGGGATTGCAGCAGTAAATTAATAGTGGCCCGGAAAGAAGCTGAAAATGTTTATGATTATAAACCAAGTGGAAGACAAGGGACTTCAAACATACTACTAAGAGTTGAAAGAAGTTTATGTGACCAAACAAATGAACTTGAGTATGTTTCAGCTGCAAAAGACAGAAAAGAGGGAGACTAGTTGGGATAAAAAAAGAAAACCTCTAAAATTAGCATCAAAACATCAGTTCATGCAGCCCTGGTCAAGAATTCTTGGAGCCTCATTGCTTCTTGCTTATTCCTTCTCCCAAACAGCCCTCACACATGGCAACAAATGACTAATTTGTGTTTTTAATATCTTCAGCTAAGCCTAAGACACTCAAATATCTCTTTGAATTGTTTAGTGGGAACTGTGATTGCATGAGGAAATTGGGTTCATTTAACAAAAATCTAAAAAATGTGGTCACTTGGGTACTTAGCACATTGGACATTGACCTTCTGCATCATTAAGGTCAAACTGTTTCAATAATGAAAAATATGCATGGTTGGGGAAAAAGTAGCATATTATAAGCTTCCAAAAGATTCTAATGGTTTTGATAATTTAACCATGTAAGATTAAACAAAAATTGTAGCTGAAAATATAATAGATTGACAAACATTTTGAGAGTGCCTTACAAGAAACTATAAACAAAAAGCCTAAGGAATTGAAAATCTTTCCATAATTAAATAGGTGATTTATTCAAATGCAAGCTGAACTAACATTGGAACTTGAAAGTCATATTTATCTAGCATAAATTGGTTGAAGCCATATACTTTAACCTTTGTGCAAGTCCTATGAGCCACTGTTGGGTCTAGGCCAATTGGGTCTCCACTCAAAGACATATCAAAGGAGAAAGGGTAACTGACTAACAGGAGGTGGGGGGGGGGGGGGGGGGGGGGAATATAAGGAGAATGAATAGATGACAAAAGGGGGATTTGGCTGGGAGGTCATTTTGGTGGTGGTTGATGCAGTGGGAGGGTCTTTAGTTAGTTGCTGTATTCTGTTTTCCATTGTTATAGTTCCTTGGCTCTGTTTTTCTATTATAGCAGCTTGTAATTCCAGGGATACTCCCTGTGTGAGCCCTTTAATTTCAATCGAATACTCAGTTCCTAACAAGTTGGTATCAGAGCTCCCGACCCTGGGAGCGCCTGATGGTAACGACACGCATGGAGAATCGGTTGGAGAGTGTGGAACGTCGGTTGGAGGGTATGCAAGCTTCCATCCAAGAGGAACTCCGGAAGCAAATGGATGAGATGCTAACGATGATGACCACGAGGTTTGAGATGGCACTGCAGGTTGTTCGAGCGGAGAGGGAAGGAAACAATAACAACCAAGACGGGAGCAATGGAGAAGGAGGCGCATGGAGAAGAGAGGAGAGAGTAAGGCGGGTTGAAGTACCTTATTTTGTTGGAGAGGACCCTTATGGGTGGGTGTACCGGGTCAAGAGATACTTTGAGATCAATGGCATACCAGAGGCGGAGAAGGTGGATACGGCGGTGGTTTGCCTAGAAGGGAAAGCGCTTAACTGGAATCAATGGTGGGAGCCACGGGTTCCAACATCTACCTGGCCCGTTTTCCGGCAAGCGCTATTGGGTCGATTCCGATCATCGGCGTCAGAAAATCCTTACGAGGCATTGATGGGGCTAAGGCAGAGAGGGACTGTGGTTGAGTATAGGGAGCAGTTCGAGCTGTACTCGGCTCCACTGCGTTTTGCCGATGAAGAGTTCATGATAGGTGCGTTCCTCAACGGTCTCGGGAGGAGATCAAGGCGGAAGTGAGATTAAGGGATTCCGGCGACCTGAGCTCCGTCATGGAGTTCGCACAAAAGGTTGAAGAAAAGAATAGGACATTGGGTCTCTCTTATGGGTCAACAGGAAGAGCTGGTGGGTCAATGGGTATTAAAACAAATTGGGCCTTAAAAGATGGAGCCCAAGACACGACTAAAAGGAGTTGGGCTGGCAGAATTGAACCAGCTCCAATAGCTGGGTTAAGAAACCCAAACCAGCAAGGGAACCCTATCCAATTTAACGCAAACCCGACCCAAGGAACCAGAAATAATTCACATGACTCGTTCGCAGCTGGTTCGAGCAGAAGGGGTCTAGGGTTCAAGAGACTTACTGAAGAGGAGGAGAGCAAAAAGCGAAGGCGAGAACTGTGTTTTCGTTGCGACGAGCGATTCTCACCTGGCCATATATGCCGCAATAAACAACTCCACATAATTCTGTTGGGAGAAAACGAGGAGGACCAAGGGGAGATTTCCATGGAGGACAGCAACGAAGAGGAGCTGAATCTCCAGTTGAACGCGAGTAGCATAGCGGGAATGACTTCCAAAAACTCTTTGAAGCTATGGGGGACAATTCTGGGTAAGAAAGTCATAGTAATGGTCGATTCCGGTGCGTCCCATAACTTTTTGTCCTCGGGGCTGGTGGAGGAGCTGAAAATATAAACCGAGGCTACAAAGAGCTATTTTGTGGAAGTAGGAGATGGCAAGAGGCTGGGAAGTCAGGGAGTTTGTCAGGGGGTTATTCTAGAACTGCCGAATATCCAAATAATCCAGGATTTTTTTCTATTTGATTTGGTGGGTGTTGACGTGGTTTTGGGGTATGAATGGCTGAAAAGCTTGGGAAAATTCAGTGTTGACTTGCGGCAGCACTTGATTGAAGTGCATCAGGATGAAAGAATCATAGAGATCAAGGGGGACGTGGGGTTGTCAAGAACTGTGGCCTCACTCAAGGCCATAAGAAAGGAGTTAAGGGGCGAAGCAAAGGCTTACTACGTTGAATTGGGCATGATGGCAGTGGGCTGCACTGAAGTGCCCACTCCGATTTCAGATAGTGCACCTGAGGCTTTGAGGGAGTTATTAAGGGAGTTCGAAGAATTGTTCAAGGAAGGAACTTCCCTCCCACCTGCGAGGGAATATGATCATGCCATAGTCTTGAAGGAAGGAGCTACAATTCCTAATATTCGGCCTTATCGACATCCGCATCATCACAAGGAGGAAATTGAAAAATTTGTGAAGGACATGCTTGCAGTAGGAATGATCAGGCCGAGCACTAGTCCCTACTCTAGTCCTCTGATTCTAGTGAAAAAGAAAGATGGGAGTTGGCGTTTTTGCGTGGACTATCGTGCTCTCAATAACATCACTATTCCTAACAAATTCCCAATCCCAGTCATTGAGGAGCTTTTGGATGAGTTAGGAGGGGCAGCCATCTTTTCCAAACTGGACTTGAAATCCGGCTACCATCAAATACGTATGAGACCAGAGGATATTCCCAAAACTGCGTTCCGGACACATGAGGGGCACTACGAGTATGTAGTAATGCCCTTCGGCCTAACCAATGCTCCTTCAACCTTCCAAGCATTGATGAATAAGGTTTTTAAGCCGTATTTACACAAATTTGTGTTAGTGTTTTTTGATGACATTCTAGTTTATAGCGCAGATTATGCCTCGCACATTGGTCATTTGCGCTTAGTTCTTCAACAACTGAGAAGTCAGGAATTGTGGGTTAATAGTAAGAAGTGCAGCTTTGGAGAATCCTAGTTAGAATATTTGGGACATGTAATCTCCTCCACTGGAATCTCTGCTGATCCCGCCAAGGTCTCTGCCATGACTCAGTGGCCTGAACCTAAAGACATTCGAAGTTTGAGGGGCTTTTTGGGCCTAACGGGGTACTATCGCCGATTCGTACGCAACTATGGAATTATTGCAAGACCCCTAACACAATTACTAAAGAAAAACAGTTTCAAATGGTCAAGAGAAGCACAAGCGGCATTTGAAAAGCTCAAAAGGGAAATGGAGGTGTTGCCTACCTTAGCAATGCCGAATTTTGAATTACCATTTGTGGTTGAAACGGATGCCTCAGGACATGGTTTAGGTGCAGTCCTAATGCAACAAGGCCGACCCTTAGCCTTTATTAGTCAAGCTCTATCGGACCGAAACAAGGTGAAATCGGTGTATGAACGAGAATTAATGGCAATCGTGTTTGCTGTCCAGAAGTGGCGGCAATACTTGCTGGGTCATTGCTTCATTATTCGGACCGATCAAAAGAGTCTCAAGTTTTTATTGGAGCAACGTGTGTTGGTGGGAGAGCAGCTGAAATGGGTGGCCAAATTAATGGGCTTTGACTTCGAAATTCAGTACAAACCGGGGCTGGAGAACAAGGCAGCTGATGCGTTGTCCGAGTCATGACTTGTAAAGCCATATCCATGATAACCAACTCTGATTTAGCAGAATTGGCTGAGGAAGTTATGAGAGATGAGCAATTAAGGGAAATCATGCAGCAGATAGTGACAAATCCTATTTCCCATCCTCATTATTCTGTCTCGTTAGGGTGTTTATGGTATAAGCAAAGGCTGGTTCTGCCTAAGAATTCTACCCGAATCCCACTGTTGTTAGAATTCCATGCTTCTCCCTGGGGTGGTCATTCGGGAGTAACAAGGACCTATAAGCAGTTAGCTATGATATTCTGTTGGGCTGGGATGAAACAAGATGTAGAAAGGTTTGTAGCTGAATGTCAAGTGTGCCAAAAGAATAAGCATGAGACGCTAAAGCCAGCAGGGCTCCTACAACCTCTGCCAATTCCAGAGCATGTATGGGAAGACATTACAATGGATTTTATTGGGGGATTACCCAAGACCAGGACAGCAGACAGCATCATGGTGGTAGTGGACAGGTTGAGCAAATATGCTCATTTCATTCCTTTACTTCATCCCTATTCCTCTAAGGACGTAGCTGCTGTGTTTGTGAGGGAGGTTGTGCGTTTACATGGATTCCCCAGCTCCATTGGGTCCGACAAGGACAGAATTTTTATTAGTTCATTTTGGAAGGAGCTTTTTCATCTCTCGGGAACAAGGCTAAAACTCAGCTCCGCATACCATCCCCAAACGGATGGCCAAACCGAAGTGACAAATCGCACCATTGAGGCTTACTTGAGGTGTTTTGTTAATGATCACCCTGGTCAATGGGTGAAGTGGCTACCATGGGGGGAGTTTTGGTTTAATTCCTCTTTCAATGCATCCATCAAAATGACCCCCTTTAAGGCACTATATGGGCGAGACCCTTCTCTGATTATTCCCTACTGCAAAGATAGTACAATTGTGGCTGAAGTAGACCATTTACTACAAAACTGGGACAGTATCATAGACGAGCTCAAACAACACTTAATTAATGCTCAGCTGAGGATGAAGGAGCAGGCTGATAGGGGACGCCGAGAGGTGGAATTTTAGATTGGGGATATGGTTTATCTGAAGGCTCGTCCTTACAAATTAAAGACATTGGCCAAAAAGATCAATGAGAAGCTAAATCCAAGGTTTTATGGTCCATTTCGAGTGGAAGAAAGAATAGGAGCTGTTGCCTACAGATTGTTGCTGCCAGAATCAGCGCGTCTGCACCCCATTTTTCATGTGTCACAGCTCAAGAAGGCCCCTCCTACCAGTCAAGCTAGCCAAGCTTTGCCACCGTTTTTGACTGAGGAGCTGGAACTGCAAGTGGAGCCAGAAGAGGTGCTGGACGCACGCAAATTGTTGAATGGACACTGAGAGGTCCTAATTAAATGGAGGAGTTTACCTAAGGAAGAAAGCACTTGGGAGGAGGTTGATATGCTTCAAGCTGTATTTCTCCATTTCAACCTTGAGGACAAGGTTTGCCTTGATGTAGGGGGTATTGTTGGGTCTAGGCCAATTGGCCCTCCACTCAAGACATATCAAAGGAGAAAGGGTAAAATGGGAAGGGTGGATCAAGAAGCCGTTATGCGAGATTCTAACTGACTAACAAAATTAGCATAGGTGGCAAGGGAGGTGCGGGGGGGGGAATGTAAGGAGAATGAATAGATGACAAAAGGGGGATTTGGCTGGGAGGTCATTTTGGTGGTGGTTGATGCAGTGGGAGGGTCTTTAGTTAATTGCTGTATTCTGTTTTCCATTGTTATAGTTCCTTGGCTCTGTTTTTCTATTATAGCAGCTTGTAATTCCAGGGATACTCCCTGTGTGAGCCCTTTAATTTCAATAGAATACTCAGTTCCTAACAGCCACAATATTTATTAGCAATATATTATTGGAGTGTGGAGACCGCATCTAAATGAGATAAGAAAGAAATCACTTCTAGACCTGTATTTCAGTTAAGAAAATTATATTGGAGTTAAATTTTGTATTATTGACGCACTGTTTGTTTGTGTTTCCACATTTTCAGATAGTTGTTTGAGCATATACCAATACTTGGCATGAACAAATTCAACAACCTGCTCGTAATGAAAAAGTGATTTTTAAATGAGCTAATAATGCCTTACTAACTTTGATTTATGTACTCAGCGTCATCTGTTCTATATACATCTTTCTTTTATTTTACTTTAGGAATAGAGTTGGGACCATGGTCAATTGGTCAGATAACATTTACCTTGAAGCCACACGGACATTATATTCCTTTCCAGGATGATAAAATTCAGCAAGACCCCAATCTATCAAGCGAAGTTTCCGTAGTTCATGATCTATCATAACATTATGAGGCTTGACGTCTCTATGCATGATGCCTTGAGAATGGCAGTAATCTAAGGCCTGCAATTCAGAACTAAAGCATTCATGCAACAAGAAAATATCTCCAGCACATATTTGTGCAAATGTGAAGCAAAATCCTACACACATGAACCAGATGCAGAATTGATATAAAGCCTCACCCAAGACAGAAATACTCCAATTGTTTTAAAGGAGAAACATATTCATCAGTCCAGGTATAATACCATAATATATGGAAGGATCACATTACCTTAAGAAGCTCATATATGTAGTAGCGTATGTCATAATCAGTCAAGGTTGGATACAAAACTTTAAAATCTGTACTGTTGACATACTCAAATATTAAGCTAGGAGTTTTAGAGTGTTGATCTCTGACAATATCAAGAAGTTTGACAACATTTGGGCCCCCACAAAGGTTCTGAAGTATTTTTATCTCTCTTTTAATCTGCAAAATATGTTGAAAATGTCAGAAGGTAAGATAAAAATCTCAGAAGAACTGAAAGATATAGTACATGAAGCACTGTATAACTAAAAATTTTTATAAAAATGAAAAATTAAATTTAACAAAGGACTTCAACAATTTAGTGTATTGAGAAAAAAAAAATAGAGGATTTCTATCTAGCATTATCCTAGAGCAATTAGATGGAAAAAGAACGGGTAGAGTGTGATGGGCTTTAATTATTTTTCAAGTCATCAATTTATATTCATTTTTTATTCTAATCCTAATATAGAATAGCCAGTTTAGATCATATCGGTTTTTCAAAAAATAGATATATATTACTGAGTCTAAAGATTTGAGGATCCCTTCTTACTTCCTACTCAAAAAATTGGAATCAAAGTTGTATTTGTTCGTGTCCTAAATGATCACATCACAAGTTGGAATTGTGGTTTTGCTAGCAATTCCACTAAACCCAAAAATAGGATTTGCAGAATCAATTCACTGCAGAGTATCAGAACCACACCATGTCCTGCTCATGATGTTGAAACTGTTTCTTTTTTTCAGTTAGCATGTGTCAAAAGAAAAGTTCATTCATGCTTCAAGCTCACCTCCAATATTTTAGGGGCATCCCCTTCTCATACAAAACCATAACTTCCACAGATCTTTCTTTTATAAGTATAGCCTAATATGATGTATCATAACCATGTTATATAATGGTAATGAATAACGATGTTGCTAATCATGCTATATGCCTACATTTATATGTAGATAGAAGATTTATGCCAGATATTGATATTCTTCGATATCTTCATGTTAAAAAGATAACTATATTATGTCTTATTAGTTATTATTATGAATTTCAAGTCCTTTTTTTTAAGGTGGAAGCAATTGTTGCACAACTGTGATAGGGATATTGTACAGGTTGGTCCAGTTATTATCCAATTGCTCACAAGAAAATTGTGAGTATATGAGAAACGTGTTTAAATTCTTTTTGTGCAGAAAATTTTAGGAGCACAATTCTGACAAAGCACCCCTGACTAGCTTTATTCATAGTCTCCATGTCCCAAAGGAAGGGTCAAAAGCAACATCAATGTAAAAACAAAAGGCTACCTTCTTTTTCTTGACAGGCTTGAGAATCTTGATTATACAGCGCTCATTGCTATTAACATTTATGCCTTCAAAAACCTCACTATACTTACCCCTTCCCACTTTTCGCACAACCTCATAGTCATCTTGATCACTGAAACGAACACACAGACATTCATAAATAATATTAATGGGGTGAAAAATGAAAAGTGCCGGGGGGGGGGATTCTAGAGTGTTTTGGCATTAGCCTGATGACAATTAGACATAATACATTTCACACAGAGAACAAATGCCATCAATTAACTTCAAATCAGAAGGCAATTTTCTATAGTAGATCATATTCTCTGCGTTCATACAGAGCATGGGAAAGAGATCCAATTTAGAAGATATAATTATAACAGAAATTGCAAAATCCAATCCCTCGTTAGCTGTTGACACGAAAACCAGAAAAGAAATGCGACATAAAATTGTTGAACCCTAGGAATTCTATACGGAGGACGAATAAAACGACAATACAGCACCTAAGAAACTAAGCGCATAAACTCAGTTCGTAACCTAAAATCCCCTTCATTGCGTATTGTAATCGGTAACGAAATCAAAGAACAAAAAGGTCGCAAAACAAAATAGGACGATAAATCTACAAAAGAACAACAAACATATAAATTAGGTTTGGGAACGTTACCCCCATTGAACGGTGAGAGATTCGTAGTCCCAATACTCTTTGGGGCGAAGAACATTGACGTCAGTGTAGACACGCGCCTTCGACATGCCTTGGCGAGTGGAACCCGAGATCTGGGCTTTATGGCTATTGTGAACGATAGTGGTTGAGTTAGTTTCGATGGGGTGGGTGGGGATGCGCACGCTAGGAGGTTGCGCAACCGGCGCACGAAAGGCGACAAGGGTGCACACTAGGAAGAAGCGGAGGAGAAGTGTTCTTGCTTCGTGCGCATATTTAATGCGTGTGTAGCGATAATTACACATACTTTTTACATTATCTTTTTTTTTTCTATATATACATAAGTCAAAAGAATAATACTCCCCACGAGTGTAGAGTAACTTTTTATGGAATGCTTTGAGGTTAGAGAATCATTTTCCCTCTTCTACTATCATCATCCTCTCTGCTTCCACTCTTCGCAACAACAAACACATTAGGGTCTCGGTTGAACCGTTTTGGTGAGTAAAATATAGTTATCCCAATTACCATTGAGTGGGACATTCTTGTCTATGACTCTTGGACCAAAGTGAGGTTGTTTTGTTAGAAATTTATGTTTCTTTGGAGCAATATGTCAATTGAATCAGAATATAGCGCGTAACAGGAATTATATTTGTACAGCCGTATAATGTCTAAAAAAATTACTATTAATCATATTAATTTTGAATGAAAATTAAAATCATCGAGTTCAGCTGATTCGCACGTGTATAACATGCTTTTGTAGCATTCTTGTGAGTACATGACAATTATTAGCGAGTGCATAATACGAATTGAATACAAACTACTAAACTAATTCTCAGGTGACTAAGTTACCGCCTCTTTTTGGATGTAACCTACATACTGTGCCCGTTTTGGGTAGAATAGACAAGTTTCTAATCGTCAAATTAAGCTTGGCATTTGGCAATGGATCAGGACACCCTCCATAACTTTAAAATAATGTCGAACTCGGGTTGTTAATGTATTAAAAACTCTACCCTAATCACCATGTTTTTAAATATCTTTAAAATATTTACAATAACAAGTTTCAATCTTCGAATTAATCTACGATTTAATATTTTTCCTAAAAATTAAAAGACATATAACATATTCAAGATAATTACTAAAGTAGTAAATACTATTTGATATGAATAAACATTATTGGTAACTAAACTAAGCAAGATGCAAATTTAGAATAGGATTACATCTAATACAGCTAGATCGATCTGCCTCTATGATGGGTTCAAGAGATATCATACCTGCATGATAGATTAGGATTTCAAGCCTTTCTCAAACGTGGCTGGGAGAGCTTCCATATATTCTCCCATATTTTTTTAAAAAATAATTCTTCTACTAATCATGTATTAAATAAAAAAGTACATGCATTTATTACTTTAAAAATGTAAAATAGTTTTAATACTTTTTTCATTTAGTAATTATGAAAATGTGTAAATATTAAAAAGAAAATGCTAACTTCAGTCATTGAAGCTAAAAATGAATAAATAAAAGTGATAAAATTTATTTAAAAAATTATTTATTATCTTAAAAATATAGAAGTGCAATAAACGTTATATCCTTCAATAAAAATATACTATTTATATATACTTAAACCCAAGTGATGTTAACAAAGTAATATTATAAATTAGGATTTAGAATTATTCAGAGAATAAATCAGGGCTGGAAAGAAAAGTTGTTTTTGGAATTGATAAACAGTTGCCATTAAGTGAATGGCATTCACTGGGTTCCAGGCTGGTTGCAACCAGTTTTGCCAGTCCTTTTCCCTCTCTCCAACACACCGCAATGGTCAAGAGTAGAGGTAAAGGGCAGTAAGTTTGTTATTAGACGGATCAAAGTCCCCCACCACGAGCAAGACCACTCGCTTTAGTTCCTAGTGATTAGGCGAGGTAATGGCTGACATTAGTAAATAGTTACAATTTATTTTCACCTCGTATTTTCGTTATAATAGGCAAGTATAAGGCAATTTTCATTCTAAATTCATCTACTTGACCAACTAGACTCTTAGGCTATGCAGACTAGAGAGGAATACAGTACCTATACTCGCATTCACGTCCTCGTCTCCATGCATTTTTATGGGTCTAGAACTGAGTCTCAAAATTAATAAAATATAAAGAATATGTACAAATGCAACTTCAAAAGAATTGTCAAAATCAACTAAAACTAGGTGGATCAAATAATTATATACCTAAAAATTCAAATCAAGAGGGTAAAAAATAAAAAGAAAGATGTAAAGAAGAATGAAAAGGTGGTCAAAGGATATGAGGAAAAGGAAAGTTCTAATATCTTTGTTTCCCTATTCTCTCTTTATATTTACATTGCTTCAGGCAGGGTTTGCTCGAAGTCAAAAACCTCAAACATCAGACGTCTCACGTCACGTTTCCCATAAACAGCATATGAAAGCCCGTGAAGTGCCTGTTGAACAGCTGTTGCAACTGGATATCTCAGTCTATAGTTGCGATCATATGTGTCTTGAACCTTTTCAGAATATATTACAAAACGGTGGAGATTTTTGGCCCTCAAACGTTTTCCACAGTACTTGTTCATAAGCAACCGGCGGTGCTTTTCTTGTAACCAGAGCCCTGGAGCATCTAAATGCTTCATCAACAATCTTTCGGCCATCACCAAATCCTTTACATAATTCCCAAAAAGATTTGAGAAAATTTTAGCATATGATATATCTATGTATAAAACGAGTATTATTCCCTAAGTGCAATCAAATATTAGTACAGAAAGATTAGTACCTGTATCTTTTGGCCAAGGTATTCTAATCTTTCATAGCAAAATCGAGGATGATCAAATTTGTACTTTGATGGATGCAAGAAACATAGCTGTAATTCAACAAGAAATTTAATAGCGTCAGAACTAAAAATGGAAGCTAAGAAAGCTTCAAGCTGATCTACTGACTTCACTTTTTCCATGGAAGGCTCCACGGCAATTCAAGAAAGTTGTAAAACACATGGATTATTTCCTAGTTAAACCATTAATATGCTAAATATTTGGGTGGTTCTAAGATGAACTTTGTTGAGATGAGGTGAACTGTGCATAGACAAACCAAGGATGTGATGCAGGCAATAGAAGCATGGTTATTATTTGTTCAGAGGTGAATCAAACACCCCTAACCCTGAACCTAGTATGTCAAGTAAATGTGTATGCGAGAACCAAATAGAGTAAAGTGAAAAGCAGAATGAGAGACAAGAATAGAGATACCTGCAAACCAAGTTCAAGCTCTATGTTCCTGGCTTTCGTAATTTCTGGAATTCTATCTGTCATTTCTAATGGATATCCAAGTATTTGCATAACCTGTGGTCTGCAATCATAATCCCATATATTTCCTCTAAACCGATGCATGCCTGGAGGAACACAAGCTCTGAACAGCCGTGGTTGTGCAAACAAGGCATCTGCAGGAGGCTGAATGTAGAGCAGTAAACATCATTGCTGTTCTCCAAATAACAACACATGCAAATTATATTGTAGGACAGGAGTTTTTCATGCACATTTGGAAACAAAGCAGAAGAACAATTTTGAATTATAATGAAGCAAGATTAGGTCTGAAAACAATCGTATGTATGCAAGATTTAATTCTTAATGCGCTAGGTTTCCAGAAACATAATACTGTGACACAAGATGTTTAGAGCTTGCCTTATACGCAGCCATATCTTGCCAGCTTATCTTGCCTTCAAATTCAGCAGATACATGATCTATATCTTCAAGCTGCCTACGCAATTTGGGCTGGCAATCCTCAGCATCTGGATCCATTCCAAAGACTTCAAATAGAACACGATACACTTCTGGCATCCCAAAACATAGATAGATTGCTCCAAACAAAGCCCAAAATACAGACCTACCAATATAATAACAAAAACAACACATTTCAGAAAGAGATTATTGGCAGAGACCCACTTCATTGATTAAGATGTCTCTACAATAAATGGATTAAATCAAACAAAAAATATATTATCATGAGAGAACAATCATCAATTTTTCTCTTTCCTTCCCTAGATTTTTCTTTGACAGTAAGCCACTCATACTTAATTATCACAAATCAAAATTTGCAGGTAGTTATTCATTTTGAAGCAACATATCATCAACATAATATTCAAATCAAAATTCCCTATTGTTCAAAGAATAACCTTATAGGAACTTACAAGCAACTAAAAACACAATGCGTTAACCTAATTAATCAATTGAATTTCACCAGTGTTCATAACCAACAAGCAACAACACATGGAACTCACTTCACTGTTGCCTCTCTGTCCTTCCTCAACAACTTGTTCATATTATCAAAGGGGAATATCAAATTCTGGAAGCTCGCAGCCTTAATCCACTTAGGCAAGTTCCTCTTCCCAATCAACCCGAAAACCCGCTCCCTCATCGGAGCCGGCGACTCCCTCGGATACCTCTGCAAGTAAAACTCGGCGAACGCCAATTCAAGCACGTACTGTCCCAAAAAGTACAACCTGGAATGGCCGAACCGCACGTGCCGCGCCCCACTCCTCTCGCACGCGGGGTGCTGAAACGCCAGGTACAACAACGTGTCGAGCTGTTTGGCGGGGTTATCGTCATCCAAAGTCTCGGAGGGTTCGAGAGGGTACCCAAGAGCTTGTTTGGCTTCTAGAAGGTTCTGCTCGATCCACGCCTTGTCGATGTAGTTGAGACGCGAGAAAGGTAAGCATGAACTTAACAAGGGGAAGGAGTTGAGAGCGAGTTGGGGGCTGTTGAGGAACCTGTTGGCTAGTTTTTTGTCGTCTAGTGGGGGCGTTAGAATGGACCTTCTTGGGGGTGCTTTTCTCTTTGGGGATGGAGGGGGTCTCTTGCGTTCCGCTAGCTCTTTCAGGAGCCGTTGAGGACTGTTCTTTGGAAGCTCTTGTGAAGGGTCGATGGCTACCGCCAAAATGCGAAGGGGTTTGCGCGTGGGGTTTCGGGTTTTGGTGTGGATTTGGATTTGGATTGGGTTGGGAGTGAATGTGGATGAGAAAGAGAAGTTGTGTGGTGGTGGTTTTGGAGAGAGTGTGAAGGAAGAAGAAAGTTCCATCAGCAAGTGTTACTTGGGAGGAGCAATTTGTTCAAATCTTTGCAGGTGATGATGAGGTTTGAAATTTTAAATTACAGTTGATATGTGTTTCTGTGAGTTGAGTATGAGATATGATTCCATGGAGTGGATAATCCATCAAAGGGTTTTGGGCTCTGTGTTGGTTCAGACTTCAGGGTTTTGGGCTTCCATACGATATTGCTGACATTTGGATGATTTAGAGACCCTTGACCCAAAAATGAAAACGGATGATTTAGAGACCACGTGTTGGAATATAAGTTCTTTAGCAGTCTATTTTAAATTTATTTAATTTTACATTATTAACTTTATATAAAAATAATTTAATATCAGAAATATTATTATTTAAATATTATAATGAAATTATTTTAAATGTTTAATTATAATAAAAAGACATTTGTTTATTTATATAATAATAATAAAGTAAATAGTATATATCTTACTAATGTCTTAAGAACATTGTTTAAAGAATTATTAAATATTAATTATAAATATATATAGTAGAATGAATATTAAAATTTTTATAGAAATAAGCAAATTTTCATATATTTTTTTAAAAAAATTGCACACACAAAATTTACACTTATAATAAATTATACTTTTATGCACGTTAAATAATAGTTAAAGTGATAAAAAAAAATGTAATAGGCAACTCCCACCTAATTTATTTTTCCTTATCCAATTCGTTCATCTTCGAACGCGCTAAGCTACTTCGTTTAATTCTTTCTTGAATAAAGGAATAAAAATTCTCACATAAAATTAGAGTCAACATATTGTTTGACACGGAATTGTTAAATGATGGTTGAATATAGTATTAGTAGCATATTTGTATCTGATTGTTGGTATATATATATATATATATATATATATATATATATATATATATATATATAAAAGATACTCCTGCTATGCCCTAAACCTATCCAAGAATTTGTTCAGATTTTGACGTTGTCGGAAATCCCTGACTATTAATTTGGATCTCACACCCCTTGTGAGCAATCCGACAAGCATGACCAGTTACTTTAAGGCATGCATTCAGGTCCTTTATGCCTTTTATTTTGATTTGTTGTTTAGTGGGTAACCAAGTATCAGAGGCAATGGATTCATTGATTGGAAACTAAAATTATAGAAATGAAAGTCTTGCAGGGTATCCTCTAATTTGATGAATGACCATAAGATATATGTGCTACATTATTTGGATTGCCAATCCAACGAAAGGTCCATAGAAAAATCATCTGGTACTGATGATATGGATTTATATAAATGATCTTTGTGGTGATGATTAGTCTGCATTCTAAAAGGGACCCTTATTGACTTGTTATAGGTGATGAGGGAGCAAGATCATAAAAAATGTCTCTGATAGGTACCAGACCAAGTCGTTCACTATATTGGGAGTACCAATTGTTGCCGACGATATATCCTACCACTGCCTCGATCGGTACCTAAGCACCTTTATAACCTATATAATAAATAGGAAGCAAAACCCATGGACACTTACTATTATTGCGGAGACTCGTGATCTTCCCATATTATGACAAGGTAAATTTATCCCACCTAAATTTAATATAATAAATAATTTTATGTAAAAATATAATATTTTTATTTTGATTTTCTTAATTAATAATTTTCAAAAATCATATGAGCTTTATTATTATAATGTAAGGATCACTAAAATATATCCTTCCACATATCAAAATCATACCCTGCATATAGTAAGATGGCGTGTTTAGAAAAAAAAAAAATATTTTTTCGTATTTAGTATGTTTTTTGATGCACTAAGTACATCTCTCAATTGATTATTGAAGACTAATACTTTATTAGATAAAGAGACTGCAAGTTTAGGTTACTAATAATTATTTTTCATTAATACAGTTAAAAAATAAATCTTAATTAATATATTTAAAAAACCTAATTATTTAATAATTATGTCAAACTTTGTTAATCTTAATATATTTAATTTCTTTGAAAAAATAAATAATTAAAAGTACGTGTATGTTATCCTAATACCTTGGAAAAAAATGATTTAAAATAATGTCATAAAGTTTTGTGCTTGGAGAAAGTTCCATTGAAGAATTAGTCCCATGAGATTTTAGCTCCACATGATTGATTTCCATGAAGGATATGAGTGCGCTAGATGGAAAAGGAAAAAGGTAATCAGTTAAACAAAAACATTGTCCTCGACTCGTGCAGGATGTGATTCATATCCATCATGTCGGTCAACCATTTTCTCCGTTGTCCGCTTTGACAATTTTGGATCAACATGTATGTTTATTTCTGTATTTCAGAGTAACACACTTTTCCTTTGATTTTTGCTTTTATTAGGCAATAATTTCCCTTGTTTTTTGGTCATAAAGTTTAGCACAATTAGATTGCGATCATAGGCAAGGCTTCACGCGAATGAAAACGCCAAACGGGTAACGGCATCTTTGTGACTTGAAGACTTTTCAAGTGGAAGAAAGACTGAAGGATGGGTCATCCTTCACATTTTAAATCACTTAAAGCACACACCACAAAGCCATATTCACGCTTATATTTTGTAACTTCCAAAGTACCACTCATATTCCTTGTTGTCCCCTCAGTGGGGTTGATTTTCTAATTTTCTTGCATGTAAGAAGACCCTACTTTGGGATTTCGTAAATCGTTGCTCCGGAATTGGTACTTGTTCAGTTCAGCAATAAAGTTTCAAAGCGATATAAAGTAAACACTCTGCTTCCTTACCCTTCTGCCCTGAATAAAATATATAACCAAAAATATCGTAAGCTTAAATGAGATTTCAATTGGCTCTACATTTTTTCACTCTTTTTTGTGTTTTCAACTGTAAGGTAAATAAACTATAATGAGCTAGAAGTCTGTCTCTGACGTGGTGGACCTTGATCAAGAATCTACACCAGCCGCTTGTGACTTTGTTTCTGGAGCAGGAGGAGCTTATTTCTAGTGCCATGAAGAGAACAAGTGAATGGTATGCTTCCGATCTCAAATATTCTTTGGTGTCTCTCATGGCCAACTTTCTTGTGATGCTAACTTTTTTATTTTAAAATTACTGAAAGCCCGTGACTTGTACTACTTAATTTCAGGATTTTTCCTCATGAGTTTCCAAGTGATGTCACTGTTCAAGTTGGTGAAGCTTCCTTTTCGTTGCACAAGGTAGTGTGAAATAACCAATTCAAAATTCAAACACGAACCCTTTGCTAAATACATAAAACTTATTAATTTGAGCACCATTATGGAGAATATCGATTTCTCGATTTCTAGTCCTTTGTAATTGTCAATAGGCTCTTTGACTAGGACATCCATGCTATTTTTTTTTTTCTCGCCAATTCTTTGCTTTTTATCTATAACTAAAACTTAGGTTAAGAAATAAGTATATTACTAATTAATCATTATTATTGTAGGTTACTGAATTCTTCTACATATCTTCTAATTTGATGTGCAGTTTCCTTTAATTTCAAAGTGTGGATACATAAGAAAACTGGTCTCAGAATCCAGCGATGCTGATGTTTCATTCATTGAACTCTATGATGTCCCTGGTGGAGCAGAAGCATTTGAACTAGCAGCAAAATTCTGCTATGGAATAAACTTCGAAATAAGCATTGAAAACATTGCAATGCTTAGGTGTGCGGCAGAGTATCTTGAGATGACAGAGGACTATTCAGTTGGGAATTTAGTGGGAAGGAGTGATTCATACTTGAATGAAGTGGCACTTAACAGTATTGCTGGGGCTGTGTCTATCTTACATATGTCAGAACAACTCTTTCCATTTGCAGAGAAAGCGAAATTGGTGAGCCGGTGCATAGATGCCATTGCATTCATAGTTCCTAAGGAAAGTCAATTTTGTTCATCTAGAAGAAGAGATATTAGCAGTGATGGCTTGGGATGTCACCAAAAGCAAGTAGTTGATTGGTGGGTTGAAGATCTCACAGTTCTCAGAATTGACATTTTCCAAAGAGTTATAGTTGCAATGATGGCAAGAGGGTTTAAACAGTATGCTGTTGGTCCTATTGTAATGCTCTATGCACAGAAATCACTACGAGATTTGGTAAGACCCTTTCCTCAAAGATAGACAACAAATATAAATATTCTTTTATTTTTCAACTTAATGTATTCTCTATTTTTTTTTATCATATTGCATCATTTGTTATTTTTTTTAATCTTTATCAAGTATTTTTTTTTTTACCTTATTTCATTCTTTATCTTCTGTTTTTTTGTCATATTACTCATTACATTTTTTATATTTTTTTTCTTATCCTTCATTGAGTATATACACTGATAAAGTATATATATATTAATTTTTTATGCGGTTAATATAAATTCACCAAGTGATTGGAAAATATTAATTTGCGATTTTTTTAAAAGTAAAAATTGTTAGTAGGGAAGTTAGCATGTTCTGTAAAATTATCATAACCGCTAGTTTTTTCTCTAGTAAAATACTTTTTATTATAATTAAATTTTAGAACTTATGATTAAAATTTTTAGATAAATTTATTTTACTTTTATTTTTTCATTAATCATATTAAATATAGAATTGTCTATTATAAATAAACATATCATATATAAAATTAATACATAAATAATCTTAAAATTAATTTTACTAATTTTTGTATAATTAATTATAAATATAATCAATTATTGAAGTAATAATTTTTTTCACAATTAATCAAAGCACACACTGAATCTTGGAACATTGTTTTTATGGAGCAGGAGATATTTGGGAAGGGTAGGAAGAAGATGGAGCCACAAGAAGAGCACGAGAAGAGGGTTGTTATAGAGACACTGGTGAACCTTCTTCCGAGGGAGAAGAATGCAATGTCAGTGAGCTTTCTTTCTATGTTGCTTCGGGCAGCGACATATCTTGAGACAACTGTTGCTTGCAGGCTTCATTTGGAGAAGAGAATGGCCATGCAATTGGGACAAGCTGTTTTGGACGATCTTCTTATCCCTTCTTATTCATTTACGGGGAACACTTTGTTTGATGTAGATACAGTGCAGCGAATCATGATGTGTTACCTTGAATCTGAAATGGGAAATTATTCAGAATGTAGTGCAGATGATGAATACTTCTCTCCTTCACAAAAAGGTATTTACAGGGTTGGAAAGCTAATGGAGAACTACCTTGCGGAAATAGCTGCAGACAGAAATTTACCCGTTTCAAAGTTTATTAGTCTTGCTGAACTAATTCCTCAGCATGCTAGACCAACAGAAGATGGCATGTATAGAGCCGTAGACATTTATCTCAAGGTGCGCTTCTAAACTTTTTATATGCTCGTAACTTGTGCCATATATCACAGTATATTTTAATGATGTCGATTTTTTAGAAAAATGAGAAGAGAAGAAAAATAACTATGAGAAAATTGATGTGAGGAAAAGAGATAAAAAAGAACAGTGGATATAGAAATTATTATAAAAATTTATTATACGAATAACATTTTTTTTTGTGCTTTGCAAAATAATTCTATCTCTGATTTTTTTTTTATAAAAGTAGTTATTAATATTTTTTTTAATTATAAAAAATACAGACTCGTTATAGATTAACAAGAGATTCACTTGTTATTTTAATATATAAGTCACTAATTTGACTATCTAATACATAAATATTTTTAAAATATAATTTATAAATTTTGTATTGATATTATAAATTGATTATTTATTTCTTATAAATGATTAGAAAAGGTAGTATTGGATTTCCGGCTCTATAAAGCACATATATTAGGCTTCATTACATTTGAATTGGCTTTAGATATTGATGTTATCAGTGTAATTGGCACATGAGAAAGTGAACTTACAGTGGCACCATCGTTGAATTGAAGGATTTAATTCAAGTATTCCTCTAATATAAAATTCTTATACTTCACAATTGTCAGGCTCATCCTATTCTAAGTGACATGGAGAGAAAGAAAGTTTGCAGCGTAATGGATTGCCAGAGGTTATCACGAGAAGCATGTGCACACGCTGCTCAAAACGACAGGCTTCCGATCCAAACGGTGGTTCAAGTTATTTACCATGAACAGCAACGTCTTCGCGAAACCATGGACGGCAACGTAAGTTGGGATTCTCTATCGGCTCCAGAAAAGGTGAATGTATACTCCAATGAACTTAATCCAGTTTCAAATGAGATCTTCAGCTTAAGAAGAGAAAATGAAGAACTAAAATTAGAGATAGTGAAATTGAAAATGAAATTAAAAGAGATTGATAAATTTGCAATTAAATCAGCGTCAAGCACTCCTGTAATATATGCTTCACCTCCTGTTGGTAAGCCTCCTCTGCATCGAATATCATTTCTAAACTCAGTGTCCAAAAAACTTGGCCGTCTTTCTCCTTTTCCACGCGCCGATTCGGTCACAGCTCCTCCCAAAGGTCGCACAAAACCGGATAAGAATCGACGCCACTCCATATCCTGAAACTATTGCCACAGGTTCTTTCATGTTTTCAGAGGCTTGTAAACAGAACTAGCCTTTCCTAGTTTTACTTCAGTGTTTTACTCATGCAAACATCAAGAACTTTAAATGTATTTATTATAGGGTGATAAAAATAACAGAATTTCTCAGTCATTGCTTGCATTTCAGTCTAGCTGGAGAGGGGCGATAATAATGTTTTCCTACGAAAATAAGAAAAAAAATATATTTTTTAAGTATATGTCCACTGCACAAATATCAAATTAATATATATTTTTTATTAAAAACTATATTATTTAATGTCCTTAATATATTAAATTTTCTAATATTGGGTGACTTTTAATAAAAATTGACTGTAGATAAATTCTTGTTATGTATTTTTTAAAACACATTAATGAAAAAAATCAATTTATCATCCGTATTTATTCCAAAAAAACTAGTGTTATTGTTAGAAACAGATTGTGTCTAATTCATTGCCAAAATTTAGTGAAAAAATTTGTTATCTCAACCTTATAAACAATATTCTGGTCATATTTTTACTTAAAACAGGACATTTTAATATTTCCTATTCATCATGTGCACAAGTAATTCTAAAATCTTATATTTACCTGCATTTTTATTCTTGGCAAGCAACAAATAAAGGCATAGATTGGACAATGTGAAAGATTTTCATTTTATTCAGTCATTAAAAGTGTCATATCATAGCTACTTACTGAATATTCAAATACTTGTAATTCTGTCTGTGATGAAGGAAAAAGAAAGAATCCGTTTTTTGCTTGCAGTATCAGCAAAGCAGGAAAAATTAAACAGAAATTGAATCAAGGATTATTGATAAAATTTTGAAAAAAGAGCACAATTTTATGAATGAGTTTAGAAACATTGGGCTGGTCAAATTGTAACAATACAGCGACACTACATCTTTCCAACGACCATAAGATACCCGGAAGAATACAATATTCGATAACAGCAGTTAGTGGGGTCCGTCTTTGAATTATTGAGTCCTTTGGGATAGATAAGCTTTTGGAAAGGTAAATAGATCAAGCGGACAGCCTAGCAGTGTTCGTTTTGATGTTTGAGCCTAATCATACCATCTAACAAAGAAAGAGATCACCGTTTGGTTTCAATGCATGCATATTCTAAGGGCATTATAAATGTAGTAGTAGTAATATGTGTATATATTTATATATTGGGACAGACGTAACCTAAACATGTTAAAAGATGTTTTAATATTAGCTAGAGAATCTGCTGTCCATCTGATGGCAGACAGATACTGGATCTCCAACTTCTTGTTGGCTAGTATGTATGCGGTGATCATATGTGAGTGATGGATGGAAAATAAATTAGACTGGGGAGAGAGAAAAAACAATCTTTTACATAAACAATTCTACCTCTGATTCTGTATACAGGTACATCATCCTCTTAAATAATTAAGAATTTAGTTAGAGCTATTAAATTTGTTAGAAATTTATATTATTTTTTAAAACATATTCTTAAAATTATTAAAATTTCTTTTCTTAATATTTTTTGTCTAATTAATAATATTTGTCCCCTTAAGTATTTATGACTAGTGATCCACTTGTATCCTTATGAGAGAGAATTCAACAAATTAATTTACTAAATTTATTTTTTTTAACTAAAAAAATTATTGAGTTATTAAGGATCTTTTTTATTAAAAAAACAATGCACCAAATAACTAGGAGGGGTATTATAAATTTAATCAAATGATCCTATTTGCATTGATCCTCCTCCTCTCGCTCATTATAGGTTTGAAGGGTTTGATTCCTTTTGAAAGCACAATTTATTATCATTAGCAGTGGGAATGGACTGCAGCAACGCGATACTTTAGTAAAACACAACTGGGTTCAATTGCTTTAGAAAAATATATTGGGAGGAACAACTCACTCTATGTTGGGAATTAGGATGTACAATTTTTTAGTCATATTATGGAAAAATTGATATATAAAATTTCTTCTTTGAAAGGATGAATTGAATGTGGGAATCTAATTAAAATCTAATATCTCATTTCCCTTCAGATAAAGTGCTAAATAGTTGAATTTGTAAGCTCTACATATACTTATCCACCGTAATCTATGGAAGGATGATTGTCTGTCAAGGAATGTGAATAATTGCAGGACAAAAGAAATATCAGTGGCATGTGATTTGTGAATAGTACTGGGCTTAGGCACCAGGGGAAAAAGTGATCTTATCCGAGACACATCAAATCCCACCACACATGATAACTTGGCAGAACATTCACCAAAAACATCATTCACAAAGTTAGTCTTGACTCTTAAAAACAGAAATACAAATATATCACATTGACCTTAGATATATTTTTTTAGGTAATGTTCAGATTCCACACTTGAAAAAGCCAAGGTGACTGTTTTAATCTCTCTTGTCTTAATTGTTCTTCAATGTCAAAACTGTTTCTAATTCCACTCTGGCACCCTGAGGTTGAATCCGGCACCTGGACAAGGCGTACTATGTTACCACTGGATTCTTCTCTTGTTGCATTAATGCTATGACATCTTGTCTTGTTCATATGGCTGGATCCAGTGGAAGAAGAGGACAAGCTATGTCCTGAATCTGAAGTCAGTGGTGTCTCAACTTTCTTCCTACGGTTGTAACTTGAGGGGCCTAATGTCAGCTCAATCTCAGTCTCATCTATCATCTCTAGCACCCCATCATCTGATTCTGCTATGCGTTCCTCTGCGGGCCTTTCAAGGTCAAATTTCATTTGAGGCTTTTCTTGTGCACCTCTATGGTTAGCATTTTGAGTGAAACCAATGGCATTCTTGAAGTACCACCCTTGTTCACTTATTTCAATACCTCTTCTAGCTTCCATATTTTGCATCAGTATCTTTTGAATCCGATACAAACGATGAAGTTCATATACCTGTTTAAAAAAATTCTTAGGATTTTCAGCCTATATTAGTCCTTATTGAAGAAGAATATGAATAGAAAGAGAGAAGTACCTGCTCTTTGAAAGTTTCTTCATGTTTCAACATGGCCATCCTCATGTATTCTTTGTCACAAGATCTTACAAGCTTTTCCATCCGTGATCTATATAGCTTTTTCCAAGGTGAACTAACTTTGAAGCAATGATGCAAAGTTGACTCTTCTTTGAAGGAAATTTGTACTCAGATGTGGATCTTCATGATCTGACTCCACCTTCATATAAGTTATATATATCAGAGATAAGCTTAAATGAGGAAAGTTGAGACAGGATGTAGTTGATCAATGAAAAGTTTTTATATAGAAAATTGGATGGTTCAATGAAAGCATGGCTACAATGGCCTTGAAATACTAATGCAAAATGATGGCATCAACTTTCTTTTTGTATAATTTGTCTGTTCCCTTGCTTGCTCTCCTTCCAAAACTTTGGACCACATTTGAATGAACCCCAGCAAAAAAATATCTTCCGACACCTTTATCAGTTGAATTTTCCTACCATAATAATAGCTTCTCATACAAACACACGCATGATGTCATTATTCATGTTATCTTTTCAATTATTGCAATATTTAAATACATGACCAAGGCTACATTTTTCTCTCCTTTTCATATACCCAGTTTAAAAAGAATGCTTGAAGAAGCAATATCATTATAGTTAGGGCCATTAGGAAACCCATTAACTTGAATTTTTTAATCCTTGCACTTTCCTTTCTCGGTCATGGTATCTTCTACAATAATTAATTTTTGCTTTTCATAATGATTTTTTTCTTTGTTAAACTATCTGCAGACAACCATCTCTATTACTCCAGAGATGTAAAGGAATGAATGATTGAGACAATGCTTTTGCATAATTTTTTAGGATGAATTAAGGTTCCCAGCAAGTGCCTGGCATTATGCCAAAGCATATTCGTCGTGCATGAGATAGCAGACGCTCACCTTTCAAACTTTCAAAATATTTCTTAAGGCTTCCATTTTTGTTCTATTCCCTCCCTACAGTCTAATATTTCAATTTGCAACCACACATTAAACCTTCACACCAATGACATGAAATAAATCCCAAACTTGTATCACCATATCATCTTTAATACACAGTAGAGACACTTTGTAGCACGCTCATTAAAGTTATGCAAACTCATCCCCACCCCCAAAAATAATAACTATGAAATATAGAAATATGAAACAAAATTTGCAGGGCAAAAAAGGGAAGAAAGTGGGGGCTCTGTATCAGTTTAAAAAATCAGCATGTAAATTTAAACAAGAATCACAAGACAGGAAACCCTTGAATTCCAATGCAAAAGATTATGAGAAATAGAATATAGTTTCTAACCTGCAAGAATTCAATTAGCCAAGGACAGCAAAATTTTCTGCTGAACAAGAAGACAACAGAACAAAAGGAGATCACAGAATGAAAGGCAAGAAGCTCCTCCTTTTACAACCCAACTTAAGCGACAACCTTGTTTAAGTTGATGAAGACTCTGCTAATATGCTCTCACATTCCCCATCAGCCTCGTCAGATATACTGTTGGGGATTAAATAGAATACTACAATATAATAGAACTGTTGAGAATTTAAGATTCTTTCTTAAAGACACAGAAACCGAAGTGCTATTGCATGAGGTTAGAGGCATGCCAAACAAATCCCAGTGTCTTGACCAATGTGATTCAAGTTTTGTGGAGGAGATGCCTGAGACAGGTCCAGCAATGCGGATATATTAAATTAACAGTAAAGAAAGGAAAATGAATAAATATATATAAGTATTATAAGCACTATTTAGAATTATATTATTGTTGAGGATCACAAGGCCTTGGTTTGCTCAAGACAAATCATCACCAGAACAGCATAGCCTGCTGAGGTGAATCACATGCACCTAAAATTTCTGTCATAAAATAGTTGTCTCAGTTGTAGTAATAATAATATACAAATTGCACATTACTATATGTTATTGTATAATTGAAGCGTGCCTATAATATGAAGGTGCTTAAGGTGGCATCTTCTCTGCGCCGACAGATCGATCCTGACCGTACGATTAGAGGGTATCTCTCGCAGTTGTTCAAACTAGTAACTGCCCTCAGGATCTCAAATCCAACCATAGGTTTTCAGTTTTCACATATAAAAAACGGGGACACAAAATCATGGGTTCATCCCATCCTAATTCTTTTGTTTGATTCCGTAACATTGATGTAGCAAGGAGTGAATCATCAATTATGGATGTTTCGTACCCGTGCTATGCAAAAATAGGTGCAATATGCTATTTGATGGGTTTTTCGGCATTACTCGGTATAGACCCGTGGCAATGATTATAGATGTTAACTGGCCATGTGGGTGCAATGCTTTGTTAATGGATATATTTTAATTTAGAAACTGTTGTGCATACAATACGGGTAATATGTGTACGAAAATCCATGTACATATAATAATACGTATTAGATTAGATCCATGTGTACCCTCACCCTTATCAACATGACCGCATGCTTGTTGAGGCTAAGCTTCTCTCTCTTTTAGAAGTGTACATTATTATATTATATTATATTATATAAATATGCAATAGAAGAAAAATAATAAAAAAAAAAAAGAAGAGCTAGAGAGAGGGAGTTAAATGGACGTGGAGTGGAAGCACGCGTTGCCGGGGCTAGAAGGTGCATTCTTATGGGGTGGTGGGTCCTTTGAGTAGCAGAAAAAGGCTGACCTGTTTACGGGCTTGTGTTTTTATTCGGTCCCATTTGAATTGGAAATTCAACGACAACAACGAACACTGGAAAACCAATATTATGATAAAAGGAAACCGTGACAATACTTGTAAACTTTATTAAATTGCAGAGAAAATCATACTTGAATAACTTACCAACTCTTGAGCATACATAATTCTCATAGTTCTCACCAATTTAAGATCATTTAAAGATGTTTCACTTAGTTTTTGTTTAAAGAAAACAGGTGATCTCTTTTCTTGTATCAAAAGAGCTCTAATATCATATCCAGAAATATCATATTTAATTTATTAAAAATATCAAAATTAGATAATTTTAGAATAAGTATAATATGTTGTTTTTCTTTCTAACAGACTAAAAACCTTTTCTGATTATCTTAATTAATTTTTTGATACTACTAAATTCTTTAACAAACTTCCTATACAAATTAAACTGAGACTTCTTAACTTCACTCTAATCGACTGATGTTTAGGCCATTCTAAGATCGCTGTAGCCTTCTCTTGATTAACTTAAACAACTTATGGGCTAACAATATATTTTGAGAAGGTAATTGTACTGGTGCAAAAGCAAAAAATTTAAAGGTTACTAACACTTAATCTTGTGTTGAACAACTAACACTTCACCTCTACCATACTTTACGTCACTATCATTTTTTTAAAAGTGAAATAATATTATCACTTATATCATCCTTTCTTTTATTATTAGATGATTTAACATCTTTATCGTGTCTTATGATCATAACTTTTTTTATTAAGACATTGAAATGTCATATGACTATGTGCTAGGAACTTGGAATAATTTAATTTCCTATTTTGTCTTTGTTGATCCTCACTCAATTTTTTGTTTCTCATTTGTCTTTTCTTTTAGAAACATAATTTTTAGGATGAACAAAGGGTTTATCTTCCTTTTCACTCCAAATAAATTTTCAATTAGAACAAGATTTTGAATAAGGATGTGAATGATACTTGGTTATGTCTTTTTGTTTGAGTTGCCTTCCAATTTTTATTGCTACATTCATGTATCTCCACCCTCAACATTATGTTTCAATTCTACCAAATTAGTTATATTCTTGTTCAATCCATTTAAGATTGACATCACAGTAACTTCCAATTCTCCTCCATACTAGCTTTTATCAAGGCTATTTTCACATCCTTATGATAATTTTAACACTCATGGATCCTTGTGTCAAGATTTTAGCCATTGATGTAAATTTCTATGATACTTATCATAAATTTTAACACTCATAAATCCTTGTGTCAAGATTTGTAGTCATTGATATAAATCTCTATAACAGTTATTAGAACAAATTTTCTCATGCTTCACTTCATCTCTATCCAAGTTTTAATATTTTTTTTAACCTATATTAATATGATCTAACCAAATAACATCATATTAAAAAAACTTAGCAATAAACAACTTTTATTATTTTTCTTTAAAATTAATTGCAACATTTACTGATCAAGTCAATCTTATGCTTTTGTTTCATTTAAACATTTCAATTATTCTTCTCTAAAAGGAGATAATTTTGATCTTAACATAGCCTATGTTGCAATCCTCACCATTAATGAACATTCTCCTCCTTCAACCATTGACATCTAGCCCATTAAAAGAGAGCAAAATATCTTCTAAGTCATCGTAATCATCACTAGTGTTGGTTGATTATTTAACAGACTTTCACTTATTAATCATTTGCAAAGTTATTAATATTTTTTCTTCCATCTTCTACCGTTACTACTAATAAGCTTTTTGGCAACATTTTTTTATTTACAATTTTTTGAAATGTTGTCATTGCTCTTAAAAAAAATTGATTTGGCAACACCTATTAAGTTAAATGTTACATATTAACTATTTTAACCTTTTTAATTTAAAAATCTAATTTTTTTACTCAAACCTTTTCATTGTTAATATTTTTTTCTCATTTATATTGTTGCATATTTTAAATTCTGAAAAAAATTTTAACCAACAAACAAATATATTCGTCAATTATAGTAAAATAGAATTATTTAAGACGCTTCTAGAATCATTCCTATAGAGACTATATTGCAAGTACTTACTACTATTATTCATTATATGTTAAGAAAATTCAAAAGTTGAGAATGTTTCAATTAAATTTAGAATTAAAAAAAAAACAAAAAATGAAAAACTCACAGTTATTTTGATATGGATAAAAGCTTAGGATTTTGGTTTCATGTAATAATATTATTTTTTTTATCTATATATTACCCTAATTATCATATAAAGCAACAAGATAAACAAGAACATTATAAAACATTAGATTTGTTAAACTCAATCAACTGATTGGAAGTATAGGTGATAGATTGATTCTTTTAACTTTTATACTCAAATTACCTCTTAGTTTCATTAATTTATTAATGGTACAATCGCCTATCAACTTATTAACTATGATTTATCCTCAAATAACCAATTTAAAAATAATAATAATAACATAAAAAATAATTATAATTGACAAATAATATCAATATCATAAAATTAAACTGGAGTTCAAGAATGTTACATCACAAGAATCTACCCTAGTCCTATGACAAGAGTTATTTAGTTACACATAAGTAACTAAATACAAAACATCCACAATCACAAATAATAAGGAAAGAAAAATTCTTGTGGTTGATCTATTCTTACAAAAGTATAACTCTACGATTGATGAGAATCAAGGAAGGCCCATTGAAGATAAAGATTTGAAGGCATTGGAAGAGCTTTAAGGACCAATGACAAGGGCAAGGGCAAAAAGAATAAATGGAAACTTAAAAAAGATTGTTACTGTCTTATTTGAAAGAGAGCTCAATTTAGAGTTAGAAAAATCCAAGATAATCAATTACATATACTTAGAATATTTGAACTCTAACGAGTTTTATTAGGATTTAATTATTATATTTAGTTTATTTATTTTAATATTAGTCATTACTTATTTTGAGTTTTTATTTAGGATAAAATCCTGTTATTTTATTTAGTTTATTTGAATTTAGGCTTGTTGGTATAAGAAGCCCATTAGGGTTTGCGTTAGTATTAGTTTACAAGCATTAGGCATATATAAGCTCTTGTAAAGAAACTTTTAATTAGTTTTGAATACAATTTGAAATTGAATACTCTTGTGAGAGTGTGTGACTCTAGGTTCTTAAGTGAGCCAATTTTCTTTGATCTTATCAAGAGGCCAAGACTCTTGTGGTGATCGTTCCTTGACTTATTAATCTTGTGATTGTGGCGCCATTTTCTATCTCTATTCTATTTTCACTTTTTATTAATTTTCTTCTTATTTCAATTTCTATTTGTGCCCTAATAATTTCATTTTTATTGTGTGAAATCCAATTCAAGATCGTTTAATTCAGCGACACGATTTGCGGTTGTCATCATTTGGTATCAGAGACTAGGCTGGAGCCGGTGGACCTTATTGGCATATCCGTGGCGGCTTAAGTGCCTTATCAGTGCGTCCGTGGCAGACTCTCTCGAAGAGGGAGGGGATGATAAGTCTCACATCAGTTAGGAGGAGTGACTTATTAGTCTTTAAATAGTTGTGGCGTCCTTCCTTCTAGCATGAGGCCTTTTCCTAGTATGTCATATCTAGAAGAAACAAAACCGTGAGGGGTTAACTCCCAAAGCAGACAATATCATGTTAACCGGTGGACTGGGTGTATGTCATCATTTGGTTTTTCTAGTATGTTATATATGGAAGAAACATAATCGTGAGGGGTTAACCCCAAAGCGGACAATATCATGTTAACCGGTGGACTGGGTGTATGTTATCATTTGGTATCAGAGCTTGGGCCGGAGCCAGTGGACCTTATTGGTGTATCCGTGGCGTCTTAACTACCTTATCGATGTGTCTGTGGCAGACTCTCTCAAATAAATACTTCAAGTGCCTTGGAAATGGTCATATTGTATCACAATGTCTGAATAAGAAAACCATGATTTTGAGAGAGAATGGTGAGATCTCAAGTGCTAGTTCATCTCAATCATCACATACTTCAAGTGAAGAGGATAGTGAGTTTGAAGCTTTATGCCACGAGGGAGATTTGCTTATTGTAAGGCATCTCTTGGGTAGTTTAACTAAGAAGGATGATACCACACAAAGAGAAAATATTTTTCATTCAAGATGTTTGGTACTTGGAAAGGTTTGTTCTCTTATTGTTGATGGTGGTAATTGTACCAATGTGGCTAGTATTCGACTTATTGAGAAATTAAACCTTACTACTACTCCTCACCCCAAGCCCTATAAGCTACAATGGTTGAGTGATGAAGGGGAGTTGATTGTTAATAGGCAAGTTTTAATTACTTTTTCTATTGGCAAGTATAAAGATGAAGTCTTGTGTGATGTAGTGCCTATGGAAGCAAGTCATATACTCTTAGGAAGACCTTGGCAGTTTGACAAGAAAGCTATTCATGATGGTCATTCCAATAAGTTCACATTTATACATAAAGGGTGCACAATCACTCTAGTGCCCATGACTCCTAGTCAAGTATGTAAGGATCAAATAGTCATGAGGTTGAGAAGAGAGCAAGAGAGAAAAGATGAAAAGAAAAAAAGTGGCCTTGAGGGGAAACTTAAAAAGAAAGGGAAAAAAGTGAGAACACTTCCAAATGAAAAATATGTGAGTGAAAAAAAAAAAGTGAAGAAAAAAATCAACAGAGAAAAGATTTATTTGTAAAAAAAAAAAAAGAAGTGAGAAAAGTGTTATTGGCCTCTCGGCCTATGTATCTACTTTTATGTAAAGAAAGTGCTCACAGTGATTATATTTTTTTTTTCTAATAATACTTTGCCTAGTGGTGTTTCTTCTCTTTTGCAGGAATTTGAAGATGTCTTCCCTAAAGAAGTGTCTCATAGCCTACCTCAAATTAGAGGGATAGAACATCAAATTGACTTGATTCCAGGGGCAACCTTGCCCAATCGACCTGCATACAGGAGCAATCCTCAAGAAACTCAAGAGATTTAAAAACAAGTAGAAGGATTGTTAGAGAAAGGATGAGTGAAGGAAAGCCTAAGCCCTTGTGTTGTACCAGTCATCTTGGTACCCAAGAAAGATGGAAGCTGGAGGATGTGTACTGATTGTCATGCCATCAATAATATTATTGTAAAGTATAGACACCCCATACCCCGTTTGGATGATTTACTTGATGAATTGTTTGGTGCTTGTTATTTTTCTAAGATTGATCTTAAGAGTAGATATCAACAAATAAGAATAAGGGAAGGGGATGAATGGAAAACAACTTTTAAGACTAAATATAGCTTGTATGAATGGTTGGTTATGCCATTTGGGTTGACTAATGCACCAAGCACCTTTATGCGCTTAATGAATCATGTGCTTGGGAACTTCTTAGGAAAATTTGTTGTTGTTTACTTTGATGATATCTTAATTTACAGCAAATCTTTTGATAAACATTTGTTGCATTTGAGGTGTGTGTTGGAGGTTTTAAAACATGAACAATTGTATGCAAACATTGAAAAATGCACATTTTGTAAAGATCATGTAATTTTTCTTGGCTTTGTTGTTAATTCTAAAGGTGTGCATGTGGATGAGGAAAAGGTTAAAGCCATTAAAGATTGGCCAACCCCTACGAGTGTGAGTGAAGTGAAGAGCTTTCATAGGTTAGCAAGCTTTTATGAGCGCTTTGTGAGAGATTTTAGTACCATTGCCGCACCCTTAAATGAAGTTGTTAAGAAAAATGTGGGTTTTAAATGGGAAAAGGAGCAACAGGAAGCTTTTAATACTTTGAAGAATAAGCTTATGCATGAACCGATACTTGCATTCCCTAATTTTGCTAAATCTTTTGAATTGGAGTGTGATGCATCTAATGTTGGGATAGGGGCTGTTTTGACGCAAGAGGAACATCCCATTGCTTACTTTAGTGAAAAACTTAATGGAGCATGCTTGAAGTAACCTACTTATGATAAAGAACTCTATGCTTTGATTAGGGCACTCCAAACATGGCAACATTATCTTTTATCTAAAGAATTTGTGATTCATAATGACCATGAATCATTGAAATATCTTAAGGGTCAAGGGAAATTAAATAAAAGGCATGCTAATTGGGTAGAGTTCCTAGAACAATTCCCTTATGTTATTAAGCATAAGCAAGGCAAAATAAATGTAGCGGCTGATGCATTATCTAGGCATTATGTATTGCTTTCTATGCTTGATGCAAAATTGCTTGGATTTGAACATATAAAGGAACTATATGTGCATGATGTTGACTTTGCTGAATTATATGCATCTTGTGAAAAAGGAGCTCATGATAGATTTTACAAGCATGATGGGTATTTGCTTAAGAGGAATAAATTGTGTGTGCCTAAATGCTCAATCGTGACTTGCTTGTGAAAGAAGCCCATGAGGGTGGTTTGATGGGACACTTTGGTGTACCTAAAACTTTAATGATATTGCAAGAACACTTCTTTTGGCCTAAAATGAAACATTATGTTTATAAATTTTGTGAAAGGTGTGTTGTGTGCAAGAGGGCTAAATCCAAGGTAAATCCTTATGGCCATTATACTCCATTACCTGTTCCAGATTACCCTTGGATTGATGTTTCTATGGACTTCATTGTAGGTTTGCCAAGGACAAAGAATGGCAAGGACTCCATATTTGTGGTTGTGGACCGATTTTCAAAGATGGCTCATTTTATTCCATGTGGAAAAGTTGATGATGCTACACATATTGCAAACCTATACTTCAAAGAGGTTGTAAGGTTGCATGGTTTACCAAAGAGCATTGTTTCAGATAGAGATTCGAAGTTTCTAAGTCACTTCTGGAGGACCTTGTGGCAAAAGCTTGGAACCAAACTTCTATTCTCTACCACATGTCACCCACAAATAGATGGACAAACAAAGGTGGTAAATCGTACCTTAACTACTCTCCTTAAGACTATGGTAAAAAAAAATCTCAAATCATGGGATGAATGCTTGTCTCATATTTAATTTGCATATAATAGGACATTTCATTCAACTACCCTACATTTACCCTTTGAGGTTGTTTATGGATTTAATCCTCTCACCCCACTTGATTTGTTGCCACTTCTTAATGTTGCATCTTTAGTACATAAGGATAGCAATGCCAAGGCTGAATTTGTTAAAAAGTTGCATGAAAAGGTGAAGGCTCAAATTGAAAAGAAAGTGGAACAACAAGCAAAATATGCCAACAAGAGAAGGAAGAGAGTGGTATTTGAACCCAGAGATTGGGTTTGGGTACACATGCGTAAGGAGAGGTTTCCTATACAAAGAAAGTTAAAGCTTCAGCCAAGAGGGGATGGACCATTTCAAGTCTTAGAGAGGATTGGGGATAATGCATACAAAGTGGACTTATCAAGTGAATATGGTGTTAGTGTTACTTTTAATGTATCTGATTTATCTCTCTTTGATGTAGATAATAAAAAGTCAAATTTGAGGACAAATTCTCTTGAAGAAGGAGGGATTAATGAGAATCAAGGAAGGCCCATTGAAGACAAAGACTTGAAGGCATTGGAAGAGCTTCAAGGACCAATGCAAGGGTAAGGGTAAAGAATCAATGGAGACTTAAAAAGGATTGTTGCTGTCTTATTTGAAAGGGAGCTCAATTTAGAGTTGGAAAAGTCTAAGATAATCAATTACATATATTTAGAAGATTTGAACTCTAACGAGTTTTATTAGGATTTAATTATTATGTTTAGTTTGTTTATTTTAATATTAGTTATTACTTATTTTGAGTTTTTATTTAGGATAAAATCTTGTTATTTTATTTAGTTTATTTGAATTTAGGCTTGTTGGTACAAGAAGCCCATTAGGGTTTGCGTTAGTATTAGTTTACAAGCATTAGACATATATAAGCTCTTGTAAAGAAAATTTTAATTAGTTTTGAATACAATTTGAGATTGAATACTCTTGTGAGAGCATGTGACTCTAGGTTCTTAAGTGAGCCAATTTTCTTTGATTTTATCAAGAGGTCAAGACTCTTGTGACCATCGTTCCTTGGCTTATTAATCTTGTGATTGTGGCGCCATTTTTTATCTCTACTATTTTCACTTTTTATTAATTTTCTTCTTATTTCAATTTCTATTTGTGCCCTAATAATTTCATTTTTATTGTGTGAAATTCAATTCAAGATCGTTTAATTCAGCAACACGGTTTGTGGTTGTCATCAACGATGGAGATGAAAAGAATGAGATGGAGAAAGGCATAAATCAAGTTCAAGTGTCTTCATGATTTGATCTATTTTAACCAAGTTGCATTGTCACCACTTCCTACAACAAAACCAAGAGAAATTTAGTCATTTAAGGGATAAAATAACAATTAGAATAAAAATATATGTTAAAATATCCTAAATAAAGTAATAGAACAACAATTTATTAGATATTTATCCTAGGCACTTTGATTTCAACACTTGATTATTGACAAGTTTCTTAATCAAACCTACTCAATTTCTCTAATTTACAAAAACTATGAGTTTTATCTTTTCAATATTTTTTCGTGATGTTATCAACAAATCATAGATCTTGAATAAAATCACTTTAATTTGATTTGTTTTTAGTTCTTTACTATTTGGATTTTAATCACTTTTGTGTGCATAACATGAGATGCAAGCTTCCAAATTTTGCTTTGCTAATTTATGCAATTTTAATTTTTACATGATCAAATATGAATTCTATAGTTTTTTCTTTCTTTCTTTTGAGATGTGAGTGATTAAGTTGATGACATTATGACAAATCACTTATAAAAAGTAAAAAATAAATTTATTAATATACTAAGACCTAAAAAAAAAAAGAGATCATAATCAAGAGTAAAACCATCAAAGAAGAACTAAGAAAGTGAAGAAATCACTTACCTTTTTTTATTCACGCCATCTTGGATCTTAATTTCCATCGTCAATGGCTTAACACAACTAAAACATGCAAAAAAGAAAAATAATTTTAGAAAACTAAAGAGAATCCTAAACCAAAAATTAGAAACATCAATAAAAAATAATACGAAAATAAAACTTTAAAGGAGTAGCATGACTTACCAATTCTTTGGCTCACTCAGACAAATCTTTGAGTCTTCCAATAGAAAGACCGAAAGAATTCTCAATAGAGAAGTCGATAAAAGAGCAATCAAATGAAGAAGGTAGGGTTTATGTTTCTTTTATAGGTGGAAGAACTCAACAACAAAGAATGGTGTCAAGATAGAGAGATGAGAAGAAGAGAAGAAAGATCAGGGTTGGTGATAAATCAAAACAAAATGAATAACATTTGTGATATCTCAATGATAAGAAATTCATATAAAATAAAATAAAAGACAAAAGAGAAGATAAAAGTCAAGTGAAAGATTGAGAAGTGAGAAGAGACAAGAGTGGGTGAAGAAGTGACATAGTGCATTATTCTCTCGTTCAATTGATCAATTAGACCAAATCTAGCAACTTTGGTCAGGTCTAGTTTTCAAGCCCTAACTTAGTTTAAACAAGAATTAATTCAAATTGATAGTGTAATATAATTTAAAAATATTTATTTAATCTCAAATAATTTTATTATTTTACTTTTAAAAGAAGAGATATTTTTTGAAAATATTAAATAATATTTTAGAAAGAAGGAAAAATTATGTTTAAAATTAATTTAGCTCAACGAGCCTAATTCCTACTCTTACATATTTCTAGGTATAATAGAAAAATTATATATTTTTTTATTAAAAAAATGTAACGAGTTAGAGTATTTGTAATATCTCTAAATTCAATCAGTTTCTTTTTCTCTTTTCTCTAATGCTACAGTATGTTATTATTGCTATGATATTGATCAATCATTCCATTTTTGTGATATTTGTTTCTATTTTGGAGTACAACTAAGAGTCCTTATTGTCCTAAATTAGTCTAGACTTCATATAATAACGTGATGCATACCTTAGGAAGAAGGAATGTCTTCTATTTTATTTATGTTTATATACTCTCCCTCTCTTTTGTTATGACTTTTCATAGCCGTGTGGGAGAATTTGTCTAAAGAGTACTAGGGGAATGAGATGAATCTCATCTTAGTGACTTTCGACCGTGCCTAACAAACAATTTATCTATGTTAGTACATGCATTTCCTAGGCCCTATCATTATTATTATACCTTTACTCACTCCATTTTTTTCTGCTAAAACCGAGACAAGGGAGAGAAAAGAAAAATTTATTCTTCACTTAAAAGGCCATGCACGTATGACCTTCCCACTTCTTTTTCAAAGTATTCTCAAAATTCTATTGTCACCATGAATGCCTTATAACTCCCCTTAAGATGGGATGTTGAAAAGTCATGTGGCCAGATGTAGTAGACAGAGAGAAATAAGTTTGTGGAGTGGTTAGATGATAGCCATTTTTATTTATTTGAAATCAGAAAACTAATAGTTAGTATAATAAAGTTGAATTGACAACCTTGGATATATCCTTAGCCTCAAAAATGAGCATTCATATAAATAGGGGGAGACATTTCGTTTCATTCTTCTTTACAAAAAAATAAAAATAAAAATGCACCACTAGAGCGAGAGAGTGAGAGACCAAGGACCGCTTTCTAAAAAATTGCAACACCCCCATTATTCAATTTGTCCAAGCTTCTCATTTTTTGCCATCATATCAGTGAACTAGCAAGTGCACACACGTCCAGAGTCATATTTCAAAGGAGGGAACCACGAGACTTCATCCTTATTGCGACAAACAAACGTAGGGGGAGTCATGTGTGTTGGCTAATAACATGTAGATGATGTACTAGTTGGTGTGGTATGACTTTTTGTGTGTTCTTGACATCAATCGAGTTACATGCATGATGCTCGTTGTTCCTTTCTTGTATTTCT